>JAGSMT010000063.1:0-1415833 GCA_029286875.1 Lamproptera curius | reverse complement strand
TCTAAACCTTTTTTATCAAATAACGTAATAAGAATTCGCATGTTTGCACTAAATTTATTCCTTGATTGTAACTACTAAGCTTTAGCAGTAGCTACATAATTGTACAAAATGAAAACGAACATGTACAAAAAACTACTTAAACGGGTGAACTTAATCAAAGGATTGTGTTATCTTACTTGGGTACGTAATTAAAGTGAAAGAAATTTATAACAATTAGACAATTTTAAATTTTTAAGCATGCCAAATGTAGTATTTGGCATGGAATGTCGAAATGGAAATGTGGAAAAATAATTTTGCTTTTATTTT
Source organism: Lamproptera curius (assembly GCA_029286875.1). Lineage (NCBI taxonomy): Eukaryota > Metazoa > Arthropoda > Insecta > Lepidoptera > Papilionidae > Lamproptera > Lamproptera curius. Next base: position 1,415,527 of record JAGSMT010000063.1, on the reverse strand, counting down.
TATACAATTTTTTAATATTCTGTTAAAGAGATGGAAAAAGACACTCGGGAGCACTTAACACTTTATATTTCGGGAAGTATAATGTTACGTATGGAATATCGAATGCAGACTACCAACTCTCTACTAACGCGATTCTAGCCTCAAATATTGATCTAACTCCCTATTTATACAATTTTATGTGATAACCCATTTACATAACCATTTATTCTACAAAGCTATATAAAACACGATGATTAAACAATAACAATCAATAACCTTAAAATATTACAATGACAATATAGTTCAGTTTGAATAACTGAATACAATTATTAAATTATAATAAGTTGCATCACAATCTAGTATCCTGTTCGGCCGTGGTGCCATTGGTTGATTGGACCCACCCAATTGGACCCAGTCAAAAGATTGAAAAACATGAATACCGTTCTAGCCATTCTCCAGTTATCCATGTATACATTATAGTTATGTCATAGTCCACCATAATATATACTGTGAATACCAGATGGTACAAAAGTTATTACTTTGATGTATAGAAAAATTTATGTCTACAAAATGCGTGAAAGATTTTACTGTCATTTATGGTTTCATTCATTATTTTTTCCTCAAAAATAGATACAGGCTAATATTAGATAAATAATATACTCTGCAAATAAAGAACAATCTAAAAGTTATTCTAATGTTTAAGGTACATAATTTTAAAACTACATTAAAATCTATTTATTTTTACAATCTTCAGCGATAGGATCCATAGAATAAAGTTCAAAACCTAATATACTCAGCCCAAGAACAAGTGACGTTAAATAATAACAAAACGCCTGATCCTTTGATATAGACCCATCCATAGGATCATCAAACACGTTTGATCTGTATGTAGGGGATATTTAATAATATGATTCTTATATCATTTAAATATTGATAGTATCCCTGTTTACGTGGGCTATTAAAGGCATCGCAATCTCGGTAATTGCCGGCTCAGCGGCGGCTTTTTAATTAGTTGGCGAAAATGACGGTTGCAATCCATCACGGTCCGTCCCTTGCGCTTTAGGAGGGATTTAACGCTAACAGAGTTGCCTGATTGCAGAATCTTTTAGGGTACCGTGTTTAATATAAATATTAACTTATAAACTATATTTATTATATCTATATTCATTGACTAACGTATTTAGTTAGTCAATAGTAGTGGTCAAGAAGAGCACAGATTTTGTAGATTCATGTATTATAAATTGAAAAAAGGATCTGACTCTTAATATGTCTTAATAATAAAATAATGTAATGAGGATCATTTTCTAAGAATGGTACAAGCATTGAAGGGTTGAAAGTAATTCTGATTAAAAAATAACTTTAAAATTTTAATATTTGAGGTAATTATTCTTAATTTTCTTTATATATAAAAAAAATATATTAAGTAGTAAAAGTTTTTTTCGAAATAATGTGTAGCCTATATAAGTATCAATTCCATTGCAAAAAGTAATTAAGTTAATTTAGGTTACTATTGATTATATTAATTATAAATCTGTGTAAACAAATGTATAAATTACTATACAGTACAACACTATGACTATTATCAGCTCATTATTACTATGGTAAAGGCCAGCTGGGTAAAGGTCTTCTTTAATCCTGAGGTTTTGGAGAGTCGAAAAACCACTTCACGTCCCTTAGGCCTTAAAATTGCCCCATCGCCTAGTACAAGTTCCGCTTTTTAAGTGTTCAGGTCACGAGTTCGTGTCCTATCCGAGCTTTAGTTAGGTTAATATGAGCTGATCACCCAATTAACCGAATAATAAAATGATGAATGTCATATATCTGGGAGCTCAAGAATATATTTGCCCATCGTTAAAGATGCACGAGTAAGTGCCACAAAAGTTATCAAATCCACTTTTTAGGGATTTTTCATATTAATTCTTTATATTTATAACAGACGTTTTTGGCTCTTTCCTGCATCCATGATCACGGGCAGAGTAAGATGTGATATGTCAACGTCGATTTGATATGTATTATAATCGAGTAAATAGAAGAAGTAATTCATCATCATCAGCCTGTGTTAGTCAACTGCTGGACCTAGTGCATTAGGGTAGGGCAGTAGGGGGTGACCTAACGCACGCCCTCTCCATTAGGAGGTTTTAAATAAATAATTATGCCATAAAACTTATTGATATTTATCCAACAATCAAATGCAGTTCACCTTTATGGTTGAGAAGGTCAACTGACGTGTCGCTCCAGTAAAAACTCTTATTCTGGTATGTTAGAAGTCGTAAATATAAACGAATATAAAGGTTTTAATAACATTTTCTATCATTCAATATAACTTTCTATATTAGTTGTTCGATGTTACAATGTTGCGGTGTTAGTTATGCTTTACACCTGAGAATGTATATTTCATTAGTATAACTAACAACACACACACTGCAAGCATTTACCGAAACGTCGTAATTGGTTTTGTTTTTCGAAAAGACCACATTTTTTTTATTTATTCACTTCATTTATTTATTTATTTATTTATTTATTCTTTATGCACATTATACATACATAGGCGGCTTAATGCCTTAGGCATTATCTGACAGCCAACCTTAGGGAGGTTATGAAAAATTTAGCGTGGGTGCTCTTAAGGTACAATATGAGAATAACAAAGAATCAAAAATAGGTGTAAATTCGAGATAAAATTTTAGTCAAGGTAGCAAATATATTATTTAATAAATAACGATTAATACACTATAGGCATACATAAACATAAATATGTATATATAAATATATGCTTACTTATGCATACATATATAATATAATATAATATATATCAATATATACATATACACAAATATGATTATAAATACATAATTAAAAGTCAGTTGCTTTCCTGATTCTTCGTCCAGTAAATGTTTACGCACTTTTCTTTTAAACTGAAAGACGTTTTTAGCCATCCTGATTTCCAAGGGTAGCGCATTCCAGAGAAGTATGGATTGAATTTGGAAAGATTGTAGAATGAAATCTGTACGATGAACGGGACACAGAAGAAGACGATTGTTTGTAGAACGAAGATCTCTAAGACTAGCGACACTGAGGTATTGGAAATAAGACGACAAATAAGTCGGAGAAGAGGACGATACAAGTAAAGAAAATAGTGGTAAGTGCCCTTAACGATCGACGATGACGAATCGGTAGCCACCGGAGTTGGGATCAATTCCAAAAAATGTGGTTTGCAAAAAAAAATTTTATTAAAAATTTTTGGAACCGAACATTGAATTTACCTAATTATTGCCCTATACTTTACGTATATACGATTAATACAAAAGTTCTTAATATTTAATACAATTTGGACTTGGTGTTAACGAGAAAGTGCATTTCATTTTTTCAATAGCCCATGTAGTGGAATCAGCAGACTGAAATGGTCCTAATTTCCCAGAAATGATGAACATGGTAATTTTATTTCTTTGATAAAATATTAAATAGTTTTAAACATTAATTTCTAAAAAACAATAATGTTAAATCTACAAAAAATTTAAAATTATTTTCCAACATTTCAAATATTTTTTTTATGACGGAATTAAATACTACTTAAAGTTTGGGCCCTTCTTTTCTGGAAAAGTTGGAATTTGTGATATATTTTGTTTATTATTTGTGTTATTTTTGACGATGATGTGATGCGTGTAGCTACCGGTTTTACCTCAAAACCTAATCTGACAAATCAAAACTCCACTTTTAAGTATTAAATTGGGCATTTGGTGGAGATGGTGGACTAATTTAAGTAAAACTACAATAAGTTGATGTATATGATGATGTACTGCTTTGTGTGCATGAAGATTAAAGACGTCGTTTGCGTCTACTTGTAATTTCACTGACAAAACTTGTGCATCACAAATCAATCACCAGGTTATCAAAACCAGCCAAATTATTTACGTTATAATTCTTGCGTTCTAAATAAGTACTAATATCTTTAAATTTTTTACCCATTACATTTCCCGCCGGTTTTTAATTTATTTAATTTCGTTGCTTATTAAAATAATAAATTTTCAATACGGCATCAAAAAGCGGGACATCCGGTCGTCAAACTAACCCCGTCTCACGCCCGAATATTTTAATCTTCGAATCGCCTATCCATTTCTATATCTTTGATACTTTCCCAACCGACAGGCATTTTTAAAAACCTTTTATAATTAAAAATGGCCGAGCCGCCAGGAAATCTTTATAATATGATGGGAAATGGGTTTAAAATTTACCTACATGATAGATATGTATTATTATATTTTAAAATTATTTCTTAATCAATTATACACATGTACTATTTTTGACCATTATGATCTCTTTGCATAAAATACTTAACTGACAACTGCCTATTTCGAAAACCGTATTTAGAAAACGGACAGCATATCTATGGATGGAAGGCTGTTGATCCGTTATAATTCATTCTGATATGCGAAAGGAATGTCTGTCTATTTGTCTTTACCGTCTAAAATACTAAACCAATGTTGATAAAATATGACACACACTTAGAATAGATGTAATAAATAATTGGTTGTTTTCTATATGTTTAAGCAGTGGCGTGCATTAGGGGAGACCGATATCTAGCAGTGGACTTACACTGATAATGATGTTCTTTATTCGCAGTAACCTATAGTTAAGCTAAGTTAAGCGTGCAAAGAAGACAAAAATTGTAGTTTTGTGAACAAAAGACCAATTGTTATTTTATATTATTTTATTATACGTTGCTAAAACAGGAAAAATTACTGCTTTAAAAATCTGATTAGAGCATTTCAGTTCATTGTTAAATATTTATATGACGTTGTTAACCGGTTAAATACTCTTTAACCTAAGCCCTACTTCTTGTTTTTCTCTTTTATATTAATATGTATTATAAATTAAAACATAAAGAAAAAATCATTTATTAATATATTACAAATAACAAGGGACCAATAATATTTTCTAAACCTTTTTTATCAAATAACGTAATAAGAATTCACATGTTTGCACTAAATTGATTGCTTGATTGTAACTACTAAGCTTTAGCAGTAGCTACTTACATAATTGTACAAAATGAAAACGAACATGTACAAAAAACAACTTAAACAGGTGAACTTAATCAAAGCATTGTGTTTCTTACTTGGGTACATAATTAAAAGCAAAAGAAATTTATAACAATTAGACAATTTTGAAATTTTAAGCATGCCAAATGTAGTATTTGCCATGGAATATCGAAATGAAATGTGGAAAAATATTTTTGTTTTATTTTTATACATTTTTTTATATTCTGTTAAAGAGATGGAAAAAAGACACTCAGGAGCGCTTAACACTTTATATTTCAGGAAGTGTAATGACTTATGGAATATCGAATGCAGACTACCAACTCTCTACTAACGCGATTCTAGCCTCAAATATTGATCTAACTCCCTATTTATACAATTTTATATGATAATTCATTACATAACTATTTATTCTACAAAGCTATATAAAACACGATTGATTAAACTATAACAATCAATAACCTTTAAATATTACAATGACAATATAGTCCAGTTTGAATAACTGAATACAATAATTGAATTATAATAAGTTGCATCACAATCTAGTATCCTGTTCGCCGTGTTGCCATTGGTTGATTGGACCCACGCAATTGGACCCAGTCAAAAGATTGAAAAACATGAATACCGTTCTAGCCATTCTCAGTTATCCATATATACATTATAGTTATGCCATAGTACACCATAATATATACTGTGAATATCAGATGGTACAAAAGTTATTACTTTGATGTATAAAAAATTTATGTCTATAAAATGCGTGAAAGATTTTCTGTCATAAGGTTTCATTTATTATTTTTCCTCGATAATAGATATAGGCTAACAAAAGCTTTTTAATAGGTCTATTTAAAATAAATACTCTTATTACAGTGTAACGCATATTTGCAAGCCTAAATGTTTATTGGAAATAATTAAAACTGTTCCTTACAAAATTATAATATACCCTGCAAATAAAGAACAATCTAAAAGTTATTCTAATGTGTAAGGTACATAATTTTAACACTACATTAAAATCTATTTATTTTTACAATCTTCAGCGATAGGATCCATAGAATAAAGTTCAAAAACCTAATATACTATGCCGAAGAACAAGTGACGTTTAATAATAACAAAACGCCTGATCCTTTGATATAGACCCATTCACAGGATCATCAAACACGTTTGATCTGTATGTAGGGGATAATTAATAATATGATTCTTATATCATTTAAATATTGATAGTATCCCTGTTTACGTGGGCTATTAAAGGCATCGCAATCTCGATAATTGCCGGCTCACGGCGGCTTTTTAATTAGTTGGCGAAAATGACGGTTGCAATCCATCACGGTCCGTCCCTTGCGCTTTAGGAGGATTTAACGCTAACAGAGTTGCCTGATTGCAGAATCTTTTAGGGTACCGTGTTGAATATAAATATTAACTTATAAACTATATTTACTATATCTATATCTTTGCTAACGTATTTAGTTAGGCAATAGTATGTCAAGAAGACACAGATTTAGTAGATTTATGTATTATAAATTGAAAAAAGGATCTGACTCTAAATATGTCTTAATAATAATATAATGTATTGAGGATCATTTTTCTAAGAAAAGTGCAAGCATTGAAGGGTTGAAAGTAATTCTGATTAAAAATACCTTTAAAATTTTAATTTTCCAGGTAATTATTCTTAATTTCTTTATATAAAAAAAATTATATTAAGTAGTAAAAGTTTTTTCGAAACAATGTTAGCCTATATAGTATCAACTCCATTGCAAAAAGTAATTAAGTTAATTTAGGTTACTATTAATTATATTAATCATAAATTACACTGTGTAAGAAATGTATAAATTACTATACAGTATAACACTATGACTATTATCAGCTCATTATAACTATGGTAAAGTGCACCAGCTGGGTAAAGGTCTTCTTTAATCCTGAGGTTTTGGAGAGTCGAAAAACCACTTCACGTCCCTTAGGCCTTAAAATTGCCCCATCGCCTAGTACAGGTTCTGCTTTTTAAGTGTTCAGGTCACGAGTTCGTGTCCTATCCGAACTTTAGTAAGTAATATGAGCTGATCATCCAATTAACCGATTAATAAAATGATGAATGTCAGATAGTGAGTGATCTGGGAGCTGAAGAATATATTTGCCCGTCGTTAAAGACGCACGAGTAAGTGCCATAAAAGATATCAAACCCACTTTTTAGGGATTTTTCATATTAATTCTTTATATTTATAACGGACGTTTTTGGCTCTTTCCAGCATCCATGATCACGGGCAGACTAAGATGTGATATGTCAACGTCGATTTGATATGTATTATAATCGAGTAAATAGAAGAAGTAATTCATCATCATCAGCCTGTGTTAGTCAACTGCTGGACCTAGTGCAGTAGGGGGTGACCTAACGCACGCCCTCTCCATTAGGAGGTTTTAAATAAATAATTATGCCATAAAACTTATTGATATTTATCCAACAATCAAATGCAGTTCACCCTTACGGTTGAGGAGGTCACCCGACGGTAGCACCGCGTAAAAACTTTTATTCTGGTATGTTAGAAGTCGTAAATATAAACGAATATAAAGGTCTTTAATAACATTTTCTATCATTCAATATAACTTTCTATATTACGAGTTGTATTAGTTGTTCGATGTTACAATGTTGCGATGTTAGTTATACTTTACACCTGAGAATGTATATTTCATTAGCATAACTAATAACACACACACTGCAAGCATTTACCGAAACGTCGTAATTGGTTTTGGTTTTTCGAAAAGAGCACAATTTTATTTATTCACTTCATTGTAATAACTCTAAATAATCTATCGGTGTTTACGACAACCGATCAATAATAACGCTAGGAAATTTCATAGACACCAACAAGTGATATACTAAGACATGGAAAGCGGTGCAGTATTTAACAGTAATATGCAAACTCCAGCGTAACGTGTCAAGTAACACGCAGTTAGTTATTGCAATGCATAAATCCACTTCTAGTTCCATTACTCGGCTAGGATAAATTGTATCGCCGGTAGCATATTCAGATAGCTAAATGAATGCCTGCGAAGGCCGAGCTAATCGAGCCCTTGACGAGTACGGCTTATAAATAAGCTTAACGCGTCAAGCTGCTGTTTTGAATGCGTGTCATTAACAGCTTACCATGTTAAGTTATTGTAAGGCTTTATTCCGTCCTGGGTGCAGTTATGTTTAATTATCATTGTTCTTAGTAGAACAGAACTAAATATGATAACAAAAAAAATATGATAAACAAAGTTTTCTGCCAGACTGTAATGTAACCGTAATGTGCCGTCTTAATATTGTTGGCCCACTACAATAATAATTGTTTAACTGTTTATTAAAATTTGAAAACTAATCTCCCTATACTTCAATAAGTAAACAAATATTTAATGAAAAACTTACACAATGAGTATATTTTCGGACCTTTACTTATATATTAACTTTGTTTCTTTTTTTGGTAATGCTTAACCTTATAATATAAAATTATTAATTTAATTCTTCTCTCATCTTATCTCATCAGCCTGTAATAGTCCACTGCTGGACATAGGCCTCCCCTAATACACCCCTATCCATCAGGGGGTTTTGGACCGTATCCCACCACGCTGGTCCAATGCGGGTAGGTGGGTGGACCGACTTTTACATGCCCATCCGACGCATGGATCATCTTACTTTTCAGACAATTGGGTGATTGGCCCAAATTGCCCTAACCAACTAGGAAACAACAATGAAAATTTGTTGAGTCCCCGCAGGATTCGAGCCCACGACCTCTGGTTCCTGAAGCACACGCCCATACCACTAGGCTACGGATGATTCAATTCTTAATAAATGCATTTCTCAGTCACAACAAAATTTTAACATTCTACTATAATAACTGTACAAAATTATTAATTACTTTCGCGAAACAAAAGCGCTAAAGCGAATTTCCAACCATTAGACCAATCCATTGTTGCCAACGGCGCATTAACGCTTTCAAATTCAATTCAATCATCGCTATAATAAAAACAATAAATTAATCGTAACACGAGCGGAAAGATCGCGTGCCGTTTGAAAAATAAAATAAAAAGTATCGAATGCAATTATAGAATTACACAGCCAATGTTGAAATAACAAGTACGTGGTAGATAACTTTACGCTTCGGTTCCGGACTAAACTATTCGCACTTACTCGATTTAGGGCTGAAGTTGTTTTCAATAATTCTTTTATCAAATCGGCATTAAAAAAGGCTTGACTTTGACCTCAAGGTGAGATAAACATCTGAATACGTTTAATTTCTTTACGGCCTATATCCGTTGCAATGTGTAATTTATCGTTTATCTAGTAAAAGCACTAGCTACGTAGCTATAAATACGTAGCACAATAGTATTTGTCCACTATTGCTATACAGCAGAAATAAGAAGTTTAATATTTAAATGTATTGAACCTGAATAACTTGAAATAATAAATTAAATTATGAAATAATAATTCTTTTCGTTGTTTTCTGGTTCAATTTCCCAATTGTCTGATCAGTAAGATGATTTTCATTCGTCGAATGAGCATGTAAAATGTCGGTGCCGGTTGCAAAGACCATCTTTGATAAGTTATAGGAAGTCAGTGCCTTCAAATTTACTGACAACTAATTCAACCCTAGATTGCATCCCTTTGGGTTGCGGAGGTCGCTCTGCGTAAATCTGGATAGGTCACAAGCCGACCCCATTATAGATAGAAATGGCTAGATGAAAGATATTTCAATAAGAGAGAAAAAAAGATGAGCATCTATAAATAAATATTCGTGTGCTTTCAGTTGTACAAAACAGGTATTTACTTGTAATATAACCATGTCATAATTAGTCTACACAATACGTGCTTTTTGGGCATAGATTAAATATTTATCGGTGTCATATTAAAACAAAGCAACTCGTCAATAAATTAGTTTACAAATTATGCTACAAAATGTTTAAAAGTGAAACGAGAACGCCGATTAAACACAACTGCGTAGTTCGTTGTATTTCGGCAATATATTATATTAGCAACCCCCCAACCCCCCTTGTGGATGGAATTTCGTAAAATCTATTCTAAGTTGACCTCTACTCGACGAAAGGAATATTCCTACCAAATTTCAAGTTGCTAGCCTTATGGTTCCAGATATATAATGATGAGTCAATATATAGGTGAGAATCTCTTTTCTATATAGGTGCAGAAAGTAACATGTGCTATTGTTTATAGATTTTGATTACATTTATGGTAAGAACTTAACTTAATTGCCTTAAAGTTTTTTTTTAAATAAATAAATATTTTAGGACTATAACACCATCAGTCTCATAATGTTATTACAATCACCCAGACACGAGAAAGACACTTAAACTATATTTTTCCAAATAATTGTAAACCAAACTCAAATTATAGTGCAGTTGGGTAAATTAATAAGGCAAATGCAATTTCATTTGATATTAATTCAAAACTGCTTCGCTTTAATTATCTTTAATTTATATGGCAACCCTATAATTCCAAATTAACATATGAAATTTCATTTGTTTAATTTGCGGCAACTTGTAAGGTCTGACGATTCATCAAGAGAGGGCAAGGCCCCCACGACACCGATCGGCGGTGCGGTAAAAGCCAACGAAAGGGCGCACCCTCCAATTAAATATTAGACGCGACGCCGCGGCCCGTTTTGAACTTTGTATAAAAGCCCTCGTGAATAAAAACTTCTTTCCTCCAAAATACGGCCGTCGGGAACGTAAACGTTCTTGTTGGTTCCATTCTTTCCAATTTAGAAATTGGGCTTAAAAACCCCACCGAATAAAAATTTTACAGGAAAAAATTTAACAGATGAAAGAAAAAAAAGACAAAGACCTTTTATTGTGGACGCTTTATAACGAGATGGTGGAATTTTAACGAGCGGGTATCGACCTATTTTGATTCGCGATTGCCGATTGGACGCGCAATAATAGTTAACCCAAGGCAAGGAGATTGGAAAAAAAGTACGCGCGAACACGTCGTCCCGTGGGACGTCTTGCAGCGATTCTAATGGGCCCACCCCTGGTAAGACTTTAATTGTTTTGGGGTTTAATTTAAGAGCGTTCGCCCGGGTGATCGTGGCGAGATAAGAGGCGGCCGGGAGCCATAAAAACGGCAAATTGACCGGCGGGAAAAGAAAGGACAATTGTTGTAAATTTCAATTCAGGTTCGCCGGCCTCGCGGCGGGGGCCTGGTCCCTGGCCGCGCCGGCCGGGTGTAAAGGGACCAATTATTTTTACCACCGCGTCTTTCAGCTGTACCATAAAAATATTTAATTCAGTCAAACGCCAATTTGGACGGGGACCAATTAAACTTGTGTTTTGGGGATGATGTTTGGGTCTGTTCTTTTGAATGAAAATGTATTATTTTGATTAGTAATCATTTTATTTAAAATGTAATATTTTTGGGAATTTTTAAATTAGTTTTAATTTCCCTTAACCCAAATTTAAATTAATTTTTTAATTTAAAATTTTCTTTTTTTAATTATTTCAAATTTTATTTTTTTTTATTTATTCAATATTTTTTTAGTTTTTTTGAAAAAATGATTTATTTTTAAACATTAAAAAACGTCGGATAAAATTTTTTTTAAATTTTTAACGGCTGGAAAGTAAAACCCTTAAGACCATTAGACGTTGTCGTGTGGTGCAAGTTTATTGTATTTAACATTTTAGGTTTTTAATAACTTTTTATTAACCTTAGACCTTTATAAAATTTAAACTGCCTTGCATATGTTTGATTAGTATTCGTTAAATAAAACAAAATATATAATAAACCCCTATAACATGTATTTTATATACACCGCTAAAAATTAATTCCCAATAAGTCATTATTTTTAAACGCTACGACAAATATCCATTAAATTCAATCCACAATTATTAACCGTTAAATTGTGATATAAATCAAGACATGGGACACGACTCCCCCCCGACAAACACTGCAAAATCGTGGGACGCCCGATGACTAAGTTATGCCCTTTGGTTAAAGTTAGACTGGTGGGGGTATCACCAAAATGAAGAACAAAAATTGAGTTGTAAAGAATTGAAAAAAGTGGAGGCCAATTGATGGCAGCATTCGGTTATTTATCATCAGCCTGATTGTCCACCCTGGACAGGCCTCCCAAGCACCCTTCGTTAAAGGGGGACCTTCCCACCACTGGTTCAATGGGGTTGGGGATGGAACGATTTTTCTTGCTCATCCGACGATGGATCTTTTCCTCAGAATGGGATGGCCAAAATGATCCAACTATAAACAAAATGAAATTTTTTTTTAAACCTGGGATTTAAAATGACCGGTTTCTAAACCAACCCTTATACTAGGCTACGGAGTCAAAGGAGTTCGAATTTACCGTCCAGTGTATACCACGCCAGAATCTATCCCTGGGGATAATCCGGATGCTGTTTTGGGGCGGGGGGGGGAACGCCCATATGGGACTCTAGGTCAATTTCGCTTTTGCCGGCCACGGAAACGAGTTTAAGTTCGCTTTTTGTGTTTTTTACTTGAGTTGGATTGAATTAGTTTTCCAAGTTAATTTTTGCAGTATCTATGTTATTCCGAACATATTCGGAAATAAAGAAATTTGAACTGAGTTTAAAATAAAGAATATTTAAAAATTTCTTTATTAAAAAAAACGAAATGAATAGGAACGAAATAACTAAGCATGCTGTTCTTTTTAAAAAACCCAATTTAAAATTTTTTTTCAAGTGATACAAAAAAAATATTTATAAAAAAATTCTGTCTGTCTGTTTGTTTTGGAATCGCTGGAATGGCTGGTCCGATTTTACGGGACACCAAGATTGTGTAACTGGGAGTAATAACGCTTTTTTGTACGTAAAAATCGTTGAATCCTGTTTAATTTAGGGGGGCCCGAGCAATTATTTTTAAAAAAGCTTAGGGAAAATTTTTCCAGACATTTTTAAGTTCTTTTCCAAATAGGGCCAATTTAATTTGACACGTTATAAAGCAACAATAATTTAAAATTGATCTATTCAGCCTTTGATAGTCCACTCTGGACGCCTCCCTTATACATCCCTTTCCATTGGGGTTTACGTATCCCACATGGCCAATGCGGGTTCATCTTTACTGACCATGGAATCATTTTCAAACTGGGTGATCGGCCAAATTCCTTTATAACAAAACAACAATGAAAATTTTTGTTTCCCGATTTGCCCCGACCTCCTTTCTAAAGCCCGTCCATACCCCCTAGGTAGGAGGCATTTTACGGGAGGGTTAATTATCAAAATTTAGAAATAAACTGGGAACTAGTCTGGGAATAATAGTGGGAGCAAAAAGGAAAATTAAAATTTGTTAGGGTTTCTTTTTAAAAAAAAATAAAATTTAAGGTCAAAATTGAAAACTTAATTGAGGGTTAATTGAGGGTTAATTAAATTACAATTACTTACAAACATACTTCATCGCAGTCTAGCCTGTGATCGTGGGCGTTGGATAGGATATAAAATTTCGGGGATGAAATAATAATAATTAACGCGTATAAAAATCAGTAACATTTCATACAATGGTATCGTCTATATAGTATTGCGGAAAAACAAAAAGTCTTTATAAATAATGTATTAAACTTAATAGTTTGAATGACACAAAACTAAAGGATACTGGTCTGCAGAAAATTGTATATACAATATACATCCCGAACAAAAAAGAAGAAACGCAACTAATTTTGAATCAATCACGGGTTAGATCTTTAATAGCAACAGGTAGAGGAGTGTATTACGATAGATCCTATTAAAGTCTGAATTCCAGTTTGTTTGTCCACCAATTTCTGATGCCGTGTCCCTATACAATTGTGTTTGTCAATGATAAATGGATGCGGTCGGCGCTTTTCATCTCCTACGGTCAAAGGCGCCGCCGTGCAATAACTATAAAGGAATATAAACTCTAGCAGTATATAAATAGAGTGTTATTTCTTGTGCGTTTTTATAATTACAAAGCAGGACTAAATGATACGGTACTAATCAAGCCCGGGAATAAACGCGTATAATGTGGTTTAATGTCGCTCAAAGCGGACCTTTCGGCAGACAGTCGCATTCAGAGGTAATGAGTTTATTCAGCGGCCTAATTCTATGAATCGTTGTGAGCAAATAGTCATCTCTGGGGGGAGGTTATTTTGATACCTTGTTGTGTGTGAGTATAATCGGCTTACGAAATTCAGAGTTAAGATCGCTATGTTGTTATGTCAAGTGTTTTTTATAACAGTCTTTTTAGAATAGTGCAATGTAAGCTTTTTCTTCTTCTATTCTACAGTTTTTTTTTCGAAACTACTTTCAAGTGAACTCTAACACCCAAAGGGACTGCATGTAATTTTTTAAAGTGTTTTTTCGACCGATTTATCAGTCTTGATTATATCCAAGCATTGATTATTACTATCATTGTTTTTTGTCAGTTAAGCTTATGACCCAGATCATTACGAAACAATTTTATTTTACGCGCTTGCAATATTCGAAACCACGTTAGTTTCGTAAACTTCAGACAGAACAGAGGCAGACGAAATTGTCTTTTATATTAGTGTTCTAATCTGGACATACCATTGACAATAAATCAATCCAAAGCTTATTGGACATACCGGCAAGAAGTAGAGCACAAATGACAAGGAGGTGGGTTGCGAGGTATCAAAGTATGATCAACAGTATGTACTTGGAAATTTGTCATGATGTACAATGATGGAAGTTCAAAGCAGGTATTCATTAGAACATGTTATTAGTAGAATATACAAAGAGGTGCAATATCTCTACGCAGTGCCAGTATATCACAATTATTGGAAAAAGCTTGTTAGTTGTCGTTAACACTAAGATCTCATCTATTATTGCCCAAGTGTTGGTAAGCCTTAATTTTACAAATCTATCTATTTGTCGAAAGCGATGAAAGTACGAGCATAACGTGATATATTTTGTATCATTATATGTGGACGTTTCTTTTAGAATTTTTCGTATCCATTTCGTCTTTCAATCTTACGATTGAACGTAATTAAGTATATAAATAGAATTTTAAAATAACTTCATACATACATCATACATCATCAGCCTTTGTTAGTCCACTGCTGGACATAGGCCTCCCCTAATACACCCCTATCCATTAGGGGGTTTGGACCTAAACCCACCACGCTGGTCCAATGCGGGTTGGTGGGTGGACCGACTTTTTACATGCCCATCCGACGCATGGATCATCTTACTTTTCAGACAATTGGGTGATCGGCCCAAATTGCCCTAACCAACTAGGAAACAACAATGAAAATTTATTGCGTCCCCGCAGGATTCGAACCCACGACCTCCGGTTTCTAAAGCACACGCCCATACCACTAGGCTACGGAGGCATACTTTACTGACGATTCAATTACTATAAAATTGTTATTTTGTAGTTCAAATCACAATAACATAGCGGTTAACACTCGGTAGCGTCAGATTATAAACTGGCGTTTCTTACAATGTAATCGTCATATATGAAGATATATAAAAGCAGTTTCCTAAATTGTGCTTCAAGCAAAACAAAGGTGAGTACAGAGTGACACATTACAAGAACACAGTCACAAAACGTGAACATCCGTGAATTTAACAATTTCAACGGTAATCTGCATTTGCCAGAAACTAATGCAGATTGTTTTTAAAAAATGTATAGATAATTTAATTAATTATTTAAAAAAAATTATAATTTTAAATTTCAAATCATGGATAGTACCAAACTGACCTTCTTAGTGCTGCTTTAGAAAAATCTACAGATGTGGTAAAATTGACCATTTTTTTTTAATGGATGGATGTTTTTACTCTTTTACTCAAAAACCAGGAATAATATTTCGATAACACTGCACATTTAGATACATTTTATATATTTAGTTAAGGTTTATATAAAAATTAATTGATGCAGATTTTACGTAATACTAGCTAGATGGGCAAAATCACTGGCAATAGCTAGTCGTACATAAAGGTCGTGCACGCGACAGAAAGAAATTAAAAGTAATATAACGATTCCAATTTCAGAACCGCCCGCTCGTTTGTCGAAATAAAAGTTAACCTTCCCGATATTTTACAACTATCGCGTGCAACAACAGCAGACCACAATCGCTTAAATCTGGCTACATTATGATTGTACGCTAAATATTCAATTTGCAAACGATTTTCTAGAAAATTCACTTCGAGGTTTTGCGTACAGTTGGCACTTTTCATTTTCACCGGATCCATTATGACTGAAATCAGTGTCGAATCTGCCATTTTGAGTAAGAAATTAAGGTGGAAATGAGTTTTTTGATTGAATGTAAGCAATTAAAATTTTGGTCGACCACCCTGACTGAATAATTTAGGGAAAAGGTAATGATAAAAAATAGCTTAGATACTATCTTTTTTCGTTTTTCTCTTTAATATATATAGTCTAAACTAACCCCTTTTGAGTATATGAAAATTATGCATAAGCCGTATCATATTCATAATTGATTTTTTTTAAATGTTACAATTTTATATTGAGAAAGATTTTAGAATATAGTTTTTCTTTTATATATTTGTCTTGGTTTATCTAATAGCGATATTAGCTGTCCAATGTAATGTAGATTTAACAGTGATAAAAAGATCCGATTACGGACAGCGAACCTTGTATGTGTTACAAATCCTTGTTTCCTTGAATGGCATACTTAATTTTGATTGAACTCAGTTTATAGTTCAGACGCAACGTCTCATAAAATAATTACGAAAAAAGATTTTTTTGTGATAACTCTTATAACATAAGGAAGTAATGACAACTTTGGATTCGTATCCTCTAGGAAAAAAGGGGAAAAAGACAAACAAAAATATATATATTATCTACTTGGTTAAGGCGATGTTCGTTGCGTTACAAATGCGTTGGATATGCATGTAAAAAGTAGGTCCTAATATCAAAACTATCTTTAGCAGTCATTGGACATTAGAACCTTCAAGGAGTTGATGCTTTGCGTTATGGACGTAAAATATCTAAAAAAAATAAATATCGTTAAAAGCCGAACTCATAAGGAAACGAGAAAAAAAAGAAGAAATAATTGATTCGAGAAATTTCGGAAAATTTCATTAATAGCATGAAAATTTAACGTATCGTTTTTTGGTAAATGGGTTCAAAAGCTACCCAAAAGCTACCGAGAAAGCCTGTCATATTACTACTAATTTGAAAGCCCAATATATATTACAATACAACTTTAATATATCCAAAGAAGAGGTTGTTTGTCTGTCTTTAAGTATCCAAAACTACGATCTGATTTTTGAGTTATACTTAACATATTGTTTAAAGGACAAGTAGAATTTAATCAAATTATGATCGACTACAAAAATCAAGCAGAATGGAATTACGGTTTTGATTTCCTGAGCGAAATAATCGTTACCGTGCATACGGGGCCGTAACGTTACCCATAAGTAAATTGTAAGATATTCACTATACTTATAAGTTTGAAACTAGCTTTAATCTAAATGAAATAGATAATATGCTTTTTATATACCGTTTATTAACAATCTAGGATGTAATCTTAATAAATAACATCATATAAATAAGCTTTGCAAATGTTCGATTATATTTAAAATGTGTTCATTTTACCAAATTATGGTCTATGATATGTTTTAATAGCATAAAAACAAGAATCTTTAAATTAGTGTCCGACCGAACTTTCGGTTCTGGTTTCGGCGAGTTTCGGCCAAAAATCAAGTTTCGCCGACAGTTTCGGTTTCGGCCAATTCTGGCTGAAACTTTTGCCGAAACCGAAACTGGTTTCGAAGTTTTTCAATTTCAAAATAGTAGCGAAAGTTAAATGTATCATTGCTACAATCGAGCTCAGATCAGTCGATTTTAGTTCAGACAAACATTCCAAGTTTGACAAAAGAAATTGAGGAGGAACAAATAGTGAGATCAAAATATATATTCAAATTCAAATTGAAATTCAAATATCTTTATTCAATATTGAAGTTTACACTTACTTATTGATTGTCAAACTACCACCGGTTAGGAAAAGGACGCCTCCTAGACTTGAGAAGAACGGCGAAAGAAACCTCAGTGGGCTATTTTTATGTCATCTTTTAAAATAATAAACAATTTGATCATTCGGCATTACATATTATGCAATTTTGAAACAAGACATGGAGCGAGATTCATTACCAGGTGTGTTATCATTTAAAATTCATTAATATCGTAATAACCTTTAATACATAAACGTTCCTTTGACTACCTTTTAAATTTATTAATAGTTAAATTCTGAACTTTTACTGGGATTTTTTTTGTAAAAACGTATACATTGTCCCATAAAAAACTTACTTATTCTTCGCAGTCTAGTTACTGGAAGAATTAAATTATTATACTCCTTGGTAACCAAAAAATAAATACAAACAATACTGGAAAGTGTAGCTCAGATATTTATTGTGTAAATAAAAAAATCTTCTAGTCTCTTTACTTTTTATCTGAATGTAGTCATTTGTTTGCTATGAGTGGCGAAATGTTCTCGAAAAAAGAGAAAACCCAAGTGCGACCTTATCATTAAAAACCACTGATATAAAAAGTTAACAACGCAAGAGATTTATTGCGGCTCAAAGGCAACATGAGAAGAGACTGCTCTGTCATAATCAATTGTCGCAAAGTGGGCTTCTTAATTTCGAGTAGGGAGAACGTACACGGAAGACGAACATGGTTGCAGACGTCCATCGAAGCCAGTAATCAACAAGAAACAATAAGAATATGCTGCCATATTCGAAAAAACTGTTTTTAGCGATTAAAGAATTACCATCTGATACCTAATCCAAGAAACGAGCATTTCATATAGAGGTACTCAACGCATATTGACACAAATTTTGAATACGAGAAAAGTCTCCGCAAGATGGGTGCCGAGAATCAGAAACAAAATCGACTTCGAAGATATCGTTGGACAAGTTTTAAGAAGATCCAAAAAACTTTAAATCTAGTTTTGTGGCAGTGGACGAAACACGGGTTTATCCCGAAGGATCTTCATGCCGTGGCCGTGATATATGGCCTGGCCAGGGTATGACCTCAATATTTTAGGACTAAGAAGTGATATTGTTGTTTGATTACCTAGAGCATGGAACCATCATTACAGATTATGCAGCTTTAATACCGAGGTTAAGAAATGCCGTCAATAATAAAAAAGAGGCAAACTTTGAACGGGCGAGCTGTTTCATCTTGACTACGTACCGGCACATAGGTTGGCATTAGCGATGGCCACCGTTCAGCATGCTAGCGTACAATTGGTTGAGCATCCCCTTCTTCACCAGATCTGGCGCCTAGCTATTTTTCATCCTCTCTCCAAATTGATACAATACTTAAGAGGAAACATGTGTTAAAACTATATATACAAGTAAACGATGCGTGGTGACCTTTTGCAAGACCAAGACAATCCTTTTTTTAAAGGAATTGAACCATTGGAAACTTGGAACGCTGGACTTGGTGTGTAGGTGGACTTGGAGATTATGTAGAAAAATAAATAATTAAGCTATCATAGTCATTATATTGTATCTCATTTTTACTTTTTGATCCCCCCTCGGAACTACAAATACAAACCAAAGTATTAATTAGTAAGATTTCAAAATACCATTACTTAGTCTTTAATGCAACAGTCACAATTATTAATTTATTTATTAATAACTCATATTGCTATAAGAAATTTATTTGAAAATAAATCAATATATTTTTAATATTTTGTTACATAAAAATATTATTAAGGACTGAAATAAACGATTACCACACGTGTAATATACTGTCTCCATTCCAAGACTGAAATAATGCAAAATAATAGGCATAAAAGCTCCATATTTTAATATTTTAAGAATTTTTATATTTGATCACGTGAGTTTCGGTTTCGGTTTCGGAAACTGAAGCCACGGCCGAACTTTCGGTTTCGGTTTCGGTTTCGGCTGGAAAACAGTTTCGGTCGGACTCTACTTTAAATGCATATATTTTTGAGGATGAACATTGCATTGCATTAAATAAGCTTTGAACATGACTCATTGTGTTTTTCGTATGTTTACATTGATTATTTCTTCAATAAACTACGCGGTTATTTACGCGTTAATTGTATTATTAAATAAAATTAAGAGAATCGTTAAGTCTGTGTTAGAGTTTAGAATATTTAACGCTTTAGCTCAGCTTTGGAAAGATTTGGTTTGGGCGTTATTTCAAACACATTGAGATACAGACACATCCCATCTTAGCCTGTCTGTGCTTATGGATACTGGAAAGAGTCCGACACGCCGAGAATAAATATTTATCATTAACACAAAAAATCCGTAAAAAGTGGATTTCATAAAGATATAATTGAATTTTTGATTTATTTTTATTAAGAAGATTCCACCGCTAAATAAATATAGTAATCGGTCTAACAAGAGCGGAGTAACAAGATAACATAAACACAGAATTGAGTACCCTCTTTTGGTAACTCAAAACTAGAATTTAATTGAACTCAACATTTTCACAACTATAACTTTTCAGGCAGTGACTATTGTTCATGAATGTTTCATAAAATAAATGGGACATATCGTTAATCTTATTACTAACCCTCTCTATTGTGACAATGTTACGCCAGCTTTGGGCGTGAACAATTTCAAACATTGCCACGACGATTGCAGCCATTATGTTTTACAATACGGCTTTGACTTTTTCTACAGGCTAATGTGGATTGATGTAAGATATGGTCTGTGCTCTATGGTTTGGCAACTCGTGGACAGATTATTAATGGTAAGTGATTTGGTGAAAACAGTTTATTGTTAAATGATGGCACTCGCTCGATTACTGCCTCCGTATCCTAGTGGTAAGGACGTGTGCTTTAGAAACCGGAGGTCGTGGGTCGAAATCCTGTGGAGATTCAACATATTTTCATTGTTGTTTCCTAGTTGGTTAGTGCAATTTGGACCGATCACCCAATTGTCTGAAAAGTAAGATGATCCATGCGTAGGATGGGCATGTAAAAAGTCGGTCCACCCACCAAGCCGCATTGGACCAGCGTGGTGGGATACGGGCCACAAACCCTCTAATAGATAAGGTGTGTAGTAGGAAAGGCCTAAGTCCAGCAGTGGACTAACACAGCCTGATGATGATGATGACTCGCTGAATTGAACAGAGTGAACAAGGAACTGTTATGTTATATTGTTGTTTGATAAACTATTAAAATAAAATAATTTACTAACATTGAAAACCAAAATGCAATCTGCAAGCTAAATGTTTGACCAGTCGTGAACATATTATTAATGATTAGTAATTTGGTGATTACAGCGCGTTATTAAATGATAACACACTGCTATTTCTGTCTACTCATTATATGAATGTACCACCAATTTAAAAAAAATATCCTAATGTAGTTTAGATGACACAATTTCTATCTTGTCTATGGCGTGCAATACTTTAAATCAAGAGGAATCAAAAAATATATTCCCGACTAATCACAAAAAACGGGATTCTAAATAAAAATAGGAGTATGTATTTATAAAGAGAGAAAAGTAAAAATTATCTTTGAAATAGTATTATTAACAACCAAAGGCAAAATTTCCCAATCTTTCATTTACTTTGTGGCAAAAGCGCAAGCCGCGCGAACTAACAAGTAACGAATGAAAGAAAGAAATGAGAATAGATAAAAACAATTCCAATATACATACAGTATCAATAGATTATAAACTGTTACTGAAACAGCGTATAACATATACAGTCAATAAACACGAACGAAGTTGTCACAACAAAAGTGGGCGAAAAGCCCGGAATCTATATATAGTTTTTATCGGTGTGGCAATATTAAATTAATAGCGCCAAGAGTGGCACAATGGTCCCGGGGCGACCGCAGCGGTCTGGGCACAATGCGGGTGCGCTTGCCGCCATTTTACTGCCGCCAATTATGACTTGACGCTATTATTATCGCGCAACGAGTATTTAGTGAACAATGTTCTTGTCCTTGAATGACGGCCTTTGCGCAAATAACGACTGAACGGTTTTACTAAACTTGCTTCTAGAGTTTGATATATATTGTGGGTTCTGACTTGTTTTCTTCCGTAAGAATTTCGGGAATTCTTTTCCTGAACGTTAACGAAATTTTAAGTTTTTGGTGACAAAATAATTCAACATTTACCTAATGTTAGCTATTAGACATCAGTATAATATATTGGGTATTTTCGATAGTTCCGTTGGTAAGCCGGGACCTACTTATTTTATCATTAAATAAATGCATACGCTTACTAACTAAACGTACTGCGATATGATATAATACATTGAAAACCAATTTACAATGCAAACCAAAAGTGCTATGTGATATTATACTCGAAGACAGATAAAGCGTTTTATTTTTTGAGTACAGCGATGCAAGAGCACATACGCATATAACTTAGACTATATATGGCTAACTGATAAGAGGTGATAGGTCCCCCTCTTTTCAGAGTGCCGTCGACCGCAGTAAAAGCAGTAATGTGAAATCACTGCCTTGTTCCGATTTTAAGGGCACCGTATTTACTGGGTAAAAAGACGACGTAACATAACTAATATAACATTAACGAAATCCTATGTCTCACAGAAGGCAGTGCGTGGTGATATCCCTGGTATTGCCGATGTCATTACGTGTTTGTGATCACTTTCCATCAGGTGGCCCGACTGCTCGTCTGTCTTCGCGTATAAATAAAAAAAATAAGGAAAAATCAATTTCACTACCGTAAGGCGGAAGTGAAATTTAATGTGTAATGTCTAATCTTGACTTTATCCTCAAGGTTTAAGTCAAATAAATGCCTTTATTAATTTTGAAATATTACATCACAATGCATTTACATGGTTACTAATAAATTAGATTAACTTTGTCTTCTAGTCTTTGTCATTGGTAAAGCTTTCAATCAGTTTGATCGTACAAACTTTGACGACTTAGTGAAAATACGTTTGACCTTTACTGCTTAGAGAAGAATCCGTAGTTAGATTCAAAACATTTCTGTACTTCCAATTACATTAATAATTCTAATGATAACTTCCAAAATTCCCACATATTAAACATCGATATATTTCCTAATGGAAGATGCGCTTATTGCGATAAAGCATTAAATCATTCAAGCTGTCTGACCATAAACTAATTTACAGAACTTCGCCCGCATTCACGTTCAATCTGGAAATGTAACATGATTTTATATGGACCCTATAATTAGGGGTCCGGTCCGCCGCCAAATGGTCTGCTGGCAATCAATTAAAACAATATTTGAAATAGTATTCGGAAAAAAGTTAAAAGGAAGTAATGTAGCTATAAACATTTCGTGTTACGAAGGGTTATTCGTCATCTCGCTCTCGCGGATAGCGCTGTCCCGCTCGCTGCGCCGATGCGTCTACGCGTTCCGCCTTTGAGAATACGCGCGTAGTGAATTATGGCGGGCAAGTTCCCGCCAAAGTCTCGTTGGGGCTTTAGAAGTAATTAACTTCAGACCAGCTAAAGATACGGTTCAATATCTCTTAAGCACTGTTAATAAATAAGTTGGAAATATTAATTTCGATGCAAGGGCGCCGCGGTGTTTAAGTTAATTCTTTGGTATACATTTCGTGCATTAAATTACGACCTAAAGTTACGTCAAGCAATAAACGCATTAAATAATGTGTTATTTTTTAAATGTTTAAGGCATTTATGTAAAGACATAATATTTTAAAAGCTTAAAACAAATGTGTATCAGTTATTGTTTAAAACTATTAACGAACTCATATTGATTATTTGGTATTAAATCCAGTATAACGTACTCTTACTAAGAGACAGTTTTGTAAAGTCAATGCATCCATTAAAATTAAGAACAAACTGTAAAAGTGAAAGAGAAACTTAAAAAAATGGTGTCGATTAAAACATATGCAAAGTTTTGTCTAATCTGTAAAAAGAAAATAAATACAAAGGAACACTTAAAATATTCATTTTAGCCTGGGATTAAACGGACGAGTACGCATTGTCTTGTTTAGACATCGCATCCATACATCGATAACGGTCGGTAACAGCCGAGCGAGTGGTCCAAGTTAATTTTATTAAGGTTTTATTATATAATAGACGTAAATAACTTATGGAATAAAACTTATCCTGAAGTAATACAACAATAGTGTTGAATCTATTCTATTTATCTGCAAAAGATTGCAGAAATATTGAAAATGTAAGGAAAATTTGAAAGTCAATTTTAACTAAAATCAACTTTAAGACAAGAAATCTTATATTTTAACTATCATCATTAAACAAGTTCCTTTTAGTATTGATATAACAACTCATTGATGCTTATCTCCTTTGGTTTCTCTCTGTATTATTACTATTGTAGAAATAAAATCATACATTGTAGAATTTTTTTCTATATAGTGAACTGTGTAACGTTTTTTTATTAAACTTAAATTGTCAGTTTTATTGCTATTATACAAAAAACAAAGGATAACTATGCTAAAATAACAAAGTCAAGTTTTAAGTTCAAGATTTCTTCTACTAAAATAAAAAAAACAAATAAAACAATATTGAATAAAGTTGTCTATTGCGCATTTATACTATTAATGATAAATAAATATTTCGAAATATGAAAATAAAAAAACTTTACAGTCACAATATACAATAAGATATTATAAATATAAACCTAACCTAATTAACGTAATACACAGTCAATAAATATAAAATAGGAAGAAGTGTACGTTGGTTAAACTGTCGCAAATTGTATCATAGCTCGGTTACTAATCCTCTTATCGCTTGTCCCACACCTTTCGCGTCCACTCGAGCCACTAATCGAGTTTGTCGGCCGATGCTATCTCCAAACGCGCGTTAATAGTACTGACGACTATGCCGCCCAAACGCCCCCCACCATTACGGTTACGACGCAACGAAAACATGTTTAATTCATCCGAAAACACGGCGCGTTGTCGTATTAATCTCTTTATCATTGTTTCTATTTAGTATTTCTTATGATTCGATTGTGTTACTCTTCGGTGTGTATCTCTTCGGCTTCCTAGATTTTTACCAAGGTATTACGAGTTGGCACGAACAGGCAACTATTCGGTATTCGACCACTTCTTTTGGTATTTGGTATTCGGCCGAATATAATGTATCTATTGTTCGGCCGAATATTGAATAGTAGATCATGTAAAAGTACATAGAAGTCAATGTTACAAATTGATTAGCGGTAAGTTTTATGGAATAAATGAAGCTTTCCAACATACCTGTTTTGGTAGCAAATTATTTTCACGTTTTTCATCGTACAATATACCAATTTAAGGAAATTACCTCACTGTACATACTATTCCCGGAGAAGAAAGAAAAACTTTACGCGCTTGATAATCATTTATTTTGTGCCGAATGTTCGGCGGCCGACAATTCGGCGCTACGGCCGACGGCGTTGCCGAATGTCCGATATTCGGTCAAATCACTATTCGTGGCAACTCTGATTACAATATATTTCTTTTTTAGAAAAGCTTTATAACACTAAGAATCGATTTAAAAAATATCATCCATAGCAAAGTAGTAATGTCTCCGTAGCCTAGTGGTATGATTTTAGCTTAAGAAACGGAACGAAAAGTTCTTGGGATGAAATCCCCAACAGTGACTAAACATCATTTCATGTTGTTTCTTAGTTGGCTCGGACAATGCGGGCTGACCTGTAACGTAATAAAACGGTCTTCCACCTGATTACTAGCTCTTCAGCTATCCCTCCCATCGCATGATGAGAGTGAAGAAAGATAGAGTGCACCCCTGTTTGCGCATAGACCAGTGCACGACAATATCTCCCAAGTATTTGGATCATCTCTTATATGGGCCGCCGTAGTCATCAAATCAATCCAGTTATTTGATAATAATAATAGCGCCCAAGTCCGAATCGTATGGGCGTGTGCTTTAGAAACTGGAGGTCGTGGGTTCGAATCCTGCGGTGGCTCAACAAATTTTCATTGTTGTTTCCTAGTTGATTGGGCAATTTGGGTTGATCACCCAATTGTCTGAAAATTAAAATGACCCATTGGACCAGCGTGGTGGGATACGCTCCAAAACCTCCTAATGGATAGGGGTGTATTAGGGCAGGCCTATGTCCAGCTGTGGACTATCACAGGCTGATGATGATGATGATGAAGTCCGAATCACTAATTTTTTAATTATTTCAATACCTTTATACAGAAATAGTGAAACCAATATAAAATAGTTACATAACGTCTTTTCCAATTTGGTAATTTGTACGAATGATACGTCATTGACCCATTTCGGGCGGAAGCAATGCTTTACAGCGATGGCACAAAAGAGTCCATTTACTTTGAACATAATAGCCATTGTTCTTTCCATTACGAAATATAATTACGGTATATTAGGATGATTTATAGTATTGGTGTTATTAATGCATGTTTTGTATATATTAAACGGCTACAGTTAATGATCACCCTGTACTTTTACAGCAGCATGTATGTCTATTAGTTGGACTTACTTTGGTAATTTTAGGTTCGCATAAGCTTACTAAACCGTCGTTTTTATATCTGGTAAGTGCCACATATAAAACTTCATTGATAGAAATATTACGAAGCTTTAAAACGCTAAGAAAAGTCTTTAAAATTTTTTCACGCTATTAAGTTGTTGTATAAGCTTTGGATAGTGAAGATGAGTGGATGTCTACTTTTATATTTTTATTTTTATCTCACTCTGTTTGTCTCTTACTCTGTTTTTTTTTTTCGTATTATCTTATCAATTTTTAAAATATGCTAAAAAATAGCAAGCTAAATAGGTTAAAAGTTAATAAAATTTCGATAATTACGAGGTGAATAACTAGTCTAACCCTCACGTGATCAAGGAAAGATTAAAAAAAACCCGTCACCAATAGAAATACAGCACCGCAGAAAACAGTGGAAACAAAAAAAAGGCAAATTTTTTAATGTAAATACACATAAAAATTTGCCAATTCAATATTATTTCCTAAAATCATATAGGTGTACAACGAATACTAAACTGCAAATAAGAAAACATAACCCATACTCATATTTTTATTACATAATTTATATCACCAACCAAAATCCGAGCAGCAAAACACAACAACGCATTAAATAATCACAAAACGTCCGCAACAAAAGAAGCGAATATTATAAAAGGCGAAGTTTCCCAACACGCCACCGATCCAGCGTGATATTGCTTCGCGCGAAGGATTTTTCCAGAAAATATTTAAATTTCAATTGTTTCCATTCATCCCGTCGCCCTCGCAGTTGTTGTGGCTTAAAAAGAAAATGGATAGTCGATGTTCGCGCTTAATATTCATTGTTCTCGCAGGGGAGAGTTCGGGGATTGAGTGCTTTTCTTTGGCAACGTGATTCAACTCATTTTTATACAACGGCATTGAGCCCGATTGCTGTACATTCACGTCATAAAATACGAACCGAAAACATCGGTTCACATAACTTTTATGGGGGTAAAACTGTACTTACCTACGACTGTACATTTTGTTCGTGTATTGTAAAATTACGATGTTGGTTATGTAATTATTTCTCAATAATTAAATATAAATAGATACCTAAATACTTTGTTAATGTGCATATTCTTAGTTAATATTAAAAAAATAATAGGAAAAATCCAACACAGATTTTGCCCAACATAAATTATAATTGGACGGTATAGTAACGATCATTACATATCCTTTTCTTTTATGCACGTTTCGCATAGTGCCACAGAATTTTAAAACTAGCACGCTGCCTAAATACTACTTTCTATTAATGCTCTACTTAGAACATTAGACATGTTTGAAATCGGTATTAGATAGACTGTCTCCATAGCCTAGTGGCTGCCTTAGAAGTGTGTGCCTTAGAAACCGGAGGTCGTAGGGAACCCTGCGGGGACTCAACAAATTTTCATTGTTGTTTCCTAGTTGGTTAGGGGCAATTTGAGCCGATCACCTCATTGTCTGAAAAGTAAGATATTCAATGCGTCGAATGGGCATGTAAAAAATCTAGGTTTAGGTTTTTCAGTTTATTTTCACTATGAATAAAATAATACCTAAATGTCTCTTGGCCTTATTACGTCCATACATTAACGTTAGTAACGAGGCGAGTCCAAACAATAGGCGATCTCGTTCAATCACATCAAAGGATTTAATAACAGACGCCATATTTTAATCCAACCATTCAATTCGAATCGTAACGAAGCGATCGGTCACGCTCGCGGCACAGAGTAAAAAACTAATTGACAACAATCAACACTGGTGTGGCAAAAACAATATTACCTATCATTGTCATTAATAATCTGTGGAGGCATTCACACCTTTGGCGCTAACTTGACAAATGCGCGGGCCGGCACGCTACAAAGAGCCGCGCCGCGGGGCGCTTGCCAGCCCTAAATATTAATTATCCCCGCGAACACCTTTTGGGAGATTATCGCGGTTCTCCATAATGCAACAGATATCGAGATGTTGACGCCAGATAGTGCAACACTCAAAGCATACAGCCTATTTCGGCCTTGACTATTAGTTCGTATTACATGTTCATTTGCTACTCATTTTCTAGACTTTTTACTTCTTCTATTTCTTCCAAAATAACAATCGATTAATTTACTGTGTTATAAAGTAATTTTTTTGTTTGAGCTTTTACGGTTTATTTAGCTTTTTTGGTTTTTGAAAAAGTCTAAATAAGATTGAATCATTTCTTGAACTGCCAACGCAACTGCAACTACTAACAGAATATGTATAGAAACGTACGCTTGTTATAGTGAGAGAGTATATTAGAGATGACTTTACAAGTACCTATATATTTAAGTAGATTTAAAACGATAAGTGTTTACTTAAGAATTTAGGACAACTTCATAGACGAATTTTGAAGTACCAAAATACTATTATATAAAATTTAAGCGCATGAAATATATATTGTATGTATACTGTGTATACTGTGTATACCTCATCGCATTGCATCAATTAAGCTTGATGATTTTTTTAATTGAATAGATAAGAAGTTAATATCGTTGAAAATCTTTTTTAATATATTTTTTATTTAATATATTATCTATATCTGTAGGTTAGTCGGGAATTTATAGCATTAAAACTACGGGTTTATAATAACTGAAATCTAAATAACTATAATTATTATGTAATAATATCATACTTATGTATTCCTCCGTACATCTCTAAATACTAAACAATATGGTTTTATATTAATGGTTATGAAAACCACTCATTTATTACGATCATTCTTTGACTGTTCGTGCTTCAGCGTGTTCCGTAAAGATCCGAGTTTTTCCGAAAGAGTAGGGGTTGTTAGGTTTTAATTTTATTACGGGATTTATCGATTCGGTCGCCACGCCCAAAGCCCCCGTTAAAAGCTATACAACAGCTTGATTATATTCATTTCAATTAATTTTGATATCTGACTCTACTGACGCAAAAATTTAGAATATCTAAAATAAAATAAAACAAAAATAAACTGCAGATTTCTTTAGGCTCTTAGCTTTCTTTAGCTCTGCAGTATTCTTGTTGCTCTTTTTGTTTGTCCATGTAAGAGAGACCAAAATCACAGTCTAGTTTGTACGCACCTGTAGAAGGAATATTACATTTGACATATCGTGACATACATTTGACGGTCATGGATACGGAAAGAGCCGAAACGTCGGGAATAAATATAAAGAATTAACGTGAAAAATCCGTGAAAAGTAGATACAAAATGTATTTTTATAAATAAAATGTATTAATAAATAAAATGGCCTTATCACCCCAGCTGAGGCTCATTTAACCAAGTGTCCGTTGTAAAAAGTACGTAAAACATATGAAAATACAAAATTATTTCACATTATGTGTAATCGAATATAAACTGACATGCCCACATTGGTGGGTCGAGATGTAAAATCTTTACTAATTTGAATCGTTTCATAGCAAGCCGTGATTTATATTGCGCATGACGAAAGTAATTTTTATTAATAGGCTACCTATACATCACCACTCCAATATAAACATAAACTGCAACATTTAAAGGTGAGCTTTCCGATTCATCTAATCGAATTCGTTTCGTGTTTAATTAAATTTTGTGGTGTATCCATTGCCTTGGGCGTGAGCGCCATCTGCCGGTATAACGGCAAACAAATCAATTAATGCAATGGCCATAGGCGAATTGAAGCGTCCCATTGTATTGGATTTACGATCGACGGATGTATCGTTGCTCTACGTATTACTTTGACCTTCCAGCCGTCAAATATTGATGAACTATAGAAATAGAACAGCGATCTATCGAGAACTAAATCATGCTTTTGAACAGTCTTTATATCAAGCACATTCACCGGGATTTCACCTTTTAAGATAAATTTACATTAGAATTGTGTCGTATTCGAAAAAAAGTTATGTTCACCAACCGTTTATAGAAAATAAATCAAAAACAACCAATAATTTTAATTTTATGAAAGCATTTACGCGACGTAAAATTAATAAGTTAAATTCGCAGGTCGTATTTGAATCTAACATCAACAATTTTCATACCTTCTACAATCGCCTTAGGAGCTTGATATCAATAGCGGTGAATTTGGTTTATTCTATCCTTTGGATCGTATCAATAAACTAAGTGCTTCACGTTTCAGCATTAAAAACAGCTAAAATGCATATACGTAAACAAAAAATGTTTGTATACTTTCAATAACTTATTACAGAGACAGAAGTTGTACAACCGGAACTGGTCAGCGTTTACCGTTCATATAAGTACTCAAATAATAAAAGGTTATTTTGAAATAGTACCAACCAATAAAACGGTAATTGTCAGAACCGTTTTGATTGGCTTTGCTGCTGAACGTCAGTTGCCACTTGATAAAAAGGGCTTACTTTTGAGCGCCTTTATATTTGATTTCGCTTTGTTTGCATAAAGCCCGGGGCTTATTTAATTCTGGTGTACACATTCACATCTATTGAAACCGCTAGAGATCAACGCCACAGACCAACAAGACAGCGACGGCACAATCCTCTGACAACTAGTCAAATAAATAACCGCCAACAACAAATATTGTAATAACCTTACAACAAACCTGTACTGTACACCATAATAAACCTAATCACACATGTATTAAGGCGTTTACCAGCGTCCATTTCGTCATTGCCCGGACTACAGTTCCTTTAAATCCCAACCGAGTGATATACATTTGTAACCGTCAAGGTATTCTCAACTTTATCTATTTTGGATTAGGATTTATAATCGCTCGGTTGTGGAGGAACGTAAAATTTTACGAGAGCATTAAAGTTAAGTGGGAAATCCGAAAATGAGCGGTAAAAGGTAACAGAGCCAGATGGCGGCGTCGCTGATACAAACTCAATTATTTACACTCAATAAAAAGTGCGTTATACGAGTATTAGAAAACGAACCGTTAAACTCTTTTGTAGGACACGTCCTGGGATGGTCAGGGCTGGCAAACATTTAAAGCACCGAGGCGGTGGTAATATTAAAATTTTAAAATAATAGGGTAACATTTTTTCTTGAAGAAAGGCTACAAAATTGTTGATTAATTTCTTGCAATTTTATATAGATTTTCGTAAATATTAATAGTTGAGACAAGGCGAAAGAGAACAACTGCTCTACGAGAATTTAACGATGTAAACCTTGGCTGTGTACAGCGTCAAAGGCAGAGCGAAGTAAACTAATTTTCATCGCCGCGGGTGTTGACAAGAAGTCAAGACCTGGTCTTGGCAGCAGACGTGCTAGCGACGATGATTGACTTGTCTTTGAAATCTGCTGCCAGTTTCTGTGCAGGTCTGCTGAAAGATCTCACAGAGTTTTATTATGTGATCAGGTCCTATAAGAAGGTATAGGGCTAAAAATTGCGCTAACCAACTAAGAAACAACAATGAAAATTTGTTGATTCCCCGCAAGTTTTTAATTCGCATCGCAAGAACTGGAGGATTGCTCATCATCAAGTCACCTTACTGCTCGCCAGTTTCTTCACTCAATAAAACACAGAAATGCACATTAAAACCCGTGGAACATGGCGTTGTTTATATATTGTTTTTATGCACGTTTAAATATTAAAGAAGAGCAGATTGTACCGAACAGATTACCTCGAATACGCCAAAACTTTAGGATGGCGTCGCTCTAAAAATAGAAGATTCTATTCGGATATGTTCACTTATTATTTATATAGTTCTAGATTTGGATTTAGTTATCAAGTAGAGTTCTAGTGCCGATCATAACATTTTTGAGTGTTATTAAGTACTCCTAAGGTTAATAGCGACAATACATGAAAACTTTTTGGGGTGCGTATATAAATGGTAGCCTGAGTAATGGATGGAGTTTGTGTAAATATATTGTAGAAATCAAAACGAATGGCTCGTAAGATATTAAGGACTAACTTGTTAGCTTGGCTCGGTAATGAAACAAATTACTTTAATTGTTTCAGGATAGTTACATGTATGACACTGTTTAGTATCCGCCTCTAGAAAAATATCCATAAAAATAACAATTAGACGTAAGTATCGTCAAAAAATCAATTATATTTTGCATTATTTCAAAAAACGATAGTTGTAAAGTGAAAAAACGAACTGTAGTCATACAGTTATAACCTGTCTGTTTATTGCTACCTTACTTCAAATCATTAGTATGACTATAGATAAATATTTTTATATTTCTCCGTTTTCCTATTTTTTGTAGTAAAATTTACCTTTTACTGCGTATAATTTGAACATGTGAGATATTAAGAGGACTCTGATAATGTATAGCTCATACATAATGGCTTATGACGTTTAACCACAATATAATCAGTTTCCTGTGTTATTATAGGTGTATTTCTTGTATTTAAATAAATGAAATACAAAATAATTAATTTACTTTTATATAGAAACTTGGGTATAGGTTGTAAAATATAAGTTTATATAAAGTACTTCAAAGCCTGGTATGATTTCATAGAGGATTTTTATTTATTCAATTTATTCACCGGAATATTTCTGAGTAAGTGGTACTATAGTAGCAATTTAGAGTTTAATTTAGTTTAATGGTTATTGCAAAATATATTGTAAAGGTATCGATAATTAAAAAGGATGAAAGCTGTTCTTTTTTAATTTTTCTACTTAATTAATTTAGCTGACGGATATCTTTTTTAATTAAAGTAAAACTATTTTTAATAAAGGTAGTATTTAAATTTTATAATTTAACATGTTTAACTTCGTAAGAATTTAACATATTAAGCATTCAGTAAATCCAATCAAAACAGATTGGTTTTACTGAATTCCCGTTCAAAAGTTACCGACCACATACATTATCAACATTATCCGAAGTAAAAAAAGTAGATTTTTTTTTCCAAGTAGGTACAACTCAAAGGATGTCATGTCTCGTTTAACCAATGAATACGGTGGCTACGGTGCCCTTTAAACCGGAACACAGTAGTGTTTTCACACTACTGCTTGGCTGCAGAATATGGACCGCGGTGGTACCGCCGCAGACAGCCCCTAGTAAAAGAGGACCTACCACCATATATATATATGAGTACTAATTATAAGAACCATCATGTATATATATTAATTATAAGAATCTTTACGAATTTTATCGCTTTTGTAATACCCGGGTTCAAATCACTGTGATTCAAATCAAATTCATTGTGATTACCTTAGTTGTTTTGTGTAATTTGGCTGATCACCCAGTTATCTGAAAGTAAGATGATCATGCGTCGGATGGGCTAATATAAAAGTCGGTCCACCCACTCATACTGCATTGGACCAGCGGGTGTGATAGTCAAAACCCAACGGAAAGTCATTAGGAGGCCTATGTCAGCAGTGGACTATCAGTGATGATGCATGCATGCATGATGCAATATTCTAGTCTATGCTAAAATAAACTTCTAACTACAAAAAAGCTAAATATTTTCTAGATACATCTAGTTACTTGAATACCATATTAAAAAGGAATAAAGTAACGTTAGTTCACTTTTTGTTTTCATCTTAATATCCGAACATAATTTTGGTAGAAAGAAATAATTTGTTAATTAAGGTGAGAAGAAGAACAAACAATTATTTCTTTTATTTACGCTATTATTATACATATCAAATACACTTATTTACGGATTTTTCGCGTTACTTAAATATATTTATTCCCGACGTTTCGGATTCTTTCCAGCATCCATGATCACGGGCAGACTAAGTTGGTAAAGACATATACCAACTTAGTCTATAGTGGATTTGATTGATAACAAACAAGTCATCGAATATATTCGTAATGTTTATTTAATAAAATTTGAAAATAAAACATATATGTATGTATATGCGATATCTTGCTGCTTAAATCTTTTTGAATCTTACAGTTTACGATTCTGTACAGAGACATTGATTATCATTAATCACAAATTTATTCGTAACATATCAAATCTGAGACCAAAATGCTATATATACCTACATTTTTTTTTAAATAACAACAAATCATAAACGAAAACAACATGCGCTCTACATATAGCAACACTATTTGTACACTAATAAAATACCCTTAATTACTGCTACATGATTCGTTATTTTATGATTCTGTTCTGATGGTCGTCGTACAGATTATAAACGGTGTACGTTCCTTAATTCGCCGTGATCAATCGATAGGTTTTATGGGCCTTCGGTGTTATAATTGCTAGTAAAAGAAACAGGTAGAGGCAAATATTTGTGATCATTCCGTCGGACTCACACTTAACAAGGCTACTCGAGTATTCTGCAGAGGCGGCGATGTGTAATAGTATCATTATAGCACAAATCTACTATTTTTCAGTGAGTTATTGTTATAATTACATAAAGATACAGATGGATGATCTGCCCGTTATCTTAGACGCTGGAAAGAGTCCGACACGTTGTAAATAACATATATAAAGAGACAACGCCTAAAATTCGTAAAAATAAAATTAAGAGTTATTTTTAGGAATTATTAGAAAATCTTTAATCGCTCTTGGGAGCATAGAGTGCATTAGTTAAAAAGTGACTATTGTATAATTTTTAAAGATCCAATTGTCGTTTCTTATTAAATTTTGATGTCGTAAAACAACCACA
The DNA here is from genome assembly GCA_029286875.1 of Lamproptera curius. Classification (NCBI taxonomy): domain Eukaryota; kingdom Metazoa; phylum Arthropoda; class Insecta; order Lepidoptera; family Papilionidae; genus Lamproptera; species Lamproptera curius. The sequence goes on along the minus strand of JAGSMT010000063.1, from coordinate 1,380,632 downwards.
TTATTGTATCTTTTATATTACTGACTTTGAATGTGTTTGGAAATTTTATGTAAAGTTCCTGCATCTCGGAGCTGTACAACAATAGCATGGCGCTGTAACTGAATACTGACAGGGCTTTTCATTGTCTGTGGCTTCATAATATAAACACAAGTATAACATGTTCGATGATATGTCCAAAAAAATTGGCTACTCTGCAATTCTACCTTCTACCTCTACCATCTGCAACTTAAATGACACTAGCGACTGGCAAGAAGGGTACTTTTTGTTAAAAAAAACCTTATTGAATAAAAGGACATTTTACGGATTTTATCGCGTTTATTTTACATATTTAAATTTCCCAAAGTTTCGAACACTTTCGAGCGGCCGTGGTCACGGGGTAGAATGAGATGTCATGCGTCTTGTTACCAGTGCTGAAGCGGGGTTTACAGATCTTAATTGTAATTAAATATTTTTAGTCTATGTCTACCCCGACCTATGCAAAATGAATTTATTTTATTATTACAGCCGATATTGGTATCATGTTCGGGTTTAAATTTTTTTTTACTATTTATGGGCCCCAAGCAGTTGGTAAAAAGTTATTTTATTACATAATGTATAGCATTCGCGTAAACAAAAGAGTTAAAAAGTCCTTACTTAAAATGGTCTGAAAGTTACATATTTAAATGAATTTATTTCTCGGACCTAGAGTGTATATGCCGTGGAGGCGTTGTTTAATCATCGCTAAAGGCATCTCAAAAATGTGCTAAAACGTTTCCGTTCCATAAAAAATATTCTAGTTATTAAATACTATAAATATAAAACCTAAGCAATAAACGAGTTGAAAAGCGTAGTAAACAATTAGCAAAAAGTGTCGGTCACCTGGTTCGTGGCTTCACCATTAGTTGGTGAAGCATAACATCGTTGCCAAAAAAAAGAAGTAGTCTATCTCAAAACGGCGAGAGGCTGTGTAATGTGTTTTAATTTAATTTTTAAGCGTAAGCAGCAAACTGAAATATTTGCTCTTCTTGCCCTACCTCGGGATATAAAGAATAAAAAGGGACAACTTTAATACGTTGAATAGCACCCTTTTTATAAAAAATAGTTTCGTAATCAAGAATAACATTTATTGCACGGATTACAAACCGCAACCGTGAAGTGTACAATTATTCACGCACAACAAATGCAACAACCCTTCCCCAAAACCCAAAGCTACCCTTGAATTTAAAAGGGAACGTTTAGTATTTTTTCCATTAATTTTACAATTATTAATGCGCTCGATTCAACCCCTTCGTTATTTACAATTGTACAACCGTGACGATTTATATTTGATGGATACAGTTTTAAAGAGCGTTTAATGTTGCATTAGTTATTTTATTAAAGTTTCTTTCGCTTCGTTACGTGTTACAATAAAACAAATTTTGATTGGAATAACCGTCGTTTGAATGTACAGAAACATTTTTTTTATTCATTTACGACTCGTGTTTTTGCTTACATGTATTTTGTGTTGTTGTTTATGTGTGCATCTGTTTTACTGTATGATTTATTATATGGTTATAATTACGAGCAATGCTTTGCAATACTGTGTAATAAGGAAAATATTTCGTTTAAACATTTAGAGCACAAATGTACCCAAGTAAAGCGTGTAAAAATTAATGATTTCTATGGGAAACCTCTTCCACATGTAACTTCTTACACAAATCTATTGTTTGGTCGGAATGCAAGATACTGTACAAATATAAAGTTTCTTTGTACTTTTGACTCAAATCAAGAAAAGAGATACATAGAATCGTAACTGAAGTTGATAGTAAAAAATAAATACTTATTATTAAAAAATATTTTTATTAGAATGTTTTAAACGTAACCATCGAAAAATATTGTAATTAAATAAAGTTCCTAAATATTTCTAGAAACGATATGCATTTAACATTTATTTCATTTATTTTTTTAAGTGTTGAATTTCGTAGTTTAAAAGTAATAACTGTAGTTTTCAAGCAAAAGCTCACTTACTTAAATTAAACATCAATACCATTGTCAAAACAAATCACATTAATGATATTAATGAAATTGCTTATTGTTTTTCGTTTATATACATTTTATACAGGCTTATATCAGCTCATTCTAATAATAATTCACTTTAAGTTATTAAATATTTCGATGTAATCGTTGAAACGCCACGACGATGGCCACTTGCCGACTATTTGGCATTCAAAGCGCAACCCAGTAGCGCAGTACCGACGTGTTGCTTTAATATCGCTAAATTATGGCTCAAGACGCTCTTATGTATAGGGACCGATTGATTTTAATAGGCCTATTTGAGCACAATTTAACGCGACGCGCATCGACTGCAGATAACTTCGGCAACATTGTGCTTGCCCATAAATTTTATTGCGCCAAACCTCTCTTAATTGTAGTGATGGTGTTGGGATGCTTAGAATTACGCATCCGCACGAGAAGGCAATTGTGGACGTCTTAATACATCAAACTACCGATTTCAAAATTGAGAAAATTTGCGGTTAAATTTTCTTTTCATGTATACATATTTTTTATTTATTATATAATTTGGTATCTCTGCCAGATACTATAAACATAACTTCAAAAGAAATAACGCCCAATCGTGTCTGAAGTTTGTCAGGCTTACGTTAGTTTTAGGGTTACTTTACCAAATGAAGCAATTGGTCGAATTGTCAAGAAAAACAGATTTGGGTAATATTGTTTTCAGTTTGGCTAAAAAGAATTGTGAAAAAATAACCTAACGGCTCAGTTAAATGTTTCAAATATTCACGCGTAGATTGGGCATGATTAAAGACAATCATAGTCGTATCAAATCCACTAAATTATGAATTTTTGCGTTAGTTATATATATTTATTCCGATCACGGGCAGACTAATTTGGTATATATGTACCAAGTTATGTATCATGGATGCTGGAAAGAATCCGAAAAGTTGGGAATAAATATATATAACTAACACGAAAAATCCGTAAATTAGTGGATTTGATATGTATAATAATCGCGTAAATAAAAGAAATAATCCTAGTCGTCTTGATCTTTGGCAGTTGCTTTGAGTAAATTTGGGTGGATTAGAAGCTGATTTCCCTTGTTAAACTAATGAAACGCTCGTTTCTCCGCTAGAGGATGTGCAGCACATTTTATTCAATGTTTGAGATTAACTTTTATAATTGCTTGTATGCTAGCCGTGGCCAGTCCTCTTGCGAAGTTTCCCACATTGTCAATGTATAGTTTAGTTAGTTGCATAAGGCATTAATGTAAACAAATTTTATGTTAAACATTAATAGCGTTGGAAGGGAACGCTTTCTTTTTGGTAGACAATGTAAATATATATATTTTATTTCTAAATTGGCTAAACGATAGATATCAAAGGGCAAGTAATCACAGCTCATTTGCGCTCTACTTTTTACCGATATTTGCGAATGTAACGTATTTATGGGATCAGTCCATAATTTCTAATAAGCGAACACATTACGATGTAATTAAACATCATAATACGTCGTCAGTTGCAATTTTTGTTTTAGCAGCAAAAATAAATTTTCCTTACATTTAATTCAAGTTTCATTTCATCCAAATTGAAAAACATTTTTGCTCGATGTCTCGAACGAATAAATCTGTCTGAAACGCGTCATTTCATCCGCATTGAATATCCCCTCTGATGTATGCCCGTAAGCCCCCTAATACAACACGGGCCGTTACCTTCGAATAATCGAATGTTGTTAGCGCCCCCGTACATTAGCCACGGACGATTCCCTCCCGGAGTGCGTAAGCCAAACAATTGCACTGATATAGGAAAACTCAAATATACCACGCAGTGTCTCGATAGTGATTCGATAGGTTTTACCGACGTTTCTTCCAGAAATCGCTTGTTATTTTATTTAAAGGAAAATATATTTTTCGAAAATAAAAACAACATTAATAGTTACATCATAGAGCACTTTACAAAATATAAAATTATTTGTAATTAGCAGGACGTGCACAGCTTCGGTTGTGTTGTTTTTAGATTTTAGCGATGGATTTTCCTGGGATAAACATCTGCTTTGGTACTCAGGCATAATATAGCTTCTGTCAGTGAAAGAATATTTTAAATAGAACGAGTAGATTCGTAGCCTGTTCAAAACAACCAAACGAATCTGAAAACCAATCCTCGGGATCCATGCCAATTGCAGGAAAACTTAAACGAACCTAGACAGCCTTAGGAGGTTAGTTGCGGGTTGAGGGTGGTTTAACTTTTAGCCTTAACGGCAAAGGTTATTTTTTTATTTATATTAATTTTCCTATTTTGTGTTTTTTATTATACTTAAAAATGGCAGGCAATAACTGTACATTTTTTTAATAATTTTGAATTTCGTACTTGGGTTGTAAAATTAAGATGATCCGTGCGTTGGATGTAAAAGGTCTCTGACTGATCGTGTCAATTAACCTTCTTATGTGGACTACGGATAATAAAGGAGTAAGAAGTGAGCAAACTCAAGTACACTTTGCACCCCTGTAGTTGTTGCTTGAAGTTGGCTGTGCTCCAATATATACCATAGTGATCATACCGCAGCCGTAGTAGGCTCGGGGGAAATTAATATCATAATGGCAACAATTTGTTATGAGTTCAATAAATAGGGAACTATACAACAATGTATTCACAGAGTTTTTCGTGATTTAGATTTGTTATTTTCCGTTTCCAAAGCTACGAAAATTTTATATCAATCTTTCGTTCTAACAAATATAAAGGTTCATAGTTTGTAAGCTTATACTGTGTGATAAGTGATAATTATAGAGGGTGTGGTACGTAAAATAAAAAATGTTTTTAAAAATGGTAAAATATTACATATACTTAATAATGTTACATTAGGTTAGGCACAGTTAAAAATTGATCAGACGGTATAACGAAAAAAATATACAAATATATTTATATTCAGCGTACTTAAAAAGTTATTTTTTACCGCCGATTTTTAATTGCACAATTATTACCTTTAAATAAACGATAAAGTCAAAGGTAATCATTAGCATTATACTTGGGCTTTCTCAGCAATAGGATAATCATCATAAAGATACGAGCTATTGCTGAATACGTAGTTATCAAATATTAATATTATGATCAAACGTGCGCATGAGGTAATAAATTTTCTAATAGCATAGATACAATGTATCGAGAGTAATTTTAAATGATATTATATGAGATAATAAAAAATATAGACAAAAGTAATTGAGAAGATACTTTTGCAGTAAATGGGGTTAACTTGCACGAGGGTCAAAGTGAACTAAACAAAGGCATAAAAACCCACCAACCCGCATTGGACCAGCGTGGAGGGAAGCGGTCCAAAAACCCTAATCGATTCAGCGTGCATTAGAGGAGACCTATTCCAGCAGTGGACTAACACAGACTAATGATGTGATGATGAAACAAAGGCAACACTTTCTATTAAAATACCTAAAAAAAAGTTTAATCCCGAAAAAGAGAAAAATACAAACAAAAGTATTTAATATCCCCAATAAAGAAAAACGGTATTTACATAATAAAATTATATTGTCAAATTCAGTTTGCGCCAAAACATCGATTCTCTTATCTCATCATCATCATCCTGTTTCAGTCCATTGCTGGACATAGGCCTCCCCTAATGAACGCCACCGCTTCCGATCTTTAGCTATTGTCATCCACCTCACCCCGGTCACTTTGCGAATGTCGTCACTTTATCTTGCCGCGGGGCGTCCTATACTAATAATATTATTTAAGAAAAAAAGGTTTGTATTTTTTATGTAGGTAATGAACAAACTCTAAAGCTTCTGAAACCATTTAGAAAACTGTTTATCATAAGGAAGCTTATCACTGAGCAACGGTATATTCATCTATATAAATAAATTAAATTAAAGTGACTGTTTGTAAAATCAAAATAATCGTTTTTTAATTATTACATTGTGATATTTAACTCAATACATATAAGAAAGCATTTTTTTTTTAATTATTGTCTGTCTGTCTGTTTGTTTGTTCTGGCTAATCTCTTGAATGGCTGGTTCGATTTTGACAGGAATTTCACTTGAAGATAGCTGAAGTAACTGGGGCAGTAGGCTACTTTAGAAAAAAGTACCAGATTTTTTTAATCTATACCACGCGGACAAAGTCGCGGGCAACAGTTAGTATCTTTTTAAAAATAATTTATATAACCACGCATTCAGTCTTTTAGCTCTTAAGCATCGGAACATCGATGTTTTGATTATCATCGACCAACTTTTTTATATATTATAATAATGATAATACTCTTCAGTCGATTACGACTACGGCGGCCGATCAATATTAGAGATCAGCCAACTACGCAGATATTATAGTGCACAAGTGTACGCGCAAACACAGGCGCACTCTCTGTTTCTTTATACTCTCGAAACCCGATGGGACGGATAACCGACATGACCGGAGAGAGTACGGCGCAGGACCGACTTTTTACATGCCCATCCGACGCATATTATACTATTAAATAAAACAAAAATGTTCCTGCGAAGCCTGGACGAGCCCCCAGACGGTTTAAAATAGCTTTGGGATTAAATGTAGCGGTGATCCACTAACAATTAGTAATAACATAACTAATTAACATACTAATTTAAAATGTCATCTTTTAACCTTTTTTGTTACAGAATAATTTAAGTACCTCTTTGAAACATTAATTAATTTTGTTTATTTATAAATTTATAAAAGATTCAAATTTTTTAGATGTTCATATTCATCGGTTTTTAATATTTTTATCTTTCTTTCAATGATTGGCCTTTTAAACTTATCATGCCGTCATATTTATTATAAAGCTGATTATAATAAATTAATATAGTTCACAGTAAATCTATACTTTGAAATATTTATAAGACATTTTGTAAGGTATATTTATTTTTAATTGGTTTGTTTAGCTTGTACGAGAGCTGTTTTATAAGTCCTTACTAAATGTAGAAAAATATATACTACTTATATTATTTTACAACAAAAGTCGTATTTAAGAGCCATACACTTATTCCATGACCTCCCAATTTTTTAACCCCCTTCAAAAAATGCGACCAATCGAGGTCTGCAAGATAGCCGCTAAACCCTGCCGTGCAATCCTTATCTGTGAAATATTTTTGACCCTCGACCTTTCTTCTGAAATTCGGATCAAATCGACTTGAAAAAATAAAGGATTATGGTTCGTAATGCTAAAATTGCTTGAAAAACGCTTACGTTGACGTATTTGTTTGATGGTTAACAAACATGGACCCATTGTGAAGGCAACTTTTTTAAAGCCAAATTCTTGTGCAGGATTTGTTTCGTACCTTCACTTTGTGGTCGTCCAAAACGATAAGTTTCTTCATCAATATTCTCTGTAGTGTCTTCTATCGGGAAACCAGAGAAGAATCAGATATGCTTGACCGACTACGTTTAAATCACAATACCTGTTATAAATAGTTCCGTAATTCCTAACAAATGACGCGTCAATGCATAGCTAGTACAATAGATATTGAATTGCAAGTTCACATCAGTGCAAGGGAGGCTCCATCTTTGTAGTATTAAACAGTTTGCAAATGAAATGATGCTTGTTGACTGGAGATAGGAAACTTTTTAGTATTAAAAAAAACACAAGCTGTTTTCCTATTTTTAAGCACTTCTGATACGGTAAGTGTTATAAATATTTGTAATACTTTACATTTAAAAGTTTTTGATAGCGGATAAAGGCTCGACTAACGGGCTGCTAAGATGGCCCGGGCCTTGTTAAACTATTTAATAGTTCAGTTTCCCAAAAAAAATTTTTACTTACCTGTTATAGTAGATCGAAGGAACATAATTTATTCTCAGATACCATCCACCATATTCTATTTTAGCTTTAAAGTTAAAAATTATCTTTAGTGTGTTTAGTCGATATTGTAATCTTTTCAAATCCGACTGCTCCAGAAGGACCCGTTTTTCTAGACTATGTATTCATGTATTCATATAGCCAAAATGTTAGTGCGAGCGTATTTTTAAACAGCTTTGGGTTTTTATTAGTTCCTATTTCAATGTTTTGTTTTCTGATAGCTACCTACTCCTAATAAGGCCCACCAAAATAGTAGATAAACAAATTTTGTCGTAATGAATTTATCGGGCAAATAACAAAAGTTACCGACATAGCGCAAAGTATTAGCTCGTTGAGGTGTACGTGGCTTGAAGAGTGGAGGCCACATTTAGGAAAACCGAGTGTTGGTGAACCTCTGACCAGGTGGGATGGCGATCTCCGCCAGTTCAAGTTGGCAGCGAGTAGCAGGTGATCGGCCGTCTTGGCGTTCAATGAAAAAGGTGTGTCCAGTAGTTGACTGAGGAGCTGGTTATGATGATGATAAGAAAAGCTGGTTTTCCTTCAAAGTGATTATTAAAACATTGGTGCAATAATGACCGTTGTTCATTTATGATTTAAGTATTGATATGTATCCCTAGAATGGTGCACCGTTTAATTTCGTACTAAAAAACGTTTGTGGCAAATTGAGAATCCATATAATGGCATGTAGCATTAATATCAATATATTACGTAATAAACGTGGGGACATGATTTGTACCTATATTCTTAAAAAGACTTACTTTAAACGTTTTTTAAGAACAATTGTTTTCTTCGTGATTTCATGTTGATTCGTGTATTAATTGTATTTGAAAATAAATGAGTAATATTGTAAAAAGGTATTTTCAGAAATTATTACTTTTGTTTATTTTATTGCAAAAATTGGCGTGCCAAGGCGCAGGATATTTTTGTTAAACTGCCATTGTAACAAGCATAAAATAACAACTTCATAAGTAATATTTACTTTAAAGACACAGACAAACTTCAGCTATATATTACCTATAAACCGAAGAAGAAATTTTCATCAAGAATAAAATTTTATTTCATATTCTACTTTACTTATTTTTAACGTCAAAAGTAAGAAGGTTTGCGCATAATTATAATAATTCAATAATATTTAAAAGAAAACAACATATTTAGATGTTTAAATAATATGGGCCTTTATTAGCATAAAATATTTACCAGGTATATATTGAAAATATATATATTGAAAAAAGGCTAAACATAATAAAGATGTAACTTCCGTGTTTTAATTCAAATAAAAAAAATACATACATAACAATCGTTATAAAACAAGATGGAAAATATTCATAATACATATCCAAATGACAATAACGCTCAGATAACATCCGACAAACTCGCAGCCTATTAATAACAATCATTCCCGATCCACTCCTCCCGCGCCGGCATCAATAAGTATCCAATTCTTTAATCATTGCAATTTCGAAACGAGCCCGAGTGTCGGTGTCGAATAAATTTCGTGTAATGTAAACGTGATAACAATTTAAATTCTTCTGTAACGGGCCGCCGGGGCCGACGAAAACAACAAACAAGGCGACAACGGCCGCCATTGGCCGACCGTCGTAGGGCGGCGCCAGGAGTACGGCCCCTCCGCGAACTCGCTCGCTCCTTTAGTCAATGCCCTCCATTACACGGTGAGAGACGTGCACACCAATGTGACAGTACAGTCATGCCACGACCCACGCGCGAATCATACGGAGATCAGAAACCACCGTTTTCCTACATAGCCCTGACAGCGATGGCCATCTGGAGCTCGCCCGAGCGAATGCTCCCCCTGTCGGAGATCTACCGCTTCATCACGGACAGGTTCCCGTACTACCGGCGGAACACGCAGCGCTGGCAGAACTCGCTGCGGCACAACCTCTCCTTCAACGACTGCTTCGTGAAGGTGCCGCGGAGGCCGGACAGGCCGGGCAAGGGCGCCTACTGGACGCTGCACCCGCAGGCCTTCGACATGTTCGAGAACGGCTCGCTGCTGAGGAGGAGGAAGCGCTTCAAGCTGCACAAAGGCGAGAAGGACAGCCTCAATGCGGAATTGGCCGCGCTGGCCACATTTAACAGGGCGTTTCTGGCGCGACAGGCGAATGCACCTCCGCCGCCAGTATCTCTGCCTAATGGCATGTACGCACCTACTGTAAATATTACAAGGACTAGCCCCGAAGTGATTGAGGCTCCAGATACTGCGGCGTTAATACCGACCTGCCCGAGGCCAAGGCGGGCATTTACTATAGACGCACTGCTTGAGCCCGAGCCAAGACTATCCCCATCACCTCCGCAGCAACCCCACTGCCCACTACCTCTGCCACCAGCTCCATACCTCCTGGCGGCGCAAAGATACCACGCAGAACTCCTGGCGGGACTACAGCAGTCCTGCTTACCACCGCTTTGGACCTGGCGCGATACAAGCCAGTTCTCACATTATACTCTAAATTCATGAATGGTAAGTTTCTACATCCAACCTAAAAAGACCTTTCTATTGTTGAAAAAAGTAAACAAATTATATTATAAATGCTATACTACAAACAATTTACTACGGACAGTCTAAGATTACCCCTTTTATTATGTTAACGTGTAACTGTTATATTTATATCATATAAATAATCTTATTGGGTACCTAATTTGCATAAAGGATACATATTAAGTACATGAAGCAAGTACTTAAATGTTCTAATAACTAAAACCCTAACACTATCAATGCTATTCTATGCTTGCTTGAGTCCCCGCAGGATTCAACCCACGACCTCCGGTTTCTAAAGCAAACGCTTATACCACTAGGCTACGAGGCAGTTTTGAGATTTACTCAAAACTAAAGAATATCATCGACGCGTTACAAACACCTGTAAATTTAATTAACTGATAAGCTTTAGACACCCAGAGAACCGTCGGTAAGGTCGTGCGAATTCAATTACGCACAATCAAATCTGATAGTGCGAAACAAGACGCATTACAAATGTTCCCACTTCATCAAACGTAAAGATTAGAGGGATCGCAGAAATTTTATGTTTTATTCGTGCCGAACGGTCTTTTGTTTGTGTTCGTATCAATTGAACAAGATCGTGGAAAGATATGACGTAGGGTGCTTATATGAAACTAGCTGTTCCCGCAAGAATTATCTGCTTGAAGCTTTAGTTTTATAAGCAAGAATAAATTATGAATTGCTTACCAGAGCTATACCAAAGCCTAACACTACACACAGCCTAAGAAAAACTAAGCTAAGGAACTAACAAGCAATTGACGTTTTACAGCAGGGACCAACGATACTGCTACATTGAATAAAACAAAATATGAGTGTTCACGTATTCATATTTTATTTGATTTAATTTATGTGTCCACAATAATTTATACATTGCGTGTGTTAGCTGTTGTGAAATCCACAGTGTGGGCTCTATCCTGACTAAGCAGGGTACTTAAGACCTTAAAGACATCATCATTACATAGAATAAAACAAAGTCACTTTGTCCGTCCCTATATCCCTATGTACGTTTAAATCTTTAAAACTACGCAACAAATTTTGGTGCAGTTTTTTTAATAGATAGAGTGATTCAAGAAGAAGGTTTATATGTATCACACATGCTTAATATTGTAGGTATATTTATTTTGAGCGTAGCACCCGTGCGAAACAGGGGTGGGTCGCTAGTAAATTATGGGCATGCCGTAGCATTTCATCTTAAAGAGCTAGATTAAAAAAGAGCATACATAAAATTATTTGTAGTCGAGTCAAAGGTATTGTAAGCAATTTTAGTACTGCTAATTGTTTCTAATTAGAATATCAAAGGAATTTACTCGGATACCTTTCCAATTTGATTTGAACGTACTTAAGTCATATGTAATATGTAGTATATATAATTCATAATTTATATATATTAGGCGAAAGTGTCAACAGAACTTCAAATAATTTATTACGTTAGAAAATGTTTAAAAAAAAAGTAGTCAAGTTTCTCTTCTTATTACAAAATAAGACCACGAACCATAAAAGATTTTAAACGTCTTTTTATTAACTTCTAACTATCAAGGATAACTTTTAACTCTTTTAAAATTATTGTTTCGTTTTTAATTCTTCAAATTATTCTTCTTGTTTCTTTAATCCATTTAATAGTTGTCTTATTTAATTCTTCCGTCTTTGCAGTTATCATTAAAAATAAACAAAATATGACTCGTGAACGTTTTACTCGTTATGGAAACAAAGAAAATACACAATTTTATAGTAGTAGCATAAATTAAATTAAATAACGGAATTTTTGTATAAGGTAAATAGTAGGAGCTAGTAAGCTTTTATTCGTAATTACTTGTGTTGTCAGTTTTTTCTTTACACGTAAGAGGTAGGTAAAGTAAATACTGTATTTTTTGTATGCAAAAATCAATTACGCTATGAGTAAGTACAAAAAGTATTTCATAGTAATACATCTTTTAATTTTATCATATATTGAATTTAAATATGCTAACATAGATAAGAATAGTTTAGCTGCAATAAAAGATTATATAAACATGGGCTCTCATAAAAATTTTTTACACTCCCGGGCCAATTTTTATTAGATTTGATCCGTAAGATAAACAAATATAACAAATAAAAAACTGAGTTTAATAAACGATTAATTAAAATAAATATAACTAAAGCAACACTATAATTAAGTTTGATAATATTTTATTTAATCTAAATACAGCATAATTAAAGGTTTTTATTAAAAATAATAAATAACATAACCGGTCACAGATAAAACCTAATTAAGCATTTTACCGAACTTGTCATTATTTAAGTGAACCTTTAATCTTCAAACATAACATTTCCGCTTACCGGAAATAATAACAGCTCTCTTCGGTATATCAAGATAAGGAAATCGGGATAATTCATTATTCCCCGCCATTTTATGTGTAATAATTGAACGCTTACTTATATGTAGAACACCCATTTAATGTAATTTAACTTAATAGAACATTGGAAATTACCCCATTTTATGTTTATTTTTCGTATCGCGCTCTACTTTGAAAGTAATATTAAGTTTATGTTAATATGTTATGTTTAGTTTTATAATAATTGATAAAAAAATATTTAGCAAAATTAAGAAGTAAGATAATTATATAAAAGTAATAATATTTTATTATTTAAAATTAAATTTAACAAAGACACCGGAACCGATCCACTTTAGAATATTTTTTATAGTTTCAAATAAACGTTAAAATCTGTTCACGGCATTGCAAGCCGATTTAACAACTTTTACATAAAAGATTATTTTCGTTAAAACTACACCTAAAATTTAAAGATATTCCGATAACTTATTGAGGTATATTTTTACGTTTTCAATATATAAGAACGCCTATGCGGCCTTGTTGAATTAGCCCTTTCTTTACAAACAGTAGGTTCAGGGTTCGAATCCAAGGAAGACAAGAAAACAACTTATCGTTATCACGGTTTCCATATTATTGAAGCTCAAGTCGATATGGGCCGATCATTCAATAGCTTTTAAAGTGATACGATCGTTGCGATGAATGAGTGTAACGAACGTACAACTTTCGCAGTCGTTATAGAATATGCCTTTAAAGCTAATTTAATATTTAATTGATATCCTACATACATCCTATATACAACTATTCGATAATCCTATCGAATAGTTGATTCTTTTTTCTGAGGAGGCTAGGTGCCAGTTGCTGTGCCCTAAAACTGTGACTCAAGTAAATCTGGATCGATTAGAAGCCTAACCATGGGTTGGGACAAGAATTTGACAAAGATGTTTAAGATTCTGTATTAATTTATATCGATTAAGCTTTTAACGCTTCCATTTCTTTTGCATTTGCCACATCTTAATGCACCTGATATATTTACTCTGACTCACCAAAACTGACCAAAATGGTTGACTGGTAGAGGACACATTTTCGGACATCCGTCATTGTACTAAATGTGCATAAAATTTAAGTCAACAAATTATTTAAATAAATGAAATACCAAATATAAGAGCACTATTTTTACATAAAAGATATATAGTCTCAGGCGACAATACTATAACTGTTTACTACCTAATTCTTTATAATTGAGTCATACCCTACACATAATCTATCTTTTTTTAATAGTTCGTAGAGCAAATTTTCATTTACATTTAATAAATGCAAAATCTATAGGAGGACCGTCTACGGAAATACCACCGCGGTACCCATTCCCGCCCAAAATAAGTAATGTGCATATTCTACTGTGTTCCAGTTTTAAGGTGTCTTTAAAGCGAACGTAATCACTAGGTAAACGAGATGTAATAATCCCAAGTCTTATTTCTGTTGTATTTCCTATGGAACGGGCCTAACACTGACCATCAGGTGAACGTCTTGCTGTTTCAAAAATTAACACAAACTAAAACATTTTGTATACCATTGTCATCAGTAATGTATAAAGCAGATGATACATCCACATTATGTATGGTGGAGTTTATGGTACCACTTGGTTGCTATGGGTTACGTTAGTTATATAGATTTTACATGTTATTTGCTACGGGTATTGTTCAAACTGCACCAATTAAAGCATTTTGCTTCTCCACTAAATATAATACGATTACAGTGTTTAAAGGGGTAAATCATTTACCTGCGTATTCCGGTTAATAACTATTCAAGAATGAATAAGTTAGAAAAGCGTTACTTTAACAAGGGAGCTCTTTAGAAATGCATTGGAACAAATTCTCCAATCCCCCGTCAAAATGTCACGTTATCGTTAAACTTAGTACAGCAATATTTTCACACCGCTATTCTTCGGCGAAAATGTTCATAGTTGGTTTGATTTTTTTAAATAATTAAGACAATGTTCTAATGCTTATTATAAACACAGCAAAAAATTTAGTAGTGTTTCATACGTACAGTTTAAATGAACCTAATATATATAATAGTGAAATTAGTTTATTGATTATGTTTAAGACTAACTTTTGCAATTTTGTCAACAGGTAAATCTTCTCTGCAAAAGATCTCAGGATTAGCTCTAGGTTTAAGTAACTAGTGGCAATTGATATATAAATAAAATATTAAATCTTAAGAAAATTAGTAACAAAATGAATTACAGAAACGAAAGAATGATTGTACTACTACGCAAAAGGTAAGTTTTTTTAGTAAATAGTAGTAATGATAGAAAAAGTATTATTAAAACAAAATGTAAATAGAAGGATAAACAATTTATTGCTGTCATTACAACATTATAATGCATTCAACAAAAGTAACCTGAGCAAGAGCGATTAAAAAATATCGCAGTAAAATTATTTTTCGAATATCCCAGTTTATGAGACGACTTTAATAAAGAAAACTTATTTTATCGGCATCTGTTTAGTTAAAATCGAATTAAAATTTATTTGACCTAAAAAAGGCCTAGAAGAGTAAATCAAATGTTTATAGTTATAATTTATTTACAATGATTTTGTATAAATAAAGGTTTATAATATAATAGAGGTTTGGTAAATTGAGGTTAGGTATTTTTACTAAATTACAATAAACCACGAGTAAATTAATTTGATATTCATCATCCGAGATTTTACTATATTATTTTATAAACAATATAAAATAAATGTGGCTTAGTAATTTTTATTCTATCTCCATAATTATTTTTATTTAAGTTTGCCAAAGAAGTTTCACTAGTGACATGTGTACCAACTTTGTACGCACGTAGTTTTTTTAACAACTTATTATGCGTGTGTCATACTAATAACCTAAAATATAATTATTTCGTCGAAAAGAAAATTGTCTTCTTTTTTAGCATAATTCTGTCATGTGTGAAATAATAGTTAACATTGATTCTTATACAGTTTTTAATATTTAATCTTAAATTTTTCGTATGTATAAAAATACATAATAATCAATATTTTACGTTAATATACTACAAAAAAATTACTAGAAAATATAAAACAAACTATTTCTAACTTAATATCAGACAATTTCATCCACTTTTAAAAAGTATTATTTCTTTATCTTTATGTTGTTAAATAATGATTGTACTATGGTAATGACCTACGGAATTCATAAGATTAATTGTTTTTCAGGACAATTCAACAGAATCACCCAACTGTTGCCGCCAGTCTGACGTTTCAACAATAACTAACTTATTCTAATATGTAGACATTACATTATAAAAAAAATATAATCCCGCTTGTACTAAGTTAAAGTTCTTTTTACATTAAGACCTGTGATATTTATGTTAATTAAGCCAATTTGTAAATATAGACGTAATCAGTTATAACGAATAACCATAATTTATTGTAGTAATTATATGGAAAATATACGGTATGTACGTTAACTGTTCATTCATTGGTTTTATTCCTTATGAGCATGGAACTTTACTAAATCCTTGGCATTATTAAGATGTTTCAATTAAAATATTTAAAGATAATGATCATGATTGAGTTAAAGAAAGAGAAATCCGACCTAGTCTCTAAGAGCCCATTGGATTTATGATTGAATATTTGCATGAGTTTTATGGTAATTGATTTCACTTACTTTAAAGAATTTGTCTTTCAATTGGTTACAGCCTCTCATATAAATCACTTATACATTTCATCAAGTACTGGAACCCTTGTACGAAATTAAATATTTTAATTGAAAAAAGAAGAATTATACCCGCTTATTGATTGTCAAAACGCTACCACTGGTTCAGAAAAGGACGCCTCTAACCTAAGAAGAACCGGCAAAGGAGCTTACACATAAACGTACACAAAGCAATCAGAAACCACAATATTTTCCATTAGTACTACAATTCTAACGCACACTTTCTAGTTTGACTTATGAACTAGAATGCCAATTGGGATATATACTCGATTTAAAACAAATTTAAGGAAAATTGCATAAATGGACTCCCAGGTCACACTTTTTTCCAGAAAAAAAAAACATAAAAAATATTAGTCTTTTATCTTCTTTTCATTTAAACTGCTGCAACAATTTTGAGAAGTAAAAGGCTTAATATATCGTCAGTCTGTGTTAGTCCACTGTAGCCGTCTCCATAGGGGTTTTTTTGTATCCAATGCGGGTTGGTGGGTGGACCGACTTTTTACATGTCCAACGCATGTATCATCTAACTTTTCAGACAATTGGGCGATCGGCCCAACTTGTCCTAACCAACCAGAAAACAACGATAACACAAAGTTGTTTCTCCGCGGGATTCCAACCCACAACCTCTGGTTTATAAAGCAATGGCCAATACCGCTAGACCACAGACGAGGCGTTATATATAAACTTTACAAAAAATATTTTATTCCTCAACACTTTTTTTTTTTTTTTATCCTTGAAGTTATGCTTCCAGACTCATGTCTATAGTAAGCTTCATCTAACACAGAGTTCGCGAGAAGCTCCCGTCCTCACGAACTAGGTGCTCAACACTTATATTGTGTGTACACAACCGTCAGATGGACCTCTTAATGTTTATTGTCATTAAGGTATTAACAGTAAATCTTAAAATATTTTTAATTACATCCCGACATATGTACCAAATCCCAAAACTTTATTACTTTAATGATATTGGTAAATAAATAATGATGGTTAAAAGTCATACGGTTGATGGGTGAAAAAAGTATATTGTCAATAGCTAATGGTTTTTAACTTCCTATCCTATTAATAATTTATTATTCAAGTGCAATATATTTTATCTCTTAGCCAAAAAGTTCGATTTTGGTTCCTAATCTGAATTCAAACTGCTACGTTAAGAACTTAACATACAAAAATATAAACTTGTGTATATATGTTTCAGGTCTTTTCCGTCCAAGTTCAATAAATGAACATCTAAAGCAATAATAAATTAAATCAATTAAAGTTGACAACTCAATGACTGCTACAATAAAATTAAAAATAAGAGTATTACTTTGATTTTAAGATAAACTAAATATATATTGCGAAACCAATAACAAAATACAAAACTTGTACTCATATACTAATATATTCACATAAAACAATTCATATATCTTAAGATGCATTAACTGATAAATGCATATCGAATCAACATCGACCACCATTCACATTGAAATGGGCACTAAAAAACTTGAAAGCTTATGTTTGCGGCAGCACGCGTCCGATCTTTGCATAGGTGGGACAATGAGTCTAGGTCTTGTAATTGTTAATGTGGACCCCCAGGGCTGGTGTCGGCCTTACAAAGGCCTGCGAAGCCTCACAATACAAACAGCCGGCGTCTGTGATGCTCTGTCCGTGTGTCACAACAGCTCTCTCGGTGTGGCCATAACAAATCGCTTACAATGAAGTGACGCCGCGAAAGCCGCGCGGTGGTAGCCTTTGTCCCCGGCGAAGCTAGAATGCACTCTGTGACCAATACTGACAGTGTTACCGCCTTGTATGAATTATTGTTTAATTGTTTCTTGTATATTCAATCGTATAATAACTGCCTCCGTAGCCTAGTGGTACGGGCGCGTGCTTTAGAAACCGGAGGTCGTGGGTTCAAATCGTGCGGGGACTCAACAAATTTTCATTGTTGTTTCCTAGTTGGTTAGGGCAATTTAGGCCGATCCCCCAATTGTCTGAAAAGTAAGATGATCCATGCGTCGGATGGGCATGTAAATAGTCGGTCCACCCACCAACCCGCATTGGACCAGCCTGGTGGGATACGGTCCAAAAACCCCCTAATGAGTCCACTGTTTGAAATAGAGGCCTATGTTCAGCAGTGGACTATCACAGGCTGATGATGATGATGATGATATTTAATCGAACGGCAGTGGTCACTTTGATTTGGTTATGTTGGTATGTCTAATTTTGTAGGTTATAGTTTTACGCCTTAGGTATTGATTTTAAGATTATTGTGATTTGCTGTTTATTTAAATGTCATATAAAAATAAATAATATGGGACATATGGGAACTGCTAGTCATGAAATATTAATTTAAATCTAATTGAAAACATGATATTGCATTTATCACGATAAAGAACGAAATAAAAAAAATTTTTGCACTTATTTTACACTAATATCTTTGCGTCTGAAGTGTCAATTCAATTTCAAGTTTCAAATTTTGGCCAAAGATGGAAAAATATTGCTAAAATTTTTAAATATTTAATTAATAAAAAAAAGAATTTTAACAATATCAAGACATTCGAAATTGACAGCTCACGTAACGCACGCTTGCTCACGAACGTAATTTGTAATAATTATGTCAAATCCTGACAGACATAATCTTATTATTATTATATTCTTAAGCATAATAAACTTGTAACTTAGCTACAATTATATAGCGTTTGGTTTATCATAAGTTTATAATGTAAATGCTCCTATATGTTATTAAATGGAAATCCGTTTATAAATAAATAAAAATAACTTACAATATATAAGTAAAGTAAATATGTGTTGTTTATTTACGAAAATATCAAAAAATTCCATAATCCTGTTCTAGTTCAACTTTTAAAGTAATATTTTTAATATCGATTTTCCTGATTTGTTTAATTTTGCGATTTATTACGATTTGCACCTATTATCTTTGTTTGAAACATTAAGTAAAAATAAAAAAATATTACTGCGTCAACAAGGTAAAACAAATAAAAATTTAGGTTATCTTTACATATTTTCACTCGAGAGTTTTATTGACAATAAAAGTATTCAAAGGATTAAAGGACATAATAACACCAAGTTAAGAAACGTGGTTGTTAAAGAACTTTATAATCCAAATATAAAAATGGAAATAAAAACGGTCGTTCACTTAAATCGAATCTCCTCCGTACCGTTTATAAAATCTCGACTAACCCAGTTATTGAACGACGCTGCAATTAACCTTCATTACTTAGTGCAGCTCAAAGCGATCTTATCAATCGTAACACGAGTAGTGGCAGCACTATCGTGTCCATCTACAACCCGCGAATCGTGTACATCTATAACACCTTAAGATCTGGCCGAATACAAACGCATTATTTAAAAAAAAGAAAAAGAAAACGGGGCAACCATAAACATTCCAAGTTCAAATTCGACCTCTGACGGTCGAAGTTCCCCGCTCTTTTGTCCGCCGTCCCGCTCACTCTGCGCCAAGGCGTCTGCGCGGCCCGAGATCCGATGATAAAAATGGTATGGCCCATAATGTTTTAACGGGCCCGTCTTTGAGCGAGCCGAAGCTCAATTTAACTCCCTCGGGTGAGTAATAATTGACTTGATTCGTTCTATGCGTGATACTGGACCGGGAGTCGGCGGGGTTCCTAATAGGTTGCCTTTAATTGAAACATTTCTATGGAGCATATCCGTGCTTTACTTTTTTACTTATTTACTAAACATTTTTATAACCTAAGACGTATATGTGTATAACTTTTCTTTTATGAGCAAAAGTGGAAAAGTGTAGCCTGATTCTGCTCCAAGCTTTAATCTATTCATTGATGTTGAACGCTTAACAAATTTGTAACTTCTTTAATCGTATCAATAATAATCCTAACAAGTGAATTGGTTTGTTTAACTCTTCCAATCCTAAAAAGCAATTACTTTACTAAATTCGTTTAGTTTGTATTCCATCTGACTAAAAGCATTGCAATGATACCGAAAAACCATTATAAAGTATGTGTTATTTTAATTCCCACATTAGTCAGAATTACCCAGAAATTAGTTTGGCGCATACAATCCTCCGAATAACAAATTCAATATCGGCAGATTATGAAACGTGAACACGGCCATTATCCACCTCCGTGGCGAATCGGCCTCCGTGCCACAATGATACAACACCCACATCACAAAACGCCGCCACAAAACGAGCGTGTACAAATAAATAACGTCAGGAACAACAAATATTTTAATAAGCACTCCTAAAGAATTGTTCAAAGCCATTTTACACGCATGACGCACCGGGTCCCACCTGAAAATTGAGCAAAACACACAACGCATTCTCAACTTTACATCTAAGAAATAAAATCTATTTTAGCTAGCGTCGTTTTGATACGATTGCGCAATTGTCAAGACGCCATGACCAATGACAGAGGTCCGAGTACGGTTTTCGATGACATAAAACTTTTATTGCGCCAGGAACATAAATGGAAAATTGGAAAAGGCAAGCGTGAAACGTGGCAGATGGTCCATAGAGCGTCTGCCCGGCCGTGTTCCTCGAATGATATACGTACCGACCGTTTTACATCTGTCCGGACCCCCTTGTAGTGCCGCTTTGCTTATTAATTACGGCATTATTCTGACACGCGGCTAAACAACAGGAATAAAACGTCTGTTATAGATAATAATTGTGGGATTACAATTGCTATAGATTAAACATGAAGTGAGGTTTGAACCATTTTTAACCCTCCGAGGTCTATATACTATTATTACTATATATAACACTTCGTTTTTAGCGATTTGTGTGCATTTATTCTAAATCTAAATTGACAGAGCTACAGCGTATTTAAACTTATTTAAATGGCTGTTAATATCTATAAGGCGAATCTTGTTAGCCGATCATATTCAAATATAATTTATAATAATTATTTTGTCACTATATCGATGATGGATACAAGAGGAGTAACAACTTCACTTAACATTAATCTGTGGTAATAACAAACAGGCTCATATATCTACAACACAACACAAATAGGATTAACAGCCTTAATCCGAAACAAAGTAATGTTTGCAAAAAAGTAATCCGTTTGTAAAGAAGGAAGCGTACCAGTAAACATTTGTACTTTGGCAGATGATGTAAGCACAAAAATAAACAGATTAAATATTCAACTACTGAATTAAATTTTGCGATATGACTAAGAACTTATTAACGATCACAATATTTGGAATAAATATTATTCATATAACCAAGGATTATTCACGTTTTAAAACGTTGAATCATTTTACTGATTTATACTAAATACGTTCAACTTTAAGTCCGTATCGACGCGGATACACGGAAAAACGTGTCAAACTCTCAAAGCGAAAAAACGTGAAGTTAATTTAACGTAATGTGTCTAAACAGCATTAACATTTCCATTTCGACTACCAGTCTTAAACAGGATGTACAAAAACACACACGATACGAACGATAGGTATAATTGGCGAACGAATTAATTACTAACCGGCTAGGTTTCACAGATTAAAAATGGGTAAAAAACACAACGACCGGGATTAGAGCAATAAATCTTTGGAATTTCGCAAAATTGTCTGTGCAAACACTTACATGAGACTCGCAGTATAATTTATAATCTAGTAGCAACAGATTCTGTGTTATATCTCATAAAATGTTCGTTCGTTTGTTTGTTGTTGTTTGTTAATCATAGACTATATGAAAAGTAGAGATTATAAAATATGACCAGTTTAAAAAAAAATAACCTTTGTACATTAACGAAAATAGCTGTAAGTCTCAATAAATTATTTCAAAAAAATTAATATATTAAATAATTATATTAATATATAAAACCTTATATATTGTATATTATGCGTGTAAATAAAATATGATATAAATTATGTCTGGAATTTGGCCCATGATTAAATGGCAACCCGTGATAATTCGACAGAGGCGGCCGAGCCGCTAATTAATATATGTATCTCAATTAGGCAATTGTAAATCATGGCATTAAATTATTTACATATTCATGGAATATTATTAGCGGTATCCACCGTTATTACTAGAGAGCATTAATATGCATAACCGATCATAAAAATGTCGTGGCTAATCATTATTTTCGTGGCCGTCTAGAGACCGGCCGCTATTTTAATGCAGTACAAAACACACTAAAAATACAACAATCATCGGTACGGTATTCAATCTGGCGGAATCAATTATTTTTTACTACTGTTTGGAATTAATGAGTGGTTTAGCGTAAATAAATCAATATGAAGGCGCAAAATGCCTTTTGCGCGTCAAATTATTACTCGGAATGGTCCTTTTACCTTATATAGTGTTTAATTTTTTATATCATAATCATTTTTACACAAACATATGATTATGTATCCGATATTTTAGAATTTAATTTCGAGTGGATATTAATTTATTTAATATAATGAAATATCAATTTGTATATGCCAATAAAATAAATCGAATAGTTATTTTTGGGTTCAAATTTACTTGATATTAAGCCCTTAATAATATATATATATATATATATATATATACATATTACTTTGGCCTCGCATGAATACAATATATTTATGGAGTAGCAAACATTTTAAATAAAATACTGCCTCCGTAGCTTAGTGGTATGGGCATGTGCTTCAGAAACCGAAGGTCGTGGGTTCGAATCCTGCGGGACGCAACAAATTTTCATTGTTGTGTCCTAGTTGGTTAGGGCAATTTGGGCCGATCACACAATTGTCTTAAAAGTAAGATATTCCATGCGTCGGATGGGCATGTAAACAGTCAGTCCACCCACCAACCCGCATTAGACCAGCGTGGTGGGGTACGGTCCACAAACCCTAATGGATAGGGGTGTATTAGGGGAGGCTTATGTCCAGCAGTGGACTAACAAAGGCGGATGATGTGAAACATTTTAAATATAATAAATATTATTACGTATTATGACATTTTTTAAGGTTAAAGCTGCTGAATTAACAGTAATTTAAGCAGAAAGCTTACGAAATTATGCCATATTTTATATAGTCGAAGCATCGTCCTATTTTTGCTTATTAAATCGATTCACTAGTTCCTAAATACACATACTTTTTTGATACGAAAGCAGCGAAAGTCTAGCAGTCGGGCAACATTATGGAAAGTGTTCACCGACGCCAACGGACATCGGTAATACCAACGCGCTGCCTATCGTGAGACTTAGGATGTTACGTCTCGTTTACCCAGTAAATTCGCTAGCTACGGTTCCCTCAAACCGGAACACGGTAGTGCTTCCACACAACGGCTTTGCTGCAGAAATAGGCACCGCGTTGGTACCGCCACAGACGGCCCCAGTAAAAACGGGCAATAACATATAAACATATTTAAATCCTTACTTGTAATTGTTTACATTTTATATATCATGTTATTACTATAAGTTTAAGTTTGTATTTTAATGAATCACAAGGAAAGGCTTATCTTTATATTTACGTATATATCTTGACTATTCTCAAGTTATTAAGTGGTCGGCTTCCAAATTATTGTATATCTATAATTATTGATTATTATATAGTCGTAAGTACGATGTATTAAATCTTTAATATACGGAAAAAAGTATACATTTTTAGTTTTCATATGTTAAAAGCTCTGATAAAAACAGTGAGGGACTTACGACTGTAACAAATCGACATCAAGACATGTTTCGTTGCATCATGCTAAAGCAATAAATATAGATTAATGGCCGCCTTCGAATACGGATTAAACAGTGACGAAAATTAGTAAATATAAATACCACTTGACCCAAATTGACTTCTGGTTATATTATTGTGTTTACGCTATTTTCCATACCCACTTTGATCAAATATTAATAATAATCTTTGTCGAAGGTGATATTATTGTTTGTATGATTATTGCAAGGTCTGCGCTATAAAAGTTGGAATATGAATAATATACATCCAATTTTATGAGCTAGTTATGGCTTTTACATACCTACTTATGATTTTTGTTATTATTTAGTACAAGAAATATTAAAAAAGTTAAATATATTATTTTTATACGAAAAACATCTAGCTTCACGTTTAACTTGAACGTTGAACATTTTTTTTCACACGTATATTTCTACAACATATTAACAAACAATATCTGGCTTTACAAACTATTAAAAAAATAAGCAGTCATTTAATTTGTTGACCCCTTTTGTTTTTAATCTTTTCCCATTCCTTTGACTCCTCTCCTTATAAAGTATATCCTGTATCTCATTAGGTCTAACATATAAGACGTAACAAACCTCAGATTAGTCCTAAAGCGAAATAGGACAGAAAATGTCAATAACAATTCTATACTATTACAATATACAAATGAGTTTTTGCCTTTTACTGGGTTATCGCATTCAAGATCAAAATTAAATACGATATATTATTATAGCATATATTGCAGAAGATACAGGAACAATAAATTTAAGTATAAATAACAATAAATTATATTTAAAAAAATCTCAACGAAATGTTTTTAACATGGTGCACTCTATTTACACGGTATTTTATAGAAATGGCCCCCTTTAATAAAGTCCCACAAAGACCACTGCTCGGCTCCCCTGCCACCTGTACCGCGCGGCCTCTCAAAGGGCACCGGCGGCACCACAAAGGGACAATAACGCCAGAATGCAACCGACCATTTGTAATAGTAACAGAGTCAACAAAAACCCGGCCCACTCAATGATTTAGTTTCGTTAATGAGATAACGGGTTTTAACCGCGCGTTTTGTGTGGGACGGGTGGATTTGACGATTGGCCGCTTGGTAAAAGCGTGTTAACCTGTTGGTTAGTTTAGATTTTGACAACATCAATACAAACTACATGTGTGATTAGTACTAGTGCTAGTATTTTTGATATATGTTAGGACAGTATGTTATGGTATAAGTCAATGCCTTCTGCTACTTAAATACACTGTAGCAGGAAATATTTGGACAAGCATTTTTGATACTCATTTTCCCCAATCACGTAGTATAGGTATATAGCCTTATAATTTGTAAATAAATATACTATAAATAATATTTAAAAGAAAGAAAAATAATTTTTAACACTTGACCATAGGCATGCTATTAGTTCTTCTTTCATGAATGATTGGCACAAAGCTTGTGACATTACACAATGGACATCGAAATAACACAAAAACCTAATCTCCCCCCAGTTGCGGTAAACGCGCAATCTGCATCGCGGGTCTGTGTTGCCAGCTTCTTTTTGGCGGCAAATCCATCAATTCTTGACGGACGGGGCATTCGGGTTCGAAATTCAAATTCGGCAAATGTTCCCACACGGTCGTTTGGCGGTTTTTTCTTCTGTTTGCTTCAGTCGCCCCGGGGCGGGGGCGGGGGACGGAGGGATGGGTCCGGGCAGACGCTCGGGCATCGGGGCCGTGATTACGGTGCTGAGTGCGGCTAATCACGCTCGCAACACGGCCTGGACGCGTCAAGGCATGGCCGCAGCAAAGTCCGGATCATATCTTTTATAATATTGATGATCAATTGTGTATGGAGCAGCAACAATTACAAGAAATTTATTATGGATATGAAAAAGTAAATGACGAATAACAGAGAGAAATGAAAGAGGAAAACTTATAGCACCGAACCTGCGTAAATGGGATAATGGCGGACCCCTGCACTGTAATTTTTTTTTGCCTATGATAGTCCACTGCTGGACATAGGCCTCCCCTAATACTCCCCTATCCATTAGGGGTTTTTGTACTGTACATATTAATGCGTAGAATATATAGTATTACAATTTCACTTATTCGGACACGGTTGACTGTACTTTTATGAAAAAATAAATGATGTTATGTTTCATATGTAAAACTAAACATGTAAACCGTAAGAAAAATAAAAAAAGCACTTTAAAATATTAAAATAACAGATCCGGTACTTTCGCGCGGGCGTACCGCGACCGGCGCATTGTTGTTAATAACAAACAAGACAAAAGCCCCGCCGCTAACTAACAACACGCATCTCCGCAAGTTTTTTACCGGGACTGCCGCACCGGCAACAAACAAACGCGGAAATATTTCACGTAGTTAACCCTTTCCATACTTAATAAGCCGACGACATTAAATGACCTGAGTGTTAATACATAAAAGGAAAAAATATACGCAGACCACCCTTAAAGAAATATAGATGAGCTATGATTGATGTTTCTTTTTAATTTTTGTTCATACCACTGTCTTAAAGGCATTATTGAATAATGAAAAAAGGTAAATAATACATCTATCTGCCTCCGTAGCCTAGTGGTATAGGCGTTTGCTTTAGAATCCGGAGGTCGTGGGTTCGAATCCTGCGGGGACTCAACAAATTCTCATTGTTTTTTCCTAGTTGGTTAGGGCAATTTGGGCCGATCACCCATTTGTCTGAAAAGTAAGATGATCCATGCGTCGGATGGGCATGTAAAAAGTCGGTCCACCCACCAACCCGCATTCTAATGGATAGGGGAGGCCTATGTCCAGCAGTGGACTATCAAAGGCTGATGATGATGATGATGAATACATCTATTGGTAATACAATTCAACCTTATACTCACTTGACTTTATTGGGCCGACCTACGTATGTATTCAAAACATTGAATAAATTTAAACATTTGATATTCGAACATAATTACAATACAAAAAAAGGTTACGCGCAATTAAATTATGAACGCATGCATAAGTTTTCGTTTTTGGGCGGGACGCAGCGAGCGGCGCGCACGTCGCCGCGTCAGTGACGCCTGTCAAATGTCAACAGCTTTAAAGGCGCGATATTAAGGCAATTTAATTCAATCGCGCGACATTTTCCTGCACTGCGACCGCAACACTCATTACGGCTTCATTTTGTTATAACAACAATGAGACGCGTTCGCATTTCGCTCCTCTAACGTTGACAGCCATTGTGTCCGAATCAATCTTGAGTCCGTACTAATGACGCGAAATCGGTTCCAGTGCGCGTACGACAAAGGGCTGCTAATGTTGTTTATTCCTTTATTTCTTCGCCCGCATGCATGTTTGCGGCGTGCGTTATTTCTTTTGGAACCGGTTTTTTTGGGTTAATCTTTCTTGAGGATGAAAAATTGCGACCGCATTTCTTTACGGTTACATCGATTCGTGAGGAATTTTGAATGAGTTATAATTAAATCGGCTGGTAAATAAGACGATGTTTCAGATTAGTCATGGAAGAGAATTAAAAGAGTATTGTGAAAAAAGGTAAATTTAGGAATCTTTGTATGCAAAGAAACTAGTGTTTCTGCTGCCGAGGCGTCGGTAAATGTTTCGGTAATTTTTTATTAGATATCAGCCAAGTACGCAGGAGATATTATAGTGCACAAGCACTACGCTGCACTCCCACTTACTTTACTGTTATACTTAGATGGAACGGATTATTGACACGACCGCAGAGAGTCTAGGTGCGGGACCCTTCCACGCACGCTTTATCCTACTTTACATGCAATTGGGTGATCAGCTCGCATTGACTTAACCAACTAGTAAACAACAATCAAAATTTGCTCAGTCCCCGGAGGATTTGAAACTACGAACAGTGATTTATACAGCGCAAGCCACCACTAGGCGAAGGAGGTAGTAAAGGCCGCTTACTACAAGGTCGTCTTTAATAACAAGTTATTTAGCTGAAGTATAAAATACACGATTACCCAATAGTACAAAAGCCTTATAAAAAACTATTGGTGACCAACATTAGGAAGCGAAAAAAGGAGGCTTCATGTTTTGATATCATAAGACCTTTCAGCTGTAAGTCCATAAGAACTATATAGAACCTTTAACACAACAGCTATTATAATATTTTAAAAGTTATTAGCCTGTATTAACATGTAGTAAGATTTCGATAATTAATGACTAGACACTCTTAAAATGGACTTTAGAGAGACAAAATAAAAGCACTATCTTAAATTATTCATACATTTATTCTTTTTTAATTGCATAAACTTATTTTTTCTGTGTTTTAGTCATAAATGTGCACTTTCGTGTTTCAATGAAATAAAAGAAACTTCAAGTTTTATCTTACCTTGATTCTTCTACAAAATACTTATTTCCATCCTATGTCCATAATTTTAGAGGCAGATGTGAGAGCCGTTAAGTTAACCGTTTTGCCTTAAATTTGTCAAGTTTTTTTTTTACAGTCAAGGCGATGTTAATCTCGTTCAGCCATTCACATTTGATCGTTTTTTAATATGTCAATTTTGAATCCTTTTTTACGGTATTATATCACATCTAAGCGAAATTTGAGTAGGCGCCAACGAATGTGTAGATTAGGACACCATTAAACCGCTTCCATCCGGTGCAAGTGTCGACGTGTCACATTTATTTCCAAATTGACAGATTAGCCACATTAAATGCTGGACAAACCCGCTGATGACGGGCGCTAGCATTGGCATGGGTTTGAAATGGCGTTTATATGTATTTGAAGAAAAAATCACATTTCTCACAGCGAATAAAATGTAATTGGCGTTTTTATATTTTCAGTTAAAGAAAATTTACATATCTTATTACTCCTAAAACATTTATGTCAATTTGTATCTTGTGTATTTCGTTTTGAATATACGCATAATATTGTATAATCAATATACCTATACTACAACTTCAA
Organism: Lamproptera curius; assembly: GCA_029286875.1. NCBI lineage: Eukaryota > Metazoa > Arthropoda > Insecta > Lepidoptera > Papilionidae > Lamproptera > Lamproptera curius. Next base: position 1,351,771 of record JAGSMT010000063.1, on the reverse strand, counting down.
AAGTTACTCGGTTATTAGTTACAGTTACTTGAATGATATTTTTTTGGCTATTCTTGATTAAGTGAAAGTCACAGATTTCTTTTGATATGCAACATAAATTTTCTTTATAACATTAACGTGTCAATAAGGAAAATCTTCAAATAAAATCTAAACTGTCCATAAAGAATAATTTCAGAAACCTGTAGAAAAACGCTTTTTCAATTAATTAAACGATACAAAGGTTAAAACGAAAATTATATAACCATTCTACAAGTGCTCAAAAACTTGATTTATTTTGTTTATAAATTAATTTACATAAAGCAATAAAAATAAATTGCTACTGTGAACAGAATCGATAAACAACTTAAACGAATAAAACGATCGAATTTTATAAGTGTTTAAATTTCCTCACTTCCCAATCGCAAAACGTCAATTAAAGAAATTTAAATATCAAATCGTAACTTCTGTACAGATTTTCGATTCCAACACAAAGAGAACGTTATCTTCCGATTTACTAAACCGCAACCGTTAGTTTTATGTCGATAAAAATTACATATTTACAATAATAACAGCTATCGACTCCGCTATATTAAAATAATGTTAATTAATAACCGAACAGCGTTTCGTAATCCGCTACGTTTTCTAAAACGGCAGTTAAAACACAATATCAACACGAAATTTAATTATACGCCACAGATTAATAAAGCTAAAGCCAGTCTAAAATTTACAACTGGAAAGCGGCGCTGTGAGGCAATTAAATAATGATAATGCCTTGATTTTTATGTAAATGTTTCGCTCTAATGATCGATACTGGATAAATTGTTCGCGTGCAAACATTAGACAGATCGTTCGAGAGTGACTAACGCAAATTCGACCACTTGTCTAATGGAAATCGCCACACTTCCTCGCGGTTGCTATTTTAGAGTGCAGCAACATGAAACAATTAGATTGAGAGATGGCGTGTTGTGAACAATACATTTTATTTGGTGATCGAAATAGATTTAGTATTTTGTTTCTTATCAATTATTTATAGAACCAGATAGTCGTAACTGAACCGTAATTGATTACAGTCTTGTAGACGCTTTCTATTGCATGAGAACTAATCTGAACGAGTTGTTGTAATGAGTAAAAGGTTTGTAACTAACATTGATAAGCTATTTAAAAGCTTACTTAACGCTTAAAGTTCTGTCATTAAATATATTATAAACGTCTTATATATACCTCATAATGATGGTCTGCCTCCGTAGCCTAGTGGTATAGGCGTGTGCTTTAGAAAGCGGAAGTCGTGGCGGTTCGTATCCTGCGGGGACGCAACAAATTTTCATTGTTGTTTCCTAGTTGGTTAGGGAAATCTGGACCGATCACCCAACTGTCTGAAAAGTAAGATGATTCATGCGTCGGATGGGCATGTAAAAAGTCGGTCCACCCACCAACCCGCATTGGACCAGCGTGGTGGGAGCGGTCCAAAAACCCCCTAATGGATAGCGGTGTATTTGGGGGGGCCTATGTCCAGCAGTGAACTATCACAGGCAGATGATGTATTATGTATGTACGTATGTGATAATGGTTATGTATGCATAACCATACATAACCATCATTACATACATACACATCAATATAGGAATATAATATAGAAATGAGGAATAAATACAAAGCACAACCTTTAAAGTTGCAGTATGAATTAATACGTGGTGTATGCAGTCCATCTGTTTATTTATAAGTAGCATGATTTTAGATATAGGTGGAGAGGATAAGAAACAAACGTATTGCATATTCGACAGAATATAAACTATATATTCAGCTTATTAAGTGTGAAACACACAACAAATGAACATCACAAGTCACCGCAACTATATCTTTCAAAAGCTGACGACACGGGTAACTGAGAAGGATTTAAATCCTGATATAAATCCTTTTCAGTTACCTGTGCCGCTTTCTACTTCCTGCAAAGGATATCTAGTGAAACTGTACTAAGCTTTTGTCAATCCATTAAACCGCTGCACAACGGCTAAGCAAACACACTCGGAGCGGACAAATCGCCGTACGGTTAATGGCACAATACGGTGCCACAACAATGGTTACCTACGTGTCAAGTCCCACACACTCGGCATTACAAACAGACAAAAAACACGGTGTCGGCCTAAACGCGTCCGACAAAAACGCGAACGATAGAAAGGGATCAAAGGCGCCGGTGGCAGCGCGTTTCACACCATCATCTATGCTGCTCTCTGACCATACGTTGTATAATGACAGCTTGGCTGTACCCACCCCATATAGACTACTTTAACAGCCAAGCAATACTTTACTCTATTTCAACATTCATAAGGAATAGGAAGCAATGCGAGCTGCTACGGTTACGACGTTTTAAATCGGTAAGGACCAAAGTGTGAGCGAGATTAGTGCAGAAAAAAAAGGTTGAGGTGTTGTAAAATTGGCAATTGGCCTACTTACAGGTGCTTTAGACAAATAGATTCGTATTAAGGGTTTTTTTTTGGTAACACATCCTTTTGAGATCTGAACAGTTGCCGATTTTCGTTCGCAAAACGTTATCCCGACTTTGCTGCTTTAATGCTGGTAAAAAATTTCTTCATTTCAATGATAATTGAAAGACAAGAGAGGAATTGTGACATTATATTCGAGAAACTTTTAAATCAATAAATAATCGATATAATTAAAGAATAGCAATCAAAATACTTGTCATGTCGCTTTTTTCATAAAAAAAAACTAGCAATTCATCCAGGGCTTTGCCTGTGATATATTTAGAAATTCTTTTCTTGGAGTAAAAAGTAGCCTATATTATTTAGGGGTAGTATCACTTTCAATTAGTACATAAATATTCCAAATCGGTTAATTAGTAGGAGCCTTTTTGAAATAAACAAATCTTTTTTTTTAAATAATATTAGAATAGACCTTCTTTCTTAATAAAATTAAACAACAAGACGAGTATTACCAAAAAATATCGTTACATCGCGTTTGACAAATAATTGCCCTCGTTACAGATACCATTAAACTTAAACACATTGGTGATTTGATACGACCGATTGCGACTAACTGTGGCCTCTGTGTATCCCTTTACAATGGGACCACACACTTGACGAATATATTTTTATAAACAAAATACTATTTTATTTTAGCGTCTGTGTTATTGTGTCTAGATCTACGCTTATAAATCAATAACAAGCTTAGTGATGAATAATACCATCGGAAAATTGCGATGTAAATGCCTCGTAGCCTAGTGGTATGGCGTGTGCTTTAGAAACCGGAGGTCGTAGGTTCGAATCCTGCGGGACTCAACAAATTTTCATTGTTGTTTCCTAGTTGGTTAGGGCAATTTGGGCCGATCACCCAATTGTTTGAAAAGTAAGATGATCCATGCGTCGGATGGGCATGTAAAAAGTCGGTCCACCCACCAACCTGCAGTGGACCAGCGTGTCGGGATACGGTCTAAAACCCCTAATGAATTGGGGTGCATTAGGAGAGCCCTATGTCCAGCAGTAGACTATCACAGGCTGATGATGTAATTGCGATGTAACGTAGTAATAAACTAGTTGACTGATTAAAGATCCATAATACATGAACAAATTACTAAATTTAACCTGGAATATCTAATATTATCCTATTGGAACCGACAAGCGAATCAACCAATGTTGTGTATTAAAATTTATAATCTAAATAATTATAACAATAAAATACCATAGACTAGTATACTTCGCTAAAAAATCTTTAGCCACGTCTGCTGTTCATTCAAAAGGTATCAGTACTATTTCGGTTGTTTATCCAAGGATCGTAGGGTAAATGCGACATAACTGAAATAATTAGGCGGCAAGGATTCAACGGGGCTGCACAATCGCCGGAAGCACCGCGGGACGTCGCCTTAACGTCTAGGTAGGTATTATCGACTTTTTGTATACTAGCTAGTCCCCCTGGCACCACTTGTGTCCGTACATTAATATGTTGTTTGGCACGTTAAAATGTTTTCCTTTCCCTGTATAGTAAGTATTATATAATTTTTCTCGATTATTGGCACAATATTGTATGCAGAATTGTAGTTATTAAGTGTCATTAATTTTTGTATAGTAGTTTAATTTTTTCAAATAAAATCATAAAGAAATTTACTTTAGCTTTGGCTTTAGAAAGCGATAAATGAACATTTTTTAAAAAGGATACATTATATTGATTGTTAAAGAATTAATAAAGAATTACATTTTGTTAACCTAATATCTATTTGGTCGCAGACTATTATTAACATTTGTAACTAATGTTAAATCAATGTACACCCTTTTCTATAATAAAAGCATTTTTTTAACAAAATCAGATATACGTTGCAAGTAGGGTAAGGATGCCTATTATGAGATACCATTTCTAATTTTGGGTATAAAAATATAACTGTTACATCTGAAGTATTTTCAGATAACGTTTTAGATAGTAAATTTAATGTGCTTTAAACGTGTACTAGCTATTTAGGACTAAATGCATTACATTTTTGGATGTTCTGTAAAAGTGAAAATGTCAGGAAAAAGTTCAAGGCAAATGGTTTCCTATTATGAGATATTGGGGCTTGCTAATATGAGATAGTATCTTATATTAGGTTCCTTAAATTTTAGGGTTAACAATCGAAAAAATCAATATCAGTGTTTTAACTATATGTGACTTATTAATTAAATATTATAAACAAACATGTCATAAGTTGTTGATGTTAAAAACCTGTTAGTTGATTTTATCTTATAAATAAAATTTAACTATTTGTTGGGTTGGAAAAAGTTGGTGACTGCCACTGGATCACATTATTTCACTCCAGCATAGCTTTCACCCACTCTCAAAGGATGCCTTATATTGTTTTTATTAGCGAATTGAAACATCATGTGTTTGATGTCCTGGAGACATAATCCTTAAAATCGTCTAGCCATTTCTTTGCAATACCTTCCCCAGCTTCTAAATCAATAGGTAAGGCTGGTCGTTTCTCCCAGACAAATATGAACAAGATCTCCTGGACAGAAATTCTTTTTCACATTGCGCTCAAGGGAAACCTTTGGAAACTCAAATCGTTTTGCAGCTCTTGCTTAACATAGCAGTGTGGTCCTAGGACCTTTATACGGAATGCATCTTAAATAGAAAATATAGGATTTAACCCAACACCTATAATACCAACTTTTTTGGTGAACCACAATATGAGATATCCCAATATAGGAACCCCAGCATGTCTCATATTAGGAAAACAACAGTTTTTCAAGAATAGGTGCCCATTAGTTGTTTCTGAAAGAAAACAAAATTAAACAGCGTTTACAACTTAAAATTTATGATATACGTTATAATCTATACATATATAAAACGCGCCAAACGTAATAATAAAGGAGTTCCATACCATATAAACATTAAACGAAAAAAATTTGGTTTTACGATTTTGTAATAACCTGCATGCACAATTGTTACATCGCGTTGGCGGCACAAATTAGCAGACGTTAAGCACTGTGCCGTGTAGATTCTGAGGGACACAGCAGCCAAATGGCTGACATGGATGTTTAACCATTATCCTGGTATCTCATATTTAGCGCCTATCTTATAATCAGGCATCCTTACCTCTATTCTGTTAGATTAGATGAAAGAAATCTATAATTGTGCAATATTATTATTATAAAAATAATACGTTTTCTATTTTTTACGTTATACATATATATATATATATTACTCGAAATGCTTTTTTTACGTTAATATTGTATTTAGTGTGTATGCATATTGCACTTTCTTACTTATTATTATAATAATAATATTGCACTTATAGGTGAAAAACTCCACTTCATAATAAGTTCCATGGTTTTCGAGATAAAAATTGCAAATTGTTCTGCAAAGGGATTTTGGTTATTAAAAAGGTTTGGTATTTTAGTAGGTACAAAACTCACTTCAAAAAATGTTTATATCGAATATATTTTATTTTGTATATAATAGATAAAATTGCATTTTGTGTATTCATAATAATTTTAAGTCAAGACAATTTATCGACATAATCCTTCCGTTTTTTGCGACTTGTTCTTTATTGATTTTATAAGAACAAAAATCAATATAAATATGCGTGAAAACAATCTCACTAAACAACTACAACTAATGTGACGGTCAAACTCAAAAGCTCTAAAACCTTCACGGCGGTTAAGGACATCCTTTTTAATAACGAGGAAGTAAAATTACATTAACTACTTCCTAGAACGGGTAGGCTTATAAAAATATTTATAGTACACAATATCGTTCGCGACATAAAATCTCAATAACATATTAAAATACTTCTTCAATCGAAAAAAATTAAAAAAACACGACATTAAAACGCCATTAAAGATTAAAATCTCGCGTTGCTTTTCTAAAATCTCCGTATTATAACACCAAAGTGATATTTTGGGATAAATAATTACGTAGATCGGCCCCGGTATGTTCCGAAAGGCCGCATAAAAGGGACAGACAAAATGTGTCGGATTAATAACGAAATTATAGGTTGGCGCATTGCTCACGCGGCGTTCCTGATACAAAAACTTCAACAGAAGTGTCGAGGGATGGACAGTTGTTGTTTTCGTGCGTAATCCTTTTCAAGCAGCTGCCTCTACAAATATTTATTGTACAATTTTCAACTCGCTCGACAAAAACTCGACGATGATCACTAGTTTTTACAGGTTTGCTTGTGTTTTAGTGATTGGTAACTTTATTGCTGTTGTAGTTTATTTAATAATTATGAAATGCTTTAGAAGTTTAACTTAACTAACGTTTTTTTTCGGATGAAGGTTCCATTTATGTTTTCTTAGTGTATAGTATAGGCCATCTAAGATACAGATTCATTTCATTTCAGCAATTATAAATTTTACTTTTGCTGTTTAAGCAAAACGCTTTATTTTGATCCATAAAAATATAAAAAATAGTTTAAAATGAATGACGAGAGTATGGAAAATATAGCAATTACGGCATGCTCCGCAACAACCTTTGTACTTCGGAGTACATTTTGTATTGTCTTTATTATCAGAAAATACCATGCCACACGAGTTTAAATGCTTCGTCCCGTAAGTTCATCATCATCATCAGCCTGAGATAGTCCACTGCTGGACATAGGCCTCCCCTAATACACCCTATCCATTAGGGGCTTTTGGACCGTATCCCACCGCGCTGGTCAAATGCGGGTCGGTGGCTTAATCGGCTTTTTACATGCTCATACGACGCATGGATCATCTTACTTTTCAGGCAATTGGGTGAGTGGCCCAAATAACCAACAAGGAAACAAAATGAAAGTTTGTTAAGTCCCCGAGGTATTCGAACCCACGACCTCCGGTTTCTGAAGCACACGCCCATTATCAACCCGAGAAGTACTAACAATATATCAAACGCTTTAGCGCTGTTACACTTAATAGATTCTAGATTTTATTTGCCTATTGCATTGTTTTATAAATACTTTAATTTATGCGCAAATAAAACATTACAAAGTGGACATAACGAACGAAATACCGCGTAAAATATCTTCTTCAAAAGTGTACATCATCGTTTGTTTGTCATGTTAAAAACAAATTATATTAAAGTATGTTTTTATTATCAGTCACGTCTGTTGTTTACTACTGCTTTGTTTACTCGTAACTTTATTGTGTTTACGTGGGACATTGTTCTGTTACTGATATGCCATTTGCATACAAGTTTATGGCCGTACTATCGAGACGAAAAGTGACTAAGTGACCGCTTCAAGGCAAAGACATTTAAGATATATTACCACTTTATCGCAATAACTCGATGCATATAAAATGTGACAATTGAAGCTGTCTTTATACATTATTTAGTGCAACACATATCGCAGTTCGTAGGGTTAATTTTTATGGTCAGCCGATCGTGCTTATTTTTGTCGTAAAGATGCAGTGTAGAATATTGCAGTGTTCTACTTTGACGGGCCAAAAAGAGCTTGCGAAATCACTAAGTAAACGAGACATATCATTGCATATATTATGATTGTAAAAGGAATCGTCCATGTTTTAGATATTACTGTAAAAGGTGAAGTAATTTTTACCGACTTCCAAAGGAAGAAAAGTACTCAATTGGGAGCGTTTGTTTTTTATATATGTTACCTCGTTGCTCCGCTTCTAGTGCTCCGAATTCGTTCTTTCTTTTTCAAATGACAGAAGAAATGAGAAAAATTTTATTTGATTTTGTTATAAGCAGTTTAAAAGATATATAGGAAATAAAAAAAATTACGACGCCAAAACCACGTGCGATTAAATTACAAACGCTGCCGAAACCGTAACAGATAGAATGAACTATGTTCTACATAATTGTACTTCTTTAATTGGTCTGTGATAAAGTTCGCAAGCGCATATATCTATGTTTTAAAAATAACCCGCAATTTTTAAAACATAGATATATGCGAAAGAAAATTTCGCTTGTTATATTATGTAGATATATATTATTATGTAGATACATACCTGTTAACGTATAACCTGTACAATCAACTGTTATCCAGGTCTCCATAGGCTAAAAAATATTTCAAAGACTAAAATATTATTCAAACTAGAACCGGAACCTCTCTTTATTAAGAAAGGCCTACTACTTTAACCTAAATTTATCCCAAAGTTTTTTTTGGGGGCTTCAAATCCATATAGATTAACCTAAATAATATTTTTACATCATCATCAGCCTGTGTCAGTCTACTGATGGATATTGGCCTCCCCTAATGCACGCCGCCACTTCCAATCTTCATCTAATCTCATCCAGCCCACACCAGCCACGTTGCGAATGTCGACACTCCATTTTGCTTCAGGGCGTCCGGCACTACGTTTGCGAAGCATCGGTCTCCACTCCAGAACTTTTACATAGAGTATGTAAAGTGCAGAACCCTGAGAAATTTGAATTAGATAAACAGATTAATCAGAGAGTTGCCATGGGACCAAATTTTTACATGCCTATCCGATGCATCTTACTTTTCTGGCAATTTTGTGATCCGCCTTAATTGCCCTAACCATCTACATAAAAAAGTTGTTTCCTCGCAGGATTTGAAACCATGACCTCCGGCCACGAAGGCTTCAACTACCCACATCACATCACGTCATCAGCCTTTGTTAGTCCACTGCTGGACATAGGCCTCCCCTAATACACCCCTATCCATTAGGGTTTGGACTATCCCACCACGCTGGTCCAATGCGGTTGGTGGGTGGACGTATTTTTACATGCCCATCCGACGCATGGATATTTTATTTTCAGACAATTGGGTGATCGGCCCAAAGTTGCCCTAACCAACTAGGAAACAACAATGAAAATTTGTTGCGTCCCCGCAGGATTCGAACCCACGACCTCCGGTTTTTAAAGCACACGCCCATTCCACTAGGCTACGGAGGCAGTAACTACCCAGAAGTATGAATTTTGGTACACACCTCATAGTAAGATAGGATAAATAACCGACACGACCGTAAAAGATTAAGCACAAAACGGACTTTATACATGCCCATAATTTATGTATGTCTGTTAAATTTTTTAGTATTCATTTAGTATTCAATTTCAGATTTAAGTAATTTTATTACAAACAAATTTCGATGAACGTACGCAATTATATGATTGTAGATATTAAAAGCGGTGTGGATTCAGATGTGTGTCTTTTACACGTTGCTCTATATTAGGTCACGAATAAGCTTATTAGTATCTAATACAAAATGTTTTAATTGAGAAATGTAAAAATGTTTCTCTTTAGGATTCCTACAAAGCGATCTTAGCATATTTCATTATAAATGAAGGAGATCAATTACTTCATGCTGAATTGCGATTCTATTACAGTAAGCTCTTGTTCCTTTATGTAATGTAAAGCCGTTTTTGTTTAATTTCGTAGTGCAATTATGCAATTAAAAATTGCATTTTACCTACATCATGATTCTGTTCCTAGATATTTTTGTAACTTTTCTAATTACTATAGTGCAAGATATAAAAAGTGCTTTAATGTCGTTCCAAGGGGATTATCGCAGTTAACAGTTACGTTTTTTTTTTGCGCATTCGAAGACAGATTACATCTTAATTTTAGTACTTTATGCAGCAGTTTAAGTAATATATTCATAATGTTAAAGTGAGAAAGAGTCTAAGGAAACCGCCTCTTTTTAGCAACCGACTGCCGATACACTACTAAGCATACATATATGATTCTGTCGCAAAGCAGTAGTGTGAAAGCACTACTCTATTCCGACTAGAAGAGCAGCGTAATAACTGGAAAAACGGAACGTCGCTTCTCTTGTCGGGGTGTTGCCATTTTATCGGTTAAATGTCCTTCTCGTCTCGTATCTTTTAAAATAAGTAAATATATATTAAAACTATGACGTTGCTTTTTTTGATATGTTGCTTATCTGTCATACGTTTTAACATTTATATTTTTGACACCATGTTTGTGATATGTATACTTCTGTCACTGTAATTTTTTAAGCGCCAGCTTTTACACCTTGATCATTTTATTTTGACTGTACATAAAATATGTTTTAAATCTCTCAAATATAATATATAAAACGATTTATAAGAGAAATACTAAAACGTAAATAATCTTTTTATTTAGAAGAAAAATGTTCTTTATATGGTGAAGAAGTTAATACAATACAAGTCCCAAATATAGATAATTAAAATATAATATATTGTATTTGTATATTCAAACATACCATTTATCATATGAATTAACAGAGGAATAAATTACCAAATTATCTCCGATTAACGTTCCATTGCTACAAAAGCTGATAGCGTAAAAAAAAAATTTATCTCTTTAAGAGAAAAATGTTTTATAGCATTTTAATTCAACTTTACATGAACATAGTTTATACATTAGAACAACAAACTGATACACAGAATTAAAAATAACTTCTCAACAATAGTAAACAATAAAAAAAATTACATAAATGTAATTACTAAGGAAAAATAAATGCTATTTGCATACTTTTCCGGCAAGCGCCGCATAATCTATTGAAATTACACCTATCCAATCTTAAATAGTCCTTCAAACAGTCCCATGACAGTAACATGATTTTTAAACGCGGCACTAGCCATTTCTATTTAACCGACTCCAAAAAAAGGAGAAGGTTCTCAATTCGTCTGTATTTTTTTTATGTTTGTTACCTCAGAACTATCGCCTGGGTGAACCGATTTGGAAGGCTGTTCTTTTTTGAAAGCTGGTGCTCCGTTTGGTCCCATAGTAATTTGGTCCAGTTCTGACAGTAGTATCCGTGAAAAAAGTGAATAAGTCTGGAATTTACATTAACTATGAGCTCAACAAATGGACAATTAATAGCTCAATATCGAGCCAATCGATTTGAAGTCGGTTTGTTTTCTGTAAAATTTTTCTTATTTGTTATTCCATTACCCCGCGGGGGAGAAAACACATATTGGCACAAACTATGTCATAGGAATTTTTAATTGACATACGGAAGTGACGAAATTGACACTTAATTTGCCAAGGCACACAAAATAATTAGAATAACTATACACACTACAGTCAAAGTTATTAAATATTTGTGACAATCACCAAGTAACGTATATAAATGGTCTCTGCGACCCTCCATTTTGTTATCGCTTTTAAAGCAGATTAAATAACTCACCGTCAAGTTTCATATCAATCAATTATATTACCATCAACCATTCGGTGTTGTCAGACGGTTTCATCGTATTACGAACACAGAATATTGAATGCTAGTTTTAGTATTATTACCTCAATGTTATTTTTTTAAATAAATTCAACGTTAACAATTTTCAAATAAATTAAATTGACTCTTTTTGTAAATAATAAATACTGTTGCACATACTATAAGTAAATATTTACAGTACAACATTTAGTGCCAAAGTTAAAAAATTTGTATCATGGCGACTACATAAACGATAAATACATACACATACTTTTGTAAACATGTCTATATTTTACATTCATTCAGCCGTATACGAAAAAAAGCACATCTGAAATATAATTTTTTTTCGACTGATGGATTTGAACCTACACTCTGACAGAATATTCAAGGCTCGTTAAGGGCTACGCTAAGCAAATAATTTATTAAAAAGAATTATTTTTCTAAATTATACTGACATTTTGTCTAAAAATTTAGACGTATTTACAGAATTAGTTATTCTAATATAGTATTCTAAAGTGCATATATGCCAAATATCTCCTAAACTCCTTGAGGTTGGCTGTTAGACAATGACTAAACTTAAAGGCATTAAGTCATTGTCTAATATGCAAAAAGATTAAATAAATAAATAAAAAATACTTACAAATAATATTTTCAACTATTGCGCAATTATCTTTGCACATAATTGCTATGAATTCGTAAATTTATAATTGCCTAACAAAGGTGATGTCAAATGTCAATGAAAATGAATTATTACCGGAAACACCTTTTAAAACTTATGTCTTTGATAACTAATATCGAATAGCAATTCGAATTTTAATAAAACAACAATTATTCCCACCGATATTTAATAAGTATTAACTTCACAATTTTTTTTATTACATTCGATTTAATATTTTACTTTTCATAATTTTATACTAGCGTGTTTTAACACGACGAAATATTTAAAAAAAAATATGTTAACAACTATTACTTGCCTAGTTTACCTTAAGAATAATCCACCTTTAGGTCACAGTACACTTAATTACTTATAGTTTAGCCAAGTAAATTTTGGAATTTGTTACCCAAGGCAACTAAATAGCTTCGTAGGTACAACTATTGTTCTTTTTGTTCCATTCAAAGTCTAATTTTGTTAAACTATATTTGTAGAGTTGTCGAAATGGTTGAATTGTATCAATAATTTTGAACTTACTGCTATACAAATAAGCATTTAAAAAGATTTAGCAACAAAATCTTTGCAATAGGTTTTATATAAAGATTGAATAGCATCGTAAATTAAAAAAAAATTACATCAAACGATTTCAAAAAAATATCCCAATACCACCTGAGCGTTGCAAACTAGCATTTAGTACTTGTATGACAGATTTATCTATTTTAATACTACGGCTATTCGCCCGTTAAAATCTACAATGGAATTATAGTTAAATGTAAAAGATATAACTAACAGTATCTTAATATACTATATCTTCCACTTAAATGTAAATACAAAAGGCTGAGAGTAACATATCGCTGATTCTGCATAAACCAAGTGAAATTGGTATCGTTAGCTTTGCCTACCTTTTGGTTTAAAGCTAAAATTTCGTCATTATAACTAATTATCGATTACCTATGTTTATAAATTGAACAAATCAAATTTTCAAACGGCATAAAAACGAAGAACAATACGAAACAGTCGCTTAACAGACTCTTTTACTGCTTTGTAAGCTGTAATATCGACTATACTCTCTTGTGCGCTGTAATATATGGACTATGTAATATCTTATGTATTACATATCATAATCGATTACAGATTATAATCGATGCTCTACATTCCCCGAATTCCTGGCCTCCCGTAAGCGATGAGTCGGCAGCCAATGGGGCTATATCACGATCTATTAGGGCACAAATGCGCTCAGTTTCGCCCAGTTACACCGTGAAAAGGCCCACCACGGCGGGCACTTTTTAAACGGACCAAAGCAGGCCCTATAGGTCGGAGTTTTTTACTCAAACGCCCCCCACGTAGGTAAAATGCGTGTAATTTTTGAAACAGCCACGCTGCGGCAAAAAGCTTCAAATTTACTTCTACTTATTAAGGTACACAAAAGCGAATGATATAATATAATTCCGTATTCTATATACGCTTCAACATATGATGTATGATAGATAATTTGTAATTAGTCACGTTTTCCTCTATGTTAAATTGTAGAAAATTACGCCTGAAGTGAGCTTGAACACATAGTTTATGACTACTACATGGTCATTGAAAATGGTATAATATGATTTAACTAGCTTTAAGAACTATCTAGTAATAGCTTTATCAAATTTGCTCCTCCTTAATTCTTTAATTTATTTAAAACTTATAAATATTGCCATAAAATAGATAAAATTGCAGTTCTTTTTTTTAATGTGAGTATTCACTTAAAGTTTATTTAATTTTTTTCATAACGTTTTTTTTCTCATAATATATGGCAAACAATTATATTTTTTTATTTGGAATAATATGTAATTATTGGGATAACAGTATTTGGTTGAAGAAAGAATAGAAATAAAAGAAAAACCATTAGTATTTTATCCGACGGCACATGATACAATTTGATAAAGTATTAGATATATAGTTTTAAGATAAACAAAAATTAATGAAAATAAATACCACATATTTAAATATATAGTTTATATTTGTTAGAGTTCAGTTCTTCTTCGGGAAAAACCTGTCTATAATGTTTGCTCTGTTAACTTTTATAGAATGCGTAATGAAGTAAAGATAATTAATTTTATTCATAGAAATGATATGACATTTCTGTGTGGCATTTGGATTATGGATTAGCGCAGACTTTTATTAATTTAAGTTTTAAATTAAATATGTTAATTTTGGTTATATCAAACATACATATACCAAAAATACACAATATAAATATTTAAAAACAACCCATACATCATTATAACTTGCAAATGCGTTTTTTTATGCATAGTTTTTTAAACATAAAAATTACTAGGTTAGATGAATAAAACAAAAGTTTTCGTAATAGTAATTATTCCATTTAATATATCTACTAAAAATAGTAACAATGAAAACAATATTTACAATAGTGAGGATATCTACAGTAGCAACAACTTAACGTAAACCTTAATTATAAAAGAAAATAAATAACACTCATTAGGATGCGCGACACATACCCTTAAAACGTTACAACACAAGTACGTCAAAAACGTAATACATTACATAGTTATTAACGATCTTAGACAAATATTCACAATACTGACTTAAACTTATCACTTATAACAACGTACACAACACTGACAGCATTTCAGGAACTTATACAAAACAAAACTTTTACATTCGTGAAACGTAAATTTATACTTCTAGAGTCCATTTACTAAAGACTTCTATGTGAGATCGCTAGATAACTCTACGGATGAGAATTTCGAGGCAGAAACGGTTAGTCGGCGAATGCGACGGCCCCTGATATGGTGAATTAACGAATATTTAGGCCTCGTCGCACCGCGGCTTGTTCAATTAATGCGCAGTACATTAACACACTTAATTTTTTTTAGGTACTAAATAACTATCCGCCGAATGTATAATCGGGGAAGCGGTTTGTTAAAGTGTTCAGTACTTACAATCTAACATTGCACAAGACGTCGGAGCACAACGGCAGAGTCGGGTGTCACGCGACCGGCATAGGCGGTGGCGGCAGGTAGCAGGGGCGGAGGACATGCGCTGCGGCCTGCAGGAGTTCGGCGTGGTACCTCTGTGCTGCCAGCATGTATGGAGAGGGCATAGGCATGCCTAGTTGGGGAATCGGCGACGGGGCGATCGGGGCGGCTCGGGTTCCAACAAGGCGTCGATCGTGAAGGCTCTGCGAGGTCTCTCCCTCGGCAGCATGGTCAACGATACCTCTGGCAGCTCAGCGGGCTTCGGGCTAACGTGGCACATAGTCGGCGTGTACATCGCTGCACTGGGCAGCGGGGGCGGCTGTGAAGCGCCCGCTTGACGGGCCAGAAATGCTCTATTGAAGCTCGCCAGCGCTGCCAATTCCGCATTCAAATTATCCTTCTCCCCTTCTGCAGCTTGAAGCGCTTCCTCCTCCTCAGCAGCGAGCCGTTCTCGAACATGTCGAAGGCCTGCGGGTGCAGCGTCCAGTAGGCGCCCTTGCCTGGCCTGTCCGGCCTCCGCGGCACCTTCACGAAGCAGTCGTTGAAGGAGAGGTTGTGCCGCAGCGAGTTCTGCCAGCGCTGCGTGTTCCGCCGATAGTACGGGAACCTGTCCGTAATGAAGCGGTAGATCTCCGACAGAGGGAGCATTCGCTCGGGCGAGCTCCATATCGCGAGGGCTGTCAATGAGATGTACGAATAAGGTGGTTTTTGGTCGCCGTACGATTCGCGCGAGGGTCGCGGCATCGTCACTGTTCCACAAGAATGTTCAAACTGAAAATCTGTCTGATGCGTGTAGTCCGAGGCGCGGTCACGTCACTCCTGTGCGAGGTGTGAAGAGGAACTGAGGCGAGGAGAGTCGACGCGGCAGGCCCGCCCGTCGAGAGAGCGGCGCCCCTTGCGAAGGCCCGCACTCACCGCCCGCGCCCCATTGGCCGCCAGCCGAGCCAATGGCGGCGCACCCCATACGCGTATTATGCCGGCTCTCGTCTCACTAACAAGGAATTTAAATTGATATTATGTTTATATTGCCCCCAAATGTCTTTTGTGATGACACCGCTTTTTTATTTGGCGCATGTAAATTACGGTGATACAGAAAAAGAGATTTGAATTATACACCGATCCGAGGATGAATGGGCGGTTATTAAAATCTCTCACCTTTATAAATTGCGCCGGCGAAATGAAACGGGCGCGGATAATTGATATGTGCGATGCTGTACATTAACATTTGTTCCGTGAGAGGAGATACTTTTTGAACGGCTCCGCTGTCGGATGATAAATGGCGGTACCGGTGTTGCGACCAGCAGTGTCTTTAAATAATCGAACGGAAATTAAGCTATTTATTTCAATAAATGCTAGATATATATATAATACATGATTATTAAATGTTATTATAAATAAAGTTACTTGTGTTTATCACGTAGACTTACTTGATGTAGTGATATACCGTAAATTGATTAACTAAATTTTTCAGAGTACGAATGTCGTTAATCATATTATAATAGCCAAATAACTGTTATTTACGCAAAAAGAATTGTAAATAATTTGTTTTAATTCAAATGTAAACATATATAATTTTGCATAACAAATTTCTTTAAGAACATTTTAGGCACGTTTATATAAAGTTTATATAAACTTTTAACGCATGTATACATGAAGAAGAAGAAAAAATATTCAATCAATAATGGTCGCATCCGAAACATTGGCAAGAAACAGATAAAAAAGCGGTTCTGTTGTAGTTTTTTTTTATCAATACCGTTCGCGGCACTGAGATTAAGCGAAGAGGCGTTTGACCCGAAAACTATTTATAGAGATACTTTTGTTACAGAAACACTTATAAATGTTATATAAACATATATAAAAAAAAAACATTTTAAAGCATGTTCATGTAGGTACATTATAATATTGTACCCGAACACTTTTTCTTATTTTAGCTAGAAATACAATTTGCAAACAATATATAGGTAAGTTCTATAAATATTAATAGAAAGATATGGTTAAGCTTGTGCCTATACTTATTACTTATTTGTACAAGTTATATAAAACTTTTCTTTGGAAAACACATTGAAAATTATTCGCTAACTTCTATTGACAGTTTCTCATAGTTTTGTTATCTTTTAAGATTGACTGATTCTCTTATAAGCTCGTAAGTATAGCAATAAATAGATATGAGAGAGATTCTTTATTTTGAAAGATATATATATTAACTATATCGAGTTTTAAATATAAATTATGCAGAAAAAAAATATCGGTAAGTAAAGCAAACAAAAGCTAAATAGCTAGTGATTATGTACAAATAAGTAAAGTAGTTTTAGTTTGGCTTTATATTATAAACTGTTATTGGAAATAACTGTTATTAATGATGTTTTATTTATGATTTATCAAAATCAACTGTAACATAACATATTTAACAGATATAAAATCTATTTAAAATATTTAAACATACCTACGTCTGTGTATTAGAATTTGTTTATATATTTATATGCGCACATTTGATGATTAAAATTTTCTTTATTCAAAAGATATCAGTAATTGTTCTGACGGAGTTTTTTCTTCTGAAAATGTGCAAAACGTAAGCAAATCACGCTGGAACAGCGAAGGGCTTTTTGCACTACGCTAGGAAGGGTACAGTGAACGTTAGATTGCAGAAAGGCTCGTAATTTCTAGTCAAAGTGTCCACTATGCCCTTGCTAGATAACAACAAACTGAGATATTAGGATAGAAAGTAGTAGTAGGTAGTATCTGGTAGGCCCAAATTAAGTGGACGGAATCGATGCTTAACTGCACCGCAGATCACCGCAACTTTCAATGCTACGCAGGAACACTTATCCCAAAAACATTGGTTAAAAGACGTTTACGGTCAACGGGATAAGAGAAAGTGTTGCTGCAAAAAAAAACAAAACCGACATATCTACATAAGAAAACGGACTAGAATGTACAAGAGCACATAAAAACTGGACTACTGAACAATGGGGAAAGGTCCTTGGGAATGACGAATCAAAATTTCCAGATCCAATAGAGGTGTACCCGAGCAAAAGAAGAAACGTCTTCAAAGGCATTTACTAATCCTACTATCAAATATCCTAACGGTAATATCGTTGTTTAGAGTTGTTTTGGCAATATTAAACCCGGAAATATTGTAGAATAACCGAAAAACTAAACAATTAAGGCTATTTAAAATTTGTCCAAAATTCCGCCATACCAAGTCTTATAAGCTCTGGATTAATTTTTCAACAGGATAATGATCTAGCCCTAACACTCACATCAACATGGACGTTCGTCTAAACTGTGCCAGCACTTCTTAAATAAAAAAAAAGCTGATAACATTTTAAAAATCACTCCATGGCTATCTGTCGTCAAATTTTTCCCCATTTAATTTGACATAATATGAACAATCGTTTCTAACGAGCTCAGAACATTTGTGGCAGTTATTAGAGAACAAATGGAACAAATCGGAACAAAATTAATATAAAAAACTAATTATTACAATGCCTAGTATATGTGAGATGATTGTGGAGGAGAAAGGATGGACACTTTGATGAAGCTAAAATTTAATCTTATTTACCAGTGTATGGCACTTTTTATATTGTTTATGTTAGTTTCTGTCTGTTCCTAATTTTTTATCAATGCATTTAAATTTAAATGACTTCGTTTGGTTCTATTTAATTTTACCTTGCTGCTTCTACACTTTTAGACGTGTATAAGCACTATTTACATAATCGCAATCACTAGTACCTCTTTCTTCTAGCAATTATTCAAATTAGCTGCGAATTCCTTCTTAATTTATTTATACTTAAATAGGTCTACTTACATTAAAAAAAGCCGGATATACTTACAAAAACATTGACATTTTAGTAATTAGTTTTTTTATTAAATTAGTTAATGATAGTAATATAGTAAAGATTTACATAAAACCCCCTGAATGGAGAAGACGGGCTTTAGGAGAGGCCTATGTCCAGCAGTGGACTAAAGACAGGCCGATGGTGATGATGACTCAATAGAGTTACTAACTACATTTAATTTACTTATTGCATTTATAAGTGTAATAGAGATAATGTTAGTAATACTAAGCCTTAGATAATAACTGTTAAGATAATTAGTCACCTAAGTTTTTAATGGCAAATTTATTGAAAGTACAAAATGTAAGACACATATTGTTGCTTGTTTCTAGGGTTATTTTTTAATATATAATTTAACGATTCTTTTAATAGTGTTATTAGTAAGAATTCACAAAGTCTGATTTCAACCTCTAATGTCGCCAAACCCGAAGGCGCATTGATTCGCCTCACCGATAACAATTTGACAACGCGATGTTTTATACAATAAAAGGGACATAATTTTCCCGCCATACAGTTTGACATAAATTTTATTCACAAGAATTCTAAATATTGTACGGCTTTAGTACAGGTTTCCTTTCTACGATAAAATCAGTCTTTGCAAAGGCACAGCAACGATTTACGCAATAATTTCTTTGATTTCTGCTTACCTAGTACGCGGAAAGGTAGAGATGCCTAGTCTAAAAGCATCACGGTAGCAGAGGACAACCTCAACCTTCTACAGGAAGAATAAATTACACCTTAAGAAATGTTCTAAAACAATGATGCAAATAGCATGCAAATATTGGAAGGAAAGCATATTTATAAATATTTTGCACGTATATATTTTGCTTATATATTAAATTAGAATTAAATAATGCATTAATGTCGTCTAAACTATTAATTTTTTTGGTTTATTGTCACTGAAAATCTTGTCTCCGCTTCAAGATATTTATTTCAAAAAAGTGCTGTGTTATGTCCTTGTCAATTTGTACGTCAATTAAATAACGTTAATTGAGAGGGTTAACGACAAAACTTAAGACCTTCGGTTAATAACATATGTAAGTTAAAATATAATTACTACTAGTTATCAGTAATCTACAACAAATTAATTACATAAATAACAGCGATTACATAATAAGACGTAATAAAGAACATTTCACTAAGAAACTCGAACACCACTTGTAGATATAATATCGAAAGCGATAAAATACTTGACGCGTGTCGATTATAGCTTACACGCAACCGCTATAAATATGGATACGTGTTTGCTCGCTTACGGGGCATTAATATATAGCGTTTGTTAATTAGGTTATCGCATCGGCATCTTCAAAGAGCGAAGTTTAAAAGGCTCGTTGATATTAAAAGGCCGCCTCTAAATCTTATCATAAATCACCCTCTGGCATCCTTGTAATGTGGAGGGCGCGCGAAAAATTGTGCTCCACTGTTATGGGGTGGGCAGGATTTGAGGAGTTTCTGGAGAAAATATTCATATTTCCTCCAAAAACTATTTAAAAAAAAATTAAGTGGCCCGTCTAATTTGATTGACAAGTTAAAAAAAATGAATGTTTTGAACTACGCATAAATACTTTTTTGATAGATAAAATAGGATATCAAATTCACATTGTTAACAACTATGCATCATCTTTTTAACTTAAATTAGTTAATAATAGCACAAATGATAACTTTAAAACAAATGTTTTTGGAAGAATTAATCTGAAGTTGTTAGAAAAAGACTATTAAGACATCGCTTTATAATTTTTTTCACGACAGGTCTACGTAATTTTTTGAATAGAAAATAACATTATCACAGAAAAAAAGTATTCGATTACGACGATATAAAAAACATCCCGCTAAGTTTCTTTTGCCGGTTCTTTTCAGGTCTGAGACGTTCATTTCCGAACCGGTGGTAGTGTGTATGACAATCAATAAGCAAGCGTAAACTTCTATATTGAATAAAGATATTAAAATTTGAATTTTATACCCCGCTCGGACTATCCGAAATATTCGCCAACGCATGGCCACGATGCGTCTCAAACAAAAAATTTGCAAGTAATGACAAACTCACCCTGAGAGCTTTTTTAAGTTAGCCGAGATGTTGTGCTTGGAATTAATTATTCCCCTGACTCCGTAATAGCTTAGCGGTGTCATTGAAGTGCTTAGGACGTGACTCGATTTGATCCAGCACTAATGGAGTCCAGGCAGCATGCCTTTATTTAAGCTATCCCTTTTGTAATGTCGAACTACCATTATAAAGGAGAAAATGTTTGACTATCGCATTATTGATACTGGCGTGGTAGCTAGACATGTATCTACTACATGCTTGAAGGAAAACACCAGAAATATTAAAAAAGTCCTGAAAAAAGTTAAAAGTATTCCTTCCTTTTATTTTTTTTAATCAAACCGGTGATTAACTTGAACCATCGATCCAAACAACATATTAAACTATTCTGCTGTGACAGGATAAAGAAATATGATATACAATTTCTTTTGCCAACATCTTGAAACCATGAGATCGACTAGTGGTTAAAGAAGTTTAAAAAATCTGTTCTTTCAAATCTTTCATCGCAATTTTTATGTATATACTCACGTTTTGCCAAATATATTAAATTTATTTAAACTCTAGTGTTTCTTTGCGATTAGGTAATAATACAAAACGTTGTAGCTACTGGATATCAGTAAGTACAAGTTTTTATATAGAAAACAGTAGCAACCCTTTACTAGTTACTTCTATGCCTAAAATCAGTAACCTTTATTTATTTATTTATTTATTTAAACTTTATGTACACAAAATTAGAAATGGGTACAAGGTGGACTTAATGCCGAAGGCATTCTCTCCCAGTCAACCTTTGGGTGGTGTAAAAATTTAAGGTAGCGTACAATTAAAACAAGAAAAAAATAAATGTTAAGTATATCAGACCTATGCTAATAATATATATATAATAAAACTATATTGAACGTCATAATATATATCCATATATACACAAACATAAACCATACTCAAATAAAAAAAATATTATACTCATATATATATATATATATATATAAAATAAATATATAGGAATTACTCAAATAAAATTAATACATAAATAATATAAGCTCTTACGTGTTAAAGAAACAAATAAAATAGTTGAAGCTAAAAAAAAGTTTCTGAAAGCTAAAGATAATAAAAACAATGAAAAGATTGTTCATAAAATCACCAAAACCTTTGATAAGCATATCATTACCTAAACATAAACTAAATCAGCAGTATCTTCACATATGAATTTAACGTGGGACATTAATTGGCCCGATATATTTTTTAAAATGGGCATATTTTACGGCATCAGCAACACCAATGCCCAGTCCCACGGAATCTCGTAGTCGGTCTGTGATTACAGAGGGCTTCCCTGTAATAATAAAACATCGACAAGCCGCCTTTATCGAGTGCCCGCTCGATAAGCATCCGTGACGAATTCGCACCGCAGCTCTATGCTCGTATGCCTCGTTTCCCGCGCTTTTAACAGTCGTAACACAATCAATCGGTAATGAAAAACTGACCTTATCGCAAGGCTATACAGTTCACTATGCACTAACGTGATTTATTTTAAGGCCGTTACGTTCCATATCGATAGAAAATGAGCGGTATACTCGTATCGATATAATTTTATATCCAATTATGATGCTCAACGTTTTTCACTTACAAGTTTCTTTCGGATGGACGCTTGCCACTTTTGTTTTCATTAGTCACGTCGAAATTTGAATTACCCGCCTTTGTTGCATATTAATTTTTTTAATAAATTTACCGTAGGAGTACCGTTTCGTATCGTTTAACATAGCGAAAGAAACCCTTTTTTCGTAAATCTTGTGTTAAAATTAGTCACTTGAAATATCCATACAGTAGATATACAATATTGTGCAAGTTTTAATAGAAACATATAAAGCTGTAGTGTAGGTTACTCCTCCTGGGCTAGTTTTTAATTCAGGCATTCGATAACTCCTGATTTATAAACCAGAGCCAAGTAAGATGTGGAATCTAAATAAGCAAAGCCTTACATACATCACTAATGGCAGTAAAAGGAAACGCGTTCATATAGATAGGCTGGTAAACCCCCACACAAAGTTAGCCAATAGCGCAAGTCTTTAAATTTTTTTGCCAATAAACAACTAGAATGCCACGCATTAATTAATTGGAGTGCTTTTAACAAGTTACGCTTCCAGACTCTTGTCTATGGTAAGCTTCAAGTAACACAGAGTTCGCAGGAAGCTGACGTCCCCAAGAACTAGGCTTCCGCCACTTTTCTCACCAAGTGAGTCTACACGTACAGAAGGTACGTGAATTAGGCGTTATTAAGTGACTCCTAAGGATCGTCGACGATCTGGCGACTGTTTTAATCGATAGCTGGGGGCGGTAGGAACCGTCCTGGATCGCGGGTGTGGTGTGTGTACCGGGTGTGTGTGTTTCGCTGTGCTCGCATGCGAGGGCGAACTACGGTTGTTTATGTATGCTGCTATCCCTACTAGTGTAAGGTGTGTGAGGTTAGGTGACGGGAATGCAGGACTACTATTCATACTGGCAGAATGAATCGATAATACCACAGCAATTGAAAAATGATCGACTCGTTTCCGACGCTCTCTCTCAAATATCTGCGACATTATCTCGTTAAAACAAAATTAAACATGTAAATTGCGTTGTGCAATAGTAGACTTGAATAATGCTGTTATATTTCAGATTTCGCATATTTTATTTATATTTTATTGTAAGTAATATCATATACGTAATAAAGTTAGCAAAATATTTCACAAGTGCGAGCGCTAATGAGAGGAACTTTAACAAAGCACGTTGTAAAATGTGTAGATACGGTCTCAGGTGGATTAAAATTGTTTCAGTTCATTAAAACGGTCTCAGCTGCTCAGTTTATTACAAGGATCATTGTTAAATACTGTAATTAGTCTACTCTGCAATTTATTCAGTAACGCTGGCGTCACTATTAATAAAAGAAAACATTATATGTACATGATTTATTTTTTTTAACCTGTACTACTTTAACATAAGCTATATAAACCTAAAAGTCAAAAATATTTTCGTCAAGAAAAAGTTAAAACATGGTTTTATATAGATATCGATTTAAAAGTTTATAAAAAAATACTAAATGCAATAAATAAAACAATACAACGCGATGAAAAATAGACGCCCCAAACATAAGGCATCGCAAACACTCCGAACATCATTTCTAAAACTGCCCAATTATATTTCGACTAATGCATCTAATAGCGCCATTTTTAGTGTTGCAAGCTCGTTGCTTATCTTTGAACAATGCAACATTAGAATAGCCAAAATTTCGTTGTTCCGCCGCGGCTATTATCTGCGCATGATTATTTCTTTGTTATAAACTAAGTACGACACGTTAATTAATACTTTCTCACATTAATTCACCCGAATTATTAATGAATGGTGCGATTGTACGGAATGAAAATACGCGTACTAGCATTGCTTTTAATAATGTCTGTGTTCATCAATAGCTTGTATTTTTTTACGATCCAAATGTAACAGCGTGACGAAAAGGTTTTTGGTTATAAAATACATTGAAAAATCCCAAATTTTTATTCTAAAGTAGTATTATTATACGAACAGTGAAATTAAAAAAAATAACTTCAAATAGATATAAGTTTATGGTATAAAGATTTATTTTTGCATTTAATTTTATAGAAGTATCAAAAAAATAGCCTATATCGAGATCATCGAGCGTTTTAATATTATGTAATAATAACTTAGAAACTATTAAGTGTGAAATAAAACGTTTATAATTTTTGTTACTATTCCTAATTAAAATAAAATAATTACATACATAAAGTTTTGGTGTTTTAAAAAACATTTCCTAGTTCTTGAAAAGTACTTTAAGTGTCGTCACATACAACAACATACATACAACCAAACAAGCGTTGATTTGTGTTCAAGTGATAGATAGCTAAGTCATTTATTTGAAGACACTTATACAAATAGTTCATCACATTTTTTGTTTCTATGATTAAACCAAGATGAAAAACAGCATTTTTCGGTCAGTTATATGTCAGATAATTTTTAGGCCCTTTAAAGGCTTATAACGATTGATCTCCGTCACAAGGTTATGGACCAACTTTAAACATGCTTCGCCGAGGATAGATCGATGATTACTACTTTAAAAGGCGAAAGACTATAAAAAATTAAAAAACGTATATAATATTTGTACGTATGAAAATACTAGGTGATATATTTTGAGGTCTTGTCCTTAAACGCAAATCCTTTATAAATACTCTAAAAACTGTTACATGTATAATTGATACAGATTACAATTTAAAAAATCTCATTATTATACGATGAGTAATAAAAAAATAATGCAAAAGATTCCACGCCAAGCATACGCAACAGTTTAATGTCGCGTTATATTATTCATGTTTACTTTCGTTTCCCGAAAGTGATTGTACTTGTTTTAATTGAATTGCACATTAGCAATGGCGACAAACCGGCGCCACCCGCATATTAACGCTAACAAAATTGTCAAATAATTATTTACACGATTGTACAAATCACCTGTTCCCGGGAATACTATTGTTGTATTTGCTAATTGTCCACCGCAAAGTGTATTCGTTTATTCAACAAATTAGCATTGTGCGGGAGAATTTCTTCCGAGAAAACATTACTTACAGTTATTACATTTGCATTTAATAATATTTGTAGTGAAGGATAATCGTAGCGCCAACTCAATTGAATCACGAGGTAATAATTCTGATACGTCATGCCGATGTTGTGTATTGACTACCAGAAATTTTAGTGATGCTCTTAGTTTATTTTAATCATGGTACCTATGAAGATTTCACCTCCACAGTTCGACCTTGTTTGACCCTCCATGAAGGACAGGGACGGTACGGGGAAGTGGTTTCCCTACACTCTTTCAAACGCTACCCAGTGGGCTTTTTCAGACCCATAGAGCAGCGGACGGATCCTCTATGGTCTCTCGTAGCTGGACCGGGCGGAAGGCACTGATTCCTACCTCTCTACTGCTCTACTAAAATTTTGGGTAGCCAACAGGAGAGCAACAACACTTTTATTTTATTAAACGGACTCGGACTCACAAGAAAATAAAATACTAGAAGTATTTACGGCTAGCGTAAGCAGACCCAGTCCCTATCCGGCGCAAAGGAAACTGGGTCTGTAAGACCTACAACAATGCACGTGTTTACTTTAATTCTCGATCTGTCAAGCGTTAAGTTTCGTTATGATGTTTAATTTTACATACATTAGTATCTTAGAAACAAACACAATTAAATATATTATTTTCAATAAATATGGGATATTGATACTATGAGAATTTGAGTTCAACTTCAACTTGTGATTACGGTTTGCATCTAGGACATAAAATGTAACGAGATATCAAACATTGTGTGATTAACATGAATAATATTAATATAAAGACAAAAGGCCAGTTTATTAATCTAGAACAATTTGTAGGTCCGGTTAAATGTGTTTCTATGAGAAATTCATTAATCATTTCACAGACCCATAAACATCAGGTCATGGTTTGTACGTAACATAAGAAGTACTACGTTACCGAAGTAAATACATTATAATGATTGTTCATATTATACTTTTTTATTCCATTGTAAATAATTTCAACATATTTCTATGTACATATATACATTGAAGATTCGTTGTGAGCGCATAAAAATACTATCATTTATTCAATTATTAAGATCAATGTACAAAACTACACTGACATTGTTTGCTTTCAGCTTTCTACAAACTACTTGTACACAGTCGGCGGTATAATTCAATGTAAACTCAATTTTCAGTTGCTCTACTAAACGCTCCATTCGAAATTCAAACAACGGAAAATCAAACGAACAGCTCGCTATTAAAAGGAAACCTTTCCGACTAAAGCTAATAAAACCTTCATGCGCTACATCAAAGTTTATGTTAGTTTTTCCTTTAAATAGCGACTTTGCAAACTAAGTCACGTCAAGACTGCCTCAAACACATGCATTTGGTAATACAAGACGTGATGCGAGGACGTTTATTTCCATATGACAACGTCCATTGCCGGTTTGCCACAGAAATATTTGGAATATATGCGTACAAACTAAGCGATGTAAAATGTTTATTAGCATTACTCGATGCTAAGTTTAACAAGTGAGTGACGGAAACGGAAGCGCCGGTCAATGCTGGTAATGAATTCGCGAGGGCGGGCGGCCTAGGGAAACAAATTGCCGCGCACTTCTTTTGTTTTCATTTGAAAGCTTCAGTTTGACTTGGCTGAGTTATGGCGGCGTGGGAAGTGAAAGATAAGCGTACAGAAGTTACTTGCGCACATAATTACAGTTTCACTCTTGTAAAACATCGCTCCGGTGCACGTACAATGTGAATTTGAAATGTAAACGTACAAACTGTAACTGCCTCCGTAGCCTAGTGGTATGAGCGTGTGCTTTAGAAACCGGAGGTCGTGGGTTCGAATCCTGCGGGGACACAACAAATTTTCATTGGTGTTTTCTAGTTGGTTAGGGCAATTTGGGCCGATCACCCAATTGTCTGAAAAGTAAGATGATCCATGTGTCAGATGGGCATGTAAAAAGTCGGTCCACCCACCAACCAGCATTGGACCAGCGTGGTGGGGATACGGTCCAAACCCCCTAATGGATAGGGGTGTGTCAGGGGAAGCCTATTTCCAGCAGTGGACTATCACAGGCTGATGATGATGATGATGATGAAACGTACAAAATTGGTGTAGTAACAAAAAACACTATCTGTATATTTGAAATGCTATCTTATTACTGTACTGACCATATATGCGTTGGATTTTACACCAATGCTATTAAATCATAAAAAATATTATAGTAAGAAACGTAAATAATAAAGTTATAGACATGTAATTTGCAGGACATTGCTCATCTGAAATCAAAATTATAGAACGCATCACTTTACTGCGACATTGTCTATGATGTCACTGTCATAATCTGACAGCGTTCCTGTCATTATAATAGTAAAAAAATATATAAACAACCGAAAGCCGACGCGGCCGACCGCAAAACGCTCACCAAACACCAAGCGCGGTGGATAACAATTATTAAGTTGATTACGGCACCGCGGCGCGTCTAATAATTCACTCGGACCGCCTAAACTCTGTAATTACGGCCGCTCGATGCGTCCGCTCACCGTTTGAGATTGGAATCAAACCCGCTGTGCACTATGGGCCCCTTCCACCACCGAACCCCCTGCATAGGTACCCTTAATGACAATGTAAACATTTATTTTTGACGCGAATCGGTGTTACGTCCAAAACGGCTGTTTGGTTTTAGCAAACCATTTTATAGTTCGGCCAATTTACATTTTGTATGAATATTGTGTATCGGGTGAAGTGTATTGAGTTAACTTACTCCGTAGCCTAATGGTATGGTGTGCTTTGGAAACTTGAAATCGTGCGCTTGAATCGTGCGGAGACTCAATAAATTTTTATTGTTGCTTCCTAGTTGGTTAGGGCAATTTGGGCCGATCACTTAAATGTCTGAAAAGTAAGATGCGTTGGATGGGCATGTTAAAAAATTCGGTCCACCCACCAACGCGCATTGGACCAGCGTGGTGGGATACGGCCCAAAACCGCCTAATGGATAGGGGTGTATTAGGGGAGGCCTATGTCTAGCAGTGGACAATAGATTGAGTCACCAATAACAATGGCAACGATGTAGCGTTAGATATCTAGCGTTTTTATTGATGAATTGTTATCAAGATGTCAGACAATTGACAGTCGACTAATACCAATACCATAGGCATCATAATGTCGCTTCGTTGCTATGGGTTTCCTTGTTCACATTTATGTCGAGTCTAGATTAGCCAAACCATAGACCCGTTTATATTACACACGATTTGAAGTACTAAATATAGTAAAAGAACTAACGTTGGTTGGCCCTTTTCTAATAAATTGAACCTAAATAATGAATATGAAATTTATTTTTGAGGAAAGTTAATAGTGACAAATCATCAATGTTACCAAGAAACAGAGAGAGAGAAGTCGGTAAAGCCTAATGTTATCCTGAAATTTTTAATTATACCTTCATTATTACCTAAAATAAATCTGTTTTGGCTACAGTTAATTTAAAAAAATAACTGCATTAGATTGACCCTTACATACCCATAGACCATTTTTACCAGATTAACATTTTAATAAAAGATTACATTATTCAGGTTAGAACTATTATAAATTTGCTTTACTAACAATCATGTACGTACGCAGCCTTTTTAAGTAACATATTTACTGCTTTACATATAAAATCTAACAAAAAATATCCTTTTTCTACAACTTTGGTTTTTGCGATTCGAGCTAGCTTTTTGCTTAAATACTGTGGCCGATAAATGATACATCACTTTTAGCCTACCCTCTTGGTATGGGACTTTTAATAGGAGTGAATACGAGTAGTCAAATCAGCCCATATATATAGTTATATCACACACACACACATCATCAGTCTGTGTAAGTCCACTGCTGGACATATGCCTTCCCTTCTCCATCAGGGGGTTTATGGACCGTATCCCACCACACTGGTCCAATGCGGGTTGGTGGGTGGACCGACTTTTTACATGCCCATCCGACGCATTGATATTGTTATATATTAGCTACGAATAAACTAGTAGTTAAGCCACTTAGTTAAAATATAACATCTTTCTACTATTTTCTTAACAAATGGCAAACGAAACAAAAACTTAACTTAATAAAAAGATAAATTACTACGTTAATTATCCTCACAGTATCTCCAGAGACTTTGGATGCTGAAAATGGTCTCAAATTTCGGGAATTATAGTTTTGTTACAAAGCTCGATGAAATCCATGAAACCACCGATTATTCAATGTTTTTGTACGAAACTTCAAATATCATTATAAATTAGTATATTTCTTATTCAATAGACATAGCTGACAGCTGTAATACGAGTCTACCATATCGATTCAGTACTGTGTTAAGAAGAGGAGTGTATAAAAACTGCACTAAAATGTCGTATTCATAATTAATTTGGTAATGTTTCTTAGTCACACTCGAGCGAAGCATAAATAATTCTCTCAGTTTTACCCGATTACAACCAGTTAATCGGATCTGACCAAAATATTATTTATATTTAATAGGGCCTCTACGTCTTAGATCTATAAACGTAATCACCATCTTAAAGCTCAAGGGCAGCGTAATAAAGCAGGATTACCCTAGTTATACGTTAATTGGAGTTACATGACATAAAGAACGTAAGTTAGCTGTAATAATTAGTCGTAAACTAAGTACAACATTCTTTAATTAGGTGCCCTGGCTTAAAAAAAATTGTTCGTTTCTTAAATCCGTATAAGCTATGTAACTTATTTAATAACATTTACGCATGGAAAAGAGCTATTCTGTATATATTTATCAGCTTTGCATATATAGGTATTAAGATGTGTATATGAATAAGAATTTGATTGAATTAAATTTAATTTCATCCCTCTTATTAATAAGTTATTTCTAATAATACAGGATAGTTCGAACCCCGCGGGGAATCAATGTCAAAATGTTTCAATTATTTAATAAACATCAATATAATAGTAAGCGTTGTTTTTATGTGGAATATAGGCCAATCGCCCAATTGCCTGAAACGTAAGGTAATTCATGCGTCGGATAGGCATGTAAAAGTCGGTCCCGGTTGTCAAAACCATCTTTTGCCGTCGTTATAGTAAGAAGTCAGCGCCTTCATTATTCATATAAACCTGGATGAATTAGAAGCTGACCCCATAATACTTGGGAAAACGGCCAGGTGAAAGAAAGAAGCAAGATAGTTAAAGTCATTGATCAAAAGAACCAAAAAGGTTCACAACGGGTTGATAACAGCATAAAAAACCCCACAAAGTGTCATATGTCTTATTATTAATAAATTTTCTTTGAAGGACATGCTGTGTATAGAAATTACCGACAACTTATTTTATTTTTGTTTTTTTTTTTTTATTTTTAAATATGATAACAATTATGTACTAGTAGTTATGTTGTAGGATCCTGTAAGCTTTTAGTAACTTTCAAGGGTTCTATCCTAGTTTATATGGACACATAAAAGATCGATCCACCTTCTGACATCGGTTTTAATAATAAATACAAGAGTGCGTTTTTTTAGCCAAATGGATTGTTGCATTCTTTTAATATTGTCTTGTATATAATTATATTGTTTATTATTATTTATAATGATATATAAATTTAAGAGTTTCCTTGCTTGGTAGAATGCGTGGTTCTGAAGAAAACCAGGGTTGAATAATATAGCGTTTCGGTGTCGAATAGTCCAGATAACAAGTTCGACTGTGTTTTTCACATCGTATGTAGTAGTAGAGCAACATTGAAAAATGTCCCATTCAGACGGATAAACTAATATTCAAGCAACGCACATCTCGTGTGTCAGTTAGTTTGTATTATATGAGTAACATGAATGACAAAGAGTTTTAATAAATAATACAGATTTTCGGATATACCCGATGTTTCAAACCCTTCCCAGGGTCCACCGTAACGGGACCGACTAAGAATGATGAAATGAAATTGTGACGTCCAACGTCTTATTTAAATTATTTCAAATTCAAATATCTTTATTCAATATAGAAGTTTACACTTGCTTTTTGATTGACAAACACTCTACCACCGGTTCGGAAAAGGACGCCTCAGAACTGAGAAGAACCGGCGAAAGAAACTCAGAGGGCTATTTTTTAAGTCATCTTTTAAAAATAACAATCAATTTGAAGGCATAACATATAATGCAATATTGAAACAAAAACTGGAGCGAGCATTCCATTACCAGACATTATTTAAAAATTCATTAGTGTCGTAATAACCTTTAACACATAAACGTTCCTTGACTACCTTTTTAAACTTATTAATAGTCGAGTTGGGATTTTGTTGTAAAATCGTATACATTGTCCCATAAAATACTTACTTAGCCTTCGCAGTCTAGTTGCTGGAAGAATTAAATTATATTTGTTTCGTGTATTTATTTGTATTTAAAAATAAAGTAATAAAACTCGATAAAGTCCATAAAACTGTAGTGCTTATTATGTATAGTATTCACGTAAACAACAGAAACTATTATACAAAGAGTTATATTAAAAAGATCCGAACCGTTGTCTAAGCGCGTGTCCGCTAGGTCGGGGCGTTTGTAAACAAACCAATTTCGGTGTCCGTGTTGTTTCGGGGAAGCGGCTGATGGCGGCATCACAAATTACAGGGCCCGGCGAACCGCCACGCTTGGGCTAATTTCACATCGACCAGGCATTCCGATTAGATTGCATTCGAGAACATCTAGCTCGGGGTCAGCAGCCTCGGAGATCAGCTTGTATCAGCATTTGGAGAGCATTTGGCCTTTGTCAGTTCTAAATTTTGCCTTCGTTAAAAAAAGCTCAGACATTGGGCTACTTATATTCGAAAGTGAAAAACTGTTAATATAACAATTGAACATCAATCAATCGCACCGTAATATAGCCACAATCAATAAAACAGGTAATTGAAAATTACGGCAAGTCACATTAATTTTCTCTCTACTTTTAAATGCTTGCTTTAAATAATTGGAAAATGCCTAGCAAACGTAGAGCGGTTTTAAATTTGTATAGTATAATCAAAGTATAGGGTTTTATAAACTACTCAACGTCAAATAATTATATAATATTAATTTAAAAATATAATTTTATTGTATGCCAACTGCCTCCGTAGCCTAGTGGTATGAGCGTGTGCTTTAGAAACTGGAGGTCGTGGGATCGAATCCTGCGAGGACTCAACAAATTTTAATTGTTGTTTCCTAGTTGGTCAGGGAAATTTGGGCCGATCACCCAATTGTCTGAAAAGTAAGATGATCCATGCGTCGGATGGGCATGTAAAAAGTCGGTCCACCCACCAACCCGCATTGGACCAGCGTGGTGGGATAAGGTCCAAAACCCCCTAATGGATAGGGGTGTATTAGGGGAGGCCTATGTCTAGCAGTGGACTATCAAAGGCTGATGATGATGAATTTTATCGTATAATTGAAAACCATCCTTATATTTGTACTTATCTGAACTGAAGCAAAGCCGAGTCTTCTGTAAACAGCATCTATTATGTTTTTGATAAACGGAGGTTTCATATTGTCACAGTACGACTAGTAACAGGAATTATTACCTAGAGTGTAGATAATCGGTAATAATAATGAACATTATCATTATTTAACCAGACGACGTCTATAAGTATTTGCTTATTGCTAAAACCTTAGAAGTATTACAAACCTCACAAACCGCTTACGCAACAAAGGTTAAACTCCGTCCATTGCGTATCAAATCTCAGCTAACAAGCGAACAACTAAGACAAATTAACGCGACTTTAATGCATCTCGGCCGCAAGCGGCGGTTACACAAAAAAAAATCCTATTAGTCGGCCGAACGCGTCCGAACATTAAACAAAAAGCGGGCAACATCGAGCGCATAAACGCGCTGCCTTCGCTACCAATAATTACCGTTTAATATTAAGGATCGCTTTCACGGGCGGCACAAATAACGCCACCATTTTGGATTTTTAAACAGATTAAAAATTCGGCTTTAACGTTATTGTTTTCAATTACTTTTTGTACATGTATTGTTGTTAGTGTTTATTTAATGATGTGTACTAATACACGAAATTCAATTTACTTACATTCGTTTCTATTTAATTAAGGTTATTAAGAATATTTAATTACTACAGAATATGATAAAATTTTATTAAATCAATTTCCTTTGTATTGTTGTTGTAACTTTTGTTGTTATGCAATTTAGGAATTAAGTGTTACCGAAAAACATTTTGGATCAAAACTAGATAAATTATTCTGTAGTTATATTTAGTAATCTTGTTAGTGGATAACATCCCTAAACCGATCCAAAGAATGGGCATAGCGGCCTATCTATGTACAAAGTATTCGGTAGTGCGTGTCACAGGTCGTGTCTAAACTCATCAATCTTGCCTCCATTTTATTTCTGAATAGAAAATAAGCTTAGGGCTGACGGATTTATTTCAACAGGGTTTATCATTAACGATTTAACGCATTTCTTCTATAAAATATAATTTTCTTGATTTATGAAAGTATAGTTTTTTTCTGATGTAATAACTACTCTATTTTATTTTCATTTAAATTGTCGTTGGATTATCAAATAGCATATTACTATATTCATAAAATAATACAATGGGATAATTAAATAATTATTTTATTTTATGTATAATTTAATAATAAAAATATATAACTGTTTACTTTAAAAATCTTACTTATGTGAAATGTATGTAATCGTATAGACAATAAAGTTTGCCGTTTTCGTAAGATTTTTATCCCAAGCCGAAAACCAAAAAATTATAGTAACATTTTTTTATTAATATATATTTTCTGACAATGGTCGACAGATTTTGGTTTTTGTTCAACCCAAATAATATAAAAAAATATAATAAATAATTAAAAAGAAATTTAGATTTTTTAAATTAAAAATAAATAAAACTTTTTTTTATAATCTGGCAACCCTGCACGAAGACATGGCGGCCCGCGTACAACGCGCCCGTGAAAAGCCCGCGTCCGCGTCGGAACAAACTCGCGTGCACAATGAGCCGGCGAGCGATGCCGCGCAAATGGAAATACGACGCCATTGTCGATCCACAAAAGAAAGGCAATCATTCGACATGAATAAATATCTTTGAATAATGGCGGCCCCGCTTCCTACAATAAAATGTTTTATGTATAGGTATTATCGCGTATAAATCGCTTTATGTGCTGTTACACTTTCTTGTTGCGCCCCATAATTACACATGTCGGACTTTTTTTTGTTAACACATCGATAATGTTGTTAATGTGGCCAATTTGTAATTATCGTTTTGAAGTTTGAAGGAAATTAATGGTTTAAATACTTTGTAATCAGTTTAATACAGCAAGCTATTATATTAATTAGGTTCACTCATAGGTATGTTTGAATGTGTAATAAATATTATTTTCAAGATCAGTATACCGCAAGTACCAATGCGGTCCCAATTCGCGTCTGAAATGGAATTTAAACATTGTTTAGATTACTACAGATCCCTAACATTGCTTCGTTCTGGTCTAAAGGGCAGCATATATATAGCTTAGCCAAATTGAACTACAACAAACCGACGTCGTACGAGTACAATTATTATTGAATGACTGTCTTAAGAATGATCTGATCGATAAGAAAAATTATGTATCCTAGTTACATAACGCAACTTCGTGTCCATGGCTGACAAGGTTTGTGTCGATTCGGGGTGTAAATCGGCCCAGATGTGGCGCATCACCTATTCTATGCTATTTCTAGATCGATTGATCGATCTAGATTTCTTTAGTCATATCACACTGCTTAGGAGAGGACATGTCTCTTACCACCTTGGCTTAAAATATGATAAACTCTGAATAAGATTTATATTTTTATTTAATCATTGTATTGTAAAGTTTAAACTTATTGTTAATCTACTTGAATAAGTAAATAGTTCTTTTGAGGGAGTTATCACGTTAATTTTAAATAAAATAAACATAAACAATATATTAAGCTTTCCTTATACTTTATTATGTACACCGCTTTCACCGTCACTGGAGTACCTGATCTACTGCAAAGGGAAAAATTCTATGACGCCTCGCAGTTTTCTTATCCGTTTTCGAAAAAAAAACAATTGCCTTGTAAGACGCAAGCAAAGGGTCAAACAACAAACTAATAAAGCCTAAGGAAGCATTCACATGTGACGACATTTTATTTAGCAACCTTACATTAAATTAAGTATATTTACGAACATTATCACACAAAATTAAAGTACAGATAACGAACGGATAGTATTCATTCAAAACTCCCAAAGATGGCGGTGTTGCCACGCTGCGGTAGAGTTTTTCCACTTAGTTTCCGAATCTAATAGCATTAATTATGAGGCGGCGATGGAGCGCAGCGGAACGAACCGGAGTATTAGAGGTCCGGAGGGACGAGGGTCTGCCTCTAATAAATCAATTTAATTTAATTCAATTTGAACCGAGCTTCCTACCGGACGGACGTTTTGGTGGAGTCACGCGACTCCTATGTACTAATACATTGTAATGGACGGCGATGCGAGCTATTTGCGTTATTAAAACATTTTTGTAAACTTTAAACTTTGATATAACTTTTGATATGAATAGCAATTGTGGCGAGTTCTGACAGAAACATATTTGTCATAATTATATCCTAAAACACAAGCAGCATAAACGCAAAAATAATTTAATAGTAAAGCAATTTACAATACTCAGTGCAATAGTAATTGTGTGGTTCGTAAAATAAATATTTGAAACTTAACCGATAATTCAATTTCAAATTTGATGTACTCCATTAAACAAAATTGATGTATTACATAAAATATGTCCGTGTGTTCTGTTTTTTTTACATATTATATTAAAAATTTGTGTAAAAACATATTTTATTCAGGAAATTCATGATTTAACACAATTCTCTAACTTGTAGGTATTGCATCATATTCAAACGTCTAATTATAACCATACAGATAAAAATATAATTACCGAATAAAAGAATCCAACTGGCAACACACGGTCATCACTAACCTAAACGATTGTAGGCATTGATACATTACCTCTATTTACATTCAAGGCATAGTATGCGAGTGCGTAACAGTTACCACGTGGAAATACCAACAGCACGCCCGTGTGGCCCAAGACCACACAACGAGCGGGCAGTCACGTTTCCAATGAGATCGGTGCCGCGATGACACCCCTGAAATGTTTTTAATAGCGTGATTTATAGAGCAAATTAAACATTTGACTTGGCGTGGATTCGACGCTGAGTGGATCCGTCACGCACGGACGCGACAGCACAGAGCGAGATGGGTACTGTCGCGGGGGTAACGCATTGATTGTTATTAAATTAATTTTATCTTTTCTCTGCGGTATCTATAATACCTTTAAATTTCACGTACATTATCCGTGATGTTATAAATGTATAATTTTTGGTTTAAAGACAATGACTTTTCCATTGTTAGTTCCTGAAAATATAGAAAATAATCGCAAGCAATGAAATACATTATAAGACGCCACGAGACACCTACCATCGTTCTACTGTGAAATATAGATAATAGAATAGATTGAAACATAAACTAAATATAGCATTATGAAAAAAATAATGTGACAATTATATTTACACCAAAAAGGTAAAATTATATCTTCTCTATATTGACTCATCACGAAATCTTTGGAACCATAGGGCGTGGGACTTGAAATTTGGTAGGAATATTCCATTCGCTGAGTAGAGGTCAGACAAGAACGGATTTTACGAAATTCCACCGACAAGAAGGGTTGGGGGGTTGCTAGTATTTTTTTATAAAACGTAAATTTTTTTGTCACATTGACTTCAGTAATATGTATATTCGATGCCTCCCCTAGTTCTGCAATACAGGAACACTTGCGTAGCTAGCATCATTTTGGCTAGATATTCCACATCAGAGTTAAAGCTTAATTATATAATATCGTCAATTTGCACTTAACACCGATAGACTCGGCTGTACTCGCGTCCATTCCGCTGCTTCAGTTCGAACGGTCGCAGCTGATTAATACGTGGCTACCGTCTTGGAGGACTTTTTATGGCGACGACACCGCGCGTGTCCGTGAGAACCGATTCCGTTCCTAAACCAATCAGTGTTGCCAGAACTGTGAAGGAAAATTGGGGACCCGTGGCCAGTACTACTGTGAGTAGACAACTACAGTTGAAACCAATATTTACTGTTTAATATTGAAATAGATGTTTAACCGACTCTCTATGACTCTACTGTGTATAAAATAAAGTGACATGTATATAAATATATATAGCATATTATATAATGTATTTGATAAAATAATAGATATGACCGCACTGTACGCCCGCCATTCAAATATTCAAAATCTTTCGTTATGATGAACAAAAGCAATCCTAAAATAAAACAAACATAGTTCGTGCGTCAAAAATTAAGGCAAAAATTGTGACGGAGAGACGTCTAACGCTCTGTTGTAATTTATAATAAGTCGGAAATTTTAATGAACATGGTTAACACCTTTTTCAGTTCCGTGATCTAGGTACTGCGAAAGATCTAAATCGTCAGGAGTGAAACCATAACCAATTTTTTTACCTAATGCCATAAAAATAAATAAAAACTTTAGTTGGGAAAAATTGGAATTAAATCACGTTGATTGTAACCTATTCGCTCTTATTGTATTCGTCACTGTCCCAAGGATCGTATTAATTTCTGCATAAACATGCCATTTTAAATATTTTTTTAAGTCCAATAGAATTCCCGTCAATACGTCCACTTGGTGATATTTAATTCTAATTTCTATCAACTCATATCATTTACTTCTATTTTATCAAGTCATGTAATAACTTTATTAATAATTCGTCTAAGAATTTGATTATATTATCATTTTCTCTGTACTTTATGTGTCTTATAATAGGACATCTAAAATTTTGTGTATAAAATAACGAAATTTTATTACATCAAATTAACATTATTTAATTATTTGTTTTGCTGTTGTATTGTTACGCGATTATTACACATATCAAATCTACTTCTTACGGATTTTTGCTTTAATTCTTTAGACTTATGAGTTAAAAGATTTAAAGGTAAAAATTTATTTGACATATTATATTACTTACTGTATAATAGTACTAACCCATAAGTTTCTTTTAACTTCGCAAACCAGAACCTCTTCATTCTGATCTGGTTGTAGCGTTTTGGACAACCAAGAGATAAGTGTAAAAATATCTGTATTAAACAAAGGAGTTGTATTGAAATTTCTACGGACCACACAAAATGGTCACCCTAACAGTTCTTCCAAAGCCAATAGCTAACGAACTGTCTCGGAACAGTTACGATCTGTGAAAGTCCAATTTCTATAAATTAACAAAAACGTTTCCGCTCTGCAGCAGAGTTAGGAAAAAAACCATGATTTTCTGCTATTCGATCTTATTTCGTTGCGTGACCAATACTATTTGAGCACAGTATGACTAAAAGCGGGCATCTTTACAAAATCTAGAATCTTCCGTGGACAAGAACAATGGAGGTTTTTTTGCCACGTAGCTAGACTTTTTCTCGTTATACTTCTGCGGTGCAGTGAAGATTTCGACTTATTTAAAAACTGTCAACAAAAAGGGGGTGCCGTTTCTAATATAATCGGAAAATAATAAACGTATTATAAAGTAAAATATATTGCCAGCAACTAGACTACAAAGAATAAAAAAAAATCTTTTACGGGACAATGTATACGCTTTCACAACAAGATCCCAGTAAACGTTCAGAATGTAACTATTAATAAA
Source organism: Lamproptera curius (assembly GCA_029286875.1). Lineage (NCBI taxonomy): Eukaryota > Metazoa > Arthropoda > Insecta > Lepidoptera > Papilionidae > Lamproptera > Lamproptera curius. The sequence goes on along the minus strand of JAGSMT010000063.1, from coordinate 1,312,465 downwards.
TTTATCAAAGTTGTAAAGAAACGTTCGTGTTAAAGCCCGCTGAGTTTCTTTCGCCAGTTCTTCTCAGGTCAGGGGTGTCCTATTCCGATCCGGTGGTAGCGGTTTAAATCAATAAGCGAGTGTTACACTTCTTTATTGAATAAAGTAATTTGAATTTGAATTTGAAATGAGGTGATGGCTAGGTTTAAATTGAGTATATATCTTATTGTTTAATAAATAGAAAACGAACAGCCGAATAGGCAACGCATTTTGCAAAACAGTCGCCGCTAGTCGCTGACTTATCGCCACATCTGTAATTATCATTTACCATTCTCCGTAAGCTTAAGCTAAGTAAGCTTTTATATTTAAATGGCGGTACATTGCATGAAAAGTAATATAATAGATGGGAAGAAGCGAGTTGAATATTATTATAGAAGGTAATAATGAGATTGTTTTACGAGTAAATATCTTTAAAATCTCAAAGTAAAGTGGTAAGATCAGAAGATCAGCCCTTTTAGACTATAGGAAAAACGATAGGGGGGAACAGAAGAATTATCTTTATTTTAATGATACGAAATATTATTGAACTTTTGGGTGTGTGCGTCTTGGAAAGATTGGGCTATTTGAATGAAATTTAGATTATTTAATATCTTAACTAATAAATTGACCGTAACGTGATAAAACATATTAATATCTTTAAATAAATACATTTTATTGTAAATGTTTTAAATTTCAAAAATATATAAAAATGTGCACAATTTATTTTAAAACTTATATTGTGTAATTAAAATTACATTTACATAATACGTTAAATGTCACGTTTAATAATTAATGCTTTTAATAAGCCCAAATGATACTAATGTATTTTTTTGTCATATTTAAATTAAGAGGCATCTGTAAGACCTGCAAATTATGTATATTATTAAATTTCATTATAGACATATTATAATAAGTATGTTTATTAAATTTAATCGGTAAACATTATAACTTGAAATATTTTTTATTGTAAAATATGTTTCTTATATTTTAAGTTCTATAATTTTTCCGATTTACATACACTCTGTAGTTTAGTTGGAATGCATTTTTTTTTGTTATACTAAACTAAAAAACTTCTTAACTTAATAAAGGCAGTTATATAGATATCATTCAAAGTAATTAGCAAAGCAAAATTTATTACAAATACTGATAATATTGAGTTAATTATTAAGTTCAAAGTATCTAACAGAAGTAAATAAAATTGGGTTTAGTCAATTTTAACCAAAAATGCCATGTTTTATGCACATAATAGTTGTTGTGTTGCACAGTTTTAGTGCGATATCTATCAGTAGTTATACAGAAAAGATCTTGAACCATATAATTAATAATTATTACTCATCAACATAAATTTATATCGGAGTCAGTTCCCCCAAAATTCCCCTTGTCCAAATTGCCGATGCCACCAACATCTTGCGATTAAAAGGTGTTCGACAGACATGATCGCTTAAGGCTGAATGGCTTCTCAATTTCATACCGTTTCTCCATTATTAATTGCCGAATAAACCCCCGGGTGGTGGAACATAAATAATAAAACGACGCGCACCCCCTAACCGCCCTCTATATTTCGTTACGGTAAGCGAATCCGAGGTAACAATTTATTGTTGGCTTGATCGAAACCAGCGCATTCGCTAAATAACAATACGTTTAAATGCATATTAAAGCGGTAAATATATTTAAAACGGCAACACATACCTTCAGTATTTGCTATTCTTAAGAATGCAATATTATTAGTTATAATTCTGTAAGCTGTTTGAGAATATTTTAGAATTAAGGGCATTTTGAGCTTTTTTATTTATTAAAACTGTATTTAAATCTATAACGCTTTTGGTTTATCGATGAAACTTTTATATATTTTAAGGTCATATGTAAAAACGTTCTTTACAAATTTAAGAATTACGAAATAATAAAATGGATTAAGAGGTTTTAGAACATTTATTTAGTTAATTTTATGTTTTAACTAATTTTATTATGTAACAACATCATCGTCTTAAATACGTATAACTGTGTATCTTAATCAACCTTAAATATTTAACAATAATAATAAATACATTATTCACAAACAATGCTTTAAATATAAAATTAACATTTCTATTTATCAATATAAAACTATACAAAAGATATTAAGCTGATCGTTGATTAGAATAAGCTCCGCTACGCCAAGCGTTAATAATTCCTAAAGATTCATTACATAGAACGCAAATGTCTAAAATAATTAACAAGGAGAATACTCTTCTTTACAACACTGTACATTATATATTTGGGTACACAAAATCATTAAAAATAACGAAATATAGATCAAAATAACACAAATATTTTAAGAAAACATCTATCTATGTGCGATAGATTGAAATGAGTTAAGGTTATGTATGTTAGGGTTAAAGGAAAAAGGATATTGCAAGGGAGCAAAAAGAGGGACTTGAAAACAAATCGGCGTCGGCCACATGGCAGCGGCCATCGCTATAAAATCCGAATGATATTTTAAAGTTTGTACGTCACTCGCACTCACTGTATCATCACTATTGTCTTCAACGTCACTGATAATAGACTGTCGATAGTGAAAGATTTTTTAGGTTTTACTTTCGTCAATGTACAAGTATCGGAATGCGGAATCACAGGCGGTACGCGATCGTGCTCTGTGAAGCCAGAAATATGCGATTGAAGGCAGTGAGCGCCGCCAACTCTGCGTTCAGATTGTCCTTCTCGCCTTTGTGCAGCTTGAAGCGCTTCCTCCTCCTCAGCAGCGAGCCGTTCTCGAACATGTCGAAGGCCTGCGGGTGCAGCGTCCAGTAGGCGCCCTTGCCCGGCCTGTCCGGCCTCCGCGGCACCTTCACGAAGCAGTCGTTGAAGGAGAGGTTGTGCCGCAGCGAGTTCTGCCAGCGCTGCGTGTTCCGCCGGTAGTACGGGAACCTGTCCGTGATGAAGCGGTAGATCTCCGACAGGGGGAGCATTCGCTCGGGCGAGCTCCAGATGGCCATTGCCGTGAGCGATATGTACGAGTAGGGGGGTTTTTGCTCGCTGTAGGAGTCGCGAGACGGCCGCGGCATCGTTGGAAGTGGGCTTGGGGTGAGCGACAACGCACCGCCGGGCGTGGCGGGCACAGGCGGGGCCAACGGCGGGCCCGCCTAGGCCCCCCTCGCCGGGGCAGTTGTCGGCAAATAATACGATAACGAGGATGCCACCCGCTGAACCGCACCGCCGCCAGATACTATCATTACTACGATGATTGACTGCGCACTCACCGCCTGTTGGTTTTATAAGTAGGTGGCTGTTGATGCAAAAGCGCCGTATGCGAAATTTAAAAGTGCATCGTTACTTCAAAAAATTCTACTTTCAAAACGTTATTATTCACTAGTTTAGTTGTGAAGGTATAAACAAGTTAATCAGTAAATACCAGAGAAATACCATTAAGTCAGTATTGTAACAGAATTATATCATTTTTATAATGATATATTTTCATCGATACATAGGTACTTTTCCAATCACATTGTAAGCAAGCATAAGCTAAATAGGTATTCACTATCACATTTTTTTTTCATTCTTCTTATTTAAAAAACACAGACGTCCGTTCTGTCCTTAAAAAAACAATTTCCACTTAATAAATTATTTTAATGTTTTGCCAAGTATTGTAGTACAGCGCCATCTATTGGCGAGTAGTTTCAAAATGGCCGAACGACAAAGTTATGAAAAAATAAGACGATGACAAGACAAGAAGAATATTAAAATTCACTTGTTAATTGTGCTAAATCGTGTAAATTAAAAAAAAATCGAATATTATGTCTCGTTTACCCAGTAATTACGCTGGCTACGGTGCCATGCAAACTGGAGCACATTATATTAGGTATTTTGATCTATTTTGCTTAGTTAGGACTTGCTTTTTTTAAAAACATCCTCCCGATCTTTTCCATCATATTTTAAACGTAGATAATTATTTTTAATTGTAGCTAGTTTTCAAATTAATTTTCAAATTATATTTTTTTCATATTAATCTCCCGAGGTTCCTCAAAGAGAGTTATTTTCTTTATGTAATTAAAGTTTAAACAATCTTTAGTAAAGGAACAGGCCTTATATGCTAAAATCTAATTGGCAACTATTAGACTTTACCAAATAAGACCTGAAGTCAAGATTAACAAAGATTAATGCCAAGTTCTTTAAAACATCATCTTTACTTTGCGTGTATTTGAACCGATGTGGAAGATTAAGTTTATGTAGGTATTAGAATTTAGCAAAAGTCCTCTTTTACGTAAATCCTTTTTAGTTTTCGTATAAACAAATTTAAATTCGAACTGCAGCTCTTGAAGTTAATTTTTATTACTCGCTACTTACTTTAGTTACTTATAAAGTTAATCTATGAATTCTCTACATAAGTATTTATATGTATGTTACATATTTAGACCAGAGTCGATTTAAGGGTAAACGGTGTATCTCGATTTCCAAGACAAAACTACAAGTCCTATGGAAATGGACTATTACCCTAGGTAATTCAGGTACAAAAGTTATCTTAAAATAGCATAAAAAAAAATTTCCATGGAGAAGTAAGAATGGGATCAGGTTAGGTTCTTCTATTTTTTTTTGTAGCAAGTAGAAGTTATTTCTCAAAACATTTAACATAGTGATATATATATTTTAACATTATCAGAAAGAAGAGATTTCGCTGAACAAAACCTCCCCGACTTTTTTAATATTTTGATGTGAGAATTATCAATGGAAAATTAGTGGTTTTTCGATATTAAGTCAAAATAATTACAAAAATATACAGTGTCTTAGGACATAAAAGGCACGTTTTATCCAAATGTCGTAGAAATGTTTTTGCAAATGATTTAAGCAAAACCTAAACGTTAAGACATAAATTTAGAGGTTATATTAAAAAGATTAATTATTTAAGTTTTGTGTAGTTTATCCGGAAATCTATTTAAACTTCCACTCGATTTTCACCGTTTTTTAACTTTTAAAACGTTAAACCTTAAAAAAATTGCTTGCCAGTAAAATCGATATAGGGGCGAAAGTTTTACGTGACAACGTCTTTTACTGGTAGAATGATTGTAATTTGAATATTCATTAGTATAGTAGGAAGAAGGATCAAATAATAACAATCCAAAATATTAAAAACTAAATAAATAATAATAGCACGATTAATTTTTGTACTCATTTATGTCATAGAAAGACGAATTTACTGAATTGGGCATCAACCGATAAACATGCCCCTCTTTCTCTTTCTCTCTGTCTCCCTTTGACTTAAGCACGCTATAACACTGCGCACGAGTAAGAGAGACACGTGCCTCTCACTTTCTCTTATGGTTGCTCATGGAGAGCTTTACGTGTGCAGAATTGGGTAATTGGCCCAAATTGCTCTAACCAACTAGGAAACAACAATGAAAATTAGTTGCGTCCCCGCAGAATTCGATCACACGACCTCCGGTTTCTAAAGCTCACGCCCATACCACTACGTTACGGAAGCAGAGTACCGAGTATTTGCACAGGCACAACCTAGTAGCCAGGATATTCCATCAAGAGCTCGCTCTAAAACACGATCTCGTGAAACAACGATTGATGTATTACAAGTACTCGCCGGATGACGTGCTCACAAATGACGGCGCCCGGCTCTATTGGGACCGGTCCATCATCACGGACAGGACGACACTAGCTATCAAGCCTGATATTGTGCTGATGGACCGGGCGCTGTCAAGAGGATTTTTGGTTGCAACACGAGGATGTTTGGGACACCACTCGCATCGTCCGCCGGTTTCTCTACCTTTCAACCTAACCCTCAATTATTTGTTACCCCTTACGAAGGGCTTCCGTCTTTATTGCTTTATTATTCCTATATACGTAATATTTTATTTATTGTTATAAATATTCCTCTCAGCCAGATGACAAAATTCCTATAAAAAACTACATAATAATACTAATACTAATATAATATTAATACTAATAACATAGCAATAACAGATAGCCCAAATAATAAACACAATTTTATTAACAATTCTTTTTGCCTAAATATATTTTTAAGCCTGAAATTTAAATTAACGTCCATATTTCTATGTTTAAATAAAACACATATTAACAGATATAATATATATTTATACATCGGTTACAACTTAATAAAGGTAAATCTGTAAATTTGTAAAAATTTAAGGCAAAATTTATAAATCTTGGAATTGATATAGTGTACATAGGAATTACACCTAAACTACGATAAATCACGTTCACAACTTTGAAGTGAGCTCTGGAACTGCCTTAAACAAATCAGCGACCAGTCCATAATCGGAAACCTGAAATAAAAAAGATACCAAGTTAAGTTGAGTGAGCGTAATTTCACGTCACTAGTTACAAAAACTAGTTACGCGATATGAAACCGAATCACTAGTTTCGAAATTATTATTTTGTATTTTTTTTTGATTTGGATGTTATGCTACCAGACTTGCCTTTGATAAGCTTCATCTAACACAGAGTTCGCGGGAAGCTTCCGTCCCTACAAACTATCGGTTTACGAACCGGGACGCCGACGGTCTGGCGACTGTATTAATCGGTGGCTGGGGGCGGTGAGAACCGCCCTGGAACGCGGGTGTATCTAGTGCACGCGGTGTGTGGTTTCCTTGCTGCGAAGCGAGGGCGAACTACAGATGAATGTGTTCTATCCTTACTCGTGTGGTGTGTAGGGTCTGATGTCGGGACCCCCGTTAGGTCCGTAGTCTCGAGCGACCCCTTCCTCGTCCGGCTCGAGGAGAACTTTTCGCGGTCTACGCTTTTGGATCGGCTGTATACGTTCTGCTTTTATCAGCAGAGGTGACTACTTTAAGGTTGACTACTTTATCTAGTTTGCGAGATAATTTTAAAGTGCTCGAGAGTGTCGGCAATTTGCAGTCGCTGTGTAAATCTACGTTACGTTGGTACGCTGCGCCCCGGTGGCGCGGCGGTTGGATTGTTTTAACTACTTGTAGTTGTTTAGGAGTGGAGGATGCGTGAGCGAAATTTGGCATGCATAAGCATGATTGGTCGTATGCATACCTTGTACAATAGAACTTTATATTTGAGCGACATTTTACGTGAGAATTCGTTAGGTTATAGAGTCTGGCCGAAACAAATCTAGGTATTTGGCCTGCCTTTCCCACGGATCGGTAGGCCGTAGAGTTTTAGTTGCCTAGTGTCTGGTGTCGGCCAGCGTGCCTTATCCTGACGCCTGGTTGAGGACCGGGGTATCGTGTTATCACGACGTAATCTAGACCGATGAAAGTGTGTTGCTACACTTTTATCGGGATTGACGTCGATTCCCATTTACGAAACCATTCGCCTAAACGATTAATCGCGTTCTGAGGCTTTTTAAAGATATAGTTTGGTCTTAGCGACGAAAAATAGAGTAAAAAAAATGCGTATCATCGGCAAAAGCCAGCTTGACATCGTCGGGTTTTGGAATGTCACTCGTGTGGAGCGTAAATAATAGAGATGATAGGACCGATCCTTGAGGGACGCCCGCTTAGGAGCGGTCGGTTCGTGGACAGGGTCCCTCGACTTGATATCGAAAAGAGCGATTCGACAAGTAGGCTTGGATGATGTGAACCAGCCTGTCCGGCACTTTGAGAGTGTACAGCTGTAAATTCAAGCCGTTGTGCCAGACTTGTCAAATGCCTTTGCGCAATTTGAAGAAGCGGCCCCTGGATACGGGGTTTGATTGATGAAGGCCGTTCAGAATGAATGCCGTCAGGCGATAAATTTGGTCGACACGAGGCTTGGACGAACCGAATTGTCGTCGGATGTGGTTATTGAGAAGAGCGGCTTTCAACCGGAAGAGAATTATCGTTCATATAGCTTGACCGCATGAGCAAGCTAATTGGACGATAACTCGTGGGTAGGTTGGAGGGTTCGCGTCGTAGGCTGAGTCAATCACGTTTATGTACGATGAACATTAACTTCATAATCTAAGCATCGAGGAATAAGTACAAGTTGATGGCTCAAACAGAACTGATTGTCGTGAACAATAGTTGAAAAACATCAATAGCTGAGCTAAGCTATTTTAGTTTTTTGATGGCATACGGCTGACGAACAGTCAGGGCCGACCTGATGGAGTGATCAGACACATGACTTAAATACAGTGGTATCGCCAACGCTTGCCTCCAGGGACACTAGGATGTTAAGTCTTGTTTACCCAGTACATGGTCTGGTGACGGTCCTCACCTGACCGATAGAGTGTTTCCATCGCTTTGCGGCAGATAGGCGCGAGATGGGTCTTCGCCTCAGACGGTCTCGCTGAAAGTTGACTACCGGTGGTGGTCCATTACAAAGTCATGTTAAACAGGTGACGCACAAGCCGGTTTGCTTTTGATATGTGCGGCCCACACCAGGAGTGCCGCGATCCTCGTTTCTCAACGAAGAACGTGTCAGGAACCGAGCTTTCTCGCACGAAAAAACCACTCTCGAGTCGATGCGTAAGACATACGTCAGTGACCTCGAATGGATAACGCAAATTTTAAATTGATTAAAATTATTTGGTTAGACATAAATTTAGCCTGAAAATAGGTCTCAGATCTTGTTTAGCAATAATTCGTCTTTGGATCCTTAGCGCACGCCTAATTGAATAAGACCGCAAGTGGTCAGATTCTACAAGTGCCTCTATCGATGTGAACATCGAGCGTGACGCTTTCTAACTAATAGCAGGTCTGTAGTACGCTGGATGCGCCTATGCTAAGATCTGAGTATCTTAGTTAGGGGTCCCGGAGCTATTATATTTATTGAGTGGCTCTAGAGTTCCGAAATTTATTGCCATTTGTGTTTAGCGTAATGCAATTGCAGTCGGATGATTTCATATTTAAGTCGCCTGCGATAATGGTCGATGGACCTAGGCCAAGAAGCACCTCTAGGTCAGATCTAAGTAACTTCTTAGATGGGGACAGGTACACGGAATTTTTTTTTGTTAATGCGGTTTTTGCGCTCTGTCGGTAGAGCGTATAGTCTAATCGCAGTTTTATTGTAAAAACTTATCAATCATTAAAACATTTTATAATCTTAAGCCGGAGTGAAGTTTGTAGAAAGGTTAATACATTGCATGGCCTCCAACACAGAACTGCGATTTTCGTTCCGTGTGGAACCCTACAGTTGAGAAACATCAATGCTGTATGTAAGTTAGTTACAAAATCACTAGTTTTAAAACAGGTGACGCCAGCCAAGTCACTGGTTTCTTTCGTTCCTTGAGAATGACGTAACGACACACGTCTAATACATATAGAATGGGTACCAAAGACTTTCTCAAATTTATTAAATGTAATTTTTGGTATCGTTACAAAAATACCTGGAAAATAGGTGCCTCGGGATCTTTGTTTATGGCAACAATCGTCTTTGAATCCTTCATACCGGCAAGATGCTGAATTGCGCCACTGATACCCACAGCAATATATAGGTTCTGAAATAATAAGAAAAGACAGATAAATCTTAAATAGAATAGTTTATTTTTTAAAATAAGTCTTATACCTTTTTGTACATACCCTTAATTTGTTATAATATCATAAAAGCGTATTGATATTTCAGTAACATGCTACAGTTTATTTTATTCTATTAGATTTAAAATTGTAAAAGTTTTTCACTATTGTCATGGTCACTCTAAAAGACTAGACCAAACACTAATAAAATTCGAAACTCTCTTGCTAGCAAAAGTTAGACATATATTTAGGCACAATAAAAGTTTTGGTATGGTATAAAATAAAAAAAAAAGGTAAAAAATAATTAGTTTCCTAATAAACTAAAATCATAGTTAAATCTTTACATTTAAGAAAACATTAAGTTTATGTTTGAAATATCAATCATTGGTTGCCCATACATAATGCCTGAATTCTAGATAAAGAAAAATTCTTTCTGTACTAAAACTAAATATGGATTAGTCATTAAAGCACTATTTTAAACAAACATGAGTGGTTACATTTTAACACATGGTGCAATATCTTTCGCTGTCCAATTCTGTGAAGACTCATCTAGAACAAAGCTTAAGACTATTAACAAATAGCTGGTTAAAAACTTAGAGTGCACAACTCCGTGTCAATTCTAGATCATTGGATCAAGCTAGATCATGACAATCAGCTTAGTTGTCACACAGACTTTCCAGACTCGCGACCTGGAATATATTTAAGCATATCACATGTTTAGAAATCAGTTTCAATTTCAATATTTTTATGGTATGTACCATAGTATTTTCCCTGTGACTCAGTTCCATTACAAATATCTATGTATAAAATTGTAACAAAATATGAACCACTACAAACAGCGTTTATCTATTTTAAGCAAAATTACTGATTAAACAATGAGCGCACTGTACGAAATTGTCTCGCGATTTCTGCCTACGCATTTGTAAGCTCTGATATCTTTTAAGGTATTCACATTTCACATGTAATGAAAAATTTTTCAGTGCAATGACTTTTATGTGAACTTAAACAGTATTATCTTGAATGAGCTTTGAATATGCCTCAGTGCAATTTTTAAAAATGTTTACATTAAAATGCTTATTGTGGGTTATTCATAAAACATATGCTATAGCAATCTTTATTATGGGCCAATTCAAGTAGTACAATTATGTAGAACATAGATGAAGTCTATCTCTTAAGATACCTGTAAAAGATTAGATATCTATTGGGATCTGGAGGGTAGCGGTATTACCAAAATACTTTAAAAAAAGGGTAACAAATATCAGCTAATACATATAATTAAAAAAAAATGAACAAAATTGGAGCACTAGGCGCGGAGCAACATGGTAATATGTATAAAAAAACATACACTCCCAATTGAGTACCTCCTTCTTTTGGGAAGTCGCTCAAAAAGATTGAAATCATACCAGGTTCATAAAAATAAAGGTTAAATTTGAAGAGAAGTTTGACAAAAATTTTTTTAGTTAAAATAAATTGTTTTCCATAGAATTTAATACACTTAAAACTGCAGCCAGATATATGATTAGGGAATCTTACCTCCAGATACAATATTCTTGGCACTTGTGAGCTCTGGCCTGTCAGACTTAGTAAGCTCCTGAGAAAGCCACTCAACTAGGTCAGTCTTGCCATCAGCATCCGGTGCCTTTTCAATTGCTGCTGATCCACCTTCTAGAGGTTCTGGCGCAAAGGCTGTTCCCCTCACAGTTATAACTTTAATGGGGTCCTTTGCCTCCAAGGTCAGGATGGCATTGCCTAAAAAATATTTAGAGTCAAGCCACAACAGGGACATAAATGACAAATAAAATACTTAACTAATATGAGGACCTGACTTTTTAGTAAAGTGTGGTTGATTTTAAATCTTACTAACATAATTTCTACCTGTAAATTGGCTATCATGAGGCAAAAATCACGAACTCTTATGACAGCAATAAATAGCTGAAGTTATTGTTAAAACAACTTACAGAAACATTTTGTGGTAAGAGAGAAGTAAAATAAACAAGGTATAGCAATGGTTGATTCAAAAATTTGTTTACAAAATACATCTGATAAGTAAACAGAACCTATAAGTAAACATAAATAAGCAATTTTCAAAAAAAAATATGCATTATGTAAAAAAAGTTATCTGCCTTAGCTATTGCAATAATCACATCATTTGAAAGCGCAAATGTAAATGCAAAATAATATCACAATAATTCTATTTCAAATAAATAACAAGTAAATCATAATAATTTATACATTTAATTGGCCGATAAAGAAAACCATAAATTTTTATAGTTGTATATGTGTTGGATAAGTCTCATGAAATATTTGGTAAAAATTGGTTTCTTCTAGCTAAAGTTGCAAAAAGCAGTTTATTAGTTCTTGAGCCTATCTACACCACATCTTACAAACTGCAGCAGAGCAGTACTAACTTCGTTTTTCTCACACTTTAACCACATCCTGCCACAGTATAGCCCAGAGAAGTTGTAGGAATTGTCAGCTTTATTATAGAGTAGTTGTTTACAGAGACCTAGTAGTAAAGTTAGTTTGAATAAATAATTACAAATGAAGTAACTAGAGGACAGAGAACTTCAAGAAAGTAGTCAATTAAATTACCTTAAGCGTGATCTCTACCAAGCACAAACACAAAAATATATTATTGTAATTTGTACTCAAATAAAAATGTTTTTCTCATGAAGTAAAAATAAAAAGGAAATTTAAATTAACTGTTTAATTTAGCTAAAATAAATATGTTAATCATAAATTAAAAGTTAAAATGAAATAAATTTCATTAAAATCTCTTTAAAGTATTTTTTTGTATTCTAAAAAGTGTTTAAAAAAAATTCAAATATAATTCTCAAATTTTAATTGCGAAATTAATTGAATCAATAATATTTACCTGCATAAATTGTCCTGATAAAAGTGTTTGCATCCTTAACACCAATAATGTCAGTTATTGGTGAGACATCCAACTTAGCAGCCACCCTCGGCAGAACAGCTTTGCCAAAAGCAGTTGCTGGCGCTAAAATGTGTGTGAAGCTAAATTGCTTTTGAGTGGCTAATATAAGTGGTGCCAAGGATTCTGCAGTAAAACCCTTGAATGCATCACTCTCAGCAACAAGCACTTTAGAAACGCCACTAGCCTTTGATATCTGCTCTGCAGCCTTAAAGAAATATAAAAGGTGATTTCAAAATCAAAACTTAAGAATGTTACAATATTTGAAACTGATAAGACTTGTTAAATTGATAACTGACTGCTCCACATTTAGTACCCGCTATCAGAACGGACACATCTCCACCAATTTTCTTTGCAGCACTCAGGGCATTTTGAGTAACTGGTAACAGACCCTCATTGTTGTGTTCAGCAACGACGAGAGTACTCTGCAGTCGGCGAAGCTGTACATAAAAAAGTTTAAAACAATGTTAAGTTTTAGTCGGACTCAAGTAAACAAAGTTAGAAGTTATAAATTTCAAAATTGTAGGTACCTGCGCAGAAAAAATTAAATTCCTGCTGAAGGGCGAAAACATTTTAAAACAACTTTTAAATAATCCAAAAGTTGTTCTTAAAGGTTACAAAGTCAATCAAAGTCCACTAGCTCACAGACTATGTAACAAATATGACAGACTTGAAGTCATTTAAAGATAAATAAATTTTATGAATGTGCAATTTTCTATAGTAGCAATTTGTAAAACCTTTTATGAAATTGCTTTAAAATTTGTAAATTGTTTATTTTAAAATTACTGCTTATTATAAGCAGCAATTTTAAAACATATATATTTTTATGACCAAATATTTTATATCTGCATAAGTAAAGACAACTTGTCAAAATACAACTGTCTAATAGATTTTTACACTTGTTTCCTTGGCCACTTGTTGAGACGTTAGTTATATATCTCAATTTGACTAGGCAACAATCGGCACAATTCGATTTCAGTAAATTTATATTGCTTATGATAGTTTTAGTAATTATTCAATATGTCTTCGCTTCCTATTGTTTCAATAACTAGACGTGAAACTTTTAGCTCATGCCATAGATTACACAGGTAGTTATTATTGTATTGTAAATGCGTTAGTTAAAAATTTGTACCTGACCCTTTATTTCACAATTCTTTTCCATAATTACTGATAGTGACATTTATCTTTTCTGTTTGAGGTCAAGTGGCATTAGTGACTCTAACATGATTGAACTTGGTGATTGCTTACATTATCATTTAATATACATTGATTTTATTTTAGCCCATTTTTAAATGAAGAAGAAAATAAAAAGTTATACGGGAAATGTAATAATCCAAATGGACATGGACATAATTATGTTGGTAAGAAACTCACTGTTTATATTCCTGCAGAGCCTAATAGTTAAAAGTTATAACTTTTAACGATAATTAAGACCATGAGTATTTGACTTAATATTAAGAGGGTAACTTAAATATTTTGTAATATTTGTTTACTTGTCACTATGTGAACACTCAAAATATGTGATGTTTATTTTATTATCTAGTTATTTAACCAGTTTTGTACTCGATTGCAACTTTCAAAGTAAAAAACATAATTTTAAAATTTAAAATAGGTATTTATTATTAAATTAAATTACTTATTTAATTTCTTTTAAATGCATATATTTTCTTTTTTTCAATAATGCCATAAAAATGGTTATGGGAAGCTATTAAAAAATAAAAATAATTGTTAATAAAGTTACTAGAATATTTGACGATATAGAATTCAATAATAGATTATCTCCATTTTTTTACAAAATATCAGTGATGGTTAATTGAATAGTAATTTTTTTTTGCATAGTTTTAGTGACTGTTAAAGGACCTGTAGATCAACATACGGAATGGTAATGAATGTTCATGATTTGAAACAGTACATGCAATCTGCTATAATGGAACCTCTGGACCATAAAAATTTGGATCAAGATGTCCCCTATTTCAAATCTGCGGTAAGATTGAAATAACTTTGTGTTATCATTGTTTTATTGTTGGTTAGTAGCATATTAGCTGATCAGTGAATTGTCTGAAAAAATAATATAATTCATGTCAGCTGGGTATTTATGAATTGCTTCCGATTGTCAAGACCATCTTTTGGCAGTTGTTGCAGGATGCCAATGCCTTCAAATTAGCTGGCAACTAATTCATCTATTGAATGCAGTTTGGCTTTTGGATAGTTGAAGTCAGATGCCATATCAGATGTTAGATCAGGTCTTATCATCTTTATTATTTATTGACAAAGTGTTTGTTTAATTACCTATAGGTGAGTACAACAGAGAACCTGGCCATATTCATTTGGGACCAACTACAGAAAATAATGGACAAACCTCAATTATTGCATGAGGTAAAAATATTGGAAACTGAAAAGAATCATGTTGTTTATCGTGGCGGCAATACATATGCAAGAAGGAAGTTCAATTCATCTAATCTTCATACTAATCACCATGATGTATCATCTGACTCCGACTGATTATATTACTTTGGTAACAGGAAACTTATTTTTCAAGACAGATCTGCATTCCTTTTTTTGATATTACTGCTATACTTAAAATGTTTAAATTAGATTTTTAATTTTCCTTTAAGCTATATAAAATGAACTGAAATTGTTTTTTAAATTTTTACACTAAATTTAAGTTGTTAGTTACTGTAAGAAAAACTATACTTGCCAAATAAGATTGTTTTATATAAAAGTTTTTGTTTTTATTTAAAATGCATTGTGACACCTAAACATACAAACTACACTTAATAATGTCCATCTAGTCGATTTCAAAACGACGTCTGATCTCTATTCAAGATCAGAGATATTTAAGTACATAAGTGTATGTGCAGACACAGGCATTGCATGGCAACTGGCACAACCAGAAAGAGATCAGACGCAGGACTCACTTACTTGCCTATCTGACAAATCATCTTTCTTTACAAATAATCGGGTGATCAGCCTGAATTGCCCTGAACAACTAGGAAACAACAGTGAAAAGCCAAAGAAAAAGAGATGAAGAATTTGATGACCCCGGTTTGTTAAATGCTACTGGGCAGTGGAGGCTACACTGCTTGCTGCTTATTACTTTATACTAATAATACCCTGTACCAACCAACAAAAGCAGAAGAGCAGTTGGGCTACCTGTATCCTGTATCACCAATATGCTGCCTATATAGATATTATGTCTCGTTTATCCAGTAAACATGCTGGCTACAATGCCCTTTAAACTGGAACATATTAGTATTTTACACACTACTGTTTGCGGCAGAAATTAGCACTGTACCATCCCAAAAGGTCCCTGGTAAAAGAGGTCTTACCACCTTTGAAAATATTAATAGACAAACCCCCTTTCACAAAAATATCAGGCAGTTATAAATTTAATAGTATAGGTTGCGTCAAAGCTAATCTACAATATTTTACATTTTTATTATTTGTTTTATAATGATTTTTTTATGTACAGAAGATGATCAAATCGTCTATTAAGGGCCTATCAGTAGATATTTTAAATTAGGTATTGTTGAAGGCTTCTGATAATTATTTAAAGCAGTATGCACATGGGGATAAAGTAGCATTTAAATACGTTTGTTGGATCGGCTGTACATTCAATTATATTTAATATATTGAATTACTTACACAGCTGATTGAACAATGTCTTACGCTTTTACGCCTTAAAACTACTTTAAATATCGCCTTGCTCTATTAAGAAAGTCGGATGTGATTCTTTTTGACCGACTTCCAAAGGAAGGAGGTACTCAATTTGGAGCATGTTTTTTTTAATTTTTAAATAATATTTCACCTTTGCTCCGCTACTAGTTCTCCGATTTTCTTTATACTTTTTCTAAATGATAGATATTAGCTTCTCATTAGTCCCATTTTGTTTTAATAATTTTGTGATTTGAGATATAAAAATTTATTAAGCCCTAAAAATCACAACCTCGTGCAATTAAATTACAAACGGGTGTGTTCTACGTAATTATACTTCTTAAACTGGTCTATCATAAAGTCATCTCGTTTAAGATAATATGGTGTAAGTTTACATAAAAGTTAATACATTTAAAAAAAAATATTCTATTAGCATAAAACATGTCATACACGACATTTTGATAATATGAAGCATGAGGCATGGATCATCTCTTACTTTTCAGACGATAGGGTGATCGGGCCAAATTGTCCTAGCCTACCAGAAAACAACGATAACACAAAGTTGTTACCCCAGGGATTAGAACCACGACCTCCGGTTTATGAAGCAAAAACAGTACCACTAGGCCACAGCGGAGGTTTTTTTTACTTAATGGTAAAGTATTTACAACAATCTATACTTAATTAAATAACGCAACAAGAGAGAAGCAGGATCCAGGAGAACAAATCAACCTGTGGGAAGTGGCACGCCGTATACCTAAGAAACGTAACCAAAAATAAATACATGGATATATTATTTACACGTTCCTAGTATACATGACGTAAACCAAAGTAACATGGTTCATTCATGTGTCCTTCGGCCACAATTGCCACGAGAATCTCAGTCACTGTTAAAGGATGTCGGTATCTCCAAATTTATTAACATCTAATCATATTAAAATATAAAGGCGATCAGATGCTACTCTGTTTTAAAAAAAATAGGTGACACTCACTGATAAAAGACAACTACTATTAATAGTAATTTAGCAACACCTGTTAAATAGCCACACAAAAGATGTGCACTAAACATTTAAAATACAAAAATAAAACATAAGATTATATTTGTCAATTGTCTTCTTTTTATTAAAATACAAACATTTGAGAAATCAATAAAATATTCACCAAGCAGATGTAAATACAAAAGGAATTATAAATTTTGTACATGTCACCTACACCGAGCCTAAAACAAATACATACAACACTCAATACTGTCACTGGCAAAATACTACAAAATCTAGCACTAGACTAAACCTATCCTAAATCTCAGGTAAATTTCATCACAAATTTTATACATATGGCTTTAAAAGCAATACAATGAATTCAAATTTATTACAACATAATTTGTGTATACACAAGTTTTGTTTTGTTGTGGGTTAAAAAATAATATAA
Organism: Lamproptera curius; assembly: GCA_029286875.1. NCBI lineage: Eukaryota > Metazoa > Arthropoda > Insecta > Lepidoptera > Papilionidae > Lamproptera > Lamproptera curius. The sequence goes on along the minus strand of JAGSMT010000063.1, from coordinate 1,295,032 downwards.
AAACGTAGAATATTTTCATATTGCACACACTATATATTAAGTTTATAATAATTATAATGGTTACATAAGTCTAAACATCACAGATTATCACTAGGACATACAAAAATTAACTATTAGCAAGTCATATTTTATGTTACATTTGATTAAGTGGTTAATTCCATAGTTGAACCGGAGGTATTTGAAAATGTTTTAAAAGCAAGGAGAAATAGGAAATAAGATAAATACAAAATTTTCAAAATGAAGTTAGATCAAGCAACAGTTTTAATTTATTCTGAAATATCTGGAAAGTGCTATAAGATACTAGACCTAGAAACAAATTTTTAGCTTTAATAACATATAAAATCATACTCAGCATATAAACCATAGACAGTCTTTTTTTTACTGTTTAAAACTATGACATGTGCATTTATGACTCTTATTTCGATCGATAGTTCTAACCAATGGTCAACATGAAAAGCAAAATATTTTTTAAATCAACTAAACTTTGGTGTAGAAGAATAATAGAGCAAAATTTAAAGCCTGAATTAAGTCGTTATTATATCCAAATATCTAAATAAACCGTGAGAAAATTCATAAGACAAAACCTGAAAAACATATCACATTAATCATCTTCAAAAAAATTACAGAAATCTGTCGTGAAATATTATGCATGTCCACTATATTGTATACATAAAAAAAATATAAAACTACACGTAAATGACACTAAAAAGCCTATATGGTCAAATTTGGGTCTTTCTTGCAGGGATGTTTGAAAGTTATATATGGTATCCCCAGCTCGAATTCGTTTCTCGGCCAGTACCTCAACTGAGGCCGCTGTTCGGGTCTCTCGTCGGACACGTTGAAGTACGCGAACAGCACGAGGGCCGTGTAACTCGCAATGAATATTAGAATGTGCCATACTCCGTGTAAGTACGGGAAGTCGATTGAGAGCCACGCGTCGCAGAACATACGGTCAATGATCCAGCAAAACATCGCTAGGAGACAGACTGCCGCGCACCGTAGCCCGAGGCGGTACACACGCGGACATTTCACTCTGAAATCGATTATTGTTTTTAAATAGTCTGTATTTTTTTATAATCCATAAACAATGTACATCATTTGATTAAGACCAGAGATATATTAAAATGAATATTAAGAAAATAAGGTGAAATTAAAACTGAACAGCGATAACTTTTTTGTGTTATTGTATTGTCTATTTTACAATTTGATCTTGAAGTTTGCGTCAAAATTGAGATCGTGTCATTGGTACATAATAATGAAGAAACAGTGTTCCGACTTTATATAGAATTAAGATTAGCAGTAGTACCCGAACACTTTCAAATCTAATTTTAAGCATAAATATAATTTAATTTTAATAAAAAAATATTTAAACACGAAAGTTGTACACATAATACACCAAAAAAAATTATAAATAAAGGCAAAACAAAGGAAATTGTGCGAACTGCCCCGCATCAAAAATGTAAACTAATGTTATCCAAAAGCAAATTTTTAATTAAGTTAAATATTAATTCGCAACAACCACGTAGCTAAATACGTACATTGTGGTTCATTGCACTTTGCCGGATGTGAACTGGTCACTCACCGGTTAAGCTCTTTGTACAAGAAGCCGAGCGCGGCACCTGCCAGGGTCATTAGCGCAAAGGCATTGGCGGCGGGATGCATTATCAGGAAGCCAGTGGAGACCACGGAGAACACGCTTGAGTAGAACGCCAACACCCTCCTGCAAATGGCCGTTTAGCAATATGTAATCTGTGCAATTTTCCCGCCTATTTTATAAAAAAATGGCGCAAAATGTTTTTAACACAAAAACGATACTGTTTATCATTAAAAACAGAAACGTTAATAGAAATGACGTGTTCAATGATAACAAAGACTATCTTTCATTTCCTTATTTGTCATTTGTACAATGCAGCAATATATTTCGGACAATAAATACAAAATTTTATAAAGTCACTTCTCCAAGTCACATTAAAATAATAAAAATTAAGCTTAAGAGATTTTATTATAAACTAATAATAACTTATATTCTTATGGACAATGCATTGTCATAAATTTTGTAGTCATTTTCCTTGCGAAGCCGTAGCGCACCTTAAAACTGTATCATATAATATTACTATATTGTGTAATGGATCTTTTTACCACACGGAAATGTTAACTATATACGAGTACCATTTCGAAACAATCGATAAGGCCTAAATTGCAGCGAACATAAATAAAGTAGTGCGCAATTACTGCCGTGTTCGTTTCCCGTTGTCATTATTGTGAAAACGTTACAAACGTGTCCTTAGAAAGATAAGATAAGAGTAAACACGGTTAAAAGGGATATGGATTTCATGATTTAAAGATAACGTCACAAAGAACACTCGAATATGTAAACAATGCAAGGATCTGCACCATGGTAGACCATAGACGTAATATTTTTAAATGTTAAACAATCAAAATAGAATTTAATCAACAACACGTTACGCTTGTACTAGTTTTTAAATTGACAAAAGAACGATCAAGACGATGTTATTTAAAGTCGTAATCGGATACGTCTCACTGCGCGTCCTTCAAACCAGAAGGCTAATTGTCAACTAAATCAAACACATTTGTACTTTTTGGATACCAGAACCAACAATAGGCTTCTTATATGTGAATAAATTCATATATTGAGTCAAAATTTTCTACTAATATGGGTATATCTTTAATAAATATAGCAAAACGCTGTTCGTTTGCCACCATTAAAGCTTAACAATATAATTTATTTGTTAAATTCTATACCATATCAAGTCCCGGTAATGTTAACCGAAATGTTAGGGTCACTTGAAACCTAATTTCAAGACATAATACTCTTTTCCAACGTTTTGAAAATATGAAACCCTTTTAGAAATTAAACAAATTGAAATGAAATATCAATTTACATTTGAATAACAAATATGCAATAACATTTATTTATATAACGTGTGTAATTCTAAAGTAGGGCAATAGTTGTTTTCAATGTTTCTTATCGCAATATCTTCGCAAAGCCGTTAAATTGTTTAACTATCAACAAAATTTTGCCCGTGGAGCTTATCAATAATAAATGCGTATAAATGATATACCGTTAAAATTGCTAGATATTATTTTAGAAGGGCATTTTTCAAGATACGAAAAATGTTGATAAATATGGTTGAGTTTTTAATTAGTGACACTCTATAATGGACATGCTCTCTCAATGATTTTTGAAAATAGACAATCTGGCGGTAGCGTTTTTTTACTTTTAGTAAGCAAACGTAATACATCTATGTATATAAAAAACAGGTATTTGTATAAATAATTACATAATATTTAAATAGAGGTTTTTCCTGTCCAAAATATGTATAGAGATATACATATTTTGATTACAAAGTTCACTTCTAGTCAATTCATAGCAACATTTTTCTAACCATCTGATTTGACTTACTTCTGCTAGGAAAGCGTGTCGGAAAAATACAGCAAGTTCATTCAATTATCGTACACATTTGCAAACTTAAGGATCCTAAGTTACTTAGCAGGGTGTAACACAATTAGCGAATTGAGTTCTGACACTAGAGCAGCTTGGTTCGTTGTGCCACAATAACGTCTAACACAAACGTTCTCGCTCGTGCATACAGAAGCGCGAAGGCCGTAAAAATTCATTAACGACACGAACAGTAAATTAACATTGTATAAATATAAAACCAACAGGTACAAACGATTGTGCAACCATAGTTATATCTCGGGTATTTTTACCATTTTGTTATTAATTTAACCTCAGCCCTTGTGTGCGATATAATTACTATGCAAAACAGCTTCTTGTGTTTTAAAAAATAATACGAAATTTCATAGAACTTGTTTGCATTATGTTAAAAACCTGTAGCCCTTTTTATTATTTATCTTATTATTGTTATTGCAATTGTAACATTAAACATTACAGGAAATTGTAACATTAAACAAATGCAAAACATCTTATTTTTTAAGAACAAGTTTACAGTGTTTGATAAATTTATTTACGTGGACAATATTAAAAAATTATGCGAAACTAATCTTTATTAATAATGTTGTGTTTGTTATTTTTATTGCTAGAACAACGGAACTAATTCAGATTAACCTTTTATATAGCGCACGCAGTGTAGTAAACAAAAGCTAGTACAGCAATAACCTATAATTGTTTTAAATATAATTTTAATTATAACTAAATTTATAAATAAAATTTTACGAGGTTCAGGCATAAAATTATTCAGCTGTGCAAACACACCTGAAATAACAATGTTGTCTTAACTAAACACAAGGATCTACTAAATACATACAAAGTACATAATATATAACTTTTTGTGATATTATACCTTTTACAAAACTATTATCGATTGAGAATTATATTATTTCAAATCAATAAATATATTTATGACCTTTACTTTGTGGACGCAAATATTATAATGATCTTCTAATGATCCCTTGCTTTATAAACCGGAGGTCGTGGGTTCGAATTCCATGGGAAACAACTTTATGTTATCGTTGTTTTCTGGTTGGCCAGGACAATTTGTGCCGATCACCCAATTGTCTAAAAAGTAAGATGATCCATGCGTCGGATGGGCATGTAAAAAGTCGGTCCACCCACCAACCCATATTCGATCACCGTGGTGGGGTAAGGTCCAAAAACCCTCTGATGGTGAAAGCATGCATTAGGGGAGGCCTACGTCCAACAGTGGACTAACACAGGCTGATGATGATAACATAACGTAGTCTATACCTTAACTGCCTCCGTAGCCTAGTGGTATAGGCGTGTGCTTTAGAAACCGGAGGTCGTGGGTTCGATTCCTGCGGGGACTCAACAAATTTTCATTGTTGTTTCCTAGTTTTTTAGGGCAATTTGGGCCGATCACCCAATTGTCTGAAAAGTAAGATGATCCATGCGTCGGATGGGCATGTAAAAAGTCGGTCCACCCACCAACCCGCATTGGTCCAGCGTAGTAGGATACGGTCCAAAACCCCCTAATGGATAGGGGTGTATTAGGGGAGGCCTATGTCCAGCAGTGGACTATCACAGGCTGATGATGATGATGATGATACCCTAGCCACATAAGAAAAGGAGCTTACGTACGCAAAGTGTACAGTCAAACTCAATTGGCGCCACACTTCGATCACTCTCATTGGTTAAAAATTGCGAAGCGATTAAACATGGCCGCGGTCCACCAATAAAAACGCGTTGTTTCTCATATACGTTAATTTACATTAATTAGATTTCTTAATTAACGCGAACTTTTCTTTATGAATAAATACGATATAGGCACTATAAGCTTTGTTACTAATTCACCCTAATATTATGCAGTTAAAAATTAATTGACTTAAAAAATTATCACGTGTTTGTTTTTGTGTTTAAATAAATGAAAAATAATACTTAAACAGCGGCACTGAGTTTTCAAATTCAAGAGTCATTGCTAATTCACAAAACTTTAGTTATTTAATATGGTCTTAAAGTATAATATTAAATTAGTATCTACGTAATATTAATACAAGTTACTTGTTATATTGCCAGGTAAAAAAAACTATCAAGTGTTATGAATAATGTGAACGTCAAGCGTGTAGAAAAATAAATTCAACATGTGATTTTGATTGCGCAAAAAACAAACGAGTTTTTACAGAACATACACGTTAACCGAAGACAAAATTGAACTGAACTGAGCAAATTTGTATAAATTTCCCTCATTGCATGATATTTTTGTAGTTTCTATATAGTTATTGCAAGCTTTGCTTAGAAAGCTAAATAAGTAAAACTTGACTTTTACACTCCAGTAATTAAATAGGGTTAAAAAAATTAATAATAAGTACACCAGAAAAAAGTTAATGACAGAGACGTAAAAGATACTCTGCTGACGATATCAGCGGAATATCTTGTTAGGCGATAGAAAACTTTAAAGTCGAATCGTATATGTATTACGCTTAACATTTAGTTCGCCTATAAATTTTAACTTCTATAATTATACGCAGAAAGAGGTTTTTTGTAAATTTTTAACACTCTAATATACTGTTTATCGTAATAGCCGAAGTAGTTAATAGTGTAGTATAAAGTAGTTAGTATTAGTATTAAGTTCACCCGTATGCATTTTTATGAAAGAAAATTAAAAATCAACTCCCTACCAACCTCCAACTCCGAACAGAAGCTATTAAAAATAGTTAATAACTTAAAATTTACCATAACAAAGTGGCATCATTATTATTAAATTAGACGTTCGTATTAGTCACTAAGCGGCTAGTTCATTTGTAACTTATTCCATTATACTTCTTTAATTTTCAACTCTGTAATAAACATGCTGTTTATCGTAATAAACGAAGTAATAGCGAAATAGTTAAAAAGACAAGGTTTTCAGTTCATCTGTCCCTTTCATAACAAGAAAAATAAAAACCTTCTCTTATTGCATTACTTTACCGAGAAGTGTATTAGGTCCAAACACCATACGGAATTAATCTAAACCAATAAATCATCACCAACGAAATGGCGTGTCACTCTTCATATATAGCTGGTTGTCACCAGATAATTGGTAATTTACCTATATTTTTTTAATGATTTAAAAGCCGTTTTACAGGTTAACTGCCCATTCTCATTAGTGTCGCGTACTCGTAATCCATTTAGAATTGTGGTTAACTTAATCACTCAATCATTCTTTGAGGACACATTATTGTTTACATTGATATATAGGAAAAATACTTAGTGGTTTTTATAAATATTTTGCGATTACAAAAAGGATGTAGAATGTTTTATGATATAAAATTGACTAACACATCATGCTCAAAATCATGGAATCTTGTAGAGAAGCATTGTTAGGTATGATACTGATGACTTGACCAGAGAGTGGTCTGTAGTGGTTTATACTGACTTCTTACATGATCATATGATTAGTTAAATATTTAGTATTTTGACTTCACATATGTACAGCATATGAATGACGGATTAATTTTTTTTTAGGTATATCAATATATTTCCCCTTGTTATTCGTTATTAATTATTTATTATCATAAAACGAACTTTTCTCACTTTTTAATTTGACTTAACGTTCACTGTTTAATTTATAATTTTAAACTTGTTGTTAAAATGTATGTATGGCTAGCCCTTTCACAAAAGTTTTTAGTATTAATATAGTCAAAATAATAAAAACAATTATTGCTTCATATAAATATTGCAACCATGTCAAATAGTTATGATTTAACACCACTGTGATATAATAAGGATTTATGTATTCAATACATCAGACAACATCTGCATTGCTTATTTAGAGAAGCTGAATATTTTAACATATAAAATGGTAACACTTTGCTCAATACTTATGTAACTTTATTTTAGTTTATAAACACCAGTTATTGAGATTGAAATCATTAACCTAAAAACATAGTAGAAAACTTTACCATATTTAAAATTGGTAACAAATGACATCACCACTGTCCCAATAAAAATAAATTTGCCGACGCCCACAATCAATTAAACTGTATAAAGGATCAGCATTCATGAGCAACTGATTATCCACTTAAAAAGATTTTTTTCATTATTATTCTTTTACTATTGTATAAGACAATATCACAACATGCAGGGTGTACCCCTAATTGTTAATGATATGCAATACTTGTAATTTTAATGGTATAGCATAAAAGTACATTAATTTTCTCACCACCCATAGACATTGGATGTTAAACATTTCTCTTAATATTAATAATTTTAATGTGGTAACATTTTATCTGTACCTTTTTGAGTATTATGATAACTTTCTCCATGAAACTGTTTAAACAAGTTCAAGTATACTTTATTTTTATTTTGATGTAATTTTAATTAAATGCCAGATTATTGAAGTTTTTGTCTGCTAATGCTACATTAAACATAATCTCCACAAAAGTACTATAAACTTCATAAAAAAATTGTGTATTACATTATTTATAACAGATGTAACAATTTTGCTTACCTATTTCCGCCAACAAATTTTGGAAAATATCTCTTTGGAAGAAACATAGCAAAGGCAGCCATAAAAACCCATAGAATTGCTAGTTCATCCAGTAATTGACCTGCAATATAAACAATAATTATAATATTTCCATTAAATATTTATCCAAAAATTACTTTGAATTAACAACATAATATTAATGAAATTATTAAATTGTTGCATAAAAAGTTATTCCATATTTTAAGTCAGAGCATATAATTAAAATTTTGTATAGTTATGACTTTTGATACATTATTTTAATGGATATTGACAATGAACTAAAATTACTTTTAAATAACAATATAATGTTTTATGCAAAATTAGTAAAAGATTTTCTTACCAACTAAGCTTAGTGTAGCATGAAAATATGCAGAACTTAACCCAACCACCATTAGCAGGACCCATAAAACGTTGATAGCTGGGTTGACAAACTTCGCATAGTCTTGAAATAAGTGAATAAGGACAGGCGGAAACAAGAAAAATAGAATGTTGCTCACCTGCAATAAATTACGCGAAAATAAAACTTTAGTTTAACAAAAACACCAAAAATATAACCAAAATTGTTTTATTATTAATTTGTTCAAAAAAAGAAATAAAGATTTTTACATATTGTTTCTAGTCCCATTTAGAAATAAATAAATACAGTAGCAAGAACGATGGACAACTTACAGTGTTAACAAATTCTGCTATAACAGGTGAAATAGAATAATTCGATTCGCACCAATCTACAGGTGAACTTCCCCGTTCCAAGTGAGACCACATTTTTGTTCCTTTGTTTACTACAAGACAAATAAAAAATATATATATATTCAAGTTACCAAAAATATTTAGGCAGATATAACTAAATTCTGAGATTCAAGACGGTTTTAAAAAAAATCACTTTTATCTTAATAATTAAGAACAAAACTAACTTAAAAATACTTCCAAATTAAACTGCGACGACTTTATCGTCTACGACAAGAATATGAAGTACACTAAGTCGCACAATACATTGTACGCATTCCAACAATGTCAAAAACTGACTGACTAATGTCATAATGGATTGACTGATAAATGAGATAACCAGGCCATAGAGAAAAGAAAACCAAAGAGTATTCTTACAACACAATATAAAATTGCTAAATAATGGTGAAATAAAAAAATCTTATCACTAATGGAGAAAATAATAATGCACAAAGCGTAAATGAATGAAGAAGATGCTGTTTTAGTGAATTGTCTCCGTAATGTGTATCGCTGTAGAGTGACCGGCATCTTATAAAAGCATTATACCTACAATATCGCTATGTTGCTATGGATAACTTTGTGCACATTAATTTCGAGTTTAATTTACCTTATCTATATATTAATTATATTTTGTTTGTTCACTTTTCAAATCATGCTAATTATTTCAATAGTAGATTTGCACTTTATTATCAAACATTTAGTCTATTTCTTATGGAAATTAATTTTAAAGAAAACACTGTAAAAATAATTCTTATATACCTAATTGAAGTATTTTCAATAACGCATGTCGAGATATTATTGACAACCGTTTTTCCGCGTTTTTCCATGTATATCTGGCGCATGGATCATCATTCTCTTCAGGCTGATTACCTATTGCCCTGTCTGACTAGAAATCCTTCTGGCGGTGGAGCACTATTGTGTCATCGTTTCAATAAAAAAGCTCAAAGCTTCCTCACCTGATTTTAACCTTTAACCACTATCCAGCTTTAACCAATATCCAGTTGTAAATAATGATGATGATGATAAAGGACATGAAGAATAATGAATAAATGAGAACAAATTCTGCTCCAAATTTCATATCACAAGAAAACCTTTAATAGATGGAACAAGTATTATTTGTTTTAATCTTGCACTAAACTATAGTTGCCTCCGTAGCCTAGTGGTAATGGCGTGTGCTTTAGAAACTGGACGTCGTGGGTTCCAATCCTGCGAGGACTCAACAAATTTTCGTTGTTATTTCCTAGTTGGTTAGGGCAATTTGGGCCGATCACCCAATTGTCTGAAAAGTAAGATGATCCATGCGTCGGACGGGCATGTAAAAAGTCGGTCCGCCCACCAACCCGCATTAGACTAGCGTGATGGGATACGGTCCAAAAACCTCCTAATTGATAGGGTGTATTAGGGAGGCCTATGTCCAGCAGTGGACTATTACAGGCTGATGATGATGATAAAACTATAGTTAATAGACACCAGTTGAGCTTTCTACGCCCCTCGAACGTTGAATGGTCAATAGCGGGTTGGTGGAACATGTCTACCCCTTGTACAAGAAATATTGGACTTTGACTCTCAATGCTGAACGTGCAAATATCAGTCTTGCTAGAATTAAATTGGCCTTAATTTAGTCGAACTCAATCGTCTTCAGTAAAAGTCAAATCCACTTTCTAAGGGTGAAAATACAATAATTAATTATTAGTAATTTAATATGTGTAATATTAACATATCATGGGTCCATAGATTTCAATGCGACAGATATTACCATTGAAATTTGTTTAAAATGTTTTTGTAAGAAATTTTTCGTTATTTATTATTGAATCACAATGGATAATTTTAATAGCCTTCGAAAGTTTTCTCATACCAATAATTTTATAACAAACCAGTGGTCTTATTTCACGTTACAACAGGAAGTTTCAAGAGGAGCACTGTTGCGTAAACAAAAAACCCAACCTTGTTTCGACAATCTTTCATATAGTCACGTTATAACTAACTTTAATCAGCCATCCACTTCAAAAGCAGATCCGCTCCAGCAAAAATATAGGTGACATTTTGGTTTAGAAACATTGAAACGTTGTTATCATAAAATGTTATATATTTTTAGATTATTGCATTTGTATGCTACGAGATGGTTTTTAAGTTATTTACAAGGAGGTGTACGGGACTCTGAAACCGACTAAGGAAGTACAGAGCGGTATCTATTTTGCTACCAAATAGACGTACGTTGTACTTCCAATAAAATCTACAATAGGAGTCCTATCATGTCTTAGGTTGTCGGACACATTTGTAACATATTACTCTTCTTTTTTACTGGACGGGAGGACTTGCCCTCAAGTGAACGTTCTGTATACTTAAAATAGAAAACGCTAAGTTCAGCCGCGTGAGTCTAAACAATGTTGCAGTTAGATATAAAACAAAGTAAAGTTTCAAATAGAAGTAAACACAAAAATTCTGTCTTTTGAAAAACTTCCTAAGTAATTCTGTCTTTTGAGAAACTTACTTAACTTAAGTATGTATATATAAGTAACTTTACTTACTTATATATACATACATACTTAAGTTAGAAATACTGTATGTTATTTCACATAGCGGGCTTTTTATGACCATCATTTTAAGTTATGTTCATCACATAGTTTTTCTATAAATAAAATGTAATAAAAGAATACACTGAAGAAAATCGTTTGCAGTGTAAAACCATATTGTAAATCTAGAAAACGTAAAAGAGGGAAGTCTTCGGGAAGATGTCCTTTCCGAATTGCAGAATTGGCTTTGCCTACAAAACTTCAATGCATCGAATCTTGGCGACAAAAATCTAGAGTCTTGCCGAACTATATGGTAAGTCACTTAAGGAAATCAAAAAACAAAAACAAACTGCTAGTTTGATTAATTTATGATTATCCCGTAGAGCATCATCAGCCTGTGTAAGTCCACTGCTGGACGAAGGCGTCCCCTTCTCCATTGGGGGGTTTATGGACCGTATGACCGCTGGTCCATTGCGGGTTGGTGGCATCCGACGCATGAATCATCTCACTTTTCAAGCAATTGGGTGATCAGCCCAAATAAAAGATTTATAATAAATCCTGTCTGAATCACTCGCAAATGTTGATTCTAAGTTCTGTTTTATGCCTTCCCTAATTTTAATCTATTGTTGTGTAACACGCAGCACATAGATTGAGGTGACCCGTAGTTTCTAGAGAAACGAGTTATTTTAGACGGATATCGAAATTTTCAATGTTACACAGTTAAAACTTGTTTGTACGTAGTCAAGATTTCCATATCGATATATAACTTGTCAGTTACTGAAAGAACTCATCTACAATCAAATGAACGAACGAAATGTTATAAAATAAAAATATCTGGTTGTATTTCAACGTTTTTACTCCCTTTTCATACTACTCCAGGTAGAAAGACTAAAGCAGAGAGTAATGGATGAAAGGCCTGTTGTGCAAATAACGGACGCTATTAATTGCTTTAAAAAAAGAAAGAAAGGCTCAAGAAAAAGGTATTTTTTTAAAATTTTACCTTTGAGATTTATTATAACCTAATCCGTGTTACGTGTGTTTTCTAAAATGCTCATAAAAAATAACATGCGGTGAATTAAAAATTTATATTAATTTAAAAACCAATTTCTTTAAAGATATAAGTAAAATTCCTTATTTTACTATGGAAACCTGAATTAATTAGTCATTGCTTGATACGATGTGCAAGTTGACCGCAATATCTCCATACCCTCGCAGTAAGGGTCACGGCCTTAGCAAGGATTTATCTGGATCCATAATGGAAACACGATGGAACCACAGTGGATCCATTGTGTCATCCATCCATGTATTTCTGCATGAGCCCGAACCGGTATATTATGATTGCAAGTCAAGTTGTACAGCCGATACATATTACATATTCATTAAAGTGTTATATCACAGTGGAACCACTGTTAAATCACAGCAGAAACCGCAACGGAACCACGAAGATAAAACGGCTGAATATCCTCAGTAGACCCACCGTGGTTCTACCGTAAATCTATCGTGGATCCACCGTGACCCCCAATCTGCGATCAGTAATCATATAACGCGTACCAGCATCTCCTGACGAGTTGCGCTGTAAATTCTTAAACCAATGTTATAAATAAGCTATTAATTTTTTTGCCATTTTATAAATATTGACCGTGTCATTGCGAATATTTCTAATGATATAATTAAACACTTTTGACCTGGCAAGGGCAGGAAATTAAATATATTGATTTTACAGAACTAAAGCGAAATGTTCAGCTTTTTACTGTAACCGAATGAAGGAAGTCAAAACGCTCAGTGCAATATTTGGTTTCAAAATAATACGTAAACTGATGCGCCCGTTGAATATCATGCTAGATTCTCGGTAATAATATATTTAAGTGTTATTATAAAACTAAAGGTCTATAATATTTTTTATGATATATCAAATATCAGTAAAAGCTGTAAGTAAGTAATGTTTTATGATTTAATAAGTTCCTACAATTATTGATTTATATTATAAAAGTTGGTTATCAAAGTTGTAGTTATTTTGTTAAAACATTAAACTGGAAACTTCATAGATTGGAAAAAACAAATAACATCGTAAAAGAGGAAATACAATTCTTAATGTCACAAGGCAAAAGCAACTCCAGAAAAAAGTTAAAGCAACAAACAGATACGACTATCATTGATGAAATGGCTCGAAAGGTGAAATTTTATTTTTAGAGTAGCTGTAGACCGCGACTTCGTCGGCGTGTGAATAATATATATAAAAAAGTAACCTCAGCTATTCCCGATTACATCAACTATCGTTTAGTGAAAGTTCCGTCAAAATCAGACCAACTATTACAGAGATTAGCCCGAACAAAAATTTTAAAAATGTTATGTCATAGGTAACGGTTATATATATTTCATAATCTACTCATTTAAAAAGGTTATACTAAGGTTACACGCAAACACTCTTATTTTGTTATTAGTATAGATAGGTAAAGTTTTTGAGGTAATTATGTTATTTTTGTATACTAAAATAATTTGATCACTTTCATGAAACAGATAACACTATGGGTTGAGAGCATATTAGTGGACATGAATTATAAATTATTGGAAGAAAATCTTCGAGGTAATTTCTTGAAGAATTTATGATTCAAATATAAATTTTTCATAGTTTACCTTTAAACTTTTAATTTTGGTTTTAGAATTAGAAGAAGAGGAGGGACCGGTATTAGATTTTATTGACGAGCTACTAGAGAAAGTTGCGGTAAGTTTGCATTATTATTCTCCTTTACAAGAATTTCTTTTGATTTTCAATTGTATATAATTATAAATTGGCTTTTTAGAGTGTCTGCATACCAATTGAAAGACAATCTAGCGATAAAATCATTGAAAAACTTGATTCCACATCTATAGTTCTAAAGCTTGATAACTCTCTAACAAACTCCAGTAATAGTGTGTCACAAATATTAGAAGAAATCTGTACTCAAGCTATAGATGAAATAGAACTAAGACATTATGGTAGCAGTGCATCATTGCAGGGAGAATCTGATTTTAGAAATGATATTGAAATAAATTCCCCAGAGGAGAATATTACAGATTCTACAGATGATATAAATATACAAATGACAATACTTTTAGATCAAGTAGTTGGCAAGATAATAGATGATTCTATATTAAATTTGGCATCAGAATCGTCACATGGTAATAATAAACAACAACAAGAAGATTCATTTCACGAATTAACTGAAGAGGTACACGATGTTGAGACTAACGGCGATAATAATGGCGATGATAATGAGTCACAAATAGATACTAATATTCCAGAAGAATATACCCAAGTAACGGAATCAGACATAACTGGTGAAGTTAAAACTTTAAATGAAATAAAGAATGAAGAACTACTTCAAGAACCAAAATTAAACGAAATGGATCGTGAGAATAATACAGACGAAACCGTTGTAACTAGTCCAACCTTAGGTGAATTATTATCAGCAAACGAATTAAATGATTATAAAGTTAATGCAGTCGAAGAAGAACTGACAGATGATTCAAAAATGAATGGAAGTGTTCACGACGAAGACATAGAGTTTATTGACGCAAATAATGAGGACCCAATAATATCAAATGAAAAAAGCAACAAAGATTTAATTTCGGAATCAAAGGCTTTAGAAACGCCGGAAGATGACACCGAAGATAACAAAAAAGTAAAGTTTTCCAATATAGATATGGGTAATAAAGTTTAAATTATATATAAATAAAAATTAAAGCTTTTAACGATAATATTGATGGTTTAAATAATGTAGTCATTGAAGCATAGGCGTCATTTGACAATCGCGGTTTACTTAGATCAACATTATAATTTGTGTTAAACCACTTATGACAACGTTTTATGTGCAATTCCACTCAGTTAATATAGGCTGCATGTTAACTTTTGTTCTGTATGTATGCTTTATGCAATATTAATGAAAATGTAGGTAAAAAGAAGAACTCATGTACTACATCACTAAATAATTGTAATATTTTAGTGATAGAGCATATTTTAGAATAAAAGTTTTATACAACAACTGGTCAAAACACATTAACTAAACATTATATAAGTAGGTTCTTCCTTTTAATTAAGTTTGCTAAGCAGTTTGCATGGAACAGAATTTGTATTGTATAAAATAACGCAAATCAATTGCCTGAGGAAAATAATGTACAAAAGTTAAAATAGAACACGTACCATCGTCGCTGGACCTTGAAAATTAACCCTAATTAACCTTGAAATTAGTATGGTATATAAGTTGGATATACTCATTCAACTTATATCCGATACCGACTAAACTTTTTAACGACTGCTATTTAACTTAAATAATTGGAATTAAATAACCCATTTTCTTAACCTTTGCGAAGAAAAGAAAGAAAAGTGTGACTAAAATAACAGATATCATACTTTTGCCAATATATTCGGATCTTCTTTTTCAATAATTTACGGCTTGCTTCCTACGTATACTAATTAATAATTATTCTCCTCTTTTCCTACCATTACTTAGATATCTACCATTATTATTTTGTTTAATTAAACAAGTTCATGTTTATTTATAAAAGTTTTATCAAAATCATAACTGTTTTAGGTCCTGGAGCAAACAATAATTTTATGAAAAAACAAAGGTAATTATAAAAAATATCTATATAGGTTCTTACCTATATACTAACAGAATCAAAAACTGAAATTAAAGCTTTTCTGGATAATACCAACTCAAAATATTAAATAATTATTTCTTCTATTTACGCGATTATTATACATATCAAATCCACTAATTTACGGATTTTTCGCGTTACTTAAATATATTTATTCCCCGACGTTTCGGATTCTTTTTCAGCATCCATGATCACGGGCAGACTATCTGCCCGAGATCATGGATTAAATATATTTAAGTAACGCGAAAAATCCGTGAATTAGTGGATTCAAAATATTAAATTAATTATTTGATTTATTATTTTAAACTTATTAGTCATGTATACGAACTTACATTTATCGTGTTTATTAATTTTAATTTATAGCGCATCTGAAACATTGTCTCATCTCGCATCTACAGAAGAACGTAGGTCGAATATTAATTTGTCGCCACCGAATAACCATTTGTTATGTAAGTAAATTCTATGGTTAAGCTGTTAGTCATCAGAAAATATTTAAATGGGATGTCTGTTGTATTTTAAACATCAACTAACGTATAATAATTGTATTTTTGTATAGTTAACAGTATGAAAAGCATGCATGGAGAAGGTATACAGTAGATAAGTTTTTAAATTTCTCCTCTTGCATTTTACAGCCAGTGCTGATGAATCGTGGCCTCAACATATAAAGTTTCCTTTAGTTAAGGTAATTGCAAGCGTTAATAAATCGGTAACATCTCTCGGTAAAATTTATGAGACGGATGAAAAAGGAACATCATCCCAAAGTAGCTATGATTCAGAACAATTTTCGGAAATATTTGTAGAAGCCCAACCTTATTATTCGATATCCATCGATAACAATAAAATCAAAGATACGTTAATTGCACCGTTTCAGAATGAAAGAGAAATTTCTGCAAGTAAAAAAGGTTCCGGGTTAAACGCAAAGAAAAAAGACATTAAAAAACAATTACCTAGCAAAAATCAAAACAAAAGCGATCATGTAATAAAAAGTCGCGAGAAAGTACCTATAATAGTTAATAGCAAATCACAAGAGTCAACTAAACTAAATGCTACGAGTGAATTACCTAAGAAATTGGATAGGCCTAGCCCGAGAAAACTTATAAGAGAAAACGCTGTAAGAAGGCATTCGTATCAAAATAAATCAAACAAACAAACAAATAATATTAAAGATGTTAGGAAAAGATTAGAAGATACAATAGTGCAAGCTGAAGGAATAGAATTGAAAGTTAGAGGAATAAGAAAGGTAAATGCTTCGACAACAGATTACAGAAAACCAAAAAACATTAAAAGCGGAGTTATCCGTCAAAGAAATGGTAAGTAGATGCTAAATCATATCTATTATGAGACGTGTAATAACCGCCTGTTTCTTTTAACAAAATCTAGGGGCTAACGCACTTGTGCCTCTTCTCTCGCTTTCTAATATAAATATTGATTCAATTCAATTCGATTCAGGCAAAATCCTTTTCAAAAAGTCACACATAAAGTATACGATTTATATTTCAAGCTCATTACTTATTCTACCTTAACAACTGTTGAAAATTGTAATGGAATAATTACTGTTGCAGATACCAAAGTTAAATCACAGGCACGTGAAAAATCAGTGACAACAAAAAAAGGAACCAATATAAAAAAGATTGGTAATTGAAAAATTATTAAATGTGTTAATAGTTTAGTTTGTGGTTTTCATAACTCATGTCTTAATATACAACATTTTTACACGCGAATGTATGTTATTTTTCAGATAAAAGTATCGATAACGATGACATCTTTAAATGGTGCAAAGGTTTGGAAAATGTAGTTGAAAATTTAGAAACTTGGAATTCATGGATGCAGTCCACGTGTTCATGCATTAGGTACTTGAAGCAAAAAGGTATTTTTGATGCTTCGTAAAAAAAACTAATAATCTTATAAACATGTTTTACTGTATAAATACTGTGTATACGTTTTTTAGAAAATTTTAAGAGTTTACGATCCATTGAAAAAACTAGAAGGAAGTGGAAAATGTTGCATAAAAGCATCAAACAAGATAGGGTTTTATGGATAGATATGAAGCGACGTAATCGCGATGGTTTAGAAGGCTATAAAAAGTATTATTTCGAGGTAATTATCTGTTTAAATGTAATTTGTAGTGATACTAGTGGTATATAGACCACCTCCGTGGTCTAGCGATATTAGCCTTTGCTTCAAAAAACGGAGGTCGTGGGTTCGAATCCCGCGGGGAAACAACCTTGTGTTATCGTTGTTTTCTGGTTGGTTAGGGCAATTAGGGTCGATCACCCAATTATCTAAAAAGTAAGATGATCCGTCGGATGGTCATGTAAAAAGTCGGTCCACCTACCAAGCCGCGCCAGCCACCACGCTGGTAAAATACGGTCAATAATCCCCTAATAGAGAATGCATGCATCAGGGCTGGCCTATGTCCAGCAGTGGACTAACACACGCTGATGATAATAATGATGATGAGTGGTATCTACTTTAAGCAACGGGAATACTTTATACGTATTCATGTTTAGTTACTATATTGTTCCAAATTCTAATAGTTATTTTGTAAATGGTTTTCGAATTTAATCAGGGTTTTCAGTTTTTAACCAGAATTATGTAGCGAGTTATATTTATTTCGATACATTATTAGTTACAGTTACGTTTAAAAATGTATTTTCAATCGTTCAAGTAAAGTAAAAATAATATTTTAGAGACAAAATAGATTGACTCATTACTATGAAAGTTTACTGCTTTGTTTATGGCAAGTCAATAGCGCAAAAATTGCACGTCGTAATTGAAGGATTAAGGTCCTATATTTTTACCATACTATTAACTCCGAAGACAGTATTTGAGCCTTATCATTACAAAATGACGTTATGTATCATGTCATATGAGTTATTAATTTCCTATACCCTTAAATAATCTTGTTTACCAGCCAATTAAAGCAAGGATGGCTAATTTTTTTACGGATCAGCCACGCAGTCATCGGGGTTGGTGGAACTATATAGCTACCGAGAGCATATTTAGTACACTTTAAGGTCGACGCTTATAAAAGCCATTTGGCATCTACTCTTGAACTTTTGTTTACAATTAGTACGACTGTTACGTTATTTCAAATTTAGAAACCGTGAATTGGCTTACCGAATAAAGAAATTAATCAGGTACGCGTAGGCAACGGTTGACGACGCGTCCTGGCCCACACGTCCGGAGTGGCTCTAATAAGCGATAATCATTATAGTCTATTCAAATGATACGTGAAAAATTTGTCAAAGTAAACTGAATTATTTCCATTACATCCAGCACAGTTATTGGTCGGTCAACTAACACTATCGCGATTACTTTAGGCACCATTATAATAGTATGTCATTACATTTTGTTTAGTGAAATTTTTGGTCTATTTTGCTATAACATTACTATCCTATCCCATAATATTCACGATTAAGTTGCCCATTAGACATGATTTTTTACTGCAAATTATCACGAAAAAATATTTGAATGTATTAAAGTTTGAATGAAATGTAACGTTTAATTAATGTAGATTATAGACAACTCTAACAATTATATGACTCTTTGCAGATCGACTCACAGACAGACAAGTGCGATATTTGTGATTGCGGTAAAATTTAGAGGGTATACAAAATAAAACGATGTTTCTTTAATAAGATGCCCATTTAAATATATACAGATAAGGCTCATAATAAATGTTTTATTTCAACTTATATTTTATCTAACTTCTATTAATATTAAGGTAAATGTCATTTGAAGTGAACGGCAATTTGATTGTAGTCATATTTTCTTATATTTCCATCTCTGCAACCTGCCAAAATCCATTTTCCATTGAATGCTACATCTCTTATTCCGTCACAATCAGACCCTGTCAGTTGCACTCTTATAGATTTCTGCGCTTCGTTCAATGAATGTACTGTGCACGTCCCGTCTTGGCGACCGACGACGAACATGTTATTAGCGAGTGTTGCAAAACTAAGAACCGGACTTGCCGATTCATACAACTCTTTAATTACTGAGCCATCTTCAACATTCAAGAGAAAGATCTGAAAATAAGCACATGCTATTGTATGATAGTTATATTGACAGCAGGTTATTAAATTAGTGTCGTCTGCATGACTTGCATGTAGTCATGCACTTTTACCTCTAACGTTTAAATGCACCGAAAAAGTAAGGACGAACAAATTTTAAAATATTGTTTGTAAATAATACGACACGAGGCATACGTTAATTTAAAAAAAAGGGGAAATTTTAACAAATAAATATTACTGACTTCTAGCAGCGTATAACTATTCTACGCAATATAAGCAGGTAACAACGTGCTCCCTGTACGAAATTGCGTCGGGTTTTCTGCCACCGTATTTTAAATCTTGATTTTGGATCGCGACACGCTGGTCCAAGGCTGGTGATATCTTTTAAGGTATTCATTTTGATCAAAATTTCGTTTATGACACGTTATATGTACATAGAGTGATGATATTTTAAATGATTTTTAACTTTTATGTGAACTTAACCTGTATCATCTTAAATAAGGCACATTCAAAGCTTTTTTAAGATGGTACCTTGCATTTTAAAAAATGTTTACATTTAAATGCTCATTGTGCATTATTCTTAATTCATAGATATATCCTATCGCGGACTTTAATGTAGACCAATACAAGTAGTACAATTATGCAAAACATACTTTGTCTATCTTTTACGGTTTTGCCACCGTTTGTAATTTAATAGCATGAAGTCATTTTCCTTATTTTTTAAATATGTATTAAACTACTTATAACAAAATTATTTAAGAAATGGGACCAAGAAGAAACTAATGTCTGTCATTTAAAAAAAGATTCAACAAAATCGGAGTGCTAGGAGCGGAGCATTGAGGTAAAACAGTCGCCAGACCGTCGGGGTCCCGGTTTGTAAACCGATCGTTGACGATCCGTTGAAGACATAAACAAATACATGACAAGAAGAACCAAATGACAAGTTTACCTTTCCATTAGTGCAGCCGACGATTATTACATTGTCATTAATTATGACCGCATTAACTGCCGAATCTAACATATTTTGATAATTTATAGTTCTTTTAGCTACATGAGCACAGATGATTAGACCACTTTCACATCCCATAACCAGCAACTTGTTACTGGTACCAATCTGTGAAAAAAGTATGAATTCAAGAAAAGTATGATAGTTTTGTGGGGTTGCCGTGCTGGTCAAATTAAATGGACCCTAAACACAAACACACTATACTTCTTTACTTAGATAAGCAATACTAAGGAATCATTCACATTTTGCCTTTAAATAAAGATTCATTTAGTATTCACCACTAACTAGGTTCACAAATCAAAAATATTGCATTTTATAATAATAATTTGCTTATAACCCTTAATTTTTAATCCAAAATAACACTGTATTCTATATAACATTATTTGCACTCAAGCTGTATATATAAAAGGTATTTTGCAATAACCTACATAGAGTTTTTAAGCCATGCATAAATACCACTTTCAAATTTGTCTCAGAACCTTATTGATTTACCTCTCTGTCATCCTTAAGTGATACTTCATCAGTTGTTGTTGTAACAGCACAGCAATTTATCGTACCATGGCCTTCTATAATGTTGTCAATACACCTGGCCTCACCTACATCCCACAGTTTAGCTGAGCCATCTCTAAAGCATTATGGAGTATAAATATTATAAAGACATCAACACATTGAAGTTAATAATTTCCAATCTTTCTAATACATTTCTTCAAATATAATTCAAATAAAATGTACTGTAATGTAACAATTTATGTAACATTGTCAAAAACCATTACTAGTTTTTTAATAAGTATAAGATACCACAACATTCTCTGTCTCCACATTTTACTGCCTAGAGTAAAAAACACAGGCACAAAACCAGAAGTATATGTGAAGATAGTTATTTTATATAAATAACTTACAGACAAATTTTTCTATATACTTAATATATATTTAAGAAAAACATCAACTTTGCCTGCTTAAAAAAATTAAAAAAGTTGTATAAATATTATTTATTATGAAGTAAGCATACTTGCTAACAGATATGACATTTCTTCCTTTTTCAATGATACTAATATCTGTTATTGACATTTTGTGACCAATCAATGTAACTGGATTAATTCCAGACTCTGCAGACCATATCCTACAAGAGCCATCTGCTCCATGCGGATATCAAAACAACATTAGATGGAAAAAGGCGACATCTGTATATTGGTCCACCGTGACCCTTTAAGTCTAATAGCTTTTCATCTGAAATACAACATATATATTTATTTTACTACCAATTATATTGTTGGCATAAATAAATGAGTTTTGGGCTTGCCTGACCTGTTCTGGTATCCCATACTAAGAGTTTATCCCCCTCACAAGATGATGTTGCTAAAGCATTCTCCCCACATGACACAGATAGTATTCCATGTTTATGAATTGTATGGGTCTTAGTCGGTGCCACAAAAGCTACTTTTAAGCCTGAATCTACATGTTTGAGAACAAGGCTTAGGTTGCTTTGTGAAACATACTGAAAACTTTCTGGGTACACAACTTGCACTTTTCCATCATTATTATCAAGAACAGTTTTTATCATTTCATGTGTGCTATTTTGACCAACATATTTAAATGATATCCATATTTGCTTTTGTGGAAGTCTAGGGTGTGAAGAAAGATGTATAAAATTATATAGCAAATATCATATTTTAAAACAACAATTTCATTACAAAGTATAAAAATTACCTTATAAAATCAATCCAATCACACTGTATCGTGACTACAGGCATAGGATTAGACATTTTATTAATTTAAAGACAACGTATGCAGCTGAAAAAATCACCGGCTACTTTGAAAAAAGCTTATTATAATAAAAAGTATGCAGTATTCAATGGTTTTCAAATATGTTACGTTCAATATATAGATAGAAAAAGCTGTATATAAAAATATTGTAATTAAAAAGCTATATTCAACCAGTTCTTTAAAATATTCGAAATTATACATATTTTAATTCAGAATCAACATTATATTTTGAATGATTTGACAATTTACAACTTGACAGCTGCTGGTTAAGGGTACGTTCAGTGGAAAGTTTTTGCAATATACAAATTGTATTTAAATTATTGCCAGGGCTTAATAAGTTCATTCTGAATTTAATTATAAATAGTAGTATGATGATCTGCATTTGGATGTGGTCCACTACTTAAAATAAAAAAGTAAATGACAAACGATGAAATAGCCAGTTCGGCGTAGTATGCGTCTGATACCAACCAAGAAGTTAGTCGAAATAAGACTCCAGCGCTCGGGGAAGCTTTTTGGGTTGATTTACTCCCGCCAAAAGAGATGCAAGAAATACTTTTCTTGTAGTCACAAATTACCTGTTTCCATGCCACGGACACACCACTACCACAAGAGCAACAATGCTTGTTTATTCTAGAGGTCATCACGGAGTTCCTACGCATTTCTTCCGATGCGGCGGCTCGGTTCGACTTGGAGGGATGGTGCCCTACAAGCCGAGGTGTAAGCCGATGCCCACTGTTTTTTGTTGAAAGATACAGCAACTTCATACTTTATACACTCACCACCTTGTCACGTTCCCAAGAGATTGTAATTTTTTATTACATTTCTCTGATTGTAATAATAATCTTTTACAGTCTGATGAATTTATATTTTGCCGGCCTTTTATTGGTCATAGTTATATACGATATCTGTAATAAAATCAAACACGGCAGAAATAGGCACCGCGGTGGTAACCACCCAGACGGTCTCCTGTAAGAAGGGACCTACCACCGGTTTATTTTTTTAGAAGGAAATATTTCAATACATTTTCTCTTGTAATGGTAACATTCTGTATTTGACGTATATAATCATTGACTTTTCTACTCTATTATGCTTAAATAGTGTGATTGTTTTATTTATTTGTTAAGAGAATTACCTTTTAAGTAAGGAAATGGCAGGGTTAAATGATTTGTTTGATTGTTTTGACGAAAAGCCGGAAAACGAATCTGCTATTCAGTTTCCAAATGTTCTCCGTAGTGAAAATGCCGAGTATGTACTTTTATAACCTATGTTAACTCTGATATCGATTTACTTCTTTTATTTACTTCATTATATTGGCCGTTTTAGAGAGGAAGGAAAAGAATCCAAAACTGAAAGTCAAAAGCGACCCCACGAGGAAGTGGAGTATGCTGATACTTCCGAAATTAAAAGATCAAAACCTGCCGACGACGATGCCGATATAACTGACGATTTAAAGTAATTATTGCTTACTTTATGTATACATCCCCCTTTGATAATTATAATAGTAACATAAAATGCTCCCTTTCAGCTTAGATCTTTTGAATTCTCGTATTGTTATTCACACATTAGAGACTGCAGAAGGCTGTACCCATGAAGTTGCTGTACCCCCTAACCATGAATATGCCCCGCTTCTTCCGATCACATCTGAGCCAGCTAAACAGTACAGTTTTATATTGGATCCCTTTCAAAAGGAAGCCATAATGTGCATAGACAACTTACAATCAGTTCTGGTTTCTGCACACACATCTGCTGGAAAAACTGTAGTTGCAGAGTAAGTATACTATTAAGAACCTTAATACTCTTATGATGCTTAAATATCTTTTATTTTATCTTGTATAAAAGTGAACATAAAAAGTGTTTTTAAAATATTTTTGTTTTCAATTTTCCCTAGATATGCAATTGCTCTTTCATTGAAGAATAAACAAAGGGTTATTTACACAACACCTATTAAAGCGCTGTCAAATCAAAAATACAGAGAATTTTCTGAAGAGTTTCATGATGTTGGGCTAATTACTGGTGATGTAACAATAAATCCAACGGCTTCTTGTTTAATCATGACAACAGAGGTAATAATAATTTATGAGCAGTACATTTAGTTATGGTAAAGATAGTTATTATGAACAATATAACTAGTTATAATAGTAGTAACATATGGCTATTGTAGTTGATTTGGTGAAAAGATTGAAAAATTCATTTAAGCTCTTTGCAAATTACAACCATATATTATTGTAATACACAAATAAGAACATTTTGCCAATTGCATTGGCATCTAATTAATCCAGTATCATCTAAATAACAGTTATTGTATGAGCAAGTGGCATCTGAACCTTAAATAAAGGGACATTTTAAAGGCAAAACATCCAATATTGAATATCAAAGATTTTTAATTGACTTAGGATTTATTATTTTAATAACTCATCTGATTGCATTTGAATAGACATATTTCTATTAATATAAATAATAGTGTTCTATCTTAAATGAAAGAGACTGACTAATAGTTGCAATAACTATGTGGATATAATAGGAGATGAGAGATATATAAAAAGCAGATGGCATTGGTTTAAAATTAAGTCTATCAAATTTTAATTTGTTCTTAATGTTTTTCCTCTATTTAATCAATAAACTGGTTCTCCAGATTTAGATTTGAATATGAAATATTTACTTTACAGTATAAAGTTAACAGTGTTTTTCTTATTCTTTAGATTTTAAGGAATATGCTATACAGAGGTTCAGAAATTATGAGAGAAGTAGGATGGGTTGTTTTTGATGAGATTCATTATATGAGAGACAAAGAGAGGGGAGTGTGTTTGGGAAGGTAAGTTTCAACATTTACCGAGTAAAATAGTAATTTCACATGATGGTAAGAGATTATCTTTGGTAGTAAAACAACAATGCTCTGCACTTACTGTTGCTTTACTGTTAACTTTTATTTTTAACATTACAACAGTACAGATTTTGGTTCCTATTTTTCCTTGTCATTTATGAAATGATAATACAAGTAACATAAATAATAATTCTTTCAGAAACTCTTATCCTTCTACCTGACAATGTCCACTATGTGTTCCTCTCTGCCACAATACCCAATGCTCGACAGTTTGCTGAATGGGTGTGCCGTTTGCACTCGCAGCCTTGTCATGTAGTGTACACTGAGTACAGGCCTACTCCACTGCAGCATTATATATTCCCAGCTGGTGGAGATGGCATACATCTTGTTGTTGATGAAAAGGTTTGTTACATTTGATCTTTTAACAATTTTCGATTTTCTAATAACCTGGATATGACTGGCCTTTATGGGTATTGATTAATTAATTTTATTATGGAGAACATTATATTAATCAATTTTATTTGTTAAATATATTTAAAAGAAAAAAGTAGCCTTAGTTACTATCCAGTGAAAGTTCTGTCAAAATAGAATTGACTGTTTCAGAGATTATCCACAAAAACAGAAAGACAAACATTTGCAAAAATGTAATTTTGTTATATATATTGGTTATATATTGCAATGGTTATTTTGTTATAACAAACAGATGCTCAAATTTGATTCATTTGTATTGATAATATGTATGAGAAACATGTTATAAAATACATTATTGCTTTTTTTAAGGGCAATTCAAGGAGGACAACTTCAACACAGCAATGGCAATATTGAGCAATGCTGGAGACGCTGGTAAAGGAGATCAGCGTGGCAGACGCGGTGGTCCAGCGTTCGGCAACAATCAGACCAATATATTTAACATTGTCAAAATGATAATGGAGCGGAACTTTGCTCCGGTTATCATATTCAGTTTTAGTAAGAAAGACTGTGAAGCATATGCAATGCAGATGGCCAAGTTGGACTTTAACACCAGTTAGTACTTGAGTTATATGCCTATTGAGTGTTGTATACAAAATTTTATTGTAATTTGACTTTTTTTTACTACATCTAGTGGCAATTCATTTTCCTTCAAATAAATTGCTACTAGATGTAGTATTTTCTTTTAACATTACTTACGTGAATAGTATATATGAAAAATAATTAATTTTACGGATTTTATCGCGTTTAACTTTCATCATCATCAGCCTTTGATAGTCCACTGCTGGACATAGGCCTCCCCTAATACACCCCTATGCATTAGGGGGTTTTTGGACCGTATCCCACCATGCTGGTCCAATGCTTTTCACTTTTCAGACAATTGGGTGATCGGCCAAAATTGCCCTTACCAACTAGGAAACAACAATGAAAATTTGTTGAGACCTCGCAGGATTCGAACCCACGACCTCCGGATTCTAAAGCACACGTCTATACCACTAGGCTACGGAGGCAGTCAAATTCAAAAGTTTAAAGTCAAGTCAAAAGTTTAATTTTAATCATTGGTAGAATCCTTTATATACGATTTCGTCACATTTTAATAAAGTGGAATCTACGTTTCAGTTGAGGAGAAAAAACTAGTGGACGAAGTATTCAACAATGCTATGGACATCCTTTCTGAGGAGGACCGCAAACTGCCCCAAGTGGAAAATGTAATACCATTGCTGCGTCGAGGAATTGGTATACATCATGGTGGGTTGCTGCCCATTCTCAAAGAGACCATAGAGATCCTCTTTGGCTTAGGACTAATAAAGGTGTGTTTCCTATTTGAACAGTTACCTTCATTTACCTGACTTTGTGTGTTATGTGTTCTTTACCATTAAGTATTGAAGTATCTATTAGAAGTGTATCGTAATTGCTATGCATTATCTGTGTTTTTTATTAGGATTTCCTAATGTATGTGTAGCAGTTTCTTGATTCACAAGAGATCTAAAGAAATATGTATAAATGAAATATTAAAATATGTAATTATCTATTTTTAGATTTCTTATTCCCATATTATTTGCAGGCTCTCTTTGCCACGGAAACGTTTGCCATGGGGCTCAATATGCCTGCAAGGACTGTTGTATTCACAAGCTGTCAGAAGTTTGATGGAAAGAATTTCAGATTTGTAAGTATTCTGCATTATTTTTGTAAAATGCACTTTTTAAATGTAATTTGTTTCTCTGTTGATTTAACATTTTATTTTTGGACCAGATATACCATAAAGGCCTTAGACGTTTCGTCGCACACCTAGTTCGGCATAAGATGTACGATTTTCGTAAATTTCGAGCATTACTTGGTCGAAGTCTGATATGCTGGTCAAATAAGGCTACGAATTTGCTAGAACATTGTCAAATATCAAGCACCAATGTCGCTTCCATAAACAGCTCACTCACAATGTTGTACCCATAAGCGCTTCCTACGTTTTGATCGCAATAGTTAATAATTACATTAGATCAAGACTTTAATTACAATAATCATACGTTTTATGATGTTTGTGTATAGTTAAACTCATTGCAACGTGCGTGTAGGTCTAATATGGTCTAATATTTTTGGTACTGTTGTTTTAGATAACTTCCGGAGAATACATACAGATGTCAGGCCGTGCTGGACGTCGAGGGCTCGACGACAAGGGCATAGTGATATTAATGATCGACCAGAAGGTTACCCCAGTGGTTGTAAAAGGAATGGTCCAGGGCAAAGCGGACCCGATTAACTCTGCATTCCACCTCACATACAATATGGTAAGGAATTTCTAAATTACTATACATATATGAATAAATACATACATATAAAAAGTATAATATTTTTTTTAGTAACGCAAAAGCTTAAATTCTCTTCATGAATTTATTAACTACATGGAAAGCTATTTTCTTTTTATAGGTACTTAACTTATTGAGAGTGGAAGAAATCAATCCCGAGTATATGCTGGAGAGAAGTTTCTTCCAATTCCAGAACCAAACTGCTATTCCGGATCTCATAGAAAGTATGTAGAACTCATATTATGTTAAGGAATCATAGTTTAAAATGAAATTTCCTTTATTATTTTTACATGTATAGGCAAAAATGGTAAGTGCACTGACATCCAACCTTAAAAACTTAATGTATTCATTCCAAAAGTTTTTTAGCTCTGTTATAAAACTAATTTAGTGTAACTTTACTGATAAACAAAAAGTATCAATGCATAATTTTTTATTACAGAGGTGAAGCTAAAGCAGAAACAATATGACGCACTGTCAGTTGATCAAGAACATTCGATTGCATCGTACTGCAACATCCGATCCCAGCTGGACTTGTTAGGGGCTCAGTTCAGGGCGTTCATAACGCGTCCGGAATATCTGAAGCCTTTCCTGCAACCGGGGAGGCTTGTTAAGGTAAATTTAATCTATGGCATTAGATCTGGACTGCCTTTGCAGCCTTGTGGTATGGGCGTATGCTTTAGAAACCGGAGGTGGTGGGTTCGAATCCTGTGGGGACTCAACAAATTTTCATTGTTGTTTCCTAGTCGGTTAGGGCAATTTGGGCCGATCAACCTAATTGTCTGAAAAGTAAGATGATCCATGCGTCGGATGGGCATGTAAAAAGTCGGTCCACCCACCAACCCGCAATGGACCAGCGTGGTGGGATACAGTCCAAAACCCCCTAATGGATAGGGGTGTATTAGGGTAGGCCTATGTCCAGCAGTAGACTATCACAAAGCTGATGATGTATTAGATCTGAGGTTTATACAATAAAGAAAGATCATTTCATGCTCTGAAATTTTACCTACATGAGTCGCATACATTTTGTTGGCATTAGTCTGACATAAGTTTTTCTTTAAGTTTTCTAGTTTCTACCGGTAGTTTAAAAGCTTAAACTTTATAATTTTATTAATTATAATATACTATTTATTATTGCATGTCTTGTATTTCTGTAATTCTATTTTATTGATTGCTGAGGTACATCTAATAGAATATTGGCTTGATTTTAAGATAATTTTAACAAAAAAGAGGACCATTGTGCTACGTTTTCATTGGATAATTTATAAATAGACAATTTGCTGTTTAGGTTGTCAGATCGCGTATCTGTATGCACTGTTTCATTAAGTGTAAAAAAATATAGATAATATAAATAAAAACTGAATACTTTCCAATTTGCTTGCATGTTAATGAAAAATAATAAGATTACAAACGGATAATAATGATTTTGTATTTATTAATAAACAGGTGAAAACGGAGAAGCACGAATTCGACTGGGGCATAATAGTGAACTTCAAACACAAAATGCAGGGCAAGGGAAAGAAACCAGACGAGAATCCACTAACCGCCGAGAGTGTTATAATCGTTGATATTTTGCTTCACGTCAAGAAATCGGAGGCCGACGAGAGTGACACCAAGATCCCGTGCCCACCAGGGGAGGTATTTATCACTTTTTATTATATACTTCGCCCAAAGAGATATGGAACTTATAAGTAAACAATTGTTGTAGAGCAATAAATGGGTAAATGACAGTTTTGCCGCGTCCAATAGGGATTTTGGTATTGTTAAGTTTTATTTGACCTATTTTAAAAGTAGTTAAAGTATACTTTTGGTCCAGCACAAATCCTTTTTAATGGTGTTAATTACGGACAGGTTTATATTGGAATTTATTTATCGTATTCATTGCCACTTTGTGTTTAAATCGTGCTATATTACAGTTAAATAAAAATGGATAGAATCAATGAGTTTGATTGTCCCATTTCATATATTTAATGTAATGACTGAACGAGACTCATTGATGCAGGCGATATGTTTTTATTGAAAAATAAATATACAGTATTTTTTTACAAAATTGCACATTCGACAACTGTACTAAATAAGCAATACATTATACGAATGATTCCTTTCATTCTTATTGGATTTATTGGCCTTTTTGACGTTTGTTTGCGATCAACCAATGAATTAGGGCACTATAAATTGTTTACCATTGATTTACTTACGTACACTGTAGATATCATTTGATTAAACTTGTAACGCCTCGTAGCCTAGTGTCATAGCGCGCGCCTGTGCGTAGCATAGGCGTTTGTTTTAGAAACCGGAGGTCGTGGGTTCTGAATCCTGCGGACTCAACAAATTTCATTGTTGTTTCTGTTGGTTAGGGTTACACATTTGGGCGATCACCCAATTGTCTGAAAAGAAAGATGATCCATGCGTCGATGGGCATGTAAAATCGGTCCACCACCAACTCGCATTAGACCAGCGTGGTGGATATGGTCCAAAACCCTAATGGATAGGTGATTAGGGAGGCCTATGTCCAGCAGTGGACTATCAAAGGCTGATGATGATGATGAAACTTGTAAAAATGTATAATGTGACCTAAGTAATGAATATTTTCAGACGGGAGAA
The DNA here is from genome assembly GCA_029286875.1 of Lamproptera curius. Lineage (NCBI taxonomy): Eukaryota > Metazoa > Arthropoda > Insecta > Lepidoptera > Papilionidae > Lamproptera > Lamproptera curius. Next base: position 1,264,236 of record JAGSMT010000063.1, on the reverse strand, counting down.
GTGGAAGTGGTGCCCGTTCTGCACACCCTCATCTACCAGATAAGCTCGTTACGCGTCTACTACCCGAAGGACCTTCGGCCCCGGACAACCGCAAGTCGGTTCTCAAGACGATCGGCGAGGTGAAGAAACGCTTCGCCGAAGGACCCCCCCTCCTCAACCCCATCAAAGATATGAAGATCACCGATCCCGTTTTTCAGGGATGCGTGGAAAAAATCAAAATGCTAGAAGAAAGGTATGGCGATGTTGCAGTGGAGTATTTTATTTATGCGTCAAAAAATTTTAATTGACTTTTTTTGCATTATGACGTAGTCAAAGAAAGAGAAATTGATGTTAACAATTTATATATACCCGGAGTGGTGTCGTACATATAGCGTTGTTTTTACTTGATTGGAATTAGGTGATTGACACCGTAGATGATGTTTTAGTATAACCAAGATATAGGACGCCACTTCGTTGCCGTAACCCATCGTTCAATTTCGTTTTTTTTTTGGCTCAGGTGTAATAGAAAATACCTTTTTTAAAACACTGGTACATGTGTATAATAATATATAAAATTTTTATTAGTAACTCTCGGAAGAGTTATTGAATATCAATCCAGTTTTAATGTTTAGATCAAAAATTTTCTGAGCTATTTTTATGAGTTATCATGATCACACGTTAAACCAAAAGTTTAAATAGTCACCAATGAAATGTTTTGTTTGCAAGATAAGGCTTTTAAAACGACTTTCATTTTAATTAATAAATAATAATTATTATTGATCTAATATTAGCAATTTCTACTACAGACTGTACGCACACCCACTACACAAGGACAAGAGCCGTACAGCGTTGACGGCCGCCTATGAGAGGAAACAAGAACTTCTAGAGGAACTGAGCTCTGCTAAGACCGAACTCAGACAGGCTAAGAGTATTCTGCAAATGGACGAACTGAAGAAGAGGAAACGAGTGCTTAGACGGATGGGCTACTGCACTTTGGCGGATGTCATTGAGCTGAAGGGACGGATTGCCTGTGAACTCAGCAGGTATATCAGGTTTTTTCTTTTATTTATTGTTTGTTTAAAGCAACGACATGAACAGGACGTTCTGAGACACAGGATGTAAGGTCTCTCTCAGTTACCTAGTAATTACGCTGGCCACTGTGCTCTTGAAACCGGAAGACAGTGGCGCTTAGTCACTACTGAATATCATCATCAGCCTGTGATAGTCCACTGCGGGACATGGGCCTCCCCTAATACACCCCTATCCATTAGAGGGTTTTGGACCGTATCCCACCACACTGTTGGACCGACTTTTCACATGCCCATCCGACGCATGGATCACCTTTCTTTTCAGACAATTGAGTGAACAACGAAAATTGGTTGAGACCCGCAGGATTCGAGCCCACGACCTCCGGTTTCTAAAGCACACGCCCATACCACTAGGCTACGGAGGCAGTCATTAATGATATGCGGCAAAAATAGGCACTGCAGTGGTTGTGGTCTCCATGTAAACATCTGTTATTTTTTCGTTATTCGTCTATGGATCATCATTGTCTATGTACGTATTATTTTTTCAGCGCGGACGAATTACTCCTGACCGAGTTGATATTCAACGGCGTGTTCAACCCCCTGAGTCCCGAGCAGACGGCCGCGTTGGTGAGCTGCTTCGTTTGCGACGAGAACGCCTCGCAAGCGTCCGCCACCGGGGAGGAGCTCCGGGGCGTGTTGAGGAAGCTGCAGGTATTTTAATTTCATTGCCCCCTTTAGACATGGCATCTATCGATGACCGTAGTCGGTTTGGCCTGAAAGTAGTTAGGTTTTGACTTTTTTTTTTGGTTTAAATTGCTTGGTTTGGTTGCGTTAATTCGGTATGCGGACGAAATTTATACGTGACAACGTCTTTTATTGGGAGAATGATTGTAATGTGAATATTCATTTCGTATAGTAGGAAGTAGGATCAAATGATAATAACAATTCAAAATATTCAAATAACAAATTGGACGCTCTAGTGTAAGAGAGACGCAAGGCATGAACCGGTAAGCATGCCCTTCTTTCTCTCCTTCACTTAAGCGGGGCTAACTGAGAAAGAAGAAAGTAAGAAAGAGGCGTGCCTCTTACTTTCTCTTATGGTTGCTTATGAAGAGCGTTACGTGAGCTGCGCTGTGACGGAGATTTTGAGAATGTCCCCTATCTTGAACTAAATTATAAAACGTTGTCACGTCAAAATCGGTGTTTTGTTATATGTGCTGGGGTTAATAAAGTTTTTGGGGTAATGAAACTTTTGAAGAGGTCTCTTGGGGAGGGAGGATGTTTATTTAATCAATTCTATAAGGATGGTAGGGCCTTTCATTATATATTTAGTCATCTTAATTATCGCAAGCGACATTAACGATTAACAGTTTAAAAAAACATATATAAAATAATTGCAAAAATAATGCCTTAAATGTAAGCGAGTTTTGTAATTGTAATCAATTACTTATCAAAAAGTTTACCTTATTTTAGCGTAAATTTAACATTATTTAACTTGTTTCATTTCGTCGATCAGGAATTTGCGCGTCGCATCGCCAAAGTGTCGATAGACGCCAAGATGGAGCTCGACGAGGACGAATACGTAGCCAAGTTCAAATGTACCTTGATGGACGTCGTACTGGCATGGTGCAAGGGCGCCACATTCCTGCAGATCTGCAAGATGACTGACGTCTTCGAAGGTTGGTGAATATGAGTTGTATAACGTTTTATTTAAGTTGTTCCTTTGTTTTCTGAACCTCTGCTTAATTAATCAAATCAAATCATTTATTTCAGACTAGTAGGAATACAGTCCATACACCATTAAAAAATACAATACAAATACAAAACAAAACAAGTACAAGAACAGCCAGCTTTAAATAACTTTAAAATAAATTAATAATAAATTAATAATAACTACATTACACATTAAAAATAAATAGTAAGGATGGCCAATCTATAAAGTATGCAACCGAATCCAATGTTTTTGAAACGGACAGTCTGCCCGTTCAGCTATAACCCGTAGAATGCCATTTGAGCTTCACGAAGACGCTAACATTGAAGCTGCTCTTTTTCGAACAATGGCATGAAACCATCAGTATGCGCTTCGGCAAACATTTGTGAGGCACTGCAGTGCCAAGGCCTTCTCAAGAGCAACCTGAATGCGTTTTGTACTGCACGCGCAATTAAATGCGGAATCTTGATACGCTATACATTATAACTTAATGGCGTCTTATTAATGCGTTGACGTGATACGGGATTGTCGTCAATCAGTGCGAATCAAAGCGATGTCCAATAGTAATGTCATGTGTCATGGGCGTTATATAGGTGCGACTGGTTACGTATTTGCACACAGTATATCTTTTTTTAACTTTCGTACAAAGCAAACCGATTGGTTGTTTTATATGTATATCTTACTTTGTGTTAAGATATTATTAATTATTCCGTGTGTTTTGAAGCAGAGGTTATCTCTCGATCTACAGCTTCAAACATACCAGAACAAATTAGATGGAATCTTCATAATCCAATGTAAAACAAACGATGGCTCTCATCGGTGGTACATTGTTGATTATTGACATTAAAACGCTGAAAACTATTTAGAATGTTACAACATAACTTATATAATCTTCTAGGATCCGTCATAAGATGTATTCGGCGATTGGAGGAAGTGCTCAGACAGTTGTGCCAAGCGGCGAAGAACATTGGCAACGTCGACTTGGAGGTCAAGTTCAGTGAAGCCATCAAGATGCTCAAGCGCGACATCATATTCGCCGCCAGTCTCTACATGTGAATCGTGGACACTTTTATTATATAATATAGCATTTATTATGACCATGCTGTAGTTTTTTTATACCTGTGTTGCCCTTCTAGTGTTATCATTAGTATATCTTAGGTTATAAAACGCAAAAAAGTATCTTAACTTATTTGAGTTTTTACAGTTTAAGACTGTATAAGCTCAATTAAGGTCGTAATCCGTCATGGTCGCAGGTTTTAACCATCCTTCCACTTGGAAGAACTTTGTTTTTTTCTTTAAATCGAGCCAATTTATTTATTTAACGTGTCATTATTCTAGATAGGGCTGTCAGATAAGGCCTCATCTGCTCTGGTCCCTTCTTCAAGTTATCCCAACCATAAAATTAATACCTTTTTGGTTAATTATTCCAAAACATTAATAAAGTTAGGCCCTATTATACAACTTGTACAGTATAGGATTGCAAATGAAACAGCATCACAATGTTATAAGAGAAATTTATTATTGTAATTACGGTATATCTATAGCATGAATTTGCAAATAACACAAAAGAAACAGTATCTTCCTAGAATAACGCTAGATAAACATGTTCACAGTGTTGACAGCATCCAAATATACAACAACTATGTCGATTTATTCTTAAACAAGTATGTAAATAAAAATAACCTTTGGAACAGCGACATGAAAATTTTAAATTCTTGCCGATAAATATTGTAACGGTATAAATTTCAATATTACACCTAAGAAGCGTTAACGAGAGTATGTACGACAAATATTTTAATGAAATTTTGGAAAAAGTATACTAAACATAAAGTTATTTTAACTTTCATATAAATATGTACACCGTATATAGATTAACATGGCATTATTTTAGACATCACCCCTTTTGTTGCTTACACTTATAACTTATTGCACATATGATATTCATGATTACTTATGATATGTGATACAGGGACCACTATATCTACTGAGAACAAGAGATACGTAGAAAGTTTAATGATATATAAACATTGATTTTATATCCGATTTTACTCTACAGCGTACATATATAGGATTTCAAATTTCGCTGATAAACGACAATTCACAAGTACATTTTTTAGTTTGTTTATAAGTATGAAACTTTAAAATTTTACAATTGTTCACGATAGGTGATAATTAAAAAACAATTTTGATGAACTTTTTTAAACATTTAATACTGATATAACCGACGGATTTCTCAAAAAACATTAAGTCGGACATTGCCTCTATCTGACGATTTATGTTTCTTAAGTATGTCATAATAAAACTTAATTCGAAAATGAACATATAGCTTTTTAAACTATCGCTCCTCGAAATGACAATTTAAATAGCTTTAAAAAGACAACTTCACAATATGTGTAATATCACACTTCACACGAGGGTGTTTCCAAAAAATCTTACGCTATAGTTTCGTTTGGTGCCTGAATTGATATGTCCCAAAAACTAAACGCGAAACCAACACTAATCTTGTCTATAACACGTTGCGTAACTAAACGAGGTATTTGTCATATATCTAGACTTAGACAGAATTAAAAACCGACCTGCGAGGTGTCCCCGCCGTAACCCGATCTCCTATACTATAGTAAGTATAAATACGCTATTATTATCGCTTAATACGTAAAAGTTACAGTAAAACACACACGTATGCGTTCGACTGTTTTGGAAGACTCGACGCTTACAAGAAGCACATTCAATACTTTACCAGTCGCTCGCCACTCGATAGACGAACTATGCCATATATCAACTCTGTATTGTGACTTTTTATACAAAATTTACACCATTAAAAGCGCCCCGATAACTCTGTTAAGGAGGTTGTCATTACTATGGATACTATGTTACGATTAAAAATGCTAACGGTAATGCGTTCAAAATATCAGGAATGCCCAAGCGTCTCGCGTGATATGAAACATTTAGATTCAATTATAGTTGCAAATAAATAGTATTTAAGTACTCATTTATCGTGTTACAAAAGCTCTAGCCAATTACGAGAACTACAGAAATTTTAGATCAGGTAAAAAAAAAACTTAATTTGCTATAAAAACATTTTAGATAATTCGTTTCTGACGTACTAAGTACTAGTTTATGGACTACACAAAATAATCTCTTGTTACTTTCTTGTTTATTTTGTTTGATTCATCTAATTACTCTATCTGCTAAAGTTTACTATTTGCCTATTATTTATTGTCGTTGCCGATGTCCATAAATATGTTTAAAAAACTTAATTTTTTCTGTGGAACATCTTGAATATTTAAAAAAATGGTTTGGCACATGACATGCTATATTTTTTTAAATAATCTGTTTGAAATTTAAACTTAATTACTCTTAAAAATATATTAATAATTTATATATTAGACCGGGTTTATAAACATAGCGATATACATTAATAAAGACGTTTTATTGTGTTTATTATTTATATATAAGTAATCAAAAAAGAACATTGAAATTGGTTAAAACAAACAAATTTTGTGGACAACGGCAAACATTGATGATAATACTTTATAAAATAAATGCACGATAAAGATATCTGTTTAGTTATTATCGGTTTAAATTTGACTAATATCGTTAGCAATTTATGTTACTTTTAATGTTATTTTAAAGATAACAGGAATAAGGAGAATTTTTTAAATAAAGGTTCTAATTAAAATGTAAATTACCTAAATAGATAAATAATATATTATGCAAAAAATAACTAGCTACCACTACGCATAATGTTTATTATATATAAAACAATATTTTATTGCAACACCCGATAAAAATATTCCGATAGGCCTTGTATTTAGGTAAGATATTTACACCGATGTTTATTTAGTTTACAGTTTCAAATATAATGTTATCGAAGAAATATGAGAAAATGTCTAGTCTAAAGAGCGACAATCGCCGAAAAGAGTGGCAATACGAGTTCCACCTAAAAATTTAAGTTTTAATCCAACAAAAAAATATAATAAACTCGACGAGACAAACTGGTAACAATTTTAAACTCTTTAAATATTTAGGCCCTATACAAAATATTTTTGGTCTACTTTAAACGGTGAAAACAATGTAGAATATGTCCCATGAAACTTAAATACGATGATCTAACATTTTTTCATTATAATTTCAAACAGTGGATGCAAGTAAAATAACAGCAACAGATTACATTAGTATTTACATTGAAACTATTAATCTATTTTATTTCTTAGAAATGAATGATAATTATAGAGAAAAAAATTGAACTATAATCCAACATAGGTATATTTTTCTAAAAAACATTTTTAAACGATATCATGAATTCACAATACTTTAATTAATCTTCCCAATAACTATCAATTAACATTACTTATAGTTTGAAAGACCTCCAAGTTTGCGATAATGCTCAATTAAATGTAACAAGATATTTTTAACTACCTATTAACTATAATCATAGTTCCAATAGTTGACAACTTAATGTAGAACGGGGGAGAATATATGAATACACATTAAATCTATACGGAACAGGTTTTTATGTCTGGCGACATCGTCAAATCACTTGGCCGGACCGTAAGCGATTGAACGATCGGTAGCACGGAACCGTAAAAAATCCGTTTCCCGCCAAGAACTGTTGAAAAGCGCGGAAACCGACCACACTTTATTGATCATGTTCACGATACACGTTTATGATATAATATATACTTGAGCCAAATTGATATGGAGTCTTTGTAAAGAAATATCTACAAGATGTCGTTATAAATTAACGTATTTCTTATAATAGAATTTCGCGATGTTCCACAGATAAGAATGTTAATCGCGTATGTTTTGTCGCATTTTAGTCGCCGTAGATAACTTTACTTACAAAAGCTCCATATTTCATTTGGTACAATAGTGAGCGATCACTTTTGATATTATACGTGTACTTCGACTGGAGATGGTTGGTTGTTTAGGAAAATCACGTGGCTAGCCACGGCCACAGCGGCAAGAGCAGAACTAAGAAAGCCAGCGGCTGGAACGAAGCGCCGCGCCCGCACGACAGTATTTCAATTTCCTAGAGAAAATAGCAAATTGATAAAAATTTATAACATAAATATCTATATTAAAATACAATGTCAATATCAAATCAATATAAGTCACAAATATAGTTTGTAAGGACAAAAAACCACCTCCGTGGCCTAGCGGTACTGGCGCTTGACTTTACAATCTTGAGGTCGTGGATTCGAATCCCGCGGGGAAGCATTGTGTTATCGCTGTTTTCTGGTTGGTAAGGGCAATTTGAGCCGATCACCCAATTGTTTGAAAAGTAAGAAGATCCATGCCTGTCGGATGGGCATGAAAAAGTCTGTCCACCAACCAACCCGCTTTGGACCAGCGCGGTGGATGATAACATGGAGGTGATACTAGGAGGATGTCCAGCAGTAGTTTTTAAATATGTTTTCTTTATCATACGTAATTGTTAGACAACGATTGTATCAGTTTTTTACTGCTCTCCGCCCATTTTACGATCTATTTCAACTTAATAATTTCTATATACAAACTAAGACCGTCACTTCGATAGGGCATTAACCACATGTATGATATGCGAGTGACTTTGCATAAAGCTACGATTAGTGACCTAGTGTATGTCACAGCTTTACAAGTTGCAATAGTAGCGCTGCAACTTTAACAACACAGTACAATTTCCTCCTAATTTATAAAAAAACCATAAACCTAATGAGGTAACAAAATTAACAAGTACCACCAACAAAAAGCATCCCGACAAAATTACCTTCAGACGGTATGACATTTTCAGACAGTAGCTTTTCCGCCCACATATATGAAAATACCAAAAACCTTATAACATGAGACATTTACTCACTCTTCACATCACATCATCAGCCTGTTTTAGTCCATGCCTGGACATGAGGCCTCCTATCCATTAGAGTTGGACCTATCACCACGCTGGTCAAATGCGGTTGTCGGTGACCGACTTACATGCCCATCAGACGCATGGATCATCTATTTTCAGACAATTGGGTGATCGGCCCAATTGCTAACCAACTACAAACAAAATGAAATTTGTTGCGTCCCGCAGATTCGACCCGACCTCCGGTTTCAAATGCACACGCACAGTACCACTAGGCACGGAGGCAGTTAACTCACTCTTACTGAATAATAAAACAATAAAATGAAGTTCACCTCAGGGTGGTAGGAGACGCAGTGCCTCGGCCTGCGCCGATGCGCGGTGGGCGCGTGGCGGCGGCACACGGCGCGCGGCGGCGCTTCCCGCGACCGCACATCCAGCTTCTTGGCGCCGCAGGGGCACAGCGTGTCCACCACCAGCAGGATCAGGTTGCTGTGCGGGATCTTCTGCACGCTGAACGGCCTGCGGTCCAATAGTTCGATTTAACTATGTCGTCAAATGGCAGTCTTTGGTGCGTTTTTAGATTTCGATGGATTTGAAAAGATATAAATTTTTAGTATTGAATAAATATGAATTGATACGCCCTGCTCATAAGACGCAATGTCTGTCTTCTGCGTATTGCACCAAGACGTGATGTTAGAGCTTGTTATGCTGGATACGGTCTTCAAATCGTAACACAGGAAGTAAACATAACGGTGATACTGTATATCTTCCATCACATCCTTGACCACATTCCTTGCTCACTCAAACCCGAATAAGTAACTTAAGTAGGATAAAATATTTCTGTCCGCTCCTTAAATAGTGCATTACAGGTAATTAATTTTCCCCCATTAATAAATATTTCACGCAAAAAAAATAACAACTGATTATATTTAAATGTTGTCTGTAACTTATTTTTATAAATAAAACATGTTAAACAAATAACAAACGTTACCTCCTCCACGCCTCCAGCCTAGTGATAATAGCGTATGCTTTAGAAACCGGAGGTCGTGGGAGCGAATCCTGTGGGGACTCACAAACTTTCAATGTTGTTCTCTAGTTGGTTAGGGTAATTTGGGCCGATCACCCAGTTGTCTGAAAAGTAAGATGATCCAGGCTTCGGATGGGCATGTAAAAAGTCGGTCCACCCACCAACCCGCATTGGACCAGCGTGGTAGAATACGGTCCAGAAACCCCTAAATGCAGACGACATGCGTTAGGGAAGCCTATGTCCAGCATTGGACTAACACAAGCCTGATGATGATGATGAGGATGAAACAAACGAAGCGACTACCTCTCGCATCCGGAGTTGTGGCAATTGGTCAGTTTCCCCTTAAGGGGTTGCGCCGTGTTCAGCCTCGCCGACTGCAGGGTGAACAGCTCGGCGCTGGTGTCGCACGGCCGCACCGCCGCGGAGCGCGCGGCCTCGCGCGGCGCCTCGCGGGGCGGCCCCTCCCGCGCCTCCCTGCCCTCCCAGGCCTCCCTGCTCTCAGCCCCCTCGTGGCCCCCGGTGCCCCCCGTGCCGTCCACTATGATCTCGTAAGGGCCGGGATCGCGACTCACGTCTTCGTACTCCATGTCCTCCTTTTCGTAATCCTCGTAGTCCGCGTCTGCTAAAATAAGTTGCATTGCAGATATATACTCAGTGTTGAGAACATATAAATGAAGCTCTTAATGAAGTATTCATACACAATGTTGGGCATATAATCTTATAAGAATAAATTTGGGACTTTTTGTAACCTACCTATATCTTCGTCTGTGTATCGGTTGGCGCGAGCGCAAATGGACTCCCATAGTGGGAACCAGACAGCCAGGAGATTCATCAGATATGTACCCAGCCAAGACAGGGGCTTGACAGGCTGAAAAGAAAGTTATTATATTTATTCTGACTGTATTTTCAGTTAATAACGTGAAGGGTAGTGCTCGTAATGCTCAATCAGTCCGTAATGTTTCTTTTATAATACAGGCGCTTTTATCGCCGAATAGTTAAGACAGGCTGTTAATCGGTATGCACAAAAATGTGGGCATCATACTGATTCGAATCAGCCGTTAACAAGTTTAATCAACCTTAAGGGTGTTACATAAATGAAGCATTGCTAGTGCACATGTGGGGAGACTAGTCTTACTACATGTTTTATTGATAAACTCTCTCCTGACTCTACAGTTACATTAATATTTTTAACTCGTACATGTTTCCAAACATTAACATATTTTGTTCAGGAGCTTTTACTATCATATTCTGATGATTTAATTGGTTTTTAGTAAACGCTTAAATAAAATGAATCTTACTTATAAATAACATATGCATGTGATTTACCGATAGTTTGTTGCCATCACCGCTGAAAGGGTTCCTAGAATCGGAGCATCTCCCTTGATGGTCGTGAACCGTGACCTTCTTGTATATCTTGTCCTGGACCAGGGAGTCCATAATGGTGCCGTCCACTTGGCCGAAGAAGCGGCCCGTCTGACTCGTGTCCTCGGAGAGGATGATGAAGCCGTTGTCGTCCAGGATGTAGCAGTCCAGCTCGTCACCAGCGCAGGTCTTTTTGCAAACGCTACCGGCTGTGCACTGTTGATTTACAAACTTAAGCTTAATGTCAAAATATCTTATTTAATTTTGTCTCTGTCTGTAAGCGTCAAATGTGCCTCCGATGAAATCTAATATTATAATTCGTTTATTGGGTTATAATACCATATTTAAATCGGAAAAGCTCATAAATAAATTAAGGATACGAAAAATAATGTTTTAAATGCTTAGATTTATCAAACTTCTTAGAATTGTACGCAGAATTTAATTTAATAAATGGTAGAGTGTCCATCATTCAATAAGAAAATACATCGACATTGCAGGTTTATAGATATTATTCTTGAAATATATTAGATGTTTCTGTTTGATGGTATTATATTTAAAACTATTAATTATTTGAAACCAATTGCTATAACTGGTCTATGTTTAGCTGTTTATAATTTTTAATTTGTTAAAGTAATCAGATATAGCTCATATGCTCGACTTTCTTAGTAACCGAGGTTAAAATATTTTTTATGTAACAGGCTAGTGATATTTAAAATATGTTAAAAAATTTGCTGTTTGTTTTCAAAATAGTAATAAACAAACAAATTACAAAATTAAACGTTGACATGACTAACCGTGGATGTGACGTTGAGGAAGTGCTTGACCAGCGAGTCCAACTGGAAGTGGAGCCCACCACGGCCGCGGGTGCCCGGTGGCCCCTGGACTCCACGAAGACTGCGTGAGTGGCCATCACTAAAGGTGACGGGGACATCTCATCCAGTTCCATATCACGGAAGGGTACCGAGAAGACGAAGCTCTCTGGTTCTACTGCGTGATGCTCCACCGCTCGCCTGTACCACTCCGAGTCGAACGCGCGCCCGTATTTCTCGCTGAAGTGCCTGTTTGTGACAGGTCAGTTTAAGGCTATTAGTGTAACTATACCCGAGGTACACTGAGATGAAGAACTTTTACGATGCCATCACTAAGCAATTTTAATGATTTAATATTCTGTGTTGGCTTTGCTTGGGGGCTTCCTAAGAGCTGGTGCTAGACATTTACGTCATTGACTAAGGTAAAGTATTGTCATTAATACATCAACAGATTTGGGTTATGTAAAACTTTTAAAGCAGGGTAACTTCCAGTTATTGCATAGAGTAGTGCCAAGGTCAGGATAATAAAAGTTTTTGTGAATTTTAAAAGACGTAAAAAATCAGAGCAACTCTTAATATCCTGAAAAAGCCTGTTTTTGCAGTCATATTTATTGGGATAATATTTATTTACAGGTTAAAATCATAATCCACCATCCCGCATTGGATCAGCGTTGTGGGATACGGCCCAAAAACCCCTTAATGGAAAAGGCTTGCATTAGGGGAGGCCAATGTTCAGCAGTGGACTAACACAGGCTGATGATGATTAATTACATTAATGAAAATAATAAAGCGTTTATTATTATTTATAAATTCTGTTTGATATGACAAGTATTAAATACATATCAAACATCAAGAAAGTAGCTTATTATAATACCTTATCTCGAGGAATGCTGCAAAATTTCAATAAATAACGTTTGCTAAAACCAACATATAAATGTACCTGATAAAATACAGCAATGTACTCACGGCTCAGGGGAGTCTGCGCTACGCGAGCTATTTGTATTATCCGTCCACTTCAGGAGACCGCTCCTAGTCGCGATGAAGGACAGCGTCACCACGAACTTGTGGAAGCGTCCTTGCCTGCAAAGACGACAAGTGTTAGCCCATCAATTTATTTACAATATTTTATTTTTATGTCAATAAGACCCGAATCATTAACATATTATTATACTATATAAAAGTTATAAATACTTTATCCATTGTTATTAATGCTCTATCCAAATAGATAAGCAAAATGGTAGGTAGATACTAATAGAGGGGTATATTGAAAACATATTTACATAAAATATAAACTAGTTGGTTTTATAAACCATATTTCATTTTATTTGAGCGAGTTGTTCTTGTTCAAGTTAGTTGTCTAAAAAAAAGTAAATAAATAAAAAGATCCTTTATACATATTGACGTTAAGATTTCAATCATTAGGCAAATACTCACTAATCAACATGGTATTAGTGGATATTACATGCGACGCCACTTAGTTGCTATGGGTAACGTGAATTTTATGTATTATTTTGCGTATATGGGTATTAAATGCCGCATATGGATTACATCCGGTCACAGAAGTATATTACTCTTCAAACGTTTTTTGGGAAAACTAGATAATAATACAAAGGTATTTCCTTATGAATTGGAATGTATAACCTACGCGTAACCGTAACTAATAGGTTCAGCTCTCTGACCTATTATTTATTGTCGGGTCTTTTTGCATAATCATCTTATAATATTTGTAGATCCCAATCCTGTATGCGATCACCCACGGCGAGGATTTGCTTTTATATCGTTGAAACCTCTTGTATTATATACCATATTTTTGCAGATTTAAAATAAACTGTTTATGCCTATCAGACATAAAGAGTAACGCATTTTTTCCCTAAAAATAATTTATATTATTTGTATTCTGTATAAGAGTTTTATTAAAGTGAAGCTCCGTGTAAGCTAAAGCAAGAAACCTTAGTTAGTGCACACATTACCTTTTTTCCTCGGGGGCTAAAAGTAACAACTAACGGAGAAATTATACGGACTCAATAAGTATAACCTTTCCTTATAAAATATGTTCACCAAATAAACTAGTAAGTGCGTATTATAGTCTATTGTAATTAAATGAAATGAACCTGCACTAACAGCTGTAAATGTTTTTAAATTGAATAGCTCAATGAGTGACTCAGAATGGTTTTCGATTACAAAATTACCTTGAGCGCAAGTTGATGCCACAATTGTAACCACTACATGGTTAAATGGTATTGTTTATTATATTAAGTAGTTTACATATGGACAATGGCGACTACTATAATGCATTAGTTCTTAATATGACTCCAGGAATGTGAATCAGGTTCGTTATGACGATTTCTTTTCTAGCAAATAACACGACTACTATATAACGGATATGTTATTTTTACGTTACCTTGTCAGTAGAGCCATTAAAGTCGCTATCGGGCTATTGTGACAAACACATCGAATTAGTGAACGAAATCAAAATTAAAAAACATAATGTGCTTATGTGTTAATAACGCCTAAGTGCATCATGCGAGTGTTGCAATTTCAATTAATTGTTATTTATTAAAAGTTATCTCTTCTCGATCCATTGCGTAGTGACTTAATAAGTTAAGGCTTTTGATATATTTTTTTTTTTTGGTAGTAGCATGCATCGAATAATAGTTTTACTTACTGGGAGTGATGATTCGCGTGTCCAGTGTGAGCGTCCAATTCTTTTATTACCATTGCGTCCCTTACCAGAGACTGTACTAGATTTTTGTCACCTGGAATGTACAAGAGATATCGGCTTAATCATAACGAATAATCAATATGTACATATTATAATATAGTTAAGCAATACTGTACTAGCGCGTATTGCTCTCTATTAGAAACAAAGGCCAAAATTTTAAAGGTTTTTTAGTAAATAGGTCTACTTTTCCACGGTGTCTAATTCTTCCGTATAGCAATATGTTATAGTTGGCATCAGATATGCAGTTCAATGTGGCGAGCGTATTTACCAGATACATGAGTCGTAACATTTCTATGGCAGTGAGGAGGTAGGTTTGTGGCATCATGCGCGTTTCGTATACGTAGAGCGTGATACTCTTTCTATTAGCTTGTCTCACCGATTCAATCATTAAACAAATCGCTCATTGTTGAACCCATAACCCAGAGTTTATAATATGTAAGCGATAACAACCAATGGCAAACTTTTATAGTTCTATGATTCAAACACAGCCAAACCCGGGCGAATAGTGACATCCACCGTAGTCTAACTGGGACTATAAGTAACAAAATATATCTAAAAGTTTAAGAAATACTCCGTAGGTTGGTTTTTAGCTAATAGAAACAGCAAGTTCAAGAACTTACAATAATAAGAATCCCTATCCTGCTTCTTATGCGCGTTGTGCAGAGTGAGTGCGCGCGGTCTGAGCGACATCCACTTCCAGCCTGGGCGGCCGGCGCGCGACAGGAAGTGGACCAGTTGCTCCTCGGGAGTGTTGAACACTTGGTCAGAGGTGGAGGCGTATTCGCAGTACACCCTGTGTAAACAAAATTGTTTCCAAATACTATAAGTCAATAGACTAAGAGTCTCAACAGGTTCTAGTCGTTGTAAGTTATACCCTATCTCTTTGAAAAAATTACTCCAATTATCTTGTTGCAAAGCTGAATTGAGTTTAATATAATAAGAAATAAATTAGTCTTTAAATGAGCAATACACCACCACTTGGCAATTTTATTTGTTTAATAAATAATGTGTGATGTGGTATTTTTCGTGACAAGCCTGCGTAAACTTTAGAAAAAAATTATATTGCCCTTAAGGACACAACAAATCAATACATATTTTTATATATATATCCAAATCACATTCAAAATGTTGCTAGGATATTTATTTCTATTGCAATTTGTCAAAAAATATTTTTTCTTCGATCTTTAAAAACGGCCGCATAGTTCAAATTATGAAAGGGTTTTACAATATGTGTTATGCTTACCAATCGGGATGAACTTTCCAGTTGTCGCCTTTAAAATATTCCGTGACTGCATAACAAATTAAAAATGATTAGAGTACTATATCCATTATTTTAAGTGCGTCCATCCACTTCAGATCTATGTATGTAAGTATTAAACAATTTTTTACATCTTTGTATATCTTTTACTGATATTATTATAGTTTTAATATGTGTATAAGCATCCCAATTCTCAAGGATAAATTATAGTACAGATATACTTGTAATATTATAGATAATTCAAATTTAAATATGGACAAATGCATATCGAATCATTCCTCATGAGGAATTATCTAATGAACAAACGATCGAAACGACCCAGATTGAGGCAAAACTACTTCATGAACGATCGAATCACTGGTATCGAATGAGTGACACAGGACCCGGAATACAATTTTACCGTTGAACGGGCTGTGCTTTATCTCCTGCTCCGCTTGGAGCTCGTACATCCCGTATCCATCCGGGAGCACTGCCGCCAGCGAATATGGCGTCCCCTCAACAGGGCCGTAGAAGTATCGTTGGCGTCGGGTCGCCACTCGTCTCATTCCGTCGTATTGGACTTTCACACCTATTTCGGTCTCGCCCTCGCGTTGCTCTATCATGTCGTGACGGAGCTGTGGAAAATAATCGAAAGTTTTGGAAAATAATGGAAAAAAATCATCATTCAATGTTTGAAATTGTAATTCATCATGATAACAAATTACTATTTCAAATGGATACGATATAATAAAATTCATGAGTGTGAGGCATAAAAAAAATGATTATAATATAGACAGATGGAGTAGACGGCTGGATTGCGTTTAATACGATAAAAATATAACATAACAAAATTATCTTTTTTCATCTTTATTTTTTTTTATAGAAGGAACGAAAAAAAACAAACAACGATCACAACTAATATTTAATGTGAAATAAGTATCTCACTATAGCTAACTCACATCTAATAGCAGCGATGTTATATTGACTCTTGAGTTCTCGTCAGAGTCGACTAGGAGCTCCACGTCAGTGAGGTCGACACTGGAGTACAGCGGCCGAAGGGTCTCCGTGTACTATAACGAAATTCGAGGTTTAATTTAAAGCTAATATTAACCGCGTGCTCTTAAAGGTGCGTGTGTGGCCGATTGAGGTATCGTCGTGGTGCCTATTTCTCCAGTTCCTTCCAGTTCGAAGGACACTGTATTCACACATCATGTCACAGGACGGTGGATTCAGCAAATCAGACTTATATTATTTCTATGTATGTTTATCTTTTTTAGCGTATCATTTACTGTTATAGAACTAATGCTTCATATAATACAAGCAAATTGCAGATTATTAGAATGTTTTGTATGACGTAATTCAGTATGGATTTTTATTAGATATTTTTTATTAAAGTTCTTTATATCTATTATGACGATATAAAAAATAAGTAAATCAATAGGTTTGTTCTTACTATTTACGCCCTCAATAAGAAAGTATACTTTTAATATCGAAAAATAGTTTTTTTTTTAATTATCTAATATAGCTATATAACTTAATATAGCCTACTTTGTTATTTTTATTTGTTTACTTTAACTTTACAAAGAATTAAAATAAAGAAGTTAAACTTTTTATTGCAATTAAGTTAACTAACAATTTAACTATCTCACAACACTTTAAATATATTACGATCTCTTTAAACTTACCTCCTCATTTGTGTGCTGAAACAAAAGGATAATCATTAATTATAAATAACGAAAAAGAATCATTACAACTTAGGTATAGATATCAATTATTACAAACACATACCAGAGGTCTTAAATCAGGATGATACAGAACATGCCCGTTGTTATCCACCATAAAGGAGTAGCCGTTGACCCCCAACTGTAAAAATATTTTACATATTATTTCCTCGAAAAGTTTTGTATTGCCTAATTTGAAAACATATATATTGTGACATCAACGACAATCGCGGTTGAAAATTAACTTTGATCTTTTTTGTACTATTTGATTTAACCTTCAATTGCAATTCAATAATGATAGATTTTTAAATAGAAGTTATTTCAACGATCTACGTCAAAATCTAAGTTTGAAGGTAAACGCAATGACATTTAATAGTCACTTATATGTATATTATCATTATTCTAGACGAAATATTTTTTAATCACGTATAATGGTAATGAATAGCATTTTATAAAATACTATAGCTTAAACAGCTAACATCTGACCTTGCCGTTAATTATTTTAACGTACTATAAATACGTAAAAAAATTATTAACAAAGCATCCAAAGGAAAACATACCTTATACGGTGGTACGAGCTTCTTTATTTGATCGACAGGCACATCAGTTCCGACAACACCAAGGAGGTTCGCCTCTCTTTGCTGAAAACGTTGTTATTGGCATTAATATACAGATAATTTTATTGCTATAAATAATACAGTTATTACGGATTGTATCGCGTTTAATGACTTTACAATTATTTATAACTTATAAGATCCGTCATTTTAAACACTTTCCAGAATCGATAGTTACATGACGTGGCTTCGTAAAACTGTAGTGTATATCGTGAGCAAGCAGCAGAAAGTATTAACAGAAATCATTTAGAAAAAATGTACTCACTGTATGATTTCTCCTGTCGAATATAGGTACTGTGACCGACGTCATAAGTTGTCCCATTCCATCGTCCGCGAGGCTACTGCTCTGTATAGGGAAATATTAGATATTCATTTATTTGTACGTAATATCACTCCTTATGCTCAAAGTTTAAATATTCAGGTATTATTTTAAAGTAAACAAGTCTGGAACTTTATACTTTTTAAAGTTATAACCTCTTATGGGAGAGTAAGCCGCTTTGGTAAGTAAAGCCTTACGGAGCAAATCACAATCACCATACTAATAACTTACATATACAGAACTTTAATACTATCTACATTACATTTTTGAACAATTGAAAATATTAATAATTTATAAAAGAAAATAAATAATAATCTATGTTTATCTCAAATTAAATAATATCATTTTTAGAATTTTGAATTGTTCAAGTTAATACTCTATGGCTGTTGTATTTGCATGTGTTACATACCCTTCCACCGACATAAACAGGACTCCAATGTACTGGATGTATGGTCTGGTACATGACCAGTGGCCGCGCGAGCACCTCCACGAAATGGAGCACTTTGTGTCTGATCTCGGAGTGTTCGTTTATTGTGACGTGAAAGCCTGTTGTGATTAGATACTTGATATTAGATACTTCTGGTCTACGACAATCCCACATGTCTAATAAATAATTATTGGGGAATGGATTGAAACTTAGTTGCTTGAAATTTTGGTAAGATTACTTAAATGTAATGAAGAAGATCTTACTGTTTCGGCCAAAAGTCTTATTTTTTAATTTATTCATAAGTACCGCAACAGCATTAACTTCTTTCTTTCCAATGTATAACATAATTAAGCTTCGTACTGCCTTTGTATACGTCTTACCCTTCGTTTTCCGGTTACACATCGCACCCTTTTAACCACGTTATCTTAAGAAGTATCCATAAAATAAGTGTTTATTAACCTTTATTGGTGCAGGCCATATCCTTCATGAGATGCCCAGCGGCCGCGTCCCCGCCAACTCGGTACGTGAATATCCTGACCGGCATATGGGGCCAGTTCCAGACCCTGAACACGCCCTTGACTCCCGCGGTGCCACCACCAGCCCCGATGACGGCAATCGCCTGGTTGCATTGGCAACCTTGGCCGGTGCGATTGTACTGATGGTGGAGATTCACATTGTTTAGAAGGTATGACTTAAGTTTTATATACTAACATAGCAGTTAGTTTTTATTTCCTTGTATATATTTGTGGACCAGAACAAGATGTATGGTTATGCTAATAACGTCCTTAGAGCCGGTTACGACAATGGCCGCCGATCAACCAACTACGCAGAAGTTAATATAAAGCAAAAATGTATATGTAAACATAGATACACTCCATCTTCATTTATTTTTGTTGTACGACGGGACGGATTACCGACATAACCAAAGAAACATAAGATAGACTACAAGGCAATTACCTGGCTGTCTGAAAAGTAAGGTTTAGCTCGAATTGCTCAAACCAACAGGAAAACAACAATAAAAGAATTAATTAAATTTAAATTTTACGCGCTAGCCCATATCACTAAGCTACTAACCCTGTAGTGCACGAAAAAATTAATAAGTACACCAAATTTGTATGTTTTAATAACTTAAAACGCATAACCTATAAAAAAGAACTTTATCTTTAGAGATATAGATAAAATAATCGTATTACTTACTCGATGCAATATCTCGAAAGCTGTTGTCAGTGCTCCAGTTAAGTTGGCAACACCGCCGGCGGGCTTCACGGCCCACAGCGCAGTTTTCAGCTCGCGCAAAGTTTCAGGAACAGCCTACGAAGATAACGTTTGAATTATTTATATGTATTTTATTCACACGCATATAAAGAAGTATATTAAAACAAAACAAAATGAATTTTGTGATCTATTTTGATGTACAGTACATTGTTCTAACAAATCTCTATGTTGAGTGGAGCCGTCGTTCTAAAGTAGAAATGAACCCAGCCGCTTGTCCTTCCTTATGCTTATTCTTACTTTATTATAACGTTTATAAAGATACATGAATTAATGTACTATGGTGTAGAATAATACATAGAAACGACATGTAATTATAAAATTATAAAGATTTTATTTAAATATGATACAATATTATTATACATTATCCTTCTAACTGATTCTTACTATGTTAGTCACATTACATGGGACAAGAACGAAGAGTTATCTTCGTGTAAAGTATACGATGAAAATAAATATCTCGATATGTTTTTGTTTTAAGATTATGATCTATCCAAATTGACAACAGACACAAAGTTGTCGCATCCGCACAGAATACCTAACTTGGTTAGCGGTAGGCTTCGTTAGCTATAATATAGAGAGCGGGCAGATTATAATATTGAAGCAAGTAATTGCAGAAAATTATTGAAATTTCCAACACTCAAAAGTCCAAATATAACAAGACAGGTTTGAATATTAGCTGGCCTTTAACATTATGTGGTAAGTGTTGTATTACCAATAAAAATAAAACTTGCATGGTTTTATTTTCATTCGAAATTCAAATGCCAACGAATAAATTCAGCGAGTTTCCGACGTGTGGGTGTTTCAGGGGCGCAAGTGGATTGCAAGAGGTGTTTCGCGAAGGCGCCGGAACATGAAGCGGAAGCCACTTCCCGCGACCTTTGCTTGACACGGTCAAGGACTAGCTCACCTACAATCTAGACTGGGGCCGCGATCCAAAGCCGTGAAAGTTAAATTGGTGGGAAACTTTAGCACGGCGTTTATAAATAGTTCGACGACGTTTAAAATGTTACGTGAGCGAGGTTGTGGGTTTTGTTGTTAGGTTATCTCAGGTTTTACTCTTTTGTTTCTGAAAAGAAGTGGGTTTTTGTTTCGAACTATTCGTGATTACATTGCACTTTATTAACAAATTATTCAAAACAAATAAATATTTGAACTGAACTTTTGTAAGAATAAACCAACAAAGAACGCATAATATAAAAGTATTTTTTAATTACATGTTGTATAACAAATATACCTTTACTTTACATCTTATCTGTTTATTAAATTTAAATGATTGTTTAATTATTTGGGAAGAGTTTATGTTTATAAAATGTTGCGTTTATTGTTATGTTTTGTTTTGTTTATTAAATTATGTTATGTTTATTAAACGTTGTTTTATATAATGTTTTCCCTTTACAAACTTGCAGTACAGCATTTTAACAACCTTTAAACAAAAATTTGGAGAATGTTCAAATACGTACTAATAAAGTTGGGATTTTTATGCCCATTACTGCAATCGTTCCCTGAAATCGAGACAAATCCTCCGGATAATGTGTCAGCTACCCGGTCATCGACAATAAAGCCTTCAATATAGAAAACTTTGAGCGGTAAACTCTATTTACGAGATGGAATGTACACGTGGCTATTAATCATACAAATGAAACACAAACTTACATGTAACTTAAGCGAAACAAACATACGGCCGAACTAAATCATGCCAAATAAGTCTTAAATATACATCTAGGTTTCATTAACCCCGGGACGGTAGTGAAGAATGTTTGCCTAAGGGTAATTGCCGTGTCGTGTATTATACTGAGTGCGTGAACGCGCGTAACCTTTCCTGTCTGCCTCGGAGGTCTTCTTAATAACACTTACGTGAAATAACCAGCCAATTTCGTGGAACGCTTTGAAATTACCAGAACGTTCGACTTATTTCGCAATCCATGTTTTTTGCCAAAAATAGAATATTTATTTTAATTTTTACAGCATTAAAACTTTTTAGGTAGAGAGCTATTTGATAAAGTAATAACTACTTATTCATTCTATCATTTAGGAACGACATATTATATTTTATCGAGTCACTATATAATTTTTAACGTCCGGTATAATTCTTCAATAATCGTAAAGTAAGTAAACGCGATAAAACCCGTTTAAACTGTTTTAAACTGTATTTTTTAAGTATAGTATTCGCCTAAACACCAGAAAATATTTCCACGTAAGTTTAGCAAAGCGTTATTTATGCACGTGCTATGTAATTAAAGTTCTGAATAACTTATACTGATATTAAATGTACGACAGTAGGTTTGGTAAATTACTTCAATCTATTTGTCTAACTGTTACCTTGTAACTAGAAGAAGACGTAAGTATAGAAATAAAAATAATATTTATCTTGTCTCACAATTAATTTTATAAAGATAACCTACATACTTAGTGAGCAGCGCCTACACATAACAGAAGTCAATCCCTCACCTTGCCATTTTCTAAAGATGTCATAGGATCGGCTTCTAATCCATTTAGATTTACCTAAATAACAGTTTTTGCGCAGAGCGACTGGCATCTGCCTCCACAATCCAACGAGTAAACTGGATTCTACGGTTGAATTATTGTCAGTCTGAAGGACTTCCTTTAACGACTGCCAAAGATGATCTTGACAACCGGGACCGACTTTTTACATGCCCACTGCCGACCCCCGACGCATGAATTATCTCATCTTTCAGGCAATTGGGATTTTGCCCATATTGTCCTAACCAACCAGACAAGTAAGATAACAATTATATTACATAATTATTAAATAATTCAAAGAATTCAAACCCACTACCTCCGGTTTATAAACCTAGGGCCAATACCACTAGTAACACACAAAAACACATAACAAAGTCAATCAGCAGCTAAATACTCACATATAAGAGAAAATAGTGACTCAAACTTTTAAAGATATAACAAACTTATAAAGACAATAGCATAAAACAGTGTCTGCACTGAACTTTAAATAAGTTAACAAATAGAATACACGCAGACAAGCTGAGTACAGATTCAATCGAATGTAGCATAGATTTCGCGGTCAAACTTCGTAGTGCGGATGGAAAACTTGAACGATAACGCTCGTCGACGCGACCTGCAGTTGCATTAGTTCTTTGTGGCGTATTATCTGGAAAGTTCTATACACTCCCAATGGCTAGAGAGTGTTAAGATAATACTTCGAACAGTTGTACGATATATCTCATCATTTCAAACGTTAAATTAGGTGTAAAGCTTGACATTTAATTTATTTTTATATTTAAAATAGTAGTTTGCAAATGTTGCTTCGGATTAAGCGGCAATAAACAATACAATCCGGAATGTACCTTATAGTCAGGCCCAATAATGGTAAAAAAAATTATGCTTTACGTTTGGTTACCATGACAATAGATTGTTTATTTGAATATTAGATGAATTTAGGTTTTGTGTAGTTACTAGAGTAATTATTAAGAAATCTAGATACACCACATATATGAGAGTGCTCTTACATATTTGCGTTCTCTGTATCAATTCATGTAAGAAAAGCTTCATAACGCTTGAGCTTACAAAATCTTGTCAGTTTATGTAAAAAATATTGTGAATAAAATGATTATAAGGATAAATTCACTAAACTAATGTAAATAATATTAAATAATTAAATCAAAGGCATTTTTATAAAGTTCAGGATATACTGAGCATTTATGAACCTCAAAATTAAGTATAAAAAAATTACGTTCACAGTAAGTGAAAAACAATAACTATACGTGGTCTGTGATAGCTATCACAGCTAACATTAGCTATTCGTATTGATTTTTAATGGCAGTACGGAATAAGGATTGTCATGATAGCTAAAAAAAACCTTTATGGTTCCAAATGATCGGTCTACTAATATTGCTTTCTAGGAATCATTTGTACATTTCAATCAATTCAATAATGTCAGACACGATTCGATAAAAATCCAACATTTGATGGTCGCGTTATGAAATTAACCATTCACACTGGCCAAGATAATTATTACTTTTATTAACGTAAAAACTATATACGTTTTCAATTTGTTAATAAGACAACTAAGATGTGACAATCAAGTTTAACATATTCTTTGCGAAAGGCAAAACTATGATAAAAATAAACGCAACAATCCCGCAAAGATATTCCTATTCATTAAATTAAGTAAATTATGTAACAATTCCCTCGCACTTTTCAATTTATTGTGTTTCATATTTAGCATAAGGTCAAAGAATGTATTGAGGTCGCGTGGCTGAAAGGTTGTATGAAAATTTTCAGTTGAAATTAAAATGGACGAAACTGACTTAGATTTCGTGCCGAGAATAGATTACAGAGTTGTTTTTAGCCTTGGCTAACAAAACCGGGGATTTTACTATCAACAAAACATAGATTTTTCAGTTTGATAAGTTATCGTGATGGCACAAATAATGTTTTAAATACACAATATATTTTACAATGATTTTTAAATGGTAGAGTTAATTTATGCTTAACCTATTTTAACTCTCAAACTGTAATTATTCTAAATAAAATGTTTAAGGAGCGTGTTGAATGTGTCAAGCGATTTAGGTGTTTTTTTAAAGGTTTCCGTAGAAACAATTGTGAATACTGCATTAACTTCTGCAGTGGATAGTTAATTAAATGTGAATATTTATATAAAAATGATTATATCAGTGTTGAATTCATAAATCTTTGAGTAACAACATGGTAGTTATGACTATTAAATTAAATTTGTTATAATATTTTTATTACATTTGTTTCTCGTGCCTGTATATTTTACTTCATTGGGTATTTAAAATATATACTATTATTATATATTTTTTAAATATATATTTTAAATATGATCGAAGTATAAAATGTGGAAAAATATTAGGACGGCTAACACACTTTAACAAAATAAAATAATTCATACACATACATCATTAGCCTGTGTTAGTCCACTGCTGGACATAGGCCTCCCTTAATGCACGCCTTCTCCCTTAGGGGGTTTTTGGACCTTATCCCACCACGCTGGTCCAATGCTGGTTGGTGGGTGGGCCGACTTTTTACATGACCATCGGACGCATGTGTGATTCATATTGAGTATAATTACTCTGATAGCATTTCAATATTTTATCTGTGACGGTGTACTTTTTCAAAGCCTTCGTTTAAACACAGTGTATACATTACGTTATTATTAATGAAAGATACGAATCAACCGCAGTCCGGCGCTGTGTTTGTTCGTCGGAATGGCGCCCTGAATTACCGCGTTTGATTGATTCCATTAAGGCGCGTAATACCGGGGACAGATGGGTATCGCGTAATGCGTACCAAGGCACGCAATACGTGCATTTGCCTCAAAGTTCCGGGAACAATTTGAAAACATCGCCCTCCCATCTTAATAGCGGAAGGGCTTGAATTTGTAAAATAGTACGAAAAAGATTTACGCCCGTATAACGCTGTTGGCCGTCGGCGTTTGTGATGTATATTTTATGTATACGATTTCTTAAACGATTAATTATAATTGGGGCTGTGAAAGTGTTTTATTTTATTTTTTTTCATGGCTGCGTATAATTTTTGTCACTAACATCCGATTTATAAGGAAAGGACCATCAGGTCACTTGCTGACATTGAACAAATTAATTGGAAGTTCGCACACATTGGAGTTTTTGGATAGGCGCAAACCTAAATAAAACTTTGAGCGTAAAAAATCAACATATAGAATAAATTGAAGGTTTTTGACATTGAAAACAAAATTTAAAAATTTACATACCTATACTTAAATTTATTTCATATAAGGGTTTCATATAAGGTGGTCCTAAGATAGAGATTAAAGAAAAGGGCGTAAAAATGTTTAAACACTATGTGTTATAAAGAAGTTTGCTATTGCTATGTTTTTATGTAACATTATTAGAAATACTGGATCTAGGTCTAGCAGTAGCTTTAGGCGAGTAACCAAGTTAATTAAGTACCCTAATTTATTTCGGGATATCTAAACGAAGCTTACTTGCTTGCTGCGGAAGGCCACAATAATTAAATTGTACATAACAAAAAATAAAATGAAATAATACTACATTTTCTATATTTAATAAGGCGCTTTTTTTAAAGATCATAGACTAATGTATCTGTATTTACTTCTGATGTATGAGTAAATGATGCAATTCTATTGATTTTATCCCGTTAATAAGCTTTATTAATTTAATATAGTTATTATAACACCGCAGCTTTTTTTCGTTTAAAAAAGAGCTATTAAATAAAAATTACGTAGCAAGTTAATTCCATATTATCATTTTATCTTCCATCTTAAGGAACTATTAAAAACATTTTGATGCCTTTTTCTAAATTTTCGAATTCCTTTAACAAATATCAAACA
The DNA here is from genome assembly GCA_029286875.1 of Lamproptera curius. Classification (NCBI taxonomy): domain Eukaryota; kingdom Metazoa; phylum Arthropoda; class Insecta; order Lepidoptera; family Papilionidae; genus Lamproptera; species Lamproptera curius. The sequence goes on along the minus strand of JAGSMT010000063.1, from coordinate 1,237,847 downwards.
CAAGAAACGAGAAAGAAGCGTTTTATAGGATGATTGCCATCGATTCAAAATCGCGAAATATTTTAAATTAGTCGCACAAATTTTATTAAAAACGAACATATAAGCAAATTTAATAACTTCACTAACAATCGCAAGAAATTTCTAATAAGCCACTCGGGGTTTTTTCTTGAAAGAATTCAAGAGTCTTAGTGATACACGTAGCGATGTGAGAGTTTTGCAAATTGTTAGTCATATGCTCAGCCGGGGATTGAATTCGAGACAATCTGTTGCCCCCCACCTGTTCCTAAGTCCTTGTTTTAATTAAAGTTATGTCGCCTAATCGTGTTCACTTCGTGACGTAACGTCTACTAGGCCTTTGAACGAAGTTTAGGCATTATAATATATGTTAAACGCCTGAAGGCAGCATTAGACTAACGAAGCATGTGTACCGAGGCGAAAACTTAAGCATTTTCCCATTATAGTTTGGAATTAACATTAAATTACCTATAACGTTTGCTTTAATTGTAGTTTAGGAACAGTTTGAAGTACATGATCCAATTTTCTCACGCAATGAGTCCTATATTTCTCAATTTATCTCTTGCCCTTTAATACCTCTTAGTTTACTGTATTTAAAAAATGATGACAACAAAAATGACTTTTTTCTAATAAAATTTCTAAAAGTAGCTACAATGCTTATATTTATAAAAATTATTTTGGTTTCAGTAAGAAGGTATTATAACGAATGGTAACTTGTATAAATATTTATTTACTTGCATACGATAACTGACCATGCAAAATTATTCGTAGATGATTTAGAATATGCTTTCGTCATCGGACATTACCGCAAAGCATTTTTCTTTAGATTCGTCGATCGTTAGAAATATTGTAATGCATAAAATAGCCAAATACAATTTTGAATTTATAAGAACCCAACATAAATGAAAATTTTAATGCCTCCACCAAGCGTAAATCCGTTTGAATAGTTCTAGCCGCCTATTTCAAAACAAGACACGACAATTTAGGCGTCTTATTATTTTTATTTCATAATATGTTTATTAAAAAATACTGAAAAAAAAATCAATTGTTAATTGTGTAAATGCATGAGATAACTTTCTTTTGACTTGTTATTGAAGTACCTTTATGATCTCTTTTATATGGACATTCTTTGTACATACCTGGGCCAAAATCTTCGTATAGCAAGGGTGTATCTCGGATACCGCATCGCTGTATCGGTACACGTTGACAAAATCGTTGGGTCCCAGTGTGTCCAGCAAGGCTGATACAGTAGCCTTCGCCAGTCTCTGGTACGAGGAACCAAGGTCATCGGAGTCGTCCATTAGGATGACCAGGTCCTTCGGCGAGGTGGCGGCTTCCACGAACCAATTTGAAGACCTGAAGTCGTAGAAGTCCCGCGCGTGGTGGGAGTACCCATCCTCCGGGGGCCAGGACATTGCTGTATAAACAAAATGTAGAATTGAATCCAGTAGAAATAGATTAAAATGATAAAAAAATATGAACACAATGACACATATCAAACAACACATTATACAAATCATCATAGCAACACATTCTAGTCCCAAACTAAGGAATTATATGAGTGATAATGATGCAAATATCCAGCGATGGGGAAAATGCTTTATTTAACACATATTTTGTGTATTAAAAAGCGAAACGGTTGGTCAAAAACAAAACTATTTATAAACTAACATCTCTATCCATGTATGCTTTTATTCTTTTATTTTCGGTGCTATTTATGCTATGTTTTTAATAACCTCAAAGATTTTCTTGTGATTTTGTTATTTTTTCTTTATTGTAAAAAATTGCAGCAATTCAAAGAGCGCATACGCGTCCTCAATATGCACGCCGATCTGCTCAGACAGGTATATTTACTTATTGTTCTTTTTATTTTTTCGAGTTTTTCGAGAATTTTAATTAAACTTACTGAAAATGGTTGGTTAACACAATTTTAATTAAAGCAGTAAATAATGCAAAATACTTTTATTTAGTCTTCGAGTTGATGTTATAATTTTGATTTTGTTTTTTATTTTAAATATATTTACTTCAAGCGATTGTTTTAAGCAGAATATATGCCTCGTAATGCCTTTGGACTTTTCTGTTACCCTTATCAAGTCGGGTGTCAGGTTTCGATGGGAAAATAAGGACTCAGATATAACCTAGTTACTTTGAGTCATAATTGAAAACTTATAAATATCTCTAAGAGCAATATCCAACGACATGATAAAGCAAACAAACAACGTGAGTAATAATGCCAGTACAAAAGTTTTATGATTCGATTGCTGCATAGTTTTTCAAGATTCATCGGCGAGACCGACTTTTTACGGGTTTATTTGGCATATGAAATTTACTTTTCAGGCAATTAGGCGATCGGCCCATATTGTCCTAACTAATCGGAAAATTACGATAACAAAAATAATTGTAAAAGAAAAAAGTTTGCAAAGACAAGGACGGATAACGATAGCCCATAAAGGGGGACATTGCATCATCAGCCTTTTGATAGTCCACTGCTGACATAGGCCTCCTAATACACCTTTCCATTGGGGTTTGGACCGTATCCCACCACGCTGGTCCAATGCGGTGGTGGGTGGACCGACTTTTACATGCCCATCCGACGCATGGATCATCTTACTTTTCAGACAACTGGGGATCGGCCCAAATTGCCCTAACCAACTAGGAAACAACAATGAAAATTTGTTGTGTCCCGCAGGATTCGAACCCACGACCTCCGGTTTCTAAAGCACACGTCCATACCACTAGGCTACGGAGGCAGTATGACAGTAAGGCGGACATTATGTTCACCAAATTCCATAATGATTCGCCTTAAATTTTAACAAAATTTTAGTTTGACATGAAAGCTGTACGTTTGGCGTTGCATTGCACTGTACAATTTAGTCGAAACATAATATTACATGTCAAACCAAATTAAAAACACAAATAAAAATCGTCCTAATCATAAATAATACATCTACGTTCCGTAGATACCGTTTGTACTAGAACAACGTACATAACAAAAAAACTTTTACTCGCTCACATAATAAGGCTTATCGTAACATTGAATCGTATACATCAGATATGCATCGGGCGTTCATCTAAAACATATGCACATATAGTGAATAGCGCGCCACGAGGAACACCAAGTTATGAATCGTACTGAGTTTCAGTAGCACTTTCGCGAAGCTTCAGTGGAACGGAATGCTACGGGCCATAGTTCGTAGCTACGGGGCCACTCGTATTTGCCTATGAGCGGGCGAGTTAATACGTTCCTCTCAAACTGTCTTTTCTTCGGAACGGGGTCGCGGAAGCGTGCCGCTTATCACGGCTGAAACTGTATGGAGTGTTATATTAAAGTTTCCGATCTTCCTCCCGCGTTGAGTTATCGTTTCTTTTTCGTGTTGGATTATTTAAAACGTTTTATTTACGTGTACATGTATAGTTTATCTATTCGATTTATGTGAGTGGAGAAATACGAGTGAACGAGGCTGTAATATTCGCAATAATCATCAGTTATTATAAGTTTTTGTTGATGATAGTGTTCTATTCATCTCTGGATGTTTGCTTCGTTATCAGCGCCTGATTGTTGTTTTAGGAGCTGTAGTATTTTTACAAAATTTTCTTATTACTTCTTATTTGGTGAGTGTTAGGTTCTTTTACACACGTAAGCTACGAATGTAATAAACATAACATCAGTAGGTTTATTAAAAAAATTATTTTGTCAAAAATAAGTAAATTTCGATAACTAAATACAGTATAATGTTAATTCGAGAGAAGAACATACATTATTTTTAACCTTATCAATAGTGAATTCTAATAACTATCCAGGTAAATTAAAATATGAATATTATAGTGCACCTGGATATCGCCTCATAAAACCAGTAGAGGAGGCGTAGTACTGCCAAGAGAGTGTGGGATCAATCTCATAGTTGTTCATGAACAGCGGATCTAAGTGCTCCGACCAGGATATTTGGTTCTGTACTTCTGTATCTGCAACAAAAAAACATTACTAAGTAAGATAATTTGTTAAAGAGATAAAGCTGATTACTGACAAAGCATGAATTGTACCAGTTGTAGTAACAGAAACCACTTTATCTCTCTTTAAATTACAGTTTTCTGCGTTTATATAAAACCAAAGTAACAAAAATATATTGAAGAATATTTTAAATATATTTTTTAACTACAAATTTTTACACAAATTAACAGACTTAACATGAATTAAGTTTATCGATTATTTACATAAATCGAAGTTTTGGAGTTTTTACATCTTAAAATTGATACACCAAGACTTGAAAACGAATAATTAATAATACACTTTTACTTATGGTAAATCATTAAAGATAATAATTTCAAATTATACATACATAATTATAGTAAGTACAGTGATATGTTTAACTCAAAATAAAAACGCCAAAGGGCAACATAATAAAAAGATTTTAAGGTTAATGGAATATCCATTAACCTTATAAAAAGTTTTATTTCTATAGATATTATTCATCATTAAGAGATAATATTGTTGATGTGTTTTATAAATAATTAAAGATTATACATATATAAAAAACTTGCCTAATAATATTGCGCCTGATCATTATTTTATTCTATGCTGGGAGCGCATGAAAAAAATGCCCAGGATATATTACGGGGTCTTAAGTACTTGCGAGAATGTGGGGGCGATTCAACCCCCATCCCCCCTCCTAATCCGATGTAACGTTCGGCGATAAGATTGGAGAAAGTTTTACTAGCATCTATGTACGCTTGCGAGAGTTGCTCCTATCTATTCGTGTGGACACATGAGTTGTTATACGAAAGTAAACTCATATTTCATTTATAGCAAAGTAAAAAGCAAACGAATTGTCTCACAACAAAGGAATAGTTACCGCGTTTTACTGTTTTTATTTTGGCCGATAAATAAAGAGATTTAAGTTCAGTCTTTAACTAACTAATCAGCTAATTAGGTCTTTTCATTGTTTGTATTTCTGTTATTCAACTATTATTTAAACGTTTTTTAAAGGAAGAGACAGATCACTTCTTTACAGGGGGCCGTTTGGGAACGCGGTATTTCGCAGAAGTAGGTAGTGTGTAAGCACTAATGTGTTCCGGTTTGAAGGGCACTATAACTGCGTACTTAACGGGTAAACGAGATTTATTATCCACTGTTTCATGGTAGGCAACCCGGAAATGATACCACTGTTATTGCCAGTGTCTATGGGCGTCAGTGACCACTTACCACCACGATCACTCGTTACCTTCATATTTATCCAATAAAAATATATATATTGCGATGAAAGCCGTTTACCTAAAACACATGTTTGAACCGAATAATATATAATTTAAATCCTATTGAAGTACAAGGATACGTGTGTCTAAACTCGTACCGAATGAAAAGTTGTTTAATTGAAATTTACCGGAAGTTAAACAGTTTGAATGGGTGAGTTTCGTTTCGGGAATGGATAAAGTTCAATATGTAAATTTCCCTAGTTTCGGTTGCGCTACCCCACTAAATGTACACGGTGAAAGAACGTTTTAAAATGTACCTGTTCTGATGGCTGAAACTTACACATAACATTTATTACAAATAAAACCATCTACTTAAATTAATATAAAACATACAGTTATTTCTCTTGATGATTCAATACTATATTTGTATAAGTGATTAACTTTAAGACATTAACATTTGATTTTTTAATATTCTGGCTAAAATGCTGCTCTATACTTTGAGTTAGAATTTATGAGTATAGTTGATGACTATTTTTGCCACTACTGATATATTAAAACACTTATGCTCTTTTGTTTCACTGATAACGTAGTTAGTGTAATACCAGCCTAGAAAATAATTCACATGGCAAGTCTTAGAGTGGATACCTTGCGTGGGCTTTCTAGTGGAGACGTATTCTACCTACCTGAAGTTTCTCCAAACCATGCGGTTTTTATCACATCGTTATGTTATAAGGTACTCTCGTTCGTATCTTTAGAAAACAGTTTTTATTAACCATGAAAAGTGATTTAAAACTTATAAACTTAAAAAATCAATTAAAAGAGTTTAAAATGTCAATCGAAAATTCGGTGGAGTACACGGCAGAACGTCGATGGGTCATACAAAAGCGTCCGCGGGACCTCCAGGACCAATTACGGGGATCTCTTCGGGCGACCATTAAAAAGGCGTAATTGGCGAAGTTGCTTCGTTGCCAGTGCCGTCTCGGGCGGAAAATTTAATGGATAGGCCGGAAATTCGCCGGCGGATGGACACGCCACCCCCGTAGTTCGTAAATGGTCCGGCAACCCTCACACTTTTCTTTCACTCACGCACGCTTCACTGTTCTTTCATTGGTTTTATAGTAGAATCCTATTTGGATAACTATATTTAATTATATTCGAAGCGATGTATGTATTTATAGAGTTTTTTTTTTACGAATCTTTAGTACATGTCAGTTTGCAGACTGTTCTCTTTTTATATTTGTTATTCCGTACAATATTTTCAACTGAAACATTAGATTCATTTATAAATTATGATTAATTATGATTGTGTTTCCGAATTAAAAAGGAGAATGAAAGAATCTTACTCATCTTTTATTTATATTGAGATTTAAGAAGTTTCGACACATTACTGTAATTACACACAACCCATTAACCAACATTAGTATTTAACGTACACAATAAACTGTATTCCAGTTAAAATTTTTAGCCTCTTCACTGTCAACGACGCATCAACTTGCTCTTACTTTGGGGTTACGTGATGCATGTCCCGCTTGTCACACGTCAAATTAGTTTACATTAAAACCGTTTCCCATTATAACGGTGAAACGGCGGAAACGCTGCTAAACGTTATGTTAATGTGTAGCTGATTTATACGGTTTTTCGGTAATACTATATGCTGACATATCTTAAGCGAGGTTTTTTGCGACTTGATATATGACATAAGTTTTTCTTTTATTTTACATCACAAAGTTAAAATATTTCCGTTATATTATATTTCCGTTTATTTTACATCACAAAGTTAATATATATCGTTACGAGCCGATTTTTGATATTAAGCCACGTTAAATCGTCTATTGCACATAGATGATGTGGTGCGGATAAGCTAGATATAAGGTGAAAAATTAATAATGCTTTCGTTTAGTAAATAACCAAATGCCATTTAAAAGGTACCAAATATATACTTAAAATAATTTGTTAACAGTCCTTATATTGATAATATATTTTACTGCTACAGTGCGAAGCGGGAAGCGACCGTGAAGTTATCCTACCTCGTCCTGATGAAGGACTTTCGATCGGTCTGAAACTAGCCGGCACCAAAACCGATTTCACGTGCATTAAGTCATTTTGTGGAATATATTTTCAGTGCGATGTCTCACGAAAGTTTTAATTGTTTAAGTCCTATTATATTGTATAAGCCGACAAAAATATTATTCTTTTGCTGGTTTTAAAAGATCAGAGGCGTTGTATTTACCTACATTCTCTTTTTACATGCTTGACAATCAATAAGCGTATATATAAAATGTAAACTAAGATATTTTAATTAGAATCCAATGAAATGTAAATCACGATTGATGTGTGTTTAAATAAAGATTTAGATCGCATTGGCGAGTTCATTATCCGCGTAGGTTTAAACGAGTGAAATTCACACAAAATACGTTGGACCGTACGTTCGGGGCGCGGCAATTACGGCGGGCTAATTATTCCATGCATACGTACAGCTGTTCTGCGGCGGTGACCGCTGAATAATTCTATTTTCGATTGCCAATGCGTTTCAGCACGTGCCATGTCGGTACACTGATGAACGAATATTAGCGATTGGTGGTGAATAGGCATTAAGTGAATGGTCTATACTAGGGTAAAGCCTTTTTTGATTCCACGATGCTGTATAAGCCGGTAATCCTGACTCTGTTGTCCGGGTTTCCACTAAAGAATAGATTTGTATGTGAATAATAGCGCGGTAATGTATACGTATGTATAATACATACAGACATCACACATCATCAGCTTTTGACGATACACTGCTGACATAGGACTCCTCAAATACGGGGTGTATTAGAGGAGGCCTATCCATTAGGGGGTTTTTGGACCGACAATGCGGGTTGGTGGGTAGACCAACTTTTTACATGCAACATAATAATGATTGATTTATTAAAGTAAATTTTGATATCGTGATCACCATGTGATCGTTATGTTTATAACAATATTTAAGCCAGTTAAGGCGTGAAATAAATGAAAAAAAGTAATCCGTGCCAAATAAATGACGTTACTAAATTACATTAAGCTAATAACGTAAAGTTAGACGACGTAGAGTAGTAGACGTTAGGTTGTCTTTGTTCACAATTATTCCGAGTGTTGATTGGCTCAAATATAGTTGGTCTAACTAACTATCTTAACTGTAATTAGTTTAAATCTAGCGTTCTAGTAATGTGTAAATGTTTGAAAATATTAAGTTTTATTTTATTCATATATTCACATTTTGCTATTAGTCATAACATATCATTTGTAAGTTGTTGAACTAAGACATTAACAGATGGAGCACAAATGTGATCTTAGCAAATAGGCCCTATTTTCCCTAACATTAAATATTGTATAAATACAATTGAGTTTTATAGAGTTTAACGTTTCACTTGTATGCTTTTTCGAATTCCACAGGCCAGTTCAATAAAAAAGTCTCATCGCCTATCTCGTTTTTAATTTCAACGTACGTGCAAAAACACGCGAATCGTATTCCGTTGCGTTTGATTTGTTTCAATACAGCCGTATTTACGTATGCAAATTTAATGGATATTACATCGGATGTTACAATTATATCTTTTGATGATATATAACACGGTATTTATATGTACTGGTATTCTGAATTAATAATATTGAAGTTTACACGCCGCGTATTACCTGGCGCTAATAATATTTGAAGTAATGTTAATGTATATTGTATAAATAATAACATATTCATACACAAGATTCTTAAAAACCGTTTACAGCACAATTAATTGAATTTTTGTATATTTGTTTTACGATACTTATTGATATAAATGTTAAAAAAAAAGTTAAATATACTTGACTAATAACTACCATTATTGTAACATATACAAGGAGAATAACGTCATCCAATATAAAATACATGTAGATAGAAAGAATGTGTTAGAACCTGCAGACGTTCAGTCTCAAGCAAAGCTGCAAAACATATACTTTCATATGTAATTGAAAATCTCCTTTGAACATGTAAAACTTTTGCATATGTACATAATATGTATGCATGTATGTATGTTCGCCGTGTTGCAGCCGTGTCGGCCGGGCTCAATCCATTTCCTATCCGCTTAAATAAATATTTTATGAACCACGCCGCGTAATATGGAAAGGATGTTTTGGATGTTTATTACCTACCATGCGATTCTGTATTTATTTTCAATAGTCCACGTAATATAAATGTTATTTTTTTAGTAGTACCAGTTGTAACTTATTATAGCGTATCTTTTCTACTATCATTTTACTTACAAATAACTTATACATGACCAGATACTACCAATTTTAAACTTGTTTTATTATTGGGTAAAACGGAGCAATTGTTAAGTTATAGCTGTAGAAATATATTGGTTACATGTCTTAATTTTTTCAATTTAAACAAAGCGTATGGTTCAACGTTGTTTTTATAGTCGTTGTGATAGTCTTGTATAATGCCTAATGCCAAATTCCTGCATCGATGAGCGCTTGTAACTATAGATTTTGAAATGATTACAAAACATTGAAAGGTGATAAGGCGCTATAACATGATGAAGTAAATTTATAATATGGAATGATAAAGTTTACTCATTTGTATGTGGTCTAGTTGACAACCGTAATAGATTTTATTCTAGTGCTTACGAGCCAATATGCCAAGGTGTAATTTGGTTACCTCCTAATTCATCAAGAATACCTAAACAGCGGTTTTTAAACGCAGCAACTGGCATGTGACTTCATCCAAATGGAATGCTACATCCGATGGAAGTTCAAAAGTTTGATAACGCATTATATGAATATTCTTAACATCCTGGCCAACCTATGTCCTCATAAAAAATTACCTTGACGTTCAAACAATATACAAAAATGTCACAAAGTTTTTGAATCCCGCCTAATCTCAATTCGGGAATCTATATCTCTTATATATATTGGGAATATTTCGGGAATCTATTTTTGTATATATTTAGAATCGAATATCTTCCGATGCAAAAGGTCCAATAATACATTCTTAAGCTACGTATCACTTACCTTCAGTGCTGATGTACGGTGGCATTAGTACTGCGCTATAAGTCGTATTGACGGCAATGTGGTCGAAATGCCTGCTCGGGGATAGGACGAGCCTTCGTGCCTTGGCTGCCAAAGTACCATCGTCCGAGTGAACGTTCAGCCAACGAGCGTCGAAGTACGATCCTGGACTGCCATCGGAGGTACTGCTTCCTGGTGACAAGGCGGCCGCTTCCGCCGAGTCCATGATGCGCTGTGGTGGAAAAATACAATAAGGAATGGTGTTATAATATTACACTAAATGGGATAGTGGGGAAGTTAGAAAGGTAAGTATACAAAAATCCTCTTTTATGCTCAATTCTCCATCATCATCATCAGCCTGTTACAGTCCACTGCTGGACATAGGCCTCCCCTAATACACCCCTATCCATTAGAGGATTTTGGACCGTATCCCACCACGCTGGTCCAATGCGGGTTGGTGGGTGGACCGACTTTTTACATGTCCATCCTACGTATGGTTCATCTTACTTTTCAGAAAATTGGGTGTTCGGCCCAAACTGCCCTAACCAAATAGGAAACAACAATGAAAATTTGTTGAGTTCCCGCAGGATTCGAACCCACGACCTCCGGTTTCTAAAGCACACGCCCATACCACTAGAAGTCTTCATTGTCGGTTTATTATTTTTTATATTGCCTACGCAAGCAGACGAACAGTCGGGCCACCTGATAGGAAGTGATCACTGACGCCCATAGACATCCGCAGTACTAGTGGTATCACCAACGCGCTGCCTACCGTGAGACATAGGGTGTTGAGTCTCATTTATCCAGTGAATACGCTGGCTACAGTGCCCTTTAAACCAGAACACAGTAGTGTTTTCATCACTACTGCTTTGCGGCAGAAATAGGCGCCGCGGTGATACCAACCTAGACGGTTCCTGTAAAAAGGGGACCTACCAGCAGTGAAAATTTGGTGTTACTTTTATTAAAAATCTTCTTTACTGTGTTGGACATTTACCCCAAACCTGAACGTTAGATTTCGCGATTTTTTCATTTTTAGGTAAACTTTCACAGATTCGCCAAAACTTGTGCTCCAATGTACTAGAGGTAGATTTTTTCAATTAAGTAAGTTTACTATTTTATTACGATAGATAATTTTTAACAAGCCATTTTGTTTGTATAACTTTTATCCTTTGGCCCGACCAATCCAAAGACTTAATTTAATTTAATGAACTTCGCTATAAATATAATTTAATTTAATAACATGAATTATATTTTATTACAGGCTTTTATACAAAAACACACATGAAAAATGCTGCGGGCAAAGTTAGTTATATAACAACCTACTGGTTTGTTATCGAGGCATGAGAATGGATATGAAATAGACGTTTTCATTTGAATGTTCAATTTAACTTTATTAAATCTTTTCTTGCTTACGTACTCTTCAAACAACGGCAATATGTTGAAACGTAACTTTTGCACCCGATGGAAATAAAAATATCCATCTATGCGCTGAAACATACTTAATATATATATATTTTTTTTAATATAGATACTATAGATAAATATCGACAGAAATAAAAAGAAATATCTTAACTGACATTAATTCAATTGTTTACCAGATCCGAGAATCAATTGAAAAAACAAACTTTTATGTTTGTTATATATAGTTTTTCGGCTCAGGTAAACAATTTAATATTTGTCCGTTACGACGTTTCTGTTTTCTTCCGTCGATAAGGACCCTCCAAGAAATTCTAAGTTTAAGATGAATAATTAGTTCAAGTTAATTAACCTTTGGTAATAATAATTTACAGTAAAAAAAACTGTGTTGTTATATCTATCATAAATAGTAAAGTTAATAATTTGACTGATAATATAAAAGACCATCTAATGTTTTATGTAAATGTGTTTGAATAATGGTAATGAATGTGAAATTCAGATGTCCTATAAAAGTAGGTAAATAATCGTCATTAATCTTCTGAGAAAGTTTATATTTGTGCTAGTACTTAGCTTTTGTCAATGTCAAGTGACAGTGTGTTCACATCACCTAGCTACACCTTCATTTCTTACTATAAATATACAGTGTCTAGATTACAAGACCTATAAACTATAAACTCCTCACCCTACCTTTTTTATATCAATCAATAAATATAATAGATTTATATTTGTTTATTTTGAACAGGAGTGGCACAATTGCTCATTGATCGCATTACACAAAACGGAAGCATTTATCGATCGTATAATAGATACGATACGACCGCTAATTGCTAACAATTGTTTGTGGGTTGTTGGCTCAAGACGTTTCATTGTGATGTACAAAAGCTATCAAGCTTTGTTTTAAATTAGAAATGTACGTTGACGCCATAAATTTAAAATAAAAGAAAGCTTGTGATAATTAAATGTGTGAATTCGCTTTTATTACTCGAACAACTCCTGAGTTTCAATCCAGTACTGAAATACTGCCCTTGCTTTAGATTGCTTGCTGACAATGCCTTGAAATAACTTGATTAAGGTTTTCAAAGATGGTTTTAAGTTTTTAATGTATGTACTTAATACCGTAGCCATTTTCTACCAGGCAATTGCAAGGTAGGCTAAGCGATAATATTTGGGAGATACATAGACAAGGGAATAGGAAATAATAGTGCATTAAAATTGTTGTCCGCTCGTATTCTAAGCATCTCACAGTACGCCATACGAGAAAAAAATCATACCTTTTTAAATTGCTGCACATGTTGCCTTTGTTTTTATTTTTAGGTATTAAAAAAAAGTAAAAGATGGGATGGGAGCACTTAAGTTTCAACCCTTTATGGATAGTAAAACCACTACGCTTTACTTCTATAGTAGAGAAGTCTTGGCACGTTGTTTTAATTTGCATAAGATATTTAAGGGTATTTGATATTTAATATTTTATAGTCTCTCAGGTGATTTACGATAATAGTCTGCTGAGTGTCACCATTAGAAACTCTAAAGAGCTCCTGAGAACAGTTGTTTATAAACGTGTTTTGTTGCGTCAAACGCTCGTAGTGTTCAACCCCATAGTGGATGAAGTAAGTAAAAGTTGCTCCAGCGCGAGGCTTTACCGCTTCTGAAGCTTTACCGGACAGGCCGTAACGGTGAATGTTTAGCGGATGGGGCTCTGCTGATCGTACATGACCTAACCATTTCCTGCAAAAGGGTAAACTAGTAGATTTTAATATTTTTTACATCTTCAAGTATTTACGATAATAATCTGCTGAGTGCGTCACCCATTAGGAAACTTCGTAAAGAGCTCCTGAGAACGGTGTTTATAAACGGCAGTTTTTAGTTGCGCGTCGAAACGCTCGTAGTGGCTACAACCCGCCAAGTGGGAGTGAAGTAATTAAAAGTTGCTTCCAGCGCGAGGCTTTTACCGCTTCCGAAGCTTTTTACCGGACAGGGCCGTAACGGTGAATGTTTAGCCGGATGGGGCTCGCGTGATCGGGTCGATGACCTAACCATTTTCGCTGGCTAAAAGGGTAAACGTAGTAGATTTGTTTTATTTTTTTACATCGTTTTTGTAAGCACTTTAAGTATAATAGCTTGTTATTCCTTTAAAATGCAAACATTTAACAGATTCATTTTCTATTATTTCATTCAGTATTTAGTGTTGTCAAGCTAAGAGCACACTTGTAGTAAATTTAGTTAAACATATTCATATTCACCGTACACAAGAATGGACATAAGGAAATATTATAATTTTTAAAAACGATTAAGAAAAAACAATTGAACCTATTAAAAAACTGAATTCGCCCCGTCCAGTATTAAATCGACATCGGAGGAGACATAATAGAAGTTAATTAGATGACATCGGGGGGCACCTTCGCGGGCGTCATTAAGGGACGGGACGGAGTGGCATTCTTGAGACAATGCTCTGGTCTGAGGGGATACGCAAGATTTTTTATTCCGTCCCGGCTACGGTTTCATTATGTGCGAAATGGCGGTATATTTTTTTTAGCTCTCGCGACGCCCGAAGCGCGGCAATCGCCTCGATTTTTCAACTTTATTGTTGGAGCAAGTTCGGAGACTTGTTCGCGACTTATTATGATAGCCGCGGTCCTGGGAAGGCGGCGCAATAACCGCTCACGGCGGAACTGATAAATGCTGCGCGAATTTCGTAGCTGTTACGGAGCTGTACAGACCTTTTTTTCCCTTTGATCTTTTGTCAGCATTTCAATCTATGGAAACGATCGGCTCCTGACGATGCTCGGATTCTGTGACTGGTAAGCTGCAAGGCTTACATTATGGATAACTTTATAATATAGTAATGGCAGATTTTTTTAAACGAAGTATTATAGACTCGTATTAAGCGTAGACTATATATCGAAGTTGATGACTCGGGTGATAGATAAATATGTATATCTATGTATCTGCTTTTTTTGTCTTATAGTATACCCAGACAAAGGCAAAAATGTTTCATTGCTAGCAATTTTAATCAATCAGTAATAATATAATTGAGATATTTATCAATTATATATAGTTACTGTCAGCTTTAGCTATAGTTTAGTTGTAAATATAACAAAAAATAAGAGGTTTAAAATTTTGCAAGTTAGTAAACATGAAAACATTAAAATATTTTTATTAACAAAGTATTATTAGAATAAGACCAACAAATATTACCTGTTAAATCACTAAACAATCGACTTACATCGTAATAGATTTTTGCTTCCGTCGGGTAAAATAACCCTTTTGATTTCGTGTTCCCCTGGTACTCACGCTTCATATTACCGTAATAGATTGAGACTAGTATATCCTTTCCTTGATAGATATATAGATAGATCTAAAGATCAGAATCAGGTTGCACTAGCGCCGCCCATTGCCAACTATTCCAGGCGCCCGCACGAGTTCGCGGTTCACGTAAGGGTGGTTGCGGTCAGGCGCGGGGGCGGGCTGACATAATGCAATATGTGCCTGGTTGGGCCCCTGCCTGTCGGAAATACTTCGCCTTATTACGCTCAACTTTAAATTCTCCACGGATCGCTTAATAAACACAGGCACGGATTCCGTTGCGCACACTTTACTCAAGATATATTTGTGACATACTAAAGTGTATAGCTTAGAGCTTTCACATTAGAATATCGTAGTTTCCTTCATTATGATAGTTGATAAAGTATTATAGGTTAATGTGATGATATTGGCTCTGATTATTACCTGTTTAACAGTTTTTAATGACGATGAAATAAAATGTATAACACATTTTTTTAATGAAGCATGTGCATTTATTATAGCATAAAGTTGAATTCTTAATAGGAAACTTTCTCGAGCGTAAGTCGCTATTTATTTTTACATTTGTATTTGTAAGTTGAGTAATCGTTAAATGTTACAGTTATAGATTTATAATGTTATCAATCGATAATTTAAATCCTCTACTATACTTTATAAGTTAATCAGTACACCAATATTGACTCTGCCATTTAAAATTGATTATGAAAGGTATTATACTAATCATCATCATCATCATCATCATCATCAGCCTTTGATAGTCCACTGCTGGACATAGGCCTCCCCTAATACACCCCTATTCATTAGGGGGTCTTGGACCGTATCGCACCACGCTGGTCCAATGCGGGTTGGTAAGTGGACCGCCTTTTTACATGCCCATCCGACGCATGGATCATGTTACTTTTCAGACAATTTACTATTCTAATAAAGCATCAAAAACCATATTTGTTATCGTAGTTTGTTTTGTTTAAATAACAAATTAACCGATACAATCAAAAGATCAAAACCTATCTTCTTATGTTTCTAAAGAGTAGTTTTAGAAACATAAGATAGGTTTGCTAACATTAATGTTATTTGGAAATAGTATTGAAAAATAAATTTTATGCTTACTAATATAAAACTGATATAAACTTACTTATATATACTTAGTGGCGCAATAGTAAGTCTGTCCGTTGCAGGTCGTAATTGAAATCGTATTAGTGGAATGGTGCCAGCTCCGAACATGTGCAACGCTTTTGCCTCTCTTTCCGGTTTCCTTTTAGAAGGATATAAAATCCTTGGCCTTCGCTCTTACGCTTTTTCCGGCCGAGTGTGCTCGAAAGAATACAGGCTGCACAGGTAAGCGGATATTTGAGGATTTATCGCTTTCATAGATATCAACCGGAGACTTTATATGATCTATTCGGCTAAGTGTTCTGATAATTTATATTTTGTTAGAAACACTTCAGGAATTAATTTTATTAGTCGCTTTTGTATTTAAAAAAAATTGTGTTGTTTTATAATTATTTTTTTATGAACATCATTTTAATAGCTTTTAAATATTATATTATATTTAAATATCTCTTAAACCTTTTACTGAATGTAAATTGTTAGCCGCATCGAAATAAAAAAAAAATTGATCAACGAAGTACCTACTGAGCAATAAAAAGGATTACTTTTTTTAGTAATGAGGTATATAATTTAATATCTGGATGGTATATAGTTTAATATGCTTCATTTAGTATATTTATGACTTTGCATATTGTACTTCTATCACAATACAATTAACTCATGATGCCGACATATTTTTCGAAATTACCATACTTCGTACAAAAAGTACAGCGAATGCAACGTAATGCTTTCCTGTTCACCGTAGCCGGCTACAGCTATATCTCCGCGTAGAATAATTGTGCCAATACTCAATAGTGTGAGCACATTACTATTATAGGGTGACGATCTTCCTTCTACTATTCTCGTATATATATCCAATAAAAATTTCCGAAAAGTTGATGCTGTCACATTATATTAATAACTATATATTATAACTTTATTTCCAGCATCTATGAAAGCATTTTCACGGTCATAACGGCTTAATAAACAGCATTGTGGTGAAACGTACGTGAGTTAACGCCCTCGGAAACGTTTGAACGTAGCGTCGAATACAAATTCGCATCGTGCGTAGGCATCAATCGACGTTGTATGCTGTAGTCATTTATTGTGCGCTGTATGGGCGTTGTAGTTATTACAGATAAAAGACGTGGCCAAAAAAGCTCAAAATATTGTTTCATAGTCTAGATTAATGTTATAGCTTGAAATAATATTACTGTTTTATTCGCTGTGAGTATCGTCTTATTTTGGCAGTATTATATGTAATATACATATATTATTAGACATATCCCTTCTTAGTCTGCCTATGATCATGAACGCTGGAAAGAGTTAGTAACGTCTGGAAAAAAAAATAAAGAATAGAAATCCGTAAATCATGGATTTAATGACATTATATGTGTATTTATATAAATATCCACGAACATCTATTATCGTTATGTTTTCCAAACACCGAAAACGAATATAAATTGCTGACGTAACGACTTCAATTAATTATGTCACCTTGGAAGGAATAAAAAACAATTGAATAAAACGAACTTTAATGTAACGTGTATCTCAAAGGAAATCCAGTAAAATACCGGCGGCCCATCCTATTACAGGAATAATCTACGCCTTGGGGCAAGGAACACGGCACGTTTCAAAAATTCCACTTCCGTTACAAAAGGGATGAAAACAAAATGCGCGGTGTGATAAATTCCCCTGTTTTAACTTCAAATTACGAATAAGCAAAAAGGATGAGTCCGTTTTTTTTCCATGAGCTGCTGAGTTGGTCCTTTTTTTTCGTTGTTAAAGACTGCAGTATTCGTTTAATTCGATGTTAGGTACGAACGTTTTATTTTTAATGAAATTAATTTTACAAATAGAATACAGGGCCTTAACGTTGGCGGTTCATACACTTGGAAATAAACAAGCAATATTTGACAAGACCGTTCACTTGTTTTAAACCTTTGTTTTATATAAGCAAATAAACTTTTTTTAAAAAAGTTTTCAAATATGCAATAAAAATTACTTTAAAATTTATTATCTAAAAATTCATCATAAAGCATTAGGCTTAGATATAGCCTTTTCTAAAGATGGAGTTCGCTAATTAAAAAAATAGACACCTGATGATTTTAGCGCTCATAAAAGCCATTTTGGACAAACTGCGATGAAAAACTTGGGGGAATCAAAATCATGACAAAGGGGTTCCGTAAACGTAACTATTCCAACATAACCAAATAATTTACTCTGACATTTATAAAATATTAAAAAAAAACAAAATCATACAATGAAAAATTACAACATTTTCGCGAGTAAATCTTCAGGCAGAAACGGCCTATTTCGAACTACCTACGCCTCGACGATGACGACGCATAAACGAATCGCTCCACATAAACACGCGGAGAGACGCCACCTAATAAACCTGTTTATACATAATAAATGTCATGCCACACGTCACGGTATAACGCGATGGAGTGTGAGCGACGTGTTTGCTCAACAAAAGCCTTTGACGGCGTACTTAACGGCAAGAACAACAATCTGAGCGTAGGCAGGGTTACCTATGTTGCCAGCTATGTGGCCATGTATAGTTATGTTGCCAGCTAAGTGCAAGGCACACCGCCAAATTCCCAAGGCAAGGGGTGACGGGGACGGGGGGTCTGCACCAGCCCGACCTTAATACCGCCATCAGCAAATTGCGACGCCGCAGATGCTCGTGACAACGGATCCTTGACGTTATCCTAATTATCGGTGCGCGATCCGACGTCCGACATTTTGAAACTTTTCTATGCTTAAACTGAAACGATTTGCGCGGGTAAACGATTATGAAGTACGTTTTGTTATTTTGAAACTTCCTAACATTTTTTTAATAACACTGGATGCTAACAATAATCTTATTGGATCGATGTAAATGGTTTATATTTTTTTTTTCGTAATTTGTTGGTTCTACGTTTTAGTAAAATGGTAGGGACGTGCCAAAATTAATCAATTAATTCTAAATTGCATTCTTATCGCTTTTATTGATAATAATATATTTTTTCAATTAATTATCTAAGAAAGGATATTATTTTGTTTAATAATAATACCCTTAATTAAATTAGTGTAAAATAATTAAAATCGAAACATGTGTCTTACGCTTTGAGGAAAGACCGCAAACTCCGTTTTAATTCAATTACTTTTAGTCGAACACATGTACTCGTACGTCCAACTATTGCTTATAAAAGGGAACCGTGAGCAAAAAAAGAGCTAAAACACCCGACGCTTGGCACTGAACGGCAATATCCAATACTGGGTGTAGTAATTACGGGCAACGCTATCAAAGCTGTCGCTTGAAGCGCTGCAGGATTCAAAACGTGGGCCCGAGCGGGGGATGTATCGAATATCTGTCTTCGAGTGTTGAGGGTGATATTAAATGACACGGTCTTAGTGCACCGTGACCCATATTCCCGCTGCAGCGAGTGGACTTTATTGATTCGTCTTGAGACGCTCCCTCTCGCTCCTGCACGGGGGCAGGCGTCCCGCGGGAACTCAATATTCCTAAGGCGCCGCGACTGCAGTACGCGTGGGCGGGACGCCACTAATCCGCCGTTTGATGGTGCAATTATCCTAAAATGCACGCCCGTTTCATTACTAATAAATGCAAGAAAGTCTAAACTACGTTCCGTATAGCAATGGAGCTATACTTATACACTTATTTGAGTTTTGCCTTTTAATTTAGTGTCAAACACAATTCAATGCAACAAATATGATTCAATAATACAAAATGAATAACCATCGTTAAGAATGTTAACATAATTGTATTTCAAAGACAGAAATCTTTCGGTAAATATTTGTGAACACATTGATAGAAAATAAAGCAATCTCTGAAATAGCGGCAATAAAATAAAACGGAAAATGTACAAGTGGCAAATGTACGTTTATCAATTTCTTCGTATAACAAATATTTATATCGGATCAGGGATTTCGTAGACCTACGCGGCGTAGATAGTAAGCTACGAGGGAAGCCCCGCTCGTAGCGTGCGTAGCGCGTAGGCGGGCGCCCGGCACAAAAGGCCGGGTCGATGACCCGCGCTCTCTCACTATATCGTATTCTACAAGATTTCCACTCCAGACAGGGAGGAATAAATAAAAATTTCATAATACAATTTAAGAGGATAACGCGGCAGATGTTCCTATTGCTTATATGAAATTTATTTTCCTCATCCTAAACTCTTTACGATAAAATTTTATTTATTTTACTAGCTTCGGATAGTTATGATATTTGTATGTTTGCTGCCTTTTCCGGTCACGTGGAAATTTTACAACTAGAATACATCGTGAAAATGTTCGAGATTTCACTTTAGATTAAAAAGTATTGTGTAATTGCGTCATATATATAGTTACATATATATCCTTATTGCCCAATGTCATATATTTGACTGTTCAACTTAATTTATAGCTCCCAAATTTCACGTTAGTTTACATCATGATATAATTTATTATTAACTACCTTAAAGATTCATAAAAAGAGGCAAATATTTTTTTATTTTACCGATTAAACGAACACGCACGATTAAAATTGCAAGCCATAACATTAAAAGATCGACGAATTGGTTTACACATAATTAATGATATATTGTTGCTACCAAATAGTACTAATTTTTATTATTGGCCTTAACACACAAAACAAACGACGTTAGTCTTCATCTTTTATGTGTGTATTTTATGTTTAAGAATAAAATGTTATTTAGTGTTGTTGATGGTGTCAATTTTAAAAATACTAAAGAAAATTTAATGTTGCAATATCAATAATATTAAAAATAAGTTTTGCATCGTGGATCAATCGGCCAATCTTCGATTAAATTGCGGTGTAATTTCAGTTCATATACAGTAGACCAAATAATAGTGATAAAAATAAGTTCGTCGTTTCAGCCTGTCACTGCCCACTGCTGAGCATAGGCCACCCCCATAAGTCGCCAAAAGGTACGACCTTGTGCCATCACCATCCACCGACCTCCTGCACATTAGTACTGGTGGTCACTCCATCTTGTCCCACACTGCGATGGCCAGTACGAGGCTACCACTAAAGAACCTTTCTTCCCAACGGTTATCGGTTCTACGAGCTATGTGACAGGCCCATTGCCACTTCAGTTTGCTAATTCTGCGGGCTATGACGGTTACCGTCGTTCTTCTGCGTTTGCATTACGCACTTAATCACGCAGAGAAATACCGAGCATAGCCCTATTCATAGCTTGCTGAGCGTCTTGGAGCTTCCTCATTCGGCCGGCAGTGAAGGACCATGTTTCAGTGCGGTTGGTCACCACTGGCAACGCACATTGGTCAAAGACCTTCGTCTTAGGCATTGCGGGATATTGGACGAGAGGATATGTCATAGCGTACCGAACTCTGCCCATCCGAGCTGGAATTGTCGATGGACCTCTGCGTCTATTGAAAGATTTTCGGAATATATTTAAGAGTTTCGGGGATATAACGTCACCCTACCTTACACCTCTCTGCAATTAAATAGGCTTCCTACTACTGGATTGTACTCGGACGGACATCTTATTCTCTTTATGGTACATACACCTCAGCACCTCCATATACCGACTGTTAATGTTTGGCAGGGCCTGTAACAGGGCCCAAATCATAACAGAACCGAAGGCTTTCTCAAAATCCACAAACGCCAAGCATAGAGGCAGTTTATACAGTCTTATGTATAATCCGCAGCGTAAACATGTGGTCTATGGTTCGGATGGCTAGAAGTCGTTTAGTCTGGAAGCTTAATAGATGAAAATGACATGAATCTATTCAAACGATAAAAAATACACCATTCACATACACAAACAAATTTAAAACCGAATTTAAAATCACGTATTCAAATTATGACTTTCGCGGAACGAGCATCGCGTTCGAAACTAGGCCTCTATTCCGCAGCTAGGCTCAAATAGCAGACAAAGAGTGCCGAGGCAACTTCAACGGTTACAGTGGACTTATGTAAGCGATAACCTATATACCGCGTACAGCTACGGGTGAATTAAAAAGCGCTTTAAGCGCTTAGCCAGTGTCAGTAATCGTTTGAAAGCTAATAAAGTTTCAGCACGGCCTCGATGTTTGACTTATGCCGTAACGAAGCCACTGGTTTGTATATAATTTCACATGAATATCTCTGAAACTCACGACTTGTGTTCACAGAGCGGAATTTAAGACATGCTTTTACATGGAGGGAGCTTTGATAGTAAATGTTATGCGATTTTACAACGGAAAGCTTGTATTATTTTGGAAAATTGTCTCAGAAATGCTGCTCGCTTGAGTGGAAAACAATTTAGACTTTTTATATCTAGTTCGTAATATTATATAGTTACTAAAGTTTCTAAAGGTAGTCCGACCATTGGTGAATTTGTGTTTATTGGTCGAATAAGTCATTACAACTAGATTAACTGCACAAGAAAAACAGACAAACATAATTAATTATATGATGTTTTGCAACAATCATTGTCTAAAATATATCTATGCTGGTTTTGTACTAAAAGATATCTATAATACAATATTTAAAATTTCAATGTATTAAGTACGTTTCCTCTATTGCTAGTGACGCTTTTTTCTACAGACGTAGAATAAGGTGAAAGACAATTTTTTACGCCAAAGAAATATAACTTCTAACGCGTGTACATAATACACACACATTTTTAAATACAAAAGATAATAAAAATTAGTTGCAGTTCTGTAAAAGGTCGCGTAGTGCTATATGACCCAAAAGTAATTTATTTTAAATTTTACAAAATTAAAAAACAACGTTGCTTTACAAAATATAATTTCGTACTCAAAAGAGTAAAAAAATACTGGAATAATTTTAATGAAATAAGTTTATAACACCCTACATGCTACTTGGCTGTAGAATAAGTAGCGTTATTGTTCTTAAGAAGCCATAAAAGATGCAATAATAAGAATTAATAGGCATTCAGCTTACAGGCCATTGTCTGGCTAACATGTTTGTTCCTTAGAGTATGTCACACAAAGCTATTATCCAATTAAAATATAGTAAAGGACCGGTGTAAGGCTTCAAAAGTAGCGCTCGTCGTGTAAGTCTTTATAATCGTGATAATTCAATTTCTGTTTCACTTTTGTACAGACTCGTCTTCAAGCCTAATTCACTTTGCCTATTTTAAAACAAACATTTGTCCTCCTAGTTAACTAAGTTTCTATGATTTGATATATATCTGAAGCTGGAATTTCGGGTTATTATCTCGTTTTATTAGGGACTGTGTTTCTGAGGGACAACTTGTATTAGCGTTATACCGCCTTCGTTGGGTAAAGTTCTTTACTTTATAAAACGGAGGTCGTAGGTTCGAATCCCGCGGGGAAACAACTTTTGTTATCGTTGTTTTCCGTTCGGTTGGGACAATTTGGGCCAATCACCTAATTGTCTGAAAAGAAAGATGATCTAAGCGTCGGATGTATGAAGTCGGTCCACCCACCAACCCGCATTGGACCAGCGTGGTAGGATACGGTCCAAAAAACCCACTAATGGAGAAGGTGTGCTTTAGGGGAGGTCTATGTCCAGTAGTGGACTAACACAGGCTGTTGATGATGATGATTGATGAGCGTTATAGACTGATGCATAGGTGTACATTACTCAGTAAAGGACTCTAAATGTGGTAAAAATAATTGTAACTATTTATGATCATGGCACGGAGCTGAAATGAAAATGATTATGACAAGAAACTTCTATTACAAAATAAATGTTTTGAAGCAAATTTATTGACATATTATTTTCTATAAAGCTATTTTTATTCCGTGAACAGGAACGTCTTTCTAGATTAATTAGATATATGGTTAAAAATGTCACATACCTAAACTATAAAACATAAAATTTCTAGGTAATTATTTCTCTTGTTTACGCGAATTACGATAATGAACGTAAAAGTCATTTTATTTAGTAATGTATAGTAATTATTGAATAAAATGACTTTTACGATAATATATATAATATAAACGCGATAATATCCGTAAAAAGTAATTTTATTCTATAATAAAATGTCTATATTACAAAATTACAAGTTACATTACCATAACAAAAATATTCTCATCATCATGCGGGTTGGTGGGTGGACCGACTTTACATGTTAATCCGACGCATGGATCATCTTACTTGTCAGACAATTGGATGATCGGCCCAAATTGCCCTAACCAACTAGGAAACAACAATGAAAATCTGTTGAGTCCCTCGCAGGATTCAAACCCACGACCACCGGTTTCTAAGGCACACGCATATACCATTAGGCTACGGAGACAGTAAAAAATATTCTAGCATAATTTAATAATTTACAACGGCATTAATTACGTATCAGAAGCAAAGTTATTTACCTAAACCAAACCTGAAAATGGGTTACAATTGCGAAGGCTATCAAGTTTCTAACCTCATCATTTAAAGTTGCCTTTGCCGATCGGTCGAGTCGTTTACACAACAGAAACTGGGTAACTAACTTTCTGATAAATCCACGCGTTTTATTTCAAACTAAAAAATTGCGAGTTTGAATGAGAAATTAATTTACATAAAAATAATAAAGGTAGCATTCTCTTATTTAGGTGGACCAACTAACACAAGTACCGCCGCGGTGTCTATTGTTGTCACACAACGTAGTGTTCAAATAATACTATGTTCCGGTTTGAAAGGCACCGCAGCATGTGTAATTATTAGATGAACGAGACGTGAAATGCAATATATTAGGGAGAAGGACGGTGGGCGTCATTATTTACCGTTAGAGAAACAACGTGCTTGTCCTGATTGCCTGCTGATTTAATTTAAATTTAGAATAAAACGTAAACAATAAACAAACAGCGATGGTTGTAAACCATCACAAGTAGGATAATAGAAAACAATTACTAACGTTATTGATTAAGAGACAGCAAACATGCACAAAAGTCGTATCAATTGAATGAAGAACAATAAAATTAATATGAGAGCGCGGTTAACACTTCAAAGTGCCATGAGACGAAAATTTTTGACGCATTACTCAATCGGTAACAAAAGAACATAATTAGTACCTTTATAAACTAAAGATATAAAAAGTAAAATTGTGGATTGTTTTAGCGTCTATTAAATTTCACTGCCTTTTTAAAAGATTCCGTGGTGCAAACACATAACAATGGGAAGCTTGTTTTGCTTACTTTATTACGGACTTAATTTTTGGGCTTGCATTAAGTGATTTTAAAAGAACTATGGCCTTCATGATGACAACGATCTGGGTCTGAAGTAACTTATCAAAAGAATAAAGAAATAAAGATTCCTTTTTACAACAGAGGTTTTAAAAATATTCTTCTTTTTCTAGCTTTTTTAATTTATAATGGAGTCGGCATTTAATCCATTTAGTATCACGTGCACTATATAGTTACTATACAGAGCTACGATACGTACTGTTGAACAGTTATTTACATATACACCCCCAAAACCCCAAAAAATTATATTTGGTGGGCTGAATATAATTAAATTATATTCAGTTAATTTAGGGGCTCATTTTACAACAACTGCTAAAAATTATATTAAACTCCGAACCGCCATTTTATATATTCACATGTGTCACATTAATTGTTTTATATTACCTTAACTAGGTAAAAATAATAGTTATATATAATAAAGTTGTTGCTTTACCAGATTCAAGCCAAACAACTGGAACACGGAGGCGTAAAGGGTTTCGAATATATTTCATAATTACCACTCTGAGTATTAGTCTAATACCATATTAAAATCGTGCGTATTTTCATATACGATTTTAGAATAAAAGTTTTATTTGAACATAACACGTTTGAACTCGACGACATGTGTTTGTAGACATCAAACAGTTTCTTGTCGTTACGTGTAAGTATTCGAATAATGTTTACTCGATATCATTTCATGAGGTTGTTTATTTCAAAAAGCACTCAATAAAGCTTAGGTATATCGCGTTTAGAAATACGAATTGTGTATAAACTTACCGAGAATAACCAATAAATCCCACGCTCGAAATAAATTTTAAATAAAAACCTTTTGGTGCAGTTTGTTAAAGTTATTGTTTTTTTTTTAATGTTCATTATATTGGAATGTTAATTAAGATCATTAAAATACTAGACAACTTCGTTCATTATAAAGGTTAAGTTAAAAAAAAACACTTCTTTGGCTTGTCCTTAAAGCGAGCGGAATATTTATCCGCAAATGCGAGTATTATAGAAAATGTAACATAAAATTTTGCTTAAACGCAAATTGCATTCATCTGAATATTCGTAATCCTGATGATGCAACGCATAGGTTAGGGCTAATAGCACATGCTAAGGGCCCTTTTTGCCCCAGAACAACCGATGTTAGAAGACGCCATGTGCTTAGTTGGTGAGTTTTTGGACGAAATTAATTTAAATAAAGTGCCGTTGCTGTTCGTGCTTTTTGCAAGCGGATTAACTAATATTGTAACTTTTACTTAACAAATTCATTTTATAGCAGCCATTTAGTGAACAATATGGCGTTACTTGCGTATTAATACATAATCAAATAGGTAGCTCTTTTAATAAACTGGTCTGTCTAAGCTACGGTGCCCTATTTCTACCTTAATGTGTGTTTGTATGATGCGACAAAAAACCGACACAACCGGAGTATTTAGCCTGCCATACCTTAACCATTTAAAAAACATCAACGAATTTTTTTGAGTCCCTAAGAATTTAAAACAACGTCATAAATATCTTTGCACAAGCCCATACCGCTACGTGTGTATACGTAACATAAATGGCTATTTCGTACGAAGTACAAGGCTAAAATCACATTTCTTTAGCTAGTTTAAAAATTACTATTGTTATTGAATAATATTATTCAAATCTAAGATCGGTATAGCACTGTTTTGTGATCAAAACGAGTAAACATCGATAGTGTTTTAGATCTTTAGGTATGTTTGTAAGAAGGCGAAGAATCGAATTGGGGCGAGCGACCGAATTGCGTACTGCGTGCACAAATCACGAGGCATTCCGATCCCGCTCGGTTAATTGAATCCTGCCCTTCATTAAGGGGGGAACTTTTGTGAACGTTCCCAAACTCCGCCGCGGTGTACGAGCGAACTTGGCTTTTAAGCAGTGTACCGCTGTTCGTACATTAATTCTAATGTTACTTCGCGTAAAGTCGCTGTTTATCACGGCAATTTTGTGCTTCGAGTTGGTTGGATGCTTATAAAAATCCGTGGAGGGATGAAAAGGTTTATGCAGTATATTTTGCGTATGTTACTAAAGCTATAGTACAAACCAATTTTAACAACGTAACACTAAGATTTTTATAACAGAAAGTATGTTAGGCAAACGTCTTTCTAACGGTAAGCGCTATGTTATACCACTTCTAACTATAACTATAATACTACAATTTTATTATACCAACTTTGGAAGAATCTGAAGAATTTTATGAGAAACATAGAAATGTTTCTTCATTTATTTATTTCAAATTGACTCATAGAAGTATGTTATTTCAAACGTACCAAATAAATCTCAAATTGGAAACTATTCGAGGTTATATATCATGCGGAGACTTTGAATAGATTTGAAAGTTCAGGTGGCAAACAGTCGACGTAGTTTCATATTCAGTAGGGTTTTCAATATGAGCACCACGAGAGATATCGGCTGTGCTCTAGGAAATGGCATTTCAGTCAGCCATTTTGATATATGGTAATAGACTGCACGCGTTTCATCTAGAGATTTTTTTTTCCAATTTTTTCTGCACGTTGAACATCTGGTAATGATCGACCGCTGTAAGTTATGAATGTTCCAAAAAATATTGAAATATTATATTTTCTGTTGCGCTGTAATATAGATTTTGTCTCTACAAAATTAGTAATACTCTGTTTTGGCTCAAGAACTATCAAAAAATTTCTATCATCGTCTTAGTCCTCAAATCAGTATCACATGTTCATAAAACTTTGGACTCGACCTTTTTATAAGAACATTTTTTAAGAAATAGTCCACCGTAAGTGACTAATATAAGATGCTATTTTGCATTAAACAAATCTTTGACTAACTAGTTATAATGTGTTACTAATGATAAGTTTAAGCGAAATTATATATATATATATATATATATATATATATATATATATATATATATATATATATATATATATATATATATATATATATATATATATATATGATACTCAGCAAACGTCACTCAAATGTCTAGCCAATGAACGAGAAGTTGAATATCTTAGAATTGTCTAGAACGCTACCAATACCGATCCAAACCGAACAAAAGCCTTGAATAACAAACAGTGACATACCGATGAGATAAATGCAATTTTGCTCTTCTTTTACGTATACATTATTTAATTATTATCTCACAGAAAAGTGTATTAAACAACTATTAATAAAGACATTTAAATATCTCTTAAATTATAAAGAAATATACTAATAATTGCTGCATTTTTATTATTTTTACTTACCCATTAGTTTTACATCGACTGAGTATTAAATTGTACATATTTATTATTAAACTGAGAGACATTAATTTGTATTGGTACTAAATTTTGTTAATAAACTTCTATAATCATCTCTTGAAAATTAACGATTACAACAAATATATTTAAAGATATATGATGCGTGAACCAAAAATACTGTTGTACTAGTTTCTTGGTATAGTCCTAAGCCAAAGTAGATACCTAGCTTAGGTTTCAATAAACGACGCAGGTCTGGAGGTTAACAGGTCGCAAAGGATTAAGCACGAGTTATTTCTCTCACATCGTATTATTTTGCGAATTGGTCTAGAAGTAACGAGATTTCTCGAGAAAACCAATATGATTTGGACGAAACATAGCTTTAGCTAGTTAGGCATAGTAGAGTATATAAATAGGTGGAGAAATATTTCTAAAGGTATATAGACATAACGAATGATAGTTATATAAAAAATGTATACAAAAAGATTAAAAAATAAGTCATATTGGAGACGTCGGTCCCCGACACTAGACTATTTTATTGGATCTAAATATATTCTTCAAATATAGTTTTAGATCAAAGAACTTTTGAGCAGCATACAAGCTCAAAGGCAATGACCCTGTGCAGTTTGGTGATGCGCCGTACGTATCGGGCAACAAACACGTTTATATATAAATCAAAATTTGGGTATAATCTGTAAAAAGCAGACACGAAAGTTTAAGTATGAAATTTACAATATTTTAAATGTTAACTGTTACGTAAACGTTGCTTCGCAAAGATATGAAAAATCTAGTTCGTCCGATTTTTTACTTTCCGACAGAATTATATTATTGCTAGCATATTACAATACAATATCAAAAAATTAACTTTTGCAATTGTTCTTCCGACATCTATCTTTTTACCCGATAGTAGCAATCCCCCAACCCCCGCTATGGGTAGAATTACATGAAATCTGTTCTTAGCTGACCTCTACTCGGCGAAAGGAATATTCCTACCAAATTTCAAGTCGCTTCGCCTTATTGTTTCAATGAGTCAATATGTAGGTGTGAATCTCTTTTATATATAGCTATAACTATACTTTGGTAGGAGATAGTACGATGATAATGGATATATTTGAACTTACCATAACAGCGTTCATCTTGAAGTCCATGTGATTCTTCACCTCTGCCGCCAGCTCCCGCACGAGCAGCAGTCCATCCTTCCTCACCACTTCAACGTTGTACTCGTGGTATTTCTGAACAAAAGTTGGCGATTTTAGTAAGTTTCAGTCGGTGTTCGTTTAAGACATTATGTTTTTAAATATACAAATTTAGATATTTTATTCATGTAGTTTAAAATGTCACTTTGATTTGTATTCTGTTTAGAAAACGAAACTTCTAGACAACGTTTACCTGATGGTAAGTGATACGCCCTGCTCATATAGAATACAGCATTAAACGAAAAAGGTCCGCTTATCAAATTAAACTATCAAAAGTTACGTATTTTTGACCTAGTAATAATGCTCGTGTTGCGGTGTCCTTAAAACCGACACATAGTGCCTTTACACTACTGCCTTGAGCGAGAAATAGCAACCGCGTTTGTACTTGCCTGGGAAAGTACAGCCGCGTTAAAAGAGCTTAACACATTAAAAGAGGACCTATAAAAAGTTATTATTTGTTTATTTATCCTTCTTGCATAAATAGTACAAAGGCGGACTGAATGCCATTGGCATTTTCTTCCAGTCGACCTTGGAGTGATGCAGAGATTAAAGGTGGGCAGGTGCATGCTTTGACTGTATAGAAAGGTCACTTGACTCTAGTCATTAATGGCATTTGGACTTTAAAATTAATGTTTAACATATAATACGACCAAATCCTATTCCATTATTTATATTTAGATATCAGTTATCGAATGGAATTAGCAGTGATTTTGAATTTAGTCCTATAACGTTGCGTGACTTAATGCTAATATCATTGCCGATAAACTCTGACCGAGTCATTGCGCTTGCGAAAATATCATAAACTGTTTCGGGTTAAGTTTATATAATACACGTTACGTAAATAGTTTTTACTCATGTAAATCAATGTAATGTATTTTAATATTTCAAACGTAACGAGTAACGTAACGAATAATAGTTGTAAACATTAAAAGAAAGAAAAACTGTAAGAGTTGATGGTATTTCACCTTTTATACCATCAATTTAACTATAAGAGATAAGCAGACTTCCAAGGAAGCAGACTTTTCGCCTAAGGAATTCTCTCTCAAAATGGCGGCGCAAAGAAGCACGAAATGGATGAGACCTGTCAAATTTAAGAGAGGAGTGTCCCGACTGGAATTTAGCGGATGACGCTTGGAAAATTATTGATATTCAACACAGGCTTACTGCGGACTGAATCCTTATTGAATTCCAAATATTGCCTCTTTGTAGCTCTTAAGCGACGTTTAAAATATTACTCTTTCTGAAATGGTTTGAAACAATACTCGTTCAATATGCATAACTATGTTAATATAAAATAAATTAACTATTTTTGTTTAGTATAGTAATTTATAGTATACTTTAATTTTATACCATAAGAATGTCACACAATATATAGTTAAAATAAATACTTTTTGTTTCTATTTTAATATTCTTACGGAATAAGATATAGGGAAGAGAAGGTAATACGGACCACTTAAGGGAAAATCGATGTCAAACAAAAAATAATATCTTTATTTTTCTTTTTTTGTTATTATATGATTGAGCATTTATTAATTTAACTTATTGTTAAAGAACGCTTAAATCAAATCACAGATACAAAAGATATTGGATGATTTCCAAAACCCTCGCTTTGGTCCATTTTGCCTACACGTGAAGGTAAAACGAACCAGGCATGAAGGCAAAATGGACCTATAGAGACATAATACCAAACTAAAAACTCCACACTGGACCCAGCCTTTAGCTGATTTATAAAATAAATGAGGTTAATAGAAATATCGTATGTCTTCTTCATATTCGCTAGATGAGTCTTTTTTTGTGTTATTGTATATTTTCCCTTTTTGTCTATTTATTTGGTTCATTTTGCCCGTTCCGTTTTTCCTTTTCAGTAGGCGTGTAAACAATAAAATATTTTGAGGTTAATATTGAAGGTAATCATGCCTATTTATCGTTAAAACTAAGTAATATAAACAATATCGCAAACTAAATCACAAAATCCCCTATATCTTTAACGTAATATAACTGTAGGCGATTTAAAATTTGCTGTTTTTACATCAAAACTTGCAAAAATTAACTTTCATTGAAAAAACGTGTGCCGCTGCATGACGGCTTCAAGGACGCTGACCAACTCTGAGTGGAAGGCGACTGTCAAGTTGAAGCAAGTTTGTAATAGATTGAGCGTCTCGCGCCTAGAGTGGCGAGAGCAGCGGCAGCTCTCGGCAGACTTCTCCCCAACGGCAGAGGACCCGGCAGCTCCTGTCGCCGCCTGTACGCCGGAGTCGTTAGATCCAGGTCCTGTACGGGGCACCCGTGTGGGCCGAAACCCTCCAAAAGGAGAGTACGGCAGAACAGAGAAGAACCCAGAGGGTGTTGGCGATCCAAGCCGTACGGGGCTACCGGACCATCTCCGGCGAGGCGGCGTGCCTTATAGCTGGCTCCTTGCCCTGGGACCTGGACGCAGAAATCCTCGCGTCACTGTGGCGGTCATGCGCCCCGTATTAAAGTGGTGGCTAGAAGGAAAACACGGCTCCCTAACATTCCGCGCGACGCAGTTTCTCTCGAGACACGGCTGTTTCGGGAGGTACCTGTGCCACGTGGCCGGTAGGGAGCCTACTGAGGAGTGCCATTACTGTAGCGTATGTGCCGAAGAGACGGCCCAACACGCGCTGGAAGAGTGCTCAGCCTGGGTCGAGCAACGCCGAGAGCTGCGTAGTGTCGTGGGGCACGACCTTTCGCTTCCTACCATAGGTGCGCAGGATGCTAGAGAGCGAAAGGTCGTGGGGCGCCTTCCTTGCTTTCTGCGAGGACGTGATGCCCGAAAGGAAGCCGCGAAAAGGGACAGGGAGGCCTACAGCGCCCTGGCTATCCGCAGAAGAAGGCCAGGGCGCCGAAGAGTGGCGTACGCGCGGCACCTTCCTCCCTGACACTAAGCCCCTGGGCGGCCGGCAAGAGGGTGCCCGCCGCCCAGAGAAGGGCTCAAGAGGGAGCGCTGTGCTGTTTGTTCCGGCACGGCGCCTAAAGCGACGATCCGGGTTATCTCAACACACCCTGAGAGAAGAGGCCCGAGAGAAGCGAGGGCCACGTCACGCTGGGGTCGCCGAAGACTGTCATCAGGGCCCGCGGCCCCGGCTATAGCGACACGAGAAAGGAACAACCGTTTGTTTTTAGTGGGTATACCGGCCGCTCCATCTTGGTCCGGGAAGCCCCACATATCCTCGCTGCCTCCTCACTGTGGCGGTGGGGAATCCGTAAGCTGGATTTTTCCAACGGCAAAAAAAGGAAAAAAAAAGTTCGTAATAAATAGCAGTAACAGTATTAAAGTTATTAGTCCGGTTCGTTTTACCTTCAGGGTCCGTTATTCCTTCTTTTCCCTACAACACATCAGCCTGTGATAGGCCACTGCTGGACATAGGCCTTCCTTAATACACTCCTATAAATTAGGGGGTTTTGGACCGTAACCCAACACGCTCGTCCAACGCGGACAAGTGGCCGACTTTTTATATGCCCATCTGACGCATGGATCATCTTACCTTTTAGACGATTGGGTGATCGGCCCATTTGCCCTAACCAACTAGGAAACAACAATGAAAATTTGTTGAGTCCCCGCAGGATTTGAAACCACGACCTCCGGTTTCTAAAGCACACGGCCGTACCACTTCGCTACGGAGGCAGAATAAGATATGCGGCTCATAATTATGTGATGTGGTGACCCTATTGATTCAATTGTTTTAAACATTATTAAATATAGCAACTAAATTAAATATAGCAATAAAGCAACGAAAAGGTTACTAGAGAGAGTAGTTAGAATATTAAAGATACTTGACAAGAAGTTGAGGACAATTTAAATTTGTATTTCACCAGATAATTATTAAATTCTATACAATAAGTATCCAAAATGTTCAAAACGTATCGAGAAATGGATCCGATAATTCAGAGTGTAATAAATTTTCATTTTGTAGCAGCGGATCAAAGGATAACGTCTCTCAGTAATTAAACGATGTCCTAAATCTGCCCTCTGTAAAACCGTTTAAAGATTTTTATGGCAAAGGGGCCCTTTTCACTCCATAAAGCATGTTTCCGAGACATTTTATACCTCGGGTGATGCATTGAAAACAGCGTTTGTTTGAGTTCGTTAACCTTGATTAAAATTGATAACAGAGATAATTAAAATTAGTTTTGTAAATTAAAGATCAGGCAAAGTTTTATTATGCCGCTATATGTATAGATTACTATGCTGCAAATCTATTTATGAACATATCTGGTACATAGGTTAAATTTATACTACAACTATATCATCATCGACTACACCTTCTTTTTGTTTTGTATTTTATTAAAGCGTACATTATACAGTTATATAATGAATAAACTGCCTCCGTAGGTTACTGGGATGTGGACTCGACAACTTTTCTGGTTCGGGCAATATTGGCTGATCACTCGCTTGTCTGCAAAGTAACACGATCTATGCGTCGGATGGGCATGTAAAAAAGTCGGTCCTGCGGTGCACCTGTATTGACGCTAACACTTGTGCACTATAATATCTCCTGCTCAAAGGGCTGATCTCTAGTATAAATCGGCCGCCGTAGTCGGAATCGACTAGGAAAACAATAATATTATATAATGGATCAACATCAAACTACGATTTATAAGAAAAGAGCAGCAAATCAAAGTAGATAAGTTAAAAACTAATGAGATTGTTCCGCGGATTGCCTATACACGCCCATCCGACGCATAGATCATCTTACTTTTTAGAGAATTGGGTGATCAACTAGGAAACAACAATGAAAATTTGTTGAGTCCCCGCAGGATTCGAACCCCGACCTCCGGTTTCTAAAGCATACCACTAGGCTACGGAGGCAGTTGTACATGACTCACACGACAATAATACAATGTTAGCGTAATTCCATGTAACAGATTAAAACAGTGATTAGCGTTTTAATTGACAATAAAGTTAATTTCTGAAAGTGTGATCGATAGCCTCGCGGCAACATCGCGCAATACGCCCGGGAACACGTCGCTTAACTAAGAGCCTAAATTCAATTAAGGCAGTTAATTTAAACCGCTTTGTGTCAACACTACACCCGTGGTTTGTGATTAAATGTTACGTATCCGTTGCTGTTTTGCGTTTCGATTGTTTTATTTACAATATGTTAGTTTTTTTTTTACATTATGATCGTTATATTAATAAATAAATGTTGTGCGTAAAATTGTATTTTTCCTCTAGATCTGCCACTTTCGGTCAATAAAGTGATTCAGTGATATTTCTACAAGCGAGCAGTTTAGCTTTGTTTACAATTTTCCCGACGTTTTAGAAACTTTACAGGATCCATAGTCACGGGCAGACAGACAAGAAAGTATTATTGATATTTTGTCAAAAACATATCAACATCAACAACCTACAGTTTCAAATTAGTAATTGTTGCTTTGTATTTTACTCAAGCTTTTTCCTACTTAACATTGCATCATCTAACAATTGTTGTTCCCAGTTACGTTCCGTACGTAAACGTACGTTAGTGAAACAATCCAATGAATAAACAAAGCAACGTATAGACTGATTTTTATGTAAAATATGTACAGTAAACAATAACTAACGTTTGTAAATGCTTCGTCATACGGTTTGTTTCTTGCAGCGACCGCTGATCAACCTTTTCCCGCCCTTTCTACGACACAAGGAAACTCCATTTGCTGGCAAAAACACAGTGGGTTTGTCCCTTACCCGTTATACTAGAAAGGGACTCTATTTATCTATTAACATTTACAAACAATAGCCAAATAACAGTCGAAATTTAAATTTAGTTTTAGTCTTAATTTCAAAATTTACTTAATATTGTTAAGGCTTAAAAAGATTCATGTCTGACTTATGGATTTATGTATACATATACTAATTAATAATACTGAAATATTATGGACGAACTTTATTATGGGAGGCAGAAAACATTACATTACTTAATTTGCATAATGTACTAGAGAAAAAGTCACGTAATTCAGAGTTTTTTAAACTAACCTTTAATTTTAAAGTAATAAAAAAAACATCAATGCCAAATCCGCGTCATAAAGCGTTCGTTGACACGGGTGACGCTTTTGAAGCAATTACAGCGAGCACGAAAAAAATATGTGTGTTAGCTCTGTTCTCTGCTGGCTCACGTAACTGTATTTGCAATGCGGCGATCCTGCACCTCTGCCTTTGATCCAGGCTCTGCTGAATGGACCCCGTATTAACTTTCCACTGCGCAGCTCGTTAAGAGTTGTCAGACGTTACAGTTAGGGTTCATCGCTATTTTTATATTAATTACATTACGAAACAAACGAGTCACATGAACATCCGAAACTATATTAAAGGACTAAATTAAACTAAACTAACTTTCATTAGGCTGCTGAAGAATATAAGTCATTTTTTACTACTGGTCAATTGTAATGGACCTTTATAATTACGCAATGAATGACAAGTTAGATAGTTATTGCGACAACACTTTTAATGAAGAAACAAAGTAGGATATAAGAAACCAGATCAAGTTACATTTTGTTAACGTAAGACACAAAAGACAAAATAAGTAGGCAGTATCAGTCGCCATCATTATTTCTTAGAGCTGTTTTCCCAAGATATTATTGGGTTGGCTTATAATCCCTCTAGATTTATCTGAATAACAAAGTGAAATCTTCACAACTATGTGGTATCAGAAAATTTTTAGGCACGGTCGTTCACGATCGCCAAAGAGGGTTTCGCCGCCGGAAGACTTTTTAGATGCTCATTTGGCGCATAGATCTTCTCAATTTTCTAGCAATTAAGTGATCACCCCATATCATCATAACCATAACAAGAGAACAACGATAATCGCATAGCCATTTTTTTACACGTTTCGAACCAATGTTCACAGATTAGTCTACATAATACAGCTAGGGCAAGGAGGCAGTGACAACTAAAATTATCTTTTTTTTCAATTGGATATTTTTTATTAGTTTGACAGCCCTCATGTAGATTTACGGTTATTTATATTTCGCAACATTATAATGTCATATAGGAACGTAATGAACCAAAGGAAATGTACAATATTACTCGCTGCTGTAACTTCTTACGCTTAATGCGATATTAGTTCACGTATTAAGAGGATTTTTGATTCGTTCTTTTTGCTAAAACTAAGATGTTGTATAGCGAAAAGACTGATAAACTCAACTTGATACTACTATGTAATATAAATAAAAAAATGCTTATTTGTACTCAACGTTAAATTATTTGACCTACATTTGCCTCCTTTTGTTAATGTAAAGCTTACATATACATGCAATGTAAATCAAAATATGATAGATAGTACAGTGGTATTGATTTTATATAAAAAGCGTAATAGAGAATAGTTCTACAAAACATAAATAATACAAAGAATAAGAAGGTATCCATAATAGAACTACAAATAAATCTTTCTAATCCTGTTCGCACTAAACCTTCTATAGGGTTTAAAAAATTAAGTTTAAAATGTTATCACCCTAATTAGGAGAACTAACTTTTTTAATATTGAATGGCGAATAATTGTACGAAAGGCGTTAGCAATGATAACCAATCGAAGTTCCAGGAGCGGGCGACGTAACTTGGCGGGAATTTCATTTTGATAAACTGTAGATCGAATTCCTGCAGCAGAAGTTTGTTTTAATTTGATATCTGATTACTCTCGCAACTTTTACTCTGTCTAATGAACGTATTTTTATTCAGTAGACAACACTCATGACTCGGAAGTTTGAGCTTAATGAGAAATATTATGATGCATATACATTGTTCACTTACATTAACGATATCTTATAATGAAGATGATTAGTATATATATATATATATATATACACATATATAGTGATGATAGTAACATTTACAATGAACTGCACAAGTGTGATATGTTAAGTGAAGTCATATGTTCTTTAATTTAAGTTGGGACTACAAGCTAAGCAACACTTTACTAAGGAAAGAAAAAATATCCCATACGCTGCACTAGGAATGGGAAAACAAAGCATATAAAAAAAACAAAGTGATCTATCAAAAGTTCTCTATCATCTGATTGCAAACCAAAACATGAAACCAATAATAAATCAATTCATTATTGATCTCAGGTCTTGGTCTTGGTCTTCTTAATTTTTAATTTTTTTATTCATGGTGATTTGCATGTGATTTTACAAACTGTCATAGTCTAATCAATACATGGAAATAGACCTGCCGCCTTTTTTCTGTCGATGGACGAATCGTAACCTGTATTTTTTAGCTATTTATCCGTCGTCCCCCTAATACGACGAAATTTGGTACTCTTGTCAAGAATAAAACAGATATACAAAATATACCCACTTAAAAGCAGCAGGCTCGGTTTTAGACCTCATCGGTGGTAGACGCTTGTGAGCATCAACTAAAATTTTACTGTGATTCTCAAACTTTGCATATATCATAAATTTTAACAAAATGAATACATGTGCAGAATGTAACACGAAGTTGAGAGATGGAGCAACTGCAACCGTTTCCTAGACTTTCAGTGTTCCGGCATAACAGAAGCTTGTTATCGAAAGCTTGGGGACAGAAAAACACCAAAATGCAAGAACAGTACGTCACCAATTCAAGCTTCATTTAAAACAAATCAGCCCACGAATTTAGTGTACAAGAAGAGTTGAAAAAATAACTGCCCAATTAGCACCACTACAGGGTCTGCAGGAAGATATAAAGGAGATAAAGGAAGAAATAAGACATCTGAAATGTTCACTGAAATGGCGCACGAGGCCATAGGGAACTTTACGTCTAAAAATTAGAATCCTGTATTAATCAAATCGAAATAGTTTGCGAATGCGGTGCCAGTTTTACAATCAGAAGTAGGAAGATTAACTGAAGAGATTCATAAGAGTGATCAATGGGCCAGATTAAATAACGTCGAAATTAAAGGATACCTCTGAAAAATAATGAAAATCTGTATGAAATTGCTTTACATATAAGCAATGTCATTGGTTTGAAAATAAGAAAGGAGGACATAAATTATATAGCACGACTACCTACCGCCTTCCTACACCCTTGAAATCCATACTTATTAGTTGTAATAACGCTACTTGAAGGAAGATTTTCTTGCTGCAGCCCGAAATCATCGGCAGTTGTACTCAGACTCTTTGGGATACAGTGATAAAGCACCTGTTTACGTTAATGATCATTTGACAACATATAATAAGAATTTATTGTCTAGAGCCAAGTCACTAGCAAAAGAACATAATTTAAAATTTGTCTGGGTCAAACACTGTAAATTTTGTTGAGAAAATGACCATTCCAAAATATTTTTATAAAATCAGAAAAGGATTTGGAAAGTATAACGTAAAGCAGTTACTTTTACGGATTTTTATCCTATACCGTTTGAATTAACGTGCAATTTGCAGTGCATTATAGCCATATTTGATTTATTATTGCTTCGCATTTGCTCGATATGCCAAACTCCACAAGACGGTACTCTTGAATGAGACCATTCTTTGTGTCTATGCAATATTTTTACGAGCCAATATAAGACACATTAACGTTGTATAATAGTACTTATAAAAATGTTTCTTTTATAATATTTTATAAAACCAGCATGAAACATTTATTTAAATACAAACATGATTTAATTTACCTATATTATCACCTTAACCTATTCTACCGTTTATTTCACCTAACCATTTTCCCAAGTTTTAGTGGGGTTACCTTATAATCTATCCCGATTTACCTAAATAACAGTTTTTACGCAGAACGACAGTAACACACACCTAACAACTGACATACACAACCCAAAAAGTTCTAAACTTCATTCTAAGGATGACTTAGTTTTCTGTCCATCTGATGCATGAATCATGTTACTTTTCAGACAGTTGGATGTTTGGCACATATTGTGCTGACCAACCAGAAAAAAACGGAAACACAACGTTATTTCCCCGCAGGATTCGAATCCGCGACCTCCGGTTTATAAAGCAAGGGTCAATACCGCTACGCCTCTTCGCATATGTGCCATCACTAAAGAACACGAAAGCGTCATCGAAATTTCACTTTTAGACAACCAAGTAATCAGCCCAAAACACCCCCAACAACTAGTAAACAACAACACAAAGTTGTCCCCCCTTGGGGTTCGATCCCATAAAGCGAGCGTCTGTACCGGGCAGTTGATTGATTACTAACAAAATGCAAAGGCCACGTAAAATTTTCTAACTAATGTCACTTAGCAGTTAGTATCTTAAGAAGTTACATTGCCTTTTTTTATATACTTTTTAGAAAAGTTGAACTTATATCAAGGACAGATGTGAAGAAAACTGACCATCTTTAAAACCAAACAAATAAATCAAATTGGAATGTCTGCTTGTAACATCAACATAACTTGTTTTTAAATGATTACATTGTGATATAAAACCGATACGTATAACGCAACAGTTTTTTCCTTTATTTTGTTCTGACTGTCTGTCTGTTCGTTCTGGCTAATCTTTGGAATGGCTGGACCGATTTTGATGGTTTTTGGTGTAATTGGTAGTGATTTAGACTACTTTTATTAAGAAAAAAAAACTACACATTGTCACGCGGATGGAGTCGCCGGCCACAGCTGATATATCTTATATTGAAAACAGTCTTATCCCAAGTAAGTTTAGCTTTTATATCGATTATCGATTTCGATATCGATTTTATGAATAATTGTATACCGTTTGCTATACATTTATTTATAAAATCGATATTACATTGATTTTCTTCCTAACTAGTAGAAAAGCAGACTGTTAATTCAAAGTGGCCTAGCATTGCTCCCGCGCCGGACGCGCCCCGTCACGAGTCTACTAAGAGTTTAACCCAATTCGCTGCGTTCTGCTCGCTCAAGCCCCCATTTAGGTGTCTTTGTGCTCAATTGGAACGCCGTGTCGGCCTCGTATGGCACAACTTTTTACTTAAACAAACTAAGGTTAAAAAAAACGTTGACAGTTCTGGTCATATAACACTGGAACGTTGCCGCGTAAACTGTACATATGTATAGCAATTTTGTACCAGCTAGTTATCAAACTATTATACATAATTTATTTTAATATAATATTAAAATCCTCAATGCTAAAATCAATATTTTATTTATTTTTGTGCGAAACTATGTTGGAACACTTTTAATGTTCGCTGCTACAGCATTCACAATATTTAAAGTTTTGCGCATTGTTCTTAAACCTAGACGTTATTCACGTATAAATTGAACAAAATTGTTTTCCCTTTATATGAGTACCAAAAATTAATTTGCTAATACAATAATAAATATTTAGTTATGTTTAAATACTAAAAAAGTTATTAACATATACATTTACATTCGAAGTAAATAATGAACGACACGATATTGTAATTACTTAACTTAACATAAAAATATTACAGATTTGATATTTTACTAGGGGTATTGCATAATTTAGTTACAAAATAAAAATAGATATTATCTCTGCCTTGTTATAACTTTCTCTGTGTTCAAGAAGTTTCACATTGAAACGTATACGGCCGATGTGCATTCTGTATAACACTCATTATTTTCATTTCGCAACTACATCTCAACCAAATGGGGGTCGAGGACAGATTCAAGGGTCTCGAACTCTCGCTCTCAAGAACGGAGGCCCTCTGCCAACTGACGCGCGAGGCACTCGACTAAACAATGTGCATCAAAAGCGCTATATTCCACCTGATACATTTATATCTGTCAAGTGCGAAAGATCAAAAAGACTGAAAATCATTTTTGCATCGCGACACAATAGTATTATTCGAATAACGTACGATTTTGAACGAAATAACAGACCAATTTTGATTATAAACGAAATAAACACAAAGTAAAAGGTCGTTTTGTTGTGAGCGTATCTATTTCTCATTTCAATAAATGAGCTATATATATCTCTTACGCTTATATTTTGACATTAGTTGACTTATTAAGATTAATATAAGCTATTTTGGTCCTTTGAGTCAAACATTATATTAGAGAAGACTAAGGTGGAATGACTTTGGTACCTTCGTGTGGTGTCAATGTTGAAAAGAAATAGTGTGGAAACACTACTGTGTTTCAGTTATAGGAGACCGTAATAAGTTTTATAATGGTGAGACGTACTCAAAAACGTTTACCTCTACACTAAACTATGTTTTTAAGGTGT
Source organism: Lamproptera curius (assembly GCA_029286875.1). NCBI lineage: Eukaryota > Metazoa > Arthropoda > Insecta > Lepidoptera > Papilionidae > Lamproptera > Lamproptera curius. The sequence continues at coordinate 1,196,170 of JAGSMT010000063.1, read as the reverse complement.
TTGAGCAATAAGACGCTAGAAATTAACATATATATATATGTTAATATAATATATAAACATCAATGTCAAATACACATATATCCATCTTCGGTGTGCTAATGGAAAAGTATTGACGGTAATAACACCGCAGGGTTGATTAAAAATAAATATAGAAAAGACCAGTCACATTTAAGCTATTAATATGCCTGTACTAGAAATAGTTTAAAAAAACATTGTCCTCAAGGCAGTTGAAGAACATTTATACCTAGGACTATTTATTTAGTTAGTTAAGTCCAACTTGGCATCATTTTCATTAATATAGACGTAAGTCTAAATATTCCAACACAATTAAATATTAAAAGACAATTGATAATTTTGGTTTGGTCAAATCTGGTGCACTAAGTGTAAACTTCATTATTCAACAAAAAACGCCTCAATTCTGTACTACATTACAGATTCAAATAAACTGATGTGTACACTACATATACGGATATCAATCAAAATCCTTTAGCGATCATGATATTTCGCCGATTTGATGTTTATAATAAAATGATCAAAATTCAGCGGAAGATGGCACCGTTGGAAGCAATACGATGTAACAGCGAAACTTTCTCATCGAAACTTATTCAATATTACCAACGCGCCACTTACAACACCCCCTTTCTCCACTCGCAATATCTAAGAAAAATACATTTGCACGTGACATATTTACTTTGTGTATATATTAATATACTATTCGCTATAAATGTTTAATATAAAAACACGTTATTATAAAAATAGTACAAACTAAATCTGTCTCTGTCTGTCTGTCCGACTGTCTGTCCGTCTTTACTGTCTGAATCATTCAACCGATTACGATGAAATTTAGTGTATACTAAGAATAGATTCCAAGATATACACCTATAATCAAAACACCTCTTTTATATTATACTATACTATTTATATTATACTATTTCAGTACACCTTGTGGTCCATTCTTCTATTCCACGCGGAAAAGTCGGAGGAAAACGCTAGTTATATATAAGTAATAAACGCTAGTTATATATAAAAACAAATTATTATTATTAGGCATTATAAAGACGCTACTAGGAAAATTACATAAGATAGCTTCTTCCTTTTATTGTTCTTTTACTGCCAGGATCTCATAGTTGGTTCAAGTAGTTAATTTAACGCATAACCTCGTCAAACTATAAAAAATAATATATTTTATTACTTCAAGAACAATTACTTCATATATCAGTTCTTTCGGCTAATACATCCAGATTTTTACGCAGAGCGACTGGTCCGCAACGCAAAGGGTTAACTGCATTTGTTGTCAGTAAATTTGAAGATTCTGAAATCCTATACCGACTGTGAAGTATTCTTGACACCGGGAACTACTTTTACACGCCTCTCCGAAACAAGGATCATTTTACTTTTCACACAACTGATCGACCCATATGGTCCTAACCAAATATTAAAACAGCGTATATATCGGTGATCCGTATTGTCCGTACAGCAAGTCGACTTCAGAAGATATTTAACAGATAAAAAATAGTACCAAAACTTGTCTTATTAATATAGCTAATTTCTCAAGTTTCAAATGGCGTTAATTTTAATTTAATTTCTTACTTTTATAACAAATCTCAGCATAAATTATTGTCGTACAACAAGTTTATTCACTGAAGTAAATATAGCATTCGGGTTAGTAGAATAAAACTAAAGTCTTATATGTTAAACATAATTTCATTTATTAAAACATTTATTTAGACTAAAGAAAAATAAAACCAAAACCATAGCGTATTTCCAGAATAAAAACGCCTATTGGGCATAAATTTCACGCGTTGATATTAAATAGAGGGTTGATATAGCCCCGTTTTCCCATGGGCCCTCGCATTACGTATTCGGAACTAAAAATCGAGTACGCACATTTGAATATATTTCCCGTGTAACTTTTCGAAATATTGCTTTTCTGTTTCCACGAAATGTTCACACATTGCTAATGCGTAATGTTCTTTATTGCAATTTCTTAATTTGTGTAAATATTTGCAAACATTTAAATGTAAATAAATGTTTCTTAGGCCTCCCTAAAACACCCTATCCATTAGGGGTGTGGACTGTATGCCACCACGCTGGTCCAATGCGGGTTGGTGGGTGGACCGATTTTACATGCCCATCTGACACATGGATAATCTTACTTTTCAGACAATTGGGCGATCGGCCCAAATTACCATAACCAACTAGGAAACAACAATGAAAATTTGTTGCGTCCCCACAGAATTCGAACCCACGACCTCCGGTTTCTAAAGCACACGCCCATACCACTAGGCTAAGGAGGCAGTTTCTTAAACAAGTCGGCGAAATTATTTGTGTTATTACAATTGTACTTTTCTCTTTTAAATAATGTATAAACTGCTCTAATATAAACTCTCTTTAAAATAATACGACCTTCATAATGTCTGTGGAAAACAAGCCTAGACAAACTGCGTAGCAAAATTCTTAATTAAGGTAACCATTTGTAATCCCTTTCAACAATGCCTTCATTCCTATTGTGAATGTTTACGTTTTCATAAATATTGAAGATAATCCGTCCGGGAGATTTAATTAATGTCCTTTCAGAGGTCAGGCTAAACAGTATAATTTAAAATCAAAAACAATTTTACAAATTCTAAAACAAATTTAAAGATACAATTTTATGATATTTGAATGTCTGTGTTTCACATATCTTTACGAATATGTGTAGAACACAGATATTCGAAATAACAAATACGGTTATAAATATTTACACGAAAAATCCGTAAAAACGCTGGATTTTTTTAAATTTTTTTTATGACATGCGCAGGCAGACTAGTAGTCGGGCCACCTGATGGGTAGTGGTCACGAAAGCCCATAGACATTGGCAATACCAGTGGTATCGCCAACGCGCTGCCTACCGTGAGACACAGGGTGTTAAGTCTCGTTTAGCCAGTAAATACGCTGGCTACAGTGCCCTATAAACCGGAACACAGCAGTGTTTTCACACTACTGCTTCGCGGCAAAAATAGGCACCGGGTGTTACCCACCCAGTTGGTCTCCTGTAAAAAGGGGACTTACCAAAAATAATCGCATAAATAAAATAAATAATCTCTGTTTTAGTTTATAAATAGGTAAACACAGATAATTTATTAACTTTGATTTAACTATAATCACGTTGAATGTATTCGTTACGTAACATTATTATTAATAATTCATAAAACGCAATTTCCTGGATTTGAGCTAAAGCTTACTTTCCCATTATTCCGTTTTTACATCACTTAATTTGCGCGCGCTAATCCCGCAGCGCGGCGCTGAGATCGCGCCACGACGCCATCTTACATTAATTAAAATAACGAATGTGGTTAAAGCTCGAAGGCGGTTTATGGTTACATCTCTTTTATAATTTATGAAATATTTTTCTTAGCGTAATGAAAACGTTTCCACGTTGAAAAATAACTTCTTGTTAGTTGAGCATAAAATTAAACGAAAGGTAAGCTTGCGTATAATTTAATATGACTTGTAATGTTTCTAAGAGAAAATTTTATAAAGATAGATAGATGTAATACTATGTTCGTTGTATAACGTTGAAGCTTCTCTGAGTCTGTTGGAAATTCTCTCGTTTCAATTTGTCTGATTACCTTGAATATTTTTGAAGTTTTATTTTTCACCATGATTTTATCACTGTTGTATAACATAAATTAATTTAGGATAAAAGACAAGGTGTTGATTATCTAGTTTACTTAGAGGCTTTATTGTGTTTTGAGTATCGTCATTAGATTAGAAGAATTATTTGCAAAAAATGCATTTGTCTTTTATTTTTGGCTAAAATAAAACCCCACTCTCAAGAGACTAGACGAAATACTGCCGATAACAAAAATATTTGTTTTTGAAATATCATTAGAAAATGTTCAAAGTTAAAAGTGACGGGTATGTATTTCAATCCACTAAATTTTCAGTCTTTTCAATTCAATTTAAACATATAAGTATTTAAAGTAAAATACACACTAATAAATTTATCAATCCATGTATTTATTTATTTTACTTAAATGATTTTAAAATACTAATATTGTAAATCCAAAATAAGTTTGATGTGAAATTTTCTAATACATTTTAAAGCTTGTACTTTTGTAAAAAAAACTCAATGATGAATTTCGAGTAAGACATCGAATCACTTTTACATCGCCAGATATTTATTTTTTTCTACATTCCAGTTTGTGATGCATATTTTAAATTAAGCCTGATCAGACTATCTATACTGATGTGACATCGCATTCAAAACTTGGTCTAAAGTCTGCTAAACTTTCTGAGATTTAAGTTGTGAGTAAGTTTAAGTTTAAACTGATTTTAGTCAGTCTCTGTATTTTTTGACACATGAATTAATCGCGCTATAACATAAATGTAATAGAAGTATGTCTTTATAAGGACTACACGGATATATAACAAGTTATCTATACATTTGATTTCAATGTAACCAATCAGGTGATGGCGATAATATATGACGCTATGTAATATGCATCGTCACCAAATGTCAATTACGATCATACATATCATACAATGTGCCTTCATCTAAGCAACATTATTTTGACATAAGGCTTTGGTCATTTAAATTTAGGATCTTATGGGCTCTGTTTTATTATAAATATTATTTATATTCATACTCATAGTTTGCTCTCTGCTCATGGACGCTAAAAAGAGTCCGAAACAGCAGTAATAAAATTTTATAATTAACTTCTAATTAACTGCCTCCGTAGCCTAGTGGTATGGGCGTGTGCTTTAGAAACCGGAGGTCTGACTGCGGGGACTCAACAAATTTTCATTGTTGTTTCTGCATGTAATTGACTGAAAAGTAAGGTGATCCATGCGTCAGATGGGCATGTAAAAAGTAGGTCCACCCACTAACCCGAATTGGACCACCGTGGTGGGATATGGTCCAAAAAACCCTAATGGAAAGGGGTTCTAATTAGGGGAGGCCTATGTCCAGCAGTGGACTATCACAGGCTGATGATGTATATTTTATAATTATAAATTTTAGTCAAATAAAAGTAACTTCATAATATCATAATATGATACGTTAAATTGTAGATATATGACATCTAATAAAAACAAACATCCCTACAATATCTGTCAATATCAAGCAGAGTTGGAGTTTGTATTGGCATAACCATAAAGGTCGTTTATCGTATGAGCAAATAAATTCCCCCATTTCCCCGCCGATCCTTTCATTTCCTATCAATCCTTGAGCGCAACCGCAAAGTGAAAGCTCCGTTAATTATAGCATTGGTACGAGACGATGGCTAGTGTGTCTCGCGTACATTCGATGGCAGGAGGCGGGGGCAGGGGGATCGGGATAGGGATCCCCCTGGAGCCCCCTGCTGCGGAATTGGGTCGCGGGAAGGGGAGAGAGGGGAAGCGGGGGACAGCCCCAGCGCGTTTTTACAACTCCCGTTGGCGGGAAGCGAGCGAAAGGCCCGCGTACTTATCGCAATTATCGTGTACAATGGTGGTAATTACTTACGTTTTGTATTTGGTTCATCTTGGTGAAGTGCCGGCCGAACTCCCACAGGTCCACGCCGAATTTCAACGCCCAATTCTTAACTCTGAAACGGAAATGTACCTCTTTAGTTTCGCGAGTACGCTACCGCCATATTGGAATGGGATGAGGCGGATTTCCGAAATTGCTTTTTGTTTTTTTTATTTTTATGTTTTTCAATTATTATTAATTCTATTAATTACAATTAAACTGAATTTAGAATGAAAATAAATTATAAAGGGTTAAAAATACAATCTTCATTAAATAAAATAATAACGAAACGAAAATTGACGGATAAAAAATGTTATTAAGTTTATTATAAAGAATAATTTAAAAAATATTATTTCTAACATATCTTTCTTCTTGTTTTTTCATTAATTTGTTTTCTGCAGGCTACGCTGCAATCAAGACGCTTTCATTATTACAACATAATTTTTTACATATTTCTTCAAAATTAGGATTCCAATTTTAATGTAGCAAATGGCGATCAAATGTTTGTGCAAAATAAGTTATTGCGCTGACGTTGTCGTCATTCGAAAAGGCCAATTTGATTAACTCTCCGGTCCATACCTGTCGGGCGAGCTGGGACGCGGTGGAAAATGTTTTTCCATCAATTTCCATTTCCCCTTCTAGCGCTCAAGAGCTTTTTAAAGTGGACATTTTACGGACGCAGAATAAGTTACCGATACGACATCCAGATCTTATATAATGAATAGCGTTGCAATGAGATGATCATTATTTTTAAAATGATTCTAAGGATTTTTTCACGTTTCGAATTGTGTAAGGTAACTACTTTTTGTTGGTCTAGAATTGTATGTATTAACGTTTAGTATTACAATTAATTTAATTAATTCTCAAAGCTTAATACTTCACTTCTATCGCAATATAAATCTCTCCTTAGTTAAAAGTCATTTACCTACAATTTTTTCTTAATATAACCCAAAGGTTATACTATTCCACTATTGTACAAAATGCAAAGTTTTGATAAAGAATTAAACTAGGTAAAGTTTTCATTCGACACGTGGCAATAGGCTAACAAATAAAATCTAAAAAAATACGATTAAACATTGAACCAATCGAAAGCCCGAGAATTTGTCGGGCTGAAGGCAAAAATGTATTCAGTATATGTTATTTATTAAATGTTGGTAAATCTAAAAGTTACCAACGCCGTCTTACTCCGAACATATTAGATTTAATAAATTAACCAACTCAGATCTACCCACACCTCAAATATGCGAATTGGCAACTGCCACATGTCTGCGGTGTCATATATAGAATTATGGTCTAATAATAATATTTGTATTACATATTGACTGTTGATTAAAATTTCAAATTTAACACCAAAACATTTTAATTTCTTTACAACATCACAGACATTTGAAACATCGATCTTTATCGTTATATTTACACTTAATAAAATCGTACGTTCAGTTACAGTATATTAAAATTGTACACCATGTATATTCTATTAAATACGATTAGAAAAATATATTTATACATTTAGATTAAATAATCACATAGTTTAAGAAAGAGGAAAATGGTTACAGATATAATTAAGGCGTCTTAAATTGAAAAAAGAGTTTTTCCCACATTGGCAAATAGCATACTATCTCTATATTCAGTCTTCAGAATGGTATCAAAATAAAGCTATATTAATAACATTTTGAAGTCAAAATCAGACGAAACTATTTTCAATCTATTACAATCTGACTCCTAGTAAGAATAGACATTGGGAGTAGTGAACGGGATTGACAGAATTAGTTTCATAGTAGATTAGATCAAACCATTGTACAGAGTTCTAGCTAAATCAGTATCATCTAAACTAAGTTACTGAAAAGTAACCATCGCAAATATCTAATTTAAATTATTTCTAGCTATATCAAAAGAAGATTGTATTAAGTTTCGGAAATACACGATATACAATTGAAAAATAACGATACCATAAAGAAACAAATATTTAAAAAGTAGTTTGAATTGAAGCCAAAACTAAAAAATAAATGACCCAATATTAACATTTACAAATTGGTGTAGCAAGACTTCAGTAAATACCAAGTAAAGTACTATTTTTTTTTAAAGATGTGCTTAAGAACAATGGAGATAGCATCATTGAATTTTTTAATAAATTTTGCTTTTATGCAAACACCTTTCAAAATGACGGATTAACTTTTGAACGCATCTTATTTCTAATACTTTGTTAAAACGATATCTAACGTGATAAGCAACAAAAAGCTGCTTCATATATAGCCCCCACATTGACGTAGTACTTATAAGCCCGTTTCTCTACATTGCAAAACAAAACAACGCCCCACGCGAAGATCGACCGCTTGTCCCCGCCAAAAAGCCATTTCCTTATTCCGTTCCTTTTAATCTGCGCCACAATGCGCTCATTAGCAATCAGCGAGTGTTCAGCGACCATTGTCGACGCTCGTCATCGGCACAACTTCGCCATTTTGAATTATACGCGTAACGTCAGGTGCTCTCGAGAGTCGCCACAATGTCACGACTTGGTGTGTCGAGCACCTTAGCTTTCCCGTAAATGAGAGCTTAATGTTTCTTGCGTTGCCGGTGCGGGGCCTAAAATAAGCACGCTTTTGTACCCCATAATGTGTATTGTAATGTGTATTAAACGAAATCTTGACGTTTTATGACGTATTCACTTATTTAGTATTTAAACGTTGGTATATTTTGTTTTGATTCATGTATATTATAATTTAGCATTTGTGAGGTATGACCAAAATGAGATAAAAGTTATATAGATTATATTACGAAAAGAGTAATGGTATATCGTTAAGGTAGTGCGATATTTCTGACGGCCTCCGTAGCCTAGTGGTAAAGGCGTGTGCTTTAGAAACCGGAGGTCGTGGGTTCGAATCCTGCGGGGACTCAACAAATTTTCATTGTTGTTTCCTAGTTGGTTATGGCAATTTGGGCCGATAACCCAATTGTCTGAAAAGTAAGATAATCCATGCGTCGGATGGGCATGTAAATAGTCGGTCCACCCACCAACCCGCATTGGACCAGCGTGGTGGGATATCGGTCCAAAACCCCTAATGGAGAGGGGTGTATTAGGTGAGGCCAATGTCCAGCAGTGGACATTTGTTTTTATTTCCACTATTTTAATTATAAGGCGTATCTAATAAAACTATTAACAGTTTTTGATAGTTATTACAAATCACGGTTTTTAAACTAATGATGTCAACTATAGAATATACATTTTGCTAATAAATTAAAAGTTTCTCGGCAGGAAGTAGATAATTTTAAGTTACGACAACAAAAATCCTAGCCCCCGTCGCGGTTTCGTTTGTATTAACTTATGTATGTATATTAAATCATACGGATAAACAAACACGCAGGCTGGCTAAATGTATTTAATAAATCCAAACCTAAGACTTTCCTTATCCTCTTAGTAATCAGTGTTTATCTCCGTTCCATTAGGGTTAGAATTTTAGTAAAAACGTCACGTAGCGTGAGATCCGAGCGAGATTTCTAGTAAAACACGAACAATCCGATTAAGTCTGGGAATATCTTGTTACTGTAATCGCTTCAACCCTAAAGCTGGGCTACCCCATTTACTCCTCACCTGTTTTTGTAATGCTCTCCCGTACTCCGGCAGTAGCCTCGATTGTGGCTTACGCGGGAATCCGATTTCATCGCTTCTCGATTTCAATTGCGGCGCCTCTTTTTTGGCTTTATTTTGCCGTGGGGTTTATTTGAATATGTTTTATGCGAACGTACGATTCGCTAGTTACGTATGAATTGCTTTTACGAATGTTGTATGTTATTTAACTATACAACTACTAGGGTTTTATTTATCTTAATTTATTATTCGATTTTAAAACAATAGTATTTTAATTAATGTATAGAATGATTATACAAACAGACAAATATACAAGTAATCATACATTATCATCATCAATCATCATCATGATCATATCTGTATAACAATAATAGTAGGTAATTATAATATTTTTGGACACCAACAAATAATATACAAAATGTAGTATTGGAATAACAATAACATTATCCTTGGATATTAATTATTTTATATATTTTAAGTTAAATACATTGTATCTAGGTAAAAATTACTACAATAACATTACTCTAAAGTCCAGCGTTAATTTTAAATAAAAACAAATCGTGTCGTAAATATAATAAAAGCTCTTTAACATTTTAATGCCTTTCCTCTTTGAACTTTTTTCTTAGCGCGATGGTTTCTCCGCAACTTTCTGCGCCGAAACTTTTTGCGGGTATTTAATTCTTTATTTTGCCAAAGCTCCGAGAGCTTTTCCTTAAAAAACTGTTTGTTCTCCTAACCGGCGGCATACTTTAGCGGAACCTCATCTGTGTCCAACAAAGACATCATTTTAATAAAAGGCTCCCAGGTAGAAGCAATTTATGCGAGGAATAATAAAGATTTTCCACTTCATAATTGGAAACTTTGTAAGTGAACCCGCTGCATCTTAATAAGCGATTTTTTCATCGTGCTATAGTCCTATTGTAGCTTCAGGTCGGCCTTATCTTGAAGGTGCTTTTATATAATAGTTTGATTTAAAACATAACTACCAGGTGTAACTATGTCTTGTTTTGTATTATTTCTAAATAATTCCTAGCTATATATTTTTTATTTTATTATATTATTGGTGTTATAAATTGTGAATTATAACATCACCTTTAAGTTTATTTTCCCAATTACTAAAAAGTTCAACTCGTGGCAGCGTTCCATGTAACTAACAGTAGTAATTGTATTTTTTACATTTATCTAACTTTAATTGACTTGGTCGGCCTAAATATACAAATCCTGAACTTCAGTCATAGTTTACTCATGATTGTCTAAATAAATAGAATACTCAAAATACATATGAAATAAAATCTTGAATATATTTTAAGCAAAATCTGAACTGGTAATATAATTTTCAATCTAAACAAGTTTTAGATAGACCGATCAACAACGGCACTTGCCCCCTAACAACTATGAGAGCTCCTTTGTTTCCAACCAGTCAAGTTACAAGTAGCTTCTCTAGATATCGGTCCCGATCTACGTCTAAACCTTGCTTAATCCCAGATTAAGATGCACGGGCGGTTCATAACGCAAGACGTGTCGGTTGCATCGGTCCCGGTGGTTTTATTAATCGGCGGCGTCGTTCTCCGGCAGACGGGGTGTCAGACGTGCCCTTACGTAAGTCAGCCTCCGTAGTACGCAGCCCCATCCCCGGCCCCCGCCGCCCGCACCGGATCAATACTGCCGGCGCCTTTGACATGTGCCCGCGTGCCGGCTCGCAAATATTTACGAAGCGGAAGCGGTTCATAACTGCTTACATTCGGATGTTTGATGGAGTCCCGCGATCGGGATGTAGTCCTATTAGCTTAGCTTGGCCGGAGCTAAGTTCTAGCTCGGAGATTTAAGTCACCGTAGCTCTATTTACTTGCGAAATTATAGTTTTTTTTATATTAAGTATACTGCCTCCGTAGCCTAGTGGTATAGGCGAGTGCTTTAGAATCCGGAGGTCGTGGGTTCGAATCCTGCGGGGACTCAACAAATTTTCATTATTGTTTCCTAGTTGGTTAGGACAATTTGGGCCGATCACCCATTTGTAGAAGTAAGATGATGCGTCGGATGGGCATGTAAAAAGTCGGTCCACCCACCAACCCGCATTGGACCAGCGTGGTGGGGTACGATCCAAAAAACCCCCTAATGGATAGGGGTGTATTAGGGGAGGTCTATATCTAGCAGTGGACTATCAAAGGCTGATGATGATGATATAATTATATATTTTATCTGGAAACTTTAGTAATATGATTGTTAATATACCCTATTAAACCTATTCATTTTAAGTTGAAAAATTAACCCCTTAATCCTTAGAGCATTCGCATGATATCAAATATCTATTAATATCGCAAAATGTTACCTTTTTAGATATGAATCAAAAATATTATTGAAATTTCTTTATACAAGATAAATTTGAGGGAATATGGGACCAATTACACTTTCCCTTCCATCTAAAGACAGCCATCCACTCTTGCGGGGGAGTGGTCGTAAAATCTTATTTTTCATTTTATAGTTCTCATATCTGACGGTTAAATTGACCCTTACGATGAATATTATCATATCCTAAGGGGTCAATTACTTTCACCTTACCTTCAGTGGGTTCAGACGAGATGGCTTTTTGCTACCTTCAGTTCATAATAATTTATATTACGAACTATGTTGTCTGTCTGAAATCGTTTCAAATAATGTACCTTATAAAATTTTATTGTTCAGTTAGTTCAAAGTATTCGAAATTAAAGCAAAAAGCAGTTTGAAATTTTGTTTTAAAATTAAATTTTGTTTACAATAATGGCGCACGTTTGAAAATGTGTTTTGTAAAGTTTCACAAAAACAGCTTAGTTCTTTTTAATCAATTAATTTTATATACCTTTATAATCGTATTTTCATCTGGAAATTTGTAATACAATATAACGATTGTTCTCGTGCGCATTTTTTTAAAAGATTCTTAAAAGATTGTTAAAAGCGCAAAACCGTAAAGCGCGCTATTTTAAAGCATGGGGTACTTATTAACAACGTTTAGTATCAGTCTGATAATAAAGCGCGTCTAATGCTCATGTTTGTTTTAAGACCACTTAATTGGATGTTATTTGGTTATTCTGAAATGTATATTAGAAGAAATATATATTTACATCATACATATACATCAGCAGCCTATGTTAGCCCTCTGCTGGACATAGGCCTTGCCTGATGCACGCCTTCTCCATTAGGGAGTTTTTGGACCGTATCCGCATCCGAAGCATGGATCATCTTACTTTTTAGTGGGTGATCGGCCCGAATCACCCTAACCAACTAGGTAACAACAATGAAAATTTGTTGAGTCCCCGCAGGATTTAAACCCACGACCTCCGGTTTATAACGCACACGCTCTTTCCACTAGGCTACGGACGCTAGACAATGTGCAACCGCCTCTGTGGTTTAACCCTTCAGTTTAGAAACCAATGGTCATGGGTTCGAAATACGCGGGGTAACATCTATGGACGTCTTATTTCTCAATCAAGTGAAGCAACTTTAACAACTTTACTGAGATATTGTCATTTTATTGATTGATTCCAGGAATGTAACGCGTAATTAACGCAATACAATTTTCTTTATATTTGTGGAATTCACGTAAATACAATTATAGGGCTTAATGAACCTAAAAGGTTTGTACGATATTGGTATCTAGTAAATTAATGCTTATCCGGCCAAACCTTTGGATTAAAAACCAGACAATTTATTGCGCGTTCAGATGGTCTCAGCAATAAAGATCGCTTATTGTTGATATCGCGTATATTATAGGTCACAGGTCATAGACCTCTTCTAAATAAACAAATAACAGGTATGTTATTGCAATATACATATGTTTATATTAAAGTAAATAATTAAATATTCGATGCTATGCATATAATAGATGCTGAAAAGGCTATTGTTTCATATTACTTACAGAAATTTATGTTTTATACTTCTTATCGTATTTTACGTCTTTAAAAAATACTTTATACACAAATAATGAAGATTTTTTTAATGCAAAAACATTTATATAAAAAAGCACATCAATATTTCTCTATCTATTACACTACTTATCACCAAATAATTAAAAGAAATGGGACCAAATGTCAGCTAATATATATTTATCTACCTTGGAATATATAAAGAAAAAATACGAAAAAATAATCATACGCTCCGAATTAAGTACCTCCTTCTTTCGGAAGTTGGTCAAAAATATAATTTATAGAGACGAATAGGCCTAAGTTGTATATTTTAGAAACCGCCTCCTTGGCTTAATAAACCGGTGGTCGTAGGTTTGAATTCCGCGGGGAGGCAACTTTGTGTTATCGTTGTTTTCTGGTTGGTTAGGACAATTTGGCCGGTCACCTAATAGGCATGATGACAGTAATTAAAAACTACTAAAATACTATATTTATTGAATAAAACTTGAAGCTTCGAATATAAAATACGCATTGTTTTTTATTATAAGTGTGATTAATATTTATTTTTATAAAATAAAACTACAAAATAAGGCAATACGCCATGATATCTTGAACACCAATCAGAGCGCATTACGTCACACTTTAGTAAACGCATGCGCAATAAGCACGAACATCTTGTTTTTATTATTTTGTTTGAATACTGAGTACTATTTGAATATGAATATTACTAATTCGACTATAAAATAACACGAATCATAGATCAAGGATTTACTAAGGCAAACAGACAAAATTTGCCTAGAATCGACATAATAATGCTGGTAGAGTTTTGTTGAGATGAACAACCTCGAATGATGTTATTTCATTAGCTCGTACAAAATATTATTACCAAAAACTATAGACTAGAATCTACAAAAGTATGTAAAAACTTACGTTAAAGTGATCTCCACAAAAATAAAGGTGAGTTCTGGGGAATATTCCTGTCGAATGTCGCCTTGCAAGTATCGCTACTTGTTTCGTATTGTTTTATTTTGAGGAACGAACACAAATAGCTTAGGAGTTTTATATGAATGATAGATGATCTACTACAACCCCATAACTTTCGAATTCATATATAAAACAATAATAACTAATTCTTGCACGAGCGCAGGCGTTTACGATTCTACGACTTACGCATACATAAGTTTAAGATTTAATTTTTTTTAAATTGCATTTTTTTCCTGCTAAAATTTTAATTTCTGCAGATATATACATATTCATTTTAAATAGTATATATTTCAGGACATTATAGGTCCATGTTTAAATTATTGTCACCATGCTTATTGTCTGAAAAGTAAGATGAACCATGCGTTGAATGGGCATGTATAAAGTCGGTTAACCCACCAATCCGCATTGGAACAGAGTTGTGGGTTACGGTCCAAAAACCCCCTCATGGTAAAAGCGTGCATTAGGGGAGGCTTATGTCCAGCAGTGGACTAACACAGGCTGTTGATGAATGATGATGGATATAATTTAAAACAATAGTTTTGTTTTATAATAAGAATTCATAAAACACTAATGGTATAATATTATTTTTGTCGGTATTCTCATATTTTTAAAATTTACTTCTGAGCTAACGGTTTTGCGAATCGGACGAAACTTCGATATTACATAAAAGGAACATCGCATACGACACGGACTAAATACTCCACGATATATATCGTGCTTAATTAAATCACACAGCAATATTTGCTCAAACATCGGCAGCCATTAAACTTGGGGTTAGATCACCTACGCCGTTTCAATGGTAGTTACACCCACGGCCATCCCACGGTCGCACAATTTGTATTAATCCCGTGGACAGTGTTATTCAGAGGAAGGACATTACTTTAGATTTTCAATTAGATAACTACATGTACGTGGGCGTTTATCAGATTTCACCCGTTCCCGTTTCAGTGACTAAAATGGGTGCTATTTTTAATATCGGTAAGTAATTTTCTCCCACTTCCATTTCGTATAAGTAGTAATTTATTTGACAAGGCATGTGTGTGAACGTATTTGTGACAATGTCGCGTTGAAACGCTCTCATTATGTATATTTATTATTTATATCGTATTTACCGGACTACCAACTGCGCCTTTTGTGTTACAAATAAGTGAATATAGTGTCAAATACATTTTTGTAGTGTAGTTAATCGATAAACAGGTCGTTATTTATCTTTTATGGTTTGAGGTAGCACGGATTTGCGGTACCGTTTTGCTAAATTGCATGCTGCGAAGAACTAACCACATAACTTCAGGTTTCTAGACTCGATTTAGAAAATAACAATACTAAAAATAAAATTGTGATGTGAACATCTAGTGAAATTTCGTGAAGTATCAAAAAGTGCAAAAAATTCTAAAGTTACATAGATTAAATTTTCGCAATTATAAATTTAAAAATGTTAAGTAACTTTTAATTTTCAAAAGCAATGTAGACGGACAAGTGAAATGCCTCGCACAAGATTTGTAAACCTTAAGTGCGTAATAAAACTTTTAGTACTTTATAAAGCATAGAATTTATATCGCTTCGTATTTTTGTTACACTTATCTATGCCATTTGCAGATCTTTTGGATATATTAAAATAGATCTTCGATAAATGATGTACCCAAACAATGTTCAACTATAACTCGGTTATTTGCTTTATACCTGTGTTAAATTTTGAAGTCTTATTCGGCAGGTGCGTCCTTTAATGTTTTAATATATTTTTTATAAATCAAAAACATATATACGTTGACGTCTCAACACAAAAAATTCAAATAACGTTATAAAAAATTAAACTATTCTTGGTTCGATGTGAATCTTTAGTGATATTTCGTTCAAAACTAATCACAAGCGAACTCAGTTTAAATCCATCTGAATCATTTTCGCTTCTAGACGTGAACTTGTATACTCGAGGTCGGTGGACCGGTCGGATCCCGACTCCCGGTGGTCGACATAAGCCCCACCCTACGCGGTGAGCCTAATCGAATCATTTATCACGAATTGATCCATCTTGGAACTCCCAACTGTCACTTGTGAACTTTTTCGTTTAGCAAACGCGCCCCTTTCGGCCCCACGGCCATTGACGAAATTCATCAAGTTAGGCAACCGCCGAAGACAAGTGGGTAGGGCTGCTTTCCCTTTATCTTAATCTAAATAAGGCACTTGCCAAAGTTCAAACGTTTACTGGGAACGTACCCGTTTACGGAGCGTAAGTAAATATTTGTCTAACGTTACGTTACCCCAGTCATATTCCTACCTGATATTTACACAACCATTCGTCAAATGTAAAATCTTTATTCGCAGCCGGTTTACAATTTATATTTCAAAGGGACCATAATATATTTGGGAAAATGTTACCTCCGAAATAATTGTTATATAATCTGGGAAGAATCTATTGAGAATTTTGCGATGATTATGATGAAGTTCTAAAATGTTTATCGACATTAATATAAGCGATAAAAACAATTAACTGTACGAAGGAGACTTCAAAAATAAATGTAGAACAAAAGGTACCTCATCTGATTTTGTTAAATATACAAAAAATAATTGATAAATAACTAATCTAGAAACATCCGGCATTGTCAAACAACTCATTAGTAATTTATTATAAACCATAATGAAACTATAATGCAGATAGAATTTATTTGTTAATATAATTCAATTCAGTAAGTCACCGCGTATAACTTTTATTGTGCCGCTCAAATTCTATATAGCGGAGCTAGTGTTGGTCACTTGACCTCGCAGCTTGAGTCTCTTCAGAATTCATACCTTTAAAAAATTCCGCGTTTTAATCTTTACATAACACTGCAGTGATATGGACCCACTCTGCGGCATCTAGTTTCACGACGATAATTATATAATGACTAGTTTGTTTAGAAAATTCACACTGATATATGAAACAGAAACAAAGTCCTCTTACTTTAACATGATCAGATTTAATTAACTCACTGTGGTCAAGGTATCTTTACAAGTTATTGTTAATTAACTTGTTACCTTTTCTTCAGTGATCTCTACTAAGAAAAATACAAATCCTTGACTTGTTGACCTTGGAACGGTAAAAAAAATGGCAATGACACTCCACAGCTCTGAGATCGAAAGCAGACTCAAAAAAACCTTGGGATAATCAGAGAAATAGTAATAACTGGACAACACTTGACGAAGAAAAATGATGATTAACTGTTTTAAAGTTCGCATTGGAAAAACAATGGAAATTTTTTTTACGGGCAAGTTTTAGCAGATAGCTTTTTAGCAAAACATTTTGCTCCTTCATTTTTCCTTGTGGAATGTATCTTCTGTTTGTTCCGCGTAGCGAATGATTCTATTATCTAAATAGAAGAAACATGATCAGGTTCCAAATGGCAAACTCTTACCGCACTTTGCCCAAATAGCTTGAGGGTCGCTTTATCAGATATATTAATTTCAGTTTAAAATTTGTGGACACACAGGTCAAAACGTGCTTTGAATTTACGTTACCGATATGTTTAGAAGCCATTTTTATGGTGGGCGATTGTTATGACGAATATTTCTATAGATGATTGCTAAGTATAAACTGTTTAGCTAAGCTAGAAAGTATTAAATTTAGTGGATACCTTCTAGTTATTATAACACTGTTTTTTATTTACTTTGTCCATTTAATGTCTAATTTTTTGTATTTAAAAAAACCTTTTTTTACATTGTTATTTGTTTGAACATTTTTAATGTGAAGATTAGAAAATAGTGCTTTTTATTTTTTTATAAACAATAAAAATAACGAATTTGTTACAGCTTCAATTGGCCTTTTGTATAGAAAAAGTTGGAGATAAGCTAGTACACATGTTTTGATTGTTCATAATTAATATTGTCTTTAATTAATATGGTAGTACTTGTATGGTAATAGCTGGATGTTTTTAAAAGCAGCTTTTTCAAGTCGTATGATATCGTTTAAGTCTCTTTTTACAGAAAAGTATTTCTGAAAATCTGGATTAGTTTTTTTAAATAAAAAATAAACAAATGCAGAAAATGAAAGGCTTATACACAACCAAAGCTACATTATTTAATAAATATAAATTTCTCTAATAGTGAAAAACCTTAAAAGTATCAGAAAAAAAACATATTATTATCACTTACAAGAAAAAAGTTAAAAAAAATTATAGGCTTTATCAATAAGTAAAAAAATTACAAGCAATAATAAATATAAAAGCGAAAAGGATTATTTTTATTATCTAGGTTTACTGTCATCCGAAAAGGTGTAGTCACAGACGTTTTCGTACTCTTGTCTTTTTACCAAAGTTATCGTAGTATATAGTATTCTTCTTCGAATTGAATTAGATATCACCTGAAAAACGTATTCAAACAATGCCACTAACACTTAATATTCACAACAAAAAGATTAGCTGCTTAATTGTACTAATTAGACCGATGCATTATCGAAGGCGATTACCTGAGCTCTTAAATTCTGGTGAATTAGTTTATACTACCGGGATCGACATCTCGTACGTCCTGTTCGTGTACGAATATATCGAATTAAAAAATAACAACTAAAACTGTGTCACTGGCGTCTAACAATTCTCTCAAATATTATATACTCATATATACTAACGATTTCAATAGTTTCGCTATTAAAATCGGTATTCGTTCAACATTTTGTCAGGCTCTATCACTCAATCGCCGTTACATTAACATTAAACTAATCTTATATTATGTTACAATAGTATAGAAAATAAATATCATCAAAATACTTAATAAAAGTTTGGCTAATCTACAAAAACCGATGAAATATTAAAAAGCTTCCGATTGTAAGCTATGTATGGCGTCGTAAAACCTTACTGGTTTTAAAGCATTGTTTATGTATATATTATACGATTGCTTTGAGCCTATCTTTCAGTAGTTTTATATATTTTAAATAGGCGCACATAAAAAAGTTTTTTATTTGCCTTTAATAAAAAAAATACCTTTTTTCATTCAGAAATACACTATTACAGCGTGAGGTTATTTCTTAGAGTTTCAAACTAGACAGTAGCGTCTCATTGATTTATTTCTATAGAAAGCGTACATAGATGTGACTCAGACTTCTTATTACTAATCTTTAATCCGGATTTATCGTGCATCACCCCCTAGACAGCGTTCTTCAGAGGAAAGGAGTGACTCTGGGGTCAAGACTAAAATATATTTACGATGAAAATAATATAAAGTAAAAAAATTCAATTCTCGATTAATTGTACAAAAATAAAAGCTCGACGATAAAAGTATATTGATTTCAATACTATTTTTAGTTGCGCAAATTGAATAGACTAGTTAAAGATTAAATAAAGAAGTATAATTTTTGAAATCCTTATTACAATATACCAAAAAAATAGCTTCCCTTGTTTACAGCACAAACATCATCAGCCTGTGATAGTCCACTGCTAAAAATGACCTCCACTAATACACCCCTATCCATTAGGGGGTTTTAGGACCGTATCCCACCACGCTGGTCCAATGCTGGTCCAATGGTTGGTGGGTGGACCAACTTTTTACATGCCCATCCAACGCATTGATCATCTTACTTTTCGATAATCGGCCCAAATTGCCCTATTCAACTCCGAACAACAATGAAAATTTGTTGAGTCCCAGGATTCGCAACCACGACGTCCGGTTTCTATAGCACACGCCTATACCACAAGGCTACAGCAGCAGTTTACAATTTCTTAATATTTATCTATAAGAACTAGCTACACCCTTTGAATTTTCGTATGCCCTTGAGGTGGCGAAGGTCACCAGCTTAATTATTGTTATTCTATCTACTGCTAACTAATAATCTGTAACTTTTGTTCGACGACCCGCTCGGCGTAGCGGTTAGTGACCCTGAATGTTGCGCCAAAGGGTAAGGTTCGGTTCTCACCACGGCGAAAAGGTGTGATGATCAGTGTTTGCATATATATATTTTGCAGATGAATCCTTATTTCATTTGCAAAATTATCTATTTATTTTTTAACCTAGTATTACATAACTACTAAAATAACTGTACACAAATATAAGCTGTAATTTATTGTGAGGAATTATAAAGCTCAAAAATTAGTAACGCAAAACTCATAACAGAGCACCAACGAATATAATTGATAGTAAACCCATACCGAAATAAACGTACAATCGATTCTAAACCGATTATTCTAAATGTACCTCGATAAACTACTATTCGTACGCCTCACGCGTCTATAATAAACGCGGGCACGTGACGTAACCAAAATCCAATCCAAACAATGCATTCACAACCGTTCCCCGCAAATATTTTTATGGAAACCCATATCGGTTATACGTATAAGCTATCGCTTCATTGTCCCCGAGCGTACGGCCGCGGATCCAATGTGCTCATAACGTAATATAAATCGGAAGCGCCCTCCGCCGCCCCGCGGGCTGATTTCCGAAAAACGCTAAGCAATGAAAGCGTGTCTAAATAGGAAATTGGTGACTGGAATTAATAATTTCGTGACTCATTTGTCACATCAAAGAAATTTTTATTCTATTGGGTTTTAAGGAGTTATGATTTTTTTAGCCATCCGTAGCTAAAATATTAAAAATTTTAGGTATCCAAGTTTATGTATTATGTTATGTATTTTACAATAATAGGTGGCTTTTTATTCAGTTTAAGAATTAATGAGGTGGCTTGATTACAGAATTTTAGTAGATAGGAGACATTTTAAAAGCTCCTTTGCAACCTAGAGTTGCTGCAGCAATGAAAGTTACATATTATTGAATGATATGAGTATATTGACAATGAACAGCAAGATGATAATGCAACATAATAAAGATTTGAAAATAGCATAGCTAACTTTAACTAAATTTATAACAATTAAAAATAATATTGCCTGCATATTGTTTCAAGCATATCAAAACATTTTCGTAATCAAAAAGATATGAATGAAATTTAACGTTCAGCACCCTAAAAAAGCAAATTATCAATCTCAGATAAAATTTAAAAATTTCATCCTGCAAATTACGTGCAGCGAACTGAAAGAGGGGTCATTTCCTCCTGTGCGTGTGATTCGCGTTCAAGACCGGCGTACGGGGCTCTTACTCATTATGGGGTATGTCCTCTATCTGGTTGGCGAGCGCCGCCGCCAGCAGTAGCAGCTGCAGGGCGAGCGGGCACCTCGGCGACATGTTGCCACTCAGCACCATCGCACTCCCCACATGACAACCGACACTCGGAACCGCGCACTGACCGTTTGCATCTAACGACCGCGTCCACAGCGCTCCACGCTCGCGCGACACGTGCTTGCGGGCCGCAGGGCGAGGGCAGAGTGGCGCGGGTGGGCCCGGGCGCGCCGTCGCAAACCCCCGCCGCCCCGCCGCGCTCCGCGCAGCCCCCCATACACCCCGCCAGCCGCAGTGGCGCTGTGCGCGAATCATACGCCCAATAACGCAGCGCTGCGATACTTATTATCGTGATTTATTTGATAATGCCTCGGTTTGACGACACACGACCTCTAATCGTCAGAATTCCTTACCGTCCTAAACGGTAGCATCTGTCCCGGGCGCTCGGTCACTCCGTATGGCACCCCATTGCAATGCTGGTGGTTACAGATCCAGCCCATGTTCTATAGACTGCATCAGCCTCAAAGAGTGGCTCGAGTGGTACATCGGCAGTTGGTCCACGCACATGCGTGGGCATGTCGCCAGGAAATCCTTTATTGATTCCTGCTCTATTGCTTCCTAAGGAATGTCGCGAGCCTAGTTGCCGCCAAAAAAAAGTAATAGTTGAAATATTTTCAATCGATAACCATAAATAACATAAAATATTTATACCGATGAGAGTTTCTACTCAACAAAGAATAAAAGGAACAACGTTAGCGTACTACAAATGTTTTAGAAAAAAACCAATAGCGGTTGGAAATGTAACAAGCAATAGTAAACGATTGCGGGTCACAACTCCGTGAATAAAGGAACGTAAAAGTACGTCCTGCTTTCGGAAGCTGCGGCTCTAGGATTCCGACCTACTTTTAAAGGAAGCAATATTTCTCTGTACCCAAGAAAATAATTGCATTTCGCAATGTGCTTCATGCTATATTTTAAATAATATTTTTTGCAAGCTTTGTTGAGTACTTTTACGTTTTACTTTTAGAGAATATCATCGGTAATATCCTAAAATTTAAAAACATTCGAAAATAAGTCCAATGCAGTTTTTATGCAGTCAAAAGCTATTAATTTTTTTAATTTTTCTGTCCTTAGCTAACACAATTTATGTATTCTATTTAAGTTTTACTTAACAATCTTCTAATCATGGTCACGAATCAATCGTGAGGTCGTGGGTTCGATATGTGCGATAGTGTTATCGTTGTTTTCAATATTGTACGCGGCCATGTATTGTAGGTCAAGCAGCGCTTAGTACATTAATATTAAAATGATCCATCCATTGACGTAGGATTGTATAAAAGGCGGTTCCAGTTTTGAAGAATTAAATAAAATCTTTTCATACATCATTGCTTTAATTGATAATTAGCTTACCTAATCATTTTTCTTTTTTAATTTGTTAATGGAACGAGACAAGCATAACGTTCACCTGCTGGAAAGTGATATACCCTGCCTAACAAAAATGGTGTAATACGAAACTCTACACCCTGAGACATTGGATGTTACCGAAGCAAGAATTATCATACTTTACTGACAATTGGATTATCGGCCTATATTTTTCAAGCTAACAACAATACAATTATAAAACAAAGTTCAAATAATACGGTTACAGCAATACACAAATTATGTAATAAATAAAAGCTGTCCGGCAATCACAAAGGTAAAATAATTAAAAATAAAACAATATAGAAATAGTTTTTTTCAAACTCACAGTAACCCAATAGATAAATGTTTACAACACAGTAGCAATCTATCGAGGTCCTTGTTGCAAAATCCGCTTGACGGAAGACAACAACCTCTTCCTGCAAACTGTTCAACAAAAAGTTAGTAAGGGCAAGGTCTCGTAAGTATGATGGATGAGGGAAATCTTCAAAACAGCGATGCAACGACGCGAGTTTTACTGTTTTTTAGTAAATATCTGCAGTAATGGTCAAGTAGTTTTGTTTAAAAAAAACTAATTATATACACTAGCCTGACGAATAATTAGTTATCGTCGCCTTTTATCACCGCAGTCATTTTCCGTTAGAGCATTTATTAGATGCTGAACCTAAAACCGAACCAAATTGCAAAGCGCTTTCCATTTTCGATTACAAATTATTTTTGTTTTACGTAACGATCTAGTTTAGAATTCAATGCATTCTGGACTGGTTGAACATCGCGAGCCATGGCGCGTGTGTCATGTTGGTCCTATGAAGGATCTCATAGTCCATAATTATTAAAAATTATAACAATGTATATTTATAAAATTTGTAACAAAAAGTTTAAGAACACAATTTATATTCTTATTTGATTTTTAACAGCAAAAGTTTGTGTAAGGTCTAAAAACAGTAGAGCACGTTCGTAGAGGAAAAGGAAAAAGGTATTCAATTTGCGCTGTATCATAAGCATAGATTGATGATTTTTCGAAAAATTATTAATAAATGACGATAATATTTTGGAGAGTGTTATAATAGAGTAAAGATTTAATCTGTTCTTTGTAAAAAAGAAAAGCAAGTGGTATTAATACTTGTTAAAAGTTGAAAATCAGTAGCTACGTAATAAAAAAGCTGTACTGCCCATGCTTAAATACGAGGCTGTTATACTAAATCGGAGAAGAAAACGTTAATGAATGATAGATTACGGCATCAGGGAGTGCCGATGCTTTATTTGCCTTATTCTATCTTTATGAATAATTTGACTTGAATAAGAATTTACATGACATTAATTGGACTATAATAGATATTTATCTTTTATATTCCAATTAATATAATTAAATAAAATATTCACAAAATATTGGTTAGATTTTGATAGAGAAAGTTGTAAATGCAGAATATTTGATTTCAATTAGCGCAGCAAGATTAACTAAAACCTGGAACTTATTTGGTTTAAGGAGCTTTCTTATGATTGCTTTTAATTTCCATAATAATAACATATTAAGTAATATTCTTAATTTTTAGTAATATTTATTGATTTTAATTAGTAATATTTTATAATAACATATTAAGTAATATTAATCGGCCTTTGGTTCAATCTATAAATAATGTGATTTAGCGCTTTTACACAGAATATTAGATTTGCTGTTATTAAGCCTGGACGCCTTGTCCTCGCGCCCCCCTTCTCTAAACTAAAGAAGCTGTTAATATTTCCATTGCGCCAGAGATACTGCGGCTTTAAAATATGCAAATCCTCTAGCTATTAGCAGTAGGCATTGCAAACAGCCAATTACCCTTGATAAGAACTTCATGTAATTAAACCCATTTCGTAAAAGTAATAACAAACACCTGTTAACTATCACTATTTTGAGTTTGGGTTTTGACAGTTTAGTTCTGTCAAACTAATTATTATAACATTTATTCACTCTAAAGTGGATACGAAATTATTAAAAATAACTGATTTGAAACGTCGACTGCTGTTTCACCGGACTGGAAGCTATGACCACGAGGACTTTTCTTAATTTAAAGAAATGTGAAGATATTCTTGAGTCAGGACTGATGGAAAATGGTCAAAAAATTTTACTTTTTCAATTCTCAATCGTTTGATGATCGGTGTGAATCTTGTTGTCGTGATGCAGGATGATGAGTCGCTTTGAGTGAAATTTTCGAAGGTTGGAGACTTAAGACTTGTAGGTAAACAAACTGTGGTACCACTCTACGATAATCATTCTACTATTTTCAAGTGCACCGGTTCTTCCAAAGAACGTGGCCCACCATCTTTTTTGAAGTGCTTCGAAAATGAACAACTTTAGTCGGCTTTGGCTCGTCTATAGACAAGACAAGAAAGACCTATATCGTAATTTGTTGTTCAGATTTAGGATCGTCGGTAAAGATCCAAGATTTGTTACTTCTGATGATATCGTAAACGTGATTTGACTTTCCTTGGTTTAAACGTTGCAGAGTGTTCTTACGCTAACCTTCGCGGGCCGCTTTGTAATGGTCGAAAGCGGATGAAGCGGCAACCTAGCTTTCATTCACTAAGCACTTCCTGCAAGAACTTTTGAATGGTTGTCACTGAAATGCCTGATAGATCCTCTATCTTTCGATAGGTCACATGACTATCTTCGATAACTATTTGTTTCACAGCAGTGACGTGAATCTTCAGTAAAGGCGGATTTTGAGCGTCCTACGCGAAATTTGTCAGTAACACTAATAGGACATATTAGTGTTACTGACAATCGAACGCTGGAGTTCTAAATACCAGCGTTCGATAGTCCGCAGACTTGGGTCTTCATTACTGAATACAGCGGTTAGCTATTCAGAACTCTGAAGCCGTGTCAAGGCTCTTCTGAAGTTGTAGAAAATTATTGCGTGAACATCCTTTTACAAAGATTCATGTCCGTACATAATATATCACACCGTACAGCATTAATCTTAAAACTTCCAACTTGACATTTAAAATTTTAACACATTCGAGTATAGAACAGTTCTAAATTCAAAATTGGTTGGAAGTACGGAACCAACAAAGCTTAAAATGCATGGCTCGTACTGATTGTTGGCGTAGACCATCATCTGGCACTGGCCAGTAAACTGAGAAAACATGCAGTTGTTGAATCAAATCTACGGGTGCATTCGTGTTACTTACTGAATGATTCCAGCGATGTCAATTGTAGCGTTTTCTAAATTGTGCTGCAGTAGATAGGTACGTAAATAAATGGCAGTGCGATTAAATTTTGTACTTTTTAATTATTCTCTATATACAAAGAAGAAGAAGGATGATATTTCGTTAGATTTTTTGTTTACCAATTCGTCTAAAAACACTTACTTAAAACTGGTGCTAGGTCCCCTTTCTACAGGGGACCGTCTTGGTGGATACCACCGCGGTACCTATTTCAGCCGCAAAGCAGTATTGTGTGTTCCGGTTTAAAGGGTACCGTAACCAGCGTATTTACTGGGTAAACGAGACTCAACACCCTAAGTCTCACGGTAGGCAGCGTGTCGGTGACCACTTCCCTTCAGGTGGCCTGACTATTCGGCTGCCAGCGTAGGCAATAAAAAAAACTTAAAGAACGCGTATCATCTCGCAGTTCACTAAATGGCTAAAATCCGATCACCTGTTTTTTTACTCAGGGATAAAGGATACAGTCAATTCTTTCTGTATCTGGAGAAATACATAAAGAAATAACTGTAATCGTAATTGGAGAATGACGGTGAGGATATGTGGCATGGGGCAGAAGAACCGGGAAGCTATGGCAGTTAGGTCGGACATAACAAATTAGTGCTGTGCATTACTATTGTCATGATGATACATGCATCTGATGGGTATGTACACAGCCGGTCGGTGCGTAAATTGTTAGAATTATCTTTGACACTAGTTCAATGGCGTCTGTGCTATTCTTCACATCGAATCCATCTACCGAATACAGTCGCCCTTTCAAATTGGACAAGGGCTAGGAAGAACAGTACTGTCAGCACTAACACTACGGCAAAATTGCATCCATTATAAAACACATAGCCCCCATGTACTGCAGTATAGACCCAACCTAAAATGGACACCGTTACATCTGCTTTAATTTTTAGTCTATTAAACTTCGTGCAATGATTAGAATGACAATACAGATTTTAGTTTTGTAATATATAAACTTAGAAAATGAGTATCGAAGAGTTTCTTTTATATTTTTAGAACCAGTTAAAATTTGCCTTTTTTATAATACTTTAAAGTGCGGTTATAAAACAAATAAATTTATCCTTTTCTTTTATTGTATAAAGTGATAAGACGAGCAAAACCTTAACCCGATAGTAGTGACACGCCATGCAAATAAGAATCGCAGCGTGTCACGCCACAAATACGCTTATTTCCCCGAGACATTAGATGTTAAGTCTTTTTTACCCAGTAATTACACTGGCTACAGTGCCCTACAAGCCGGCACACTGTAACATTTACACATTACTGATTTACGGCAGAGGTACGCACCGCGGTCGGACCACCCCAGCCGGTCCCTTGTAATAAGGGAATACACATACGACACATAAGGGAATACAATATAGACAAATTTCAAAGACGGTCTTCAGTGTTTTAAAAATATTTTATTCTCTCAATACAGTTGACAGTTTCTCACGTCGCTTAGCAGACGCTCGTGAATAAGTATAATAAACTGTTTATGTCACAAGAAATAAACCGGTGGTTCACATTAAATACAAAGTTTTTGGGCTGGTGGTTACATAGAACGATTATTAACATAAAATAATCAGCCTGACATGATTCATAGCCAATTTCTTTTTTTTACATATATGCTGTAATATTACAAAGATATTAAATTCAATTTGTGCGTGTTTAATGATAGAACCTATTACATAGAACCTCATCAAGAGAATTGATCGTTCCTTCCGCGTAGGCATTTGCGAACGAATGACGACGCTCCCGCTAAAACTATATTTACACAATACCATTTAAGTTATAAAACGTATAAATTAATATATCCTAAATAAGTACTTTGCACAAAATGTCACAACGCTAGTCATTCATTTCATCTACTGAGGTCACTGTTGGATCTTCAAATCAGATCTTTTTCGTTCATAATCGATAGCAGATTTGCCGCTATGTTGTACTTCAATTTTTGTATTCGCATCAAAGTCTTAATGCAGTCTTCACGTGTATACCTGCTCTTACCTAAATCACAACAATTTAAAATATGTATTCTAATTAATCTCATAAATAAATGCCCTAACTAATAAAAATGAAACCTAACATAATAATTTGTACAATACATCTGATTCTCCCATCGATAAGTGGTGACGGAAATATAATTATAGACACAAGTAATAAATAATATGATAAATTAATAATAATATTCGACCACAGTCTTCGAAGACACACAAATGCAACAACAAATTTGTATAGTGACAAAAATGGAAATGTCTTTAAATAGGAACACACACGATAAATGTATAAATTTATGAAATCAATACAAAATTGATATTTGGTCTGTACATTTTTGTGATATTTTTAAATATTACACGCTTCGACACATTCCTATACTGAGCCGTGTTGCCATTACATTGCCACATCATGGAATGATTCCAGTACTACGTACGTCTTCCAATCGTCCGGTAATAGCTTAGCCTCCGTATCAATTCACTGGGGAGTGTGCTTAAAATTACAAAAACTCTTAATACTGTCTTAAGGCTGTGGATAGAACGATATTGCGAAGACCTTAAAACATTCCGTACGCGCTAATCTCATTTACATAGAGATACCTATCATAACTTTTAGGTAAAGATGTCGTTCAGGTTCACTCGAGAGCACTGCCCGTAGGTTACACTTTAATGTCTTATGATAATCCAGGACACGATTTAGGTCCCGTTTAATGCCTGGAGGAGTCGCTCTCGTGTCCGGAGTCGCGGCCGTTCTCCCTGGGGGAGGCGCGGTGGTCCCTCTCGTCTCTGTAGCGGTCTCTCCGGTCTCGGGACCTCTCGCGGTCTCGGTCCCGGTCTCTATCACGGTCTCGGTCTCTGTCGCGGTCTCGGTCTCGATCCCGGTCGTCGTCTCGGTCCCTGCGCCTGTCCCGATCGTAGTAGTGATACGAGCGTCTCGACTTTCTATCGCTCGGCGTTACAACTTCCACTTTGATGTTCGCCGTCGCCGTAACCTGTAACGGAGGAGAATATTATGAATATTGTCATATTCAATAAACATTATACTTGACTTTTGAAAAAAAGCTATTACCTTATTTCTAATCACATAATTTTTTTTATAGCGTTATATAACAAATTTTTACAGACTTTATGGCTTTTATTGCTTTTAAATTTTTTAACGACACTAAAATTTCGCGTGACCGACTGAATGTATAAAAATGTATGGAGTTAAAAATCTGCATTTAACGATGGAAGACAAAGATTTAAGAAAATTGCATAACATACGTCTTAAATGATTAAAAAAAGAACAAATAATATTTTCCTACTAATTACCTTAGTCGTAATAGCACCGGTATGCGTAGTCTTGGTAGGCGTTGAGCGACCAGAAGCCGAGTCGCTGCCATTGTACGTAGTCTCCACCACCACTTCGGGCTGGACGACGATCGACTGCATCGAGGATTGGACCGACGGGGCTGAACTGTGCCAACTTGGCTCTTCGGTGATGGTGGTTAAGGATGGGGCACTGGGTCGAGGGGGTTTCGCTCTGCTGGGCTTTTCTCCTGAGCTGGACTTCCTCGGCTGCACTGGTGAACTCTTGGGTGATGGAGTGGACAGCCGCTCCGGATGCTCCAGCGGCCGAACCTGGAATGGAATCATAATTAGTTAAAATTTTTAAGGAACATTATAAATTCTGAAGAATACATCTAGTGCTGCGTAGTGGCTTTTTAAACGGTTATGTATACACCTGTGACCTTATTAATATGTTGCTTTTAGCTCTTAAGGCAGTTATATTAAAACGAAATGAATTTGTGTATGATATTATATACTACACTGTAAATGTGACATGTACAGTTAAGCATGTGAGGTCAAAGATATCATAAGTTTTATTTTTTTAAATAAATTTAGTGTATAGCTCCCGTGATTGTATATCGACTATAACTTGCATAAATCAATTCACAACGCATGACTATCATACCAATCGAAACCAATGATTATTTTTGATGATCTACATAAAATTTTAATTTATTAAAAACAGAATAAACGTTTCCACTGATACATACCTCCGCAGCAGGTCCGAGTATCGACAGCACGATAGGGAAGAAGAGCAGCCCGTCCACCAGGCCCAGGAGGACCAGGGCCAGCAGCAGCCTGAGGAACAGCCTGGCCACGAAGCCGAACTCGCTGGTGGCCAGCATCGAGGCCGCCAACGCCGCGGCCAACGCCCCGTGCAGCACGGGGGCCAGGACTGACTCCAGGGCCAGCGAGGCGCGACGCCTTCGACAGCCGATGGATGTCACGAAGCCCTGTAAAGATAAACCAATTATGAAACATTTGAAGGAAAAAACCTGTAAAAATACTTCTGCTGTAGCTTTTGAAGTAAAAATATATATTCGGATTATGCTATGTATGTCAAATTTATAATTTTTTAAAGTTTTTGTATGAACATGATGTTTAATATGATTTATGGTCACTATGCAATTCTGTGCACTACAAGAAACAAATCCAAGTTCCACGAAATAGAGAAAAGAACTACGATCTACGTTGTCTTTCTGTTTATTCTCAGAAATGCAAACAAAGTTAATAATTATGTCACACGAAGTATTTACTTATAAAAACTGTTGCCCTAAAATCTTCTTAACCAGAGAATTATTAACTACAACTTACCAAACACAGATGGACGGTGAAATGCACTCCCCGTCCGATGGCTAGCACCAGCAGCACAGCGGGTACTGCGGACAGCTTGACCCCTAGCACGGCCATCACGCCCAAGAGCTGCAGCACCAGAGTGGCCAGCGCCAGGGTCACCAGCACCGCGGCCCAGGCGTTCAAAAGTAGCACCATCACGGCCTAAAAATAAAAAAATATATAATTTTTTTATACTCAAGTACAGTTGTAGGAACATAGCATTACAGAAGTTAAAAAAATAGTATTGAATATTACCAATCAAATATTAAGTCTTAATCGTTTTTCAATGCAAGGAAATTACTAAAGTTTAGATATTTTGCGTTTGAATGTAGAAAATAAGGTTTTACTCATTGAAAATTAATAACAATGCCAATGTTGAAAATTGTTAGATTTAAATTTTAAATTTAAACTTTTAAATTTCTTAAAGTACTAGTACTGAAAAAATACAATTACAAATATCGAATGGATGCTCACCACAAACACAGCGGCCAAAGCACAAGCCAGCGCCAGAAGCAAAGACGTCCTCAAATACAAGTACTGCTCCCAAAATAGGAACGGTATCCCGGACGGGAAGTTGGACAATCCCTTCGCTTCGAACTTCAGGCACAACTCCCTTACAGACATTATCAGCGTTTTGATACTATCCGTATCACTGAGTCCAGATAGATAGAACGGAAGCTGCGTGTATATTAAAGGGGAAGATTTTGGTATTTTTAAATCCACATCACCCGGGGAATGAGTCCAACGTTTGGGCTGAGGTTTTAGATTCGCTTGTGACGCGCCATAAGCGAGTGCATCGTTTGTCGCCCAAGCGGATAGGTAATTGTAGAATGCCTTAGGGTTAATGATACCGTCTTTGTCGACCAGCCTATGCCCGTTTTTAGTATCAGTGCTGATTAAAGACTTCTCGATAGGGTTGTCAACGTGTCCCGTCTGAACCATCAGCTTATAGGCCAATATACCCTCGTCACTAGCGTTCTTGCACCAGTACTCCTGGGTGATACAACCGCTTGCCACTTCCCTATCGAAGGCCGCTTGTAAATCCAGTAGCCAGTCGCGGAACAGACTCAGCCAAAACTTGGTCAAGCCGCCATTGTCGTTCTTGATTATATTCGGTATCCGAACGAACTGGTCGTGGTATTCGTATAACAATTTCTGGTTGGTCGGGTATTCGAAGTCGCCTTGTGTCACCGCGTACATGTTGTAGAAGCCGAAGTATTTCTCTTGGCGCGAGAGGAACTCGTGCTCGTCCGTGTTCTCGGGAACGATGTCCGTGAGGTCGAGGCCGTCTTTCACTTTGGTGGCGCCCCACACGCTGGCTAGTATCACCGCGATCAGGGCCAGCATCGATGTGACCTGCAAATATGGTTGCATTCGTTAATAATTACATTTAAAAAATAACACTAATATATTTTTTAAATATAAGTATATTTTGTAAGAGTATTTTTAAGTTAATCTTAGCATAGAGCTTGATTGTAATAAGTAATATTGTTTATTTTTTTCCGAAACAATGAAACACTTGATATTTTTTAATCTTGCAAATGTTGTCGATATTAATACGGACTATAATTTAATTTTTTTTAAAGAAATTTCCAGATCTATTTTACATTTTACTCTTGTTAAAGCTTCTATGGACGCTTATAAATTTGACCGAATAAAAATAATTACCTTAATAGCAGGCCGCATTATGAACGGTGCATAATGATTTTTCGCCCACTTGGTGAGCGACAAACTAAGACAACAAGTCTTTGCCTGGTCTCCGGACACCTCAGGATCGAGTGGTTGTCGAGTCGCGTCCTTCCAGTTGTTCTGTTAAATAAAAAAAAATCAATAAATTAATATTAATTTTAGCTATATACCCAACTAATTAAAGAAAAACTATATAACAGTAAATGATAATCGTTACCTTTAACTATCTTGGCTAAGTTCTAACAGTACTTGAGTCATTTTTACTTTAGACCACTTTATATTTTACGCT
Organism: Lamproptera curius; assembly: GCA_029286875.1. Classification (NCBI taxonomy): domain Eukaryota; kingdom Metazoa; phylum Arthropoda; class Insecta; order Lepidoptera; family Papilionidae; genus Lamproptera; species Lamproptera curius. The sequence continues at coordinate 1,163,913 of JAGSMT010000063.1, read as the reverse complement.
AATAAGATTGAATTTGATATTAAAGTCAAAATAACTGCTGTATTCGTAGCAAATGGTAAAAATCGCAAAAAAAAAAAAAACAATATGTATCACAATAAAGGAATTAAAGTCGTAATTGTAAAGCTTTAGATACAACTTGGTTGTCTATAGCACTTTGCATCAATTACAAGCGACACACGTATATACACACAATAGGGTCGATACTTTACATGCGGTATTAATGACTTAACGGAGGATAAAACTGTTTCTTTAATCCCTTGGTAATTTTGGTAAAAACAAAGTGAAAAATCACCTTATAGGAGATTAAAGTTAAGCAAAATTTTAGGACTTGTTTTACAATGTACATGAATGCGGTATTATTGAGCTAACGGAAAGAAAAACTGTTAGTTTAAAGTCTTGTTTTATAAAAAAAAAGAGAAAAATCACCATACAAGAGACTAAGTTTAGGAAATTGTGATCACCTTATTGCCTCTAGCGGGTCTATTGGAGCGTTCCTGCTGCTTACTGTTCTTGGAAAGCGGCGACTCCGGCATGAGGCAGCAGAGCAGGTCGGCGCGCGCGGCAGAGCGGCGCCGGAGGTCCAGGGAGATCATCGCGGGGAACACCAGCAGCATGGAGCCCAGGTTGAAGAGGAGCAGGATGGCCGCCTGTGGGGAGTGATTGGAAGGATTCATTTAGTGGAAATAAGAGCGCAAAATAGTTTGAAAGTTCGTAATAACGCTTTATTAAATAAAAAAGTTATTCACCTATGCTGTATTTCTGATAGGTAAGACTATTTTTTAATGAACATACTGCCTTGCAGAAAAACCCTTAGATCTTTCTAGACCAAATGTACAAGTCCCGAGAGAACGTTATTCGGTCCTATATTAACCCTGTCGCGCGTTGCTGCGGCTAGGATTTACTTATTTCACATTGTAATAAACAATTTAAGGGCTTAAGATAAGCGGAATGAGAATATCAGTCATGAGGACCACCATTTATTATTACGTGTCATTTGTAAAAAAGCAGCGACCTTGATGATGGTACACTTACACACCTAAATACAATAAATTTTAACGTTTTAGTTGCATGGTTATTAAAAAACCAAGATGTAAAGTTGATTACATGCGTCATCAAGCGTAAGGAAACAACTATCGTATGAAATAATAAATAACGAATATTTACCACCACAGTACCTAAAATCGTATCCGCAATTGAATATGTCATCAAAATATTTCCATTATATAGGATACAGAGCAGAGGATACAAGGCAAAATTAATTTCTAATTTTTACATGTTGTTGGAGTATGTTAGGAAGCTATTTTATTCATTACTTTTTTATAAAATTGATGGCCTGGTATAAAATATCGGAATAATAAAATTGAATTTTTGTTTTTAACAATAGATAAAATAAACTGACCAAAATTAATGAATTTTTAGCAATTACTTTTTATTGTCCCAATTCTCCTATTATTAACAAAAAGTTTATACTATTAAAAATTGACACACACAGCGCAATAATCGCCAACTGTTCGTTTTGTAGCTAACATTTTGCATCAAATAATAGAAAAATAAATTGTTATAAAACATTATTGCGATTATAAAATTAGGATGTAATCTATTCTATCTTTAAAGTTGGATTAAACTGCACATGGTGGGCAATTATATTTTAAAATAAGTTAAGTATTTTAGAATTCCACCGCGGGCAAACATCGTGACACGAGATATATATCTTATATTAAATTACAATGAACTGCTGATATGGTATATTATAAACCCTGTTTCATATTGCAGTTATACGTTGAATATTATTTGACCATCTCACTAACTATTTCGGTCCTAAGTATCGACATAATTTATCTAAGAAATTTTTAAAAAATATTAAAGATAAATATTTAAAAATAAATAAAGAAAGCTTGCGGTTTTCGTAATCCCTTCATCATTTCAATTTCTCTAATACTATATAAAATTTATTTTGTCTTAAGTTACAAAGAACAAATTCAGTAAAATTACCTGTAAGCAGAACACCCTCAGGGCGGGAATGGGCAACAAGGCCGCTGCCAGGAAGGCCATGACGTTGCAGAGGGAGGCCAGGAGCACGCTGAGGCCGCTCTTCTTCAGGACCAACCCGGTGCGCTCCTCCCTCGGGACGTCCCCTGCCTGCTCCACGTACGTGTGCGTGAGCAGGAACATGTCCTGCACCCCCAGCCCCAAGGCCAGGAAGGGGACGATCTGCGTGCTGGATGCGTTAAACGGTATGCCTGGAAGGTGAAAATTTGTTAGGTTTTGGGTTCTTTGTGTAGTATTTCATAACTGCGTTGGTCTTAATTTAGTGCAGGTGATTGCAAACACATTAAAACTATTTGAAATCATTCATAATGCTAAAATATAATTAGTATGTATGACGGTAAAGAGCATGTTCTTTACCGTCTCATCTGATATGATTTGAAAGTGATAAAATTAAAATTCTAAAGCATTAAGTCAATTTTAAACTGCTTATAAATAACCCAAATAAATTCTATAGATCAAAACATACTTAATATGGTTTAGTATGGTTTGATATCGATGAAACCATCTATTGAGATTAAAAACTGCATTGATTACAAGACGACCGCCTTCAAAAAATGTAAGCAATTTAAAAAAATAAATAAATAAAGATAAATTAAGTTAAAAAAGAAAAATCAATAAAAAAAGAAAAACGAATAAAAAAAAAAACAAAATATTCACCCAACAAAGCGCAAAACCCTAGGCCGGCGGCGACCGTTATAGAGAGCAAGAGCACCCCGGCTATTCCGACGCCGGCCTGGGAGCGGATCGGGTCGCGCCATTGCATCAGCGTCACGGCTACGTAAATCAACTGCGAAACAGACCGAATTCAAAATAAAACAGAAAAAAACAAAACAAGAATAACGTGCCAATAAAACATAAAAGCATGTACAGTCCTATTTTTCCCAATTGCGGCATCGGCATACAGCCATCCAGATGTCACTTTTAACGCAGAACGACTGGCAAATAACCTTTACAACCCAAAGGCTCAACTGCATTCGATTGATAAATTAGTTGTCAATAAACTTCAAAGGCATCGACATCCTATGGCGATTGCCAAATTGACTTTTTATAAGTCCATCCGGGTCATGGTTCATCTCGCTTTTTAAACAGTGTGTGATCAGCCAAAATTATCGGTTAGAATACAACGATAACACATTTTTCCCCCGGAATTCGAATCCACCACCACCAGTTTGAGAATCAAGGACAAATACCACAAGGCCACGGTGGTGGTTGGAGTAAATAAATTTAAATGTTAACGCAACAATAATTGTTCAATAAGTAATAAGTTAATGAAGTGATGAAGTGGATAAGATGATAAATAGCTTGAGTGTTCTTACCATGAACATGTAACCTAGGATGATGTTCTTCAATGACAATTCAGAGAACTTTCCCAATATGTCGTTGAGAGTGGACGTCGAGAACGGGTAAAAGCTGTACGAGGGCGAGACGGATTCGGATGCTGTCATCTTTCTTACTTCCTGCAAATCAAATAACATAGTTTGAAACGAAACAAAGACGCGTTAATAAACGATAAATGGTTAGCGTTGAATGTATCGGGAATTCTTTAGACTAAGCTATAAATCCATAAATGTTTTCAAGATATAAGACAGATTGTGCATCGCTGCACTGATCAGACAAACTTTAAACAACAGACTAGAAATTTAAACAACTGTTTAGATTTATTTTAGCTAACCAAAATAAAATATTTTATTAATGTTTTATTTTGGTTAGCTAAAAAATTGTTGTTGTGTGTTGAGAAATACTTTTTATTAAAGTATTTCTCGTGACTTCGAACCGACGACCTATCCAATATATGTCCACTCACCGCGGCAAACTTCCTCTGCCACGCGTCCAGCACGGCGGCCGCCTTCTCCTGGCTCCAGCCGATGTGGTGCACTTTGTAGTGGTCCGCCCAGTACTCGAACATCTCCCGCTCGCCCATCAGCTGCACCACGCTCTGCAGGGCCTTCGCGCTACGAAGGGCGCTCGTGCTGTTCCTCGTGGCGCCGCCCACGATCAGCTGCTCCGGCCAGTGCATGTAGGCCGCCGCGAAGCCGTAGCACCCGTGCGAGAGCTCCGCCGCTACGTCCGGGGCCTACGAGGAATTGCCTCATCAGAAAAGGTGGATATGATAGCCCTCTCTCTCCCTTTTTTCAATGGGCTCCGTCTGGTCCTTGTTGCCGAAAATTGAGTTGAGAGAAAATGCCGTTAACAATTTTAACCATGGCACTCCTTACAACTTGAGGAATGTAATGTTAATTGTATACCGCTTTATGATTAAACTGAGTCGTGTTGGAGATGCTTACTTTTCCCGGTCGAAGTCAAGGGAAAACAATAAAAAAGAAAATACGGTGTAAACTCTATATAACGACACTCGAAGGAATGTGCAATCAAAGCGAAAAGCGAGTTATTTCGACGCTTTAGGGAGTTAATAGAAAACTCCCTAAGGCGTAAAGTGATACTTTTTACACCAATACAAAATTGTACCATCCTCAAAAAAAAACCCGTAAACTACGCAACAAAATTCCAAACGATCACGTAAAACCTTTTACGAGTCGAAATCGCTGACCGCACGCAACAAAAAAACGACTTGATGCGCACAAAAACGCACAATCTCGGGCCGCGCCGATAATAAACCTGCGTAGGACAATGGCGCACGATTTACGAGCGTTACTCGGAATACTTGGAATACGGCGTTATTGATATAATGGTGACAATGGCGTCCCCGCTGACGCCATTGACGTATCACAATGCGCCCCTATGCCGTGAGGACAATGAGCGGCGATTCCTGCTAGGGACGTGGGTGGCGGAAACAGACTATTTCAACTGAGGCATCTCAATTTGGGAAGGTAATGGAGGCTAGCTTGAGACATGTGAAGAATAGTTATAGCCGATGGAGTACGAAATGTCTATGTCTCTTAATGTCTAATCGCAATATGGAGTTGAATTCGTTGGCCAAATAAAATGTGAAGGCCGTACTGCAACGTATTCCAATTCGATGAAGTGCGTCAAAACGTATGATTGTTTGAGGAACATATTTCTATAATTGACGCTACGGAGAATTCACAAACTGAGAAACTTTACATATTGATGCCTAGTAGTTTCTGTGTTTACGAAAACTGCATTTTTTATATTCAAAAATGTCACTTTTTGATAGAAAGGTTATCCTAAAATCGGACGTCGCAATAGTAAATCTATAAGTAACTGAAACGTCAATATTAACTATCACATGTTCATCGAACGTTTTTAATACCCAAGTTGATGACAGCTTTGTACGTTGCGTTAAAGGTATAATATATTTAATTATGTACCAGTCAGTATAACATATTAAATAAAAAAGAGTTTCATAAACGTTGTTCTACCGTTACAAACTAAAGATGTCACTAATTTTTGGTATTCGGCCTATTCAGCCAAATCGCTATTCGTAACGGCTCTATTACTAAACCAATATTCGAAAAAACAAAACAGCTAATAATATCTGCTGTACCCAATGAAATGTTAAACAAAACACTAACTTCCCCGAAGGATACTAATTCATTTTTAATAAGACCGTCACGCGGAGTCAGACGCGTCGAAATTCTATTTGAGCGAGCGTCCTCTCACTCAGGTAGGCAACATCTGTCGTCGGCCACTTTCATCCCACGCGTTTCTTTACCGCCATTCCGGTAACCGAATACGCATTATTTTTAACACAATGCAAACTTTACGAAGTTTACGCGCGGTGTACAATTCTTTTGGAACGCCTCCTCGATTGTTAACGGGATTTCGACGTAAAAAGGTGATGAAATATGATATTATCAAAAATACATGTGCTATTATCTAAATATTGATTTAAAACAAGATTTCCTTTAGGAATAATTAAGATATGGAACCGGTAGTAAATTTTGGACGTATATGCTCGGTAGAGCGTAAAGTGAATAAATATTTTTTCTTGACTTTATATTTTTTTTACTTTGATAACGAGGGACTGATCAACGCACGCAATTTCGTTCCTACTATGGTTAGGAACGACTAACCTTAGTAGGATTACCGAGTTAAGTCTGTATTAATTATTAACTCTGTCATTAATAACGAAAACAGTATATTTGATTTGAACCGTAATTAATAGTTATGTTAATTCATCGCCATAACGTGGGCGTAAATGATGCTGTAACCTTCTCCATAATACATAAACATCCCGAAACCGCCTACACGACACGAACAAACAGAACGTAACACAGATAATGGATAATTACATGTCCACTGCGCTTGTTGGGCGCGGTGTCCGGACAGTTGGAGTCGGTGGGGTCCAGGCACGGCTTCTTCATGTAAGCGGAGGTGATGCCTGCCCTCTTCATGTACGCCTCCATTGTGCTCAAGGGGAAAGGGAACTTCAGCATCCTCACCTCCTCCAGCACCTCTTGCGGGTTCAGGTGCGTCCATTTTAGTTTGTTATGCAGACCCCTGGAATATGTTCGTAATATTAATGTGATGGCCCGCTTGGCGTAGTGGTTAGCAACCCTGACTGTTGAGCTACGGAGTGTGGGTTCGATTCCTTCCGCGGGACAAATGCTGTGTGATAAACAACGTTTACCGTATGCGGCTCGTGGTAATTTGTCCGTTTTTCTCGTGCTTGTATCTGTGTATTATGTATTTGTTTACAAAATAAAAAAAAGTCTAAGTATTTATCTGCAATCTAGTTGCTATGGTACAAGCTTTGCATAGTTTAGGACTATTCGGTGTTGTGTTATCGATCCGAAACATATACTGTAAATTGAACATGCAACGTAGACGGCATCAAGACTTTAGTCTCCCGCAGTTGGGTATGAAAAATCAAATGTCAGTTATCTATGTGTAAACCTAGGGATGTACACGTCAGTGTTGTTTAGTTATTATATTGACAAGTTTTTAATGATATTTAATTGAAATAAAGAAATTGTAATAATGACAATAAAGAAATTTCCAAATTAAAGTTCCCAAAATAAAACGATGCCCTTAATAAAGACACTAGAGCTTACATTTTTTAAATGATTCTAAAAATATATACGCACTTGTTTTACGATGCTTTGCGAAGTTTTATTCTTTCAATACGACTCATAACTTATCAGATCGACCCTAAAGATAAATTACACAATAAGCACTAGGTTAAATATGAGATATACTTACGGCACGGCGATGGGATAATCGGGTCCTAACAACTTAGAGCCCTCCCAAAAGCAGTCCAGGGGGGTGATGATCGCGCAGGGTATTATATTATCGAATATCTTTTCTATATGATACGCCTCGAAGTCAGGAATGCTCGGACTGTAGCAGAGGTCCTTCAGCCTCCACTCGATGTCGTACATATGAATCGTGACCCGCGTCGCCGTCTGTACCACCTGTTGGGCGAATTATTCAAATTAGTATCTGTTATGACCCTTTCAGACCGACTCCGATGTGCACAGAGCTTGGAATGTATATAGCCGACTGTGCAAAGAGCTTAGCAACAGCTTGGCAATAACTCAATAGTCCAGGTCTAGCTTATATTTAAGGCTATAATTCTAACAAAGTTTCCAACCTACTATAGCCAAGTAAGATTATTAAAAAAAACTTTTATTGGGAAAATTACTGTTACAGCAAACTAAATGTTAATCTAGTAACTCTTATGATGTTTTATTTATAAAGGAATAACTAGTATATATACTATTTAGGTAGGACTTATAGGAGAAGAATTAAAAAACATAAGTATTTTATTAAAATCGTACAACATATTTTCTTAAGCGTAATATATATATACTTTTTAATATTTTTCTGAAAACTCTTCATCATATTTAGCTTAGATCTTATTTAGTTAAATAGTTTCAGTAGGTTTCCGTAACGTTGAATTCCGATATGAGATCGCACAACGCTCCGTTTCTTGTATTTGTTTTGGCATCGGGGCGAGGTTAATATTAGTAGAGTAAGGGCACTATAGGCAGAGATTACAAACAAAACCAATGCTATTCTGAAATAAGCATGGGATTTAAATAATTAGCACTTTGTGTTTTTTTTAAGTTTGTTCTGAATCTTTAAGGCCAATTCATTAAAGAAAGTATGTACATACACACAGCATAAATAAAATGTGTGCGTGTACTAGTGTACACTCGAAGAAGTGGAACTTCTTTATGACGTTATATTTCAAAAAATAATTTACTATATGCAACTTTACAGAAATTGGTTAAATAAAGTTAAATTAGATAAAGTTTAATAAAAGGCTTTTATTATCATAGACATAAATACAAATTACTACAAAGATTATCATTGAATTTCATTAATTGTAATAGAATTATTACTATAATTTATGTCGTTATTATATATTTGTGTTATTAATGGCTTATTAATAACAATTTGGAGAACGCTCTATAGTGACGTGATAAATATAAGATGGCGCGTAACGGAAAAATGTTACTCGTAACAAAAAATGTTACACTAAATTTTTTTCCAACGACGAAGTTCCGCTTCATAAAATAAAAATTAAATAATTGACGATATTTAATATCGAGGAGCACTGTCCGTGTAAGAAGTCGTTATTCGTTGCACTGACTAATGGGTCTCGTTATTGTTTTTTTTGTTTTTAAAGTTATTTAATTGAGCCAAAATAAAAACGGAATTGATGTCAACTGGGTAACCAAGAGCAACGAAGTGACTTCACGTGTCTAGCGATCGAATTGATAAATTGACACCTAGATGACAATCACTGAGCGACAATCAACCACATTTACATATGGGCTACACTGTCTACATGAATTCTGTCTTTTATTTGACTCAGATATGGTTAATTTAGTTGTAGTTTGATTTTATAAAATGTTTTCTTTTTACTAACATTTTTAAAAAAATTGTTTACTTTAAACTTCCAGTGCCCGTGACGATGGATCCTGCGAAGTATGGGAAATGTTGTGAAAGTTGCAAAAAAATTACTCGTGCGATGATTTCCATAAAGTCTTTGATTAAATCATAGATTAGCTTTGTGGTCTTTTATGCGTGTAACAAAACACACACGAGAGTTTTAGGCTTTTACCTTTAGGTGATCTAGCAGTGCGCCGACGTGGAGCAACGAGACGTCTGGATCCTTTGCGGTCTGTATGATGAGCTGATGCGTTGAGGAGTCGGCCTCGCCCAGCGCCTTCGCCGTGTACTTCAGTTCTGCCTCCAATCGACCACCCTCTAAACAAATGCTACTATCAATATCGCCCTTAGGAATAGTAACAACGAGGTCGTTGACTGTAAGCGTCATTTGAACATATGTTTTTGATACCAGCTGTTCTACGATACGGTACGATTGTTATTAAATCCATCAAAGTATACCAACATAAAGTGAAGAATTATTTGGCATTTTTCTGTAAGACAGATTTTTACCTGCTACTTTGCAGGTAATGTTAATATGTAAAGGTATTAAATTAAGATTACATATAACATTCTATATCTTTACTACTCTATGATAGACCCATAAACAATAATAGATGCTCGATATATATATATATCCGCATCATGTTCAATATCCAAATTCGTCTTAATCAAGAACAATTTCGAGAACACTAGCTCGAAGCCCAAAAGTAAATGCCAAGATCACCAACACCGGTATTTGGGTACAAATTAGTGTTTAAATCAAAAGAAAAAAACACACACACACACATGCAGCGGTTTAATATTAATGAAAAGGCAATTAAGTTCGCATTAAATGCGAAACTTTTTGCACGCGACATTAAAGTGAGTCGACGGTTAATGCAATAGTCATTACGCAGCCTGGACATCTTAATTAACTTGTGTTTTCACTTTGTACTGTGATAACCGGCCGTTTCGTTCGACACGATTTATGCCAATACTTATCCGTTCAATGTTAACACAATTAAGATTATTCTTTGCGCTTCATTTACATCTCAATGGTACTTAGGTATGATAAAGAAACATTAAAGATTATGTATTTATAGAAGTAAGTTGTTATTTTCTACCAGATAACAGAGTTTATATATATATATATATATAATATATTACTTTCTTATGTTTACGCAAAATCCGTAGTCTTTTATTAAATCATAAATAAGTGAAAATAAATAGGTTTTAAATCATTACCACATTCTACAGGTCAAAATGTACTTCACCTACACTATTACACTAAAAAAACCTGACTTATTTTACCCAAGTTTTACCGAAGTTCTAGCAACAGAATGTAAACCGTAACCAATACATAATTTCTCTGTTCAAACACCCAACTAGAGTCGTTCCGATGCAAGTAAATGCGAGTGCGTACTCGACACTTTAGTTTCGATACCAAGTTATTTGAGCAACGAATCAAATCTTGCGATACCAAGTCATTCTTTTTTAGTATTTTCTTAGTAATTTCAAGAGTGTATCGATATTAAGGTGCTTATATAAGTAACACCATAGTGATTAAGTAATATTTAAACGTGTCATCATCATCAGCCTGTGATAGTCCACTGCTGGACATATGCCTCCCCTAATACACCCCTATCCATTAGTTCACCAAGCTGGTCCAATGCGGGTTGGTGGGTGGACCGACTTTTTAAATGCCCATCCGACGCATTGATCATCTTACTTTTCAGACAATTGGGTAATCGGCCCAAATTGCCCTAACCAACTAGGAAACAACAATGAAAATTTGATGCGTCCCCGCAGGATTCAAACCCGACCTCGACGACCTCCAGTTTCTAAAGCACACGCCCATACCACTAGGCTACGGAGGCAGTTAAACTAAGTGGAAGTTTAAACGTGTACGTATCGATATTCATAGGTATCGGAACATCCCTACATATAACAGGCCTGAAATATTTCCTAAATTAGATTTCACCGTAATCCAAGGGGCGGAGAACTTAAACTGACAGAAAGGGGCCTAAAATCGTCGAATGCGCCGTCAGCACCCATGGCTTATTGGGAAGTGTCGACACATTTGTCAGCCGCGGCTAGAAGCTGCTTAGCACATGTCCCTGGTGATTTACGGCGATGTCGAAACACTTCAACATTATGGCGTGACGCCATCTTTAATTAAACGAACGGCAACTGGAAGGTTCTAGAAAGTTTTAATTAGAAATGTTTCTACTTTTGACTTTTCTTTTTCAGCTTATTAGAAATACCTAGTGCCTTACGCACTTTTATGTTACACGGGTTGCATCAACGCGGTGTCTATTTAGGCTTCTTTTCACTTTGAAGCGGGATTGTAGTGAATTCATTTCGTAATTGAGAGGTAACACGTAAGATGTATCATAGAGTAGCGCGTTCATTTGATATAAAGACACTTAGGTCGTAACTTCATACAAAAAAAATCTTAATAAATTCTTAAGTGTATTTATTAAGTAGGTTGGCTGCCGCTAATCAGGAGGTTTTCGTATAAAATATGATGAATCTTTGTTTTTAAATTACACAACGCAAGCATAAGACCAAAATAGTATCACGCTCATAACTCTCGTGTTATGTTCGAGATAAAAAACGGTACAGCAAATAGTAATATTTGCTGTAATATAGATTCTATGCTTGTCTTGATTCATCGCGATAAATATAAAACTATGTGGACTGACAAAAATCAAATTATAATTTCTAAAAATTAAATTTAGATGTAACAACAAAAATGTAGAGAAAACCCAAGAGATGGGCGGCCGTCAGTTTCGTTTCTCGTTTTCGTCCCGTGTCGACGCGTTATTTTTTTAGCGGCTTAGCCGTTATTCGAACGTTATCATCTCGTCGCGAGAATTCGTCCCAATTAACACCCGCCCTGTTGATTTATCGCCAGTTCCTGCGCTTTTTTTTTCTGTGCGGGCCTTTTTTTTTACGCGCCGAATTAATTTCGTACGGCGTTAGATATACAAACTCCTTTGCACAATACGTTTTAATTATTAAAGTTGTAATATAACGTAAGTAAAACAAGTAAAATAAATACACTAACATGTTAAAATGTTACATTTAGACGCCTAAGATAACAATTATTCTAATGTATTGTTATATTTAAAACGTTATCGACGATAAACTTTTTAATTTATCTCATAACATGTCGGAAATTTCTTCTACTGGAGCCAAATAAAATCTGTAGTCCACGAAAAAAAAACTTATGACGCCAAAACGTTCTAATTGTTGGACCATTGAAAACGTCACGCATGACGCTATGTTCCACCAATAAACACATTATACCTTTTTAACGCTATTAAAATATGACACACGTCTTAATTCACATAGAGTCCAGATTAGAAAAAAAATCACAAAATTTCAAAGGCAATGCGACGCGAGCGCGCTTTCGAGAAGCTTCTCGAAACGAGGCATCATGGCGGCACCGGCCGCTGCCGTGTAACAAACAGAGGCAGTTAACGCCCCCGTTCCACGCGCTACATGGAATGCTATTTATTTTCGTCGCTAATTTATAGCGGGCACAGCAGAGTCAGCGACGCGGGCCGTCAACACTAAAAACACTGGTATTACATCGTTCACACTTATAAAATGTCGTTGCATATAAATAGAGTGGAATATTTCTAATATGGCAACAAATAACCCTTTTTGAGTTTATCCCATCTAGTAGGTCAATATTATAGCATGCTACTTATAAACGCTGAGAAACTTTGAGCCTTTTTAAAATATGTATTGACAATATTTAACCATACAGCAATATTAACTCACCAACCCGCATTGGACCAGCGTGGTGGGATGCGGTCTAAAACCCCCTAATGGATAGAGGTGTAGTAGGGGAAGCCTATGTCCAACAGTGGACACGTAACATAGGCTGATGATGATGATGAATCATACCTTTAGACATTACGTAGTAACCAAAACCGAAACCATACAATACCAATAATAATGGAACGGCAGTACTAGACTTAATTTCAATTTACGTGTAATATAAAGCAACATAAAAACCGTAAAGTCAAAGAATCTCAAGGGAACAATAACACACCTGACGCGGCACAACATGTGGACAGAATTTACGAATGCTAATGCAACCGTGATTTCGCAGAACACTTTGTATGCAATTCAACTAATAAGCATAAAAATACAAAAAGGCTACCAAACAGAATCAAATTGATTGACGCGTCGGGGCCTTTTATATCTTTGGGTGGTGTTAAATAATTCAAATCGGTTTAGATCTGTGAAGGATATGCTTTAATGAACAATATTCTTTAATATGTACTCACGTATAAAAAACATAGTACATTTAAAGTGATATATTTCTAAATACATAAAGCGGTCGCTAAATATATTTGATGTCTTGTTTTAACAGTAAAATCAGACATAAGAAAAAATAATTACTCCAAATCTTGATATGGCACCATCGCGGCGTCCTCGTAAGGTGAAGGAACTCGTAAACTTTTAGTACAATGATATTTAATATCTAAATCGATACAGTTATAAAAAGTTGAAAGCTTAAGATTCAAATGTACCCCAGTGTAATTAATACCCACCAGGCGTTATTGTCATTATTTATAAAAGGTTTTTGTTATACATATTTCATAAAATGACAATATTTACTTTATAATTTGGCTAAATTACGTTAAACTTTACCAGTTGAACATGAAGGCTGCGAAGCAACTAAATCATAGTTAAACAAATTTGAAACAGCTTTACAAAAGTTTTGATTTTCCGCTAATAATTTAGATACAACATTCATTGTAAATGTTAAAGAAATATAGTTTTGTAATAAAGTTAGCCACGTACAATAGTACATAAATTCTTAAATAATACAGCTGGTATTTAGTACAATATTTCTATATCTCCGGATATCTTATATATGTTTAAAACATTGATGAACTTCTGATATAATGTTTACGTAATGCCTAAAAATAAGAATACTCTTTCTAAGTGGTTACATTCAATTTATATTTACAGTCCTGATATTGTAGATTTTCGACGGCCGACTGTCTTTGTACGTTACAGAGCTTAAGACTAGGTGGGTTTAATACGAGGGCGATCGAGCCCAGCGCTCCGACGCTAAACATAGCTGACGTTCACTTAACCGGATATCGGGGATTATCATAAAGTGAGTGGAATCCCTGGGCCCCACAGGGCGGCTCTATTTTAACAGCTAGCGTCGCCCTGGACAGGGGATTTGACTACAAAAATAGCGGAAGCCCGTGAGAAATCGGCAATGGACGTATCGGACATATACCCACAACAGATTTCGATAAAAAAAGGTTATTCGTGTAATCTGTACCCTAAAGTTACATATATGCATAATTATTATTCAACAGACAGGTGGTAGGAACATATTAGATATCAAGCATTTTAAACGAATTGCTTTCTTTATCTTAGCTGCTGCTCCTCGGCGTTCTTGTATTTGGTTAATGCCATAAAACTATACAATTTATCAAATATGTATATTGACAAGCCACTAAAAAGGCATTTAAATCTGTCCGTTAATGTATAATCGTGCGGCGAGTATCCGAACGGAGCAAGGTCACGCGAGGTTATCGTAGCGTACGCGCGAAGCTTTCACGCAAGAGTCGCCCTAGCGGCAACGCCAGTTCTTTTGTTTATCCCTCTCGTTGCACCGAACGCCCTAACGCTAAGCAGTGGAGCGCAACCCGTTAGGAAGCTTACAATTCTGCGAAAACCACATTTCCACACATGTGGCGTACACTGTGTCGAATACGTTATGACATCGACCACTTGATCTGTGGACGTAATAAAAAGTTGCGGTGCCCAGAGGGGACGGTCATTCAATATTCAGGACATGCGCAGCGTCAATTCGCTGGGACTGCGGCGGTCTATTGCGGCGTCGAGTAAATCTTAATGTACACTGACGGTAGATAGCGCGGAGCTTTTATTGCATTCCCAGTGCGTGCGCGGCGATAATGACGACATTCGAATCGGAGTGGATGCGGTAGCGGCCGACCGGCGCGGACGATCGCAATGAATGACGTCGCGGGGAGCGGGGCCGTAGTGTGCGACGGGGAAGGAGGGGTGAGGGGATACGGTGCGCGCGCATGTGGTTGTGGCCACCCGCGCGCGCCGCTCTACGCCCGTGTGGTCCGAGCGGCCGCGTCCCCCCGCCGCCCCGGGCCCCGCAGAGCCCTCTATGCAAATTAGCCCGCGTAGACAACAGATGGATGGCGGAATAAACAAACCGCGTCTTTTGCGCGCCCGCGCGCCGTGACACGAGCAAATATATCGCAAGCGTGGCCTTCACATCGCCACGGCGGATAACTGGGCGTTATTGCGGATATAAAGTGAAAGTTCGATTTGGAATTGCTCTCGGATCGACGGAGAGGATTGTATGTCGGTCACGGTCGGGGTCCGGTTAGTAAACAAAAAGCTAAACGCGCTTACGCTCATTAAAGACCTCGCCGGCGCATCATTAAGTCTTACATTTCACGACGAAATAAACGCTCGATCACACCTACACACGCTTCACATTAAGTTATTTATAGTGTCCGACCGAACTTTCGGTTTCGGTTTCGGTTTCGGCCGAGTTTCGGCCAAAATCAAGTTTCGGCCGAGTTTCGGTTTCGGCCAAATTTGGCGAAACTTTGCCGAAACCGAAACTGGTTTCAGAAGTGTTTCCAATTTCAAAATAGAAGCGAAAGTAAAATGTATCATTGCTACAATCGAGCTCTGATCAGTCGATTTTAGTTCAGGCAAACATTCCAAGTTTGACAAAAGAAATTGATGATTCTTCTAGAAAGACGAGGAGGGAACAAATAGTAGTGAGAACAAAATATATAATCCTTGGTAACCAAACAATAAATACCAATAATACTGGAAAGTGTAGCTCACATATTTGTTGTGTTAAAAAAAATCTTCTAATCTCTTTACTTTTTTTCTGAATGTAGTCATTTGTTTGCTATGTGTGGCGAAATGTTCTCGAAAACAGAGAAAACCTAAGTGCGACCTTATCATTAAAAACCACTGTTATAAAAACGCAACCAAACGTAACCACAGTTAACAACGCAAGAGATTATTGCGGCTCAAAGGCAACATGAGAAGAGACTGCTTTGTCATAATCAATTGTCAAAGTGGGCTTTAATTTCGAGTAGGAGAACGTACACGGAAGACGAACATGGTTGCAGACGGCTATCGAAGCCAGTAATCAACAAGAAACAATAAGAATATGCTGCCATATTCGAAGAAACTGTTTTAGCGATTAAAGAATTACCATCTGATACCTAATCCAAGAAACGAGCATTTCATATAGAGGTACTCAACGCATATTGACACAAATTTTGAATATGAGAAAGTCTCCGCAAGATGGGTGCCGAAAATCAAAAACAAAATCGACTTCGAAGATATCGTTGGACAAGTTTTAAGAAGATTCTAAAATATTTTAAATCTAGTTTTGTAGCAGTGGACGAAACACGGGTTTATCCCGAAGGATCTTCATGCCGTGGCCGTGGTATATGGCCTGGCCGGGGTATGGCCTCAATATTTTGGGACTCAGAAGTGATATTGTTATTTGATCACCTGGAGCATGGAACCATCATTACAGATTATGCAGCTTTAATACCGAGGTTGAGAAATACCGTTAATGATAAAAAAGAAGCAAACTTTGAACGGGCGAGCTGTTTCATCTTGACAAAGTACCGGCACATAGGTTGGCATTAGCGATGGCCACCGTTCAGCAGGCTAGCGTACAATTGGTTGAGCATCCTCCCTCTTCACCAGATCTGGCGCCTAGCTATTTTCCATTTTCTCTACAAATTGATACAATACTGAAGAGGAAACATGTGTTAAAACTATATATAACAAGTAAACGATGCCTTTTTGCAGGACCAAGACAATCCTTTTTTTTAAGGAATTGTAGCATTGGAAACTTGGAACGCTAGACTTGGTGTGTAGGTGGACTCGGAGATTATGTAGAAAAATAAATAATTAAGCTATCATAGTCATTATATTCTCCTCTCATTTTTACTTTTTGATCCCCCCGGAACTCGGAACTACAAATACAAACCAAAGTATTAATTAGTAAGATTTTCAAAAATCCAATACTTAGTCTTTAATTATTAATTTATTTATCAATAACTCATATTGCTATAAGAAATTTATTTGAAAAAAAAAATAATACATTTTTAATATTTTGTTACATAAAAATATTATTAGCAACTGAAATAAACGATTACCACACGTTTAATATACTGTCTACATTCCATGACTAAAATAAAGCAAAATAATGGGCATAAAAGTTCAATATTTTAGCATTTTAAGAATTTTTATACTTGATCACGTGAGTTTCGGTTTCGGTTTCGGTTTCGGCCGAAACTGAAGCCACGGCCGAACTTTCGGTTTCGGTTTCGGTTTCGGCCGGAAAAACAGTTTCGGTCGGACTCTAGTTATTTACTAATAACCACTCGGAACTCTGGCATTAGACATAAAAACAAACTGCCGTTAAATTCTTTAGTTGGAATCGGTTAATGGCTTTTTACGATGTTATTTAAAAATTCATATTCCTATATTCATTTTGCCCAGGCCGTATAAACGGATGGAAATGTTTTGCTACATAGAAATCAATTTTTCACAAAATCTCCATGTTAAAATACCATACTTTAAATTTTCAACAAAATACCACAAAGCTAACAATAAAATGGAACGACAATGTACTTGAAAACTTTAAAAAACGGTACACCCTTAAAATATGGTTTTAAATTGAACGTGCACGTAAACAAATGCACAGAGGGTCGAAATCTCGAAATTGTTAAAAAAATAAGCCACAGTGTGCCACAACAGTTGGCGCGCAGGAAGGCGTTCCCAAACAAAAGCGATCCGGACAATCCGTGCCTTTTTTTTTTTGTGACTCAATAGTTGTGTTGTACATTTTTTTAGTTTTATTGGTCGTAATTTCACGTGGGGATATTTACGGGCGGGCCGCGGGCCGCCTAATTAAGTTGTTAGGAGAGCTCATCCGCCATTGTCCGAACGGAGGCCGCTTCGGTCTCATGATAAGGTTTGAGTGGTATTTATTAAAATATTTGTATTATTTAGACAGTAGTCGTGGCCGCATAACTGTCTCTGGTATGCTGGTATTAGATCTTTATCAATTAATCTATTCTCATTACGCTTAGTGGGTCAGGCCGGTTACGTTAGCGTCGGTAGGAAGTGGATGAATAATTTTTTAAAAACAAACCGCTCTCCGCGAATGGCGGGAAAACATGGCGACAGGTGCTTCGATAAAAGTTGCTCGCCGCCTTTTTTAACATATAAGATATTTTGTGCGATAATGAACTCGATGGATGGAACTTTTTTTATTTTTACTGGGACATTTCGTATCGAAAAATAAACTTTCGTGAATTGGACATTTTATTTTTATATTTACTGTACTTTTTCATTACGTTTTTTCTATACCTACCATTTATTTATACCTATGTACTTATATATTTTATATATATCTGTGATTTAAACTGTAAACTGCCTCCGTAGCCTAGTGGTATGGGCGTGTGCTTTAGAAACCGGAGGTCGTGGGTTCGAATCCTGCGGGGACGCAACAAATTTTCATTGTTGTTTCCTAGTTGGTTAGGGCAATTTGGGCCGATCACCCAATTGTCTGAAAAGTAAGATGATCCATGCGTCGGATGGGCATGTAAAAAGTCGGTCCACCCACCAACCCGCATTGGACCAGCGTGGTGGGATACGGTCCAAACCCCCTAATGGATAGGGGTTGTATAAGGGAGCCTATGTTCAGCAGTGGACTAACAAAGGCTGATGATCTGTGATTATTTATACTTAAAACGTCTTTTTATGAAATCGTTACATTCAAGACAATGCTATTGGCATTAAGTCACTCGTGAAGAAAAAAGCGCCTCCGTGGCCTAGCGGTATTGGCCCTTGTTTTATAAACCGGAGGTCATGGGTTCGATTCCCGCGGGGAAAAACAACTTTGTGTAATCTTTGATTTCTGGTTGGTTACGAAAATTTGGGCCGATCACCCAAATGTCTAAAAAGTACGATGATCCATGCGTCGGATGCAAAAAGTCGGTCCACCTACAACCCGCTCGGACCAGCGGTGGGATACTGTCCAAAACCTCCTAATGGAGAAGGCGTGCATTAGGGCAGGCCTATGTCCAGCAGTGGACTAAGACAGGTTAATGATGATGCTGATGATGTACAAAAAAGTGTAATTAAATTAATACATAATCATTGATGTCTTAAACGGCGGAAGTATACTCATGTCGTGTTGTAATTTGGATATTTACTATTGTTATTTTTTGATTTGTGGACGTAAGACTATTTTATTTTCTTAATAACATACACCCTGTAAACGTTTCTGTGATGGAAGGATATAATAGTTGCCATATAGATATTGGCTTCGGCTTTGTTCCCCATGGCGGATACCCGCATAGGATATAGCGCATCCTCTCCCAACAAATAGATTTCCGGGATCGTCGCACCATGTGGAAATATCGTGCGAACTATCCGTGGATACTGTTCGGGGGTGTGATGTAAAAATAAAGTTTTTAAATCTTTCGAAGCTTACGAAATTAAATACGAAAAGTACGTGTAAAGTCCAGAAATGACAGCGAATGTTTGCCTATAGAGTGATTAAGTAACAATTAAAAACTAAGTCGAAAAAGTCATTTTACCATAGTTACTTTAAGCATACTGAAATTGCCTTCTTATTAAGAATCAATATACTATTTGCGAAGCATTTAAGATTTTTATATGAGACGCGCAAACCCGCAATTACATTAAAACTGATTAGATAAGCCTCGTTTAGGCATTGCATATCGGATAATAAGATCATGGGAATTATGCAATGCCTTTGCAATCCGGCCACCCAGGAGGTCCGATTGGCCGAGGACCCAGCAATAAAAGGTACCAAAAAAGGACCAAATGTCCCTTTTCATTCGCCCGAGGTCAATAAATACGAAGGACTAAAGGACGATACAAGACGTCCCTTGATCGATCGGGAACTCGGATTTTATTTATTCGACGAACTGCACATTGTTACGCTAAGATAGATGTACATTATTAGCAGGTTCATATCGGATATATTGAAGTGTGAAATGTGTTGAATTGTAATATATTCACTGTGACAATAAGAAAAAAATGTTTAACACAATCACACACTCTCATTACGTATCCATAAACTGTTCAATTTAATGGCCCTCAAACCGATAGACGCTCACTAAAATCCAACACGAACGTAATTAAGCGACAAGTGAACGCGTTCATAACGTATAAATAACGCAATTAAAGTCTACAACGTACAATACATTAGAGTAATTAGCATTGGAATATCACAAACGTCCTGCCAATCAAAGGGGCCGTGGGGCACGTATCGGTCGTTAAATGGGCCCCGGCTACGATCGCTGTCCTTTCGCCGGCCGAACAATGGTCGCGTCACACCGGACGTGGGTCGTGACGTTTCGCCATGTGCTCGCTACAACACTGTAGGGCGGCGCGCTGTGAACTCTGGATGCGATGCTGCACACGTAACGCAGGCGGAAGCCGCTCGGTGTGATACGTGCCTATTCATTGTTATTCTGACTCTAGTCTGCTGAAACGATGAGCTTTTACGGCGTTCAGATTGGGAGTGATAGCGAGATGGTGCGCCGGATGTACCGGTGCTGAACTATCGCGGTATAAGGGGATTATCATAAACGTTTTCGACGTGAGATGCTACGCGAATATATGTGTTGTATGTTTCCTTTCCACCCATCAACCCCAAAATGCCCCTAATGGAGAAGGTGTGCTTTAGGGGAGGCTTATTTCCAGCAGTAGAATAGCACTGGCTGATGATGGTAATGTTTCCTTTTAAACAGTGAGACCAAACTCGCAGATGGTACTAAGCCTTTATTCCCATATCACTGCAACTAGAGAATCCCATCTTGGGGTAAATAATTTTTACACGATGCTAAAGCACCTGATGAGGTGCTCTATGTATAATTAAGTTAAAGAAAATTCTAGTTGAAAAAAGCTTTTGATACCGAAATACCAATTATAATAAAAATATTCGTAATGACAAATAATCATCATCATTTCAAACACCTATTGACGGAAGAAATATCGATAGTTCCCTACACATAGTTTAAAATATAAAAAAGACAAGCGCCCATACCTTGCACCCAGAGCTGGTCGACCTCGAATGTATCTGCGCCGACTTAAGTCCCACGCAGAACGTGGACAGCACGAGGACCGCGACGAAGAGGACCTTCCCGGCGTCGCCCTGCAGGAAGCAGCCGAGGATGAACAGCTGCTCCTGAAGCCAGGCTCGTATCCAGAGCGATGTGCGACCACCCTCAATGTTACCCTGTTAAAGTTTATGTTAATGTTAAAAAGAAATCATGACAAGTGTTAGCAAACGCTCACAATGTCATTCAATGAACAAACCGTAAAATAAACTTCATTCGAAATTCGAATTTTTCTGACTTTATAAGCATTTAAGTTTCAATTGAGCTGTATAGCCAGGACTTAATTAAATTGACTTTAACAATAAAGAATAAAAACATAGGTCTACGGAGGCTGACAGAAGGTATATGGTGCAAGAGCCAAGTGGCAATTTGGGTAACCGACAAATTAAGGTGCAGTTTAAAAATGTTTCGCACTTAAATTCTCAAATTAAATTACTTGACGTAACAGATCAATGATGAATCCCGTACCACTCAGCTTTCGTATGGCTGGATAGCTTTTGTTTGCAGATATAACAGGACCAACTGATTACGTGGCTTAATGCTATCTTTACGCTAACTATGCTCATGCATAGGTATGATTATATAACATTAAATCTGATGAACGTGTAAACATGATCATGATGTTCCGGATCCCGTACGCTATCCGGAATGTAAGACTATCTATCACAACCAAGAAATAGTTGGTATTTAAGTGTCTGTGTGTCCACTTGAGCACTATAATATCTCGATTAAAGATATAGAAAGTGGTAGAACTCTTTTTACGATAGTATCCTGCGGTGCCTATTATGCCGTAAATAGTAGCGTGTAAACATAACTGTCCGGTTTGAAGGTCACAGAAGCGTAATAACCGTTTAAAAGAGACGTAACATCCCGTACCGCAAGTCGGTGAGCGGAGTTGTGGCGGTTTACCCTGCCTTTTTATAGGCAGGGCCTTTCACCTACAACCAGGTGAACGTCCTGCCCGTCTCTTCATGTTGGTCTATTTAAAAATACGATCAACATACAAATAAACGGTCATCACGGTATAACTAACGAACCTAAAAGCAGAAGCTCCGTTACATCATCGAACATTCCCAATCCGTGATGGCCACGCTTTGTCGGCGATGGTAATAACGTCGTCCGTTTACTGCGTCCGCATAATTCCCAGCTCGATTGTGATTAATGAGGGGCGCCGGCTCCGGCCCGGGGACCCATCTTGCCCCGGTTAATCTGTCCATCAATCGCGCTCGCCTATGGATACGTAATACCGGCGGGCAGCTAACTATAAACCTCTCTTGGCCAACTATAACAAATCGGCTCTGACTACGAATTGTTTCCGGCCTTGTTACTAAATTTATTGCAATTTAAAGTTCGTTCCGCTGATATAAAATCTATCGGATAGAAGTGACATATGAAAGTCGATTTACCGATCAGCCGCTTTGAACTCGCTCTGCAATGATTTCAATGATGTAGCGTTATCATTAGCAGAAACTTTGTTTGTAACATCATCCCCCATGTCAGTTCTGAGGACCTTTATATAGTCATGATAAAAAAAAATACAGATAACCAACTTCTGAAGTGAATCCAGAAAATAATTCAGTTAAATGACAAAGAATTCATGTAAATAAAGCTCAAACAACAATGACAAATGACGAAAGCGCCAATATCCAACGCGTGTTGCTTGTAGACCGCCGCAATATCTTTTAAGTATTTCTCCAATAAAAGCACAACGTTTTGGCTCCAATTCGCATTGTCATTAGACTCTGCTTTCCTAAATTCCGTCTCATATTGGGCTGCGATAGACAAATTCAATCATAGCAAAATATAAATCAATCATATTAAACAAACACAAACAAGAGCAATAACTGCTGTATAAAGATCTTTTCCATTGCTGTCTCTAAATAGCCCAATACAAATTTCAAGACAGACCGCACGCGAATACGCGAATACATAGAATATACAAACATACATCGATACACTAAAAGTGCGCGTGGGTGCTCGAACATTGAAAAAACTCGGTCCTTACATAATGGACGCCGAGATGGCGGAACACGTGAAGTGACTGCTAATTGAGGAATAATAACTCAATCGTGGCATTCGCAATTGGAGCGAACCGGGGCCGCGTTCCGGTTGCGGCTTTGAACGGAACAGATTGCGAAATTGCTTTGTCATAATATTTGTAAAGGGGTGCAGAACTAGTGAGAGAAATTAACCTAACAAAAAAAGGTTTAAAACTAACGCTTTGCTCTCTAGTTATCACTACATGATATAAAAGATGGATTTACTCTTTTTATTACGAATTCATGAAACCCGTAACACCCACAGATTGTGACAAAAGTTTAACATACGAGTCTAAATGCATTTAAATAGTGACAGCGATTTATTCTGTAGATTCTTGGCATCCGGCCTATTCAATTGATATTTTACGGTTATTCTGAACGGATCGGGAGGACGATTGTAAGACAACTATTAAATAAAAATAAATCTAGCAAGACGTTTGCATACTTGGCAATTTGAGCCGAAATGATAATTATTAAAACATCAGTAGTATTAAAAGCTCGTTAGTTAAAATTGTAACCCCAATGGATCGAAATTATCAAAAAGGCAGACTAAGTTCGCTCAAAGGCCGAAATCGGCCTCATCAGCTCTGTCAGAGCTCAAATAAATAAATCGTAGCAACAATATAATGGCAGATATAGCCGGGGGACGATGCGTTTCGGGTGCGGTGAATGCCGCGCTGGGTGGCCGTGACGTCACGGACGGAATGCGCCCGCGCTCCCCCCTTCCCCCTTCCCGCCACGTCCCCTCACCGCACAGGGCCGATCCCCCCGCGCCCTCCACGTGTCGATACAACCGCGCTTCCACGACGATGCACTCGTATTCACCCATTCATACTCGAATATAGTAAAAGTCATGATATACACTTATATCTGACGATACAATGTCGGAATGGGTTCTAAATTCAAAAACGCATTCAAATCAGAAATTAATAAGCACACAATACAAGATTTACGTTGGTTCGAAATTTAAAATTTATTCCAGTCGTTCGACCGAGACAATCATGCTCGAACTTCGACATTCGAATGGAACTACAGGTCGGTTGCGTTTAAGAGTGAATCTTATTCATTATTCAAATTTCGAATAGAGTGATAAGTAACGGTCGGCGGACGATGTACGGGCGCATCTGACGCAAGCCGCGCGGTGTTATGTCGCTCGTAATCCGCGACGCAAGCGCCGGCCGCGCTTCCTGCGATAACGCCGGCCTGCGGTCACGGACTTATACCTGGCGCCTAAATATCATAACAAGTCCCGCTCGACGCACTAAATTATAAACGCGATAACATCGTCCGATTTCGCCATGGTCTTTTTAATCAAGCAGACCTTCATTAAACCATCTTCTAAATAAACGAACGGTCGGTCGGACGTTTCAATTCATATTTATTTATTCGTATACGAGTGGGCATTAACGTTAATAATGCGATCGGATTGATATGGACACGTCCCTCTATCGTGTGACAGGAAACGGATGATAAATTTAGAAACGGTACCGGCCCGCCAGCCCTTTTCACTTTGGTCAACGGTGGGTCAAGTATTGCACGTTATTGCACCATGCCCACCGTAATAACCAAAAAGTTATCAAAACTCAGTTGGCGGTAACACTCGATTGCCGGAGTTAACGACTTCGATTCAGTCTTCTATATTTGTTCGAATAGCGAAATGTTAGTTTCTAAATAATAACTGTTTTTCGTCTGAACGGAACAACGAAAGTTGGCGTGGATTGATTTGCGAAACCGAACTTTGAACCGAAACTCACGTAATCTAGTTAACAAAATTTTGAAAATGACTAAAATATGACTTTTACTGCCTTTTTAGTCTGGAATGAAAGTAATACATACAGGGTAATGTTTATTTCAGTTTCCTAATATTTTTATTAGTAAAAATTATAAAAATATTTTAAAATTTTTAAAATAAATTTAAGCTAAATTTACGTTAAAATAAATAATTAAATTGACTGAATTGATAAAAGAAATATTGGTATTTTAAATTTACTAATTAACATTTGTTTTTCAGTTTGTGTTTAGGGATCAAAGTAAAAATGAGATGAATTAATGAACTATGTTTAATGTAATCATTTCACTAATCTCCGAGATAATATTACCCTAGTACCAGTTTCCATTTCCAATGCTTCAATTCATTTAAATAAATGGATCTTGTAAACCTGCAAAAAGGTCACTACAGATCTTTACTTGTCTATATGAGTTTTAACTAATGTTCTCTAAGTATTATCAATCTTGGAGAAGAGAAATTTGCAGCATTTAATTCTTGTAATGAGAATTCTAAACACCATTGTGAATAATTGTGCTGCTCAAACATTACTAATAACCAATCATTATAAGTTGTCATATGCAAAGCTCGAATAATCAAAGTTTTATGTTTTATCCATAACTTGACGGCAATTTCTCAACCGATATTAAAGCAATTATCTGTTATGAAGGTTTATGCTCAGGTAATCAAACAACAATATCTTTTCTGAGTCCCAAAATATTGAGGCCAACCAGGCCAGAGCCATATACCGCGCCACGGCATGAAGATCCTTCGGATAAACCCGTGTTTCAGTCCTGCCACATAACTAGATTCTAAAGTTTTTAGAATCTTCTTAAAACTTGTCCAACGATATCTTCAAAGTCGATTTTGTTTCTGATTCTCGATTTTGATCATCAGCTGATCTTGGAAGACTTTTCCATATTCAAAATTTGTGTCAATATGCGTTGAGTACTCTATATGAAATGCTCGTTTCTTGGATTAGGTATCAGATGTACTTCTTGATCGCTAAAATAGTTTTCGAATATGGCACATATTCTGTTTTTGTTGATTACTGGCTCATGTGACGTCTGCAACCATGTTCGTTTTCCGTGCGTTCTCCTCACTGAAATTAGAAGCCCATTTTGGACAATTGATTATGACAGAGCATCCTACTCATGTGCCTTGAGCCAGTAAACTTTGCGTTGTTAACTTTATTGACATTATGACTTGGGTTTTCTTTTTCGAGAACATTTCGCCACGTAACAAACAAATGATACATTCAGAAAAAAGTAAAGAGACTAGAAGATTTTTTATAACAAACATATCTGAGCTACAACTTTCCATTTATTTGATTTATACCAAGGAGTATATATTTTGTTCTCACCATATTTGTTTCCTCCTCGTCTTTCTAGAAGAATCATCAATTTCTTGTCAAACTTCTGGAATGTTTGTCTGAACTAAATCGACGATCTGAGCCTCATGTCGCAATGAACATTTAACTTCCTACTATTTTGAAATTGAAACACTGAAACCAGTTGGTTTCGGCAAAAAGTTCACAACTTCGAACCGAAACCGGCTTTGAAACTTGATTTTGGCCGAAACTGGCCGAAACCGAAACCGAAACCGAAAGTTCGGTCGGACACTAATATAATGTTTTGATGTTTGCGACGGACAATCTGACGTGTGGGAGGCACGAGATGATTTTGTATGAGGCGGCAATAAATCGTGAGTTCAACCGAAAAATTTGAATATCGGCCGAGGCCCAGATAAACTTGTGACCGGTGCCTTAATGACGGACGATGAGAAAGTCATCACTGACAGGGGTACTGAACCTTTTCCGCTTTCACTGCACAGCTTTTTTATTGATAGATTAACAATTTAAAAAAGAATAACTTTGTTATTTAATGCCGAAATTTACACCGAGAAACTAAAATATTAAATTAAACTGAATAGTGGAAATAAAGACATGTAACATAATTAAAATAGCATTTAAGACATTTTTCTAGAGCCTACGTGTACAATGAATTACGTATTTTGTAATGGTGCACGTAATAGACTCATGGTTTTAACGTCAATCCATGTGACTTTCTCTACGAATAGAATATTTCGCTTTAGCAATTTCAATATTCGCATATCTCGCCGGTTCCTAGATTCAATTATAGATAACATTGTATAAACTGCTATCTATCTCGCAATTCACATTGCCTAGGAGCATTAACTATAATGATTTATGTTAATACACCCAAGCGCGGTTCGATCTTTTTGCATCAATTTACATTTGCTCATTTCGAAATTTAATAGCACCTATTGATCTCTGTCTAACGAAACACTTACTAAATAAAAACATATATTTATAAGACGTTTGTTCATAAGCAAAAATAGAAAACGGTTTATGATTTTATCCATAAGACGCCATTAACAACAATAGCCAAACATCAAAAATTAACGAAAAACTATGGAAACATAAATTAAATGACAAAAAACAATCTACAATGCTTCAATTACTCTATATGTCATTACATAACATCGCAGACGACGTGATACCACAAAAGGATCACCAAGGACATTTGACGTTTTGTCAATTGGGCAGTCGGTCACCCGCTCGCTTCTGAATGTCAATGACATCGGAGCCGTGCAATTACCACCCAAAAGGATAAAACTAATTGAACAAATGAGAGTAATACAGCCGTTTTATTGACTCATTTATTACGCCGATAAACCAGATGAAATGATTATAATCAATTTTTTATCGTTCACGATTTGAATTGAGACGTTAAAAGCCAGTCGTTAGCGTCCCAGGGACGGTCAGTGGGTTCCGATGTTTTATAAGTATTTAAAAATTATTTTCGTATCGTGATTTCGCTCGAAACTTGCAAGCTAATGGCACTTAAACTAGTCTAGTTGACAACGCAATACATCTTATGTCTCTAATGTATTGAAGTAGGTCAGTAGAATACTTTGAATAATGTAGCAAAATAGAATTGGTATTGGTAAAATTATTCGCGTTAGTAGAATTCAAAAGACGATAAAATGGTTTTGCTATTTAAAAAAAAATCCACAACAATTTTTGTTAAATGAAGATTATCACGTGATTTAATGCTATGTTTGTTGTTTGCCAAAGTGTGTCCATAAAACATATGGCGAACGTTCGGAAGTGAAGGGCAATGGCGGGGAAAAATGACCGAATGCGCGCTCATGCGTGTAGCTGCCACGCGTTGCGGCGCCCATGGGTCGTGGCCGCCGGCAATACGATACCAACATTTGAAATACAACACTAGCTATAAATAATCAACCTGTAATATGTGTTTAAAACACTTACCTATAACAACAAAACATCACATATACATCGTTCAATTCTTACGCCGATGCAAAACAATTATTTCGTACCACTTATAAAAAAGGCGGTCATTTTATTTGTAAATGACTTAACTAACTCGATGCTTATATTAAGTAATTTAAGCGGGCGAGCCGATGTAGTGGTACGTTCCGGGGAACAACAGTTTTCGAAAAACGTGGGTGTAGCAACAATCATTTATAGGTCTCCGGCGCAGCTGCCGGCCGAGCTCAGTGTTTGGAGGAAGATGCGCTATATGTTAAACAGCGCGCGGGAGAGGGACGGCGATATGCCCCTCGAAGAAAGGGAGCGCGAACGCCCCCGCAACAGTAAGGAATGAGACGCACGATCGGAAACCACAAGATGTCTCAATTCCGAGAGCCAAGCTCTGTGGGGTCTCGGCGACTATGAAAATTTCAGAGGGCCCACTAATAAAATTCCTTTGGAATTCAAACAAGTTTATCCAAAAAGTTTACTAATTTACGTCAAATCTAACGATACTACGGTACCTATATATAAGGATATTATTTCGGGTTAGTTTTTTCAGTATTATTTACAGATAGCACTAATTTGAAATAGGTTATAAAGGAACCCAAAATCATGTTAATAATCTTAAAACAATGATATAGGTGCATACTAATATGTTAAACAAATTGCAGGAAAATTATTTACGTATTAAAATGAAGGTAAATAGAATTACTTAGACAGACTTAAACAATTATAATTAGTCCAACAAATATTTTTATGTTTCATTGCCATAACACTCAAAGACAATTAAAAGGTAATGCCATATAAAACAGTAAAAAAAATTTTAACATTTTAAAATTACGATTTCTATGTAAAAAGTTTGTTTAATAAATCTCCGTAGGTTGTTAATCAGTTAGACTATAAACCCAATAAGGGCAAAATATCTCGATTTAAAAAAAATCGTTCTATAAACGCTCAAAATACTTACTTACTATTTTTATATATTGTAAAAGTTGTTTTAAATTACTAATACTTTTTTACCCTATTTATTTGATATGAAGTCACTGACAACCAAAGAACTTGCCGACGTTTGCCTACATAAATAATTAATTACAATTGACTTAACCTATTCTAGTAGATCGAAACGCCTGTATTATGCTTTGATGTCTCTATCGAAGCGATGCGCGTGCGCTGCTTGGAACCCCCGCCTATTCTGGCCTTTAATTGCTTCATCTCGCATGCAAGCGGACTACATAACTACTTCCTATTATTTTATTTATCCCATCCATTTAGCACACCTCTTTAAGACAAAATACAAATGGCGCTATCTGTGAAATTCTTAACTCGTTATCAGTTCGTTACGTCTAAATACGCTAAGAAATCATTTGCAACAAAACAAACTTTCTATTGTCTCTAGCTTATTGTTGGAACAGAATTTCCATTGGCCGACGGTAATATACGATATTGCTATTGTTTCATCAAATTAGTCGTAAAAGGCAGGATGAAAATCCTCGTCTTTGGTGTCTCGTCCTTTATATACCTACGTATTATTATTTAAGGTCCTTTGAGCGCCCGAAGGTTTCGCAAAGCTTCCTAGTAGGGGTGCGGACCACCGTGGTGCGTGCGTGCGGCCTTCTAGGAAAGAGCTACCTTCCCCGAACCCGTCTGCCATTCTGTTTGTACTCTACACAACAATTCTAATGTACAGCGTACGATATCTATCAGCTTTGTTTTCTATCAATGTTTTTGCATTGTGATTTTCAAAATATATGTTTATTAAGCTATATAGCGATCCTTAACTACAATTGATTTTGACCATTTAGATTAATTTTACTATAGTGCTTTTTAATTTATGTTAGCAGAATTTATAAAAGAATAAATCAAAATTTATTATGAAGAATAAATAAAACACCTATTTTAGGTTAAAATAAAAGCAATATTCAAAATGCACGTTTGAACAACATAGACAGTTAATGCTTCTGCATTAGCTCGCAAAAATGTAAACTTTCCAGAGTAAAAGCTTTGAAATGCGCGCGGCCTTGATAGTACGCGTGGCGGCCGCGTGACGGCGCCACGGGCCGCTGCCGCGTTCCCGATTGCGATTGACATTCGCAGAAAAACAATCACACGTGCATTATGACAATCGCAATCTGACACAAGTGTACGTATAGCGTGACAAGTGATTGGTGCACCTTTTCGAGTTCGGAGAGGGCGAGGGCCGCGTCCACCCAGCTCGTGCGTATGTAAAGATCAGCGCTGTGTCTCGCCTCAGCGGCGGATGGGCTCTCGTTCGTAGCAGCCGCTATCCGAGGATTCGAAGGAGCCTCGGAATCGGGAGCCACCATGATCTCGGGGCCAGACTTGTCGCCAGTATCCTCATGAAGACGGCCGGTATCCGTCTGGCGGCGCACGCGGTCATATCACTCGCCGCCACATAACCACACACTGTTACACCCTGATCCCTCACTTCTGTTTGGCACTTAGAAACTCGGGACGCGGAACGAGACCGGGTCTCCGATATTTCTGTAACACGACGACTACGTCCTTACACTGCCGCGACCCGAGCAATACTGAATCAAATACGAGCGCATAGATACACTGACTGTTTGTTGGGCTGCCATCATGATTCGGCCGATTATGTTGTCGTTCTGGAGCACGGAGGCGCCCGAGCGCCGGCGGAAAAGGCCGAAAGCTCGCCCGGAGGACCACACACGTAATGTTCCTTTCTCGCTCTAAAGCTGAGAGGAGAGAAGGCAAAGCAGTAAAATAAAAACATTGAATGAAACAGCCCGCAATGATTGCCACCGGTTACATATGGGTTACGCATTGCCTTGACAAATTGTTGTAAATCATAAATACGCTAATACATATTGAAGAGAGGATTGTTTATTAACATTTCTATATTTTGTATTTACTAATAACGAATATAACCACTGTACGTTGGATAATTAACGTCATTTTGTAGATATTTTATTGAAGTGGAGATTTGGTGCTCATACTGATTACACTAAACTCAAACATAAATAGGGACTGGAACTGAACTGGAAAGCGATGTTTGCTTGTAAACGCCAATGTTTTTTTACCATCTGCGGAATAACCACAAACAGAGGTCGTTTACAAGTTAAACATTATCTCTGTATACAGATAATAAAGGCGGATCAAACATTCGGACGCATCATATCATTTTGTTTACAGAGTTTTCTAAGTAAAAACTTGAGAGAACGCGCCCCCGGCCGGGCGGCGGGCGGGCCCTTTGAAGATGCCGACATTAAAAGACGCCGACGGTGATTTAACTAATGAATTTATTTAGCGGGCGTGCCGAGAGAGTGCCGCCGCGGCCTCAACCACCACACGAAATATACGTCTAGGAAACTTTAAACTACCCCATCGAACACTAAATTGTTTAAGTTATTCGTAATACCACTTCAAAAATGCTTATTGACAACATACCTGATTTGTAAATGTAATATTTATGCATGCAAGTATTTTCCAGTTTAAAATTGAACGTATTTTGGATTTCGTTATTTTACAGTTTTTCTATTATTGGTATTAAATAGTCTAGTATCGGTATTAACTATTAACACAAACTTTTCATTTTTAAATTGACACCTAAAACTTCATTTCCCGCTCACTTTTTTTATTACGTTAAAAAAGATTTGATAACTCGTTACATCTATACACTTAATAGATAGATTATCAATCGTATATGCAACAATGCAATTATCAAACTGCCTAACCTGTGGATTCGACAATAGATTAGTATGTCAAGTGAATCGACGACAACCTGATTTCACAGTGCAACCTTCCAAGAAGTCCTGGAGGTGTAAACGATTCTATTGAAGCCGAATTTCAAAGAAAAAACTCCCATCAATACTCCGGATAGATTTATCCCTCGATATTAGGTCCGCGAGTGACCCATCATTTACTATCAGTGAAAATTACACATTATATCAATATGATATGGTTCAATTTCCGTGTTTGGTTCGTTCCAAGGAATATTTTACTACAGGGTGGCTTTACTGCGGACATTTTGACACTTCGGTCGAAGTCCCAGCGGGGCGCCTCGCAATAGAGTATACACATTCTACGAACTCTGTGTGCGATTGAGACCACAATGGAACATTTCAATTATATATTACACATATTAACGTACCAAAATAGGTGTTTTACATAATATAATAGACGTATTAAGATATTTATGAGCTTGTAAAATTCCAATTCGAAATATTATTATAATTTTTTTTTCATAGCGCCGCGATTACATCAGTGTTATTAAACTTTAATTGTATTGTTTAAATTTCAATATTCAAATCGTCTATTGTGTTTTGTAACGTATTAAAATTTATGTCCGAATAAAACTAGTATGCGTTGTGTTGTGTGTTAATATTCATGAGTTATTTTGAGGTTCGTCGACCCCCTTCTTTGGCCATCGGAACAATAGACTGCCAAAATTTTTTGAGTTAAATGCTATTTAGGTTCTTAAATTATTATTTTAATTAAATACTTTATGACCTTTGCCTTATTTGATATTATTTCAACGAACGAAGCGAATAGACTGGTCGTTCAGCTGATATAAGTGATACGATCTGCCCATAAGAAAGCAATGAAAGATGTTTGGCACCCCGAGATATCAGATGTTCCATCTCGTTAAACCAGTAATATTGCTGGCCATGGTGCCCTTCAAACCAGAACGTACGAAATAATTAGTCGGTCATTTGTAGGAAGGAGACTTCGTTAAAATGGTGACAGTTTTTTTTTACTTTTTCTAAATACCAGAATGATAAAAAATCGACATAAAGGTCCTGTCAAAAAGCAGTTTACGTACAAAGTCTAATATATAACTAAAGGTACCGCAAATTGTGGTAAAATTTGCCACAAAATGACAATGGTCAAATCAGTCGAGTTGCGAAGACGGAAAGCTATCAACGATATTTTAAGATTTAATGCATTGAAAGTTTATTAATTGAATGAGGTCAATCACTGTTAGCTAATATGATGGTGACGATGATGTCATCACCTTCATATCAACCAAAAGTGGCTTAGACGGTGGTGTTCGTCCCACACTGCGAAGAACCTTTTTTCCCGATCGGTTATCGAAAGATTATTCATCATCATCGGGTATTAAAGAAACAAAAGAACGAAACCAAGGCTCTACAGATCTCGCCAGTGACTTGTTTATCGGGCCAAGCCAGTTGACTAAGTCGAAGACCGATAGTGGGACTGTCATCTCTGGTAGACCAGAAGTTTTGAGCGAGATTGAGAGATTCTATGGACAGCTGTACACATCGGCGTTGGAACCGCTTACTGAAGCGAGTGACGACCCAAGAGCAACGCTCATTCAGCACCATTTTGAAAGTATCTCGGACGTCTGCCTGGGCGAGATATAAATGGCTCTTGACCAACTTAAGAATGGTTATGCTCCTGGTCAGGACGGAATTACAGCAGGGCTTCGGGGTCTTGAAAGATGGTAGGGAAAAGATAGTTGTAGTCCTTCAGAGACTCTTTAATTTGGTCCTACAGGATGGTATACGCCAGAAGCGTAGTAGATCCTTTTGAAAAGCTATAGACCGATTTCCTTCTGAGCCGCGATTATTTCCTGTTCTCGAAAGTCATACTATCGCTTCCAGATTACACGACTTCCAGCCACTCGATCAAGCTAGATTTTAAAAAGGCTTTAGCACCATAGAATACATATTTATCCTGCGGAAGATTTTACGGAATGAGGAATGACTATGAGAAAGCCTTTGATTCGGGCTAAATTTGGGCTGCCTAGCAGGCTCTTCAGCGTCGCCAATTTGACAGTCGGTATATCGAGTTGCTCGGGTATTTGTACAGTAATTCACCGATGCCTGTCCGATTAAAATCCAGTAGTACGAAGTCTATCTAATTGCAGAAGGGTGTAAGACAGGGTGAAGTTATATCCCCGAAACAGTTCACCGCTGCGTAAGAAGACGCATATAAACTTTTGGATTGGATTGGAAAAGGACGAGGTACTGATATTTGACTTAGTTAATGTAATGATCAGTACCAATTTGGCACTGGTATAATATTTAAATTGGACGCCACAAGAGCTAGCTAAACTACTAGGTTAATGGTAGGTATATAATTTCTTACGCAAAATAATGTCGAGCAAATTGCTCGCTTCATATTTGGTTCTTATCAACATGGTACAACCCTGTCCTTATTTTTTCTTATTTAATTTTGTTGTTATTCTTATCTATCTTTCTTATTTTTATTATTTTTATCTTCACATCATAGTCTGTCTCTTACATAGAACAATTTACTTTAATATTAGACTTAAATACGCAAGTATGATAAGCTTACGTGCGTTTAGAGCTAAGTAAGCGTACTGAAACTTTTTAACTCGATGATTTTTAAGCACTTCCTGTATAAAAAACTTACAGAAGTGCATATACGAAGGCAAGATCACAATGAGGTTGCAACACAGTGGAACTCGTACCAATAGCTGTTTGAAATCAATCAAAATCGCCGCTAGCTGCAGCTACGTTCCACGCATACGGTACGTGTTCACCAATTCGTAATTCCGATCAGTAATTGGCGTCTGTTTAAAAAAAACGGCATGAGGCACCCGCTGACACGTTGGACGTTGACGGATTTACGGCGCGCGCACCACTGCCCCGACCAGAATTCGAACCCGCGGCACGTGGATTGAAAACCGATGGACGCGACATTTGTTAATGTTTCTTACGACATGTACCTGCACGATTAACAAACAAAAAAATTAAGTCTTATGCTTCTTGCAAACATTTTGCATGATTTGATTTGTGTTATTGTTAAGCAAATAAAACATAGAAGATTTGGCTACGCCTTGTACATTACGTACTTATTTGACATATACATGACATTTTGTTTAAAGTATACTTTGCAAATATTAATATCTATTTGTGTCATGTCATATGTTTATTAGTTAAATATACAATACATTGGTACCTATATGTTGTATCAGACTCGCATCGACTAAAACCCCGACTTTGTACCTGACACCAAAAAGGCTTATAAGAATACTTTGACAACTTTCTGCGAACACGCAATGGCCCGAAAGGAAGCCGCGGAAAGAAAACGGGGGGCCAATAGCGCCCTGGCTATCTGCCGAAGATGACCATGGCGCCGAAGAGTGGCGCAACCTTCCCTCCTAGTGGCGGTCTAGATGTCCCAACATACCCGGAGCGGACAGGCCCGCACGTCGCACCGGGGTGTCCGAAGAGAGTCCATAGTTACCGCAGCCCCATCCAAAGGATCATGAGAAAGGAGCAACTGTAGGTTTTTAGTGGTTGTACTGGCCGTTTCATGCTGACTGGGGAGTCCCACATATCCCTGCTGCTCTCTCAATCTAGCAGCGGGGAATCTGTTAAATGTTTTTTTATCAATGGCAAAAAAAATGAGATTTTGCACTTATACACTCACCTGCAACCAATGCGGGTGAAGCGGCATTTAGCGAGCTTGGGGTTTACTTCATATCAAGGCGCGTCGGAACTAGCGCGCTTGTAGTCGTGGCCGCCACACCACAAAAGATCGTTAGCACCATACCAAGTCTCACCTCCTTTCACCGCCTCTTCACATCGCATTTAGGTGTTGCAACCCTGATTCGCGGAAGATACGCAGGACGGCTTCAGAATCACTCCTCTTCCACTCTCGACCAACACTCCTCTTTCCTCAGCCTAACTTGGCTGCTGAAGTCAGGGATAGCGATATCTCTGAGACTTATCTTCCCCCCCGTTGTAAGGACACCAGCCGTAATCTGCCAGCTTGGAGCAATCTTTTCGATCTTCATTATCTGCCAAGTTTCTCCTAGCAGTTATTTAACCATCAAGGTTCTATAGTTTCTGTAAAGGACTAGAAGGAAGAAACGTGTTGCAGTTTGGACCTTAGCTATGTTAATAATGTATTTAATTTATTAGACAACCTCCCGATCCCTTGCGACTGAAACGAGATTACGTAGACTTTTGGCCTCCGTGAAATGGATGCTTCTGTGTCACTCAACCACCATAGTGCTAATTTGAATAAAATTAAAGTGAGACCAATCTGAGTTTTCAAAATTGGACTGACCTTTCTTAACTAACCACTTCATGTAATTTTCGTTTTTGATCCTGACTCTTGGGACAAAGGGTGCAGGTTCGATTCACAACTTAGTAAACTATTTTAAGTGATCTTGGATCTGGATGTATTTATATAAAATATGATTATACAAAACAAATACCTAGATAAAAAAATATTCATTTTCTTTCCGTGGTACATACGTTGCTTATTTTGAAACGTTGTTCTGTTATCGACCCTTAATATAATCATTAATCATTAATATATCATTTACATTCACACCTTATTTACTGGGCGAATTAAACCGATATCACACGAAATCCAATTATATGTAGGCAACTGTTTCCACTAATTATACAGTGTTTTCTTTGAGCCAAGCCGACAGTTCTATGCGTCTCATTGATATCCAAGCGCGCTACGAATGACGCAAATTGTGGACGTACTTTCCGACGGCAGCAGTAAAGTCGCGGGCCGAGAGCTGAATACAGATACCTTGGTCCGTCAGTCGAGTGGCAATTCGCGAAACGGTACGCTTGATATTCAACACGGCGGATGAGAAACAAAGACGCTAATCTACCATTATATCGAGCACGTAACTTTAAAGCGGCTGAGGGATTTGAAACATGTTTTTATTTCACGGTTAGGTCTAAGTGCGCAAGCAAGTACAGATTAGTGTCAGGCAGAGCAAACAAACAACATACAGTCGCGTTTTCTATATATATTTTTTGAAAATATACTTTGCAGAGTTCGTGCGTTAAAGACACAACTAGTGCGAGCTTCAGTTTTAGATAACACCGATTTTTATAGTATGTAACTTTTTATCCGGTATAATTCCAGTTCATCTTATCGTAGTACGTTCTTAAAACTTTGATGATTTTGCCCTGTGAGCTAGTAATGTTTAACCTTTTTCGGAGCTACTTCTTCTCATAATTAAATTAAACAATACATTAGATTTTATGATAACTAAAAGGTCGTCGGAACAATGCTTTGAAGAGATTGTCTAAGTCGAGTCTTCACTTCGTTAATTCCGCGGAGTCTAAAAATTAAAGTATTCAACAAGTACTTCCTACCCGCTATCGTATAGCAGAGCACATACGGTGCTGAAACATGGACACTTACGGTGAAGCTGGTCTAAAGATTTAAGGTCACTCAGCGGGCTATGTAAAGAGCTATACTCGGAGTCTCTCTGAACTCTCGCTTCGGAATGAGATGATCTGTCAGAGAACCAATGTTATCGACATAGCCCACCAATTAGTACGCTGCAGTAGCAATGGGCCATCCTTATCACCTGAAGAGCTGATAACCGTTGGAGTAGATGAGCTCTTGAGTGGAGACCGCGGACAGGCAGACGTAACGTAGGACGCCTGACGACTAGGTGGAACAAGGCCGCTGGCAAGAACTGAGTGAGAGTTACCCAGGACCGTGCCCAATGGCGTGCTATAGATGTCCAGGAGTGGATAAATGTAGGCCGATGATGATTGCATTGCAAATGACGTTTACATGCCTTTTCGATGAGTAGATAATGCATAAATTCTACACATAATGAGCTGACCAACTAGTAAACGGTACTAAAAAGTTGTTTTGAAAAGTTTTGTACATTTGATGGCTCATGTCCAATGGACGAATGACAATAAGACGCCACGGCCTGGAGTGCTTAACCTTAAAGTAAGTTATTTTCAAAATCGTCAAATGAAATGTTAATTTTTAAACATTTAACTATTTATTGTATAATTTACAAACGCGAAAACATGCTTGGGTTTTAGTGCTATTATTGATAACTTTTAATTAAAGATGTAATTCGCAAAAGCTATATTGTTTATGTAAATATAAGCTTAATTATATCAAAAACTATTGAGTGCAACTATAAGTTTATTCATGCACATACAATATTGGATTAGCACACTTTATTAAAATATTTAGCTTATATTTTTGTATTTTGAACTACTCTTGACCCTAAATCTAAGTTTCTTTATAGTAGCAAACGTTAAATAACCCCTGATTATTTTAAAAGTTTTGAAACATAATTTTGTATTCTTCGTAAAGATAACATGTAAATATAATCAGTAACCTTGTTTTTTTTTATTCCCTACGCAGGCAGACGAGCAGTCAGACCTCCTGATGGGAAGTGGTCACCGACGCCCATCGATATCGGCAATACTAGTATCCACGCTACGCTGCCGTGAGACAGCATATTAAGTCTCGTTTACCCAGTAAACACGTTGGCTACGGTGCCCTTTAAACCGGAACACAGTAGTGTTTATAGACTACTACTTTGCGGTAGAAATAGGAATCGTGGTGGTACCCACACAGACGGTCCCCTAAAAAAGGGGATCTGCCCAAACAATAAAAAAGCAGTAAAAAGTAGTTTTTCAACAAGCGAGCAGGGTTCCATCATAATTCATTGCAACTGTTTTCATTTACATAATACATGCAACATGTTTTTCTCTAATAACAACATCTAGTAAATGCAAAGCTAAAAGACACGCTTCTTTACGCCAGTGTTAAAAAAAACTAAAGCTAAAGTTTACAAATTTCTTAGAACTAAGTAATCCTTGTCAGTAAGTATAAAACTTGCATCAAAACGAACATAATCCTGCAAAGAGAGCACGTTAAGTTTCCTGGATTTTTTTAAATTTATTACCTTAGTTTAAAAAAATGTGCAGAAGAAAAATCAAATATTAAATAATCTACTTAATATTATTTAATTTTTGTTTATTCGTATTATATTTTTACATTGTACAATTTTTTATTCGTATAAATAACGGCAGAAAGTCTTAAGATTAATGCGATAAAGTATCCGACCTAACATGGGTTTACTTATTCTTAATTAAAGCGTGAAGTTTCAAAATAACAAAAAATATAATATCAAATTCATTACACAATATTTAATTTTGAATAAATGGAAATCACTTCGCATTGTAGAAGTTCTGGTCTTATCCACATTACTAGGGTCATTCAAGCGAACAATAGACATATAACAAAAATACACAAAGAAATCGCTCTAAATTATTTTCGGAAAAGCAATAATGTAATTATTTAATATTAACACCGTGGTCCGTAGTAAAATACATGTTCTACCATTTCCTACACGAAAGGGTAGAATATATCATGCAACTAGTGAAACAACTAGTAATGAAAGATAAGATTAAAAGTCTAATATCGACGTCGCTCTACATACAATATATTAAAAACAATGACTTCAATCTAAAGCCTTTTTAAACACATTGACTATTGACTTACTAAAGATTATAAGATAATGGTCGAGTCTCCACGAGAGTCGATTAACTTAAAGAAATAACATTATAAGTTAGTCAATTATTAGACATTCAGGTTGAACCCAGGATTTCCTCAATATGCACAGGGCTTCTGATCATACAATAATGAAATTAGTCCTGCTGAAATTATGCTCATATTGTACCTCACATAACACTAATATAATGCCACTGTCTGGCTGAGACATAATATAGCTCTTAAGCTCTACTGATAACCAGAACAAAAATGTTACAGAAATATACAAGAGGCAAATAAGATCCAGAACTTATTTAATCACCGTCTAAAGTCAAACTATCGAACCGGTTTTTTCATATCGGAACAGAAATTGATAATAATCACACCATATTTAACCAATAAGAGGGCCATAAACTTTAGCTTCATTACACTTTGTTTACGTAAACTCCACATCGTATTTGGCTTTAATACAAGTGTAAAGGCGACTTTACAAAGTACCGCGCTACGCAAAGGATAAAACGCTCGTTGGCAGCCCATAAAGGCGTCGCAGCGCGGCCGCGGGTCGGCAACTCGCATAAATCAATTTGGCGCAGTAGGTATTACGAGCTCTTCGGTTTCACACCTCGTACCGGCGCCCAATAAAAACAACCCGCGGACACCGCCCATTAAATATTAATGCACCCGATGCAATAAAATTGCCCGATTTGGAACCGGCCGTCGCTACGTCCAACTCCGACATATTAAAATTTAAATTTGCAATGTACGTGTCGCGCTATTGTCGCATTCTTAAACCATTTTACGATGTGTCTCGCACGGCCAACGCAAACTTTGCTATGGGTAGGTATTTGGTTCTTATGTTGTCTTAGTGTTACCTTAAATATAAATCGATAATGCTATTTTAATAGATAAGTAATATATGGGTATCATTTATTGTTTATAAAACAATTACGTCAAATGTAAAAATGATGATATATAAAGATATATAAAAAAATATATATATAAAGTAATACTTTTTGTATTACTTTATACACTTTAAAAGTTAAAAACACACGATGACAGTGACTTGACAGAATTATCAACGTTCGAAAACCGTAAAAAAAAAACACAAAACGAAACGGGAAACGTTCAAAAACCATTTCGAGTCAGCGGAATATTATTAGCGTTGGCCGGTAAACAATTTATAATTTAATTTTAACAGCGGGCCCTACGTGGGTGGTCGCCTCGAGCCGGCCCTCTAATTGGATAAATTGCCGAGTTAGGAGATACGATAAACAAAATTAAACAAATTGTTGCCCGGAATGGTATTATGTAATGAAACGGGCGGTGGCGTCGGTGTGCGAGAATTGAATGCGACCGCAGATGGATGTCGCTTTTGTTTAATTCATATCGGAAACGGCAAAATTGGCATTTCGTGAAACTGAGATAACTAAAACATATATTTATGCACCGCTAAAGTATCAGTGTATATTCTTTGCAAATGCTTCGCTCATAACCACGTAAAAAGTAATAATGAATAATATGTTACACTAGTATTTAAGTTGGATTGGGCTGGTGACAGGGTATACGCCAAAAATATTAGTAGGTTTAACTAGACAAGAAATATTTGTTACCTACATAAAATTAAAATAAAGTTTTAAATCCATGACTTTATGATTCTAAGCACGTAACGATTTTTCAAATAAGTAAATGACGTACATATATTAACATTAACTCACCACAAAACTGTATAATGTAAATAATGTGTATAATTTCTAGCAAGGGATTGGAAACGCTTACGATCTTCTTAGGAGGGCTTTTAAAAAAAATATTGTCATATAACGACGGTGCCAAACGACATTAAACACCTCTCAAGCATATCTCGAATTGTTTAAGAGGAATTTAGGTTGAATTTAAAACCAGCATAAAATTTAACGACCGTAATTTATGTACATCGATTGCCGTGACACGTTTCAACTAACAAATGTACCTACGCTAGTATTAAACGGACGTTAATTTGCAGTCCGAGTTGTCTCACGTAAAGCGTGTAATAGGCACCGAAATGAAATCGAAAACATGTCCGACTTTACCTTCATTCCATTTATGCGGCGAACGAGACAAAAACAGGTCCGAAAGCAAGTATAGCAATTAATAAACAGGGCTATAACATTTAATGTGATACACGAAAAAATAACTCCGGCAACGCATCCATACATATTCATTAAAGAACTGTTGGTGCTCGTGCTGCCTACGCACACTTCGGGTTGTACAGATAAAAAATAATTATTGTTTTAATTGCGTGTTTTTGTGCGGTGTAGCTCTCATATCGGTTCGCTGTGCCCTTCGAGTGGCTGGATCCATTGGATCGCTGCCTCTCGTATTAGAGACGATTTCCGAGTATCTTGTCTCTGGTAGCCACCGCCGTGGGTGGTCCACCTGACGTCTCTATGTTCCGCTGCCTCGGGCAATGAGCATGCATCTAAATGTCCTTATAATTCACCTCATCAGCTGGCTAGTGGTAGGGGAAACATTATTCCTCTTAAAGCTGGATAACTATTACAATAAATATCTTCAGAACTGAAAAATTTGATAACTATAATGAAAATTAATATAATGGTAAAATATAATTCATACACACAATTATATTACACATAAGCATAACATAATATGAAACGATGTCGTTTATTGAATCTTTTCGAATCACTTACACAACATCAATCAAATTTTAACGTCTAAAAATACGAAGGTTTTAGTATTTGATCGATGAGCGCATTTAGTAATGGTTTGTAACGTAAGCTCAATGCGTATGTAGAATAAATAGCAGATATTTATGTCCTCAAAATGGCTTGCATATTTGTGGTGATACGTACTTTGCTATGCAGAATTTTATAAAGAAAAATGTTCTTTATCGTCGGTACATACCAGTTTTTGCTACGAACTTAATTAGCGTTTAAGTCATTATTACTTATACTGGTCCGGTATCCTGTAGACTTTTCAATTTACATGCGTAACTAGTAATGTCTGCATTATGTAGATGATAACCAATATGCAAATGCGAATTCCTATTCATAAAAGGGTTAATTTTATATAATTAAATTAAAGTCAGCATATAACTATAACAATGCGTCACACACTTAAAAGCTCTTATGGTAAAGCGTATGGTTATAATAAAGCTTAAAAAAATGTCGCAAGAGCGCTTAACCTCCGAACGGAATGTCGCGACTGCAGCCATAATTTAAAACGCAAACACTGCAAAAGGTCACTAAAACCTCTTGTGTATGCAACAAAAAGCCCCAATAAATAAAAACATAAATAGCCGTATGAAGC
The DNA here is from genome assembly GCA_029286875.1 of Lamproptera curius. Taxonomy (NCBI): domain Eukaryota; kingdom Metazoa; phylum Arthropoda; class Insecta; order Lepidoptera; family Papilionidae; genus Lamproptera; species Lamproptera curius. Next base: position 1,121,166 of record JAGSMT010000063.1, on the reverse strand, counting down.
AATAAATTTGTTTATTGTACAATAAAATAATGTAAAGAGTCGCGTTGGGTGGTCCGCGGCACAAAAAGCCATCCAAGATGGCCGCGCTCATCCATAGACACGTGACGCGTCCTCGACCGTGCACTGTGGAGCGTTACGATCATGATGTTATATATTTCATTCAAATACGTTTTGATATTATTGCAGTGATATCGTTTTCTATTGTTTTTTTAACTACTATAAACTTTGCATTTTAAAGCTACAGTACTCAAGAGACGAAAATAAGCTTTTATATAGGTATGAAGCTTTTTAAAATGACAGGAATATCTACTTATGATTAATTCTTGGACATTAAAACATACCTTTTAATATTTGCTGAATAATTAATTGTTAGTACTCAGTTTTAAGGTACTGTTAAAAATTCAAAGATTTTCAACAGTACAGATTGAATTTAATGGTTGAGTTTCCTCTATAGGTCTCAGCCGACTGCAGATGAACACCGCAATGCATGTGTGCCTATTTGACGGAATCGTCAGCCAGTGTATTACTGATTAACAGATGAAATATCCCAGAGCAGCAAACGGATTTTTTACGCGTAACGTTACGTAATTAGATGAAAGATACAACTTCATGAATAAAATTTGATATCCACCACTGGTGCTGCAAGTCCTGCGTCCGTAACTTTTCTTATTAATAAAATCTTACATAGAATGAATGATTTCCGACTGGAACTATAAAATGTAAAACAACTGTATATTTTAGTTTCAGCCGATTTACATACAACTTTATAACTTAAAAAAAACTAACCCCCTTAGCCTCATATATAATTTGAATACAATACCTGTGCCTGCCCCTAATTATGTATGTACTATGTACGATAAATTTTACACGAACTATATGACTTGACAAGCCATTTTCGAGCATGTCCCTGTGCGTCAAATCAAAACAATAATACCATGATAAACATGTAAAAGAACATTCCCATTGTAAAGTAATATCAGAATAAGATAATATCTTTTTAATTATTTCATGAGTCGGATGGGCATGTAAAAACGCACACCCCCTATTGGATAGGGGTGTTTTAGGGGAGGCCTATGTCCAACAGTGGACTTTCACAGGCTGATAGTGATGATGATGATGATATTTCAACTCCAAAATAAGCGCCACTCCCACAATTCGTAAGCGAACCGAATTATTTATAATGCGCTTGTCGAACACAGAGCTAGCCGGAACAATCGTGCTATTGTCTATCTTGAAACAGGCATTCGTTACATAAACAGTTCATGATTTAATTTTTAAAATACGTTCATATTCTCGCACTCTTTCATTAAGATCCAAACATGCTTTAAGCTTTTAATACAAATGAAACAATTACCTTTATTTGTATCAACATTATGTTTGTTTCAGTATTATTCAATGTTTCAAATTGTTAAATTAATTTGTAATTTAATTATAGGTATATTTAATATTAAGTTCATATATTTTTTTAATTTTTCAAGTTTATCTACGAATTTAAAAAGTAAAAACTGTTATTTTTAAATCGTTATATGTTATTCAACAGGCAAAAAAGACTGTTAGTATTGATTGGACGTCAATACCACCGGTTTTCGTTGTTGCCTACGGGTAAATTGTCGCATCTAACATTTCCTTTACCAGGACGACCACGGCGTTAACAGGATGGTAAGCAATACGCCGTGTCAGCAAGAGATGCCGTCGCCTTGGAATGTGAGATGTTACGTATTATTTATTAAGTAATTATTTACTGCAATGTATTTAAAACGGAAATCAATAATGGTTTAGCTTTTTTATTGGTGAAATCTTTTATCTCTAAATCTGTATATTTAAACATCAGTAGTGTATCCCGCGCTAAATAATTAAGAAGAAACTACAAAAAATCAGAAACCCAATATCGTTTATAAGCAAAAAGATAGATCAATGCTGTTTCGTTTCTTACGTACCTTTTTCAAAATAACTTTGTTTCATTGTATAAAAATAATAAACAAACAACCTCCTCAATTGCCACAAAAAAAAAAAACAGCCATAAAAGGAAGCAATTCAAGATTGCAACATCGAAGCTATAAATCATAACCAAACTAAAAAAAGGCGGCAACCGGAAGTTTGTCTGATACGAATTGCATAGTTTGCATGTGTGAAGCTGTCGACTTGGATGTCTCTATATTGTTGGGGCGCAAATTGATGGCAGCCCGATTGGGCACGCCTCAAGATACTTCTCGGTAGCGGGGACGTGGCTTTAAGCGTACCGCTCATGCGCCACAGATCATGCAGTCGCAACAGATAATAAAAAAACGTTGAAGTATCCGATCCAAATAATCGTTTTTAAATGATTACATTATGATATACAACCGATACATAATAATTTACTTTAAATTTTTGTCTGTTTGTTTGTTCTGACTTATCTCTGCAATTGCTAGTCCAGTATCGATGGGACTTTGGGACTGGAAGATAGCTGAAGTAACTAGGAGTAAGTTAGATTACTTATTCTTATAAAAAAGTAGCATAATTTTTTTTAATACTTACGCGTACATAATCGCACGCAACAGCTAGTATTTTAATAAAATGTTGATGGCTGCTGCCGATGAACAACGTGGAAATTGATGAAAAATACGATTGCAAAATTTATGAACCAATAAATATGTGTTAAGTTTAATAAAGTACAGCGAAGGTTATTAAATTCTTTTAAAGGTGGTTTATCATTTCTTAATTTTTTTTCTGAATAAGTTTAATATATATTTTGATTAAATGTGAAAAAATAAGTTTTTTTTAACTTCAGGCTTTTCGGTTTTATGTCAGAAGTTATCGTTTCTGAATAGATACTCTTTGCACACTTTCTGTGGCCACAAAATCATTTTCGTGAAGACACGGCGATTAGGCGGCGACAGGCTCGATTACCGTCCTCGGAGCGCGCGCCGTTTTCTCGAGTACCTGAATTAATAAGTTTTGGCGGCAACAAAAAATTCCGCCCGAAACAACGCCTAATTGAGTAATAACACTGGAAAGCGTTACTGAAACACAAATAAAAACTTCCGGAATGTTGAGACAGCAATGGTTTTAAAACCACACATCGGAAATGAATATTTCTCTTGTTAGTTGCCAGACTATAAAAAATTTATCAAATTAATAATATTTTTAACCATCAAAGTAAACGAAAATAAATATTGAATTTAAAAATATCAATGTTACTTATTGCACATATTAACTTTAAATATTATTGTTTAGAATACCAATTTTGTCCCTAAAGTGTAAGCATTAATATAATGCTTCGTAAATCGCTTTACAGAGTCCAAAAACTCAACGTCAAATGGAAACGGATTAATTAATGGACAGGGCAAAAAAATGCATTCGATTCGTCTTCAATATTCGTAAATATGATCATGTGTCGTCATATCGGTCACAACTTCAGTGGTTACAAGTTCGTCAACGACGATAGCTTACTCTTTATTCTCTGTTTAATTCTCCTTCTTCACCGACATGTTTGTGTTCGCATTTTCACTCAGTACTGTCGGCAATAAAGATCTCCGTTCTACGTTCAACCGTATTCTGCTATGTCCATCTCACCGTACCGATTTTATACACAAATCATTTTTTATCCAATCCATTCTTCTTTGGAATGGGCTACCCTTGGAAATCAGGATGGCTAAAAATTATTTCGATTTTAAAAGGAAGGCTCGAAAATATCTGCTTGAAGACGCGACGGATTCAATTTATTGATTTCTTTAAAATTTCATGGATTTATATGTGTATGGATTTATGTATGTATTACCTATATATTAGCGTATGTATGTATGTATATATATATATATATGTCTATTCATATAAATTGATATATTTATTATAAATTAATTAATTATGATTTTTGTTTACCAGTGCACCTACCTTAGTTTATCCTAACCACCCTAAGGTTAGCTGGTAGATAATGCCTAAGGCATTAAGCTCGCCTTATCATACTTGTGTTTGTGCTGAAAGTTAAATAAATAAAAATAAAATCAGAAAACAAATTATCCCCTTTAGTTTGAAAATAATTGCCATTTAAAAAAATACAGAACTTTTGTCAAACTGTCACCATTTTTCGGTTTTTGTGGTTAATTTCTATCATTTTGTTCATTTGAACTTTGGAACTATAACCCTAAATAACATAGGTAACCCGTTTCGTTTTGACGTTTAAATTTGGGACACTTGTACGAAAATAGTAGTAGAAATATTTTATTCCATCAAAGGCCTGAACAAAAACACTGAAAGAAACAAAGAGAACCCAAAAAAGGTTTGCCATGTCAACCCTAATGATAAGTCATTAATTACCGATTCTACAAGACACCTTGCCTAAATAAATGTACATGACGACACGAGCTTTTCCAAATAGTCAAATGGATAGGCGCTATCCTTTGTGTAAACTAACGCTTCTAACACCAAGGAATTAATGAATGCAATTAACTGAACACAAAAATATCTTAAGACAGTTATATCCGGGATGGCTTGTTTTGTTACTTTGGATTATTTGACCAGGGTACATGGGGTTGGGTATTCTCAGCGTATTGTCTGAGGTTCTCTTTTTGAAAGGAATAATTGCATTCAATAGACATATCTGTTCTGTCTAATGTCAGTTGGTTTTTTTTAAGGTGTTCTTGATAGTGACGACCTTATTTTTTAAATCCGTGATAAAGTCGAACTGTCTAATACCCACGAGATGTTGTGTGCAAATGACTCCCTGTAAGTGGATGTAGGTCGGTCAGGATCATATCTTTTGGCGGCTCACGGGAGACATACATATATTTCTGTGTGGAATTCGTTGGGCTAATATGATGAAAAAGCAAAATTAGCAAGTTTACGGATTTTTCAGCGTTACTTAAAATATATTTATTCCGACGTTTCGGATTCTTTCCAGCATCCATGATCACGGGCAGACTAAGTTGGTATATGTCTGTATTTCAATGTTTCGAATAACCGTCAGAGTTATTATTTAAAATTGACATATCGTTCGTTTTCTTAATTTTAATGTTGGTTTCACAAAAGTTTTATACTCTGTGTTTAATTTTTGAAATGATTGATCCCAGGAAGGTGGCAATGACCAACCATCCTCTCTATTAAAATTTGGATATTTTTTAATTTCGATTGCTTCCCGAATCATCCTTGTATAAATCGATGTTCATTAGCCAGTATTTTGGTTCATCAAATCTAATATAATGATTGGGCTTGTCTAGAACATGGTCGCAAATTGCAGATTTCTTATAGCGTCGTGCTTAACATCAGCTTCTTTAACTGCTTTAACATTCTTTACTCTGGTTCTTACTGGTCTTTTGTTTGTCCAATGTAGGAGAGACCACAATCACAGTCTAGTTTGTACACACCTGGTACCTGTAGAGGAATTTTACATTTCACAGATGGTAATAATGGCTAATCTTTTCGGCGGCTTATAATATGTTTTATAGAAGCTCGCTTTAAAATATAACCGATTTTGTCAGTGACTCCTCTGATGTGGTAAGACGGCAGGCACTCTTTCGACTGTGGCTGGCTTCACACGGTGACTCGCGACGTAGACGTGGAACTTGAGTTTGTTTTCTCGCAGCACCTGCTTCACATTGTCCAGTTCAGCCGTCAAATGTTCCTTGTCGCAGATCCGCTGTGCTCTCTGAAGCAAACATTTACCAACAGTAGCTAACTGCAGGGATGTTGGTGAGAATCACCATTTAAATATTTATTCGTGTGGTTGCTTTTCTAAAACTGTATGGCTCAAGCTATTGTTAGAGTTTCTAATGATTAAAATATCTAAGAAGGCTAAGGAGTTGTTTGTCTCTATTTCCATTGTGAACTTTATTTTGGGATGTAAGAATTAAGATGATCCAGAAATGCATTTATTTGGTTTGTTGGTAAAATGGTGAATGTGTCATCTACGTACCGCTTATAGAATCTTGGTCGGACGGGAGCTGTATTGAGGGCTGTCTCTTCAAAGTTCTCCATGAAGATATCAGCGATAATAGGAGACACTGGGCAGCCATCGCTACGCCATCTATCTGCATGTAGAATTGATCATTCCACAACAATGAGCCAGATGTGAGACAATGTTTAAGCAGTGATGCATATTCATTCGGCATTTTATTTTCCTCAAGCTTCTTAGTTACAATTGAGATGCAGTCTTCAATAGGTAAACATGAAATAAAGACTGAACATCAAAACTGACTCATAGTTTCATTGTTTTGAGATGTAAATGTTTAATCTCATCAACAAAATGGTAAGAATCTCTTGTGTAAGCCTCGGTGTGTAATCGTAGTGGTGACAGAACTTCTACAAGATATTGTGCCAGTTTGTATGTTGGTGAATCTATCTGGCTGACAATTGGGCGTAATGGAGCATTAGGTTTATGAATCTTAGGTAATCCATAAAGCTTGGGAGGTGTGGCACATGAAGGTATCATTAGCTTTACGTCTAGATTAAATTTGTCCGCATATTTCTTTACAAGATCGCTTGTTTTTTAGCGTTTTCTGTGTGGGTCTGTTTTGACTTTTTTATAAGTCATTTCATTCGATAATAAATTTTGAATTTTTGAATTGTAATCTGACGTGTCCATTACAACCGTAGCATTTCCTTTATCTGCACGGAGAATTGTCAAGTCTGTGTTAGAGCGTAAGATATTTAACGCGTTTTGCTCATCTGTAGAAAGATTTGGTTTTGACACAGTACTCCGACGTAACATAGACGATACATCTTGACGTATGGCCTCGCAATCTTCCTTTTGGATGTTGTTTTGAATAAACAATTCTCAATGTTACAAATAATTTCCTCGTACGGGATTTTTCAGTGTTATTAGGAAATTTAAACCTTTAGATAATACCTCTATTGTATGTTCATCAAGAGTTTGTGACGACATATTATGGACGGCACGTTGCTTAGTAACGGTTTGTTGTTTGCGTCTGATCTCTTGACAATTGATTTATTATATAATTTTTCGTATTTATTTATATGATTTAGTTTGCATTCACTATATTTGCATGCTTCTCGCTTATCTAGCATTTCTAAACAATTTTTGTAATCAATATCGGTTATTATTATCGAATGAATATGCATCACTGCTTAAACATTGTCTCACATCTGGCTACTTGTTGTGGAATGATCAATTCTACATGCAGATAGATGGCGTATGATGGGCTGCCCAGTGTCTCCTATTATCGCTGATATTTCATGGAGAACTTTGAAGAGACAGCCCTCAATACAGCTCCCGTCCGACCAAGATTCTATAAGCGGTACGTAGATGACACATTCACCATTTTACCAACAAACCAAATAAATGCATTCTGGATCATCTTAATTTTTACATCCCAAAATAAAGTTCAAATGGAAATAGAGACAAACAACTCCTTAGCCTTCTTAGATATTTTAATCATTAGAAACTCTAACAATAGCTTGAGCCTACAGTTTTAGAAAAGCAACCCACACGAATAAATATTTAAATGGTGATTCTCACCACCATCCCTCGCAGTTAGCTACTGTTGGTAAATGTTTGCTTCAGAGAGCACAGCGGATCTTGGACAAGGAACATTTGACGGCTGAACTGGAGAATGTGAAGCAGGTGCTGCGAGAAAACAAACTCCAAGTTCCACGTCTACGTCGCAGTCACCGTGTGAAGCCAGCCACAGTCGAAAGAGTGCCTGCCGTCTTACCTTACATCAGAGGAGTCACTGACAAAATCGGTTATATTTTAAAGCGAGCTTCTATAAAAACATATTATAAGCCGCCGAAGAAGATTAGCCAATTATTACCATCTGTGAAATGTAAAATTCCTCTACAGGTACCAGGTGTGTACAAACTAGACTGTGATTGTGGTCTCTCCTACATTGGACAAACAAAAAGACCAGTAAGAACCAGAGTAAAAGAACATATAGCTGATGTTAAGCACCGACGCTATAAGAAATCTGCAATTTGCGACCATGTTCTAGACAAGCCCAATCATTATATTAGATTTGATGAACCAAAAATACTGGCTAATGAACATCGATTTATACCAAGGATGATTCGGGAAGCAATCGAAATTAAAAAATATCCAAATTTTAATAGAGAGGATGGTTGGTCATTGCCACCTTCCTGGGATCCAATCATTTCAAAAATTAAACACAGAGTATAAAAACTTTTTGTGAAACCAACATTAAAATTAAGAAAACGAACGATATGTCAATTTTTAAATAATAACTCTGACGGTTATTCGAAACATTGAAATACAGACATATACCAACTTAGTCTGCCCGTGATCATGGATGCTGGAAAGAATCGAAACGTCGGGAATAAATATTTTTAAGTAACGCGAAAAAATCCGTAAATTAGTGGATTTGATATGTATAATAATCGCGTAAATAAAAGAAATAATTATTAGCAAGTTATTTAATTTTATATTTAACAGCAAAAGCTGTACAGTCATATGAATTCGCTATCATCATCATCGTCATGATCAGCCTGTGCCAGTCCACTGCTTGACATAGGTCTTGTCTAATGCTCGCCACCGCTTCCGATCTCTGGCTATTTTCATTCAGCCGGCACCGCTTTCGCTTGCCTAACATTATATTATATTTGTATCCTAAACGGATAATATGACTGTCATTTAATATGATATAACTTTCTAGTAACTTAAAATAGTAAATGTTAACTATGAGCCTGAAATATTATTTTTATTGGGTGTAATAAATGTAAACATTAAAGATGGATAGCCTGCCTATCTTTACTGTTTACATTAATAAGTTAAGGAAACAACAGCGTTTTACTTACTTTTTCCCTAAATTTATGCGACTAGTAAAATTTTGCAATCATTTATCTACTGACGGCACTTGATACGTTTAGTTTGCCGATAAAAACTACGCTGTGACGGAGAAAGGCAATTTTCAACTCTATACGTTGTTTTCCACTTGATGATATTTATTGCTATGTATCATTGAAGCAATCATGCAATGCAACACGGCCATAGGAATTTTATATGAATAAACTCAAAACTTGAGTTTATTTATATAAAATTTCACTATTCTTCTACTTTTAACTTCACTATCAAACAACGGCTTGGTTAGGGCGATCATCCAATTGTCTGAAAAGTAAAATGATCCATGCGTCGGAAGGGTATGTAAAAAGTCGGTCCGCCAACCCATATTGGACCAGCGTGGTGGGATACGGCCCAAAAACCCCCTAAATCTAGAAGGCTTGTGTTAGGGGAGGCCTATATCCAGCCGTGGACTAACCACAGGCTGATCATGATGATAATGTTTATTAAACATCTTGGAACCAGAACCGTTGATTTCGGCCGCCATTTTACCTTCATCAGGGTGTAATGTTTTAGCAATATAATAATTTTTAATTATTTTCGTTTACATAAATGTCAGATCCTATTTGGCCCTGCAATTGACAAAATTCAGCCACAATAAGCAGAACGGCTCAGGCTAAAAAAACAAATGCGTAGTTGAAAAGTAAAGTACTAAAGTCGGCAATATTCGTAAACGATAAACCTATTTGTGCATGAAATATTGTTTTATTGACTTCTTGTAGTCGAGAATAACATTTAGATAGTGTTATTTTAAGCATAGATTTAATATGATCGACAAAATAATTTCATACAGACAAATTATACATAATTTGCATAATTTGTAAGTGAGAACAAACTGCAAGTTGATTCGGATCTCTGTTATAAATTGGCCTCGTAAATTTCAAACTAACAGTAACAGTAAATAGCTGCGAATTTATTGCGTAGGAAGAATTCGGATTAGGTTTCATTTTATTGCTTTGGTTGGATTTTTTGTACAGATTTATGGACCACAGTGTGAACGGATTTCAGCCACATTTATAAAGAATGTCTTCAACGTTAAGAATTAGATAACTTGTATTCTTAAAGTATTTTTATATAAATCGATCGTAAACTTTAAAATGTGATCGTAAAATTTGAATAATTTGTATAATTAATTTCATTTATCAACATTAACATAAAGTATGAGTCTTGGTAGTTCTGCTAAAAAATAAAATAATCAAATTTATAACAAAACGACTGTCGAGGAATACATAATTAATTTAATAAGCAAAATAATTCTTATTTCTTTCTACAATATCATCGGTATTTGATGCTCATGTAAATATAGTTTGACGTTATATATACATTTATATATAATTTATATATATAATTTTAATTAGATAAGTTAACTACTACAAATTGTCGGTTAACGTCATTAAAATGTAGTATTATCGACTAATACCCGCATTGGACCAATAGATAGGGGTGTATTATGGGAGCCTTATGTCCAGCAGTGGACTATCACAGGCTGATGATGTGTGAGTGTATTGTCGTCTAATATCAAGGCTCATTAGTGAATCACGCCGACTTAAGCATTGATTATTTCTATAGTATATAAAATATAATAGATCATTTCCTGAGCTAAAATCTAGACTAAAACCTACAGACTGCACGAAGTGTGTATTTAAAGTCGATTATGCGAGTATTACGCGTGGATGAAACGTCGATTATGTCGCATCAAGTCACTCCGAGTGACGGAGCGCCCGTCCGAGGAGAAATTCGGCTGCGGGCGATCGCTGCGTTTCGCGCCAGGTGTGCGCAACCGCGGCTTGCTAGTTATACATTTTGAAAAAGAGTTTATTACATTGATTTGGTTTGTTTGTAAAGATCAATTTTACATTATTATGTATGTTAATTGTTATTAATTATAGCACAAGTTCATACCATGATAGTCTTAATACCAAAAGATGTTACGTTTATACCACACAACCTTTAGGTGGTTATTAGGTAATATAAAATAATGTAATACTAGTAACAAATTTAGTTTGAACACATGCCATTTATGTACTAAATTATTACACCCATACTCATGTACAAGACTCCATTCACGTTTTTTTTATATTTGTTTACATATTGATAAAAGAACAATATAAAAAAAAGTAACAGGCACCCAATCTCTATATGTAAAGTCTATGATTAAGATTCAATCCTTTTCATGGTTTGGTGTCACAAAAATTTTGATACACACTTGCCAGGCGTAGCATACACGCAGTACGTCTTTATAAATCAACATCCGATACATCGCGCGATCGGCTAACAATCGTGACGATCGTCCGGTCGATGTACCAAGATGGCCGCGATCGATATTAGTATCGATCGCGTCCGGATTTAGTCCGGCTATGCCGTACGCGTTCGTTAGCGGTGTCGGGCCGCGGCGTCCGGTAGCCGCGGGCGAGCGCGCGCCCCGCCACGTGGTGGGCGCGCGTGTGGCCGCGCGCTGGGTGGGCCACGCCGCACACACACAGCACGCGCACGCAAATAAACAATCGGGCGGCGATACTGTTGTGATGCTATTGCGACGCGATCGCACACGTGAGCGCCTCGCACCAGAAAACCCGGTGACACTGTTATGACATCGCCACTACCCCAGGTACAAGAGCCAGTACGGTAAATGGGTACTTAAGTAGAATGTTACACCTTATCAGAATTGTACAAGTATTAAGGTTTGGCAATAAAAAATGACGTATAACTCGTTACAAATATAAGACATGAGTTAATAGTATAAATATTATCTCATAACTACCCAAGAGTGGGTGTTTAAAGTTGCTGAGTTGGTTAAATTAGTCGTAACTACTGTTAACTTTCGTTTTCTCTAGTTATTGACTGCAAATAGTTCGGTGTTATTGAGGAAAATATTATTTAATTAGTTAAATAACTAACTTAATGACTTTAGCCTACACGCAAAGTTTGGTAACAAATAACTATTATCGTCTATATTCATATCGTCAGATAGAAGCCACATCATCACATACATTTTGTTTTTACTTTAAAAACTCTATGTCCTCAAGCACAACAAATAAAAAATATGGTTATTAATAATCTAATTCTCAAAGCATCGTAAATGTTATTAAAACACTAACATTAATACTATTCACTGATTTCGTTTCTCTGAAAAAATTGTCAAAACATGTTTGTTTTTAAACTTTTTCTATATCACAAATTTGCCCCTGTGTTTTATATAATTTTATATTTTTAAAGTATATTTATCAAACCCTACTAATAAACTGACAAAATGACGGAGTAGGACACCAATTCGTGATATGTTCATACAATGCTTTTTCCCAACCCTTAAGTCACACGGCAACAACGACAGGTGACTTGTATGCAAAGTTAGAGGTTGAAATTCTATGCAACACGTCGATTTAGTTCCTTGTCCGTATATATACGAACGGCCGGACTGGTGTATCCGCTTATCGAGTGATCTGTAGTGCAACAAGTCATACGTGTATTTAAGCTGTTGTTATTGAACCGTCGGTTCAGATTTTTAGTAAAGAGGCAGATAGAAATTGTCCTAAAATGATTACGTCTATTGTAGTACGTAGTAATCGTTATGTAAATTGTATTATATTTAAAATACATCACTAGTATTCTAAATATAACTTCAAATTATTAGTAATTCGATTTAAACATTTGAATAATTTATACAATGTAGCTTTTTAGAAAGGAAGTCATGCGGCTACATATGACGTTCGCTAACATTTTAGCGACATTTCATCAAAGTCAACGTTTACTCAATTCCTAGTCTTTTTGTCTAAAGTATATGTAATGTACTTTAGGCAAATAAGTACCTCGCAGCCTAAGTGGTAAAGGCGTGTGCTTTAGAAACCGGAAGTCGGGTTCGAATCTACTACAGTACAACAAATTTTCATTGTTGTTTGTTGGATTAGGACACTTGGGCGATCACCCAATTGTCAAAAGTAAGATGATCCATGCATCAGATGGGCATGTAAAAGTCGGTCCACCCACCAAGCCGCATTGGACCAGATGGTGGAATACGGTCCAGAAACCCCTCAATGGAGAAGGTAATCCTATATGGACTAACACAGGCTGATGATGATATGTAGATATATGTTTTATAAATTTGCGGGGGAGCGAGGTGATTAAACTCCTACTGGCTAATAATATGAATAAAAATACTCCTGTAATTTCTCTGATTATGTCTAGCGTCTGAATCTCATGGCGCATAGCTCTCTGAATTATTTACGATACCAAATATTAATACTCATGAGATATTGGTATATTATGAAAACACCATTCGTAGGCGACATTAGACGCAATATTAGTTTCCTAAAATCAGGAGAATATTTGTTAAGGCAATTTGTTGCCTTATTTGCCCCGCCATAGTTACTTTAGTACGTAACTACTCTGAATGTGTTTTTAAACAATTTGGACTCTTTTTAATAATCTTGATGGACTACCAAAATATGCATTATTGTGTTAATATCAATAAAGTAATTATTGTGTTCACGAGACGTAACATTATTTGAGAGCAGACTTGTAGGTGTCTCACGCTGCAATCCTATGGGCAGATGCAATTGCTTACCGTCAGTCGTTATAATGTACGTTAAAAGGAGTACATTCCACAATAAACGCTATCAATAATCTTTACGTCGAACTCTTAATGACTTTCGACGGAAACAATTTCAACTTTAAAATTCTAGAAATCGGTATTGGCCGATCGCATCATCGCTCCCGGTACTTAGGGATTGTGCGAGCGTATTGTGCGCTTTTCGGTGTTTTTATGCGCCCATTGTTCGTAACGGGCTGTTTTATCGCCCGGTAGCCTTGTGCCGCTCGTGTGTCGACCGTTGGGGGCTTTAATGACGTACCAAATCACGGCTTACGTGATTCCGACGCCGCCCGATGTTTCGCTTCGCTTTACTCGTTGGTTTGAGGTCGAATGGAGGCATTGCGAGGTTGAAATGCGTAATTGTCGCGAAGTACTTTTGACAAATATATAAAATCGTCAAATACATAAATCATCGTATAAAAATCATGATTCTATATCTTCTTATTGCCTTGCTTGTCGTTTCAAAAGATTTTTTTTTACTTTTACTTGTGTATAAGAAACCACATAAGAAGCTAAGCTGAGCATGAAAAGCTAAGTAATATAATTCACACTATGACGAAACTCGTCATCCAGTATTTCTCAAAGCCCAATGGAATTAACGGTACAACATAAATTACACCTTATATTCTGCGTATTCTGTCACAAGAAATATTTATAGTGCACTTTCATTAAGCGACCGTCTCGATTAAAATATTTAACAACCGACCGGACTTTTGATAGAAATTGTCTTTGGCTTTTAACATATTTCACAGTCACCGAATATTATTCGAATCTTTTAAGAAAACGACAATGCTTGATCACAAATTTTGCTTCACTTTAACAATTAAAAAGAAAGATAATATAGAGGGCAGTAATATCGAGACATTTCACTGGAAGCGGTCACAGACAATTAACATGCCATAGACAAAACAGAGTTCACTAATGACGGACCACCGGTGCAGTCACAGAACTATAACTCTGGAGCCGAAATAGACACTCATAAAACAATTAAGAACGACTGCCACCATAAAGAGCAACATAACCAATCTCGGAGCAATTAATGATTCTAATGGCGGTATTGGAGTAATGTAGCTGATGGGCCCTATCACTAATATATTTATTCAAAGATCCTGACAAAGATTATAAATTACGCTCATTTATTTGCCCTTTTATTGCCTATAGAATGCTTTTAATGGCCTCACAATATCAACACAAATAATTTTTATCGATCTGGAGTTATAGATCTCTAACGACGTTTCTCAAATGATAAAACTTTACTGCTTAATGAGCTAATTAAAATTAGTCGGTAAGAAGTTGTTTATGTTATTAAATAAGATAGATTTAATGGGATTTATGGAAAAATCGATCGATGCTTGATTACAATATCAGAGTCACACTTTTCACGGTTTATTACTTTAAAGTTTGAGATTGAAAGTTAAAGCTCCTGCATTATTTATTTCGAGTACAATTCAACACTGCTTGTACCATTTTCTACGAAGCGAACAAACACTACTTAGTTCCGGTTTAAAGGTTAAGGTTGTGACGTAACATCTCATGTCTTACTGCAGGTAAACAGTACTGTAGCTTATTGCCTGAATTTCTTTAGGCAAGATAGTATCATTTACCATTAGGTATCATTAAAGTGACAACAGCACTGTTGTTCAATATTATTTAAACTCTCTCCAAGCGTTAAAAATAACCTTTAAATGGCCTTAGTTTATCCTCAAACATGACAAATCAATTTTTAAGATTAATAATTTTATGTACTTTTGCATTTCACTTTAGAATGACAAAGTCAAAGCCATCGGTTCAGAAAATACCTTTAGTGTAATCGATTAATCTATTACTTGCCTGACCTAGTTATGTATTTTTAACGTAAACTGGGTGGTGATTAAGTAGGTTTTGATAAGTTTTAATTTTTTATTTTATTATTTTGTTAATACTAGTTGACCTGGCAGACTTCGTGCTACCTCAATCGATAAATAAAAGATCTATAATTTTGTATTTGATTTATTAATCTACATATTACAAAAATCTGATAGATAGTTAACAGCTGTAGTAAATATATTAACTGTAGTTAAATGAAATTAATTTTATTTTTCACCTCTTGAGAACAAATATTCAGTATCTATTTCGTTAATTTTTATATCTCTTTGCCTTTTAAACTTTTCCTCGACTTCCACTAATAATTCAAGACCAAAATTAGAAAAATCGGTTCAGCCGTTCTCGAGTTTTAGCGAGACTAAGGAACAGCAATTGATTTTTATATATAAAAAAAGAAGAAGATTGTTGCCACTTTTAGTTTTGCTTCAAGTGTCTGTTCGTCAGTTCGAGGCAATATTTCAGTACGAACTTTGTGAATACGTATGTTCAATCTTAGATGGTGACGGTTGTTATTTAAAAAATAATATTAACGTTTTCATATCGATGATAGCTTTAAGCTTCGTATATGACGACGAATCAACGAAAGTAAAACATTTAAAACCGAGGATTATATATCTTTCTGCCTAACGCATTATATATTTTAAGAACTAAACATATTGACACAAGAAACATTGTTATTGATTTATAAAAAAAATGTTTAATAAAACCTAATAAAAGAAATATACAAAGAAATAATTAATCAATCCAATAGATACAATAGGACCATCTATATTAATAAGCGGTTTATTTAATTCTAAGAAGGGGAATTCATTCTGCCCTATCTTAAAATATTGACATCCTTAAAAAGAGGCTTGAATAGTTTGGATTCTTCGAATCATATCGGGCGATCCTAAAATACAGACATTTGTTCGTTGGTTGTGGCAATAAATATAGCAAGGATTCCGAGCGGTCAGTTCACTATAATTCTAACCTAAATATAACAATATATAACCACAATAAGCAATGACAAAAGAGTATGGCTTTGTAACAACAGTTTTGTGTTTATATCTCAATTTATTATACCGAAAAATATTCAATTAAAGTGTTCACCATCATCATTATCGGCCTGTGTTAGTCCACTGCTGGACATAGTCCTCCCCTAATGCACGGTTTCTCTATTAGGGGACTTTTGGATCGTATCCTACCTCGCTGGTCCAATGCGGGTTGGTGTGCCGACGTTTGGGTGCCCATCCGACGCATGGATCTTATTTTTCAGACAATTGGGTGATCGGCCCAAATTGTCCAAACCAACTAAAAGTGTTATTCGCTGAATACTTCTTTTAATTTTTTAATTGCTCGTATTGCTATTGAATATTTTGGGATTTAACAGAAAAAATTAAAAATATTATGTTGTAAAATTTAAATTCTAAGCCAGATTTTGCTTGAAACGTCGATTATGTCGCATCAAGTCACCGTGACGGGCGCCCGTCGAGGGAAATTCGGCTGCGGGCGATCGCTGCGTTTCGCGCCAGGTGTGCGCAACCGCGGCTTGCTAGTTATACATTTTGAAAAAGAGTTTATTACATTGATTTGGTTTGTTTGTAAAGATTTATTTGACATTATTATGTATGTTAATTGTTATTAATTATAGCACAAGTTCATACCATGATAGTCTTAATACCAAAAGGTATTACGTTTATACCACACAACCTTTAGTTGGTTATTAGGTAATATGAAATAATGTAATACTAGTAACAAATTTAGTTTGAACACATGCCATTTATGTATTAAATTATTACACCCATACACATGTACAAGACACCATACACGTTTTTTTTATATTTGTTTACATGTTAATAAAAAAACCATATAAAAAAACCTAACAGACACCCAATCTCTATATGTATAATCTATGATTAAGATTCAATCCTTTTCATGGTTCGGTGTATACAAAAATTTTGATACACACTTGTCAGGCGTACATACACGCAGTACGTCTTTATAAATCAACATCCGATACATCGCGCGATCGGCTAACAATCGTGACGATCGTCCGGTCGATGTACCAAAATGGCCGCGATCGATATTAGTATCGATCGCGTCCGGATTTAGTACGGCTAATGCCGTACGCGTTCGTTAGCGGTGTCCGGGCCGCGGCGTCCGGTAGCCGCGGGCCGAGGCGCGGCGCCCCCGCCACGTGGGTGGGCGCCGCGTGTGGCCGCGCGCTGGGTGGGCCACGCTCGCACACACACACGCACGCGCACGCAAATAAACAATCGGGCGGCGATACTGTTGCGATGCTATTGCGACGCGATCGCGACACGTGAGCGCCCGCTCCAGAATAACCCGGTGACACTGTTATGACATCGCCACTACCCCAGGGTACAAGGTACCAGTACGGTAAATGGGTACTTAAGTAGAGTGTTATACCCTATCAGAATTGTACAATATTAAGGTTTGGCAATAAAAAATGACGTATAACTCGTTACAAATATAAGACGTGAATTAATAGTATAAATATTATCTCATTACTACCCAAGAGTGGGTGTTTAAAGTTGCTGAGTTGGTTAAATTAGTCGTAACTACTGTTAACTTTCGTTTTCTCTTAGTTATTGACTGCAAATAGTTCGGTGTTATTGAGGAAAATAGTTATTTAATTAAGTTAAATAACTAACTTAATGACTTTAGCCTACACGCAAAATTTGGTAACAAATAACTTTTATCGTCTATATTCATATCGTCAGATAGAAGCCACATCATTACATAAATTTTGTTTTTACTTTAAAAACTCTATGTCTTCCAAGCACAACAAATAAAAATATGGTTATTAATAATCTAATTCTTAAAAGCATCGTAAAATGTTATTAAAACATAACATTAATACTATTCACTGATTTCGTTTCTCTGCGAAAAAAATTGTCAAAACATGTTTGTTTTTAAACTTTTTTCTATATCACAAATTTGCTCCTGTGTTTTTATATCATTTTATATTTTTTAAGTATATTTATCAAATCCTACTAATGAACCGACAAAATGACGGAGTAGGCACCAGTTCGTGATATGTTCATACAAGCTTTCCCAACCCTTAAGTCACACGGGCAACAACGACAGGTGACTTGTATCGCAAAGTTAGAGGTTGAAATTCTGTGCAACACGTCGATTTAGTTCCTTGTCCGTATATATACGAACGGACGGACTGTGTGTATCCGCTTATCGTGTGATCTTGTAGTGCAACAAGTCATACGTGTATTTAAGCGTGTTGTTATTGAACCGTCGGTTCAGATTTTTAATAAAGAGGCAGATAGAAATTGTCCTAAAATGATTACGTCTATTGTACGTACGTACGCTGTAATCGTTACGTAAATTATATTATATTTAAAATACATCACTAGTATTCTGAATATAACTTCAAATTATTAGAAAGTAATTCGATTTAAACATTTAAATAATTTATACAATGTAGCTTTTAGAAAGGAAGTCGCGGCGTACATATGACGTTCGCAACATTTAAGCGACATTTCATCAAAGTCAACGTTTACTCAATTCCTAGTCTTTTTGTCTAAAGTATATGTAATGTACTTTAGGCAAATAAGTACCTCCGTAGCCTAGTGGTAAAGGCGTGTGCTTTAGAAACCGGAAGTCGTGGGTTCGAATCCTACACAGCACAACAAATTTTCATTGTTGTTTCCTAGTTGGTTAGGACATTTTGGGCCGATCACCCAATTGTCAAAAGTAAGATGATCCATGCATCGGATGGGCATGTAAAAAATCGGTCCACCCACCAAGCCGCATTGGACCAGCATGGTGGAATACGATCCAGAAACCCCCTAATGGAGAAGGTAATCCCTAATGGACTAACACAGGCTGATGATGATATGTAATAGATATATGTTTTTTAAATTTGGCGGGGGGAGCGAGGTGATTAAACTCCTACTGGCTAATAATATGAATAAAAATACCCTGTAATTCTCTGATTATGTCTAGCGTCTGAATCTCATGGCGCATAGCTCTCTGAATTATTTACGATACCAAATATTAATACTTATGAGATATTAGTATGTCATGAAAACACCATTCGTCGGCGACATTAGACGCAATATTAGTTTCCTAAAATCAGGAGAATTTTTGTTAAGGCAAATTGTTGCCTTATTTGCCCCGCCATAGTTACTTTTAGTACGTAACTACTCTGAATGTGTTTTTTAAACTATTTTGGACTCTTTTTTAATAATCTTGATGGACTACCAAAAATATGCATTATTGTGTTAATATCAATAAAATAATTATTGTGTTCACGAGACGTAACATTATTTGAGAGCAGACTTGTGGTGTCCTACGCTGCAATCCCATGGGCAGAGCGTAATTGCTTACCATCAGTCGTTATAACGTACGTTAAAAAGGAGTACATTCCACAAATAAACGCTATCAATAATCTTTACGTCGAATCCTTAATGACTTTCGGACGGGATCAATTTCAACTTTAAAATTCGTATGAAATCGGTATTGGCCGATCGCATCATCGCTCCCGGTACTTAGGGATTGTGCGAGCGTATTGTGCGCTTTTCGGTGTTTTTATGCGCCCATTGTTCGTAACGGGCTGTTTTATCGCCCGGTAGCCTTGTGCCGCTCGTGTGTCGACCGTTGGGGGCTTTAATGACGTACCAAATCACGGCTTACGTGATTCCGACGCCGTCCGATGTTTCGCTTCGCTTTACTCGTTGGTGTGAGGTCGAAGGGAGGCATTGCGAGGTTGAAATGCGTAATTGTCGCGAAGTACTTTCGAAAAATATATAAAATCGTCAAATATATAAATCATCGTATAAAAATCATGACTCTATATCTACTTATTACCTTGCTTGTCGTTTCAAAAGTTTTTACTTTACTTTGTATAAGAAACCACATAAGAAGCTAAGCTGAGCATGAAAAGCTAAGTAATATAATTCACACTATGACGAAACTCGTCATCCAGTATTTCTCAAAGCCCATTAAAATTACCGGTACAATATAAATTACGCCTTTTTATTCTGCGTATTCTGTCGCAAGAAATATTTATAGTGCACTTTCATTAAGCGACCGTCTCGATTAAAATATTTAACAACCGACCGGACCATGACAGATATTGTCTTTGGTTTTTTAACATATTTCACAGTCACCGAATATTATTCGAATCTTTTTAAGAAGACGACAATGCTTGATCACAAATTTTGCTTCACCGCAATTACGATAACGTCAACAATTAAAAAGAAAGATAATATAGAGGGCAGTAATATCGAGACATTTCACTGGAAGCGGTCACAGACAATTAACATGCCATAGACAAAACAGAGTTCACTAATGACGGACCACCGGGTGCAGTCACAGAACTATAACTCAGAGCCGAAATACAGACACTCATAAAAACAATTAAGAACGACCGCCACCATAAAAGAGCAACATAACCAATCTCGGAGCAATTAAGGATTCTAATGGCGGTATTGGAGTAATGTACGCGATGGGCTCTATCACCAATATATTTATTCAAAGATCCTGAAGCAAAGATTATAAATTACGCCATTTATTTGCCCTTTTATTGCCCATAGAGCAGTTTTAATGGCCCCACAATTATACAAGCCACAAATAATTTTTACGATTCGAGTTATAGATCTCTAACGACGTTTCACAAATGATAAAAACTTTAACTGCTTAATGAGCTAATTAAAATTAAGTAGGTAAGAGGTTGTTTATAAACATATTAAATAAGATAGCATTTAAGGGGATTTATGGAAAAAAATTCGACAATGCTGATTACAATATCAGAGTCACTCTTTTCACGGTTTATTACTTCTTAAAGTTTGAGATTTAAAGTTAAAGTTCCTGCATTATTTATTTCGAGTACAATTCATCACTGCGGTACCATCTTCTACGAAGCGAACAAAACACTACTTAGTTCCGGTTTAAAGGGTAAGGTTATGACGTAACATCTCATGTCTTACTGCGGTAAACAGTACTGTGGCTTATTTCACCGAATTTCTTATTGGCAAGATAGTATCATTTACCATTAGGTATCATTAAAGTGAAAAATAGCACGTTGTTCAATATTATTTAAAACTCTCTCCAAGCGTTAAAAAATAACCTTTAAATGGCCTTGTTTATCCTCAGACATGACAAATCAATTTTCAAGATTAATAATTTTATGTACTTTTGCATTTCACTTTAGAATGACTCAAAGTAAAACCATCGGTTCAGAAAATACTGTTTTAGTGTAATCGATTAATCTATTACCTGCCTGACCTAATTATGTATTTTTTAACCTAAACTGGGTGGTGACTAAGTAGGTTTTACATATGTTTTAATTTTTTATTTTATTATTTTGTTAATACTAGTTGACCTGGCAGACTCCGTTCTACCTCAATCGATAAATAAAATATCTATAATTCTCTATTTGATTTATTAATCTACATATTCCAAAAATCTGATAGATAGTTAACAACTGTAGTGAATATATTAACTGTAGTTAAATGAAATTAAGTTTATTTAATCACCTCTTGAGAACAAATATTCAGTATCTATTTCGATAATTTTTATATTTCTTTGCCTTTTAAACTTTTCCTCGACTTCCACTAATAATTCAAGACCAAAATTGGCCAAATCGGTTCAGCCGTTCTCGAGTTTTAGCGATACTAAGGAACAGCAATTGATTTTTATATATAAAAAAAAAAAGAAAAGATTATTGCCACTTTTAGTTTTGCTTCAAGTGTCTGTTCGTCAGATCGAGGTAATACTTCAGTACGTACTTTGTGAATACGTATGTTCAAAACTGCCTCCGTAGCCTAGTGGTATAGGCGTGTGACTTAGAAACCGGAGGTCGTCGGTTCGAATCCTGCGGGGACTCAACACATTTTCATTGTTGTTTCCTAGTTGGTTAGGGCAATTTGGGCCGACCACCCAATTGTCTGATAAGTAAGATGATTCATGCGTCGGATGGCATGTAAAAAGTCGGTCCACCCACCAACCCGCATTGGACCAGCGTGGTGGGATACGGTCCAAAAACCCTCTAATGGATAGGGGTGTATTAGGGGAGGCCTATGTCCAGTAGTGGACTATCACAGGCTGATGATGAAACATTAACACAAGAAACATTGTTATTGATTTATAAAAAAAATGTTTAATAAAACCTAATAAAAAGAAATATACAAATTTGTCTTAAAGAAATAATTAATCAATCCAATAGATACAATAGGACCATCTATATTAATAAGCGGTTTATTTAATTCTAAGAAGGGGAATTCATTCTGCCCTATCTTAAAATATTGACATCCTTAAAAAGAGGCTTGAATAGTTTGGATTCTTCGAATCATATCAGGCGATCCTAAAATACAGACATTTGTTTGCTGGTTGTGGCAATAAATATAGCAAGGATTCCGAGCGGTCAGTTCACTATAATTCTAACCTAAATATAACAATATATAACCACAATAAGCTATGACAAAAGAGTATGGCTTTGTAACAACAGTTTTGTGTTTATATCTCAATTTATAATACCGAAAAATATTCAATTAAAGTTTTCACCATTATCATTATCGGCCTGTGTTAGTCCACTGCTGGACATAGTCCTCCCCTAATGCACGGTTTCTCTATTAGGGGACTTTTCGACAGTATTCTACCTCGATGGTCCAATGCGGGTTGATGGGCCGACTCTTTGGTGCCCATCCGACGCATGGATCTTATTTCTTAGACAATTGGGTGATCGGCCCAAATTGTCCTAACCAACTAAAAGTGTTATTCGCTGAATACTTCTTTTACTTTTTTAATTGCTCGTATTGCTATTGAAAATTTTCGGATTTAACAGAAAAAATTAAAAATATAATGTTGTAAAATTGAAATTCTAAGCCACGATTTTGCTTGCATAATTTTAAAATAGAAAGAAATTTAAGTATTGTTGCTCTTTTTTTGTTAACTTTTAAATGAAGAAAGCATTTTTACCAATGCTTCAAATACGGTATATTTTTGTTTTGTGTTTACCCAAGTCTTTTTTTAAATCCATTTCACAAAATTTACAAATATTACGGGCAGAGTTGTAGACAGACTGCTAGTATCATATATATTTATAAGTAAGGATCTTTCTTAGTAAGGGTGATTGGTATTGTACATTTCACTTTAACCCTCTATATCATGGTGTAGACTGTAAGCAACATACCGCTTCTCCTACCACTAAATTCATACGATTAGTTTTTGACGTTATAATGCACTGTTTACCGTAGTCTACAAACCAAGTAACGAACAGGTACTAAAATTTTCCATAGATGGCGTTACCTGCACAAATTGAAGTTTTTCACTAAGCCGTTGTGATTTAAACAAGTTCGCGCGTGCTCCTAATTAAAAATTATTTTAAAAAGTTTTTCGTGTTTTGTGGTTAATTTTCAATAATATGGACAGGTAAGTGTCTAAATATTTGATATTTGAAGTTATCAATGGCAAATATTATCATTTATTAGCTATTTTTGAAAATTAATGTTTGTTGCCGTAAGCTACATTGACGTTTATGGGTATAATTTTGTATTAGTTTCTGGGTGTATTGATAAGTGTTATTTCGTCATCCAGGGCAGCTCGTAAGCGTCCTCCTCGAGTCCTTTTGAGGAAGATATTACTTCGATTCTGCAGAATGGTGATGACAGCGAGGACGGTTTGGATTTTGATGATGACAGCCTAGCAGACCCAGATTTTCACCTGAATTAGAAACTTTTGAAGACAATACTTCCACCTTAGATATCGACATGGATTCTATTATGAAACCTTAGAAAATAGCCATGAGTTCAGTTCCATTACTACCAGGACTGAAACTACATCAAACGTTGCCGTTGCTCAACCTTCATCAGCTCAAAGCAATCAATCAAGACCCACTACATCGAAACCTACTAAACTGAATTTACGCTGGAAGAAGAAGAGCCTACAGTTGAATACCGAGCACTTAGGTTCAAGGGTAATAAGATCTTGGGCGCTGGACTTCAAGAGCTAGATACTCCTATCCAGTTTTCTTTTACCTCTTTTCACAAGAACTTATCACGATGATTTCCAGACAGACCAATCTTTATCAAGTTCAGAATGATCCTAATAGCACTTTTCGTGTGACAGAAATGGATATCAGGCAATTTATGGGTATTGTTTATCTTATGTCTCTTATTCGATTACCTAGAGTTACGAACCACTGGACTCCGATACTTGGTCCTAATAATACAGGATACTATGTCATTAAATAAATTTGAGAAAATACAAACCTTACACTTCAACGACAATAGTAAAAATGTCTCTAGGAACGATCCTGAACATGACAGAATTTTCAAAATTAGACCAGTAGTTGAGTCTTGCAATGCAGCTTCAAGAAGGTCCATTGGAAGAACACCTTTGTGTTGACGAGCAAATGTGTTCCACCAAAGCACGGAATGTGTTGAAGCGATACAACCCTCAAAAAGCCACACAATGGGGTTACAAAATCTACGTGTTGAGTGGCGTTTCTGGTTATACCTATAAAACAGAAATTGAAACTGGCAAGGAAAACGTTACGCTTCCGAGGAGCCAGATTTGGGTGCAGCATCAAATGTCGTCATGAGGTTAGCGCGATGATTCCAAGGCATCAAAATTACCAATTGTATTTTGACAATTATTTTACCTCTCTTCGTCTGTTGGAATATTTGGCCAATGAAGGCATTCACGGTCTTGGTACGATTAGAAAAATAGAATCCCAGACTGTAAATTGCTACCAGAAAAGGAGATGTTGAAAAAACCCAGAGGTTATTCAGAAGAATATGTGCGGATGTCAACGCACCGACATATCTAATGTGGCATGGAAAGACAATAAAATTGTCACTCTGGCTTCTACTTTTGGAATACAGCCTGAAACTGATGTTCGTAGATGGGACAAACAGAACTCCAGGTACGTGAGCATAAAACGACCAAATGTTGGAGAGTACAACCGCCACATGGTGGTGTTGACTGATTGATAGCATCATGAGGGATATACAAGATACAGTTGCTAGCAAACGATGGCAAATACGTCTATTCTATCATTACTTGGACCTGACAATGGCCAACTCATGGTTTACTATTAAAAGAGTCTGTAAAGACAAAGGCCTCCCATGTCGTTTATCTTCAGCGGATTTTCGTCTTGATGTTGCGTGACTCTTTGTAAATTGGGTATAAAAGCCTAGTATGTCTAGTCGTCCGATCGCTGGAGAAAGAGATACAAGCAAAAAACATAAAGGACCTGCACAGCATGCACCTCCTACGGCAGTACGCAAGACCAAATTGGGCACTGGCCCCAATGGTCCGATAAAAAATTAGTGCAAACTCCCGAAGTGCACTGGATTTACTCACAATACATGCTGAAAAATGCGGGGTTGCACTATGCTATACCAAAACCAAGAACTGCTTCAGACTTCCACCTCTCATAACTTTCTCTTATATAATTTTAACTTATGTCTCAGTGTTGCCACAGGCAACACTCCTAATCTTCTATATATTTTTTAATAATTGAATAAACGAAAACTATGAAACACGTATATTTTTATTTTATTTTAACTACCCATATACAAAAAAATATTAAAAATCTATTTATTGAGTTATAGAGGGTTAAAACTAGATATACCTACCACCTTTTTTTCAAACGTAAATTTCCTAGTAAAACCAGTCAAAATTACTGGTTTGGTAAATGTAGTGTTAATAATATTTCAAATCTATGTAGCAAAGTCTTATGTCAACATGCGTTTTGACGCCATTTTACTTTAACATTACAAAATTTCAAGACGCGATGTTCCACCAATACGAGCCTCATGTTCTGGCGTCAATAGAGTTCGTCATACACTTTTTTACACATAACCGGGTTCTTATTCAGATTGAGTATAAATATTGGTATAAATTGAATAAAATATAGATAGATATAATACAAGCATCGTTACTTAAATATGGCGTTGTATGTATGGCCTCGTTACAATATTTTTGGTGTTTATAACTCAATAAAAATAGATAGTCCATAAAGATGCTATTTATTGAACACTTCTTCTTCCATGCGGTTGCATTACAAGTTGGGTGGTCCGGGCGTTCCGTCACCGCGTCATAATCAATTTGTACGCCCTTCACTGCTCACCCCGCTTCTTCTAGCATAGATGTCGCTTTCGTCACGCGCCCCCTCCGCACACTATTTATAATGCCCGTGTGAAACTGCACTGGGGACGGCAACACTGGCTGAAGAGATTTTTTAATTTGATAGAATCATTTTAACAGTATAATGTTATTGTTTTTTTTTACATTAAAACCTATTGGAACAAGGTTTGAGTGTTTCTATATAAAAATAATAAAATATGTCGACAAAATGTCTGTCAATAGGTAAGGATAACTGAGGTGTTGAATATTTTAGTAACTAGTAAACAAAAACACATCGATGTACTATTAAATTCAAGCGAATTATTACAAATAAACACACGAATTGTTTTTAGGTACACCTTTGCTTTTACGGACTTAGTCGAAGGCATAATGCTTATCAATAAAAAAGTACAACAAAATAAACACGAAAACAAAACTCCGCCCGTTCAGCTCCGAGCAACAGGAAACGCTATACGAGAAATCGATTCGGCGGTATTGTTCATAGAAATTTATAATAAAGACACAAGAGCCGGCCCACCCGCGTCGTTGGTTGCTGCGTGCCTTATTTATGGCTGACTTTTGCAAACAATACATTCCGTTCGGGACGGCTCAATTAGCACTATACAGGAGATAATGCTCAACACAATGGCCTTTGAATGCCTACGTAAAGACAAGTTAAAACCGTGAAAGAAGCTTAGCATACCTTATCGCGCTGTACGAATGCACGTCAACCCTTTGTCATTAGCCAACTCGTTCCAAGTGTTCCCTCTTTTGTTTGGACGTTCCAGTACTATTCTGCTATATTTATGAGCCGCATTATCTCTTATTTATCTTAATACGCGTCGAAAGAAAGTGAAATCTTCAAGTTGTACACGTAATAGGTTTGTAAACTTGAAAGGCACTGGTGATTTATTTGAGAAAGGGTTCTAATTTCGACCCTCGACTTATATTGTAAGTTTTTTTTTTCAAATTTGGAAATAAGGTTTCGTAATTCCTTATAATGTCCATTACAAAAACTATTAACAAAAACAGTTATTGACAGTAACATTTTTAAATCCTCGTATATACTTAGTAATATCTTGATTAAGAAACATAAATTTCTTTGCAAATAGCTAAAAAGTTTTATTTTAAGCTTTTGTCATAAGAATAACAAACGTTAAATGTGTATTTTAGTCATTTTAAAGATAGAATTTACGCAAACCAAGTGTAAATTGCTAAGCATGATAAAGTCAAAGTTCACCAATAAGTACGCAATTGCCTTTGGCGACATAAGTGCTACATTTGTTTACATTTATTTCGAGTCTGAATTGAATAATCTAAAGTTTATATTTTTATTATTTGAATAAAGTGATGAGACGATAAGTAAACCTTTAACTCACAGTAAGCGTCACGCTTACCCATTATTAATGCAGTGAACTGAACCCTTTAAACCGGAACATACTTATTGAGAGAAACATCTAGAAAGCTACATAATTATTTATAATATGTAACCTATATTATTTAAACCTGTACGAAGATTTTTCTAAAATGCGGGTGGCATCTTCAAAAAGGGAATACAAAAACCCCCGATTCCCAATAACGTAGTTTTTGTCACTGTGTAAACATCTTTTTTCCAATGAAATTTCGATTACGCCGCGATCGCTCATCCCGGTGATTTTCCATCGGACTTTTTGCCGCCATCCCGTGGCAAGTTCAAACAATGACATCGCGGGAATCGAAAGTAAACAGCGATAATCAATCATGGCTGCTACCGTTTGAACGTTGGGAAAGCTTGCGCGGGGACGGACGGTTCCCAAAGGCGCTTTTTTTGAACACTGGACAAACTAGCTCCTTGCAGCGACATGGATAATTCAATCTTCATCCTGAATTATATTGGATCTGTTTCCATTGTCATTGATCATATCTGACAGAAGTATATTATGGTTATAATTTTTTGGTATTCGAGTAGTGGCGGATAAAATATCAAAACTGATAACCTTATCTTTTTGATGACTGTGTGATTTACACCGTATTTTAATTATCTTTTTTTTAAGTATTATTAATACTAATTTTACCAACATTACTCGCTTTGCATCCTTCTCGTATTGGATCCTACTTTACTTATCAACTAATCACTTATATTATGTAACATATTTCATTAATTTTATTTAACGTTTATAAGCTCCTTATTTGTATATATATCAGACACTCCAACTATTGGAATTACCAATTAAACCAGATATATGATTGAAATTTATTTTGGTATATGAAAACTCTCTTTAGATTCTAGTTATCAATTTTAATAAGTAATGAAATATTAATGACTTATTTAGTTTTAGTTCTGCTGAATTCATCCCGTGGAAACAGATAAAATGCCGATGTCGGTCACGGGTGGATCAGAGGCGGCCATTGTTGCGCCGCAATAAAATAAAGCAATATAGACTTTTGTTTAACTTGACTCTTTGAACACAATATAATAAAATTAAATAATACTATGTAATCCTAATACCTTCTTCAATAAAACAGTCAAAGTTTACAGTTATAGTTTGAAATTTGTCAGGCAATTGCGAAACGATTAATCGTTCGGCGATAAAAATATAATCGATTTTCAAAATTTCCAAAACACAAATTGCATTAGCGTATTTGCGTCATTTGCCTTGTTAGTGGATTAACATGGCTTGGAGTCCCTTCTCGGTGCTCGAGAAAAAAAAATGTCGTCCCGTGAAGTGTCAGATAGGGGGCTGTTTGCGCAGACATTTATCGGGCTCTTGTTAGTTCGAGTGGCAACGGATAAACAAGGACCTTAATACCTTGTCAGTCGTGGAATTGCTTCAGGACTCGAGACGTTTTGCATTGGAGGAGAGCGGTGACCGTGTTGCTAAGGTTTATGGGATAACTTTAGACTACAAATATTCTTTTAATGTATTATTCTTATATAAATTTCATGACGTCTAATTCATTTATTGCAACTTGACCTTCAGAAGCTGACGGGAAAGAGTTTTTAAAACATAGATATACTTCTTAGGAATATTAGTCTTAAGTAGGTAAACGAAATAATTTGCTCACTAATAATTTTAAATATAGATTTATAGATAGACAGAGATCATTATTAAATAAAATACCACATTTTAAAAAGTATATAATTTAGGCCTATATAAAATTTTTCCCTTAGCAAATTTATAATTTACATTCATATAATTTTCAATGTCAAATCTTTTAATCAGTGTTACTAAAATGTATACTCAATACGAAAATGGTGATTTCTAAATTAATTCATTAAATATTTCTACATAAATGTACAAGCATGTAATGTAAGTAAGAATACAACTTAAACTTTAAGGCACATACAGGTATTGCGATATTACAAACTATCCCAAAGTACAATAAAGTGATGGTGCACGTATCGCACTTACCGTATATGAGTAAGCTCATCGCTGTGTACTCAAGGCGCACGGTAGCACCGCTACCTGTTCTACGCCCTACCTGCGTTGAGCCCGTACAAACAACGCAAACAACCCTTATCGCACCGTAAAAATACTACAAAATCCTCGGGTAACACGGCCATTTCGAATCCAAACAACACCGCAATAAACCTACGTGGATCCGTCATCTGTTCCCCCCACCGATGATAATCCCGCGTTAATTTTAAATTAATCCCACGCCGGCTTATCATTCAACCGACCGCAGTTTTATATCGGAGCGCTAACAATAAATCTCGACTCGGTGACGTGTTTCAAAGCGAAAAAATTGTAACACATGTTCAAGACGTGTTCTAGAGGGGCTAATTTCCTTCGTGGCGTTTTTTTCTCTTATCGCTGTCATCGTTTTTCTCGGTGGAAACAAGAAATGCGATGCCACCCACGCCGCGCTAGGACATCGGAAGAAAGCTCCGTTCCTGTTCGGATTTACGACGCATTGAACGCTTGGACTAGCGTCGTGTACGAAAT
Source organism: Lamproptera curius (assembly GCA_029286875.1). NCBI lineage: Eukaryota > Metazoa > Arthropoda > Insecta > Lepidoptera > Papilionidae > Lamproptera > Lamproptera curius. The sequence continues at coordinate 1,090,910 of JAGSMT010000063.1, read as the reverse complement.
AAATTAGGCGCGCGACGTAACAACGCTTACGAGGTGTTAGGTCAGGCTAAGATGTTCTTTATTAATTTGTAAGCTTCATGATTATAAAACATCAGTGTGGATCTTTGTTACCGAATAACGCAAAAACTAATTGATGTAAATTAATTTGATTTGAAGTTATACGCCATCATATTTGTAAGGATTTGTGTAATGTAATTATGTACGCGAGTTAAGACGCAAGCATTGGTTAGGTAGGCATAGAACGATACTCCTACTATTACCATGCCTTATTTGGCTTATATCAAGTCGAGTTGTATAACATGGTTGCCTAAGCGTTAATTTCGCTTGTCATATCCCACCGGCTCCGCGCACATTACTCATTTTATCTGTCACATAAACACAGCTATGCAGCCACGATTACATTAAAACGAGATTTCATATTATAATCCCTTTTACTTTAAGTGCATAAATTATTATCGCAACATGGTACGGTTTCAATTTTAATGCTGACTTGAAATATGTTGAGAGTTTTCAAAATTGAATGCTTGATTTTATTGGCATTTTTAATGATGTGATGCTAACATGTTGCCCTTTATTATTGCCTGCCGAAATTCGTAAAACAATTTGAGTACCAATTTGACCGAAATAATAAAGCTGCTTACATTTAACATACGGAATACATGTATAAGCTCGTTACAGAACGTGACGGCATTGTGATTTCTTTAAAACTTTTTACAGTAGAGGCACAAAAGTTCGGGAATGTTACAAATCTACTAAACTCTTATTTGTTCTACAAAAAAAATACTAAATAAGTAACAAATACTAAATAAATAATCAAATGTCTTTAAAGAATATATGCAGAGGGAACTATATTAGGAATATTATTTTCATAATAATATCATTTTATAGTTGTTACCACATTGCAGTGGTAACGTGTCCCGTTTTACTACAATTAATTTAGTTACATGTAATTAACTTGGTATAACAAGTTTTAAAAAGTTCAATTAATCCTTTATACAATTTAGAACACGATAGTCCAAACCATACATTGTCCACATTAATTCTTTAGAGTACAATTTAGATAAGAGCAAAATACGTATTTTCAAATTTATTTCGTACTTGTATTGGCTAGATAAAATTTAGAAACAGATCTAAGTCGGAAGTGCAAGTTAAATCTCACTACATTAAAATTGCTTCTAAAAATATTTACAAAATTAATCAACAGATTCGTTACGCGGATCTACATCTAACTGAAACGCTACAAGCGATAATATTGCTCGGTTCGCGTGTGTATACGCACTTAAACTTAGCGTCCGTGCTCGGCGTCGACCTGGGTGGTCTCGGCGGCACTCAGGCCGAAGATCCGATACGATACAGACCGAGTATAGAGAATCGGTACAGCTTATCGGATGTCGTGTCGGATCTAGCGCACGGCGTCGGCCGCTCGTATCGTACACGTGTCGGCTTACAGGCGCCGCTCTCCTGTTAGGTTATGAACGTGCCGCGTTTGATTGATGCGACGCAGGCGATCTAACTTTCACTGTATCTACGTCAAATCTTGAAGTAAATCATACCAACGGGTTGTACGTACAGAATTATTTGTGGTACAATATCTATACAAAAGCCCAATGACAGAATTAAATGTCGATAACTTGGCCCATACCAACGAAATGGAGCTTTGTCACTGATGTATCAACGACGCCCATTTATACATATCTTAAATAAAATATGTATAAATTGGCTTTGTTTTATATAAATGGATAGTACAGTTGTTTATATCTATTTTATAATTTACTTGGCCATGGTATAGTTAATTATTGGTTAGATTAATAGTGTGATGAACTTAATCATTAAGAAAATGTATTCGTATAGCGGCTAGGAGTTGCTTTGTTTCAATTCACTTATACTTAATGTACCTACACTATTCTTTAGGAAATTAAAATCTGGACACTGTACAAACCATATCTTAGTTCCAACTCGTATGACGCCAAAACGAAAAGCATATATACTGGTATCCACTGTTAAAGATCATGTGTTTTTTTATCAAAACAAGAGTCATCTATTTATTCTGCTCTGGTGAAGTGATGAACAAGACAATGATCAGCGAAAAATTGAGGTCAAGTTTTGAAGTTATGATAGTTCTTGCAAATCTTTATTAACTTAATCTATGTCGGAACTATTTGAAGCGATCACATTTTTTTACTCGCATATGTTCCGACTTTAATCAGCCTTGTTTAAACACGGAACCAATGTTTTATAAAATAAGTAGCGTCCCGCCCGGCTCCGCACGAGTGCAATGCTGATATCTGTAAAATCCAAGGAAAAATTTAAGAATTGATCAGCGTTTCCCTACAATATTATGCATGAATTATTTATATAAACCTTCCTCTTCAATCACTCTATATATGAAAAAAAAACGCCCTAAAATCCGTTGCGTAGTATTAAAGACTTGCGCATACATATAGGGATATTGGGACAAATAAAGCTACTTTGTTTTATACTATGTACAGATGTTTAATTTTTGATGATTAAGCTTTATTACTAAATTAGTCAGAGTCAACCGTACCAGTTGTCCTATTTACCAATACTCAGTTTACCCTAAATGTCAAGTAATAAATGATCCCTAATAAAATATTTTCTTTTATGGCAAATAAGGTCCCTAATTATGGACTCAGTAAATGAAATACTGCCCAACAAATGAAAATTTAACTTTCCGTCGTCACTTTCGAGAGTACGTGCAGTGAAAGCGTAAAAACAATCTCCAGACTTTTAAATCCAGTCCAGCTATCAGCAGGTTATCACATTGCTGCGGTTAAGACTATTTCTAACTTATTTTATTGTTTCATTACGTATTGCCAGTAATATCATACTAAAAATGGTTGTCCCATTGGTACATTTTAGGCTCAGGAATAAGGGAATTGTTAGTGATAATTTACAGAGAACAATTGATACACAACTTGTCAATCAATCATTCGTTAACTTTCAAAGTTGGTGAGCATTAACAGCGTCGTAGAGGTACGTTCAAATGTACAGTGTTTCCATAGCTACCCAGTTACCCACCTACTATGTAGACTGTATTGTAATAGTGTTTACACACTATTCCATTTGAGCAGAAATAGGAGGCTCTGTGTTACTCTGTAAGCCTGTTTCCCGTAAACAAAATAATTGCCATGTTCAGTGATAAATGACGAGTGCTATCGTAATAAATATGAATGATTAAGCATTTAAATAGAGTTCCATATAAGACGTAAAATGTCTCGGACTTTTTCAATTACTGTGATAGACTATCTTCTCATAACACTTTAAATCTTACCATATAGGAACATGTAAAAGTAACTATTTTAAGTTAAAGCAAAAAAGTTACTGCAAAATGTATGATTTTCTACCTGATGAAGTCAAGAATAAAATTTTTACAAGCATTATATTTTGACTTTCGGCACATAAATATAAACGAAACTCACTTTAGAATAGAATGTAAAGACAAACGTTTCTTCAGCATCGGCTAGGAAGATTATTAATCTATTTATTGATGGTTAATTAAAACATTTTAATACTAAAAATGTTTCGGGTTAAATAATAAATATTGTAACAGTGTAGCATTGCGGAGGTTTTCCGCATCGGCCAACATCATTATATTCGTCGCCATGCATGTATTGATGCGCGATTTTGTATGCAGCAAACGCGTGTAACATTTACACAGCTTTACGGCTAAGCAACAAGTTTGTTCAATGTCCGGTTAATGTTCGCTCAATCATTATTTACTTCTGTCCTCGTTTATTTAATAAATAACATGCTTTTAAATGTCAAGATTCTACACGATCTCTTTTTATTACAAAATATTTTTTTTTAACAAATAAGTTTACCAACATATATACGTGCCTACCTACAATTTATAATAGATTATAAATAACTAAGAACAATAACATATATGTAATCTTCTTTCTTTAATTTTAAAGCTTATTATTACTAACATAACTTAAGATGAATTTTAAATTTTAAATCATTACTAAAAATACCCTCACCAAAACTATTTGCGACGAATTCCTATAGCAATTAAATAGCAGCGTCATCTATTGGTGTTGGCATGTTACTATTTTTTATGCCCCGACATTAACCGACACTTTATATTCATACCATGAAAACAATAAAAGAGACAAATTAAAACGAAATTGGTCGTTACTCATAACGTTGCTGTACTAGATTACAAAGCAGGCTGCGTTGTGCATTAATGCATAGACCCGCGAATGTGCATACAATGTTGATGCTATGACATTATCTTTGCGGGTACGCCCACTTGGTACTATCTGAATGAATATCAAATTCTAGGTTGCGCACGACAATGAAGCGTAATCATTGGAAATCCATGCGGCACGCTGTGACTGCATCGACGGTAGAAATGTATTTGTTCTATTGTATTGTGAAGTTTACTTGCATTATAAACATTATGAGGAGTACAATCTCTAGTATCACTTGTAGATAGTTGTTGGACAGAAACTATTCAATGCATTCGTATTGTGTTTCTGTCTATCCATTTCCTCATGCATGGACGTACCAGAGCCCCATAATTATGGGCCCTAGAGACGTTTACGAGCTCCTAGGCAATGCATAAAGCCTTCCCGATGACCTTCCGAGAATCGTTGGGCCACCCGCGACGAAATTATTAGGGCCTTGGCACATAACCGACAACTTTATCATCTACTTTAAGAACTTGTAAACAGTTTTATTTATTGTTTTAAACTAATATTAAAGTGTTTGTGTTTTATCAAAACGTCTATGACTTTATATAGTTTCATTTGTATCTGATTTAAAAAAGTTCTAATATAAAATAAAAAAAACACTAGCCGTATGAAGTTACTGCCGAAGCTTTCAATAATATATCTCTGATTAAAAAGAACAGTTTAATGCCTTTAGAATGCCTACTAACTTATATCCCTACACATACATCTTCATATATAGAACACACCTTTGCAACGATGAGCTAAAATTATTAAATAATTTTGTTATACATAGTTACAATTTAACAAATTCAACACCATCTTTATAATTGTGTTTTTATTAAAAATGGTTCACACGTAATGATAAAACGAACACTAACTTTAAAGCTATGTGAGGAGACCTTAAGCATTCACGAGTAAAATAAAGACCATATAATTTTATACGGACATTAAGCAATGTTGATATTTTTGCATCGTCGACACGTCCACCATGGGACAAAATTGAGTCATTTATATGCAACTGCCATCTCTGCAGTGTGCTATCGACTTTTTGTCTAAAGCTATTATTGCCGTTGGCTATTCCTATGAGGTTATTTTTGATACTTGAATTACATTATCTGTGCCAAAATTTAAACACGATTGTTACGTGTTAGTTAAATGTTACTTAAAGTCACTTTGCACTTAAATATTTTGAGAGATTTGAAGAAAATAGAATAAATTAAAATAGCTTTGGGTAAAAGTTGTAGCTTTGTGCTAACGCCCGTGGCAACCGTCAGTATAAGTGAACCACCTGACTTAAATTGACTTGAATGAAAATGGCGCTGATAACATTGTTACGTGATTGATTTTAATAAAATTTTGATACATTTAACTAAAATTTGTGTATACTTAATTGCATTTGTTAGAAATTATACAAGTGTTCGTTTTCTTTATTAATTATGATTCAAACAAATGTTATGAGTGTTATGGCAATAACAAAAAAGACCACGATAAAAGTCTTAAAACTTTTTGGTTTTGTAATGCAATTTCGATCATTAAGCAAAAACTCTCGTGCAGCTTAAACTATTAACGTTACGGTACTTAATGTCTCAACAATTTTTAGAAAAATCTATCTATCTATAACCTACTTAGACTAATTTTGAACGCAGACAGCAGAAAGGAAGGTTATTTCATGATTTATGCTATAAATTATATGCCTCATTTAGTAGAGACACGATATAAACTCTCCTGAACCAACTAACACTAGTTACGTTCTTTCTATAAACCAGAGCGCTGCACTGAACACTTACTGCCGCGGAAAATGCACATGGTCTATCTACACTAGACAGCTTTAAAGGAAACATTATTAAGGTATAATGTTTCCTTTTGGGCTGTCTAGTACCAACCAGATTTCATAATTTAGTCGAATTTCAAAAAGATGTCACCGATTACATTTTGTATTTACAAACTTTTGTTGTTGCTTTGAAGGTAAAAGCCATCGATTTCTATTTGCGGTGAACGTTGTTCGTTCGGTTACTTTCCACCGACAATGTCGCGAATCGGTCGACTTGCCAATCAGTCACGCGGTGAGGACGCGTGCGTTGCCTTCCTAAAGCTGTGGGCCACTCGAACGAGTCACTGATTACACTTACTCAAATACGTACGTCACGTACCTTTAATAGCTGTGCATGAAGTTTTGTTTGGAATATAATCTTTGTATCAACTCGAGGAATACGCAATGTTTTATGTTTATCCTTATTTTTGCCAAAGATATTATTTTTTACATATTTAAACTTCTAGATATAGGATAAACTCAATCTTAAAATACGTTTCAGATTGGGCCTTTAAAAAAGTAAGTTACACGCTGAGTAAATTCAAGAAGCTTTTTTGTGTAAAATTTTAAATATATGATGTCATTAACCATACTCATGTTTTCTTGTAGTATTAACCCTTGAATACTTTATATACTTAGATCTTCTTCTAAGTATATAAAGTATTCAATCTATCATGGGATCGACGTTTACTTAGTATCTCTTGAAATAAATAACTAAGTTTTACGTAGACCATGCTGACACTGTGTAACACACATTGATACTTACTGCATTTGATGGATGAAATAGATGTCAGTAAATTTAAAAGCACTAAAACACTATAACAACTGACAAAATTTATCAACAATCATGACGTTCGACGTATTACCATATATTTCTAACAATTCACTGACAGGCCTTTGAAGCCCTAACTAACCAGAAAACCGATACAATATTAACATTAATCTAAATAATACAATCTTAAAACGGTTGGTCCATTTTCGATTCAAAACAAATTAACTGGACCAACATTTTAAACAAATTAAATCAACTTCCGTAATAAAGTTATTACCGGATGATCATAAGAACGTAGTAATTGTATGTATCTGAATGCGATAAATAAATTTAATGTCCTTTCTTTAATGATGCAGATAATAAACAGCGTTAAGTTAACGTACGTTAAAGTTGTTTCAATTAAGAAAGAATATTTCACAAAACATAACATACAATAATTTCCTGGTACCGATTCCATGATAAAGAAAAAACTTTCGACCGTGCTATACACGGGCGATAAAAAAGTGGACACACGTCGGCGGCCTATTCAGGGCGTTACGTGTAAAATATGGCCTGGCCATTTGATTCACATTACGGCTGACGTGAGATCGTTAAATCTTTTCAATTTCATTGGCATTGAATCGAAAGACCGCGAGCTCGGTGGGCCAACATGACTCACGGCGTACGTGGGGCGTCCTTGTTCGAACTAAGTCATGCTAGTAAAGCGTCAATAAAACTTAGAGTATCAGTTAGATTTACGTTTTAACAAAGATTGTATTTACACAAAGATAATCAAATAGATTTCGTTCTGGTTGAAAATTAATAAAAATAGTTTATTAATTTTATCCGAATGTCTATAGATTAGCCAGAACAAATAGACAGACGGGCAGATAACAATTTAAAAAAATGTTTTGTGCCATGTATCGTTTATATATCACAATGTAGTCATTTGATAACGGTTATTTTGATGTTAGAAACAGATATTCAAATTTTATTATAAATATGCCCAACTATAAGTATTTTATCAACACGTGCAAGAATAACATTACATTACATTTGTATATGCAGTGTCAATGGATAAAATAAATTATAAAGGGCATTTTGCTTATTAAAGTTGTAACCCTTTAAAATTCAATTCCACCACGTAATTGTCGATTGGAGTATAAATTACAAACTTGTACAGAAGTCTTAAATCTAGTGCAAGATTTACGACAGTTACCTAAGATTATACGAAATAGCAATGCAGCCTGCAACTCATTTATAGGCAAGCAACATTCACTGTAATGCAATAACCCATGTACTTTCATTGCGTAATAGTTCTTGCGAACTCATAATGCCGCTGCGGAAAATGACTTGCAATAACGACCGTCGGTTGAACACAATCTATTGTATTGTCTCCAATTTTTCAATACTTTACTTGGGTTCTCATAAATATATGTGTAAACATTCATGTCATTGATAAGTTACAATTTGGCCAACTAAGATTCAGAATTTATGTTAATAACAATACTGTGATGGCATCAAAACGGACGTCACTTATATGATTTAAGAACCCGTGGTTCATTGACTTTTAATGACGAAAAGGATAGTTTAGCCAATTGAATCGGAATAAATGAAAACAAATCTTATGTCACACTCAATTGCCGCCAAAAATCGGATAGTATTGTAGGTTAAATTCGGATTTTGTGAGAACCGAATTTTATTATGTTTCACCAATATGAAGCGTTCGCTTCTAACGCCATTATTGCTTAACATTTGATTTGTTATATGTACATTAATTCCGATACTAAATTGGCCAAACTGTTATTTGGGCGTGCGTTGTGTGTTATACCATTACTGCCTATAACTTGTTTGGTTCAAATAATTTATTTTTAGACATCAATAAACAAGAAAAAATCTATTACAAGTCAGAAAATGTGACAATCAATTCCAACTTTGAGTGATAAGTGCATACATTTTCCGTTATAAAGATTGATACGTCTACTTGCTCTTGTGTTTGTTGAGCTGTCAATCGGCGAAGTGGGATTATCCTTAAAAGGGTGGTCGGTCGGCAGTACTTCGTAGCATGATAGAGGGGCTACCGCACACGGGGTAAGCACGCACGCCGCCTTGCGAACCTCATTCATCAGCCCTGATTGATTGCAACTGTCAAACGGCTAATGGCGGCGAGTGGCGGCCATATTGGAATCGATGAATGCACCTAAGCCAATATTAATGCTCGTTATTGATGGCATCCTCGCTCCAAGTTCACGGTTACTTACTTATATAGTTTATACAGCTTACTCTTTGAGTCGACCATAACAGCAATCGTTAGTACATAAATTATAGACATTATAAAGACATTTTCAATTGGAGTACACAATTTTTTTTATCAGAGCTATTTATCAACATTAGGCTAAAGTTACTATTTAAGTAAGCACATTATGACACATACATATTGTTATAAATATTTTCTTTTTTACACGAAAAATAACTTTAAATAGTACCCAGGAAAATATAATCGAATAGATAACAATCTACAAACTATACAAACCTAAATTTATTCCTTACACCATTCTTGTATTTTTATGTAGATATAAGGCAACCGACTAATTGAGATAAAGTGAAATGATCCATGTGTCGGATCATAGAATAAACTGTCCTGCACCTGCCTATCTCTCTTCTGTCATCCTGACGATTATTCATCCCATTAGATTGATAAAAAAAAGTATAAAATTGCACTTTCGCATAAAACATTCCCGATGATTTTTTTGCAAAAGGAGAACACGTCAAAAATTTGTTATTTAATTATTATATAACGAAATAGAGGCTAACAATGTAACTTACTTTAACTAAGTGGTGGAGTAAACTAATAATAGATTAGTTAATCATCGCTCAGAGATTGACATCTCTGCGACAATTCACCAATAAATAGCTAGTTAAGTGTGACATTGTTTACCTAAGTTTCGTCTTTTCTTTGGCATAATATGCCATATGAAAGTACAAATCGATATGTATCAACAATAATTTACAATCACTAAACACAATATCACTTGTACATTTAATTAGGTTTTGTTTTAAAAATAATTACATATATATGGTATTGGTACACTACGCAAAGAAAGCAAAAAAGTAAAAAAAAAACAAGCGATAGAAGCTTTACACCTTTATTCCATAATCGCTATATTGTAAATTTAAAAATTTTACACAGAATTCGAAAATCAAATAAACTTTTTTTTTAAAAAAACCGCATATTTTCAGCCAGTGAAATACCAGAAATTCAGAGATCAAAAACGATAACAGAAAGAAAAATTATATTTAGCCCTTATTTACCTACAACCTATTAAGTTAATTATTTAAAGAGTCATTCTAAGCAAAAAAACTATTTGTTCTATTCAAAAACGTCCACAGAGATGTTTAAACTTCTAAATAACTTTACAACCGTCACTTATAAACTTTCCTAATTTTAGATACACCGATTAATCTTATATTCTTTATTCTATACTCAGCTAAATAGGACATGGAATTTATATAAACAAAGTGTTATTTCAACGGACTTTCTACTCTTATTGTTTAAACATCGCGTTGAGATTAAACATGGCCGCGATCCACCAATAGGAACGCGTTCTTTTCTAGCGACATTAGTGTTCGACAACAGACTTTGACTAGCTAAATTCCATCTTTCAATTAGCATAGTATGTTTCATATTTAATATAGATATTACACACGACCGACACATAAATAAAATCACGCTGAGCAATTCGGGGTAACGTTTATTTACACAACAAAAAACACGTCTCTAAAAGATTATCATTATCACAATGAGATTTACATTCAGTATACATTTAGTGGAAAAATAACATATCCGTGTATATTTAGACAGGTAGATACATGATATCCGCATCATTTCGCTTGAAGTACCTGGAATTAAAGATGCAATGATTAAAAAAGCTGTAATGTGCGTGTAAGTTTTAAATAAACAATAATATACTAAAAAGGTATACTTTGGACATACCCATGGTAATGGCGTCATATATCTGACATAATTGATATTGAAGAATCGATAGATAATATAATTCAGTTATATTATATCGAATTGATGTAAACAATTTTACGCAGGACTAGTTGGTCATACATCCATTGATATTAGCAAAACAATGTCAAAATCTCCGTGGATTGATATCTCAGTGACAATTTATTAATAAAAATGTACGATGCCAATTTCCACTTCCATGCGTTAAATTTTTACATAAATAGATTTTGTAGAATAAAATAGCTCTATTTAGTTGCTCACTCGACGGCGAATCTGCCTTACAGTGGGAGTATGACAGATCCGCAGTACAAGTTCATATAGTTCATAACAAAGGGGCAATTTATAGCAGTGGACTTCCAAAGGCTGTTTATGATGATTATAACTATTTTCGTCGTCATTAATTTTTTTTTAACTAAACGCCGAAACAAGCAAGACCTTCACTTGATGGTTGAATCAAGGGATATTATTACGTGTGCCGAAACATAGGATGTTACGTCTCACCCAGTAATTACGCAACCTTCGACTATCGCTTGGGTAGAAAAATTCAGACACGGAAACAAAGTCACGTAGCACCTTCTCAGATTAGCTGAGTTCGAATCCGGCGCCCGCCTGGATGGCGTACAGCAGCTTCTCCGCGAGCACCTCCTCCGAGTGGAACTCGGGCAGCTTGAGGAGGTTCATGCACGTCGAGGAGGTCGGCAGCCGGTCCGACGCGCCCGCAGAGTGGATGCAGAACGACGGGATCAGGTCCTGCACCAGAAACAAACTTTTAATATAAGAATATAATATTTTATATGAATCCTTAATAAGTATTCGTAATATGATAAAGGATGCATATAGAACGTGCCTAATGGTTAAACATAGCACACATCATCAGCCTGTGATAGTCCACTGCTGGACATAAGCCACCCCTAATACACCCCTATCCATTAGGCGGGTTGGTGGGCACATAAACATAGCACAGTTAACTAAAATTGATAGCATACTAACTATAGAAAAGTTATAAGTGTTGCCATGATTTATTGCTTCATTAAGACATGTGTTTGACTATTTTTTTCTTTTTACAAATTCACTACCACGTCAGATCTCAATTTTGTAGTAAAATTAACTTTGGATTTTTGTCTCATCAATATGATGCTAGTATTCAGACAATAATATAACATGAAATTTAGGATATGATACATCGTTATATATTCTTTGTCACCAAGAAAAACGATATTTATGTTGGAAATATTATTTCTCCACCTTGAAGCCCAGCAATGGCGGCCTGGAACAACTGGTGACGAACTTGAGCAGCTGCCGCCTCTGGTCGTCCGTGAAGCCTTCCATCACCTTCCAGAAGCACTGCACTGTAGGATGGCTCGCCGAGAATCCACCTTAAAATGAGAATAACCTTATTAATTACATTTTTATATGAAAATGGACATTAAATAAAGATATAATAATATATAATAAGTGAGATATATTTATATCAGAGAGACAGATATGTATGGAAATCGCCTACTACCTATTTTAAAAATCCCAAGGTAATAAAATGTGGGTATGAAAAGTGGGGTGTCCCTCCCTCTTTTTGCGAAATTGTTTTTTAAATAGGAACTACGTGGCATTAAAATATATATAGAACTTTAAATTGTTACCACCAAAAAAGCAGGGTTTGGTTATAGAAAAGTAAAAATTTAGGGTAGGTAGGTTTTACTAGTCATTTTAATAATATAACTTTTTTTAACAGGCGATAACCTCAATTATTATCACTTGATAAGTTATCCCTCCATGTATCTACCAGTTAATGGAATTATTTATCATATCAAATTATTTAAACGGTAGAACAACATTTACCGGGTCAGCTAGTAATATATAAAATAAAAATTGACAAAGTTAAAAGCGCTTACTCATGCACTCTTTTGCCGCGAAAATATGCTCACTCACGTGCTCAGCTGACAGCGTACATGTATTATGATCACATGCGACGCATTTAGTGAGCTGTTCGGGTCTTATTATTATTAGTATCACCAAACAATATTCAAGCAACAGGTCGAGATTATATTTTCCATTACAATATTAACAGGCTTGTATAATATTTATTAGATTTAACTGAATTATAGGACAAAAATTAACCTACTTTAAATGGTTCTGAGCAAACTGCTTTCAAGTGAACACTATACGAATAATCACGCTGTCAGTTCGGTCATTCATCATAGTCAATAACCTGATTAGTGGTGACAGCTTTAAAAATGGCTAAATAGAAGAGAAAGAGTTATACCGAATAAATCACTGATTAGTCATAATAACTTTAAAACTGGCTTATAAAATGGGATAGACATAAATCGACCTTATCTTTTTATTTAATCCTTGACGTTATGCTTCCAGACTCATGTAAGCTGGTAAGCTTCATCTAACACAGAGTTCGCAAGAGGCTACCGTCCCCGCGAACTATGTTATCGACATTATCTACCCGAGTAGATTTTATACTTGTAGTGCGCAAGCCGCGATTCGCGAGTGTGTAACTCACTCCGCGTCAGAGCTGCCATCTATCTAGCGTTAACTCGTCACTTTATTTGCCTATAACCCACCAAATAAGCAATCAAAATATGGTATATAGTCAGCTAATTTTATTTGATAAACATAGCTTCAACGCTTCATACTTCTACAGAAATAGTTCTCTTAATCGCCTTTTTATTTTTTACTGCCTACGCAGGCAGACGCAGCAGTCGGGCCACCTGATGGAAAGTGGTCACCGACGCCCATAGAACATTGGCATACTGGTGTCACCAACGCGCTGCCTACTGTGAGACATAGGGTGATAAGGCAAATACGCTGGCTACGGTGCCCTTGAAACCGGAACTCAGTAGTGATAGCAAGCGGCCGTACCCGAGTAGTGCGTGTTCCTCCGGAGGTCGTCCAGGTCGATGGGCACCTCCGCGCCCGAGATGAGCAGCTGCAGCTCGCGGCACGAGAACATGCGCAGCCACTCCGCGCTCACCACCGACGTCAGCCCGCGCTTGAACGCGTTGCACTGCGACCGGATTTGCCTGCGAATTCATTATACGTGCATTCATATAGTAATTGGCCATATCGGTTAAAAACATTGAGGATTTAAATATTTTATTAGAAATTATATACTTTTCATCATCGTCATAGCATCATAATCAGCCTGTAATAGTCCACTGCTGAACAAAGGCCTCCCCTAAAACACCCCTGTCCATTGCGGAGGTTGGACCGTATCCTACCACGCTGGTCCAATGCGGGTTGGTGGGTGGACCAACTTTTTACATGCTCATTTGTTGAGTCCCCGCAGGACTCGAACCCACGACCTCCGGTTCCTAAAGCACACGCCCATACCACTAGGCTACGGAGGCAGGTCGTATTTACTTTTACGGAATACTATTGGTTTCTCTTGTTGTTACTATTTCTATTTTTTTTATTTGTTGGTGTATAAATTGATTGACGAGTAATTTATGTTCATTGATAATGTTACCAGAATTATTCAATAGTTATTTATTTATGCAATAATGTAAAAAAACAATTGGAAGTTTGAGGAACTAGCCGCCTCTTTAAACACACTATTTTAAGCTCGTTTAAATTAATGACCTAATAGTTGCGTTATGTTTTCCCGAAAGAAACATCTTGTGAAATACTTGTAAGACGACGATGTCATACCTGTTTAGTTTGTAGTCAGCGACAAGATGTATGTATTCTATCCTGTTCTCGGCTGTCACGGGAATATTTGCACCGCCGGGTTTCAACTCCTCTATCTATTAACACGAAGATATATAAATAGTGTTAATATAAACGAGTGGAGATTTAAACATAATAAACGTATATTTTGGTTGGTAACTTTATTTTTTATGCGACAAAGATTAGAAATATCTCCAACGCGTATTTTTAATGTTATGTTAAAAGTCTTACGATACACTTTAATGTTTAGTAATTTTCATAAATGCATTATTAAATATGTCAATACAATCATAAGAGTGCATATACACTTAATGGGGCGACTATATACGTCCCTCAACTTTAAATGTATTTGATTTCAAATCATGTTACTTGTAATATTCTACCCGAGCGATATAAAACGTGTAATTTACTTAAACAAATTGCAATGTTAAAATGAAATGTCAAAATTTGACAGTATTTCTAACGCGCGTAACACTTTACGCCATCACTCATGCCTCAATTAGTGTGTGTATTATTCATGTTTACATCGATTTTATTGGGGATCGTCTTGGGAAGTAACAATGCGGTTCCTACATCTGCAGCAAAGCAGTAGTGTACAAACACTATTGTTTCCCGGTTAGAAGGTTCAGTACGACCCAGCTAATTACTGGATATAGGTCATACTATGTCTTAGGAAGGCGAGTGGAAATGTTAAGCCTTACACTGCTTATTATGTAAACGTCCCGTTCGTCTCGTCGCTTTAATTAGTAAAAGTTCAGTCCAATTTTGCTATTGCCAATATAGGGTGGTACAGACTCTACGATCGCAGCAGTAACTCTTTAAAGTAAGGTAATCTCTATGTCAGCGTTTCTACGTGTGTGCATATGTTTATCAATGCATATGTACGTACAAGAGACATAGGAATATTTTTCGTTTATCAGTATATAACAGTATATAACAGTGGACGGAAGAGAGGACGAGACGCACCCTCTGCTCGCCCAGCTCGTCGCTGAGCAGCGTGAAGTCGAGGCCGAGGTCGGGCACGTCGAGGCGGCGATGCGCGCGCAGCAGCAGCAGCCCGCGGTACAGCGCGGGGTCCAGCGAGGCCAGCGCGTGCACGTCCGGCTCGCGCGACGAGCACAGCTTGCTCAGGAAGAACTCGGCCAGCGGCAGCTCCACCAGCAGGCTCTCGTACAGCGCCTGCGACGACAGACTGACGCTCAAATTCTCATCTCGCCTCAAAGAAGCTTGTAGCCGCTTTAAACTTTTAACGCAGCCACCCGTAGCGACGTGCCTTAGGTTTTGTGGTGACAAGAAATTAAGGTACATCATTTTGATTTGAACAAAGCAATCCATAGTAACGAAGCGGCTTCGTACCTATAGTGTTGTTTTGATCTTGCTCGGTAATTTCGGCAATAATTCATTAATAATGTCGCTATATGTATATCGTGCATACCGTTACCATGGGCTCTGTTTACAGTGATTGAGAGTGTAATTTGTATAAGTTATATTGAAATCGACTTGTCTCACAACCGCTATGTCTAAAATTTGCATTTGTTATCCGGATCGATTAGATTTTAGCCTCCTCAAGCTTAATTAATTATTTTAATATTTTACCAATATTGTATATAACGATGCCGTGTGGCTGCCGCAATGCCGTGTGCTGCGGCATAGAATTCAAGCCTCCCATTTCCTCCGCGGGTGTCGTAAGAGGCGACTAACGGAAAAGTCACTTAAAATACCATACTTTGACGGCGACAGATGCGCAGTATATCATCTCCACCTTCAGATCCCAAAATACGAAACCCTCAACGGGCAGCAGCGTTCGAGGTGTAAAGGATCTGAAGGACTGCGGTATCCAACCCGACGCAAGCGTGGCAACTATGGCAAAACCCTCATGAAGAATGACAACGACGTGCGGCCCCCAGGTCCCTCGGCAGCCCACTATTCCTGGCTACGGTAGCGGCCTAGGTAACGGTGGGCAGGGGTGCTAAGAATCCCCGGGTGGGATTCGGCTACCACCAACGACGACTGGACCTGGCAACTTCAACGCACGGACATTGAGGACCGACGAAGGATGACAGAGCTGGAAGAAGAGGGTAAACAGGCTGCGTTGGATATCATAGGATTATCTGAAGTCCGAAGAGAGGAGAGACACGATAATCCTTGAATCCGGCAACCTGTTTTTCCACCGGAGGGTGACCAACTTTCCCAAGGAGGTGTCGGGTTTATCGTCCGCAAGTCTCTCATGCATTAACACAGTTAAGAATCGAAAGTGTGTCGTCAAGGGTCGCATACCTTATACTCAGAATATCCAAACGATATTCGTTGAAGGTCATACAGGTGTATGCACCGACATCGACACACTCTGATGAGAGGTCGAGGGCAATGTAAGGAGGATATTTCACGCGCCATACATTCTCCAAAACTCAATACATGGTGTTGATGGGAACTTTAATGCAAAACAGGGAAAAGGAAAGACGAAATGAGCTGAGTAGTAGGCAATTTTGGAGTAGGCAACGGAACCCAAGAGGGCAACAGCTGGCTGACTTTATGGAGAGGGAAGGACTATATATGATGAACTCCTTCTTCAAGAAGCAGCCCCACAGAAAGTGGACCTGGATAGCCCCGATGGTTCCGTAAAACGGATCGACTTTATCATGACGACCAAACGCCAAATATTCAATGATGTCTCTGTGATTGCAAGGTTTAAAACCGGCAGCGATCACCGACTGTAAGAGGCACATTGAATCTAACATTAGGCTTGAAAGATCTCGTCTGATAAAGTCCACGCTTCGTCCGTCTCGTGCCCATATTCAAAATGCCCATGGCTTTCAGCTCGAACTTAGCAATCGCTTGCAAACCCAGACAAGTGCAACACTGTGGACGATATTAACACTAAGCTCGTGGAAACTGTTCATGGTGTGGGTTCTAGGTTTTATAAAACACACCGCAAAACTGGAACCCAAAACTCTCTGATGCCACTCTTAACCTTCTGGATACAAGACGGAAGATGCGGCTACAGTCTTCTTCTGATAAGTCAGATTATAGGCAGCTAATAGACAGATCTCCAAGTATATGCGGCGGATTTGCGTAACTTTAATACATCTCGTATTAAAGAAGCAATAGAACACGGAACCAAGGTTCTAAAGTCCTCGCCAGAGATCTGTCTATCGAGGCAAAGTCCAGTTGACTAAGTTGAAGACCGATAATGGGGCCGTCATCTCCAGTAGGCCGGAGGTTTTGAGGAGATTGAGAGGTTCTATGGACAGTTGTACACATCGTCGTCGGAGCCGCTTACTGAAGCGAGTGACGACGAAGAGCAAAGCTCACCGGCACAACTCGAAGATATCCCGGACGTCAGTCTGAGCGAAATACGAATGGCTCTCGACCAACTTAAGAACGGCAAGCGCCTGGTGAGGACGGAATTACAGCAGAGCTTCTGAAAGCGGGTGGAGAACGGTACTTGTGGTCCTTCAGAGGCTCTTTTAATTTCGTCCTGCAGGCTGGTCATTACGCCAGAAGCGTGGAGCAGAAGCTTAGTGGTATTGTTTTCAAGAAAGGCGATAAGAGCCTCTTGGAAAACTATAGACCGATTTTCCTTCTGAGCCGTGTTTATGTTCTGTTCTCGAGAGTCATCTTGAATCGTCTCGCTTCCAGACTAGACGACTTCCAGCCACCGAACAAGCTTGGATTCCGAAAGGCTTTGTACCATAGACCACATATTAACGCTGCGGAATATTATGCAGAAGACTTAGGAGTATAATTTGCCTTTATGCTTGGCGTTTGTGGACCATGAGAAGCTTTGATTCTGTCGAAATTTGAGGCTGTGCTGCAGGCCTTCAGCGTTGCCAAATTGACAGTCGGAATGTCGAGGTGCTGAGGTGTTTGTACAGTTAAGCAACGATGTCCGTCCGACTACAATCAGTAGTACGAAGCCTATTCAATTGCAGAAGGGTGTAAGACAGGGTGATGTTATATCCCCTGAAACTCTTTACCGCTGCATTGAAAGACGCAATCAAACTTTTGGATTGAGACGAGGTATAAACATCGATGGCGAGTACATCACCCATAGATCTGTCGCTGGAGGATCTCAACACTATGCTCAATGACCTCAACAGTGTTTCCCAACACGTGGGCCTTAGGATGAACATGGAGAAGACGAAAGTCATGTCTAACGCTCATGCGTCATGCCTACGCCAGTGGTTATTGGGGACGCTGTGCTCGGAAGTTGTTGACCATATATTTACCTGGGACAATGTCGGCTAGGTAAGTCCAACTTCGACGCAGAGGTCAGTCGACGAATCCAACTCGGATGGGCAGCTTAGACGTATCCTCTTGTCCGATATCCCTCAATGCCTAAAAACTAAGGTCTTCAACCAGTGCGTGTTGCCAGTGATGACCTACGGAACGAGACGTGGTCCTTCACTGCTGGCTGATAAGGAAGCTCCAAGTCACTCAGCGAGCTATGGAGCGGGCTATGCTCGGAATTCTCTGCGTGATAGAGTGCGTAATACAGACATCCGCAGCAGAACGATGGTGACCGACATAGGTCGTCAAAGTTGAAGCTAAAGTGGCAATGGGCCGGCCATTTAGCTCAGAGAGCCGATAACCGATGGGGAAAAAGGTTCTCGAGTGGCGCCTCGTACTGGCCATCGCGAGTGGGACGACCCGAGATGGGTGACGACCTGCGCAAGTGTGGGAAGTCGGGTGGATGCAGGTGGCGCAGGATCTACTTCTTGGCGGCTCAGGGGGCTATGTCCAGCAGTGGACTTTTCATGGCTGATATGATGATGAATGATGATATAAGATGACGAACAAATCACCACTCTTTTGTTAGAATAACAATTAAAATAAGGCATGATAAAATTAATACTACAATTTTGTAGTACTTGAACTTGCGTTTCGTATGTCATGTTTATCAATGTACATGTACGACAAGAGACTAGAAAATATTTTCGTTTATCAGCTATATAACAGGGACGGAAGAGAGGAGGACGCACCTCTGCTCGCCCAGCTCGTCGCTGAGCAGCGTGAAGTCGAGGCCGAGGTCGGGCACGTCGAGGCGGCGATGCGCGCGCAGCAGCAGCAGGCCGCGGTACAGCGCGGGGTCCAGCGAGGCCAGCGCGTGCACGTCCGGCTCGCGCGACGAGCACAGCTTGCTCAGGAAGAACTCGGCCAGCGGCAGCTCCACCAGCAGGCTCTCGTACAGCGCCTGCGACAACGGACAAATTGTCATCCGCCTCAAAGACTTTGGGCGCTTTAAACTTTTCAACGCAGCCACCAGTGACAAGAAATTAAGGTAAATCGTCCTGACCTTAACTACAGGAATCTTTAAATCGAATGAGACTCGGAATTGATTAGAACGATGCAATCCATAGTAACGAAGCGGCTTCGTACCTATAGTGTTGTTTTGATCTTGCTCGGTAATTTCGGCAATAATTCGTCAATAAGGTCGCTATATGTATATCGTGCATACCGTTACCATGGGCTCTGTTTACAGTGATTGAGAGTGTAATTTGTATAAGTTATATTGAAATCGACTTGTCTCACAACCGCTATGTCTAAAATTTGCATTTGTTATCCGGATCGATTAGATTTTAGCCTCCTCAAGCTTAATTAATTATTTTAATATTTTACCAATATTGTATATAACGATTACGAACAAATTTCCAACTTTTTGTTAGAATAACAATTAAAGCAAGGCAGTGGTAAAATTAATACTTACACATAATTTGTAGTACTATAGAATTGCCTTCGTAGCCTAATAGTAAGGGCTTGTGCTTTAAAAACCGGAGGTCGTAGGTTTGAATCCTGCGAGGGCTCAACAAATTTTCATTGTTGTTTCAATCAAATACAATTTTATGAAAAGTAGGACGATCCATACGTCGGATGGGCACATAAAAAGTAGGTCCATTCACAAACCCGCATTGAATCAGTGTGATACATTCTAAAAACTCCTTAATGTAGAAGGCGTGCATTAGGGAAGGCCTATGTCCAGCAGTGGACAAACACAGGCTGATAATGTATGTACGACATTTGTAGTAATCGTAACTAAATTAAGCATAATTATCGAAGTAATAAATACTTCATCTTACCTTTCCTAACATCCTTCCTACAAAGTAATAGTGCATAGGAAAGTCGTCGTACAATAAATGCACCCCAGGATTTGGATACAGGACATTGTCCTTTGTGAGGCGGAACAATCCTCGGTTAGGATCAAATGCGGATCTGAAAATAAAATAGAAAAGAAAATATTAAAAAAATGTATATATTATGTATATTAATCGCTTAATATATAATATATATAAATATAACAAGACTCAATCACTCTTTCACTTCTTAATACACTTAATTTATTCTATACGTTACTTAAAATATGCTTGTTACAACTGTATTATACTTAAAAAACACCTCAAACTATAATTTAAATTTTATGGTTCAACATTACATAATTAGTATTTTATCATCTATTATATTATAACTCTGTATGTGTGTTAACTGTGAATTCCTAAACGGATTGACGAATTTGAAAGAATTTTTGTGTGTTCAAGTGGATTTGAGAATGGTTTAGATTAACAAATAAGCCCGGCTGAGGGCGCTTCAGTCTGGTTATTCAGTCTCTGTCATTTATTTATCCTGTAAGTGAATTGCTTCATTGACTTCCACTTTCATTTCTTATTGTGTTTAAAATCCTAATCGCTCGATATATCATACAGAACATCTATGGTCAGCTAGTATAGGAGTAAAATTATACATATAAATAATATAATTTAAAATACTTTATAACTTCTGTTTCCTTACAGTAACATATCTTACAGCTGCTAAAGCGGGATAAGGTGAATTTACACTGAGCAATAAAGAATTTACAAATCTCACTCACTTTAAAAGTTCAGAGAGAAATTCTCTGAACACACCACCGCCGTCAACTCCGGCCTCGTCCGCCCCAACTTGATTGATAAACTCAACTCGCATCGTCAACTTTAAGTTTGGTTCTGAAAGAAAAATTAAAAGTATCTATAAGTTTACCAAAAAACACGACAATTCGCTCCGTAACAACGTACTTTTAAACAATTCTATCCTTAATTCCTTATTATTCTTAGTTTTAATTCATTACACCGAGACTTACATCTGAACTTACCAACCCTAAACGATAAACAGCATTCGATGGATGGATTAAATGCCTACTTTTTAGGTTGTTAGATGAATATAAAATATTTGCTTAATGACCAAAGATCACATAAAGTTGCAATACCCGATATTAGGTTATAAAAATTTCATCAGCGGCAATGACATGGCGCTAAACGTGTCTCGCTTTAGAATTGCGTGATTCTAGAGTCAATCACTCTTTAATCTGACCAATGTAATAGTTTATGGTTATTTATTCTTATATAATTAAGAATTTGTAAATGATAATTTATATAAAGTAAAAGATAATTATATTTGTATTAAATACGATATTCGTACCGTTGTCGGGGCTGAGCTTGTCAAAGGCGTCCTCGTACAGATGCGTGCGTCGGACGCTTATGTTGATGGTGGGGCCTTCGTTGAAACTCGACAACTCGTACCAATGTGCACTTTTCTCCCTGCAATGGTATATTAAATTGTCAATCAAATTTACTACAAAACAATTAATTTCTATTAACTGCAGAAAATTTGGTAACCAATTTGTAAACAATATATTATTTGCAATAGACACATTCCAAAGATGACGATGATGATATGCCAAAGTTGGCGCCTGTCAAATAAACGTACATAAAATTATGAACGTAAAAAATATGTTTAAAATACATTTGCAGTGGTTATAAAGTAATAATTTTAAATCTATCGAGGCCTATATAAATATGATCATCATCATCATCATCATCAGCTTGTGATAGTCCACTGCTGGACATAAGCCTCCCCTAATGCACGCTTTTACCACTAGGGGGTTTTGGACCGTAACCCACAACTCTGTTCCCATGCGGGTTGGTGGGTGGACCGACTTTTACGTGCCCATCCGACGGATGGATCATCTTACTTTTCAGACAATTGGGTGATCGGCCTAAAATTGTCCTGACCAACCAGAAAACAATGATAACGTTTCCCCGCGGGATTCGAACACACGACCTCCGGCTTATAAAGCAAGGGCCAATACCATAATTAAGTGAATAATAAAAAGACTAACCTTAGAAGTAACGTCTGAAATATCAATACGCGCGTAGAAAACGACATAACGAATGGAATCTCCTTAAGTATAGTCAGCATTCGCAGCTCTTTGATTGTTAACGGTGGTCCTTCCTCTGAAAAAAAACAAATAAGTAAGTAAAAATAAGTGGGTCGTCACGTCACTTTAAAGAAACGAAACGTAACCAGTTACGTGGACGGCGTCGCTTGTTTTAAAACTAGTTATTTTTATAACTAGCTACTTTCATCCAGCTACTGTGCATACATAAGTTTTTACAACTATACGGTTTCTCAACTGGACGGTTACATACGAAACTAAAATAACGGTTTCGTGTTTGATGCCAAATAGTTAAATCAATACATTAACTTTCCTGCTCCTACTTTATAAATAAGTAACCAATAATTAAAACCGTTATTTTACATTGCTGTTATCTGCTCCTCGGCAACTTCCGACTGGTACCAATCATAATCGCCCTTATATCATGACTAGATCCTTTAAACCCTCCACCACCCGAATATCTCACCGTTAGAGTTTTCTTCTCCACGAAAGTCCCTATCATCTGCCAACGATCATCTAGTCCCTCGAAATCCTTCTTCACGTGAGGCTCTAGTGGTCTAGAGCCTCCTACTCAACGTCAGCTTCTAATGTTAACCGCATAATCATTATCATCATGACCCTCTTAAATCTTTTACTACGGAATCTCACCTCACCGTCCTTCTCAACAGCAGCTCTCATAGTCCACCACGTATATGAATCTAGCCTTAAACCCTTCACCACGTAAATTGTTCGCCGCTAGAACTTCCGATTCTAAGACAACTCTAATTGGCCATCACCCATCACCGTCCCCAGTCACTCTAAACCTTCCAACAAGTAAGACCCTCCTGGTCTAGCGTTGAGCCTCTTACTTGCAACCAACATCGGCTGCTATCTTGCACCCCTCATCACCAGCCCGAGCTTCCTAGTATCGACTAGCCATCGTCAGCAGCCTCAAACTCACCGCCGCCGACGGCGCGCGCGGCGTCCGCCAGCTCGGCCTGGTGCCTGCCGCGCGCCCTGGCGAAGGCCACGAGCGCCGCCACCTCGGCCGCGTCCTCGTCGCGCTCGCCCGCCCAGGCCGCGCCCGCGCTGAAGCGCAGCCGCTCGTCGCGCCCGTACAGCGCGCGCAGCAGCTGCGTGCTCACCTATCGCACGATATGACAATGTGTGTATCAGTACAACCAACGGACGCTCTGTTCGCTTATACGCTAAGTGAGTGTTGGTAACGATACATACGTAAGAGCATCACTGCGTTGCACGCGTACACATTGATTCCGTTTTATTTAATTGGGTGTAATAAAGCTCACGCCTAAGCAAAATGAGCCGAGGAATTTTAATAAACAAAGTCAAATGTTACGCTATATTATAGTCGAAACGTAAGGCTCTCTAATTGGTTGAACAGCGCTCGACTTCAGCCAATAACAAGTTCCTCAAGTTTTAGCGCTATTAGCATTTTAAATAAAACTTTTAACCATGATCCTATACTTTAATTGGCTCTTGTATAAATAGCCCCTTGTTAGCACGCCGAATTCAATTCATACTCCACAGCCCTCAGCTTACCTTGAATAGGTGCGTCCACACCGGCGAGTTCTCCGGCTGATGCTGGTTCTTGTAGGGCGTCCTCGCGGGCCTCGTGTCGGGCACCGCCAGCTCCAGCAAGCCCAGGCACAGCTGCCTCAGCGCACGACACAGCCCGCCCAGCTCGGAAAACTCGAAGGCGTGCGTACGCGCACCCGACGTACTCGCAGCGCTGACTGGATAAGAAAGTAATAAATATTTAATACGGTAATAAGCCAACTAATGCTATAAAGCCAACAAATTTAAAGAACCCAAACATAGCAAGTGATATAACAATGTAAAATAAAGTACACTTCGCGATTCTATATTTCATGCGTGAAACTTTAGCCTAGAAATAAGATATATAAATTATTGTTATAAAGATTAATTCTTCTCGGATCGAATTTCGCTTTAACTACGATCATCATTATTTTTCGTATATACAGCCGGTTAAATTTTATTGAAAATTTTTTTGCGGAAAACCTTTTTACGATAAATAGACTGCTAAGGCGTTTACAAGTATTACATGTGGATAATTTAAGAAGCAAGAAATCAAAATTAAAAGTATTCAAAAATTCAATTCAACTAAATTATGCAAATAAAGTACATACAGGTCAACTTATCATTGTCTCCCGTGTCCCTAAAGAACTCCGTGTCGTGCAGGGTGCCAACCAACAGCGTGAACAAAGCGCAGAAGACGGCGAGCGGCGCCAGTAGCCGGTCGACGCCGGGCGCCCCGACGCCCCGCGACAGCACCGCCAGCAGCGGAGTGTCCGGGCCCCCGAAGGAGGAGGCCTGGCTCATACCGCTCAGCCAGCGCCACAGACCGCGAACGAACACCGGCTTGAAGGCCAGCGTATACAGCAACCTACGACGAGAACAGATATAAAAATCATAAGTCATGGGTGTTTTTTATTACAATGTTTATCTGATGTTAAGTAATAACTAGCTCCGTAGCTTAGTGGTAAGGGCGTGTGCTTTAGAAACCTATATAAAGGTAGTGGTTTCGAATTCAGCGGGGACTCAACAAATTTTTATTGTTGTTTCTAGACGTGGGTCGTTTGTATTAAAACTAGTTATTTTTATAACTAGCTACATTCATCCAGCTACTGTGCATACATAAGTTTCACAACTATACGGTTACTTTGGTTTCTCAACGATACGATTACATCGGTTTCGTGTTTGATGCCCAATAGTTAAATCAATACATTAACTTTTCTGCATACTTTAGTCCGGTTTACAATTATAAAACGTTTTATTGATTGATTGGTGTTTACTACGAAACTATGATTTCAATAAAAATATTACTACTGGCGTATTTAAAATTAAATTTTATTGTTACAACGACGATGATTAATATTCACTGTTTATTTACATTTTTGAACGATTTCATTATAACTATCTTTCACTCTTATATACACCGTTCAGTTTTAAATCAAAAGTAAAATAAAGCAAAATAAAAATGTTTGTTTTATTTTGCTTTTGATTTAAATAACTGCTGGTTTTCCGGAATCGCAAGACATTATTTGCCAACAGGGGTCACTAGAATGTTGTATCTATGTGTATTAGCATTTAGTTTTCATAGGTATGCCTATGAAAACTAAATGCTTCAATCACAGCGAGTGACGCATTTAGTCGGCTCTCGCTTACTCGGCAAGTCTCAAACTGCCTTCTGTCTCGCATGGCCCATCGGTAGGCAACATGCGTAAAAAATATAGCGCTTTACGCTCACTCAACTGACGAACGAAGACGACGACGGCCGAGTTCGCCCGAATAACGTGTTTTCAAAAATAACTACTTTTAATTTGACACGAAACGGTTATGACGTTTCATACCGCGTAACCAGTTATTGTAACTGATGACGTGAAATAACGCTCACGCCTAGTTGTATCCTAAGTTATTTAGGGCAATTTGGGCCGATCGCCCAATTGTCTGAAAAGCAAGATGATCTATGCATCGGATGGGTATGTAAAAAGTCGCCCCACCCACCAACCCGCACTGGACCAGCGTGGTGGGTCCAGAAACCCCCTAATGGAAAAGGCGTGCAGTAGGGGAGGCCTATGTCTAGCAGTGGACTAACACAGGCTGAAATGATGATGATGATGAATTAAAACGACCCATAAGAAACGCTTAACTCGCCAAAAAGCCAGTCATCACCCTGAGACAAAAGACGTAACGTCACCTTAACCCAATAATTACGCTGGCTGCGAAAACTACTACACCTAAACACCTATTAACAAGTTATAAACCGAATATGATCTGAAAGAATTGGAAACAAAAGTAACTAATGCAATATCTGTCATGTGTATATATACCGTGAGACATGCTACATCGCGTTAACAAGATTATTACGCTGGCTACGATACTCTTCAAATGGATAGTGTTTTATGCAACTGCTTTGCGGCAGAAATAAGCGCCGTGCTGGTCCCTTGCTTTACTAAGATGTGTCAGGAACTACAAGGCCAAGCAACTGGAAATTAGGTAGGACTATTCCATTTGGTGAGTCAAAAATCAGCTAATATACAATTTTATAAAATTTCATCAGAGGATACATCACAGGGTTTTAAACTATGCAATACATTATCAAATTAAAACAGAAACTCACCTGTACTTGTGCAGTGCCATCTTGTGACTGAGCAGTAAGTTATGGCAATTTTTGATATGCTCTCAAGAAACTCCTCACTCAAGTCAGCTTCACTGATCTGGGAACATGTTGCCATCACACAGTTCTCTGGCTCGTTGAGCATCTCCAGGCATTTTGTCAACAGATTTTGTTCCCTTACAGAGGTAGGGTTTGGCTCTACCTCACTATCACTGTCATCATCCTTGTCCGCAGCAGTCTCTTGACTGTATAATGCATCCTCATATTCATATGTTATCTGTTTATTGCAAACATTCTCAGTAAGTATTGCAAGTACCTTCAGGTATTGAAGTACTATGGGATTGTTTGCAAGCCTTGCTGATCAGAACTCCTTAGGTGATCCACTGTAATTTAACAGTAATCTTAAATGATAATCATTTCACTAATATTAGCTACCATTTTCTAAATTCTGTTTAGATTTTATACCATCTATTAATCTGTAGGTTGCAAACAATACTCAAAGCAATTATAGATTTAGATTGCTAACTTTCCAAAACTTTTACATAATCAAGATAACCTAGTGAACTTCATTCCTAAATATTGGGTATAATATTATTTTTAACTAAATATAGCAATAAGACGCACAACAATGGTAAGTTTACACTTGTGTGCCTAATAAGAAATGCAGAGTAAATGCACTTACCAAAACCATGTGGTTCCAAAATCAACATGGAATGTAACAGCCATGAATCATTCATAATTTTCCCACTGGCAAATTTGGTCTGATCCTGCATGCACCTTATGAAAGGCAGAAAAGGAAACCGCCTACTCGTATCTTGAGCTAACGCTGGTAAAATATACATTTCCACAGGCTCAGGATATGGATTGCACAAGAAGGCTGCAGTGAATTCAGTCATAACTGCATCTCTGTGAACAAATAAGTTATATATTGTATTGTAAAATTTAAATCAAATCCAAACAGTGGTAGCATTGTTAACCATCAATAAACAAGAATAACACTTCTATTTTGTATAGGGATATCTGAATTTGACATAAGATACTTGTACACTGATGGATATATTTTTCACATGTTACTATATATTAACATATTTATAAGATATCTTTAAGAGCAAGTCATTTTATGGCTTATTATTTTAAGTATGTGAGTGTTAGCTTTAGCAATACTTACTCATATTCTGGTAAATTAATTTGTGAAGTTAAATTTATTGGCCTTTGAATTAAATCATATAATGCACCGCACAGTGGTGTAGGAGGATTTGGTGAATGGCCATAAAGTGGTGGTGTCCTTTGGCACAGTAAATTGCGTAAATTTTGAAAATAGCCTGAAACAAACAATTACAAAAGTATTAAAGAAATGCATCATATTTAATGCATAAATTGCTCAGTTAAAGAAGTCACACTAAATATATAAATGAAATGCCTTACAGCACATTTCTCACATCAAAATTACATGTTATAATTATTAAATACAATAAGAATACCTCTTTTGATCAAGTAGAAAAATGTACCACCAATTATATTAATAGCCTCTTCACGACTCATAGATAATTCTGCAGATTGGTGAGAAGTAAAAATCTCCAACATTCTTAATGGTACAGCAAAAGGTATCTAAAGGTACAATACATATTCATTAGTTATTAAACCTATTACACAAAAATAAATCTAAGTCTAAAAGGCCATCATCCATACCTCTGGTTTATCCTGAAGTAAACGAAGATGCAATGCTAACAATCTTCTTATTTGAATTGAGGAACCGCCAGTTTTAAACACTTTTTGCCATTGTTTAAGTAATAATTGTGATACTGAAACCTAGACACGATTTCAAAAGATTATTTATTATATAATTTTTATTTTATTAAATAAAATATTGAGTGATTACAGTAAATTGTAATATAAACTTAAATAAGACTCACCAATCTATTAAAGTCTTTTCTATCATCGTAAAAGAAGAGTATTTTAGCTACTAGTAATGATACTAAATTTTGGTTGTCAGGATTCACTTTTGGAAAAATATTATCAAATATTTCTCTTTCATTTTGTTTACAATGCTTTCTTGTAAGATAGCTTCTAACATAAGCTTGTATTTTTATTGTACTGTTCAGCCGTCTTCTGGTTTCCTATAAAGTTGTAGCATTTATATTTATTACCTATAGAGCTTTGATGAGGTTCCAATTTCAATCTGGATTATTTTGTTAGGCTAATACAAGGAATCAACATATAAATTTATAATTGAACAAAACTATAAGGAATTTAAAAATAGGCAGACATATGAATTTACTTATTAGTTATAACGTTAGAAACACTTTTTGATTATCTAGATTCAAATGTGCAAAGTCATTCATATGATCTCTTCACTAATAAAAAAAGTGTTGTATTAAATGTGGTAATATATTCATAACAAGCTATGTTGATAAGCCTTATAAGAAAGCTTAAAAATACATGAGACGTTTAGTAAAGGCGCGTGTAAACAAAACTTTAAAAATAAGAATCGTAACTAACCTCTCGTTTTTGCCTTTGTTGTTGTGACTGCAATATTAATGCATCTCTATCCGTCTTTCGTTGAGCACTGGCCCCTGCTAAGTTTTGTTGAGGCTTTCGCCTAAAATCCCCCTCAAAGGAATACATAACTAAGATATTGTAAACAATAATCAGCTGAATATGATTGTCAATTGAAACATCATCACTGTTGCATTGACCTTTATGATAAAATAAAAATACACTCAATATCTTTTACATTTTTGTTATCACAATGTTTATTGGAAGTTTTATTTATAAGTTAGCAAAGTAAAATGAAGTTACTATAAATGACGGAATATAATTCCTAAACTTCGTTTCAGTAAACTGAAGACTTCAATTCATTACCATAAATGTAGACTATATATAATTTATAGATAATGCTTTTAAAAAAACAGCAATGACTTGTCAATTAGTGATGTGCAAACTCTAAAAAAACATGTAAACTCAAAATTTAAATAAGCTAACCGTTATTAAATAAAACTTTAC
This sequence comes from Lamproptera curius, assembly GCA_029286875.1. Lineage (NCBI taxonomy): Eukaryota > Metazoa > Arthropoda > Insecta > Lepidoptera > Papilionidae > Lamproptera > Lamproptera curius. The sequence continues at coordinate 1,061,122 of JAGSMT010000063.1, read as the reverse complement.
GGATTTTATCGGCCGTGGTCACGGGGTTGACTGGTGACCACGGCCGCTGGAAAGTGTTCGAAACGTCGGGAATTTAAAATGTAAAATAAACGCGATAAAATCCATAAAGTAATTTTATTTAATAATGTATAATATTCGCGCAAGCAATAAAAGTAATTAAGTTAACCGGATAAAGCAATAAATGTTATTGATGCATTTTCACCAATTTTTTCCTGTAGCTTATTTTAATTTATCAACTATATACAGCGATTGATTGCTAAAATTGGAAAAGAAATTATATATTAATATGATGTTTTTTTTTATGTAATACGCATTCTGATATTGGCACAGTGAACTTACAGCTTCTTAATTATATTTTAATCCCAATAACAATATTTTCACATAGATAATTGTGCAGAGGTTAAATTTATTGAAGATATTTTAGTTTCAATTATGTTGGAGGTTTCTGTAAAGAAAAGTGTTAAAGGATACGAAAAAATACTCTTTTGTCTTTGTAAACTATGATTTTTAAACTCGAGTTTAGCTAATTTAACTCAAGTCGGCTTGAGTTAAGCCTTACTCTCGAGTAGTTCGTTACTCGATTTGACATCACTATTGTCAATCATTAAACGTTCAAAAACTTCTTTTAATTACAAGAAAATAAATCACAGTTACAAGATATTTTAATTTATATTAGTGTCATCAATTTATGAAGTAATGGAATATTCCATAAAAAGTCCTTTACTTTTTAATCATTATATTGGAGTTATGTCTTGGTAAAATTGATTGAGGAATTTTTTAATTTAATTATATATATTTAGTACATTATTAGCAATTTATGGATGGTTACAACTTTAAAGGTTTTTAATGAGGGTTTCTATAACTTATAGGTTATTATAATATAAAATGATTTTTATTAAAATTGACTGTTGCCAATAAAGAAGACATAAATCAAGTCACTCAAGTCAAATCAAACTTGTTTTGTTTCAACCAACCAATCAAATCAAAACAATACTTTTGAATAAAATTACTGAATTAAAGTTTATGTTATGACATTTTAAGACATGTATTTCAGCTACAGTGATTAAATTAAATGTATCAGCAATGGGTGACATTCTCGACGATATTGATAACACGGAAAACTCCACTCGAGTAAGTTATGAACCGTGTTTACTCTATTTAGATTTACAAACTTTCGTAAACAGTAACAACCAACTAGTAGTCGTCTGTAAAAGAACAGATCCACTCGCGTTTTAATAACTTATTTTTAATGGTACGTTAACTGTTATGAGACCTAAGCATTTTAATACAACGGCAAGGTAAACAATATAAATTGATTTTAAACAATAATTGAAAGCATATTAATCCTACATCATACTCTATTTTCCAGGCTCTGTTTCAAGGTAAGTAGTCAATGTGTCCCTATAAGAGATAAAGTGATAATTACTACATAAATTCAAATTCCTTAAATCAAAGACGAAAGCCTAGAAAAAACGGAATCAAAACTCGACTTTCCAAAAAATTCATGTTTAATTTTTTTTTGGAAAGTCAAAAAGTGTCTATTTAGACCAGAGATCTGTAAATTATAAGTTTTAGAAATAAATGCAGCTCTTGTCAAAAAATAAAAATAATGATTACATTGTTAACTGTTAAAGTCTTACTACTATTTTTTAATGGAATATTATTGTACTTCTAGTTTTCTGATAAGGCCACATGACACCATAGGGAAAAGGGGACTATATTGCCCTGTCAGTATTCCAGTTCTATCATGAAGTTGGCTTATAATAATGATGAGGGATGGAAACTTGCTACAGATTTTTGTTGTTTGTGTAAAATTTTTTACCCTAAAAGTATGGCTATCCATAACTTTTTGTTAGACAATAAATTTTTTAGGATTTCAAACATATTTTTATACTAAACTTAGAAAAATCACTGTTAATGAACATATTGTTTGTTTGTCGTAGGTCACTCGACCATCTCTTGTTCAAGTGAAAGCTGTTGTGGAATTTATGGAGAAGCATCCAGATTTATCTAACCGAAAACAAAAAGATAGTGCCAGCAGTGAAAGATTCAAAGGATTATGGATGGAATTATCTCAAAATGTTAATGGAATGGAAGGGGCTAGAAAATCTATAAAAGGATGGATCAAGGTTTTTCATTTTCAATTTTAATAATTAATATTTTTACTCTTGGACACAAATAGTTTTATTAAAGTTTGCACATTGTCTCTATTTTATTTTAGTTCTGGTCGGACAAGAGAAGAAGTATAGGATTAAAACAAAGACAAATAAACGAAGGGAAATTAAATGATGTTCTAAGTCCATTAGAGCTGAGAATCATTCAAATTGCTCCCTGCAATAAAAACTTGGGCCGTAAGTACAGTGTTACAACAAAGATGTAATATAAATATATGTATCATAAAATTTCCTAAAAATGTTGAATAGAGTTAATAACAGTTTTATTAAAACATCCAAAAATAAATTTAGTTAGAAATTTAATTCAATTTTAAATTGTATGTATTTTTTAGGCAGAAAAAGTTCTGTCAAACAAGAGACTTGTAACGGGGATGATGATGATTCAATGGAAAACATTTTTAAAAAAGACGAAGATCTGCATATCCAGCTAACACTAATACAATGTTGTCTTCGGAAACAGATGAGAGGCACCTTAACATGATGGAGAAATTAGTATGTGTATTGGTTAACATTTCTCTTTAAAATTATTATGGCAGAGCAATTTTGATCCAGAATTTTTGTATACATTTTTGTCTCTTATTTTCGTCCTTTCATATTGGTATAATATTGCACGGCCATTAAAATTATCTATTTAGAGTGTTAATCATTTTGTAGTTCAAGTTCATTTGCCTTTGTTATAAAATACATATTTACATTTAATTTGGAGTTTTGAATATAATAATTTGCAGTGAAAAAGTGTAATAATATCTAAGTAAATATTCAATTCATAGACATACAACTATTTACCAAACAACTATTTATCAAAGATGTGAGCCTTTTTAATTGGTGGACTTTTGCAAGGTTTCAATTGACAAGGTGTGCTTTAGCAGAAATAGAAATCTTTTGGTCACTCTTTTATCCCAAATTTCCGGCTGTTTCAATGTTCTACAAAAATTATATATCTAATTTGGCTTCCAAAAACAAATATGCTTTTGCTAACAAATATAAATAATGTGTGTTAAATATATAGTTTTTGTTTTTAGGCAGAAGTAATGGACCAACAGGCTTCTGCAATGTCACAAATGGCGGAAGCAACCTTGAACAATTCTAAAGCTCTGGAGAGAATAGCTGAAGCATCACATAAACAGGTAATAAAAATTGTAACAATTTGTAATCATGTAAGAGTTACACTTAATAGTATTACACATAACTTTTTATATAAATAGATCCTTTGTCGGTCTAATCCTACAGGCTACCTGATATGAACCTATTTAAAAACTCTTCTAGTAAATATATATTTTGATCAATGATTTCTGGCTCTAGTCTACAATCATTTCCGTTAAGAGGACTCTCAAAAACATTTTTGAAGGGTCCTCTCAGAGGATACATGAAATAGATTAATCCATATCTAAACGTTTGCAAAAATTTTAAATGTATTGAAGTTGAGTAGTTGCTTTTATTTCTAAAAGTGAAATAACAATAAGTCCGAATTAGCTTTGCGACTGGCTGATGTTACAACGTCAATATAAACAAATCATTATTATCTGATAAACATGTTATAATGATCAACTTTATGATCCAAAATTCTTTGGTTTTAAAAGTCCATTTGGTCACATTGTGTACTTGCTAATCATAATAAGTTATATAAAATAATAATCGTGAATTATTAATAAAATTAATTCATTTATTGTAACAGGCTTTAGCAGTGGACAGGCTGGCTGGAACATTCGAAAGTATTAACGCGTCAGTATTCGATGTGAGGAATGCAATAATGAGCATAGACTATACTATGAAGCGATGCTATTCGACAACCTCCGCGCTACATAGACAGAACCCGAATATTTTTACTTGAACATTATTGTTAATTGTATTAAAAAAATGTGATTAAAGTTTCTACCCGATAATAATTGTATAAAATATTTAAAAGATTTTCTATAACGCCGCTGTGTATGGATTAAAACATTTTTATTTAATGTACTTGATGTTTTATTTTTAATTGATTACGGGAAGTGCCATTGGTGCTGAAAGTTTTATATTACTTAAATCAAGACTTTGTTTTAAATATGCTTGATCAGATTAACATAATAAATTATTATATATAATACGTAATGCATAAAATGATGGTTTAGCATTGTGGACCATGCTCTTTTGCAATAAGTTTTTTTAGAAGGGCTTTGAAATTACAAAAATACCCTATATAATCAAATCCGTGTTATTGGCCGCGGTCCACCAATAAGAACACGATGGCTTCCGTCGCCATTACTGTTTGACATGACGTTTTATTCAGACTAAACATATTATTTACCATAAATGCACTAACAATATTGCCTAAGCCAAACTGTTTTGTCTACTGAAGCGGTAACGATGATGTGATAAGAGAAACGCCCATGTCCTTGTGAAAAGCAGCGTAAGGACCAACAAATATATTCATCGCTTATGGATTGAATACTCAGTAATTGTACAGCCTATTGGTGCCCTTAAAATACGCACACACACACACTAACGTTCTTCTTACACTTTGCCGCAGAACTAGCCTTCGCGTCGGTACGCCCCTTTGTAAAAGAGGAACTACTACTACTACTTTGTTAGAATCGAACCTACGACCTCTAGTTTTTACCACTAGTCGGCAGGTAAGTTAGACGCAATGCAAAAAGGAGAGTAATGGATTGACGATAGTTATGCACCAATTTTATTAAGTAGGACATTCCTTTGCGATTAACGCAACACGTTCAAGAACCTTCGGTTGTGGAATACTATAATAGCAATATATAAATACTTAATTTCGCAACAACACGTTGCCAATGCATCGCATATAATTGGTTTGGCCCGCAACGAAAGTACAAGTTATTCTTATATTGAATACAATGAATTTATGAATGAATGTTGTGAAATGAAATTTAAATGTGGTGAAGAATGCCTGAATATCAGACGTATTGTATAAATCTTTCGTTGAATAATATTGTCGCCGAAAATGTACGATAATTGTGATTCATATACATAAACCTGTTATTCGAAAGTGGTTTGAGTTAAAAGTTACGTACAACAACGCTGAAAAATTAATTAGGTCTTGACCGCGCCTCTGCTATCCGACTACTCGAATGTGAGCAATCTATACAAAGATAATTCAATATCTTATCTCGCATACAAGCGAATGAAGATAGCGTTCGCTTTATTCGAATATTTTCTGTTTAGGTGTAAAAGCATGCGTCAATGCAGTTTCATATGTTATTGGAAGATTTACCTGCAATCATAATGCAGAGACGTTTCATTTATAAAAGTGCAGTGGTCAAAATAAAATGTTGGGGTTAAAATGTTTATTTATTATCGCTTTTATTTCCGTTTCCGTGAAAGGAACATTCTGTCCGAAACAATGTGATTGTGATATGGAAAATGGCTTAAACAGGGCCACTTGCGTGGATCAAAACATTGTGAGTGTTGGTGTGGGCGTACCCAGTGAAGTGCAAATTTATAGTCTAAGTCATAATGTCATAAGTGAGCTGGATAACTTTTGTTTCAAAGTAAGTAACATTACAGAAAAACACGAATAAATAGCAAATATTGTATTCTGAGTTTACAGATATTGAATTTAGCTTGTAATTATTGTGCAATTATTTATTTCTTAGTAACATGAATACGTGCGTTAGAGAATTGTCGATTATAACATTTTTTATTCGCAGGAACTTGGTTACACATCAATTCGTGTGTTAAACTTATCATACAATCTGATATTTTGGATTGGGCTTCACGCATTCGCCAGTTTGAATGATTTAGTTTATTTGGACCTCAGTAATAACAGGTTACGGTTCATTCCCTCTGATCTCTTTTGGGACACACCGCAATTAGACACGTTGGACTTGTCGGGAAATGTGTTTGAATCCCTCAAGAATGAACCATTTCTAATGCATACTAAGCTACAGGTACGTGGAAAAACAAATATAATAAAAATAAGCATAGATTTTATATAAGCATTCTTTAAGATATTTCTTTTCTTTTTACCTTTTGAAAGATTTAACTTGGTAGAGACAAACCGGAAAGGAACTCGGCGTCCTGCATTTTATTTTTTTTTACTATTACATCTAATGACACCTAATCAATTTTTGGATGTGTGGAGTGGACCTTTTTCAGAGCATAACATCTAAACGACAAACTGCACAAATTATCCATTGTTTTGCCTAGTTAAAAAAATTGCAGATCATATATAACTCACTATATTTTTTTGTCGAGTGAAATCTATAAAATAAAGCTTTCCAATTTGTGGTTTATGCCTCTTTTGTCCAAACACGTAAGATACCATGTCTTATGTTTCAGATTCTTAACTTAAACAATTGCCGCATCAAATCTTTGCCAGACCGACTCTTTTCCCGACTACCGAATTTAAAAAAGGTTGATTTAAGCGAAAATTATTTTCTTACAATTGGTTTAGAAGTGTTGCGCCCTCTCAGAAAACTACAAAGGATCGAACTTCGCAATGATTATTTGCAATGCAATCCAAGTTTCTTAGCCGTCGAATCGTGGATCGTATCCCATGGTATCACATATTCTAGCCAGTGCAGACGGAAGCTCCCTAAAATGTCGGAGAAGATGATTTCAGCTGTACCAACAAAGACCGAGCCTGTCGATATCGAATCAGTTTGGAATGTAACTAAAAATGTTAACTTAACTTCACCATCAACTAAGTCAACCACACCGCTCACGCCGTTTCAGAAGTTCGATAAAGAATTCTCTGCTTTCCAAGCATTCATTATCGGACTAGAATTAGGCCTTGCTATCGGTATAGTCGGCACATACATATGGTTGAGGCAGTTTTGTAAATGTGGCAACCTATTATGCACAAGAAACGAAAGTAGACGACAGAGGAGAAGGGTGCAGAGATTGGCTGACAGCGATATGAGAGCCAACTTGCTTTGGAACAACGTATTGAATCCGGACTTGGATACTCCTCCGTACTTCAGACGTCAGATTTCTTTGCCCGAGAGGAGTGCACCAATAGTCAGGGATATTACACATCAAGCACACGCTATTAGAGTTCCAAATCGCTCGGAGACTCCACCACCACCGTATACCGAATGTCGAATTAATGTATGAGATTCTATTCTGTTTCATTTATGAAGAACATTTACAGTACATTAGTCATTGGATATTTTTTTGTAAAATGCGTATTTTTATGCACCTATGAATAATTGTAAGGTGAGATAAGATAAAAGACTAAGGTTGTTCTCTTTTAAGTGAATGTGCTTTAAACATTGCAGATATGATGCACTGACCTCTTTGTGTTGGATTGTCCGATATGTGCTAGGAATTATTAACCTTTAATGTGTGTCGGTTAAAGCGAAAGCTTTTTTATCCTAAACAGGGAGCTCAGTCTTTGAGAGTTCCGTCTAGCTTTCCTAAAGTCTGTAAAAGTTAAAATATGACATTATAAGGTCCCAAATGTATATCGCTCTTAACTCAACATAGTTCACGTGTGCTTCTTTTATTTTAGATTTTTTTAAATTTTAATGTATTAGACATTATGTTGCTCAAATTTAGACGTTTATCCTAAATTAAGGAATTTACTCTTTAATTAAGTTTCTTTACAAAAAACAAATATTTGTCATAAGTGCCTTAAATTTAAGTAACTATTAACATATTAAGTGAATTTAGGTACTTTAAAAAACCTTTTTTTGTAACATAGCTCGAAGAGCTACGAAGATCAATGATTGTAAGAATTATTTTAAGTTGGGCCAATGGGAAAATACATAAATATGAAAGAGAAAATAGCGCAGCGTAAATGAACAGTTGATATCTTTTGTGACATTTCAATCGTTTTACGCTTTTTATAAATTCTGAAACCGCATTGTCAATATTTTAATGCATTTTGTAATTTTTTCTCTAACAAAATGTTTTTAGTACTGACTATATACAAAAAATGTAGAATCAATGTTAATATTTAGTAATATAAGCATGACTGAGAATGCGTGGCCTGACCGCAGGACGAGTAGGTGTTAAAAAAGGAAAAAAGTTTCCGAGGAAGCCATGATTTTTTTTTTAATTTTTAATATTCAAATTAAACATCAATAATCATACACAGTTATCTTTTTCATTAACTAAACTAATCATGTCGATATTAGACGAAAGTGAATAAAACAAAATAAACTTCTTACTAATATTTTTATTTTTATAAATACTTTTATCACATACGATCCTTCATTAAATTTTATAATCCTTTAAAATAATATAAAATTTTACCCTAAGTCAGACTCGTATAAAATAGAATTTAATATAAATTCTCTTATAAAATAAACAGATACAAATTTAGGTAACTACATAAAATTTTGTACACATTTCATAAACACAACCTCATGGCAACTGAAACAATAATCACATTATACTATGGCATTTCAATGGCAATACTGTTAAAACAAAATATTTCATGTTATCATTTAAATAAAAGTGGTCAAAAAGAGTTTTAAATAAGCCAATCATTCATTATCTTTATAAGTGTATAATTATAAAATTTATTATATTAAAGCATTTCGTGTATAAAAGTATGAAAATTCAATACATTTCGATTTAATATCTAACATCAAAAGTTGCATATAAATGTAAAATTACTATATTTGCTTCTATACAAAGGAATGTATACAAGTATGAAAAATATGTCACAGTGCAATTTTAGCTATGTTAAACATCGTCAAATAATACAGGAACAAATATAAAATATGTCTCTTAACAACAATATAAAAATATACAGATAAAAATAAGTTTCATCATTCAAAATCAATGTCATATTTAAAATTGAAATTACCTATTTCCTACACTCAAATACTAACTGTTTTAAATTAAAACTTATCAATACAATCAGGCACATTTTGGCATGAATCCTATATAGTAAAATTTTGTTGTTTTTAATCCGTAATAATAATATTTATTTTTATTTCATATCCAAATTGTCTACAACTGAATGTTGTTGATTTATAAATATTTAAAATTGTCAAAGGTTATACAGAGCTTCAGATCTTTAGATAATAATCATAAAAATTGTATGTCATAAACAATTATAATGAAAAAATGGTTACAAATGCATTATAAAGGTATTCAATATGCGATATGTTTATATATTTTATCCTTCACTCCTTACTTGTCATGAGTATTGAACTGCGGTTTCCATCAGCTTGGTCTTCCATATAAATTTTCTACACATTATTCAATTGTGACAAAATAAAAAGACCAATCAAGGCTTCGGCTATTTGTACATTATAACATAGCCAAAAAATAGAACTAATGTAAACATTGTAACCAATTGTCTGATGATTTCTTATAGAGATCTCAATTGCTGCGCTACAATTTACTCATAGCAATGCCACAGTCATGAGATTGCCTTATTTCTATTAAAATGATTGTTTACTTAGTCCCATCTTTGATTTGGCTCTGCTATACTTAACATAATCAACCCAACCATTGTCACTTACGACTTGTTAGCACTCTTAGCCATTCAGCAGTAAAATATTTACATCTATCTCTCTTATTTTGCTTGGTCAATCGAAATATTCAAAAGTTTAACCAATGCAGTGGTCAGACGGTGATATCGTCATTTTCGAGCGCCATCTGGCTTATGTTCACGTAGTCGGGGTGCTGAGAGAAAACGTCCACCAGTTTGCTGAAAGTGGGCCGAAGGTCCGGACTGTAGGCCCAGCAATCGAGCATCACTTGGTATATTTCATCGGGACAGTCTTCAGGCCTCTCCAAGCGTTGCCCACTCTCCACTATTTGTATCGCCTGTATAATAAAAAATTAACCGTTTTTTACAGAAAAGATAACGCGATTAAGAGCATATACTGCAATTGATTGCACATTTTTAATTTTACTTATTTTTAAACTTTTACAAAACACTAAATAGCTGAATCCAGGAAAAGTCGGAATCTAACATAAATAATGATAATTTGTGAGCGGACAGTTAAGACAGACAGACTAATAACAATACCTTTAATAATAGGACCTCGTTTATTTGCTATGGGTTATTGATTACGACAATTTCTTGTTTTCTTTAACGTTTATAATCATTGACAAGAGGCAAAATCAGCAAAAAATATATATTTGAATTGATTGGTGTACCTCGATGCCCCTCATCTCCCCGTAGGGCTGCTTCCCATAGGAGAACATCTCCCATAGAGTGACCCCATAGCTCCACACGTCGCTCGCGTGGCTGAAGGTGCCGAAGTTGTAAGACTCCGGCGCGTACCATTTGATGGGCCACTTGCCGCCCTGACTCGCCTTGTAGTACGAACTGTCGGACGACAACGCCCGCGACAGACCAAAGTCGCTGATTTTTGCTTGATGCCTGAGTACAAGATAGGTCATACACTTTTTAGAAACCGTTCTTTGGTTTTGGTGCCTTCCTTACAACATATCGTTTTTTAATTTAAACAGAAGTTTTTGTTCGTAATATGTTAATATTATTATATTTAAACACAAAAACCTTTTATCCAGATTAGATTTTATGATTTATTACGTGATTTTAACGTCGTTTTATTACGTCATAAACAATTTACCTCGTCGCTAGTAATATGTTCCTTGCCGCTAAGTCGCGGTGTACGAATCGTCGCCGCTCCAAGTATCTCATGCCAGCAGCTACTTGGCATGCCCAAAGCCTTAGCTCGTACCCGGGGGATGCCTTTTCAGGGCATCGCAACAAGTAATTTAACAGAGAGCCCAACGGCACCAGTTCTTGTACCATCGCTAATGGAGGACCCTGTAATACAACAATGAGGCAGTTAAGTATTGTATCTAATATAAGCAGGTTATATGTAACATGAAAAATTTAAAATCTAGTGTAAGGAATGTGACACAATGCTATTCGTGTTAGGATGTACGGCCTTAATATCAAATGTCGTGTGCAGAATACCGTTTGTAGCGGCGTTAACCTACCAAACATCAAACATTTACATTTTAGTGCTATTAAAGATGCCATTATATCATCAGTCTGTGATAGTCCCCAGCTGGACATAGTCATCCCTATTCATTAGGAGGTTTTTGACCGTATCCCACCACGATGGTCCAATGCGGGTTGGTGGGTAAACCGACTTTTACATGCCCATCGGATGCATGGATCATTTCACTGTTCAGACTATTATGTGATCGACCCAAATTGCCCTAACTAACTAGGAAACAACAATGAAAATTTGTTGAGTCCCGGCAGGATTCGAACCCACGACCTCTGGTTTCTAAAGCACACGCCCATACCACTGGACTACGGAGGCGGTTTAGATGATACCATTAGCCTTTGTTTATGTAAATCGGTATCTTGTTTGGCGGCATTACAGGGTCCTGTGCTTAAAACAGAGTGTTACAAGCACAGGATAGGCAGTATATACATTAGGTTAGCAACCAACCAGGGAGACGCCGATGATCCTGACGATGCACCGATGCCGCAGCGACATCATGAGCCGCGCCTCGGCCAGGAAGTCGCGCCGGTTGGCGTCCGCGTGCAGCGCGTGCAGCGTCTTCACGGCCACGGGCTGCGCCGCCGCGCCCGCCGCGGCGTACGTGGCGCGCAGCACCGACCCGAACTCGCCCTCGCCCAGGGTGGCGCCGAGCGTTAGTTCGCTCATCGGGATGAACTCTGATATATACATTAATATTCAGTTAGTTACGGAATCGTCTTCTTTCGACCGAGTTACTTGTACGATATCGTAACAAAACAATTATTTTTTACACTCGGAAAGACTCATTCGATGATGTGTAATGTTAACATGTGAACAACCACATTGTGATGTTGTTTATATTTAGAACTACGACATGAATATAATACAAGTTAAGTTAGTTTATAAAGCCACTACGCTATAGAGACAATTAGGATATATAATCAATTAAAACAATGTCACAACATAGCAACCGAAGACGCTAGATAAAAACGCCATGACATGTCTCCGCTGAAAAAACATTTCTACATTGTATTTCATGTTATTTTCCGTTTGTTTCATGTTTTTTACGTTATCACGAAAAATTTATATACGCTCTATAATATTTTTATAGTGTTGATGAACCATATTATTGAAGGAATATTGTTTAGGCGCATCAGAGCAAAATTTTTACGGATGGTACGAAATTTAGCGTCACGAAGATGTATAGCGTTTTGTCGAAGAAAGGAGAGAGCAATTGTGACCGATTGAGAGAGAGTGTGAGAAAGGGAGAACGTACAACCAACTAAATTGCCATGGAGTAAGAGTAACGAAGCAACTAGTGTGAAAGATCCAAAAAGAAAGTAAGATATAGCAAACGTCCCATCACGTATGTAAAAACACGTTTGTATAAATTTAAATTGAGGTTAAGTATTTTAACTAGTGTGGAAAATACGCTCGAGTCGGTACCAAAGCTTTTTAACGCTGGATTGGGTGTTTAGGTGAAAATAGCGCTGAACTTGATGCTCGAGTCAAGTTCGGTGCTATAAATGTATCATAATCGGCATAGATATATGTAGTGAGAAATTATTTTCCTTCGGAAAAGTCGGAATCATTATCCGTCTATATATTTAAAATTTCATTCAACATTGCATAACAATCATATCAGGATTAAATTCAGTAATATCCAATACGATTTTGTAGATTAGTCCAGCGTAAGGGCTTAAAGGCCTAGGTTATAATTTGTTCATATTTATAAGCCAAGCCGTCTAGCTGGGAACGCGATATCAATTACAATTACTTTATGCAAATTTATATTAAGGTCTATTTTAGTTTCTTTATTAGACCATTGCGCGGTATTTACCAAAGACAAGAATAAGATACTTATTGGAATCCTTTAAATTGTTATCTATGTACTCATTAGAACCGCGAATAAAGCAATATTTGCCGCAAATACAGAAATTGGGCTGCATTTTTTTTATACGCGAATGAAGGAAGTGCGAATAACGAACTTCTAATTTATTTTAAAAATAATGTAATAACAAACCTTGTAATGTAGAAAGCTGCCTTTCAGAATTGATTGATATTTCATTATAGTTCTCGGCTAAAGTGGCTACGGCTGAATTGTTGACAGGCACTTTGTACGTGTCATTTTCGCCATTTGGATCTTCATTATTGTTGATGCAGTCACTACTAAAGTCGGAGCAGAACGAGAGATTCCTTGTGAGCAGTTCAAAGGCATTGTTGTTCGATGAATTTGGTGAGGTTTGCTCTCCGAGAATGTCCCTTTTTACCAAGGACAGCGACTGGTTCAGCGGGGCTCGAGATTTTTTGGTGCGGGGCATTGTAGAGAACTAAAATATACAAAAAAACCTTGTTAATAACATCCATACTAATAGCAATAATTGTATACAAAGATTAATAGTTAATTATACATAGTAATGCGATACAATCTTTTACTCAATACAGTAATACCCCGCTTTACGCGACCCTATTATGCGCACTTTCAGTATAACGCGTATATGTACGATGTGATATGTATGTCGTATGATCTCGTAGAACTTGTAGCAATGTAGATCAGATCGAGTTACAGAATAATCACAAAGAACAGAGGAGAAAGATTTACTTTCAGGCGAACACAAATTGCTCTTTAAAGATTTTTTCAGTAGTATTTAGTTAGTATGTGTTTTGAGTCTTTTGTATTATGTTTAATCGCAGTTTTTCCGGAACGTATCCCTCGCGTAAAGCGGGATATTTCTGTACTATCTTACATGGGGAAGCTTTTTCATGAAGGCTTATAATGGTCTGTTAAACTTTAGCTTTACCATAAATATCGTTACTATAAAGCAGTAAACTATGTTAATTTATTTAGCAATATTGATAAAATATGATTAAACCTTTTTAATTAAGAGATGATCTTTACTGTTCTACTATGGACTACTTTAAACTATTGGCTGAATCTAATGTTATATTTGAAAAGTCTGAATTTAAATAAGCTAGAAGGAACTGACATACCTCCGGAAGAGGTGGTTTAGGTTTTGGTGGAACTGGAGTGACGAGTCTAGTTGGAAGTCCGTCCGGCACCGTGCTGTAATGCTCCACAACCCTTTCCAGGGACTCCAAATATGGGCCATTGTCGATGTACAACCACTGATTCTGCAGAAGTTATAGAATCGTCAAATTGGTTATTTTGATACTAGCTCATCTTATTCATCATACTAAAGAACGTTAAAACCTTTATGAAAGAAGCGATCAAAGAAGTAAAAACGCTTCTGATATTTTAAAGTCAAAGTGAAATATTTTTATTTAATATGGAAGCATTGCAGTTTATTTTTGTTTGTCAAACAAACTACCACCGGTGCTAACTCTGACCTGAGAAGAACCGATGATTCATGGCACAAACATTACTTTAAAAACAATACTATGTAGCAGCTTGAATAAAAGCTGGAACATCAAATATGATTTGGATAAATTTAAAAGCATATTGATATCAATAATCATGCATACATAACCATATAACATGAAAGTATTGTCGAAACTAGTCTCCACCACAGATATATCAAAATCTCAATATCGTTTTTCACTATTTTTAATTGTAGGCAATGTCTTACCCTGTTGTATAAGCTACATACTTAAGTTTCATTTGAAACATCCATACAGACAATATTTGGCATTTATAATATTAGTACCGTAGTAACTGCCTCCGTAGCCTAGTGGTATGGGCGTGTACTTTAGAAACCGGAGGTCGTGGGTTCGATTCCTGCGGGGACACAACTTTTCATTGTTGTTTCCTAGTTGGTTAGGGCAATTTGGGCCGATGACCCAATTGTCTGAAAAGTAAGATGATCCATGCGTCGGATGGCCATGTAAAAAGTCGGTCCACCCACCAACCCGCATTGGACCAGCGTGGTGGGATACGGTCCATAACCCCCTAATGGATAGGGGTTGTATTAGGGGAGGCCTATGATGATGAATATTAGTACCACGGGGGTATTTACCTCTTTCCTTATGATATAGTTGTAAGGAGTGTTCTCGCTTAGCATTGTCAATACATATGCGGTCGTGTGTCGTTCGCTGTAACGTACTAGGAACACTCCGTCCGATGCCCTGTCTTTAAGGCCGTGCTGTTTGCAGTACTCCTCCAGTGTCTTGACAGCCTCCTCCCGATTCAACGTTCCATGGTACCATTGGCTTTTGTTGGTGTTCGGTGGGTCTGGGGTGTGGTTCTCTGTAGATCAATTTATTAAGTTAAGCAAGTTATTTAGCATAGAGTGATTGTAAATGTTTTAAAAGAGTAATATTTGCCGCCAAGCTTCTTCCGCCGGTTCTTCTAAGGTCAGAGGCGTCCTTTTCGAATCGGCAGTAGCGTTTTGATAATCAATAAGTGAGTGTATTATTGCTATGTGGAATAATGATATTTAAATGAATGTATAGTACTTTAATACTTTTTTTTATAATGTAAAGTATGGTACTTTACTATTACGAAGCGGAATAAGCGAAAAAATGTAAACAAGGCACGACGGCGCATTATATGTAGGTCACGATTATTATATTTTAACCAAATTAGACACTAAACATTTGTAAACAAGGTAACCTATAGCAACGATGCGACGCTGTGTTTGATGTTTTATTAGTGGACTGCCACCCAGTAAATGACATCACAGGACAATCCTTGATTTGTTTTGTGACGTCACTTTGCGTACACAGAGGTCACGTAGTTTACTTGTATATTGTATAGTTGATGACTCACAAATGTCCACAGGGAAATTATTTTCAAATTAAATATACCTACATTATAGTTAACAAAACCGATACGAATTTATTTATATAAAAGCAAACGAAATATCATTAGCAAATTATGGAGTTTGTATTGTATGCACTGCTTTGTATACCATTGTGCTAACGTTCCCAAAATGTACTTTGATACTAAATTTGAACGCACGTCCTCAAGACGACGCATTCATACACGAAAATCTGCGTTAAGAGATGATAATAATTACTGCAATATTAAATCGAGAAGATACTCACTGAGCAATTGGTAACATTCAATGTGTCCATAATGTTTCGCTAAATCCGCGGGGGTGTCCTGCGCCAGAGTTCTGGGACGTGACGGTGCGTTCAGTTTTAATAGCACCTGAAATCCAAGACATTATTAATAGGTCTTAAGTGGAAATAGTAGGAATTTCAGAGTTTCGTTATATATTTGGTTCTGAAGTGAATTAGAATTTGAAATAACTTATCTGTACTATAAAGTCTCTCAAGTGGATACAAAATGGATTTTGTATTAACATATTTTGATATCTAACATAATATATCGACTGCCTCCGTAGCCTAGTGGTATAGGCGTGTGGCTTAGAAACCAGAGGTCGTGAGTTCGAATCCTGCGGGGACTCAACAAATTTTCATTGATTTTGTAAGATGATCCATGCGGCGGATGGGCATGTAAAAAGTCAGTCCACCCGCCCACCCGCATTGGGCCAGCGTGGTGGGATACGGTCCATAAAATATTAGGGGAGGCCTATGTCCAGCAGTGGACCATCACAGACTGATGATGATGATATTTTGTTACCGCCTCCGTGGCCTAGCGGTATTGGCCCTTGCTTTATAAAACGGAGGTCGTTAGTTCGAATCCCGCAGGCATACAACTTGTGTTATCATTGTTTTCTGGTGGGTTAGTACAATTTGGCGATCACCTGTCATCCATCTGATGGGATATACTACACGTGAGCGATGACGGTCCAATAACCATGCATGTATTAAGGGAGGCCCACGCCCAGAAGTGGACTAACATAGGCTGATGATGACATTTTGTTAAATTAGTTCACATTAATAATAGGTATTTCAACATGCTTTAATACCTTAACACATTCAATGTGTCCTCTCTGTGCAGCGTCGTGTAATGGCACCTTACTCGTAGGCGCATGTCTCATTTGATAGTTCGCGTTGCCCTTGGTGATGAGCAGCTCCGTCGTACTCGGCAAATTGTTCTGACACGTGTACTGAAATCAATGCATCTCGTTGTTTATCCTGATAATATACATGATTAATTATAGTTTAACGGAATCAATAGCGCTTTATTACTTTACGATGGTTTCAAAATTTTACTCGACATTTCAGGCCACGGCCCGGGGTCCGCGGTCATGGGACAGACTATGTCTACTGGTAACTGAATTACAGGTTGAACCTTTATGTAACATATTTGACACAGACTTACGGTTAAAACGGTTACGAACAGTTAAAACGGGATAAGATCTCAAAACTGTTTTACATATTCTATGCATCTTAAAAGAATAACTGAATTTATATATTCACTTAGATGTTAAAGTTAAAGATCTCTAACTTCGATTGCAAATCTACATCTTAGTTTATTATTATTTTTTAATCTATGGCATAGATTAAGAAGCTTTGTTTTGGGTCATTTTTATATTAGCAACCTAAATTTCTTACATGCAAGGGTGTGTATCCGAACGAGTCGCGCACGTTGACCGTGGCGCCGCTCTCTATGAGCTTAGCGAGTATATTATCCCTTCCAGCTCTGGCGGCTATGTGCACGGCCGTCTGCCCGTCTTGGTTCTTCGCGTCGCGGCTTCGGTAACCACACGCCAGCAGCTGGGAGACCACGTTGTACTCGCCGGCTTCCGTTGCCCTAAACAAAGATAAATACTTTTATCCCTCTTGTCAGGTTAGAGCTGTCTCAAAGCACTGTAATACCATCTTAATAGAAACAATTGCCATATCTCATTCATAGAACCATACTACAGATAAATAAGATCCATAATCTATGTAAACTAATCCGAATGTAAACGAAATGACGCCGATACGAAGAAAACGCCAATCGGAATGTTATACGTGTTGATTTAGGGGATTTCTTTCGGACTTGCATAAAGAAGCCTTTTTACGAGGCGGCATAAATGACTTTTAAACTTTTTAAGAGCATACAAGCTTAAAAATTAGCAGTTCTCACGGTAAACTAAATAGAAACATACTTTCTTATATTCTAGCATCTGCCGGCGATTTCGCCAGCGCAGAATGTTATTATTGACAAACGTTGACTTTAATCAGCAACAAAATTTAGGTAGCCCTTATTTTGTAAGATCTTTTACATTTTTAATAACATACTTGTTTTGTATTAAAATTTATCAATGAACATTGACGTTCGCCGTAAATACTGCCAACTAATAGTTCAGCTAGATCATCACGTTTGTTGGTAATAAGGTTAATAGGGACTTAGGCATAAAATAAGCCTAGATG
Source organism: Lamproptera curius (assembly GCA_029286875.1). Taxonomy (NCBI): domain Eukaryota; kingdom Metazoa; phylum Arthropoda; class Insecta; order Lepidoptera; family Papilionidae; genus Lamproptera; species Lamproptera curius. The sequence continues at coordinate 1,042,839 of JAGSMT010000063.1, read as the reverse complement.
TCCTTGTCCTACAAATCTTTATAGGCTTCGTTTAGATAAACTTTATCAATTATCAACATACTAGCCGAACCAAAAAACTATGCGTGTTAATTATTTCCATGTCTTTCTCCATAATATTCTAACATTATATTCAAATAAATGTGTTTAATAATATATAGAAGTCTATGTCAACCGAGTAGTTTTTTATTCAGAGGCTACTTAAAGATAGCCAATTTCAGTTTCTGTACTTATTAAAACATGTAGGCTCTGAAATGATAACAAAATTAATTTATCAATAAACGTATACTAGTAATTAGCCAAATTCAATCACTATGTTTGTATTGTAAACATAAATTCCGCGTAAACTTTGGCTAAATTATAGTGATGAGTTTTCTATTTACAGGTAGCTGTCAAAGGTCCTGTCACTAATGTGACCATTTCTACTAAATGAGTAGGACACTAGAGAGATTCAGTTTAAAACCCACCATAGCTGTTAAAATTACTGAATTAAAGGAACATAAAATTCTGCGTGTAAAGATGGCGAGCGGATTGCTAGCACTAAGCCGTATGTATTTTTATAGTGTAAACAAAGAATGCTCTACATAGCGGCTACAAACTTAAGTAGTTTACATATATCTGCACTAAAGGATATTCAAGAACTGTCGCAACGGACAATCCTTATCGACGGATGACATAAGCAATCGCACACTTAACATTCTGCTCTTAATGAGATGCTCAAACTAAAATAGTGTCACACAAAAGTGGTCCCGTGTGATTACAGTGAATCATTTAACATAAACAATGAGTCACAGATATCAAACACAGATGTATCTGGACATATCGTTGCTTTAGTATTGTCTTTGCTAGCATCAAAACATTCCCAAGACATGACTAATTACTAATAAATACACGAGTATAATGTGCATATTTACATACGGAACAGTGTGACTAAGTAAATTTAATTATGTTCAATCGAATAATGAGTATAGAAATAATTGTATTTGTACAATGAATCCAATACAAATACATGTCATCAATTACACATAAATTTATGATAAAAATTTAAACTATTTAGATTTAACAAGTTATTTAAAAACATTTTTTTGCAAGTTCACCTGATATCATCATCATCATCAGCTAGTCCACAGCTGGACATAGGACTCCCCTTATTGCTGCCTTCTCCTTTAGAGTGGGGTGGAGGGTTTTGGACCGTATTACACTACGCAGGTCTAACGGGGGTTGGTGGGAGGCCGACCGACTTTTTACACGCCAATCCGACGCATGGATCATCTTACTTTTCAGACAATTGGGTGATAACGCCATGTTATCCTAACCAACCAGAAAAATTATAACATAAAGATGTTTCCCCGCAGGATTCAAAACCCACACTTGTTAAAAAGCAAGGGCCAATACCGCTATGCCAGGGAGGTAGTTATATAACTCATATTAATATAACTATCCGTAAATAAAAAATGTTACTATAACTATTTCATGTTTCTAATTAAGTATAATTTTAAACCACAAAAAAAAAACATTGTTTATTGTATGCTACGCTTACAATTCCAGCCTTGTTATTATAAAATCTTTGCTGACACTATCACTTGTGAATGTTTGAAATGAGCATATCCCACTCAGCAGTATAACTCCATTGAACAATGTATGAGCAGGATACAATCAATAAACTTGTCAGTGTTTATAGCACATTTATATAAAGTTCAACGCAAGTAAAAATCAAGGGCAATAACCTGAGTGTGATACGCGATACCGATCAATGACATTGTTCTCGCAAGTGCATGTATCATCATGATTTTTTATATTTTACTGTTTTACGACAATGTAATGATAAGTAAGAATAAATCACAATTCTTTTAAATGCTATTTTTTTTGTTAGAATGTTAGAGAAGCACCGCAGTGCCTATTCCGGCCTAAAAAAATGTGCAGACTTTACTGTATTCTGGCTCAGTAGTTTGCTACTCATCACAAGCACCTCATTGTTCAAAGCAAAAATTACTTCTCTTACAAATAATTTCTTTTGAGTATACTGGCTTTCTTTGGGTATTTATCCTATTCATTGCAGTTAACAGCATCAAAAACAGTGTAATTTATTTTTATGCACCATTGGATGTTTTAACTAAAATATATAATGTAACATATAATTATAGAAAAGGTAGTAAATAATAAAAGTAAATATATGTATATCCCGCCAACCCGCATTGGACCAGCGTGGTGGGATACGGTCTAAAAACCGCCTAATGGATATATAGATAATGTATTAGGGGAGGCCTATGTCCAGCAGTGGACTATTACAGGCTGATGATGAATGAAAAAAAAAATTAATGAAAAATATATGTTTGTTATTTATTACTTAAAACACACATGTTTTAGGATATGATTAATGGAGATCTTATTTTATTGTTGCATATAACCTTCTAGTAAAACAAATCATAATGGAAGAATGCCAGCATCAATTTGTGTGACGATAAGTGAATAAAGATTAGAGACAATTTATATGACACTTGTCTTAATAGAACTTCCTTCTTCAGTCAATGTAACCATTATTGGCGACAGTTTTTGCTTTGTCTATATAGGTTGAGAAGCCACTTTTAAATAAATTTAAATCATATCAAACCAATTAACTTTTTATAAATGTTACAAATAAATTGTATAAGAAATATTTAATAATTGTTTGAAGTATTATAAAAACTAAAATAAAATCAAACCTATAATGATATATACATGCGAAAATCTTTTTATCATTGCCTGTTGTTGGTAAATATGGAGATGGCAGATAATACAAACTGCCCTTAAATATACTGCACAAAACACTACCTATCCATTTAGGGCATTACTGCAAAGTAGTCGTTATTTTTTCAGTAATGTAATACCTTTAATACCAAAACATGATATTAAATTTACTTGTAGAATGAAAAACTGAAATCTTTGTATAGAAAAGTATAATAGCTGTAAATTGTTATTATTGATAAATCTGCACAAAATCATGTATGTGATATTTCATCAATAAGAATCTTATTTGTTTTTACACTTTATTAATGAAAATCGTTTTTACCACATCATCAGCGTTGATTTTGTAGTCAAATTTTTTATGCCGACATAGCTCATACACAAATCATGTCACATTTTAGTAAAATCAAGCATGTGTTTTTGCAATGTGAAATTTTTAATATTGAAAAATTGCTTACCTATGCAACAAATTTGTTGTTCCTGAGTTCTTGATTCATGTGGTGGCGGTTGTCCCTTGCAAACAACTGACAAGCGTGTAACAAGACCATTGGAGTCACCTCGATAATGTTGGATTAATGTGTCCAATCCGTGAACTGTTGTATGTTCCTCAATTGAAAAAAAAGCATCCTCTCCATGTCTTCTTATTTGATAATGTACCACTTCACCCTGCATTTGAAGAAGCATTTAAAAATTAATAAAACTTTAACATTTGTTATTATTGCATTAAGTGCTCATAACTGAATTGAAGCCTGCACTAAACGTAGCTTGAATCACTATTTCTGAAAACAAACTTGTCTTACAAGCAATAAGCGAATTTCAAACAAAGCCAATTGAGGTTAGGAAATGTAAAGAACTTACTTGATGTAAAACGGATAAAACATAATCACCAGGTGATGTATTACTTTCACGAACTAAGAAAACTCCATCCTCACCCTCTGAAGTAATTAATAAATTAAGTTAATTATTGAAAAGAAGTAATTCTATTTTTCATTGTTGAGTTATCTTACCTTCTTTTAAAAGTTTCTCCGCAGTTTCCCGTGATATTTTCCCATGAAACCAGTTTACATTATCTTCTCTGTTCATCCTCAACAAAAAAGAATTAGTCTGAAAGTTGAAAAAAACCTGCTTTGTAAGTGTCACTCATTAATAACTTTAAATACTGCTCAAACAGTATTAACAAAGTTCAATGGTCAACTTTAAACAGTTTTCCAAATAAACTTTAACGTAAACAAACTTATTTGGTCTGGTACATGCAATACTTTTAAAAACAAACTAATTTATAGATAGGTAGTTAAGTCGTACGTATGGTAAAGCAAATTTATTCGTCCTATTTCTTTCTTACCAATGGTAATAGGCATCTGGTTATCCAAACTATTTTAACAATACATCACAATGTAGTATCCTTTTTACTACAACGTTTATTCTGCGGTGACAGAAAGAGACCGTACTATATGAAGTACCATTTATTCTTGTTAGGTTTATACAATGTAAACGTCAGTCAACATTAGTCAATTATGAAACTTTTATGTTTAGGATAATTATATTTTTCATTAAAAAATACATTACGGACAGAGAAGGAGTTAATTATATAATTTTTATATAATATTAACTTACCTTCAATAATATGAATGACGTCATAGTTGTTATCATGATATCCAACTTTAGAAACACAAAAATATATATAACAAATGCTTATCAATTTCTTCTTACGGTGATTTAAATTTATTTATTTTCTTTAAGTGACACATTTTTATTGAAAAGTCCTTTTTATTTTTAACACGCACTAGTTATATTTAAAAAGAGCTCGCAGAAGCGAAATGCGTCTAGCAAGCAGCCGGCAGACAAGCGTGAGGCGCGGTATCCCCGACTCTGCCTTCCAACGAATGACTCATAGCAAGGTCAATTCCGAGAAATGAATCACCAGCGTACTCAGTTCAGCAAAGCCATAAGTAGTACGCATTCCCTTACAACACGATTTTGCATCGACCAGGTTATTTACTAACAAATAAACGTTTATCGTATTAATGTACACCTACAAAGCAGCAATATTGGAATTTGTGAAATGTTATTAAAAATAATATTTTTAAAATACTTTCTTTTAGATGTTTTCTAATCTATAAAATAAATAAATTTCACAATTAAATTGGTACACATTTTTTCCCATAGTAAAAAAAATATGGTTGTTTAATCAATATTGATTGTCACACCCAAGATTTAAAAGTAATGGTAAACACATTAGTACCTCTCTATATTACCATTTTATTAATTATATAAGTCTTATTTCTGTTACAAATGCCAACAACTAGTTCGATTAAGTTTAGAAAGTATTTTCTATAGCTAAATGTGCATGCGTACGTGATCGTACAAACCAGTCTGGGCCCCGAGGTATGTTTACCTCACGATGCAATGTTTATTTACTTTCGTTGTTTGGCAGTCTGGATGTAACCTGACAACCGCCCAATACACTCAGGATATTTTCAAGCACGAGTACAGGAATGTCACTAGACTGGTTGCATTTTGCAATGCCGTATTGCCTGTACTTAGAAAAGGTTCCCTAATTCCGTTATGAAATACTTATAACGTGGTATAGATTTATTAATTTACTTTCGGTTTATAATCAATTAAGACATTATAAAAATATTATCAATGTTATTATGTCATCAAGAGTAACATAAACCATCTTACTTAAAACAGTTACCTGTATAATAATAATTTCTACGTGTAAAAAGCAATTAAAACATACTTTACTCGGAAACTTATTTGTAAAGTATACAAAGGTGAAGAGTGTGTTTATTTCTTTTGTAGAATAAGCGTCATATTGTTTTATCTATATTTAATTTATAGAAAGGCATTTAACATCTCATAGAACTGTTATAACTAAGAAAACTAATTACAGCAGAATTGAGAATCCACCAGTAAACAGGATAACGAAGGAAACTTTTTTCAATTACAATATTTTTTAACATTATTTAAATACATACATTACACTTAGAAAAATTACTCGTTCACGAAAATAATTAACAGTCCTAGTCACAATTTAAAACATATACGACTATACAAAAAGGAAGCTTTTTTTATACAAATAACTTAATAATTGCAAAGAATTCTAAAGAGAGGTTTGTCTTTTTATATCTATAAACTTGTAATTATATGTAAAAACATACTACAAACCTTTAGCTTTTGTAAAAACTAATTTGCTAATTTTTTATGCAAGTTTGTGATCTTTAAAAATAATTAGTAGGACACATGTTCATTTCCTTTTAAAAGCATGCCGTCGACATTATCATATATAGAGCTGTACCATTGATGACGTCGTTACAATGGCAATAATTTTGAACATCATTGGACTTCCTGAATAAAATTTGTTGTTTATTTTCGTTATTTTTATTTTACTTTGCTCTACTATATTGAAAATAACTCAGAAAATTTCTACAAAAAACTCACGTAAAAACTAACAGGCAGTGAAGTAATAATGCGCAAAGCTGTTTTGTGAATACTATATCAATACTACTCTGTTCACATCTAAACCTTTTTTTTTTTTCTAGAGCTGTGCTCGTGTAACTTTTATCTGTGTAACAGCTTTCTTGCAAGTTCACCTGATATCATCATCATCAGCTAGTCCACAGCTGGACATAGGATTCCCCTTATGCACGCTTTCTCCTTTAGAGAGGTGGGGGGGTTTGGACCTAATCACGCTACGCTGGTCTAATACGGGTTGGTGGGTGGACCGACTTTTTACACGCGTATCCGACGCATGGATCATCTTACTTTTCAGTCAATTGGGTGGTCGACCCAAATTGTCCTAACCAACCAGAAAACAACGGTAATACATAGTCGCTTCCCTGCGGGATTCTACGCTACGGAGTCAGTACCTGACAAAGGGCAAATAAATTTTTTAGCTTACAATTTAGCCTAATGTGAGCTATTAACTTCACGTCTTGCTTATTTATCGCTTCTTATTAATATTGCTAGTGACCTTATAAACGACTAGGCTTATTGTGTTAAAGAAGGACTTGTCCGTACTAGTGTTCCATAATGGAGTCAGTACACCAAGGTAACCGGGAGTCGTCGAGTCGCCGAGTGACTCACGCAGCTTTCTACCAACCTACTGGGCACCGGTCGATGACACCCGGACCGCTTTTGTTGGTTCCCTATTAACTCACATATAGTTGCGTGCTATTTTTAAATGAAACGCACCACGATAGTAACTGTGGGATGAAAGGATCGTGCGTTATAAAAACTTAAGTAGGTGAACGGCAGACCTTTTAAAGGGCTGTAGTTGCGTTCATTTAGTCATTGCGCAGTTACATCCATAATATCTGGTGTCTATATCGGTGAATTGAGTATTTTGATTTTAGGAGTGGTTTGCATGCTAGGTAAACTTAAAATACATAAAAGAGCTAAATCGAAATAAAATATTAAAATTTCTATTATATTTTATGGACCACCACGATATCTATAAACATAATAATTATTAATATTAATAGAAATAAAATTTAATTACTCTTTTTATAGTTTGCGGCTTTTCATCAGTTCCATAATGTATACCTAAGTAAATAAAGTTAAACTCGAAACACTTTCGCAATTATCATTCCTTATAAGTGCGATCGGTCCACAAGGAAACTGCGATCGACCTTAGCCGAGCGGAGTGACCGAAACAAACAAAAACAAGGAGACCCAGGTCCGTGTTTAAGCAAAAACCGAACAGTAGTGCCGATGAGGTAATCGTCCGATCCTATGAATGAAAAAACGGAGTTACAATAAAAAACTTCGCCGAAACTAACTGTACAACGCACACCGACGGATTTGTTCAACTTTTAACTTTAAATTAACCAGATAAGGTAAGTTTTTACATGAAGGTTATTAATAGTTCTAAGACGCCATTTGATGTATTTACCAGATACAATTTATGAGTCATACCGTTGCTAATGCGAACCGCGAAGCGTGAACGCTCACATACTTTAGGCTGTTTTTATGAAAAATGCTGTAACAGAATCTGTATTTCGCTGTAACAGACTTGTCTATTTCGTAAAAGACAAGTGAGAAGAGTATCTTGAAATTAGGTGTTTAAGAAAAATAATACAAAAGAAATAGAATATATTTGTACCACCTTAAAGCCATGGACCAAAGAATAGATAAATTAGAGATAGAAAGAAGAAAGAAAAAGGTTTATTTGGTACATAAGTTCATACACTTATGAATTACTTTAAATTTCATTATCCCTCTATATAATTCGTAAGCATGTATAATATTACTTGAAGGTAGATATAATACTAACCATAAACGAATGTATTGTAAGTTGTGTTTAATGTAGGTAACAACTTTGTAACAATAAATTCATTATTTTTAAGAAATATTTATTAATATCCAATCATGTGACAGCAGGAAGTACAAATATCTAGTGGAGAAAAAATCCACCTATTAATCTATCAATCGGTTCGTTCTCTAAATTATAGGACGTTGCGGCTCGTTTACTACGTTCGTATACTATGTAATACTAACAATAATAGCCTAGCCAAATAAATATGGATTTATTAACAAAGTCACTCAACTGGCGCCAAGATATCAAATAACCAAAATACTGCCTTTATTTGATAAATATCTCGAGGGGACTAAACAGTGATGTCTTTAGTATGTAGGGTATCTAGTAGACTTTTTTAGGTGAATTCCATCTTATATTTCGCGCAGATAGAGACTACGGTACCCAATAATGGAATGCAGTTGTAAGCACATTGTTTTATCGTCGAATCTCTTACATTAAAAACCAACAACCTACAAGTTGTGTATCTTTATCACCGACAAGTACTTTAGCAATGATGATGACATGCATTTAATTTGTCTGCTATAGCAACTGACTGTTTTCTTTGGTAACCTTTTTATGGGTTTAATAAAACACATTAAATATTCATTCACATCATCATCAGAGTGTGTTAGTCCACTGCTGGACATAGGCCTCTCCTACTGCATGCCTTCTCTCAGGGGATTTCTGGACCGTGTCCCACCACGCTGGTCCTATGCGGGTTAAATATTACATATACATTTAATTTAGGAAACTTGTCCTAGATATATTTACATAAACATTTTAACATTAAGGCGAGTTTTAAAGCACTTTTGCAAGAAAATCGCCATTACAAATAATCCAGATAACTATTGCTTGGATTTTATTGCGCTAACAGTAACGGAGGTTCAATACCCTATAGAGAAACAATGATATTATTGATTTCAATTATCTTTAATCTTATTCTTGAGTAAGTGATCTGATAACCATTCCGGTTGTCGCCCGTTTAATCTAAAACAAACATGAAGCAAGCACAATATACATTAAGATTTAGGTATTAAAATTAACCTATCGCTAAACATGTGTCATGTTTGGTTTTTATTATTTTTTTATAGCATTTTTATGACATAGAATTTATATTCATCCTTCTCGTCCTTCTTGAATAAAACTGTTTTTCAAGTTACGCCTAAATTTGACGAATTCTCTGTACCAAATTGATATTATATCTGCAATTTACGGTAAATGAGATCAATATCAAACATAAGAATTGGGATTAATCTCAGTATCCATGATGTAATCGGCCAAGCCGACAATGACGATATTTTTTATATATTTTTTTTATTAAGAGCACTTAGGCATTAGGTTTTTCAGAAGCTGCGCAATAATTGTTACCTATGTAAATACTACTTATTTATCAAACGACTGTATCTACAAATTCTACTAAATTGTAAACAATTTTATTACATCTATTTTGGGTAGAAATGTCTACGCATACTCCGCCAGGGCAAGGTCAATAACTTGCATTGACTGAAAAAAGGTGTTCGTTCTGTTTTGTCATTTTGAAGCTACTAAGATTAGACCCAAAGTTTCAAGGTAGTAAGTCCCCTTTTTCCTTGGGGCCGTCTGTCTTACTCTCAATAGGTTTCTCATTTATCTAGGTACCATCTAAACAATTTTCACTGCATTATCTTTATTTTTGTATGTAACGATTATACTCAAAATCAGTTAAACGATTTCGAACGTTCTTTTAACATTACAAAGCTTATATATCACTAAGTACTATAGGCTTGTTTTATTACTAGAAATATAAAACCTATTTAAGTTGTAAATAATTAGCCATGAAATGTCTTTAATCTAATTTAAATATCTTTATTTAGGCCAAAATCATATTTTATTCATATCTAGTGGTATTGGTTTTTAAGAAAAACTCAAGAAAATAATTAAGAAAAAAATGTTAATGGTTTGACATTAAAAAAGGTTTATAATATCCTCCGTTGTTTTAATTATCCCAATTTTAGTTGTAAAACAATCCTAAAGTCGAATCTACGTAGTTTCACCTGAACAACAGTTTTTCATATGAAGCGACTGGCAACGGACTTTTACCAGTGGGAGAATGCTGCTAACGAGACTGGAAACTTGAGATAAACTTCTGCTTCGTACATCTGAGTATAAAAAATTACGATCGGACAAGATTGAAATAGTTTGAAAAAGATATTATGGATATTTTATAATTAATATATTATATCGTTCATCTCTGTCCTATGTCATACCCCGAGATGTTTCCTTATACAAGCACATATTGACTAAATAATATTTGTTAGTTGTTGTTGTTTTTAATTTATCCCTAATGGGAAAGGCAAAGGACTTATTTGTTAGACTAAATGACGTTTCTATACGTCATTTAAGGATTAATTTCTTGTGACAAAAAGTACACGTAAACATGGCATAATATTTATTGTTGCATAAAATACCTTAGTTTAGTAAAATAAAATAAAAAAAGAAACATTGTTAGCGAAACACAAAATGAAAGTACTCGAAATATATTTTATAAATCAAATACTATTGTTACTAAAATCTAAAATTTATTATGACATTACTTTGGATGGTAAAAAAAAGTTTGTTTAATACTACGAATTAAAAATACTTATCATAGTTTACCAAGATCTTAATATTTATACTTAAATTTTCCTTAATTTCTATGTTGCTTGGCAATATTAAAAATATTTTCATTAACCTATGATTTTAAACATGCTTATTACTAGTTTTAATAATTAGCAGCGCTACATTATTTGTAAAATATAAATAGTAATAGCGACAAATCGATATTTAAAATATTTACAAAATCTTAATTATGATTGTTTTTTAATGATAAATGTTAGTATGAACATACAAATAAAAATGTGCAATATTCTTAATATGAACTTGAAAATATAATAATTTACGTAGATGGCAATACAACTATGGATCGAAAAAAAAAATTAAAACCATCACGTTTTGATACAAATTTTATGTAAAACATCTTCTAGAACAGAACGATTAAGAGATTTTGTAAGCATCAATAATAATAACATAAAATTTAAAATGAAATTTGCAAAATGCGTTGTTTATAATATTTCTTTAAAGTGGCAAATATTTTCCATAAATACAATTAACTATAACTTAACCTATGGACAATAACGGCCATGAGTAGCAGATATAAAAAATACTTAATTAAAAAAAAAAAGTTTTATTAAGTATTTTTTGCATAAAATTATAGCAAGTATATAGACATATTTTACAAGAATATAAATCGGTAGAGTTGTGTTCGCGGTATTTATTCCCGTACAATGAAATATAATAATAACGAACGAAATTAATCGTATTAGAACATGCATTGTTGTATCACAGCGTATACATAGTTTATTCAATTTTTTTTAAGTTATGTTAATCTAACATCTTATATTTAAAGGCAACCCTTGCATCATTATTAAAATATTCTCTTATAAACTAGAGAAAACAATAATTAGACAATAAATCTCATCGGTTTAAGGCAATTCTTTTTTGATTTATCGTTAAGAAATTCGTGGAAATCTAAAAGTAACTTCGTAAAGTGATAGATCACAAAACCTTTAACTTTTTATAAATGATTTTCTTTTTTAGATTGGTTCTCGCGATGTTTTTTTTGCCCGTTTTTTTGACAATCTCCAAGGGTATCATTCCAACAACGCCACCTGTTGGTCACGTGTAACAGTTGTCCTCGTCCGCATGATCCGTACAGTCAATGGTGCCATCACATAGTTGCGCTAATGTGATACATCTGGAAGTATAATCATTTATCGTATAAATAATACATCGTGTGGAAAGAGACAATCGAAACTGACAATTTTTAACAAGCATAAAACTGTGTAATAAAATATATTTGCTATATAATTTTCACAGGCGTTTATGCTTTGAACGTTTGTTCTATTTTCATTTGCACGAAAACTATAGTATGCACAAATAATTGCGTAGTCGTAGCCTAGTTGTAAGGGCGTGTGCTTTAGAACCCGGAGGTCACGACCTTCGAATTTCGAGAATTCGAGGTTCGAATCCTACGGGGAATCAACAATTTTTTATTGTTGTTTCCTAGGTAGTTAGGGCAATTTAGGCCGATCACCAAATTGTCTGAAAAGAAAGATTATCCATGCGTCGGATAAGTCCGTAAAAAAGTCGGTCCTGCGCCTCACTCTCTCCGGTTGAGTCGGTTTTCCGTCCCATCAGGCTTGAGTTAGAAGAAAATCTCGTAATATTAAAAAATATTTTTGTAACAGTGATTTAGAGCGTTCGGTATTTTATAAAAAAAAACTTTTACATAAGCTGAAAAATGGTAAATAGCCAATTCTTCCTAACTAATAAGAACAAAATATAAATCGTTTAAATGCAACGATGCGATGGATGACCAATAAAACCTCCGTACATTTCGGCACTATAATTAATTTATGAATAGGCTATATGTCATTAGGGTCAGGTAAAAAGAGACTTATTTAATCAAACCTTCCGTCCACGCAACGCAGTTCCCCGCTGGGACAGGGCGAGGCGTGCGCTCTCTTCGAGGCCTCGTAGTGCCCAGACTTCCTGCGACCCAGAGGCTCGTCCACCTTTTCCATAGATTCCATTTTACCCTCGGAAGAATCGACCATCTCCTCTTGGGCGGCTTCTGCTACTTTCTGTAATATTTCCATGTATTTTACGTATTTAATACGATTGCATTTGCCGACCTGCATGTATCTTACAGGTTGTTTATTTGCAGTCATTTATAGAAATCTGATAGTTTTATTAATTTGCGCACCTATCAAATACTTATAGCAATAAAAATACTTTGATACGTAACGATTCCTAATTTAATCTAGCTAATTCCGAGAGAATAATTTAGGGGCTGCTATATTGCACAACTGGCAATTCGATCATTTACTAGCTAGTAATATATACAATAAATAATGCTTACGATTTATGTAGCTTAGGCAAAACATTTGCGAGATACCATAAAAGCTTGAAATTTTTGTGGTACCTCGTCTCTTATTAAAATTTAGCAATGACTTATAATTGAACTGATCCGTGAACGAACTGAAGTCACTGGCAGTTTTAAAAAGATTAGCTAATAATGATGACGATGGTAAAGTACCTTCATCATAGCAGCGCCATTTATAACTCTTTCCAGATTGTGTATGGACTTGTCAAGATGCGTATGCATCGTGGGGTCTGCCGCGACAGGCATATTGCGCGCTCTGGGCTTATTCGCAGCATTACCTGCTTGCGCTTCGTGCTGTCTGAATAGCTCTTGGTCACTTTCACTTCGCTCCTAGTTTGTGCTGACGCTTCTTCCTCATCATCCTTTTTTGCGGCTTTATCGTTTGCAGTTTTAGTGTCGTGGATCATCGGTCGACTGTAAGGAGTGAGTCTTGCGGGCAATGGGCGCCGCGTGAAGTTACGCTTGAACGCGTTGTTGCTGTCGCTTGTCATCAGCAGCTCCTTACTGCTTTCAACTTCTCCTGGAAGTTTTAAGATGCTTATAAGTTACAGAATTAAGGTATGAACAAATAAGAAAACACATACTTTTCTTAAAAAAGCAGTAGTTAAGGGACCATTGATCTATCAAAATACTATCCACATGATACCGCAAGCAACTAGGTTATTAATGTGATTGGAATTATTTGGATATTACTTATTTATAGATTTATGCGACTAAAATCTGTATTAAGATAAAAATTGTCTGTCCCTTTTAGTTTAATGTTAGTATGAAATGGATTTTACGCTAACTGTGACTCCCGTAAGTTCTTTTGAATTACGCTTTAGTTGGATCGGTGATAAAGTGCAGACGAGAATGGTAAGATGAAGAAGAAGAGATGTGGAAGAGTTTTTACCCGCCCGGTGTATTGAAATGTCAGCGAAGTTATTCGGACGTCGGACAGCAAGGGCTGGTGCCGATCCAGCCGATTCCTCGCCAGGCTCCACGTCGGCGTCCTCTTCTTGGGGCCGTCTCGCGCAAACGGTTTCTGATTCGTCCTCACCTCTTGGACAATCCGTGTAACCATCACACACCCAACGGGAACGCACGCAACCACCAGAGCTGCATCTATTATAGATACAATTAAAATTCAATTGTTAAATATATCCAATAAATAAGTCAATATAAAGCAGCCATATGGATTAAATTACAGACTGAAATATGTTATGTTTCTGCAAGAAAAGAAAAGTTGACACATAATTATGTGAATACCAGGGCAAGCCAAAAATGTTACTCACTAGACGTGGTAAGGATGCGTCTATTAAAAGCTGAGATCTTTTGATATTCTAAAACATAAATTGTCATTTTAAATTTAATTCTTGCCAAACTTTTCATTACTCGAAGCGGTGGGGGTATTTTGTGTATAAATGTATATTGTGTATAAATTAGGGTATATTGCGGGGTCAATGTAAATGTTACAAACGTTCTTCATAAACTTCCAGTTGACTCATCTACATGCATGACTACAGTAATTGATGAATAGAGTAAAGTATTGTTTTATTATTTATTTCAGCATCTGCGCTCAACAATAATGAAGAAAGATATTTATTAAATATAATGATTTAAATTATCATAATTTATCACCAGGCTCAAAGCCTTTGCGATCAAGTTCAGTCAGCGTTACAAAATTAGCAGTTTAATCACTACACAGTAAGCTGATACGTACTGGAACTCATTAGGTCCACAGCCTGTGCAGTGGGCTTCGTCATCTCCGGAGGGGCAGTCGGGTGTTCCATCGCAGACCCACTGGGTGGGCACACAGCTGGCATCGGCGCAGGGCAGCTCTCGAGGGCCGCAAGGAGTGCGGGCACCAGCGCAGCCGTTGCTAGGATACTTGGAACAGCTGAACAGGCTCATCAGCTCCCTTGGGATCGCACCCTCACAGCTCTCCGCAACCGCTGCAAGAGGAATTATAAATTCAATATTGTACGTGCGCGTAATCTACTGCGCAGCGCCATCATCAATGGGTATGAGCGAATTGTACATATTTATAACTTTCTATAATAACTAAAATTATTTTGTTTTACTTTATATATATGTGTTTTTATTTCTAATTATGTCATAGATTATAATCTATTATATATAAAAGAAGTCCACAAAATTAAATAGTAAAAAACGAATTTGCTATAAAGTGTGTTTAGGCGCAAAACTAATAAAGTGAGTAATGTATTCGGTATGAATTAAGAGAACTACAATGTGAAGATACTGTCTTAATCTTAGAATGTCTTTCAACAAACTAATTTTCTTAGCGTATTTTTTTCTATCTGCGCTTTAAATCAATATTCTATTTTTATAGCGATTATAAAAGCTTTTATATAATTATAAGTCGTAGTTCTTTATTCAAATACAAACGTAGATAGAAAGAAATAAAGATTTTATTCTCCGTAAGAGTCATTCAACTAACCTCTGCATAGATTGTAACACGGCAACTTCGGTGGGTAAGGAGCCGGGCTGCACTCCGGTTCCAAAAGAGCACAGAGTAATTGTGCCACTCGTTCGCTACAGTTGGTGGCCACCAAATACTCGATCTGGGGCAGGAGTTCCGTCACTTGAGTGTCTCGCAGGGCAATGGAGGGGCCCGCTAAGTCGTAAGGGAGCACCCCACGGCATATAGCAAGTTGGGTAGAACGGCAATGCGATACTGAAAATGTGGTCATATCATTATATGTGTCATTGTTACAATGCAAGTTATAAATAAATAAAAAATATGAATAAATAGATTTTTATGAATAAACTAGGTATTCAAAGAGAGATTCGAGAGTTGTTACTGAAGAGCCAAAAAGGTCAGCCTTTGTTTCTTAACTTGTAATTTATTGTATTAGATAAAATCTGTTTAGGTCGATTATACTTAAAAAAAAACTTTCTGTGGCTCGTGTGGGTACATTTTTGTCGTGAAGCGAAAGTTTTACGCCTCCTCACTCCATAACCGTTGGCGCATATTATGAATATGTTATTGTTTAATACAATAAGAGAAAACAGTTTAAATATGAAATTACTTTAGAAAAATGTTAACGTCGTATCATATATATATATAAATGGTGATTAGGAAAATACCTAAATAAGTATATAAAGTTTGTAGGTTAGAACAAATATGTGTGTGTGAGTGAAAACAATTAGTGCATGTCGTAACTGATTTGAGTATGTCATAATAACAAAATACACCCGTAGTGATAAAGCTAGCATTCGTTAAATGTATTACCTCATTTTATTTTAAAGGCATCAAGTAACAACATTATGAACTTACCATCCAAATTGACATTCAATTGGTAATTTTTAGTTGTGCTATCGACTTTGTCGCGCCATGTTGGCAATGTAGGAGAGACACGGGTATTGTACAAAGAGCTTTGGGTGGTGGATTTCATGTTCTGCGCATCTTCTATTGAAATGCCGAATAGTTTGAGTGGCCCGATGTAAAGCGGTGGTTGGGATTCAGGGGGCTGAGTTGATAATAATTGTGGATTTCTGGTGGTAGTTCCGGTTCCGTTGTCTGTTCTTTCGGATTCGTTTTGTCATTACGCATGTAAAGGGACGCGTCTTTATATACTGGTGCGTACGCCTTGCTTGATGTAACTTCAGCGGCTTTTGTGGTCAGTTTTTCGTCGTAATGCAGCACATCATTGCTGGTCTCTGCCCGTGTGATGGTCTCGGTGGTCGAGGCCGCGACTACTTTACCCTCGTCGAAGTATATAGCGAGCGGTTTCTCGGGACTCTGAGTGATGTGAGGTTTTAAAGTTGATTCATCCCGATTTGTATTAGTTTCATCTATCAGTTTCGGATTGCGGACTTTCCCGGTTACCACTTTTTCATTGCCGTACTGCACCTCCGGCGTTATATGAGTGGGGAACACGGGTATGGCGGGCACTTTTACTTTCTCGCTCCTCTGTGTGACTGTCTCCATTAAGGATGTTAGATCGATACCTGTCGCGCTCTCGGCGTCGTAGAAATCGATTTCCTGCGGTTTCGTACCTGTGTTTTGTGAAAATTTATAAATTGTTGATACATAAATTTATTTAGTATAACTTTAAACACTTATATTAATATTTATTGTTTATAAAATATCCCAATACATATATAGAGTTGCAGATGTACTTTTTTAAAAATTTGATAATTATTTTTGCTATTTATTTTGCTAGTTGTCCCCTACATTTAAATGTTTACTTCTTATTTTTCGGCATGACAGAAAAACATATTTTTTTATTTAGCGTTGTTTTAATCATTATCATCATCAGCCTGTGTTAGTAAACTGTTGGACATAGGCCCCCCCTTTGCATCCGGAGCTTTCTCTATTTGGGGGCTTTTGGACCGTATCCACATATAATTAATCATGCTAACAAAAATAAAGAAGCATATTTTGGTAATGCTGTAACGCAATGTGCAGAATATATCTATAAAATTAATGAAAAGCAGTGAGGGCTTTACTGTGTTGCGTGTGTTTTCAATAAATTGCAAATAATATAAACATAGTTAGCACAGTCGTATTGACTTATATATGTATGTGTTACCATGCGTACGTGTATTGCCCTTTGACGAGTGTCCATTGCCTTCTGTTTTGCGAACGGGTTTTTCGGGGTTCCTGTGGGATTGGGCGATGGAATTGTCCCTCTGCCAGGTCGTTGCATTAACAGTGTCGAACTCCGTGGATAGATTGTCTGAAAAGAAATGAACTATTAAGTTATAAAAGACATGGAATTTACGCGAATAAAGCTTTATGTCTATGCCATAACTATAAGGTATAAGCCTATTATCTATACATATATAACTATAAGCTTTCTTAATTATTTTTTAATTACGCGATTATGATTTCGTAAAAGTTGATTTTTTATATTTATAAATGAAAGAAAATAATTGACGCGGAAAATCCGTAATAAGTGCATTTGACACGCATAAGCTTTCTTATTTGGACTGCCGCAATAGTTATTCTAGCAACTTTTTGGCGCCAAAACCGTTTTATTATATCAAATCCACTAATTTACGGATTTTTCCAAGTATACGATATCCAAATGTTAATTGAGAGGATGGTTGGTCTTTGCCACCTTCATGGGATCCATTAACTTTAATAATTACACCCAGATATAAAAACTACATTTCCACAGGACAACATAAGTACTTTTTGTCATACTAATGTTCAAAATTAGGAAAATGGAAAGATACGTCAATTTTAAATAAAACCTCTGACGGTTATTCCAGAAACATTGAGATACAGACAAAAACCAACTTAGTCTGCCCGTGATCATGGATGCTGGAAATAGTCCGAAAAAAAATAAATATATTACAGTTACACAAAAATCGTGAATTTTTCTTGTTTTATTATTTTTTAAATTTTATACCGTTTCGAGCAGAAGAGCAGTCGATGCCAGTCTGATGGAAGTAGTCACCGACGCCTTCATAGACATTGGCTACATTCAGTGTACTTGCCAACGCTGCCTACCCTGAGACATAGGGTGTTAAGTGTCGTTTACCCAGTAAATACATAATGTATAATAATCGCGTAAATAAAAGAAACATTCAGTTACATTAACTCAAACTTAATATATTGTTTGACTTGGGTATGCTATAGTTAATAGTTTTTGTTTTGTCAAGCTTATTTATTTCGACGAAGCAAATGTGCATAATTTTTATTTCCCAAGGAACTTGTGAGAATTTATATTATAGTAGGCCTTGAATTGACAAGCTTGCAGGCTTAAGTGAATTCTATTTTTTTTTATAATATTTTCGTATATGATCATTGGAAATAATTAAATAAATCTTTTTGATATTCAATGTTGTCCAAATTTAATAAAAATAAATAATGTATACATACTAATGGCACTGTCAAAACACACAATAGTCCCTTCAGTACAAAAGAAATAAAGGGTGATTCGTGCATAAGGAGCGAGCGTCTCGCGGGTCAACGAACCCGCGTGCAAGCCGTTGCAAGAAACAATTAGATTCACATAACGACCATGAATGCGGTCGTTCAACATAACTTTCGCTGAACTATTGCGACATATATAAAGCTGACCCAAGTTACGTAACTGATAGACAAATAATCTCCGATAAATCTCCGAAGGTCCAAGGTCCTAGTTGGTTAGGGCAATTTGGGCCGATTACCTTATTGTCTGAAAAGTAAGATGATCTATGCGTCGAATGGGCTTGTAAAAGTCGGTCCACCCACCAACCCGCATTGGACCAGTGTGGTGGGATACGTTCAAAAACCCTCTAATGGATAGGGTGTATTAGGGGAGGCCTATATCCAGCAGTGGACTATCACAGGCTGATGATGATGATGATGAAAACTCCGAAAGTTTTTGTCGAAGCTTATCTCGATAAGAAAGCTTACAAATACTAACATTGTTTTTAAATCTCAAATTTTATTTCTTTCGTGCTCCGAACAAATTTGTCATTTTGTTTACGGGCTCAGGTTAATATATAAATTAAATAGTAATAAAATATTTTACATGGTAATAAACCATTTTATTATTGCAAGTACCATAATTCTATTGTGGTTGTGGTTGTTAATGTGGTGTGAATGTATATTGCATTGCAGAAACAAATTAAGCTCGCTGTTGCAACCACCCCCGTGGTCTTGCGGGGTTGACCCTTGCTTTATAAACCGGAGGTCGTGCTTTCGAATCCCGGGAAAAAACTTTGTGTTATCGTTGTTATCTGGTTGGTTAGGACCATTTGGGCCGATCACTCAATTGTCTGAATAGTAAGTTGATTCATGCGTCGAAAAGGCATGTAATAAGTCGGTCCACTCACCAACTCGCATTGAATCAGCGTGGTGGGTTACGGTCCAACCACCTCCTTATGGAGTAGGCGTGATTTGGGTGAGGCCCATATCCAGTAGTGAACAGGCCAATGATGCTTGCTCAAATAGCTTGTTAACCGTGCGCGACCACACTTTAAAACAGTTTTTTACATTTATATATAAAACTCAATAATATACAACTATAATAATCAAAAAATATACACCAAAACATGTGCATAGATTAAAGTTATAATATAAGTTCACCCGAGTTCAACTTCGGGCATTTATTCTAATTATCAATGTTATTCCAGAAGAAAGCCTCAAAAAACCAAATATACAAAATCTTAGACTGTCCCGCCTTCTAACATTTAACCTTTACACTAAACTGTTCATATAATATGATGTTACATTGATATTAAAATAAATGTAATCAATCAAAGAATTAAAAAGCCCAACACGGCGTCGGGCGAACTGAACAAGGCGGGTCTTAATGCATTCCAATCGAACGTGAATGTCATAACAGCCTCGATAGGCAAAGCCGCTCGGGGGCAAAGGTTTTGGACGCCGTCCCACGTTTATTAACACTATTATTCTGTTCATTAGCTATGATGATGATTAATTAAGCGAAACAACTCATTATAATGACATTAATTTAAACGTCATTAAATGTATTGGATTTATGCGTATGTTAATGGCGACTATCATTTAAATCGGAAGCTGAAAAGAGCTTTTAAGCTAATGAGTTTGAGTAGGAAATATATATATAAAGGATTCAGCGAGTCAAAGTGACTAATATTTATTTGGTATTGTCTACATTTTCGGTATAAATAAGGAGTCTCAAGTGCTATAATTATATATTTTTTACCACCCTAACGAGTAATATCTTAAAATGAGTGTCAGTTTAAAAAAATATAGTTGTTTAGAATTTTTAAACAAACTAGTATTAAGCTATAAAGGGGCCAAAATAAAATCCGAAGTTTGAAAATCATAAAGTTGGAAACAAATCGTAACACTTCATATTTTCCGTAAAGACTTAATGATATTTCCACAATTTTTTTGTTCTTGTATTGGAGGAAGGATTGATGATAATTTCATTAAGCAACAATAACATCACACGAATCTCTGCCTTACAAAACCAAAATAGACCACTAGCTCTTATTGGAAGCGAGACAGATCAACCCTACATAGACTTCGTGAACGGCTAATGACGAACAAACGTTTCTCTGTTGCAATCATCTAAATAACACATTTCGCCATACACAGAAGGAAGTCACCCACTGGTCGAGACCAAGTATATCCAGTGAAAGTCGGGTTCAAGATGTCACGGAATGGAAGGAGCTATCATCATTAATCCTTACAGCGGTTGCACAACTCCCTCCTACTCTAGTAAACCGCCAGCTGGTTCATAAATATTTATCAGGTTGTCAGAAGTCGAACAGTTATAGACACGTTGTTAGAAGTCATAACATGATAATTTAAAACTATTTTCAATAACGTTTAGTTACGAATGCGATTTACAATGTTTTTATAAAATTAATCGTGTAGTGAAGACATTATTACTTATTTAGGTTATAAGATAACTTAGGTTCTCATATAATGGGCTTTGAAATGTTTTTTTTTATATTGATGTTGTGAAGTTGAAATAATGCTATACGACTGAGCGCTATATGACTTACGCGGGAAAGGATTGGAATTGCCGAAATCTCTACAGCTGTATCCCTTAATGTGCCTTATCGTCAATAGTATTTTTGCAACATACAATTCCATACATATATAATATATTATATTATAATTGTACGAAAATCAGATATCTGAGATAGATTTTGTATGTACTCGAAACATTAAGAGGCATTAATGTAAACGTCAACTGATTCCTTAGCGGAAGGTGTTTTAATCGAGTAGAGATAAGCGCCGATAACTCGTAAGTTTCTGGATTTCCGTTATATAACATATGTAGTAACGCAAGAGAAGCAATTTTAATCCGCTCCACACGGTGCCGATTAATCCGTCTGGCGCCACGCCGTATTATTCATCCGAGAAACGGTTTCCTATGAAACGTTATGTTATTCACCACCTAACAAATCGTGACAGCGATTAATCTCTTCACTGCTTATCATCATAATAGATCGATGAATAATTAACCGTCAGATAATATTACGTTTTCGTTAAATTGGTGGTTTAAATTATATCGAAGATGGCAACATTTAAATTGTTTTTACCACTGGTAATACATGTATGTATATGCCTCCATATGGTGTAATTATACGTTACGAAGCGCACATTATACGTATTTTAAAACCGAGAAACATAAATGCCCATGTCACGAGCTGTGTCTCGGAGGAAGCCAAATAAAAGGAGTGAGAATGTAAAACCATCATTTAACTTTTGCGCGGTCAACGGTAATCGTTTAAGTAACGACTACAAAAGAAGAAAGCTGTGTCGGAGGGCATCTCTTGTGAGCATTGCAACCGTAATATATTTAATGTCGGTGCACAATAGCTTGCGTGAGGTCAACTTTCTGTTTTCTCCGGCTACAACAAATAAAAGAGACGATTTCGGTGTTGGGCAGATAAGGAGATACCCGGATTCTCGATCGCGATACAGGCAAACGCACGTAAATGTATGCAAAATCGCTTGTATAATTTAATACGGCTATTAATATAACCCTTCGCGTGAGTAGCTGGAAAGCGGTTGAATTTATTAAGTGACCGAGGAGTTTACGATACCGCAAACGTCTTTTATCCCTCCGTATCAAAGCGAAGTTTCTCGAGTGCAAAGAATCGTCGTTAATTGTTTTGAAAGTTAATTTACGATCGATACGAATGCGTGCGTTTTGTAATTGGTGATTTTCTTTGCTGATATTTTATAATTTTAATGGGTTTTTACAAGGTCTTTTAAGGGATTTAAGCCACTACACCTTTGTTGGGTCTAAAAATTTATAAAGTTACGCAAATCGGTATAAAAAGTTATTGAGAGTGTAATTCCGTTAAGATATTTTATTATAGACATAATTAATGACAAAAATTAAAATGCAATACAAAAATAAAATTACAGTATTTAGATATATAATCAAAAACGATAATTACATCAGTAAAAATTTATATAAATTCTTTTAATTCAATTACAAAATATAATTACAAATATAACATAACGAGTGCTTTTTGCTTTATTAGGCATGGACGACAACTGTCAGGTTATAATAAAAATATTTTTACAACATAATGCAATTTATGTACATAGCCAAAAATACATTCGATACGTGTTCATAAAACTATCATCAATTTAAGAGATTTCGATTTGCCCCCTACAGTTAATACTAAGTCCATTAAGCATAGTGACGAAACATTACCAAAAACAGCGTAAAAGGCACCTCAAAACAAGCGCATCAAATTAACCTATTGCTTAATATCAATACATCCGCTGTTATTTCTTAAACAAATATATTCGTTATTATACTATAATTTCCATAAATCCAGGATATTTGGTCACCGAGATGGGCCAATCTTTAAAGCATCATTTTGGCCGACGGAAGTCTATGATCAGTGACGCAACGCTATTACGACTACCATGACCTATACACTTCTAACTTGCTACATTTTACCATCTAAATACGCTGAAAACGCTCAATTCATGATGATATAAATAACTTTAAATTGCCCGAGACGATCTCAAAATATAATATTATGAAAGATACAAAATTTTAACTCAGCATTATGAGGATTAAGCACAATATATTATACGTTAGACGATTCTATTATGTAAATATGCTTTTAAGTAGTAGAGATATTTAGTTTGGCGTAAATCTTAAGGGGCATGGGAGAGGTCATAAACTTTGTGACGTCATAATTCCAAATCTACGTGAAATGCTAAATTTTGAGACAGCTTTTTGAATATAATTATTTTTAAATGAAAATTAGCAAAATATGTGCTCAATAGGGGGGACGGGGGAGGCGTCTAAAATCACGAAATGTGTGTGACGTATGTTTATGGATGGCCCCTTTGCATAATATAATCTTTTTTATTTTCTAAATATATTCATAACAGAAGCAAAAAAATGAGCTTGGGGGCATTTTTGATTAATGCCTTACAAAATTACTTAATTATATACATTAGATGCTACGGAGGCAGGTAGGCGTGTGCTATAGAAACCGTAGGTCGTGGGTTCGAAACCTACGGGGACTCAACAAATTTTCATTGTTGTTTTCTAGTTGGTTAGGGCAATTTGGGCCTCTAATGTATTATCATCATCATCATCATCAACTACGTGATCCCACCACGCTAGTCCAATGCGGGTAGGTGGGTGGACCGACTTTTTACATGCCCATCCGACGCATGGATCATCTTACTTCAACGGCAATCGGGTGATAAGCCCAAATTGCCCTAACCAACTGAAACAACTTAGAAAAGTAGTTGCGTCATTGCAACATTACATACAATTATATCGAAAGAACGAATAAAATTTATTGTATTTGAAAATAATTCTGTTAGTGTTATTATTTAATAGCTCATATCGTAATGACCTTGAACTCATAAATGTTTCACCAGGATGTCATCAATGTAACCCATAAAGTCATCACATCGTACGCATGGAATTTTATACGAACATCTTGGCAAAGTGATTGACGGCTTGGTGACTATCCAAACGCATAGCGTAAAATGTTATAATGTTTTTATAATGATAATTACTTACAAAATACATATCTTTCTATCACATTTGGATTTAATGTAAAGAATCCGACCTTTATAAAAAATGACCTCTTGCATTAAAGTCCATTATCATCTGATTAATTTAAGACAACCATTGTAAGCAGAATTGACAGTTTACTAATATCAATGCGATGCGAAGCTTTTTGTTACAAAAATTCTATTTGTAATCTATTTGACCGCCAGAATAGGTGAAGTTTTAGTTAGCTGTTTTAGAGCCTCATGAATTAGTAATTAAACTCTTACTTACCAGGCATAAGGAAGTAGACGAATATGGCCAAGGCGATGCACACGCTGAACAGGGCTACCGGCCATCTCAGTACACGAAGTACGCGGACGATCTTGTTGGAGCCGACTGTGTTACCCATTGGCACTCGGTACAGGCTGTCGGGGTGAGAACCCTGGAAAGAATTAAGAGAAAAATGACAGTGTCCTTCGTCAAAGTACCTAGAGCAATTATATATCTCCCTACGGAAAGTTATATTTTGAATGTGTTATCAGCTTAGACTAGAGACAGCTTTTATAAATTTTAAATCTTTACACGGTGATAGTACAATGTTCCAAACAGTTCATTATTTTATAGAAAAAAAATATATAGATATAAAAACACTTACTACTGTAAAACTTTTATAGTGTTTTTCAATTTACAAAATAATTCATTAAGTTAAGTTGAGCAAGTCTTGTAGTCTACGTTACAATGAATCTGATAATCATCGTAGATAATATTTTTAAAATACACACTACGTCAGAAATAAAAGAAAGAAAGCTGCGATATAAAACGAAACTTTTAACATACTTATAATAAGAGGCGGTATAAATTATTCGGCATAAAATGGAGACTTTTTATTAAGTTGGGTTCATCGAAAACATTGTACGGGTTGACCTCCGTGAAAGCCGTTTTATATCGGCAAAATTCACATAGTATTGCGCACTAAGGTAAACTACAATTCCTTTGCGGATTTAACACCTCTACTAAAACCAGATAAGATGCCTGTGTGGACTAAGTGAACTTTGATGTCAAAACAGAAAGTTCATTTGTTAGACTTCACCTTACACTTTATTAAATGCGCTTACGTATTCAAAATATGCATCAAAAATTAAACGAAAAATATAAAGCATTGCCAAATTAGAATATTTGACATATTTAAATATTGACATTTTTCACACATCGGCACAAATTATTTTGACAAGACGTTTTAATCAATTTCATATGATGTAATGTGATAAATCATGTGAACGTTTTATTATTATTGATCATGAATTAATCATTCGAAAGCGATCGATAATTGGATTCAGGTTGTGGTTTAAAAACGTCAACGAAGCTTTTATTACGTAGAATTCCAAACTAAATCACATAATCTCCATTAATAATATAAAAGATATGATTAATCTATGTATTCATAACAGTCGTTTAACTTTGATATATCGTCATGAAATACATTTCAAATAGATAGCTTTTAATTTAATTTTTTAAAAACGCAATTTCGTATTCATGTTGCGCCATGTTCTATTATGCAGTGATTGCTTATTTATTGGCTGGTTTAAAAAGAATGTAATTAAATGTATTTATGCCATTACGAATTACTGATTTGCCCTATTGATGTGTTTAAATGGTGTGTGGTAAATGCCAGTAGTAGTCGCAACTTATAAACATTCAGTCAAAGAGCACTAGTCACTAACAGAACTTCTATTTATGACAAATTACTGTTTGTTGTAATTTGTATATTAACTAAAGTAACTCTATATGATGGAAAAGCGAATAATCTCTGTAGAAATCCACTAATTTACGGATTTTTCGCGTTACTTAAATATATTCATTGAAAAATATATTGATCTTAGTCTGCCCGTGATCATGGATGCTGAAAAGAATTCGAAACGTCGGGAATAAATATATTTAAGTAACGCGAAAAATCCGTAAGTTAGTGGATTTGATATGTATAATAATCGCGTAAATAAAAGAAATAATTAATCTCCATAGAGTAATAATCTAAAATATTTAATAAATTACACAATAATACATAAATCGCATCATTGACCATTTGATACAAGAAATCCGTTGATTCCCGGTTACTTCCAAAATTGTAGATGAATAGATTTTTATATATTAGAATTTTTAACGCAAATACCTCTGCCCACACTCTTAAAATCACTCTAGCTATGTTACAACCGTTTTATGCACTACATAATAATATTATGATTTCTTGTGGCTAAAAGTACAGGTACGGCATTTGCTAAGAAATACAACATCCTTGCATTAAGATAGACTAAAGAAAACATTAGGAAGACTGCTTCGATTGCAAACCCGACGTAAATAAAACAAAATCATTAAATATTCTTGTCGAGCGGTTACAAAAAGTGTATGCGACTTTTATGAGTGAAAGCTAACCATTTAGGCACCATGCATGATGTTCCGATTAGAATCAGCTTCTTTGACCTATTCTTTATGAATATTTGTGCATGTTTAAAAAATACAAAATAAACTAAATCAGGATGATATTTATTTTTATTATGTAGATTTGGTGTTTAATGTAACAAGGTCTGAATTAACTTTTATATAATAATTTTCATAAACCCAAGCCAGTTTCATGCCGTAAATGTTTAAACTTGACGTCTTTAGTTGTTGCTTTTAATAGTCTAACGAAATGATACGATGTAATTACAGACAAAAAAGTTAGGATAGGATTTTCAAATATTTCAATGTTTTTGCCCTCATTTAAAAGAAATACTCACCTTAGCAACAAACGTCTTTACGTCTCTGGGTCTAGAAAAATACTTGTCCAGCTTCGTTTCGTACGTGTTGCTGGAGTCTTCGTCAGCAGTGCGTATAGCTTTTATGCGGTATGTCCCGTACTGCTCGCATTGCTCGGAAATAGTTGGTAGATTACCATTGGGAGAGCTGCAACTGCTACTAGACCTGGAGTATGCGTAATTGACAGAGCCATCTGACGGATTTTTTGGTTTTTTAGCGAAAGTGTACCTCCTCGGAGGCTCTTCGGTAGGCTTCAAGTCGTACGTTTCAAACTTTTCGCTGACGTAATGCTCTTCGACGTCGGTAGTCGGCACGTAGCGGAGGAGCCTTGGCTCTTTCGTCTTCTTCTCATATTTCACAGAATCCGTCTCATTGTCCAACTGAGCCAAGTTTAGTGAGTACTGCAGCTCGTTGGCGCTCCTGTTCGCCTTCCTTCTGGCTTTTCGTTCTACTGTTCGCGCGTGGACATGGTCCTCGACTATTTCGGACTCCGAGGACGGCCTGTCTCCGTACAGTATATAGTTCCCGTTCACCATCGCGCCGAGAGAACGAACGCTTAATTGTCCAAAGGTTCTTTCGGCGGTAATTCGCTGACGGCAATCATTTCGCCACTACTAAGTGCGTATTGTTAAGTAACTTGAAAGTTCACTTGATGGGACGATTGGTACTTGGACGCAACGGGCCTTTGTCTACTCGGCCACTGTGAGTGAATGGACACAAATTATTACAATCGAGGCCCGTTTGTTTGTTTGTTTGTTTACAATCGTACCTGCGTGCTCATTAGTGTTTGTATAATGAAATTCTTGGTCTGAATCTGAATTGAATGGATGTATGTAAAGGCAACGAGCGGAACAAATAAATAAACATTTTTAAATGTCTCGATCATTTTGCTTACAATGTTGTTGATTCAGCATCGGTTAAATAGTTCTTTATCATTTCGATATGATTGAAATTTTAAATGGATTGTTTATTTTGCGATCATGTGGTTAAAAGTTTACAAAAATATTTTTATTGAGGTCACGTACGTATAGCTAAGCCTTTGGAGTGAACTTGTTTTTGTAAACATAATAATATACATAATATAACCATAGGTGCTAAAAATTCGAATGACCTACAGTCAGAATGCATAGCTGAATTTATGTTTGATTGGTTTAACTGTTTAAAGTTCGTTTAATGAACTTATTTGTTTAACAATATTTAAAGCTTGGATTAAGCTGCGATTTCATAAGTAATTTTTTAAATTTTTCACCCTAAATCATGAATTTAAAAATATATATATTATTCAATTACGCAATTTAAAAATATTTAAAAAGATTTAAAAATATATATATTATTCAATTATACGTAAAGTGCCCCTTGTTTTGCGACACAAGTAGTAAAACTTAAATTTTAACCATGGCATTGATATTATTTTATCACTTTAAAAAATGCATCGCCATCTTGAGTGCAATTAAGATAAATAAAGCCAACAGTTTATTCCAGAACAAACAATGAGAACATGAGCTGTGTTGTAATCTGCGAGCCGGTACTATGGCAATAGATAACATTTGGAGCGTTATGTCGGCCGTCATTGTTTCGGCTGCGTTCCCGCGCTTTTTGTACATTTTCGCGGGAAAGTTCCCAGTAAAGCGCGTGCTCGACAATGGCGGGCGGGCAACACAGGCAACGAGAGTGAATTGCCTGCGATTGTGCAACGGCCCCGGGGTGTTTTATGCAACTGATGTGCCGTTAGTGCAACAGATGGATGTTGATAACATTTAATTTGTACTAACACATACACACGTTTTAAAAATGTCGTAAACATTTATTGTATAATAGCAACCCTCCAACCTCCCTTGTGGGTGGAATTTCGTAAAATCCGATTCTTAGCTGACCTCTACTCGGCGAAAGGCATATTCCTACCAAATTTCAAGTCGCTACCTTATGGTTGCCTTATGGTTCCAGAGATATCGTGATGAGTGAAATGATATATAGCTGAGAATCTCTTTTATATATATATGATAGATTAGTACAATAGAAGCGCAACCAAATTTAAGACTTCTATCATAAATTTCTAAAGTATGATGCACAAACACCAGCGATGCACTAAACTCGTCCTAAAAAGGCTAAACATAACTCGCATTATATCAATTATACGAATGCATTCTCCGCATAAGGCTCACATGGAACCATTCTATGCAACTGAGTATTCGAAATCACGTTTTACCATTGCTTGCATCACAACCAACGAGACCATTAATTGATGTTCGAGATATTGCGATAGAATTGTAGACAGCAATCCGCGCAGACCGTCAGCCCATGTCGTTGCTTGTTAAGGGAACAAAGAATTAATGTTACCTAATAAAAACGCACAGACAAAATCAAAATGCGGACTGTAGTACATAATGAGTGATCAAAATATTCTAATTTTAAATAAAAGGATAATGTTTTCGATAAATTGACTACAATTTTTCTTATAGGTCGACACGAGAATTTTAATTATCACTAATCATAAAAAGATTAGCTTTTGTTGTTGTACTCGTTTAGTTTTTGCGTTTCTATTAAAAAATATCGAGCTATAAAGTTGTATAGGTTACATGCCTCACTCAAAAAAAGGTCTTTACTATAATACTGTAAACTTAATCAGATTATAAATAGTTACGGATTAGAGAACACATATAGTTTTTCTTTGTGTTCATCATAAATCAAAGCTTACTTACATTCGTACATCGTACGTTTAACTATAAAGGCAATAATTTAATATTAACTTGACTCTGTTGAATGTACTCCCTTACAAAGAAATAACTGGCATGTCTATTGCGTTGTCTATACAAATTGTTGCCGATAATCATCAAACAAGAAAGTTTCCCTTATAATGGTTATGAAACTTTGAAAGGTTAACAATAAATGCAGAATTATAGTAAGGTAATCACCGCACAGGGAACATTGCAAGGCTTTTTCACCATCGGATGGTTTTACTGAGAAGCTTATAACAAACTGATCACTTTAACGTTGCACATAAACTAATGCGTAACGATATGTTGAAGGAAAATAAAATATTATCAGACATATTTTTTTTGTTGATTTTAACATTTTATGCGAACATCAAATGTTTTTCTAGCGTTATCTCCCCACGACCTTTAAAATTTATTATCCGTTTATAAGTCATGGTCTGTCTGTTATAATAATAAAAAAAGAAATATTAAATGTCATGCATATCATAAATATAATATCTTTTTTATAAAAAAAAAAATTGTAATCAAGACATTCATATTTCAGGCTTACAATATGGGATATTTTGTATCTGAGCTGTGCGAAGATGGATGGATTAGATATGAAAGTATTTGAAGGATATTTTATGTCAATCTTTAAAGTGAGAGTGTTGTATACAATTAAGTTAGTTTCGATTTTATCACGTGCACGATGCATTGATTAAGCTAGGCAGGTCGTCATTCAATAATATCGTAAACAATTAGGAAACAGCATCTGTAGGCAATACTGTAATAAATTTAATCAACACCAGCAGGATTAGAACTGACGCCCTCCGGTTCGAAACAAACTCAAAACGCAAATACCGCTGTTCCGCTGCCAATAGGTCTAAATAAATAAAAAATAACCAAAGGTCTAACCTATTAACTTCGTTAAGTGTAATCGAAGTCATGGAACTACTATGGAATTGGTATCAACTATACTAGCCTTATCCATTCGCGGTGTTGTTTTATTCTCTTATAATAACAAACCTAAAGTTGTCCTTGATCTATGTACAGACAAGTGGATGTTTCGCAATCCCACAAACCATTAGTATCTTGACGCATAGCGATACCGTACCCTATACTTTATATTCACTGGTTTTGTGGGAGCTGAATTGTCTCTGATTATTGCGCGATCTTTGCTGCTATGTTGCTGATGTTTAGAAGAGAAACAAAGTTATTGATATTTTTCATTGTGTTTTAGTGTTATTTTTATAATTTATCGATACCAAATGCTTCCTATAACAAAGATAGTTACGCTACAATTGCCTAGAACCGTTAATTGTAAACAATATGAATATCGATATACGAACACTATTTTAAACGTTTTTTAATGCATTAGTTGTTGTTGTCACATCATTGTTGATTGAACTTTTAACTTTGATTAAAAACAGGGAAAATTGCACCTTGGCGGCGAAGTAAACATTAAACTAGCATACAATTTTGGAAGAAATTAAAATTTGTAAAGTAAATTAAAATGAGCCTAGAATGTTTAATAGAAACTCTAGTTATAATAATGTATTCAAATTTAAAAAATGGTAGTTTTTTCAAATTTATCTTACTGCGTAAACTGGACTAAATGTAATTGAAATGAACAATCAGGTACAGCTATTAGTGGGACTCATAAAGTGCACAATACATAGCGGTCTCCTTACGGTGTTATTGTCACGTCCCAGTGAGCACACGGTTGCATACTTTGTAATGGGATTCCAATTAATGTTGCATTGTCTCGACACAACCCGCTCCCCGTTCTCCCTTATATTACACATGAACTAAATAAGGACTCAAATTTGAAAATAGTACTAAGAAGTTTCCTATTAAAGTATGTAAACATAACCTTCACATACATAATTCTATAAAGGTTTAAAATATTACAATATTTTCAACAAACTATGCGCTTCATCATCATCATCATTAGCCTTTGATAAACCACTGCTGGACATAGGCCTCCCCTAATACACCCCTATCTATTAGGTATTTTGGACCGTATCTTACCACGCTGGTCCAATGCGGGTTGTTGGGTGGACCGACTTTTTACATGCCCATCCGACGCATGGATCATTATACTTATCAGACTATTGCGTAATCGGCCCAAATTGCCCTGAGCAACTAAGAAACAACAATGAACATTTGTTATATTGTGTATTTCATCTTAATTAATTATTTTATTTACGCAATTATATATTTTATATTAATTTCTTACGGATTGGACGCTGGAAAAAGTCCGAAACACAGGGAAAAAAGAAAAAGAATGATCCAATTTAATACATTATTCTAAAGTATTAATATTACTGTTAAATTATTTTACCATATTCGATTTCTAGCACAGGGAAACTAAATGTTTACATGCAAATGCTAACGTTGCAAAAAAGATTATGTTTTTCGAACCAACCTTTTCACCTATATAAACTAGACTTTGTGTGCTGGCTACCTTGACCGTTATTATATGATTTGAATACATATATTATTCACATAGTGTATGATGTTGCTGCATATAGCGATAATATTACCCATAACCTTTTAGTGAGTAACATGTGAATAAATAAATCGAACAAGGACTTTTGAATAAATGACATATTAAATGCTAAATGGCTCAATTTACTTAAACTAAAATACCTAACTGGTGCACAGGTGTGCGGGAAGTTTTTATTTGATTGATTGACGTTTTGCAGCAGAAACGAATAAGACTTGAAGTTTTTAGATTGACATTAGACTTAATTTTCTTAATTTATAGGACTTATTTGTCTTTGGTATAGTTGTTCTAAATCTAGCATTTAAAATGTAGACGTTAAAAGATAGTAATTTGAGATATGTATATATATAAATGTACATTTTTTTCTTATTGGCTACGAGCGAGCAGTCTCTACTTGGTCAACACGTCGGCTACATAATATACTAAGTCCCGCTTAGCCAGTGAATACGCTGTCTATACGGAATAACCGAAACACAGTAGTGCTTTCACCCTACTGCGTCGCGGCAGAAATAGGCTCCGCGGTGGTACCACCCTAAATGGTCCCTTGTAAAAAGGGGACCTACCACCTACAATTATTATTGTGAAATAAATATATATTCCAATGAATAGTTAAGCCAATCTATTTAGAAAACTAGATCCGGAAAAGATGTAAACAAAGTAACCATTGGCAACGAAATGGCGACATACATCTAGCGTTTTAATTAATGAATTGTCATCGAGATTTCAATAACTGAGTGATGGTCGACTAATACCAACACTGCAAGATGCAATACACTTGTATACGTATATATTTCGTTTTGTTTAGCTGAAATGTAGTTTATAATATTGACGTACAATACTAGGATAGATAGCTATTAAAGGATGCCAGTTTCTTGCTAGAACTATACTATACCAACACATCAATTTAACTTTGCATCGAAAGTGAAAAGCGTGGAATAACTTCCGTCGTTTAAGCGAGTAACGCATTTCCTTTAACGTTTTTAGCGAATACTTGTTTATTAGCATCTGTAAACTATTCGTATTCGTGCGTCATTTTGTATAAACCGATACTAAGAGGAAGTAATGTCAGTTAGCAAGAAAAAGACATTTTACAAGGAAAAAAACTATCTACGTTCTAGTAGTAACAGCGTTTGACAAACCAAAGCGTGGTATTTGAATCCTGTGAGGAACAACTTTGTATTTTCGTACTTTTTTCTTTGACCTAAAAACATCCATAGGTCGCAGGGGCACGTAAAGTCAGTCCTGATAGTCAAGACCATATCTAACAGACGTTATATTACATTATCATCGTGTCTTTAAATTTACCGATATCTATCGTATTTAACCTTTGATTTGTAAGGATCATGCATTTTCCCTAGTCCCTGCTAAAAAAAGTTTATTCAGGAGAGGTGAGGTAAGTCGAACTTAGCATATATAAATAATATACCTGACCCATAGAAAGATTAAAAAAAATATTTACGAAAAATCTAAATTAGATTCCAAAGCCCAAAAACGTTAATACAAATTAGTCAAACATCGCGTGTTGACATTTCGCTGCACCAATCAAAGCGCCTTTATTTTTCCGCCGTTAGATTTAGACGCTATTAGAAGGCGTATCATTTTATAAAGCTTAAATATTTAAAATATAATAACTACCCGTACGTGATTTTTTAAATTAAACATTTCTTGTTTGATTAAGTTGAAAATAACCATAATTCAGTTTTTGTTTAAGCTCTATAAATATGTAACATGGAGTAACAGCTGCGTAGAATCTTACAGAAACCATTTTAGATCAAATCAAGCTAGAGTATAGCTAGCATGTTTCATTCTTAGTTTTTAAAGTATTTATAGTTGTACATCATTTTGTGTTATAAAAATTATAATAAGTGCTATAACACGAGTTTTTTTCTCATCAAACAATACGGTATAATCAATTAAAAAATGACAGAGACTAGCAAATACAACAACATAAACGAATTTTCTTAAAATATTATAGACAACAGTTGATGGCAAATTCCAAGATTCTTAGTTAATCTAACTATTCCAACTAGATAGTCTCTGATCTTTTTCTTAAAAAAATCAATAAAACATCAGTGCGGAAAGATGGTCCAGTTAATAACGTTGAATATAAAAAATGGGACAAGTGCGAGACGGACTTGATCAAATGGGTTCTGTATCATCGAATATAACACAAGCGTTTTTTTATTATTTATTGAGGATAACTGCCAACTAAACTGTCTTATTCAAATTTAAACCAAAAAATATTTGGTATCTATATGAATTCTTATGGGGAAATACGTTTTGACGTCGCATTAGCGGAGCATCACTACATAGTACAAAACAAAGTCGCTTTCTCTTTCCCTATGTCTATATGTATGCTTAAATCTTTAAAAATACGCAACGGGCTTTGATTCGGTTTTTTTAGTAGATAGAGTGATTATGGAAGAAGTTATATATGTATAATTTATTCATAATATTTTACAGATGTTAGTATTGTACCCGTGCGGAGCCGGGACGGGTCGCTAGTGGGATATAACGTGACATTCGACGGCGAGCGAATCAGAACGCTTCATGTTTTAACGGCTTTAGTTACGGTGTTTACACAGAATTTAGGTTTATTTGACCTGGGTGTGCTATTTGATACATAGACACCTTACCAAGAAACAAAGAACCCTCTGACAGCAAATAGACAGACAACGGGATTTTTCTTGGTTTCTTTTAGGATACGGAACGCTAAAGACAAGTCATTGGTTTGCATGCGCCGATGGATTTACGGCCCCGTACGTTTAATTAATATGCAGCGAGTTATTAGAGCATTGAACTGTGACACGTTACGATTAACATTGTGATTGACCGTTAGCGAATAATCAGCAATCGTATCGAAGAGAAATCTGCACGCGTCTGCTTGTCACCGTGCATCAATTTTATGTCTATGCTTTTTAAAACACATGCAAGAAGAGCTGCATTTCTTAAACATTATAATTATTATTCATATTTACTTATTTAAACACTGATTTAACTAAGAAAAAGTTTTTTTTATATTAGGACGTATTACTTTTCCTATTGCGTTTAAATATTCAATTATCTATCCCTCGAATAGTTCGTCTACTCTTTTCAACCATTTGAATTAAACGTGTCAACCCATTACATACATTTTGTTAAGATAAAACAATATAATAACAGATACATTCACTAAAATACAATATTAGTGTCAAGGCAAAACAATTGGGTGCTAGCGAAAATCTTTTAAATGGTAGACATATGGGCGGTTACTTTAAATTCGGTTCCCACACTAGTTTAGCTGTGAGCAACAAAATGTTTGAGCCGTGTCTAAACTAATATTCACATCTAGGTCCGTGGAGCTAAAGGTCAATCCAAGATACGTTCCTAATTGTGTGCTAAGTTTATGGTAAAGCTTAAATAGCACGACGCATAAATGTCCTGCCGATTAAGTAATGTGAAGATTACTTTAGAATCTTCGAGTTCAAACAAACATTTTCGCAAATATATCACATGATATATTAACAAATAAAATAGATGTTTCGCTTTTATAAAAAATCTGATAAAAGCGAAACATCTATTTTTTTTGTTATTTTATTGCATTCGCTCTCTGATTAGATGGATCAACATCGAACAAATCAACTTAAAATACTTGTAAGCAATTATCACTGTTCCATATAACTAATGAGCAACAATTCAGTGATACAACCAAAGCAAACAACAAAAAACACAAACAAACAACACAGCCCGTCGGCACGCAACTCGTGAAATTATTTACAAACAAAACCGCATCAACCGGGCACAGGCGACGCCCCACAACACAACACGGGATGAACCGGACGCAGAAGCTGGCACAACACAAACACAGAAGAAGCGCAACAATCGAGTTGGTAGTGCAAGGCTGAGTGTGCGACTGAATACCGCCACTAGATGACACCACCGTTTCACCACCACGCATTGTCTGGAGCGCCGTGGAAATCAACGGCCGTAATCATTTACGCAACCCATTATACCCCAAGATACTAGATAATTTTTCTTCTCACTGCCCAACACTCGAACGACTCAAGCGCGATAACAATGGATGTGGATAAACTTAAAGGCGAAAATGGTTTTGTGTGTAAAAATTAATTATAGCAAAAGTCTCATAGCCATTGTCGTACCCCAATACCCTACAGTATATATTATACAAGTATAGTATAAGGTGAATTGTTTTTAAACTTTTATGAAGAAAAGCTTTCGAGTTATAATTAACTATCAACTTTTAGTTTAAAAGCACTGTTGTTATTATAAAATCCTCTGCATTGTACAATGTTTCCTATACGACGTGTTCCAGTTCACATAGACAACGCGCGTCCATTGTATCTTGCGTCTGTGTTCAAATCAACGGTTCTTAACATAATTAATCCTATCTATAAAAGATTGTTACGCGAACATTTGTAAAAGTAAAAAGCTTTAATAAAAAGTAGCACACAGCAAAGCAATTAAAAAATCGGATAGGTTGGTGTTATAATATAATTCCGAACACTAATATGCTTTTTCCTTCATAGTAAAATAAAATTATTTATCTTGTTCCTTGTCTTAAAAATTGAAAAACGTAGCAGTTTATTAGGACCATAAATAATAGAGTTTATCATTATAAGACAATATAACTACATCTAAGCCAAAAATGACACAGAATCTACGCAAGCAAAATCTTCTGTCAAAGAGTAGAGGTGCTAAAAGTTAATGATTTCTGAAAAGTGGATTGTCGCCATAGCCTAATTCTATTTGATGTTTAACCAATAAGGTCGCAGGAATTTTATTACTACTTTGACATTTGTCTTTGTTTACGTAAATTTAATGTCTTCTTTGGCTCGGCTATAAAGTATTTTGTCATATTTAATCAAAGGTTGCCTGCCTACTACTGCCTCCGTAGCCTAGTGTTGTGGGCGTGTGCTTTAGAAACCGGAGGTCGTGGTTTCGAATCCTGCGGGGACTCAACAAATTTTCATTGTTGTGTCCTAGTTGGTTAGGGCAATTTGGGCCGATCACCCAATTGTCTAAAAGTAAGATGATCCATGTCGGATGGGCATGTAAAAGTCGGTCCACCCACCAACCCGCATTGACCAGCGTGGTGAGATACGGTCCAAAACCCCTAATGAATAGGGTGTGTTAGGGAGGCCTATCAGTGCACAGGCTGAGTGACTACAGGTGATGATGATGATGATGATGAATCAAAAGTTGTAGATTCATGCGAGTAATAAAAGTATATTTACGCGAATGACATGTTTAATTTATGTCACTAAATAAAAGCTTTGGTAACTGCGTTACTGAGAAAATTTTATTGAAAAAATTATAGTTCAAACAAAATTTGACGTCCAATGGAAACGCGCACCGCATTGTGCGCAATAATCACACGCTGTGCAGCCGTTGCAAGGTGCAACGACGTTTTGCGTACTTGAGCAACGAGTGTACTATGGTAGTGTACAAGTGGACAAACACTAAATACATCTAACGGAGGAAATTTAAAGCCTTCAACCCTTATTATAGATTAATAACAGATCGACATTTTAGAGTCAAATTTAAATTCAAATATCTTTATTCAATATAGAAGTTTACACTTGCTTATTGATTGTTAAACACACTACCACCGGTTTGGAAAAGGACGCCTCAGACCTGAGAAGAACCGGTGAAAGAAAAACTACGGGCTTTTTTTATGTCATCTTTTAAAAATAACAATAATTTAATAATTCGGCAGTTTACACATTATGCAATTTTGAAACAACATGTGGAGCGAGCATTCCATAACCAGGATGTGTTATCATTTAAAAATTCATTAATATCGTAATAACCTTTAACATATAAACGTTCCTTGACTACCTTTTAAATTTATTAATAGTTAAATTCTGAACGTTTACTGGGATTTTGTTGTAAAAAAAGTACATTGTCCCATAAAAGACATACTTATTCTTCGCAGTCTAGTTTCTGGAAGAGTTAAATTATGTTTGTTCCTTGTACCTATGTCATGTGCATCACAATGTCTCAAGTCGTGCCTATTTTTTGCACATACATTAAATTTTCATATATGTATTAAGAACTAACGGTCATTATTTTTATTTCTGTGAACAACTTTCTTAATGATTCTTCGGGGCCCAGGTTATGGATTATACGAATTGCAAGTTTTAGAGTTCTGAAATGATATTAAATTGTGAATTTATATGCGTTTCATGTTTTTATTTAAGACCAGATTTTCCCTTAGCTTATTTTACAAATCGAAATTTATGTCATAATGATCTGAAATTAACTGCCTCCGTAGCCTAGTGGTATGGGCGTGTGCTTTAGAAACCGGAGGTCGTGGGTTCGAATCCTACGTGGACTCAACAAATTTTCATTGTTGTTTCCTAGTTGGTTAGGGCAATTTGGGCCGATCACCCAATTGTCTGAAAAGTAAGATGATCCATACGTCGGATGGGCATGTAAAAAGTCGGTCCACCCACCAACCGCATTGGACCAGCGTGGTGGGATATCGGTCAAACCCTAATGGATAGGGGTGTATTAGGGAGGCCTATGTCCAGCAGTGGACTAACAAAGGCTGATGATGTGATGTGTGAGTGTGATCTGAAATTAAAAAAGCCCATTCCATGGCTAATTTTAACAAACACTTTTTACGGAGCAGACTCATCATCTCACCAATAGCTTATTTTCTTTCATCCGTCTAATGGAAAATTACGGTATGATTGAAAACGGTTTTTTATATAATTAGTGCTTTTACACATTTAATTTGAGTCATGAATACAGAGAATATTGTATGTAATGGCAATAAGTCTATATTATTGACGGATGAATAAAATGAATGTTCGGTAAGCATCGTATATCCAAACGGAAAAGGAACATTTCATAATAATTTATTAAATTAATTCAGTCCACGGCAATTCGGTCAAATTTCACTAACATCTTCAATGTATAAACTAACACCGTATTAATTAATTTGTTGATTTACGATCGACGTTTCAAAAGTGTCAATTAACTAACGACCATATAGAGATATTAATGTAAATGAAGTTATATTAACACCTAAAATGAATTATAAACGACCACACGGAATCCTAGTAACCTTTAGCCTAGACCAAATATGAAAGTCGATATACATAACCGAGTGGCACAGCTAGGTTAATCGAGTGTTCATTTGAAGACAGGCAGTTAACTAGGTATTGGTTAAGTTTCATAGTTGAAGGAAATATGTGAGAAAAGAAACAAGGACACTGTGAGTCGTTTTAATTCTTTAAGAAGAAAGAAATAACTGCGATAAAACATTACTTGTTATAAGACTTCTTAACATATTTTAAGTAATATTTGCATAAATACTTTTAAAAATTAGATAATTATCTGATCTAAATAATCAACGTCACCTAATTATCTGAAGTCGTAAAATTAATATTTGAAGAATAGATCTTTACTTTGGTTCTGATAACGAATGAGATCAGTTTAAGTTAAGTTCTAATACGTACTTAAATGTTTAGTAAAATGAAGGCAGTTGATAAGAAGCTTAGTGTCAACCGTCTTATGAAAGTTTTTAATAATCGTTTGAAATAAGGTAAATTATACGACCGAAACTTCGTAAGCCTTTAAATAAACTACAAACGAAATTGCTCGCTCTTGCTATTTCAAAACTATACATAACTGCTACGTTACGCAAAGATGTTAATAATATAACAAGACATTTGATGCGTGAAATAACGTGTTATTAAATCTCATGGCAATTAATCTAAAGACTTTAGGATTCACTATTTAATACTTATTTTCTGTGTTTTCTTATACTTAATTGTCTTTGATTTTCACGAGAGCAAGGAAGAAAGTCTTCTCTGCACGAAGTGAGCCGCCGTTCTCACTTCAGATTTAATTTGATGACATCGAACGCTCGAACAGGAAGCAGAGGACGGAGCGGTTGTTAGAGCTAGGAATATTGTTCCATTATAGATTTGTTCGCTTGTATGGCAGTTGAAGCATAGAGGAAAAAGAGCTAGTTACAGGGCGCCTAAACGAGAAATAGCGGTAGCGGCGTTCGGAAAATAGCATGAATTTCATAACCCTATTTATATTTAGTTTTAAATAGGCGCAATAGAGGATTTACGTAATGGTTCTAGCAGGTACGATTCCGATATAACGGGACTTTTGTTCCCGTGAGTTGTAGGAATTTTCTTACGTAAAATTAAAATATTGGAAGACGTTGATAAAACAAGCGATATAGCTAAGTCGTTTCAAAAACTGTTAAAGGGGCTTTTGAAAGCGAGTCTGACAATTATTAATCTTTCGTTTTAAGCATCCATTTATTCATCCTAAATGAATAAAAAAACACAAAGTTATAATCTACTTGACGTTTGAACCCTCGCAACTATTCTTAATCCGTCCTTATATCTTTATAGAATCGTGCGTTGCTTTAATGTTTAATGAAAATTTTGCTTTAATGAAAATTTAACACTGACATTTTACATATATTTTTCTGTAAGACTGTCAAATATAATTCTAATAGTAATTAAAAACGCTTATATTAGTTCTCTATATATACACAAAGAATACTAGTACATTGACGGAAACTCACAACATATGTTATATATATCTATATATATTATATATATATATATATATATTTATATATATAAAAGGTTATAAGAAGCAATAGTTTTAAAACGTACACATGTAATATAACACAATTATAATTTTCAAGTTTAGGTAAACAACTCTATCAATATTGTAGAGATTAATGCACCATTATAAATAACATTAACCACAACAGTGTATGCAAGCTTTTCACCCAATTTTTTCAATAGATAGGTTGACGATTTAATACAAATTAAAAAATTAACAAACATGTATATGTTAACTTTCGAAAATTGATATCATTAACAGGAAGGAGCAGTAGAAAAATAATGACAGTGTCAAATGTCGAACTAATTATAGGTATGAATATCTTATAAGGTAACGGCTTTTACGTAACTTAACCGAAAGTATATTATGATAAACTAATGATCATTTTTCGTTTTATTTGATCTTGTTCTACGTTAATATAAAAAGATTTTTGATAATTAAAAATACGCATCGTACATGAAAGTAAATAATATTTCTTTTCTACGAAAACAAAAGGTTACTATAATAGCGATTAACAGCAAATCGTTCGACTGAAAGTCGAATGATCTATGCGCCAGCTGGGCATAGAAAAATTTAATCCCAGTTGTCAAGACAAGCTTTCGAAGTCTTTAGAGAACTTAGAAGTAATGTTTTCAACAGCAAGCCATTTAGTTGTGTTTACTTTTTTTTTATTTATTGACATTTTCCAAATCAGCTTTGGCTGGCTGA
The DNA here is from genome assembly GCA_029286875.1 of Lamproptera curius. Classification (NCBI taxonomy): domain Eukaryota; kingdom Metazoa; phylum Arthropoda; class Insecta; order Lepidoptera; family Papilionidae; genus Lamproptera; species Lamproptera curius. The sequence goes on along the minus strand of JAGSMT010000063.1, from coordinate 1,001,120 downwards.
GTTCCATTTCTAATTCCGAGTTCAATTTATGATGACCTATTCTTTCGATTTCCAACCATATTTTATAACCGTTACACAAGGCGTTATTAATTTGAAAGCTGTTCTGTTTATAATGCCACCTACGTTGGTGACAGTTCTCTATTGTATATAATGGAGACAAATCCGTATTACTCGTATAACGTTGTTATTTATTACCCACTAAAAGAAGAGATTCAGGTTCCGTAATACTTAAAGTCCGTAATTAATCACCTAGAAAAACCCACTTGATTAGCTTAATAAGTGACTAGCTTAATTTATTATTATTAAAAACCGGTGGTTTGAGTCTTGACACTGCCAATAGAGCACAACTAGAATAGAAATAAAATTGAAGCAAATAAATAAAGCGTTTAGATGACACCAGCTTCTTTAACTATTACCACTCGAGGATAAAAATATAAAGAAATTATTAATTCTTTTTTTTATCTTTATCATCATCATCATCATCATCACCAGGCTTTGATAGTCCACTGCTGGACATAGGCCTCCTCTTATACACCCCTATCCATTAGGGGGTTCTTGTACCGTATTCCGTCACGCTGGTGCAATGCGGGTTGGCGGGTGGCCCGACTTTTTGCATGCCCATCCGACGCATGGATCATCTTACTTTATATACCATTGGGTGATCGGCCCAAATTGCCCTAACAACTAGGAAACAAAAATCAATATTTGTTGAGGCCCCGTAGGATTCGAACCCATGACCTCCGTTTTCTAAAGCACAGGCACCTTTCGGCTGCGGAGGCAGTGAAAGTTTTTATCTTATTTACCGATAATTTTTAAAGAACTATTTTTGAACGATTGCGAAAACTGTTAATTTTATTTGGAAATGTTAATTTGATTCATTATGATTCTTTTAAAATGTAAAACTAAAGGTTGGTTGATGGTTATTTACTGTTGCATGATTATATTTCAACTACGATTATGGCGTATCGGCTTGTGTAATTGTTATAGCTTGCGATCAAATTGGTCAAATTGGTTAATTTGATCTCCATATGGACATAGATTACAGTTTTCCTTTTGTTGATTAGTTATTCACCAAACTTGGGTGTAATTTGCATAGGTGATTATTTACTTTAAAAGCGGTTTCACGAGTGTTGTAAACGAAACAAAGGTTTAAACTTTGACCGGTGATAGGTCCCCTGTTTACAGGAGACCGTCTGGGTGGGTACCACCGCGGTGTCTATTTCTACCGCAAAGAAGTGGTTTGAAGGGCACCGTAGCCAGCGTATTTACTGGATAAATGAGGCTTAACATCCTATGTCTCACGGTAGGCAACGCGTTGGTGATACCAGTATTGCTAATGTTTATGGGCGTCGGTGACCACTTTCCATCAGGTGGCCCCGATTGCTCGTCTGCCTGCGCATGCAATAAAAAAAAACTAAAAGCAAAATGAGATATTATCATTTTCAACAAATTCAATTCTTAAATGAATATTACACGAAATTCCAATAACTTAAATTCAACTAAGGTCATTAATTTTCATGTTATTTATATTGTTTTTAAAATTAATTAGTATTTTTGTTGCATAATATTTTGTAGGCTAGAAGCACGTAATTAGTAAAATCATCTTCATAAATAACTATAACACTCATCAAACCGGATAACGCTTGTTGCAATAACTGCAAGCACTTAATAATAGATATGAGGAATCTCGCAGAATCCGGTTTTTCTTATCCTGTAATTTTCACTTACATTTAATTGTTCGACGTTTCAGCAATTACATTACAAACTGTTACAAAAACTTATCATATCATAGTATTAAACAAACACGATTTCGGACTCCGTATGCATGCATGCTTAAATCTTAAAAACTGCGCAACGGATTTTGAAGCGGTTTCTTTGAATAAATAGAGTGATTAATTAGAGAGGTTAATATGTATAATAAATGCGAAACATTTAAAAAAAAACTCTGATAAATTTTGAGGTTTACAAGACAAACGCTAACTGTACCCCATTAGAGAAATCAAATTAATATGCGCGATGGTACATGTCTATCACTTAAGGATAACTCACATCTACATTTTTTAATTCTTCACATTTACGGGAAATAATGACTTATTTGCTAAGAAATTTTAAGCAGCAGCTTAATTCCTTATCAAATAAGGTCCAACCATCTATTCTGTTTCTAATATTTACCAATTACCAATTGCATTCGATTGCTGTTCGTTAGTCTCGCTAAAACTAGAGAACGGCTAAAGCTATCTGGCTAATTTTTATCTTGAATTATATGTGGAAGTCCAGAGAAACAAAAATTTAAAAGGTGAAATGAATATAAAAATTACGGGAATTGACAAAAATAAATTATTCCTCTTCTTTTACCTACATATTTGTTCTCGAGAGGTGAAAAATAAATAATTTCACTTAACTATAGTTAGCATATTTGCTACAATTGTTATTTACCTATAATTTTTTTTAAATGTTGATTGATAGACCGTATGCCAAAATATAGATCTTTTATTTCTCGATTGAGGTATTGCGAAATCTCCGGGTCAAGTAGTTTATAGTGATCAATATGGCTCTTTACAGCGTGTACTTCAAATTAGTATTCCCAAACATATTACAGATATCAGCTTACACTAAGTTACATGGGCACCTTAAACTTATTCCAGGTTCGTTAGATGTTCCATTGACATTTTACATATATTTTGTACATTATACAAATTGCCTGTTCGCATAGCTGTATTTCATTAACTATTAAATACAGAAGCATTAAAGAGATTAAGACAAAATGTTTCTCGTTTTTATATAATATTAGCTGTTGTAGTAATATACGATTTTTCCAAAAAAAAGTAGACTAAGATACTCCCAGTTACATCAGCTATATTTTAGAGAATGCCCCGGCAAAATCGGACCAGCAATACCAGAGATTAACCAGAACAAACAAACAGACAGACAAAATTAAAAGAAAAAGTTGTTTTGTTATATGTATTGGTTATATATCACAATGTAATCGTTTAAATCGATAATTTTGAGGCACCAAACAGACACTCCACTTGTAATTATTTCTATAAGTATACATAATATTCTATCGAAACTTACGTAAATATTTTTGCGATATATTTTTTAGAAAAGCAAAAAAGTAAAACAAATCGACATGTTCTCTTTGAAACCTTAAAGCTAATTTTTTTAACTGATATTCTGCTACGAATTTGTACTATCTTCTTTTTCTATTTCTTTCTGTCTATTATTTCAAGTTACCTTAGGTTACCGATGGACTAAATATCAGTAAAATTAAAGAGACATTTATGTTCTAAAACGTCTACTACGACTATAGAATCGTATTAAGGTAATTTTGCCCTAATTAACACACAGTTTCTCTGTCCCTGTATCCCTATGTATGCTTAAATCTTTCAAACTACGCAACGGATTTCGATGCGGTTCTTTTTTAAATAGATAGAGTGATCAAAGAGGAAGGTTTAAATGTATAACACATATCAAATCCACTAATTTACGGATTTTCCGCGTTACTTAAATATATTTATTCCCGACGTTTCGGATTCTTTCCAGCATCCATGATCAGTGGCAGACTAAGTTGGTATATGTCTGTATCCCAATGTTTTTTGAGATTGAAACAAAACAAGAAACATTGAGATACAGACATACACCAACTTAGTCTGATCATAGATGCTGGGTAAAATAATCGCGTAAATAAAAGAAATAATTATGTATAACACATGCTAAATGTTGTAGTTATATTTTCTATCAGCATAGCTCCCGTGCGAAGCCGGATCGGGTCGCTAGTAGGCAGTAGTAATAGAAAATATAATTGATTATGGTATACACTGTCACAATAGTTATGTCGGGAATTTTTACATGTCTAGTTATCATAAGTTATTTAAAATAACAAAAAGCTATTTTTATTGCACAAATGACATCTGACATTGTGAACATTACTTCAGCTAACGATGATGGCATAGTGATATTTCTCGTTGACATAAAATTGCGAACATGTCGTGACTAACCGATAAACTGTGTAGAATTTGTTTGATATCAATATCGAAAATATAAATTTAAAACATGATGTACTAAATGTCGTTACCTAAAAATTGCTTACTTTTAAAAATGTTTCTCTAAAAAGGTTTGTTTCATCTGTGATTAAAATATATTATTTGACAAAGAAGATTATACTCCTATATATTGACTCATGCCGCCTCCGTAGCCTAGTGGTATAGGCGTTTGCTTTAGAAACCGGAGGTCGTGGGTTCGAATCCTCGGGGACTCAACAAATTTTCATTGTTGTTTCCTAGTTGGTTCGGACAATTTGGGCCAATCACCCAATTGTCTGAAAAGTAAGATGATCCATGCGTCGTCACATCCACATTTTGCCCAGCAGAATACAGGTTGTGTATAAAAACATAATACGTAGTATGCTTTAAATTACTTATGTTTTTATTGTTATTATATTTATAATCATCATAGTAATGGTAGCGGATATTAAAAATATTTACAGCTCTGAGATACCTTAAACACCTTATTGTGGTTTAACCAATTAGTTATTTTATAATTGGACATGTTAGCAATCAGAAAACAAAAGAACAATTTTATGCTAGTTAAAGAATCAACTTTTAAAGTCATAAGCAGCGACTATGTTGCTGCTTATGACTTTAAAATTCTTGTCAATAAAACAACTAAAAATACTGTTTATTTTAAATTAGCGTTACCTAATAGTGGGTAATATTTATTGTTGTCGTATTTTAGAAATATAAGCATTTTACATTTCACTTAAGTTCTGTGATTGTCACAACAATTACGAAATTAAAAAAAGTAATATCTTTTATTGTAAAACCATTTAAAATCATTTGCAATTCCAGCTCATAACACAAAAGATTTACGTTAATATACGTTATATAGGTACCATAAATAGTTGTTGCCCGCTGACTTCATCCACGTGGTAATATATAAAAAAATCTATTAGTGTTTTTCTAATAAAAATGGCTCAGTGACTCCCAGTTACAACAGCGGAAGTCACGTCAAAATCAGGATCAGCCATTGTAGAGATTCGCTAGATCAAACAGACAGAGGGACAGACAGGCAAAAAGGCAAAACGTAAAATATTGTTTTCTTATATGTACTAGCTCCAAATCACAATGTACTTATTTAAAACGGCAATTTGAATGTTACAAACCGACACTAAATTTTACTTATTTGTAAAGCTTTTAGGGAAAATATCAACGCGTTGTCAATAAATCAAGGTTAATATATATATTTTGTTCAATGGTTAGGTGAGGTTAGTAGTATATTCCCCGATTCTCGCTTTGTCGAGCGGTGGGGCTCAGTACCTGCGGCTTGGGCCAGCCGCAGGGAAGCTAAGAGGAATCTGGCCGGCCTGAGGAGTAGGACCGGCCGTGGAGGCGGCTGCTCCAAGCTGGCTGCAGAAGCCAGCTTTGGATGCACCTTAGAGGGTGCAGCGGACGGGGAAGAGGCGGTAGACGCGCTGCCATCCCTGCCCTCCTCAACCGAGAAGGAGTCGCGGGGGAAAAGGAGTGTCGGTATTCCGAAGGCCGCTCTCCCTACCCTCCGCGACTCGGCGAGGCCGCACCACTGATGCGGTGTGGAGGGGCCGTGGGAGGAGGGGACATTTGGCATGGTGTCGTTGATCTCTCCTCCTTCTGCGGCCGAAATGAAGCTAGCGGCGGAGCTTAACATCCGGGCCGCCGCTGGGGGCTAGGAGGGAGTCTCATCCCTACGTGGGCTGGGAACTCCCGGCTCCCATGGCCCCTGCGTTACAGACTCGGGGGAGTCTGTTACCTAACTACAGGGGATGAGATGAAAGGCGCGTTAGTTCCGACGCGCCCAGAGGGAGGCAGATGGCCGTAGGGCCAAGATGGGACTGCTTCGGCGGCCAGCGCTGGTGGGGTTGCAGATGAGTGGAAGCACGTTCCTGTGATCCCACCCTAAAGGCATTAGGAAGGAACAACTTGGTGGGTTTTAGTCGGTGCGAGTCCGACATAACCTGTCTTTGCTCCCGCGAGGACGGGTATGGATAGGCATTTCCCCACGGAAAAAAAAGGTTAGTAGTATATTATATTGTTGTACTGTTATCATACATTAATTTATAAAAAGAATTCAAATGAAGCAGAATTTGAGGCGATGACCCCAATGCATTTTATGTGAAAAATAACTCAAATATTTTATTTCACAAGAATATAACTTATTCGTGACGCTGTAATTTACTAATCGCATTGAAAAATTGTTATTTTTGCAAAACTGTATCGTTCAATGCTTTTAGTTTAATGAACTCAATGTTGCGAATGCTTTTGATAAGTATAAGCATTTTAAAAAATTGGAATAATAAAGAGAAACGACATAAAATTTTAAAGCTAGCATCCTATGTATATTACATTTAAATATACATTATGATCATAACAAGGCCTACTATTCTACATAGTGTTTTTATTACTTATGTCACATTATTTGTAATTAATCAAAACCAATACTTCGTTCTTGATCGTTCGATCTGCGACGAGTCACGAGCAAATCTAATAATTGTAGGCGTGCTGTGTTTACCGCGTGTTATAATATGTCATGGCGCCCGCGGGCATTTTAATGGCCTTTGTCTGACATTTCGTTCCGACACGCGGCTCGGTTAAGGTCTCTATTCGGAGCCGCCTAAGCCTGATCTTTGGGTTCACCTGAGTACTAATGTCGTCCGCATAGCTGGCGTGCCTTTAGGTTAGTGTGCTCACACCCTTAATTTCATATGTTCTCTGTAGTCAAATGATTTATTAAGTACGATTAAGAATATTATTATGATAGTAACTATATCTCAAAGTTTTCAAATAGCCCAGAGGACGTAAAATGAAGTGAACAAACATTTTTGAAGTTAAACTTCTTTTCTTTTATGTACCAAATAAACATAACTTCCAACATACTCACAGATGCATAAGTAAGCACACACTTTTTATAGAGAAAACGATATTTTGTTCACCTCTAGCGGCGGGTATGTTCTGTCTACTAGTTTGTTTAATTTCTTATTTAAGATATCAGTTGTTATTTTCTTAGTACATAGAGCATAAGTATTCAAATTCAGAGGTAGTAATAAAGAAAATATAAATAGAAACTAACAATAAGAGGTACTTACATAATTCTGCTTTTATCATAACACCTTTAACCAACACTATTTATAAAAATGAGACACACATTTTAATCTCGTATATGAAAAATGTATAGTCAAAATATTACGTTCAGATTTATTGATTGAATAATTATATTCTATTGTAATAAAAAAGTCGTAACAACCTAATGACAAATTGTATAAGACAGATGTCAATAAATTACGGTTGATTAAAACGTTACACAACAATTACCTAATATTAATCATATTCACAGTGAATAATGAGTTCATTAAACTGAGAGCATTACACGATACTTCTACGAGTGATGAAATCAATCGAAAATGTAATTTTTCAGATTGTTAAATTATTAAGTCGCGATATGGATTTGTGAAATAAAAGCTTTCATATAACTGTTAATTAAATTCATAAGTAAAATTGATTTTAATTTTCACCTCTTGGGAACAAATATGTTGGTATAATTTATTTTGCTCAAATCCGATAATATTTATATTTATTTACCTTTTAAACCTTCCTGGACTTTCAAAAATAATTCAAGACCAAAATTACCCAAATTGGCTAAGCCGTTTTCGATTTTTAGTGAGACTAACGAACATCAATTGATTTTTAAATATATAGATATATAAATAACAAATTATGGGTATGCTAATATCGATTATTGATTCTAATCAATTACGAATCAATAATCGATTTTGGATGTCTCCAGGAGGCCAATTATGAATGGCCTCCTCGTCGTAGATATTCGACATCTGCTATATGCAAGGGAGATATTATAATGAGAGACGTGGAGAAGCATAGGCATGCATTCTATATTTCTTCTCTTTTACTCCGTTGAGACCGACAACCAGCTCCACCGATTGGAGATTAATGTGTATGCTTTTGACAAACCATCAGCTTGTAACCTAGACTTAACCAACAAGAAAATATAACTACAAAGTTGTGGAGTTCCTGTATAAATTGTACCCAATACCACAGCTTGTAAAGGCCAAGTCTAAAGCGCTGCGAATCTAGGCAGTTAAATAAATAAATATTTTAATTATATGACAGAATATGATGTAAGCCACTTTGATGAAACATTCATAAACAAGCCGCAAATAATTACAAAAAGTCTATACAAGACAATAAAAGATTTGCATATTCAAAACATAAATGCAAATTTTAAACACAGTGTACGTAAGTGTATGTAACCTATTTAAAATAGAATCTCAGCGTATAGATTATCGATTTACCGGTCACGAAAGTCGAGTACGAATTTGCATAGAGATATAAAAACAGATGATGGATGGATTGAATTGTAAACGAAGGTACGTCTAGGTTTAAGGTCAGCACGCGCTCGTAATATCCGGGTAAACGCGTTTAAATATTAAAATTTGTCCTATAAACTTAATTTAGTCAGATTAACTTTTCTATTGAGTGCAATTGACCTATTGAATCAAAATAAAGCAGTTAATATGCAGGCCATGGCTGAACTGGGCTGCGAAATAATTGAGGTCGCATGTGAACCAATTATTTGTGTCTGCGGTGAAATTAGCATACACATAAACATGATGTGTATCCATAGGGCCAACGGAAAGTTATCTTCTAATAAGTATTAAATGTATAGAACAGATTAATGATTCGATTCGTTTGTTCTTCCATTCTTCTGTTAATAAAATAACAGATGTTAATCAATGCTGCCATAAATCATAGACCATAAATCCTTTATCTTTTAACACTTGTTACGTACAGTTTTTTTTTTACATTTGTACAATGTACACTAATCTGCTCTGTAGCCTAGCAGTATTGGCCCTTGCTTTATAAACTGGAGGGTTCGTATCCCGCGAGGAAACATCTTTGTGTTTTCAATGTTTTCTGATTGGATAGGAAAATTCGGGCCGACCACCCAATTGTCTGAAAAGTATGATGATCCATGGGTCGGATGGGCATGTAAGTTTAAAATATTGTAAGTAACAATACTTTAAAATGGCTTTATTGGTAAAGGAGGTTACCCACTTTTATGTTTGTGTAGCTCCAGAACATTTTCAATTTCTAATCACAGCTAAAAACCAAAACTGACAAAACCGCCGGCCTTGGGCTATACCCCCAAACCCATACTTGGAAGACCAAGTGATAGAGACCAAGTCTTTAACAAAAAATCCCAACGTCCACCTACCAACGGCATTGGACCAGCATAGTGGGATACGGTACGAAAACCCCCTATGGCATTAGGGGAGGCCTTTATCCAGCAGTGGACTAACACAGGCTGACAATGATGATGATGAAATAATTCGCTATTTTAATTAGCGCTCAAATTTTGCCCAATCTCGGCTAAAATAACACACATTAGCATTTGACTTTGAAAGTTTTATTAATAAACTTTAAAGATGTTTTCGGCTATAGTGAAGATGCAAACAAGTTTAGCTTCAAGGGCGTGCACAAAAATCCGCAAGAAGCTTCAAAAGTATTGCGTAACATTATGTTTCGACACGCTATTTGCGTGTACATTCGGATTATATTATGTACGCACGTTCAATACTTACTGATGCAAGAAACAACTAGTGAAAAAAAAAAATCCGCTTATATCGTGCTTGTTGTTTAGGTCGGACACGTCTTGACTGTGCAATCTAGAGACGAAATTGAACACATGAAATGTCCTAGAAAATGAACAATACATTTGCATGTTACGTGATTCCAGAGCTGAATATGCACTATCGTTTCAAAAATAAAGGTACCAAGAATCTATAAGCATTACTGTTCACCTAGTAGGTACGTACTTCTATATATATACATTGATCAAGTTGCAAGCGCTACGACAAACGCTAGTATAGCAACAGCTGTAGATGTATTGCGAAACTAAACAACAATGTGCACTTTGCATACGGATTCGAACACACACGGTCCCGCTTCAGCCTATAAGGATTGTCTCGCTAACACTTTGACTTTAACTTGTCGAGTTGCACATTGCTCAATATTCTGAGAAGTCATAATTCTGTTCCTGTATGGGTGAAAACTATATTTGTTTTCTATATAATGCTGTGTTGTATTCACTTTACTATTTGTGTCAAATCCATTACGATTAAGAAAACGTCTAGTGAACTATCAGATCCATTAATTTAACACACGACACACAACATAATAAATCCTTATTGACAGTATTAAGTAACATCTACCTGCAAGTTCAAAATTTTGAACATGAAATATTTTCTTACTATTTAATTAAAACAAAACAAGAAATTGATCGCAGGTTTTTGTTGCACCTAAATTGAAGTCAGATATGCTCCAGGCATATAGATATATTTGATTTTATAAAGGCTGATTATGATTATGATAATACACCTCGTACTGGTAAATATCATAAAAACAAGCTTCAAGCAAAGTCATGCCAAAACATAACTCTGATTAAATGAATATGTTAAGGCAACATTGACTTCTTGACAGCAGAACAATAAAATTCAAGTTTCCGATAAACTAAATGAAATCACAAGTACGAAATTACAAAGAAATAATTTCAATGTGTTAGATTGAATAGAATGCGAAGGCCGCAGAGGTAACAATAATGATTCATTTAAAGAGAATAAATAGGTAGGCGCCGGATAATAAACAACCTGCCGAAGTTGCAACGAACAATAGCATCCATTGTGCGTCCCACGAGGATGAGTCAGAAGAGATTTGATGAAATATTACGATTAAATACTTTTATTAAAGTAATACATTCGTAATGAAGCTATTATACAATGTTATTTTCTTAATTAGCTTGTCATGTTCCCGTTTCATTGGGAATTAATTGTTTTGAGTTGAGAGAAACATTTTTTATAAGAATGTATGCTCCACTTTATTTTATAGGGATTAAGAGATGCACAGATGACTTAAGCTCTGGTTGCTACCCAAAGATATTGATCGGTGTGTTTAATTTTCAAGCAACTACTAAATATTATGGCGCTTTCTTACTAAGAGAAGCCGAAATTCATGCTAGAAATTCGAAGCAAAGAAAAATTTGCCTGCAAATTTGAATTAGAATTGCTTTTATTGAAAATGTTTAACAATTGCTTATAAATAACAAACCAATTAACGACTCGCGATTTAAAAAAAAAAACAATGAACTTTGAATAAATACGATTTGATAAATTATCAATCATGAGCGACAAGGAAAAGTTAGAATATACATTATTTTATAATCTGTTATTTTTTTATAACTCCCGTCCCAGCTATCAACTTAGACTTTAACGAGTATATCTACACATTCACCTTGACATACAACCTTCGTGTTAATAACTGATTAACGAGAAAAATATGAAACAAAAATCTCAAGACTTGACACTAACTTATCTTAGTGTTTAATATAAAAACAATCCCTTATTAAAGGAATATTTTAAAATATGACGACCATGATATCAATGACTCTCAATTGCATTTAGTTTCATTGATATATTGTTAAGTATTAAAACAGTATCTTGTAATAATCTTGTTTATGGCTTTACTATATATATAAATATATATGTTTGAAATCGATAACATTTGCGCTTTAAGACTCTAAAAGTGAACACCTAAAAGTACCACCTTTATTGCCCCTTACGCATACATGTAATAAGTAGTCAGATTGTTTCCATATTGTTTGGTGTATTTTTATTATTGGTATTTAGTTTCTATTATTACAATGATGAATTACATGCATAACAATTTAACTATTTTCGTGCTCAATATGTTTTCTTTATCTTTTGATTCCAGAAAGTTAATGCCCTAATAGTGTTCAATATACTGCTAGTAAAGGCCTTATTTTTGCCGCAAATAAGTGGGCGCGGTGCTGATGATTATGATCTACTATCTTATTTACGAAAATACAAACTGGATTTGCAGTGCATCATACTGCACCTCTTACAAGTGGGATGTATACATCAGACGGGAAGTATAAAATCTCTTGTCAATCATAGCAAGTCAAGCTAAGTGATCACGGAGGAAAGCAACGAGCGAACCATTAAACAGAAACGTGACTAGAACAAGCATAAAAGGTTAAATGCAATTTCTTTAGGGTAGAGTGCTGATTTGTAATATATTATTGCCTTTTTATTTAATTTACTAATGAAGTAGTATTAACCACATAAATGGCCTATGTTTTCTTGCGTTTTACGAACCAGAGGTCATATTGGGAAGATGCAAATATTAATATTAATTGCTTATAGCAAATTAAAGAATTTTGAGTGAAGTAATTCGATACAGCGTCCCATATTAATTTATACCTCAGCTATATCAGAGACCGAATTGTCATAAACAAAGCCTTATTAGTACCATAAAGTTAGCCACGGTTTTCGGTATCACCATTCGACATGGCCGCCAAAAACCACCGAATTCACTTTTTGCCATTAGTGATTGACATTAAAATTTGTATAAATAAAATTCATCTCTTATTTTAATAATAATAGCTGTGTAAGCAATCTGTATCACCCTGCATAAGTGAAAAAAAAAATTGTGTCATATCACTTTAAAAATTTCTAATATCTGATCTTCTCTATTAAAGCAACTATCGTTCTAGAAGTTTCTTAAACCATTTGTTCATAATAACACAGCGTTTGTTAATTCCTTACGGATACAATGCTTCTATTGGAAATCAATTATGATGCGACTAAAGTTTACATTATCTTAATGTCATCACGCGAAAGAATGCAACATTGAATCGATCTCCATGAATAATCTCTAAAGCCTCGAAATGTTGAGGTCACGAAATAGTCTTGAAAGTGTAAACACTGTTACGAAATACATATTTAAGCTCACACTTAAATGGAAGCGTTTTTTGAAAAGTATCAGGTGTAATGTTATCAATTTCGAATTCCTTTATTTTGTTTATGTACGAAAACAAATTGAAGTGTTAAAGCTCCCAGTCGGATTAAATGTCAGATGATTAACCACTCCCTGCATAGACATTTGACTTTCGCTTTTCTACGAAGAACTTAGATTGATAGAAGTTGTTAGAAGGTTACGACAGTTCTACTGTTTTTAATTCCTACACAATGCTGAAAGTTTGATTGTTTGTTTGTTTAAACATGCAAACAAGCCTACTTTGCATGGTTAAATGTTAGAAATCACTTGATGATTTTCATTCTATTTACTAAACAACAGGGTGTTAACAATTAGCATATATTTTAATAGTTAGCTACAATAGCCTCAAATCATACATATGCTAATTGATTCTGTGAGATCTATCTGTAATTTTTAGTATCTTACAGTGCAGCTAGTGACCATTCAAATCCATGAACATGTATTTATACAATTGTTGCTTTTGCGTCCGTAATACACCAAGATTGTATTTCCCTGAGATCTCCTGTAAAAGGGGAAGGCAAGCGAATACATTAAATCTTGAGCTTTATACTATAGAAATGCTTAGATATTTAACGTATGTAATATCATTTTAAAGATACGAAACTATATATTTCAAAGTCCCTTAACATAACATGAATGAGTATTACTGCTTGAATTGCTAATTCTTGACGTCATAATTACGATTTATCAATAGAGTATCTCTTCAGAGACTCGATACTTAGAACGACGTTATCTAATGCTCCTATTTAAATTATCAATACAATACTATTTAAAGATTTGAAATGCATTCAAACTAGCACAAACTGATAGTATTTTGAATATAAATTGTTTCTGAATTGCTTTCTACTATGTTCTGACGTATACAAGCAAATCACGTAATTATCACTGTAAGTAATCCTCAGTTCAAAGGTTTAAGCTTCACTTACTAAACGGTGTAGTTAATTAATATTACTGTACTACTATTTGACAATATCAATTCACCAATACGGTTGTTAAAAATTTTGGCAGCAGAGCGATATAAATAAAGCAATAAATATAGAACATTATTTTGAAAAATCAGACTAAATAGGTTATCGAACTGTTTCTGTAAATATTATTTATAAACAATAACAAAATAATTACTAACCACGATCAAGATATTTACTCCAAGGTCTCAGGATTTATACGCTCTTGGTGGCAAAACAGTAACCGTTGCACATAGCATTTTGTACTGTATACATTATTAATGATTATTAGTATTTTCTGTACCTACAATTTTTTTTGTAGTATCCATATTATTATTTATTATTATATTATTATTTACCTATTTACTGGAATCTGCTACTATTTCCATCATCATCATCATCATCATCATCATCATCATCATCAGCCTGTGTCAATCCACTGCTGGACATAGGCCTCCCCTAATGCACGCCACCGCTTCCGATCTTCGGAAGCGGAGGCCTACGTCTATTCTCATCCAGCCCACACCGGCCACTTTGCGAATGTCGTCACTCCATCTTGCCGCAGAGCGTCCTACACTACGTTTGCCGAGCCTCGGCCTCCACTCCAGAACTTTCCGACTCCAGCGGTCATCAGTTCTGCGGCTTATATACCGGCCCACTGCCACTTCAGCTTACTGATCAGGTTGGCTATATCGGTGACTCTCGTTCTCTGACGGAAAGCTGCCCAGCCCAGCTAAATCCTTCTTTTGGCCTCCCCCTCAAAGTTGTATCTACCTAGTTCGAGCGTTTGCCCTAGGTAAACGTACTCCGAAACTATTTCTAGGAGGTGCCATCAATTACTATTTCCAATGACCCGTAAATGTATGAAAATATAATATATATTACTATGTCCAGTTCGAAATACTTGTTTTATCTTTTTCGTAAATAAAATTATTCATCTTAAAATATTATTAAAAGTATTATTAATGCGTCTCTTCTTTGAATAATGTAATTTTGTCATGTGCTTTTATGCTTAAGACACAATAATTTCGGGAATTCGGTTCCAGAAGTTTTCGCGACTTAACTTATGTAACATTAAACATTTGACGAAATGTAAAGTAATTATATAACGTGATAAAGAATTAACAAAAACAAAGTCGTGTTGCCAATTCGTAACACGATAAAGATTCAGTTGTTGGACTTCCTGAAAGCCATCTGATAATTAATCTTATTTCGTGTTATTATGACGTTCACGTTTTTACTTGTGATAAAAGTATATTTTGCAAGATGATCTTCAAAAATTATTTGTAACTATTGAAGTTTTTAAATTATTATCTATTAAGTAAGTGTACGAAACGAACAGGATGTTTACCTAATGGTAAGCGATTCCAGCAACCCATAATAGCAAAGTAAGACGCCTAAATCCGCTCTGTGCTCTAAGACGTGGGATTATGACTTGTCTCCCCAAAGACAAGGTGCTCTTTGAATCGCACCTCAGTAGTGTTTAAATACTAATGGTTTGTGGCAGAAATAGAAACCGCGGTTGTAACCCTCCAGTTGGTTTACTGTAAAATAGAGGCCTAGTATAGTTAAAGAAGTTATTCTGATACAATATACCAGCAATACCTTTATCGAATTCAATCATGACAATTATGATCATTCAGTTTTAAATTAAATCATTTTTACTTTCTTTTCCAAAATCATATTTAAAGTTCTAAAAACTCTGAGCTAATTTTTGCGTAATTTGTCTGCAGTTCAGGGTCCATATAACGACCCCAATAAAGAGTTGTGATGCAAGACTATCTGTCAAAATATTATTATTTAGATCAGTAATTTTTTTAGTTTAAGTAATATTTTATGATTAAGAAAAACGATATCAAACAAAGACTTAATAATTAATCAGCGTTTAAATTTGTATAATTAGCTAACAAATCTTACATTACCGTTGTTATCTATTATAAATTGACAACCAAAATATATTTTTAAGTTAATAAGTAAAAAATATTATAGATGTATAATAACTCTTTAAACTTACATCGCGAATTTCTTTTCTTCATACATACAGTTCAAAGGTAAATCGTACAGTATTTATGTTTATTTACTCTTGTAAACCGGCCTAAAACTTAACTAAACGTGATGTAGCTTTGGCATACAAAAATCTTAACCGCAAACGCGTAATGCGCAAAAGGCGTAACCGATTACTGCTGACAATCCAAGGCTGACGGTGTGCATTCTGGAGCAAAGCAAAACACAGATGAGGCGTTTTGGCAATGACAACCGATTTAATCTTGACTTTAAAGCTATTTGTCATTTTGAAACAGGCGTCACGTAAAATGTAAAGGAAAAATTATCTCTCGTGTTTTTGTTAACAGAAATATTTCCAAACGTGTTCAAGTTTGTTTTAAAATATTTGTAACCACATGTAACATATTAACATAAAAAAGGACTGTGAAAAAATATAACTGGATACTTTACGAAGCCCTTTTCACGATTTTTTTGCATATAAATATTGTGAAAAATATGTATAAAGAGTGACCAGTACGAAGCTTTCATGTTGTCTCACAATTTTGTCTTTATACTTGTATGGTCTTTGTCTTACCGGACTTGTGCTATGAGATTGTCAACCCGTAAATTCATCTTATCTAGCACAGGATCAACGTGAACGTGACATTTAACGTAGTACCATGTTCAGGTATTCTATGCTAATGTGAAGCAAAGGCATTGCCATAAGGCGTTCCAAACACTTTATGGTGTACAACAATCGTGACTCATGACTCATAAATTCAAACAGTCTATGCAAATTTTGAAACCGATCCTAATACGTTACTCAGCTAGATCTAGTTCCTTATAAAATTTAGGTCTCAGCATCCGCTTTGTTGGTGACGAAAGCACAATCAAACATGCTTAGCATTTAACAATTTTGGCGCCAAAATAAGAAATAGAAGATAATTGAATTGCTTATTTGCTTCTAGGTTGAATAATACGTGACATAACATGTAATGTTACACGATCACCTTACTCTATGATTCTCTTTTCAGTAAAAAAATATTTTAAAATTTACTCGTCTCTTTATGAAGGGATAATATTCCGTTAACTTTTTCTATGTCTAAAATAAACGGGAGATTTTCTAAAAGTATTGTATACTTTCTTGACATGACATTTTATAACCTAGAGTGGCGGTTGGCATGGTAAGTAATAATTTACTTCTAGATTTTATAACGAATTATTTAAAATAAGGACAATTAAATATTACTTAACTAAGTAAAAAATATTTTCGCTTAATCTGACATTCAATCACAGAAATTTATATTAGAACTAGCCACCCGCCCGGGTGCAATACTGATCTATTATATTTAAATAATACATATAAACCTTCCTCTTCAATCTCTCTATCTATTAAAAACTGCATTGAAGTCCGTTGCGTAGTTTCAAAGATTTAAGCATACATAGGGATAAAGGGACAGAGAAAGTGACTTTGTTTCATACTATGTATAGTAATATAATAACTAACAATAAATCATAGCAACAAGCACATTGAACATTTAATATGAAGTAATGGATAAAAACTAAGCATTCTCTCAAAGGTCAGTCGATAATTTCAAGAGGACTTGTTTAAAAAAGATTAGATTTTTTGTCTGACCTTGACTGGTATGTGTGAGACCAATTTATATAATAAAGCATCACGTCACTGTACTCTGACTTTATTAAAACTTAACCTATACAAATAAATAAATTTTCTTTTTCTCTTCAAAGTCTTCACATAGCTCGTTGGATTTAAAAAAATATTATGAAGAGTTTACTATACATAGATATAACAAAGACGTTTAGCATATTTTACATATGGACAAAAAATCAATAGCATAGGTATATCTCTATAAATTTATAATTATCTGTTCTTGCTTTTTATAAATGCAAAACTTTATGACAATAACACCAGCATGTTATAGTTAATTTAGCCCAGTAACTAATAAATAAATAAGAAATAGCATGAAATATAGATTAGATAATTACAGATTTATAGAGAAATATCTATATTTTTATTATTTCTATAAAATTTTTAGTATAGTGTATTATATAGCCATTGAGTTTAATAGTTTTTTTATTCAAAGACAAAAACTATTTACCCAGTTTAGGCTATACTGAGAGTTTATAACATCAAAATTTATTTGTTATCATATTCTTACTATGTATATTGTCACTTTGCTATGTTTACGCTAATGCGTGTTTTGAAATAAAGCTTTTAAATAAAACATAAATTTAGAAATCATTATTTGTCATTGATTGGAAGTTTGATACTAAAACAATGCCAATATGAAATATGTTTACCTATAAAAAGTCTATGTTTGGAGAAAAATGTTTTACTGGAACTAGAAATAGGTCTTTAATATCTACATTTTCTTACATATGATATGAGTTATGAAAGTGATTCAGGGAATTCGGAACGCTATAAAAATAACACCTTAATTGATGCGTTTTTATGCAAATATCTTCTCTAATACTTGGTATTTTACATGTGATAAATTTAAATAACAATCTACACTAGCAAATTCCTTGAACTTTAAGAATATACACTGATTATACACATTATGCAAAATTAATGCTCTTTTCATGCAAACGTTCATCACACAACAAGTTATTCAATTTGTGAAAATAGAAGACGTATGTAAAAGACGCGGGAATTTATCTAAGATGTTTGTTTTATGTTATTTTTTATTAATATTTGTATTGTTATTGTACTATTAAGAGATGTGCTTAGAATAATAGAATAAACATGTTTAGAAATAACTTAACGGCATAATATTAAAAGTTTTTTTACCGTGTTTTTTTAGCAAGCCTTGTGGGTTTGTACACTAAGCACAGCTATGATTTGCTATTTTCGGTCGATTTAAAGGCCCAACGTAAATATCTAGTGTTACAGAAACAGAATGTTGACCTTTGACACATTCTTTTTGTTATGTTTTTTCTATAATATACAAATAAAAAACCTATCGATTCGGTTCATAAACTTGTATTTATCCCTTGCAGTAGTACTTGATGAAAAATAAAAATAAAGTTGAAATATACTTAAAAGCTTACAAAAATGAATTCCAAAACACAAGGAGATAGCCCTCAAGTACGTACTAATAATAAGTAATATTTTAAGGCATTACCATCACATGTAAACTCTCTTATAATAAATAATTATTTCAATCTTTAATTATCATATATAAAGCCTTTAAAAATATGTTTGTTTGACTTTTTCCTCCTCTTATATCTTTCTTTTATTTACGACATAAAATTGATCTCCTAAAAACGTTATTAAATTTAGAAACGTTGGGTAACATATTGTGTTAGATATTATAAAAATTTTGGTATATTCTTATATAAATCTATATTTTGTATAGATTCTTCGAACGAAAAATATCTGCAAACAGACAGATGGTGGGCAGGTGTGTTCTATTTACCGGTAACTAGAGGGTAGACTTGCTGACCTACTTTCGAGTCTTTTAAACTATGTCGAAAACGAGTTGTTCCTTCGAAGCTTAAAAGACGCCATATGTTCGCACAATGACATTTGACGGGAAGCTGAATCAGCATTATTCTTTTAGATTTTTTACAACTATATTATGTAACCATAAATACAATAGTGTGTTCACCACGTTTATTTAATTTTGAATTGTACCATCTTTCTTAGAAAGAGTCTTCGTTATCGTTTGTTAAAAAAATATTGAGTTCTAACATTTTGTGCTACTAACTGAAATAAAAACATTTATAATATAGCCGAAATATTATGTTTTCTAATTTCTGAGCTTGCTAAAAAAATGTTATAGCTAATAATATCAGTTTAACACGGCAATTAAATTAATATATATACATTATGACAATTTTATGAGCGGAGAAATATACGTGAATAAAAAAACACCAACACATTATAAGTACGTATCGCACACTCCGTGTTTCTCACCCAAGGGCCTTAACATAAAATTTAACATAAGCATTATGTCATATATTAAATATAACTCGTAATTATTCAACGTCCAACTTATTATAAAACAGATAAGCAAGCGTAATCCCATGTCCTCTTTATGGCTCGTCGTCCTTAGCGTAGGGACACGACAATGTTCCATCTGACAGGCGTGTTAAATAATTGTTAGCCAAGTAGTTGAAGGTTCCGTTCATCATAAGGCCATTAGTTGTTACATCAATGGAATAGTGATGTAACTCAACATTAACTTTTTTTTTTGCTTCGCAAGATGTTGCCAGCTCGTGTATAATCACGATGTACATTATAAAACATGGTACGTTGCACACGCAGTATCATTAGGATGATTTTCAAAGAAGATTTTTTACTTGTATTAATGAGTGGAAAAATACCAATTAAATATAACGAACAGTAGAATCCAGATATCAAAGTTCATGTGCAAGCTTTGTACGAGTGTAATTACTCGAACGATTTATCGGCGAAGGAACATTTATTGATAAGGATACAAAACGTTATTGTAAAGTTTTCAGACCAGTAAATATAATATATTCATAATAAAATTTCCAGGGTGATGACAAAAAAAGTAAAGAAAAATGCAAAAATTGCATGTAGATATCAAGATGCGTATGTTATGTGTATATTTTCATTTTTATTGTAAAAACTATCACACTGGGAAAACATAAAAACTAACCTTTATCATCTGCCGCTCAGTATCACAATTATAATCAGTTACTCAACTTTTTTTCCGCCAGCTTCTAGACACTTTTAACTATCACTTTTCAACAGTGTTTAAATTTACTTTTAATTTATACTCTGTAACTTGTGTATAAAAATAAAATTAATAATCCGAGGAATATCACGAAAAATAAATGATAAAGAGACAGTTAATTTACTATAAATTACATGTTGTGAAGTTGTCTTCACGGAGCGTACTATTAACTGATCCAATACATTTAAATACTACTTATAGTACTTTAAAGAAAAATACAATAGGAAATAATGTGCCTTAAAGAATTGACTGTGGTAATGTAATTTGATATGAACACAAAAGCATTTTTTATAGATCACATCATGCACGATACCCATTCAAGCCTATAATGCATCCGGCTAATTCGACAAACTGTTAAGTTATTCCACAACAATGTGCATTGTTGTTTTACCTTAGTTTGTTTTATCTTTTAATTACACATGTTTTCTGGCTTTTTCAATCGACTATGATCACAAGCAGAATAACTTAGGCTGCTCAAAATCATGTAAAGAGTCGTCGAGAATTAAATATGAAGAATAAACGAAAAACAAGTGAATTTAATATTATAATTAATCGCGTAAATATAAGTAATCATTTACAATTTATGCCCGAAAATCATTTATTGCTCAATCATTTTATATCAATTCCTCCTAATTTTTACTTTTTTATAGTTGACAAATTAGATTTATGAATTATTAAAACCGTTTCTCGAGTTATATTCAAGAACAACCATATCTTTGTATTGATGCTTTATCGCTCAACTAATATATATAACTTATCTATATGGTTAATTTATAATTCCAAAAAATATTGTATTATGTATATGGTACTAGATAATAAGAAATAATTATACTTACACCAACCCGCATTGGACCAGAGTGGTAGGATACGGTCCAAAGAAAATGGAGACGGCGTGCATTAAGGGGAGGCCTCTGTCTGTCCAGCAGTGGACTAACACAGGCTGATGATATTTAATTACCAAAATAAAAAATATTTTTTGACATGAGATTCTTATTTGTATATAAAATTTATTTGAACATGTTTTACGTCTTAACGTTTAGGTAATATAAGTAAAACCGGGTTATTCGTTTTGTCACTGATAACAGTTCGGCCTGATCCACAATCGATTCTAAGTGCAACAAAATTTAAGCTATTACATCTACTATATGCACACTTAAAACATATAGTTTAAAACTACGCAACGGATTTTAAAGCGGTTTTCTTAAATAAATAAAGCTATTCAACAGGAAGATTAACATTTAAAATGCATGCATAATATTGTTTAAAACATTTTATACATAGCAAACGCTGGCTAAACTCCACGACATAAATGAAAATAATGTACTACAGTATTGTACTCCCTAAAAAGGTCAGCAACAAATTCCGCGACGGTATATGTCTATCACCCAACAATAAGCAGTTTTTGTCCTTTACAGTTTACGGAAAAACGGAACGGTAAATAAGCCGTTTGGCTTATTTACGAAGTGATTTTAAGAAATACAGCTTATTGCTCAAAATCGCTTATTCAATTAAGTCCCTTCAATGCGTTGTTCATTTTTTATAATATTTTTTAATTCATTTAATATAGATACAATGAACAATATGTTCTTTCACAGCATGTAATTTATTAATAATTTTAAAGATATGACAGATAACAGCATTGCACCCGAGTGAAGCCGGGGCGGGTCGCTAGTAAAAATAAAACTTAAAACGACTAGCGATTTACAGAGTTCTACAAACACATCGGCTATGAATGTAACACATAGTCATTAAAATAAAGTACCAAGAATCATCAATATGAGTTCTTTTTGTAACTCGTGGCCAATTTTCGATAGTAATGGAGTATAACTCAACTTCTAATGATATCAAAGTACCTATTTCGAGAGGGGAACTATAAAATCAAAACATCGCATTCGTAATCGCTTCTTATCAGTTTTCACCAATACTTTCACCTAATCAGAAGCATTTAATTACTTTCACCTCTAATTTAGCAGCGGGCCAGCTAATTTTAAACAGATATACATATTAAGATCTCACGATTCATAGATCAAAGCAAACGCTGTTCCAATTTCTATTAAAACAAAGGCTTTATCATGTTTACTATCAGCGTCTTAATAAAAATAGTTCAAAAGATAAATGGTTTACATCACAATAGAATTACCTACTTTTGATGTTTTGTGGCGTTCTAGGTACAATAACTAGACGTAATTTTATCAAATAATTTGGACATTGCTTGTGTTGTCTATGCCGTAAGTTCTAAAACTCTTAAATACAATAATTACGAATCTTTGAATGAATTCGTTTGAAGTATTTTAAAAGATCACACATATTGATACCGTTTCCGTGGCCTAGCTGAATTGGCCCTTACATTAGCTTTTTACTTACTTGCTACTTTGTATTCTAGCCTTATAAACGGAGGTTCAAATCCTGCGAGGAAAACAAATTTGTTTTATCGTTAATTTCTGGTTGGTTAGGACAATTTGGGCCGATCACCCAATTGTCTGAAAAGTAAGTTGATCCATGCTTCGGAAGGACATGTTAGAAATTCATTGTCATATTAAATCGCTTAGCTCCAAAAGTTATAGGACAGTTTAAAAGCTACAAATCTTACTAAAACGTCACAAAACCGTTATAAATTAAAATTACTACATAAAATTATATAATAAAAGCCAGTTCGTTCGCCATCTTAATTCAAAAGGATCCTAAATGTTTCGCAAGAAACTTACTTTTAGCCACTTCCGCATTCTAAAAATACATTCATATGTTGAATTAGTTATGTTAATAGAGTTTTTTATACTATGCTATAATTTGCAAAAGATTAGCACCTAAAGATTGTTATTTTTTTACCTTCTCTTCAAACGAGAAGCGTATTAATGATTTATTACATGTTATTATTATTTAAAAAACGTTTAAACGGACCCTGCTGCTATCGTTTACGTTTATTTTTAAAAACAGCTCATGTTTTCGCGCGTAATCTGCACCAAATCGTGTCAATTGTCAAACATATTAAGCGTGACGGCCTCGTGGTGCGGGCGTGATACAATTTCACATATATAACAAATGATAAGGTTTGTTTTAAGTTATCTTCATCAGGATCTGTGTAATTTTCCGCAACTGGGCGGCATTTGCGATATCGCCCGAACAATTACAATCATGTGCCATTTCGATAAGATAAGGCAGATCACCGACTGAGGCGCGCGTTGTATTAACTCCATCCATGTTGCTAGTTATCACTTAACCTTACCACGCAATTTGCACTGACATTTGACATTACAAAGTTTTCGTTGTATCCAATTGAATGCTCGCTCTTGATGTCTAGTCGAATTGCTGAACAGTTTTACGCGCACCAATAAAAATTGTTATCCGTAGACATTTCACGATTTACTCTTAATAAGGTCACAATGCATTGTGAGCCTATAGGCCGTTTGTTATTGATCGGAAACCCACGAAATGTCATGACATCGACGCATTTTATTCAAGGATGATTCAATGTCTATGCACGTAGCAAATTTTGGTTACGATCGCACTGATTGGCTATTTAGTTAGTCCTTGCGCTGACAAGGCTGAAATCTTAATTAAAAATTTGAATTTTACAACCAATTTTTTTAGTAGTAAAATAATTATAATTTTAGTACCAAAAATTGATATTAAAAAATTAAAACTCAATATGATTCTAAAAACTTAATATATTTTTATTGTTCACGGCATCTCAATATTAGAAGTCCCTTAGTGTTTAATAATCGGTAGGTTTATTACGAGACATATTTTTAATTTGTCACCATTGTTTATAAGTAAAACGAGCTTAAAAATTGATCCTAGGCATTTTAGGGACTCTTCTAATAAAACTTCAAAACTTACGTTTAACTAACTAAGCCTTACTATTTAATATGAGTAAAATCAACGTGTAGATTTAGTACGCAGACGGACCATGACCGGCCTCGATAACAATAGTTATCAAAAACTTATCAGCGATCAACTTAAACGTAAACAAATAAATACTTCGTATTGATTATATTATTTCTTTCTCAAAGTTCGTCTTGGTTTAACCTTGACTGTATTAAACATATGATTCAAGAAGAATATATAAATGGCCTTCTTCTGCCATATCGCTACAATAGCCAGTAATTGTATGTAATTATTCAATATACCTTTTCTTTGCATAGGTAAAGTCGTGGTATAGCAAGGATATCTTCAAATGAGAAATGAAACCTACGTTTATTTATGTTTTTTAATGCCAAGGGCTTTGCAAAATAATTTTTGTTTTATTCAGTTAGCATCATCAATATGAAATCTAGCTTTAATTATCATGATCTCTACACGTTTCTCCAAAACGATCTATTTACAAAAATGTCGATAAAACTAAACGAATTAAATCACTACACATAAAGTTAGACTTGTTCTGACATTAACGCAACTAGGACTTTTAAATGTTTTAATACTTAATAAGTGGCAATGGGCCGACCACATAGCTCGTGGAACCGATATACGTCGGGGAAAAAAATTCGAGGGGCTTTGTATGGCCATCGCATTGTATGACCCCACGAGATGGAGTGACGACCTCTGCAAATGCGCAGGTAGACAGTGGATGCAAGCGGCGCAGGATCATACCTAGAACTTCAACAGTTTTTCAACAGTAAACTTCATTACAATCACCCTAATTTTCTTTTCTTAAGAAGAAGGAAAATAGTTAATTTATGTAATAATATACTTCTTCTTTTCTTAAAAAAACTTATTTCAATCACTACATAATTTATAAAGAAATCAGTCAGTTGGCATAAAAATAAACTGACATAGAAAGGAGTAAAGAGTTATACGTCCCCTATTGTTTCTGGTAGAAGATTAAAATAAACCTTTAATAGCGACGTGTTTAATACGTGAAGTGTTTAATCAATTGTGTCAATATTTTTTACTAATATTTGTAGTTGAATGTTATGAACATAAATATCAAGAAAGAATCGCAAATTTAAAAAATTGCAACAAGAACTTAACGAACATTACAACTTAATTTTCTAATGTTACATTTTTATTACTTTTAAGCACACGATCTTCAATCACGTAACCTCATAAAGGTTAACGATAAATGTCTTGTATTTGACAGGTTACCATGATTGATAGAATGCGCTATAACCGAAATTTTAAGACAGTACAAATTGTGCCGAATCAAACAGGATTATGAAATTTGTATGTACTTACAGTCTATGTTAAATACATCATATGTTAAAGTATATGTTTCTAGAACTAATGCATCTTTTAACATATGCCAAAAGTCATATTCTGCTCTGGTGATAAGTGCCTTACATAAATTTTCTTTGTATAACATTTGTATTGTACAATACAAAGAATATTTAACAACTCAACCTATCGTTTCCGATGTGATAATTACATACGACGTTCGGTTACAGTTAATAACTTTAATACACGATCGATTAGTGACGCTTTCAATCGCCTGATAATATACGTTTCTATACTTGCATTTAGTAATATCAGCTTATTCATCATTTAAATGATTCTCGGGTTACTTAGCAACTACAGTGAATAGTTAATCATTGATTCGGAATCTTATCTCATAAACAGTGAATCTCTTATTATATCTTAGTGACTAGTATTAATATCATTGATGCCTGAGCTAGTAGTAAGAGCATGCTTAGACACTGGAGGTCGTGGTCTGATATGAGTAAACTCAACAAATTTTCATTGTTGTTTCCTGGTTGGTACGGGCAATTTGTGCCGATCACCCAATTGTCTGAAAAGTACAATGATCCATGCGTCGGATGGCATATAAAAAGTTGGTCCACCCACCAACCCGCATTGGACCATTGTGGTGGGATACGGTCCAAAAACCACCTAATGGAGAGGTCTATGTGCAGCAGTGGACTAACACAGGCTGATGATGATGATGATGAAAGTGAAAATATTACGATTTTGATACAGTATTAAAATTATTACGTATTTGTGCGGTATTTCAGCACAGAGTTTGTTTTGAGTATTCGAAGCACAACATCTTGGATAATCAGTGGTAAAGTCACGAGCCGCGCGTAACATACTTTTATGGTTGTGCTCAACTAATGTTCTTATTATGGCTTATGTAACAACACATAATGGACATAGCGTTGTAATTGCACTTTAACTAACGGGCGACGAGAAGCATTCGGGCAGACACGCTACAAGCCACTTGACATACAAAGCGGGTATATTGAAGTAACGGCTGACATAGTGTTAACATGTACTTTTTGCGAACGTGGCAACGTGTTTTGTATGTCTATAAAAGATTTTTGTTCAAAGGCGTATTACTAAAAGCTTTTTTTTGGACGTATTTTATTTTTGCATGTAGCGTAGTGCCATTGTGAAAAGAGTCGAAAAATTAAAAAACAGCTTAAAAAAAGTTTTCAAAATTCAACCAGCACTTCCTCTACGTCTTTTGTAAGATAAAACAACAAATTTTGTTTAAATATTAAAAAATAAAATTATAAATAACATTATTAACTTCAAATAAGTTATTTTGATCAAGTAGTATACTAATAATAGTTTTCATCTTTATTTGGAGTTAATTTTAAAATATATCTTGAGAAATCACAGTGTCTATATCTGTTTCTTTTTAGACATCATTAAAATTAATAAGAGGTATTAAGCAATTTGGATGACAATTATGAAAAAGGATTAAACGCTTACCTCATAGGTTATGCTCATACCGCATTAACCTTTGAAACCGATATCGCAATATTTATATAACACAGATATTCTTCTTTATAGTTTAGCAATTCATATTTCAATATAAACTTTTGTCCTGTTAGCTTAACTTAAATTCTTCCTAGTTGTACGAAATCAAAGTGCACACATGACAAACTCATAATAAATATCATCATTGAAAAGTAACTTGGCATTTATTTTTTTCTCTTACTGACGCAATATCTACTTTCGTAACTTGATTATTTTGTAATTACTTGTTGTATCATTTATTATTGATGTTAACGTTCATAAGAATCACTTAAAATATTCATAGTTTTATAATACTTATATTTTCTCTATTGAATATTGTTTTCATCCATATTTAGGAGCGTAGCCACATCATTGTTACTATCGCTGTGGAAAATTCTTATAAGAGAGGTCAAAGGATTTCCTCGATAGCGCGGGAAATGAACCAAGCAGTCGCATGATGTCAAATGTCTGCAATATCTCTTGACGACATACATCCGATTGGCCATTGTGTTTGAAATGGTGTTACATTGTTTTAATTCAAGAAAATCTAGAATAATGTTTTAAATACAGTTAACAATTAAAATAATATCCTTTCATGTTATATCCTTATAACATAGTAAGTTAAGTTTAGTTGTAAGTTTGCATACATGTTCCAAACAAAACAACACTTAATCGATTTATTTATTTCGAAATGGAACTGTACACTAACATAGTTCCTTTATTATTAAAAAATGACAAAACACCTTACAAGTATGCAGCATCACATCGCGGTGAATTTAGGTATTAATATTTGAAATAATATCAAGTAGGACACTTTAAATTAAATACTAAAAGTATTATTTACCGCATAATTGAAAGTAATCTCTATATTTAATATAATATTTACGCAATGAAACAATTCGCCGAATCTTTCATTAGTAGGTTTGTGTCCGCAAAAAATAAATGGATGCATAAATTTACACTCAATCTGTCAACACAAAATTAAACAGACCGCTCAAGCAACATAGAAAGATTACACAGTCGCAACATTTAAACATGGCGCATTGACGCAAATTTATGATTTATCAACTGACGCAAAGATTGTTCAAGATATTATCGCCGAGTGCCATTACGTACAGCGATGATCATACCTTATGGTTATTCGTTCAGCCTCTTTGCGATCTGATTTATGATTTGCTTGAGGGCACACATTACTAGCACGTAAATATGTTTAATAAAGTCCTACTAATATCATGAGAAGTTGTTATTATTATTCAAAGGTTTTTAGATTATTTCTCATTAAACGTTTACCTACAGTAGGAGAGTACAAGATATTGAATAGATTAGGTTGTCAATTATTTTAAAAACATATTTAAGTCGAGAAAAGCCTCAATAAAAATTTTGTATTTGCAATAAAAATATGTCTTTTTTGCATCCAAGAATCTACTGTATCTGACTTTATTTTGATAGACTTAGATATTTATATCTAGATTTCTGATAAAGGGATAAATTTGATATTGGTCTACACTCACACACACTTTTTTATATTTTCTATATAACAAACGGCCCGCTCAGACATTTTCTGGACAGGCATTATTTTCTTCTAGTTTAAAAGTTTATCTGAAATCAAACAACGAATAAACATAAAATAATACAATGTTTTACACATACTCTCTTGCACTGGCGATGTAAGCTCTTATTTATTAAAAGTATCTGGTATAAATATATAAATAATTAGTTTTTACTTTTAGTATGAACTTCGTGGAATTATTAATTGTGAATTACTCAAGTACATTCACACCGGATATATATTTATCATTGTTAAATATCACTATTATTATTAGGTCGACAAGCGAGATCGTTTAATCTTTCATCAAGTTTTTATAGATCATGTTTATTCGCCTTGTGAAAGTTTGGACAACTATTGCATTGTCTGAAATTTTTGCAAAGAAGACAGCATCTGATAATCGCGTACAGGTAGCGAGATGTGACAACGTTATCGGATATAAAAATCTGTTATGTTTGACTTGGCGACACGCTACCCAACTACTCTCTCTGATTGAGATTGTTTGATACATCCTATCATGTCTAGTACAGCTACCGGTTGTCTGATTAGTTCTTTGTGTTGCCATTATGTTGAGAAACACTTTTTATGTAACTCAAGAAGCATGACATTTCTGGACGACTTCAGTTATGTGAGTTCAAGCTAACAGATGCAATATGAAGGCGGCTTTCAATATCAATTGTGTAACAGTGCAACTTCTTGTGACAAATACAAAAAAAACGATAAAATAATTAATGCAGGTAGCTACTAAACTACGGATTGTTTTACTTTGCGAAATATTGATATAAACAATAAATTGATCATATTCTTTTCATTGAAGGGTTAAGACGAGCAGGATATGTTAATAATAAACAACACAACCACCCTGTAATAATAAAGCATGTCATCTTAAAAGAACGCTCGCTGCCCTGAAACATATATTGTGAAGACATCTCTTTAACCTGACCTTTACACTATCGAAACCCTCTAAAATGGTACTAAGTTTTCACAGTACTCATTTGTTGAAAGTATAGGTGATAAATTCTCCATAGATGTTCCTCTGAGTTACGTTTTTTTTTTCTCTTTTGCCAGATATATGTCCTATAAGTATTGTATGAGCATGTTTATACACCAAGTCATAAAAAATTCCTCCCTCATTCTATATCAACATTATAATTGTAACTTGAAATATTTCAGGTATTGTACATGTAATCTACACTACATTACTGTGACATTTAAATTATTTACTTCCTTATCTGATATATATTATAATAAGCAAAAAAAAAGGAAATGCGCTACGTTAATCACATTTTGTCGCGAAAAATCACATATAATCTGAGGCAGAAAAAACATACATAAATTACTACATACTATTTTAAAATTAATTAGCAGACTTTGTACTACCTCAACCGATATATTTTGTATATGATTTATCAATGTACACATTAAAAAAATCTGTAATAAATAATTAACATCTTTAGTTTATTTTTTACCTCTTCAGAACAAATGGACTTGGACTTCCACAAATAATTCAAGACCAAAATTAACCAAATCGGTTCGGCCGGTCTCGAGTTTTAGCAATACTTATGTATATATACTTACATTATATATATATAAAGATTTGGTATATATTTGTTCGACCTTTCGTAAGTAAACAATAGCATTATTTCTTATGACCATCTTTGAGGCCCTTTGCAAACAGTATCAGCGTTATCTATTTATTAATAGAAAAACTCGCTCGAAAGTCTGCACAGGCGACCGCCATGAGACGGGCCCGTGAATAGATCGGCCGATAACAGGTTCGTTGACGCCACAAACGTTTATTACGCGCGGTAACGTGATACGCAACCGACACAACAGCCTTAGACGAACGACGTTGCGTGACTTAATATATGATTTACTAAATTGCCAGTTGAAAAGCAGGTACTGTGGCATATTAGGTAAGACGAATTTTTCGTTCTTTCGCTACTGGTTACATACTCATAACAGTTATCGATCGAATATCGATCGAAGTTACCAGTACACATCGTATGGTCATGTACGGGTTAATAAATTTTAATAGTATACTTCTACAATTGCTCAGCGTAGTAACTTCCTTAGTAAATTTATCATTTGACATTGATCATTACCATCTCAAATCGTCACCAATATCATTTAAAAATTAAATTGGACGCTAATAACGACTATAACAAATTCCATTTCCTCGTCGGAAGTTGAACTATTTGAATTATATCGCTTCCTCAGGCGTATGACAGGCGTTACTAATGCCACAGACGGATATATCGAGGACGTCAGAGCCACTTTATATTGCAGACTACACGGTTTTGATGACAATCAAACGACCGCCGGACACGAAAGCCGTCCATTCGTTGTGCAACCGCGTGTTACGTGATGCGACACACGCGTACATCACTTGGATTTTTTTTTTTAATAGGATATTCGAGGGCTGAACAAATCGCATATTAAGTGTAATATTTACACCTTCTAAGCATCACGCTATTATCTATTTACGCTATGATAATAGTAAAACAGTGGTTTTAAAATCTTTTATCGTGAACATTGTGAACTAAATAAGTGATAACCAGTTAACCGATAACGATAGACTAACGTATTTTTATTTGCCAAATTCACCGTACAACCTTGTTATCTAGTTTTTTTTTTCCGATACTGCAGTGGGTAAAAGATGCTGTCTCCCGTTTAATGGTATTGTGGCTTATTAAATTTCTAGAAAAAAGAGACGTATCATCCTATACCTATATCTCAGTTGTAAATGGGACATGGCTTAATATTTTGTGAACGTTCTGCTCTTTTCGTCACGTCATTACAAAAAAAATTCAGCACGGTAACATCGAAATTTCAAGTTTTCACTTATTCTTACAAACTCACATTTTAGCATCATGGATGAAAAGATAAAATTTGTGATGAAGCGTTAATAAAATAGTGGAGGTTTTTACTGTAATTAGTACATAAAACGAATTTTTTCATTGAAACACATTTCGTTATGGTAACTATTATAACATTACACAACATGTATCTTCAATAAAAAACACATTAACTCTTGCGGCGTAACGATTCTGAGAGAAATATTTTATAACGCGTGTTCAAAAATTTATTTCTTCCTATTTTTATTTGCTTTCCTCAGTTCATGACATATTATAAATAACAGATACAAAGGAAGCTAAGAAAATTGTAAGCATTATTTGAACTTAATACCAATATTTGTAATTTATTTCACATCGATGTATATGATTTAATACTTTTTTATTTCAAATTTAATATACGCTTATTCGGTATTAGTATTATAATGGTTCTAACCGTATGTCACATCTTCCAATCACACATCATCATTTGCTTTTTTAAATCCAATATATATATCGCGCGAGAACATAAATCTGCTTTGAATCACACATATCTGAAACAATTGTTGTATTTTCTCCACATTTAAGGTGTTAAGACAATTTTTGTGATTTCATTTGCCTTACTCGATAACTCCTGCAAGAGCGGAATCAAAAATGCGTTACTTTCGAATTAGAAAGTTGTATTAAAAAAATTAATAGTTACATCTTAATCCTGTTAATTCCATTATAAATAAAATGTAGCCATTCATAATAGGAATATATTTAATCATCAGTCAGTAACAAGATTTACTCTGTCGCTTCGTGATTATTAAAAGGTATTTTTAAGGTATTTTATTGCGTTATAATTTATAATTATGGAAGGTACACCCGACGTTTCAAAACCTTGACTGAAACCTGAACCCTGGTAAGGATTGAAAATCGAAAAAGATTTAAAAGAGGGGCTTTAAAATCCGTAGAAGCGTATTATTTATCAAATATTGTATTCGAGAAAGCAATAAAAATGTCAGTTCCTTCGTATTTATATAATTGATATAAAATGCTCATCTCTTGCAACGTATACATTATTTTCGTATTAGCAGCATATATACATTAATTTAAGTAACATGTATACACCAAAATAAATAGATTTTAAAGTATTTTTATTTTCATTGGCCTTACGGAGTTATTAAAAAAAAATAGTTTAGGACTTGAATTAAAATATTGGATAATATATAACATAGTGTTATTGACATCATCTTTTTACTTTATTTTAAATCGTAATTACAGTTCAGAATAAGTTTATCGAGGTATCTATTTTGAGGCAACGTTAATTGCTTTTCATTATAAGCATTTTAGTTCATCATATTTATTGAGAAGTCAATGAACGATATTTGCCACCACTTTAAAGGTCTTTAAGTTATTGCTGGCACGCACAAGCATTATGTTTTTAATCTATCTCTTATACAAGAGTTTTTTTTCTTTTTGTTTCATATAAATATTGTGTTAAAAATTAAACAATTTCTATTAAGAAGTGAAAAAAAAATCTATACATTCACAATGTAATTAAAACTATTTTCATTTCAAAATGTTATATTTTGTTTAGTTCTTGTAATTTTATTGGGATATTGTGAAGTGCTGTGCCCTTTTTCACTATAAGTAAAATTTGGTCAGTTCTTCTTAATAAATTAATGCTTACTGGCATACAATTATGACTGCTTTATTAATTTTAATTCTTTATTTTTAAAACAGAATGATATAAACAGCATAAAGAGTGACGCTAACAAATACCTAGTCGTGATAATACGGTTTATTTCGGAGGTTATCGGAAACAAGTCGATGGCATTACGTGAGACAGATGATGACGTTTGTTCTGATAATGAACTTCTCGAATCTGTTTGATGCACTTACGAGATTAATCTTAAATTTTCTCATGTATACTAATTTAAATTACATTTACTCTCATCATCCAGATTTTAAAAATGTTCAAAATGATTAAAATAATACTTAATAAGTACATGTTTAGGTAGTAAAATGGCGATGGTCAGATGCAGTTTTGACTAGTATAAGGCAGATGAAATACCTTATAACCATAGATTTCACACACATATGAATGGTAGATAAATTATTCTAAAACAAAGCTATTAAAAATAAACGCACCAAAAACAGTTACATTAGACATTGTCCTTAATCTTTAGCATGAAATAAAAAAATTAATAAAGAGAGTGATTGTTATTCCTTTTTTTATCACTAACGTATAAAATATTTAATAAGTTTCTTAAAATACCCAATGAAAGGCAAATCCTGTCGATCATAGTTATTTCTGGTTACGGAATAATATATTGAGTAGCCATGACCACTTTAACACTTGTTTTTTAATTTAGCATAGAGTGCAAAGTCCAGAAGATAACATAGTCCGAAGCAAAATACAGAATCGTATTTTGACAAACAGATATTGTTATGTATGATAATTTTGTAAATATTTTTCCGTCAATTTAACATATGTGTACCAGAACAAATCCTATCAATAGGTGTAAAATACAACGTACTTAAATAATAAGTGATGACACATGTTTATGTGTTTATATATATTTAATTATATATATAATTTATATATAATTATATACGAATCTAGCTATTTTTCAAGTTTATGCAGAATTATAATTATCTCTAATATATATATATATATATATAAAATAATAATAATAAAATCTTTTTATTTTCTCTTTAACAAAGGTTTATACAAAGTATCTTAAAACTATTACAAAGGAGCAATGTCTTGGTAAAGAGACTAGCCTGAAATAGGTTCACATAAGAACCTGTGCTACAAGTAACTGGGCCTCTCCCCGGATATTAGTTTCGTATAAGTTTTAATATTTGACCTTATATCTATTGGTTTTTTTTTTTTTTCGCTATAGTTATGTGAGGAAGTTAAAGTGTAGAGTTGTCATGTTGAATGAGTTTGAGTAGTGATTTTGTGTTTACATGTATGTGGTGTCGTTGTTTTGGTAAGGGTGTACTTAAGTTTATGAGGCAGTATGTCGAAATAGTGACGCATGTTAGACAAGGTTGACGAGGATAATAAAATGAAGAGTGCTATTTGAAATATACAAGTAGTTTTTCAGTGTTGGTATAGTCGAGGCTTTTCAGGTAGCGTGTGTCTTTATTTTACAAGAAAATTTTGGATGAGAATAAAATTTAAGTTGTTTGTTCAATTTATTGTACAGATATGGACCGAGGTAGCAAAAAGAAATTTTCGATGTTGCGGTTTTCAGTTGGAAATGGGCAAACTTTTCCTTTCTTCGTCGTCTCATTAATCATATATGGTTTAAATTTTAGCTGTGAATGTTTCTTTAGTATTGTATAAAGTATAAAAGATTGTCTGACTGATAGCACGTCCCAGTGTTTGTACAGTTTCGACGTTGAAAGCGGAAAGGAAGGCCTGCCGCAACCTTGAGAACTGCTCGTTGTGCTCTTTCTACTTGTATAGGGTTGTTTTGCTATTCCCCCAGGATGTTATGAGTAAATAATTAGCGACTGACATAGACAGTTATAGACCATCTTTATAGTTCTTTGGTCCGACACATGTCTTAAAGTTTTAAAAATGTAGGTCAGCTTTCTGAGTCTTGTGGCAAGGATTCTGCATGTTTTGTGAAAGTTAGTCTGTAATCCAGTGTTACTCCTAAGTATTTGTGGTTTTCGACTCTACTTATGACGGGACATGGGCAAGTTAAGCAATTGCGGGCACACTTGTGGGCTTGGATTACGTGGTGAGCTGGTGGTAGTAGATTGCTTTTATGTGCAAAGGGCAATATTACTGTTTTGTCGACGTTTATCGTCAGGAGATATGACTGGACCAATCGCTTACTCTATTTAGATATATATATACACATATTGGCTACGAAGGCAGGCGAGCAGTCGAGCCACCAGATGGAAAATGGTTACCGACACTCATAGACATTGGCAATACCCGTGGTATCATCAACGTACTGCCTAACGTGACAAATAGGATGTTAAATCTCGTTTAGTAAATACGCTGGTTAAGGTGCCTTTCAAACCGGAACCCATAGTGCTTTAACAGTACTGCTTTAAAAAGGGGACCTATAAAACCTGTAAACTACTTACATCCTTCCAAATCTGGCTATTTTATTCTGTATTAAAGCTAAACATCCATAGAATTGATGTTAACAATGTATGGATTATGCCAACGAAACGAAGCAGTGCCATACGTCTAGCATTGTTCTTTTTGATGATTCGACGCTTTTTAGTAGTTAAATACTACTTTAACTTAATGACTTCGGTGCAAACGAAACGAGCGAAACAGTAGTGCGAAACGAGTCAAGGCCTATATATATTATCATACAAATTGTAAACTTGTAAATGGATGTAGCTTAACTAGTGACCCGCCCCTGCTTCATACGGGAGCTATGCTGATGGAAAATACACCTACAATATTAAGCAAAATATTGTTAAACTTTCCTCTTCAATCACTCTATCTATTAAAAAAAAACACATCGAAATCCGTTGCATAGTTTGAAAGATTTAAGCTTACATAGGGATATAGCGACATAGAGAGTGATTTTGTTTTATATAATGTTGTGATAATGAATTATAAATTTCGAACAGAAAATTGTAATGGACCTTAAACGTAAAGCGTTCTTATTGCGAAACGCTGTCAAACCACAATTACCGCTCGATGTCACATCTATTAATCGTCATATATTTTGACATCATGACAATGTGTCAACTTTGCTTTCATGACTCCAGAACCTTCTTAGATAAATACTGGCAGGTTTCAAATAAAATTTGTCGGCAATGATATCCCCCGAAGTCGGCCCCCTACCAGCGACATTCGTCGTTTTTATCTCAAAACAGATAACACAGTCTGTTGTTATTGGGCCAAACTGATACGCGACACGTGACGCATGTCCTCGGGCGAAATAAAGCGTGGCGGCGAATGATATAATTAAATAAACGACGACCATTATACGGCAGCTTAACTGGACCCAATATCGAAAAACTTGGCCTCGAGCCAGTCTATCACCATAAAATATACATGAAGTGTGTATAATCTGTTGAATATATTACTTTAAACTAAAGATTCGAATGGATAAATTGATAATATAACGATATACAGCTCCTTTAAATTAGATTTTTAATTTATGAAACGATCGGTTTGAGTACATTATATAGGTATGTTGTCTAAACTCTATAGTTATATCTATAGTTAAGTTATAGTGATGAATGGAATAAAATTTTATCACAGAAAAAAAACGTTTAAATTGCCGCCATGGCCTAGTGGTATTGGCAATTGCCTTACAAACTGGACATCGTAGGTATGAGTCGTGCAAAGAATCAACTTTTTCACCGCTGTTTTCTTATTTATTATGGTTAGTCACCAATATCCCTAAACAGTAAGGTGATCCTAAAAGCTAAGTACATGTAAAAGTCAGCCCTGAATATTATCATTATATTTCAGGGTCGCCACAAAAATTTAGTGTCTTTAAATACACAAATACAGAAATCTAATCTATGCATCGACTTTAATCAGTGTCGCTTGGCAACAACAACAATTGACTGAAATCAAACAAAGTTAAAAAAAGTTTTTATTGTAAAATCTTAAACTGCTTTAGTTTAAACAAAAAAACATTTGAATAATTTTCGACATGATTTGTAGTAAGAAGTTTATACAACAATAAACGAGTTTTAAATACACAGATTATATAAGTCAAATGTCATGGCCGATTGACATTGTTTAAGAGGAAGGCATAAAAACTATCCAAAATGGTGGAGATGAAATCAATGATTGCTATTGTTATTATCATTGTAACGTGGAAAACGTGATCGCAAATTAACCGTAACAATATTACTAAAAAAAACAAATACAATTCTGTAGATGTTTTTCGTAGAACCATTAACAATTTTATACCGGTCACGACTTTATGTAATAGTTTATTTTTTGTTCCTTGCTTGCTTTTTGTTTTTTATTGAATTCAAACGACGAACATATTTGGACTATATTCTACAAAGTAAATAGCTAAAATATAGGGCAAGATAATAGTTTCGCGACATAGCAAGCTACCCTAGAAAGTTACTTAAGCTGTACTACTTTTAAAATACAGCTATATTTTTAATGCTTCACATCATCGGTATGTTTTTTATGCTTGGCAGTACTGTTAAAATTTTATTCTCACGGTATGAACCCAAGAAAATGTATTATTTCGAGCCACAGTTGATCGAATAAATTCAACTATATCTTCTCAAATAACATAATGCGTTGTGATTTATAGATAACTACTAAATTCAATTACAAAATGCGTCACCAGTAACATAGTGGCGTATAGGATATATGACATGGCGTATGATATGTCGCCAGTGTGTTTGTGAATAAAATCTTAGATCTTTCAAGCCTGGAGCGTAAAAGACTCCATGCAAATTAGAACATTAGTCTGATAAAGGTTTCATGTGTACTATACACCTGAATAATAACCGTAGAGGGAGTTATTCATCCGCATTACCCCTTCATTAATATTGTCACCCAGACGTGCGTGACGAGAGCAACCTTCGCTCCAAACGGGCTAAAATAAATTAGAATACAATAGACCATAACACTGACAGGTAATTAATGGGTATGCATAATGATACACTTTATTTAAACGCGTACAAATTTGCACAGTGACATGAAATGGACCCGCGGATCAATGTTGTCCTTCTAAGAACTATATTAATGTATGCACATAATTATGACACAGAGTTTAGGAATGTACGCATGTAGAGGCGTAAAATTGAAAAGGTCATGCCATACATACTTTACCATCAATCGAAACCAGCATTAAACATGGCAGTACAATAGTTTCTGTATTGCACATCACCAAAACCATCGATACTAATATTGTTTCCGGTACCGACCTCAAGAATGTTGCTACCTATTAAAATTGATCTATTTAAGTCAGTTCTACCTATCTTGCTTTGATATAAGAATAATTATTTAAACACAAACTATGTACATATAAAATGGAGATCCTAAAAAGAAATAACTAAGAACAACTTAAACAAAACCTTACAGGTTTATCAGTTTTGTTTTGGTTTCAAACAATTAATTCTCTTGTTTACGCGATATTGAAAAAAGGACTCTTTTACAGATTTCATCACGTGTATGTAACAATATGAATTCCCCACGTATTGAACACTTTCCTGCGACCGTGGTCACGAGGTAGATGTAATGCGTCTTCTTCCCATGGCTTAAGCGGGATTTCCATATCTTTATTGTAATAATATATTGTAGTATTTTTCGATGTTTTTTTTTATCTAAAATTAATTAATTCTCGTTTTTCTTATGCAATATTAATTAAAAAAAAAAAAAACAAATCAATACGAATACAATTTAATCCGATCTTATTATGCTGTTTACTAAAAATGGGACTATACATGTCTTATAAAGAAATATTTATTAGTTCTTTATATATCATTTATAATAAACATTATAATCCACATATATAACACATAAAAGCCAAGTAGAGTTACAACTTTCGATCATAAAGTTTGTGCGGCCTTGACCCATTGCGACAGCCGTGACATCGGACCCGTTTCGTTTTCACTCGGCGTATGATCCTCTTCTCGAAGCATTTCAAGGCGAATCCGATAATAATACTCTTCCACAACATTAAATAGTCTTATTAAAAGCTTCGACAAAAACAATTGGGAACAAATTTGTTCCCAAGAGGTTGATTGCATTAATTATGTGAGAAGCGAGTATTGCCTGGCGTTACTGACGCCGGCGACTGCGTAAAGCGCGGGAAAGGTTTCAGCAGGCAGTTCAGTTGTAACGCCTATTATTCGTAAGTATTATGCAAATGCTTTAATAACGCCGTTGATAATTATACTAACATATCCATTTAAAGAAAATTACACCGTAGGCAGTAGGGGTGCAATAAAAAGATTAAATTCACAGAGAGAAATCATCGTCAACTCAAGAGGTAAAAAAATATGACCCGAATTATAATACTCGTTTTCGATTATTATTATTATATATTTCCATTGTATATCGACGGTAGTGTGCTGCAGTGATTATGGACGCAGAAAAGCGTCTGAAACACATGGAACATTTATAATTATTTAACGTCTGTAAATTATTTTTTTATTTATCTGATTAAAACGAGAATTATGTCGTTATTTTTATGATTAATAGTTATAGGTATGTAGATCATTTATCGTCAATTCATAATGTAATATAACAAAAAAAATCCTTGACTGGTAAACGCTTAGCGTGCTATTTGTGCTTAAGGAATGCAACAGACTCACGTAGCCTGTTCAACGCACACGATGGTGTATTATGGTATTTATTTAATGACCACGCGGCATATAATGTACAGGTTTGCATCTGACGTCAGTCTATTCAATTAAACGATGCACGAGGCAGGCATAGCATCTTTTCATAAAGTCCGCTTACAACACAGCTTTGTAACGCGAATATGACATCATTGCGGTATGCTCACGTTAGGCCAGCGCCTTGAAATCTGTTCATTTATATAGATAAGTTTTCGGGTGCATGTTCGTTAACGTACTCTAATACTTGTACGCAGAGTATGAAGTTATGATCATTTTCTTTTCGGTTTACATTCAGTGTTCGGTACATTAAACGCAAAAATTACAATTACGTGATAACCAGGGTAATAAGCAAAATATCAAACACATTTTTGTTAAATGCCCACTTTTTTAATTTGCGCAATATGGCAAAGTAATTATATGATTTTAAAAGTTTATCGCGCAAAATATATCTTTCAAATTACATACTAATGGAATTAGCATTAAACTGTCAACGCATTCTTTATTATATATACGTATATATTTCTTCTAATGACTGATATAGGAAGTATAAAGAGCTACTAATATTATTAGTAAGCGCATTTCTTATGAGTGAGGTATACCGAAAAATATTTAAAGGTTGTCTGTGCAGCTGCAAAGTCACTAAGTCTATTAACATAAGCTGCATTCCTAGCTAACAATTGTCATTAGATTAATCGTCTTAACCTTTGCCGTTTTTTTTTCTATTAAAAAGAGTATCCGTTCTGTTAAGATTATGGTAAATGCAACAAAAACACGCGTAGATGCAATATTACTAACAGGTTCCTCAATGCTAAACTTCAATACCAGCGTTGAAGTATACACACATGATGTTTTAAATGTAGCAATGTAATAACAAAATACGTAACATTAATATTTCTTAACGTCGGCTTAAACAGCGTGGATTCATAAATCATCACTACGTTAAATCATTATCTACGGTATCATAGATGTTGTTTGAACAGATTTTATAACAAAATATATTTGAATACAAGCCGACCAATAATTAACGTAAAAATTTTCAGCAAATCTTTTATGTATTCTTCATGTGTCTCTGTCAATATGCCTAATTACAAAATTTGCACAGTTATTCTAGTCAAATGGCAGGTCGCTAAGATAATACAATGCTGAAAAGGAATGTCTAAAACGTGTAGGAAATCTCTTGTCATTGTAATGCTAATAAATGTGACCTATCACCTAGTGTCCGGTGTGACGTGTGCATACACTAAATATATTGAACCGTTGCTGCAATCGACCTTGGGCGTCGGCCGCGAGCGTTAAAATTTCGGTAATCCATTTTAAATGCGCCTCGTAATGGCGGCGTGGGAACATCAATGAACGAAACAATGAGGTTAGAGTGCACTCTGTTGGGTAACTTGGCTGAAACATCATCAGAAATAGAACGTTGAGATGAGTAACTTTTAAACTTATTAAACTTCTACCTTATACCCCATAATTTTTAAAAGACTGCGCTTGCTAATAAGGAAATGTTAATCTGTTAGGTAATATTAATAAACATGCACAACCTTTTTAATTTTTTCAAGGATAAACTTCTTAGGTTCTATATTATGCTATACTAAAGTAACGTGACAGCACTTGTATTGGAGTTTTTCAGTGCTAGCAATTTCAGTGATAGTAATTTAATTGCGCATGAATCAGAAGCAATTAATTATAACCAATAATAGAAGTTAATATTAGACTGTATCAGCTGATAGGCTAATTAGTATCAATCTAAAGATATGAAGTTTATTTATTCACCCACCCGCATTTGACCAGCGTGGTGGATGGTCCAAAACCCCTAATGGATGGGGGAGCCTATGTCCAACAGTGGACTATCACAGGCGATGATGATGATGATGTTAAAATTTAGTCGAAAGTGATTGATGTTCGGTTAAAATGTTTTTTCAAAACCATTATGTTATCTAAATAAATAGTACGATAATTAATAAAATTACTTTAACGGATTTATCGCGTTTATTTTACATTTTTAATTCCGACGTTTCGAACACTTTCCAGCGGCCGTGGTCCGGGTAACTGAGATGTCATGCGTCTTGTTGCCAGTGATGGAAGCGGGTTACCAGATCTTAGTTTTTATTAATTATATTTAATCTGTATCGACCTATGCAAAACAACTGATTT
Source organism: Lamproptera curius (assembly GCA_029286875.1). Taxonomy (NCBI): domain Eukaryota; kingdom Metazoa; phylum Arthropoda; class Insecta; order Lepidoptera; family Papilionidae; genus Lamproptera; species Lamproptera curius. The sequence goes on along the minus strand of JAGSMT010000063.1, from coordinate 959,054 downwards.
TATCTTTCAGCCAAGTGGGGTATTATTGCTTGGGTTAAATTTAATTTATTAATTATGGTCATGTCCAAGCCCCAAAATTGGATGAGGTTGCCTAAAATACAAAATTGAATGTCCATTGCGCCCTATTGTTAGCCAATGACTCCTATTTATAAATTGGTCAACATTTAGTAAAATCCTCTCACCACTCAGAGGACAAACAAGCGGTTTACAAAGGATTCTTACCAATTTGTTGGAGGTAAAACATCTACATCTTGCTGACAATGAAACATGAGTTGGTTTTGATGTTCAATCTTTGTTTACATCTATACCTATAGAAATTGCATCAATATTGTAACAAAAGTTGAGGAAAATAACATCTCAATAGAATATGCATTTTACTAAAACATTGCCTAACATCTGTTTTTGTGGAAAGATGAGGTTCTACATGCAGATGGATGGTGTAGGATGGTTGCCCGTGTCTCCTATTGTTATGAATTTTTATGGAAGACTTTGAGGAAGGCCACTCACTGCTCCATTCATCCAAGATTTTATAGCGCTATTGGATGAACATTTACCATCTTACTCATATGATAAAATAAATGCATTTTTAAACCACCTTAACCCATTATTCAAAATACAGTTTATGGAGTTAGAAAGTACAATTTTTAGCTTTTCTTGATGTTTTTAGTTATTCGCAATCCTGATAACACCTTGAGCCATACTGTATGGAAACCAACCCATACAAATAAATATTTAAATGGCAATTCACACCACCATCCATCCCAGTTAGCTACCGGGCAAATCTTGTTTCAGAGAGCACGAGGGATCTGTGATGATGAACACCTGGCGGCTGAGCTACAACATGTTACAAGTGCGACACAACGTCTGCTGCGCCACGGCAGCGTCACAGTGACCGAGTGAAGGCAGCCACAGTGTAGCGAGTACCTGCTGTTCTACCTTTGTGAGAGGCGTAACTGACAAGATTACATATTTTGAAGGCAGTGGCTAATTAAAACTTATTTCAAGCTGAAGAAGATTGGTCAATTCCTACCACCTGTCAAGTGCAATATTCCTCTACAAGACCCAGGAGTGTAAGCAGATTGTGACTGCCTCTTTATATTGGACAAACAAAAGCGAGCAATAAGAACCCGCGTGAAGGAACATATAGCTGACATCAAACATAGAAGACCCAACAAGTCGGCAGTGTGACCATACCTTAAATCACCCAAACCATTACATCAGATTTGATCGACCACAAATCCAAAGAACACCGATTCCTACCAAGGATGATCCGTGAGGCTATTGAGATTAAAAACATCCAAATTTCAATAGAGAAGATGGTTGTTCTACACCCGCTTGGGATCCCATACATTAATAAATTAAAATTTAAACCTAAGCATAATACCACTGCTGGCTGTAAAGATAAAATCAGTTCGTTTGCATAGTCGGAGTACAGATTAAATATAATTAATAAAACTAAGATCTGGTAACCCCGCTTCATCACTGGCAACAAGACGCATGACATCTCAGTCTACCCCGTGACCACGGCTCGCTGGAAAGTGTTCGAAACGTCGGGAATTAAAAATGTAAAATAAACGCATAAAATCCGTAAAATAATTTTATTTAATAATGTATAATATTCATGCAAGCTAATAGAAATAATTATAGTACGATAATTTAATAAAAATATTTTGTACTGCGAATCATTCGTTTTATTTTTCTTTTAAGAAAAAGAACAATTTATAAACGGTGCATAAATAACTCGATTAACAATTGACAGAATTGTTATTCGAGTGTGTTTCAGCTTTCGATTTTTATTGATCGATAATAGAAAGACTATAAATTCATTATGCAGATTTATAGTTTTCTAAGCATTTATTATATTCATCATCAGCCTGTGTTAGTCTACTGCTGGAAATAGGCTTCCTAATGCCTAATTAGAGGGTTTTTAGACCGAAATCCCAGCTCGCTGGTCTAATGCGGTGGGTCGACCGACTTTTTACATGCAAATCAGACGCATAGATCATCTTACTTTTCAGACAATTGGGTTATTGGCCTAAATTGTCCTAACCGGAAAACAACGATGACACAAAGTTATTTCCTCACAGGATTCGAACCCACGACCTCCGGTTTATAAATCAAACCGCTAGATCACGGAGGCGGTATTGGCCCTTGCTTTATCATATTGAATATGATTAAAGCCAGCGTTAGATCCATAAAGGTTAATTAATTAAGAAAAAAGTAGACTGAGCGACCTTAATATAAAAGAAATGCAAGGGTAACGGGATAGAACTTTAAATAAAATCTTTTCACCGTTTATCACAAGGCAGTGCCAGCTGGATCCGAGAATCGGTTACGCATTATTAAAAGCATTTCAATAATTGAAAACGGCGAGTTCGGACTGTGACGAATTTATGTCACTGGTTCAATGTTAAATACGCATACACCGGAAATTCAGTTGTCCTTTGATTTTGATAATATTTAACGCAATAACAATCGAAGTATGATAAGTAGATACAATATTATAATAAAATGCAGAAGGATTAATGCGTTTGCCTTTATTCAGAGCCAAATAAGACATGGATTACGTAAACAAAATCTAATGTCAATAACAAAGGGAAAAGGCGGGACCATCGCCATTTTTTATTTCGACGACTTTTAGAATAAGGACGAAAAACTTTTGGGTTATATAGTTTGACTTTGGTCTTTATTTGTAACAATTACTTGTCTCTTAAGCTTGGGAACGAGCGTAAGGGTACAAAGATAGTAAGAAAAATGGAATCGATACATATGGACTCTCTGAAAACAGACATTTGTTACAACTTATGAAGACTAAAGCCTTTTTGGTTAAAGTTTAGAAATACTTAATAATACAAAAAAGCTTAAGATGTTTTTTAACATTAACATTGATAAGTTATTTATCTTGTGACATGTTCCTTACATTTTTCGCAAGTTCCTACAGAAGGTACCAAAGGTTCATGTTCATGTTACATGTACTAACGCTATTGCAAATAGTGAACTAGGGCGGTATTACTAATCGAGTTATTGACGGATTGTGTACCGTAATACGACCGACAGTAACTCGATCTTCAAGATCTATGAGAGAGAAATAAGAAAGCTAGCAGGGAGGATCTGTTACAAGTCGAAATTTTGGTCAAATAGGTGGTTCAAATAAGTAAGCTAAATGGTATTACATAAAAAAATAGTTTTTAAGCCATTCAGAGCTTTGACAGTTAACTAACTTCGTTTCTAAATTTTTAATTGCTTAACTATTTTTAAAAAAAACTTTATTGTAAACATTCTAAACTTTTTAATAAAATAACACCAATTATTTTACTACGCAAAGCTTAAATATTTAATCGGAAACAATTAGATATTAGCAAAGTTACAGACACATGAATTGTATTTTCAGTTCAAGCTCCTTGCCTCGATACAAGCATGACAAATTTACTATTTGCTTAATACTTGTAGCATAACATAGCTTAACCCAATGTGTGGTAAGTAACAATGCTCTTAATGATTAATATGCAATGTCTTCTTCTAAATAAGACTGTGTTTTTTTATATGTCAGTTCATTCTTCTAGCACGATAGTGGTTATATTGGAGACTGATTAAAAAAATCCAAAGCGCAATTCGATTAAATCTTTCCTTAGACTTCTTATCTTTACTTATTTCATAACTTGAGCTCAATAGGGGCAACACAAGTGCCCTAGCGTTATAACATATATATAGATATTATATGATACAAACAATTATTTAAAAATTTCTTACCTTGAATACTATTTTATCCTTATCCATGTCCCCCTTTGTAAGCACGATATATACCTGTAAATAAAAAGTAGTAAATATATATAACAATAATGACAATTATTATTTAAACTATAAAACTTTTCATATGATATACATAAAGGATTTAGAAGTGTATATTATTTTTTATATTAAATCATAATAAAAAATGTAACACTTAAAAAGTTCGTTACCATACTCCTACGAAACGGTTGACCGATTTTTTGAAATCATTATAATTCTTATATAATTTATTTTTATGCATATTAATAAATGAGATATTATGAGAATAGTCTACTTTAATAAACTCTAAATGATAAGGAGAGTACAACCTAATTTCTTTTTTAATTTTATATGTTTTTTTCAATTTTTAATACTATGTAGCATTGACACAAACAAACAACCCATAATTTTCACTTTTCTACAACCAACCCCGCTTATAAATAGTAATTTTAATGGTTTTATCATCTTTTATCCCGCTTGATAACATCAACTATTATAACTTAGTATGTTATCCTCCGTAGCCTAGTGGTATAGGCGTGTGCTCTAGAACCGGAGGACGTGGGTTCGAATCCTGCGGGACTCAATAAATTTTCATTGTTGTTTCTGTTGGTTAGGGCAATTGGGCCGATCACCCATTTGTCTGAAAAGTAAGATGATCCATGCGTCGGATGGGCATGTAAAGTCGTCCACCCACCAACCCGCATTGGACCAGCGTGGTGGGAATCGGTCCAAAAACCCCTAATGGATAGGGGTGTATTAGGGAGGCTCTATGTCCAGCAGTGGACTGATGATGATGATGAATGTTATCCCTCCATGTGTCCACCGGTTTATGAAATTATTTATCACATAAATATATTTGCTTGGCTAACCAACTAACCTCGTCAGCTAGTATTTTGTAAAATAGTTAGGATCCGAAAACTTTTAAAATTGAAAGCTTGAACTAGAAAAGAAAATGTCAAAAGCCATTCGTAACCTGTTTAAAGGTCATAATCATAATATTTAAAAAAGCGCAACAAAAATAAAGGCTCACGTGTTTGTCCCAAAAGATAAATTATTCTGAATAACCTTACGATCTGTAAGAACAAATAAACATTTCATTTTCCCGGATGTTATTCTATTAGAATTTAGTTATATGAAAAATATTTATTTTTCGTCTTGTTTTATCATCAGCTATATTTTATTTTTATTTTATGTAAGCAATAAGCACACTCTGAGAAATATCCAACTATTATGTTATATGATACGTATCTATAAATATTAGAGTGTTTAATTGGAAATGATCAACGACTTTTAACGGATTTTATCGCAATAAAATTAATTAGAAGTCCTTTTTATACAATAATGTGATATATTAGCGTGAATAACCAATTAAGTTACAGTTAAACGAACCTATTTTCTGACTAAAAGTTGATTTATATTATTATTTATTAAGTAAACATCTTTATTATCCTTTATCCGTAACTCTCCTATGCAAAAACATAATTCTGAGTAGTTTTGTTTTTGTGCACTAATTACTTTTGGTTAAATCGATAAAAAAACGTAGAATTAGATTATTTGTCAAGTATGTTTGACTTCATTAATAATAGAAAACATACTTTAATAGAACTTATTTCATTACACAGACGATGCTTGATGGCGAATTTTTGGTTGCATAAAATGACATTCCGATCAGGCCATTAATGAAGAATGATCGATATGCGAATACCTTATTCTAATTTAAAGAATACAATTTTAACACACACCCATTAACATAACTTTGGGGATAAGATTTCGTCTACATAACCCCAGTAGTCTCACTGGTTTTGTTGCCTCTCAAACCGGAACGCAGCATTAATTTCAGTCGAATATGCAGGAAAATCGCCCCCTGCATGAAACAGACTTGCAACAATTTTGATTCCAGGGGCCTTTATTTATTTATTTACACTTTTTGTACAAAAACAGTACAATGGCGGACTTAATGCCACAAGCATTCTCTGCCAGTCAACCATTAGGTTGTTAAGAGAATGTTAAGTATGTGCAATAATCAAGGAAAGAAAAACAAGGTTTTATACCTATGACTTGGGTCGTTTGGCAAGTACTAAGCGACAAAGTATTATAAAAATAATACACGAATTTAGTGGTAAGGGCGTTTGCTCTAGAAACCGGAGATCGTGGGTTCGAACTCTGCGGGGACTCAACAAGTTTTCATTGTTGTTTCCTAGTTTGCTGGAACAATTTGGTCCGATCACCGAATTGTCCTAAAAGTAAGATGATCCACCCACCCACCAATCTGCATTGGACCAGCGTGGTGAGTACGGTCCAAAAACCCCTCAATATATACATATTGAACAAATATACGTTATACATATTGATATACTATATTAATATGTATTACGTATATTTGTATAGATACACATAAATATATTAGAGACATATTTTTCCTTATTAATCTTACCTGCCAAACTATAATCTCTGATCAGATCGGAGTTTTCCGGTATGAAGGGCACCGAAACAAGGAAATTATAATGTAAGTAACTCAATCAACTGTACTTGACGCAAAAGGTAACACGAATAACTCTTGTCTCAATCTGACATAAATTGATAATATTTTAAATTTTAACTATTAATTGAAGCAAAAACCAAAATTTATCGCTAAATTGTGTTCATTTAATTCTAAACTCGTTCACCCTAATCACTTTGCGGTATGTTGGCTCTTCCTCGAAGTGAACTTATTAGTATACAAGTGAAAGTAAACCGCTGCATGTTTTGTATCACAAAAGGTGATCTAACAAAACGTAGGTTTACGTTTACAATTTACATTAATGTATCTCGGAAAAAAACCTAACAAACAAGCCCACCGTCTTTATTAACATAACCTTTGTTGTGATTATAACAGGAAGGCATCTATAATGAGACACGACACAAATTTTATATATAGCTGTGATCTTTAATAACTGCTTTGTCGTATACAATTCATGGTCGTCATTATTGTAAACGGAGTTAGTGAATAGTTATTGGTATGATACGATAAAAAGAAATAATTCCACGCTGAAGTTGTAAACATCAAATCTTTAAAATAACTTTAGTTTACAGTTCTTTTGTAACTATATAAATTCGACATTGTTATTCGAGAAATATTTGAAGTTAATTTTTAGTTATGCAATGTTTGTACAGTCTTCTCAGTGCTTAAGGACGAACCTTGACTTACATATGAATACGTAATTAGTGTGAGGGAGGTGAAAAGTTGACTACATAAATAATTACAAAGCCTACATAACGCGCGAGTGACTAACCTCTAACCTTAGTACTAAATTATTATCGTGCATTTATTATTTGAAGTAGGCCTGCATCGTTTAGACACAATGATGTCATAATTATTTTTAAAAAAATACTTTTGCGTAAATCATTTATACATACGTGTATATCATTAAAATGTATTTATTAATTTTTAACACGACTGGTTATGTAGTTCGATTATCGAAAATCAGCTCCTTTAAGGATTCATAATTGTTACTGTATAACAGGTGTTAAGATGGATATGCATTTTAATTTATGCATGTAAGCAATACTTAGATAGAATCAGTTCGCTTTTATATTACAAAAGCAGTTAAATTTATTACAATAAACCTTTTATCGTAGTTAGCATCGGTGTATCTGCTTAATTAATATATTATTTACTTATATCTATATAGACATTCACTCGTAAATGAGTAATCGTAATAATTTTATTAGTATAATCTTTTTGATTGTTATAAAATCCTTATTTTTTTAATAATTAGTGTAATACTAAAATATTTTTTGCACCTATTACATTTTAACATTTATATAAATATTTCTTACGCAATATATACTTTTTTCATCAAATTTCTTAATGTCTAATGTAATTTATAAGTTATGCAATAATAAAATATACTTATAAGCGTTCCAATTATATTAATTTTTATTTATATTTCAAGTCTGTAATTTACGTACTATAACGACGTATGTATATACGTACATTCGTTTGTGAGGTAAAACAGTCCGTTCCGCTTAGAAATCGAACGTCCGTTCAATTCTTCAGCAGATTCGTGCACGCAGTGCGAACCGGTGAGGCAATGCCCCGTAACTATTGCAATAGTGCGCCACAGAAGTTATAACCTTCCAGTGTAATACATGCATATGCGTAAGAGATATATTATCTTATATTGTGTATCCTTGTGATAGTATTGCATTTTATATTTGACTTAGGTTTTTTATGAAAATATTATAATAAATATTGAGTTTTTTTACGCATTAAAGTAGTTATAAGACAATTAAGGGTAACAATTAACGTAAAAGTAGTTTTACTGATTTTATTTTGTTCACTTTAGTCTGATGGGCTCGATATTTTTTTTTGAAAAGATGACGGCACAAAAACGACTAGGACCGTATACTTTTGGTTCCTACCTATTCGCCTGTATACACAAACCTTAAAAAGTATGTTTTTTAATTTTAATTACGCATGACAAAACATTTTTTTTAATATTTACATAATCATGTGTAACAATTTTTAAGATTTAATTATCTGAAACACCAACAATAGATTACACATAATAAATGTACTAGTAAAGCAGACCCAAATTAAAAAAAAAATGGTATTTCCACAAATTGAGTAATGTAAACATTTGGTGCAATTATCAAACGAACATAGGGCAAAAACGAAAGTAAATCGTTAGTAATAGTAATATGTTCGGAAAATGGTTTATGCATTATTAAATACTTCTTGCTATGCAAATAAGCGAAGTTGCAACTAGTAAATACTAGTTCACTAACTTGAAATATAAATTATTATCTTAATAACAGCAAGAAATCATTAAGGACATCGATTAATAGCTTATAAACAAAAATTAAGAAATAAAAACATGTATTATAATAGACTAAAGCCTTTCAATTTCGTGGGTACACCTACTTTTTGGCTTTTAACTTTATTAAAATTGCAAGGTTTCAAACTTCACTAGATTTTAAATAGTAGTAAACGTGAAAATAATTAGTAATTGCAAATAACCGGAAATCGGGGGCCAAACAACTTTTTGCATACATTTACAAGTGCGATCCCAAAACTTTATTCATGTTAAAACAATAAAATTTAGAGGGTAAATTTGTTACATATTATATCTTAAAAATCTCTCTTCTCACGCGACGCTACGATTTATTTTATAAATAAAGATTGCGTATACAACAAAGTCACTTAAAAGGAAAATATTAAATAGTTTAAAGTTACACAAAATTGATAAAATTCATCATAACAACCACTCGTTTGCTGTAGGCGTTAGAGACTATTGTACTTAAGGGTGAAGGTTCGATTCCCACCACTTTGAAACCTTCTGTAACAGTGTTTTTCTTGTTTCGTCTTTAAATAATACTTGCTTACAACTAGGATTTTACACATGCATATGGAATAATCTTCGTTAATAACAACCTTAATCTGACGTAAAAGTTATACTGCTGTGTAGTTTCGTTAAATCCGTTGGTTTGAATATCGTTATAAATTGGGCATAGTACAAACTTTGCAAACTTCTGTAGTAGAAATTATTGTATGCCGTGTATTTTGCTTTAAAGTATCAAGGGTATAAACAAAAAAAAACATTATTACCTAGTTGTAAACGTAACGTAAACGTTAATAATATGCCTTTTAAGGAGTAAACATATATTACGCATGTAATAATTATAAAAACAAATCATACATCCCACATTGTTACCATTAGTGCCAACCGAACCCATATCTTTCAAAGTTACAATCAAATATCAGACTACTGCACCAATGGAATGATCAAAACAGCGCCGAACACTCAGAGGGTTTGGTAGCATCCATTCACGGATCTTTCTGAGACATGTGACTTGTGTCCAGATAAAATTATAAATTGAAACGAAGCACGTAGAACTAGAAAACGTTCAACGCAAAATTTTTTTTCACGTTCTGGCTAAGCATCCCTGCGGTCAATGTTAGGACCCGCGCAATCATCTCTTAATAAAAATATACTGTAATTCGTAAATATTTACATTTTATTCAGACGGTATGCTAAGGAAAGAGGCGTTGCAAATCATATCTATGTCATTTATTAGGTACTCTATTATAATAAAGTTTAAAATAAAGTTAAATAATAAAGTTTAAAAAACTCTGTTTAAATGAAACAAGAGTGGTTTCAAATAGTAGTGTGGTATTTACATTATTTTATTTGTAGAATTTATTTATTTGTAGTTTTTCATATCAGTTTAAGCAAATAGTTCATTTGCAAATTATTTCATTGAAGAAGATATCTATGTCGGCGCCAATCCGCTTTTATATGTACGTAAATCATTAGTTTCTCTCCAATATTTTTTTATAATTGATTAATAATTGGTTTCTTTTTTCATTATTACTCACGTGTAAAGTAACTTTCAAAGTATAAAAGTCTTTCACAGCACAACTTTATCTCAGGCCGCAAACGTTTGCGCCCGTGACTTGAAGCTTTTAAAAGTCTACGCCAGTTGTCATAGCAACGGGTGCAATGTCAAAACGGCGCTCGATGCGCGCGCGCCACTGTGTACGGACACGGACTGGCTTCGCTTGCCGCGGCCATTAACCACCACCGCGAGTCTTCAGAAAGCGAGAGGAAGAGCAGGCTCCAAGCCTGTTTCGCTGTGCGAGGACGCGTACACGTTTTCTTTAATCCGGTATACGATTATACGTGCGTGAGATCTATACGCAGATATCGATTATTTCTATCGCACTGTTTGAGCAATATAGCTTTTAACCCGAGTGGTAGTCATTTGAAAATGCAATTCCTTATACAAGATTTAAGTAACGATATTTTTCTAAATTGACATTAGTGAAACCTTGAGCAATATTTTTAATTTGGGAAAAGAACGTATAAGTAACATTTTTTACCTACATGTAATAAGGGAGCCTTGTATTTAAATAAAAATAGTAAATTGCATTAACATAAAATTTATTTCAATACTAAGAAATCAGTTACAATAATTTCCTGTGGTATATCAATACACAGTTAACAGTACAAAAAGTAAATGATAAAACATTCTAGTTGTTACGCAAAAGCAAATTAAAACTAATTATAAAAAATAAATTGTAATTAATATTTACCTATTCCTACATACATCCATTTCATACAAAAAAGTACCCATTGAGGGCAGATCAAAAGATTTGTCAAGGAGGTTAAAAATTGAAATGGCTTTCAGCTTACTATAAAAGATTATTCTACATAATAAAGTAATAATCGCATTTTAACACTAGCTAATAACTATAATGGTTCGGTCAAATAATATGTTATATGGGAATAATTATCCAGTAAAAAAAATCTAAAATTAATTAACTATAAAACAAATGATATGATGCATTCTTGTAACATTTTGCACAACTAGTGCTACTTGCGAATTTATACTATAAATAATTGAAGGAATTTTACTTCTGTATTATTTTGCAAAAGTCAATAGTTCACTAATATTATTAAGAGACAATTATTTAATATATTATTCTGTGGAAATTCAAGCATATGGACTTGTTAACAAGGAGCTGGAAGTAATAATTCCTTCAAATTAATACAACTAAATTAAAATATCCAATAACATTAATTATAATTTTTCAAAAAATAATGGAATATCAGAAGCAAAAAATACAAAAACTTTGAAGATACCAAAGCTAGAAATAATTAGAACATATAACTTTAAACATGGATTTGTAAAAAAATTACCCGCACTAATATATAGCGATTATCTTATATTAAACTGAACATAACTTCAGGGAAACCAGCAAAGTACTGGTTAACATAATAATAAGTAGTATGTATCATTATATAAAAATAGCACCAATTTTTACTAAACTAGTTATTACTTCTAAATAGTGTTGACCACTTGATCAAAACATTTTGCAACAAATTGTTCCTTCTCATCCAACTTTTTAATGTCATTGGTCAAATGGCGTGTAAGCATTGCGTTCTGGAGTGCACTGAGTGCCTCAGAAGTGAATCGTTTTCCCTTAAGATGGGTGATTACAGACGCCTCACCGTGGAAACCAGACTCAACTAGTCCCGGAGGAATATTTAGAGTAACATCACTAATTAACCCTTTCTCAACTGTCATATTGATGATCAATTCTTCAGAAGCCCTATAAACTCTTGATGGCGCAAGCAGTTCTGTTGGAACAGGGAAGGTGCGGCTGACTGTGAAAATTGGAGTTTTCCCAAAACACCAATCCCAGGTTTCCAATTCATTCCGTATTTCAGAGAGACCTGTTAGACAACACATTGACATTTAGAAGAAAATTTTAAATTTATAATTAAAAGCTAGATAATCAACATTAATACTTCCTCGATCATAAGATAAGGCACAGGTGTATTGATAAATCAGCTCTAGACATTTTTCAGATATTATAGACATGTTGGACACCTCCAAAAATATTTAAATTATAATAGATAAACAATATGGTTACTTTTATATAATTTTTGTGATAATTTATATATATAATAAACCATAGCATTAGAAATATGGTTGTTTAGTATAATGCTCAAGAATTTCCATATTACAACAAGTATTCATATACTTTTTTTTTCTTTAATTAAATTAAACAAAAAAACTAATTTACTTTATACCATGTGTTTATTTATCTATCTCTCTATTAGCTATAGACAATCACAATATATTTTGTTGTAATGCTTCACTAAACTAGTATTTACCTGGGAACCATTCATTAGTTGGATTCACAAACTGGAAACCCCTTTGCTTTGAGATTAAATTTTGTCCACCGTCCTCAATATGCAAAGCAGGAGTGCGCAGAAACTCGTATCCAACTGCGGTCTGCAAGCTCTCAACTGTCACTTTGTTGCTGACATCAGCCAGGTTTGCCACTGGAGATGGGGTAGACTCCGTCGCCTTCGTCTGTATGCCATGCTAAATAGATTAAGGAGTCCTTAAAAACACATATGTTGGAAGGAAGAGGTAAGGTGTAGGTTAGCACAAAAGATAAGGTTAGTCAAGAAAATACATAACCAAAACATATTAAACATGCACATTATCATATACTAAAAGAGATAAAAATATTAGTATTATTAATATATTATGAAAAAAGACAGAAATAAAAGAATATTATATAGTGTAAAAATTTATTGGCAAAATTAAGTTTATTTTATAAAATATTAAAAAAGTAGTCAAAAACAGTAAATAATAATCAATTAAGAGTCATTGAAATGTCTTAAATTTGATAAATAATATCAAATTTTCTAGATCTCTAAGTTTCATTCACACTCATTTTGCTATTTATTTTTATAATCATAATTATATAATTATACTTATATAATTATGATTATAAAATAAACTTATTGTTGCCGATTGATACAAATAACAGAAAATTACATTTTTAAAATATAACACAACAATTTTTATATAATTAAAAAAAATCCATTATAGAAAAGACAAACCCACAAAAAACAATAGCAACACAACATGGTATACAAAATTATTTACAAAGCTCCCTTACCTCTCTTTTTGCCAAGGCTTTACTGAGATCTGCCTTATTGGCATTGACTAGAAGTGTACAATGATGATATGCATTCAATCTTCCCAATTTTGCAGCAGTTCCAGATACCTAAAGAACTGTTAAGGAAATATCCACAAAAATAAAACATTAATAATATTACCAAAACATGTGTAAATTTAAATAGGTTAGTTACATAATACATTTGCATAATTATACTCAACAGGTTAAAAAAGGATACTTTGTAATGATCTTGAACCATAATATCATCTCTCTGGTTGATAATAGATTTAATCCCAAATCCCCTGTATAATGCTCTTTTTATGAGCTCCAAGTTATACTTTCTGTCATATCTCTCTCTGGGAGTGAAAAAGGTTATATTTAAATTTCCACGATCATGGTAGACTGTACCACCACCACTATTACGACGAGCCAGTGATATATCATTCTCAGTCAAATGTGAAACATTAGCCTCTTGCCAAGGGTTTTGGTGTCTTCCAATCACAACGCATGGCTCATTTCTCCAAACCATCATGATATGATGGTTAGTAAAATCCATATTGCGATACATCCAATCTTCAAGAGCAAGGTTTGTATATATATCGTTAGATTGAGACATGAATACAGACTTTGTAACTTCATCCTCTGAAGGCAATTGCCTATCTTTCTTCTTTAATATTCCATCATTAGAAGTTGTAACCAGAGTACGAGAGCTACTTCTTCTTGTAATTCCCACCAAAATACATGCTCCACTCTTACCAATCTTTCTTATCATTGTTTGAGCCATTATTATTAAAATACAAAGTTTAACGGGTACTTTTCTGTATGAACCTTAGAAAGGCAGTATTTTAAGCGTAAGTTTCTTAAATTTAAAATATTAAGTTACTAAAAATACAAAAATTCGAAAACAGTTCAATTATTTAATGCATATGGCAACAAGCATCAGTGTCTGCTGACGAGAGGGAGATCAAATATTCGTGTAGCGCAATGGTTTGGTGCAGCCACTTCCAGGTTTGGTGCAGGGTGTTGATTCGATAACGAATACCCAAACAATCGCGGCAGTCACTTGGCATTCCTTCTCTTGGATGCAGGATTAACACAAAAATCACGACACAAATTTATAAAAACGAACTGTTACTTTAGGACAATAGCAATGTTAGTGTTTGCAAAAACTTAACTTGACAATGATTTAATAGCGGACACAGAACCGTGCACGAACGCGTTACGACGTCTGATGAGTTAAATTACCTTCTGTCGTCTCATTTTATGCACACTGATAATGATAAGCGGGCCGAGGAACTGGGAGGTCGAGCGAGGGCATTCGAAGTTCAATTGTAGACAAGCAAATAAACAACTTGATAAGCACGAATCAGCCACGCGTACAATTTATCAAGACTATATATATAATAGATAATTTGCTTTTAAGCTTGCAACAATGTTGTTAAAATGTAGTACTATTGCTTTTTATACATAGGTAGTAACCAAATTATGTAGAGTATAAAAGCGTAAGTTCCACACAAGAACCTCGAACAGGTTTTTACAACTTTGTGCTGTCTAACATTGACAATTATATTTGTTTTCATTACTATTAAAAATTTTTAAGACAAATAATTGTATGGTCGCAAAAAAAATCATATACTGCATGAAGTTTTAGGTTTTTATGCCACATATTTTATTAATTATTTCTTTTAGTTAATAACTTAAACGAAATAAGATTTGAAATTTACGCCAACAAAAGCCACTGTTGGTGCAGAATACCACATTGTTTTAATCAGTGAACGACCGCAAAATTTTTATCAACACACGAGACAAGTATCCATTTCGCTAATGAATTTAGCCTGTGTTTGATAAGCACATATACCTGCTATAAACGTAATAAAATCTATTTTCATCTAGTAACTACATCTTTTAACGATAAGCTCGTTGAAGTGGCAGTGGACCAGTCATGTAATCAGAAGAACTGATGGACGATGGGCCAATAAGGTTCTAGGATGTAGGCCGTGTTTAAGAAAACGGAGTGTTGGTCGACCTCCGACTAGGACCGACTCCAACCGGTGGCGATTACTGTGCAGTAGCCGAATCAAGTTGGAGGTGAATAGCAGGAGATCGGCCGTCTTTGCGCTCATTGAAAAGGGCCTATATCCAGCAATGGACTGAAAAAAGCTCATAACGAAGATGATGATAATGATGTAGATGTAGTTCATCTTAATCGAAATAGTATTATTTGCATAAGAAAGACAACAACAAACGTTTTCTATTTGTTTTCACTCATACTGCTATAAGACTAATTTAGACCGGGTCTTGAAATTGCAGCTCATTGCAAATCGAGTCACTAAATACGAATTACAATAGTAAAATATTTTCTTTTTCTAGATAAGTTGCCGCAAAGACATGAATACAAGCTCCAGTAGCTTTGCGGCAATCCTTCGTGGTCTAATTGAATATAAAACATTTCAACTGACGACTTTATTTATTACTGTGCAACTTAACTTTTTTAAACAAATTCGTTAAAAATAACAGTTTAAAGTATCCTACATTTTTTAAATTAAACGTCAAATTTTATTTTAAATATACAAATGGTTAATGGTAAAAACTTTTTAAGATTTCTTGGCCGAATGTTACATTCTGTAGACATAAAAAAATAACATTGACAGGAAAAGTCAGGTTAAAATTGATCTGTCGAATGTCGATTAATTTAAGTAATTCAGCTCAAGAAGTCTTATTGCAATTACTTCCTTAAAATATGGCTTTTAGGACTACGGCGGTAGTTCGCAGTAAGTTTTTCGGTTACTTTATACAGAAGAATATGGTATGTGTATAGACTGATCCCTGTGCATCATTATGTAACAAACCTTTGATATTATTTTCAGGTGGCCTTAAGAAATGGGCATACAACTTATCAGGATTCAACAAATACGGTATGTTATCCCTTTTAACGTTTCTTTTTGCCATAGGTTGTTATTAACACGTTTGTAATTGAAGGTCTCTTGCGCGATGACTGTCTCCACGAAACTGAAGATGTTCAGGAGGCTTTGCGCCGTCTACCTGCCCACGTAGTTGACGAACGCAATTTCCGTATCATCCGTGCCATACAATTGTCGCTCCAAAAAACAATTTTACCCAAAGAGGAATGGACCAAGTATGAGGAAGATAAACTTTATCTTACACCTATAGTAGACCAAGTCAAGAAAGAGAGAACCGAACGTGAGGAATGGGAGAAAAACTATTAGGATTATTCATTATTAGAAAATGGGAAATAAATATTCATTAGGACATTACATGTGTTTTGTTTATGTTCAGTACATTTTCAGTTGTAATTTATTATGTGGAAATATTAAAGATTACCTGTGATTATTACAAGTGTGAGTTATTTATTATTAGTTCTGTAATTTTACATATTATTGTAAACTTTTAACCTTTCCATAAATTGTAATTAAATATAAGAATGAGTTATTTTATGAACTTAAATTCTGTAATGATATACTTAATTAAATTTGACATCTTTACAAAACATAGAGAGATAGGACAAAATTACTTCACAAAATAACAATTCAATTAAGCAACTTAAATTATTAAAAAATGAGTTATCTATTTATATTAAGTTACTGAGAATAACACCATTAACTTAAATGTCCATCTATGCTTATCTTTCAGGCATTAAGTATGGTACCAACCAACTTAGTAACACCAATATGAAGTTGTCTAGCTGCAAGATTTGAACCCACAACCTTTCATTTACAAAGCACTAGTCCAAACCTCTAGGGCAGCAGCAGCCAACCCATGGATGGCATTAAGTAAATTTTTATAAAATAAAAGTATTAGTGAATAAAAAAAACTGTTAATTTAAAATTTAGTCATGGGCTTATTTAATTGAAATTCTTTGTTAGAAAAAAGTGTAACTTTGATCTGATTACATTAGATTCCCCTACACTGGTCTAGCTGTTGTTTTTTGTAATCTACAATTTATTCATTAAGAATTTTATATATGTTGTGTATGTTTTTGGTTATTTATTATATCTCATGGTTTTGCATCAGGTTATTATAATATTAGGTATTATATCATTAAAATTGACAAATTTCTTAAATGGCTGGTCTAATTTAGACAAGACTACTTTTATATAATTGAATTAAATAATTGAAGGGCAGCAGCTAGTTATAAATAAAGGGCTTACATGACTTTTATGATAAAAAATAATATTCAAAATCACCCAATTGTCCAAGTAGTAAGATGATCCATGTGTCGGATGGGCATGTAAAATGTTGGTCCAATCACTAACCCGCATTGGACCAGCATAATGGGATATGGTGCAGAAACCCCCTAATGGAGAAGCCATAAAGTAATATCTGGCAGTGGCTAACACGGGCTTATGGTGATAGTGAAATAAAATACAACAGATGCTTGTTAAAAGTTTACTACTTTCTTATAAGTTGGCACATGATAACTGTAAATTTAGTAATAGTTAAATTTCAAACACTAGTACAAACAGAATAATAATGTTATGCAATAATTAATTTACTCTTTTAGATAACAAAATAAAATACAAGATTCAGTTTCAGTTCAGAGATACATTTTATGAGTATTGAACAGATTGTTTCTATTTTTGTGGTCCCACAAATGTTAAATGAAAAATGCTTACATGAATAATGATATTGATTGATTTTAATCAAATTTATAAATATTTTGTTCCATCAACATACCAAATATTTCTTTTTTAAGACAAACCACAAGGCATGAACAAGAACAACATTGTGGCATTTAGCGGTAATTGTTTCAATAAACTGGACCATTATAAAATTATTTAAAAAATCTATAAAGATCCAACTTGTTAACTGCTTAGTATATCCAACTTTAATGACTAACAATTATACAAATGCACCTTATACTATGTATAACATACTAAACATAATTTTTTGTCTTCCCATGAAGATTTCATTTACATCTACAAATGAACTGAACAAAATGTAAGTCCGGCAAATATTTTAACTCATACAGATCATATTTTGGTAAGTGTGGTTTGTACAAACGAAACATAAAGGCTTTACAACATAATAATAACAAGCTAAATTGAGAAATAAAATTTCTGGTAAAATTAAGTTGTTATTTAACTTGATTTTGATGTTGTTTTCCTTAGAGCACATGTCACAAATGGGTTAAAAATTAAACAAACGCAGTATAGAATTGTAAAACTCAGATAATTAGACATTAAGAATAGAGAGCACATATTTCGTTTATATTTATTACCCTTTTTTCAAACACAAAAATCTACAAGTTGCAGTCTTCTTAATTATTATACAAAGTATTGCTTTACATGGAATAAAATTTAAAAGAGAGATACTTATGAAGTTTTTACTATAAATATTAATATATGCAAATGGAAATTACCGTAATTCAAATACATTTGGTATTGTTAGACTTCAATGGCTGAAATTTTTAGGCCTGGTAATTTTTTTATAACAATATCACATATAACTGGCAAACATTTAATCAAAACCTAAATTTTGACAATTTTTACGGCCTATTCGTACTAATTTAATTATTTTTAATAACTGTACATATATATATTTATATAACAAGGTGGACTAAAATAAATATTTTTGTATAAATTTTGGTTCTGGAATTAAATATACAATGCTATGCAAATGCTTGCAACACTGAGCAAAATGAAATAATACAAAGAAATTTATATTACCTCTGAACCTAAAAAGGCATATAGAAGGCTTTAAGCATTCTTTAAAAAAAAATAGTTAAGAAATATCAGGCCCGAGGGTTGGTTTTGTTCATTGTGGTTGATACAATCTAAATATCATTTAACAGACTTAACAACAAAACTCAATCAAATAATTTTTATAAGCACAGAAAGCTAGCTGGATTCGACTTATGTTCATAAATTGCTTACATGTAAAAGTATAATGACTAAGCAATGATGGCACCCATGATAAAATATTGATAAACAGAAATTGCCTATACATAAACCTGCTTATTCATTTTTATGGTAATGTTTTATCCTAAGTTGTAGTAAAATTTATATCTAAATCAACAGGGATATAGAAAATTTGTATCGTTTTCAAATTATTCAACTCTTCTATTGATGTCTATGGATATGACTGACTCTAGATTGTCACTGAGGTTGGTCGGTTATGGGTTATTTGGCTATCAACCCAAAAATTAATAATCAAAAATAGGTGTGCATTGTGCTTATTCGTGACACTAAATACATTTTTTAAATTAATAATGGTGTACTTACCCGGTAATGCTTTAACGTTGGGAGCTTTGTTGTAAATGCATAAGTTTATACATGTAGTCGCAATCCGGTAATGTGCACGCTGTACCACGTCTTATAAATTACAAAGTTTCAGCGTATCTATTGGTTAGAGAGTTAACATATTGTAGAAAAATTATTTCTTGTATTTACGCGGTTATTAAACATTTTAAAACCATTTTTGACGGATTACGTTTATAGTATATTTTTCACTTCATTCCCGATATTTAACCGTTTTTTAGTATCCATTGTCATTTAAAATGTGAAATATAGCATTCATTGAATTCTATTTATTACAGATCCGTAAAAAGTGGATTTAACATGTAAGACTATTTTAGTATACTCCAAAGTCTCCCAAGACAAGAAGTAACAGCCATCTTTTTCTTTGTACAGTATAAAAATTATCAAACCTTATGTCTTAAAATTACGGTAATTTTTATTCGATTTAAAGATTAATATTACACTTAATAGATTTTATATAGCTACCTTTCAATGTATTTCTAACAACAATACCTCTACAGATATGTATAAATCCTAAAGAAAACTTAAATAAAACTCCTCATGGACAGCACATACAAAATTTTAAATAGCCAAATGGATGGTATATTAATACATTAAAAGATATAATATTCCATTATAATCAATATAAACAGCACATGGACATATCAATAAAATATAATTTCTACCAAAAATAATAGAAATAATTTATACATATTAGTAAATATAAGATCATTGCTAGTGGAGACTTGATAGACATGAAAATTTTTAAGGCATAAAATATATACATAAAAAGGTACCTAAATGTACAATTTACAATTGAATATTCTAACACATCTAAATACCACGTTTTAAACGAAAAATATTAAATTCGAGACAATGTTGGAGTTTACAATTCTTCATCGCCAATAGCTTCAAATGCATTGTTCTCAACGCAATCTTTGCCCGTTTTGAAAGCGACTGAAGCGAACTTCTCCGTCAGCTTCTGCACTGAGAAGATTTCCCTTGAGCTGCCTGACGTTATGGAGTCGCCATTCTGTGGAAAGAAAAAGTACGAATTAAAAACAAAAATAATTATTAATTGTGCGTAATCTTAAAACAATTATTTATTTAAACTATTAAAACTATCGTTACATTGCACTTAAAATATGTACTACACGAGAAATCGGTGTTGGTATCGACTATTTTCGGACCTATCGGAGGTACTTCATCAGGATGACCGTGAAGTACAGTGAATTATATTGTTAATCGTGTTTAGTCATAAAACATTTACTTTACACGGAGATGATTTTTTTTGTAGTAGTGCATATTACATATTTCAGTATGCATTAAAATATACCGCTTAAAAGGCTTTATGCACACTAATATATATATATATATATTGCCTTGCGCTATTATCAAAGTCAGATGTGTTAATCACTCATCAAAGACGAAAAGCCAATTGAAGTTTCGTTTGATTATACGTGGTATTTTTGCACATACAACAGAAGTAAATAAAATTTAATGCATGTTTTTATCACATTTTACTAGAAAAATAGTTAAACGATTTGTACCGGTACTTGGTGTTATACATATATTTAGAACATTTATTGTACATCTAACATTGCTAACAGATGAAAGACTGACCAAAATTGATAATTAAAATATTTTTTCTACAGAAAACAAATGTTAAAGGACAAGGCGATAAATTATTACAGGGAAAAATAAAACAAATGCAACTCTTTAAACAGCAACCAAAACCATAATAAATGTAACTTTAATTGACTTGTGTACAATATGTAGCTATTATACATATATACCAATTTAAGTTATTTTATCGAGTGCAATGTTTTAAATTGCATCACGGACGGTGTCAATGCGGTGATATCACTTAGCACGTGGTGAATCATTCGTCTTGTGCCCTCTTTGTTAGCGATACGACAGATTACAAGTGCAAATCGATTAAAAATTAATCATATTTATATTTTCATCGTTATTACAGATTACATGAAGGTTCCTTTTTAGTAAAGTTATACGCGCGTAGGTTCCAACTGGGGATGGGCGTCAAAATATAACGGCTTTTTTTGGTCCCTGTCGCGAACCGTCAAAGACCACGCCATATATTTTAGCATGTGAAAGACATATGTTTTGATGCCATTAGATTATGAAATCTTTTAACCAATACAATTAAGATAGTGGACCACATTAACATTGTGACGGCTAGGCACGTATCGAAACTGTTGCTGTTACTGTCTGTCTGTCTGTTTGTACTCGCTAACCTTTTGAATAGTTTGTCAGATTTTGAAGGGACTTTTACTGGTAATTAGCTGAAGATACTAGGAGGCTACTTTCTTATA
Organism: Lamproptera curius; assembly: GCA_029286875.1. Taxonomy (NCBI): domain Eukaryota; kingdom Metazoa; phylum Arthropoda; class Insecta; order Lepidoptera; family Papilionidae; genus Lamproptera; species Lamproptera curius. The sequence goes on along the minus strand of JAGSMT010000063.1, from coordinate 937,230 downwards.
GAAAAAAAAACATGTTTTCCATTATACCGATGTATTATCGGCCAACAACTAGTATTTCAATAGAAGTGTGACGATTTTTTTTACAAGAATTTGGGATTCTATTCAGCTCTGGTCACTTCCCAAAAAGTTCATCGAACTCGCGATAAGGACAGATATGGATACGACTTTGTACGTAACACCATACTTAGTGTATGGAAGCAAATATCTTTGTGTTCTTTGTGTATTAATTTACCCGTGCCACGTATAGCTGACGCTCAGAAAATTTAGTAAATATTAGTAGTGAACATTTTTTATTACGTCGTTTTAAGTTTCTTATTAATAATGTAGAATTTGGTGGCGAAAACCAATAAAATATTTTTGCAATATGCCTTCATTTTTACAGGCTAAGGAGTTGTTGACAAAAAAACATTATTTAAAATAATACAATTTAGTTTTGCGCGTAGGAGATATTATTGTGCACACGTGTACTGCAGACACAGGTGTTTCGCTTCGAGACTCTTGTCTATGGTTAGCTTCATCCCCGTCCCCACGAACAAGGTGAAGGCCGACACAGGTGCACTCCCCCTTCCTTATGCCTCCCCCACTCTCATAGTCTGGAACGGATAACCGACTCGATCGGAGAGACACGATAGCACTCACAGATACGATAAAAACCACTATGTTCACTACAATAAAAGAATACCTGCATTAAAAAAATATCGATGTGTATATGGATAGTGATAGTAAAATTTTTCTTACAACCGAGCTAAGCGTGTCGCTAGAAGAGGACGAAGTGATCAGCTGACTCGAGCCGTCCCTGCGCAAGTAGGTGAGGCCGCCCCGCTTGCATCGAGGGGACGCGGGCCCTGAGCCGCTTTTCTGCCGCATCAGCTCGTCGACTATCGACTGACAAAACAATCAAAGAGACATCTTAAAATTATTGTTTCATAAAGCTTTCTGTTATTTTTACTAACGATAAATAATTTACTTTTATGGATTTTGTCGCGCTTAACTGCTTTACAATTAGTTATAATTATAGCCGAAGTTTCTTAAGCTGTCTCGTGACCATCGGATATGATTGTAAAGTAATCAACCGCAGTAAAATCTATAAAACCCGCTTTTCCATTTTTTTTTATAAAACCATCGATTGATCGTTAAGGATAGTAAGTATTACGCTGTATTTATAATAATGCAGCGTAGATTACAAGAAAATATTTGGACGACATATATTTTACATTGCATTCATATTTCATCCATTAATATCATTGACTACGGTGCCCCCAAACCAGAAGACGCTTCTCCGCGACAGAAATAGTTAGTCCAGTAGTGGGTTAATCATTAACCTATTGTTATCTGACAGTCTGTCCCGTGACCACGACAGCCGCAAAGTGCTCGAATGGTCATTAAGTAAGTAAATATTAATTATATATAAAAAACACAACAAAATCAACCAAACCTTTATTCAATAACTTGTAGCATTCGCATAATTGCTTATTAAAATTTTTTCACCTTAAGCGTAATATTAATGATAAGAATATATCTTCGAACCTATACGCTAACAAGTAAAAAACGAATTTAAAGTAGTAAAGTAGTAAATTCAAATGGGCAGTAATTACGTTGCGTTTGGTTTACAATTATATTAACGTCATAAAAAAGTACAGCCTGGCTTTTTCATTTGTCGCACATAAAACACGTATACGACAGGGGCGAAATTGTAATTTTCAGGGAAACGGTAATTTCGTTGCGGCACCGTACACGATTATGTGAAACAGCTTTTTTGCTCAGAACAAAGCGTGGCACATTGTTTCCTAACACATATGACATGCAACACACGACCCACAAAGCTTACAACGTTTTAACATCTCATAGAATCGATCGAACAAAAGAAAGTATTGTAATAGATCTATTCAATCGGAATATCGGTACATTGTTTCACTTTAGACTGGACATTACTAAAAATACGATTTCGTTTGTATCATATCCAATGTTTTTTAAGTTTACAAAAGGTCGAAAATTCGAATAGCCCCAAGATTGCTGTGTACCATAAATTCTATATTTAAGTTTAAACTATACTATAAAAATGAGTTTGTTATATGTATATTTGCAAACTCTTCCATGATTCAATTCTTCACAACTAGATATTAAGGTTGTCCAACTCTTCAACGACATTGAATATTATAACGAAGTAACAATGAATTGTAACCTAAACTTAAACAAATGAATAAAAATTTTCATTAAAATCCGTTAAGCAGTGTTAGAAGAAGTAACAACATAATCCTAAATTTGAAAGTTTAACTAATTCAAATAAACTTCAAATTGATTATAATTACGAAATTCAAAATTTAAATAATTGATTTATCATTAACGGAATCAGCAAATTAAAAGTATATTTTTATTTAACTGTATTTGAAGCCAAGCAGAATTCGGAAACTAATTTGTTCCAATTTGAAAGCTAACTGTATATAGTGTTAACAGTATTCGGACATATATGTTTCCAATTTGAAACAAGAGTTATAGTGTCCGACCGAAATTACGGTTTCGGTTTCGGCCAAAACTGAAGCCAAGGCCGAACTTTCGGTGTCGGTTTCGGCCGGAAAACCAGTTTAGGTCGGACTCTAGTAGTAAGTGAAATAACTGGGTAATGGAAATACAACATCCGATATATCAGAGCGGCCTATATCCTATATATATACGAATTTTTGGTGTCTTCTAATATATTTTACCTAATATAAAAATAAAATTTACGTAACTCAGTATAACATGAAACTCGAAGGGCTACAAAAATCGGACACTCAAAAACATGGCCGCACTACACCAATAGGAGCGCGCTCGCTTCTGATGCAATTCATATTTGACGTTAGATTTACGTAAATTCCATATATGATTTGTCTTAACTACACATTTCATACGTGAAGGACTTTCGTAACAATTAGGTTCAAATTGTGCAGCACTCCTATTTCAATCTTTGTACACTGAAACGTCATGATAACATAAACACAATATTCAATTAAACTACGCTTGTTGTTTTTTGCCCATTACAAAAACTTTAATTGTCTGAACATTAAGGAAATATTTAAATACTTTAGCCAAATTAAGACTTAGAATGCAAACAACTTGAAACTAGTCACATCAACGAAGCCTAGTCGGATATTTGGGGTGATTTTAGCCACTCAGAGATTGATGATAACTGATATATATGAACGCTAGATGTATGACGGCGTGTTTTTGCCCTAGGTTACAAATCAATTATGAGCCTAAATTGACCCGATTATTACGACAGATTATATTAACAGAAACCTAGTGCCGAAGCTCGGCAAACATATTGTGTGACCCCCTAGGGAAAAATTGAGGAGTGACGACATTCACAGTGACCGGTGGGGGCTGGATGAAAATAGCCGAAGTTCGGAAGCGGTGGCGTGCATTGGGGGAGGCCTATGTCCAGCAGTGGACTGACACAGGCTGATGATGATGATGAGAAACGTAGTAACTGACAAAAATTTAATTTGTTACTACAACCGAAAAATTTTAGTTTTGATCATATTGTTTATGTATAATAAAAGTTATGACCAAAAATATATTTTTTTAATCATTCTCGACTCTGGTAAGTAATACTATATAATTTTTGTCATTTCCGACGTTTCTGTTTTCTTCCGTCGATATCGTGACAGATGCGACACACGTTTCTTAACATAATGCCTTATATAATTGTAGTCTACTTAATGCGCGACCGAATCACACTTTACTGTTTATTGGATTAAGAAGCCGCCGATGTGTGTCTTACGCAGGTTTACTTCAAGTGAATTACAGGATAATAATATTTTAACAAAAATAAAATTTTGAGGTCTTTTTCAAGTCAACATTTCAAATTCAAATACAATAATAATGTTACGATTTACTTAATTTATTTAAAATAAATTTAGAAAAAAATTAAACAAAGGAAAAATTTCAACGTAAACATTTTAAAGGTTATAGTACAAATGTTAGTTTACATAACGCTTAAATTCAAACATATTTTTTCAGGTCTACTATTTTAGTGGAGTAAATGCGTTAAACGCGTAATATAAACTAGTTTCCGTCTATGTAAATAACTTACCTGCAAGCAGACACTAATAAATATAGCGTGCTCTGTTCTCAGCGTTATCCACTCCAAGTTGTCTTTGCTGATCAGATATTCGAAGGAGAGCTCGAAATGTTTGTTGTTTTCATCCAACAACGACCCGTGACCGTTGCTCTGGAGTTTTTCCGTCTGGAACCAAACAAATGACGTGAGTGACATTTTTTTTACTACATTTTTGCTACACATGGATTCTTAGCTCCAAGACTGCCCATTTGTTTTTTTATTGTAATTTCTTAGCAAATCACCTTAACAATAATAATAAATCTTAATTAAAATACTTTTTATACATTTTATCCATTGTATGTTAATGTCATTTTGTCAAATTGTAAACAAAAACTATTAAAAGTCATAATTCCATGACAAAACTAATTTAACGCTCAAGCTATATAGTTATATGGGCTTATATAAGCCGTTTTATTGAAACATTAGAAACAAATCTTAAATAAAAAAGTGTGCACGTCTAAGTAGACAATATACCGCGATAATGCAATCATTAAAAAGTTAGCAGTTGATTCGTGTTCTTCTTCGCCTTTACTTGTTACTATAAAGTAAGCCTCTAATCCGCAGACTCACCTAAATAACAGTTTTTACACAGATTGGCATCTGACCTCCACAAACCTAAGGATAATATAACTACTATAATGATTTAAAGTTACTTTTACATTATAAGATGGTCTTAACTCGAGGAATCTTTTTAGTCAGCTTATATTGCCTAACCAATCAGAAAACAATGATAAGACATAGTTTTCCCTTAGGGTTTACGAAGAACATTTGATCCACAACGGTTGCCAAAAAAACCATAACGTGCAAACACTGTTTTTTCATACATAGACGAAAATCTACCCATAAGAAATGCAAAGTCCTCCCTTAAACATGGGACGTAACATTTTTTTACGCAGTAATTACATGAGATATAGCTTGATTGAAACTAGAAAACAGTAGTGTTACTACACTAATAATTTGTGACAAAAATAGTCACCGCAATAAAGCCTCTTTTATAAATTATGTAATAGATGACTCAGTCACTCCACCACAAAAATATATTGAATGTCTTTATATATATATCTATATTTAATTGTGCTTGATAACTAACGCCACCATGAGCAACTCTAAGACCAAGATTCTATCACGTGTCGTAGGGTGAGTTATGCGGGCCAATTGCGTAGTTAAACCGAAGCTAATGGACTCGACACTGTCCAAAGATCGTTCTTTGTATAGTGTTTTTTTTGATAATGTAGTCTTTTTGATTGTTTGTGATAGTGTGCAGTAAACCACCATTGGCGAACTTTAGGTCGTATTGTGGTCTGAATCACCGCATGAACTAATTACACGCACCTAGATAGACGATTAACCAGTTCATATAGCGTGTCTAACTCGTCAAAACGACTTACGGATAATATATAACTCAATGGATTTAGTAATTCGAACATCATTTTTAAACCGTTGCTGGCATTCGAATTTCCATAAAGTTGTAATTCAAATACGATATCAGAATGCTTGTTGCGTTGGTAAATTAAAAATTGTATATAAAATGTAAACAAGCTAAGACGATGTTCATTCTGTTACGAATATTATAAATAGTTCCGTCTTGACGGTTCCCGTGAAGTTCGTAACACAATTTTTTTTTTAATAAAAGGCTTACAAAATTATAACAACAAATTTTAAACAAAGAAACTATACCAGATTAAAAACATTACATTCGTGTAAAAGTAAACAACATTAACGTCGTAAAAACTCTCATATTTATTTCCCACGCGATGTTTGACCAATAAGAAAGCTCGACATTTCAAAGGCAAAACAGTTTAACATTAAACTTTTCTTGCGTACATGTAATGTACAGTTAACTCAGGTGTAAACCAAATAAGGGACATATCTATTCAAAAACTTCTTCAAGACAAACGCCGACATTCTAATATAGTTGAGGAAGAACTATACGATAATTGTCCAGGCGCGAGGCTGTATTGACTAAAAAGAGTTCACAGACCGCAAAATGAAAAGTGCCGGAAGCAGACCACTCGAGCCAATTGATGTTTTGCATTAAACGGTAAGATGTCCCCTTATCGCTTCTACAAGGGCACGTCTGAGATTCGATGGAATAATTGTGAACACAGTTTCGGGAACGTGTTTACATGTTTTATGATAATAAGCGATCGAAATGCCTAAAAGTAATGGTGTGTAAGACACCGAGACCTACTCTGAGATGTATTACCATCGCGGTTGCCTAGAAACGGTTCCCCAATAACCGCATCCCAGTAATGTATGCCCAAAAGTTTTGCGACAGAAATAGGTCACCACGGTCGTACTCAGCCCTTGGTTTCCCGTAAATAGAGGCCTATTTGCATTGGAAAACTTTCTTATTACACTTCTTAGACCATATTACGAATTTATTGCTACTATATTCTTTGATACCAAATGAAAACTACTAAAGGCATAAGTGACATTATAATTATATATAATAGGATTTTTTTTTAAATAATACTTCAATTTTATTTTTTATCGAATTACTCTTACTAACATACTTTTAGTACAAAGTTTTAAAAGAGTTATGTTCCTCGTTTACAGATGAATATGGTAGTGAAGTAATGTTGCGTTACAGTTTTAAAGGGCATCTAATGGATAGGATATATTATATTTAACAATACTTCGTAAGCGACAAATTTAGTTAAATAAGCGTCAAGTTTATTTTGTCATTGTAAAAAAAGATACCTTCAAATGTTATAGTTGCAGTTATCCAGTCTAGTCTAGAAATTAATCTATCGTATGCTAAATACATGTATTAATAAACTTATAACTTGAACAATTTAGAGTTTGTCGAAAAAGTTAAACATAGCAACAAAACAGCATCGTACGTATGATGTTGTTATTAGTCGGTGTCATTCAGTAATTTACAAATCAATGAGTGATCAATGACGATCAATGAGACGTATAAGGAAGGCCACTTCGTCCCTCTTGGTTATTTTACATTCATTTGTTTCGACTCAAAATTGTTTTAATTATAGATATAATAGAATTCCAAAAAATTACCAATCACCAAATTGTCATTCATTATATGTTCACCAATAAAAACACCATACATACGTCGTCATTTCATCGCTATGCCTTGCATAGCGTAATGACATTGTGAATTTAAATGGAACAACATTCATATAATGCATTTATCAAAAGGACGTATCAACGTTGAGAACATTATCTATTTGATGCTGTTACCGAGCCTCTATTTACATTCAAAAAGTAATGCAAATCCACCCACTGTCATTAATTATTTATAAACGCGGGGTACAACAGTATTAGTTTGGTACATCATTGCAATCACGCTATGCGCTAACCGCTCCAGGAAACGCGACACTGCGTGGACGGTTCCAATTACGTTGTTTGAAGATAGTCGAGCTCGACCTCCAGTTGCGCTTTCATAATCTGTTTGATAACAATAAGTGCATGCGCTGTTGATACTTATATGTTTTTACACGGAACTTATAACTATCGAAGAATGCGGACGACGATACGAATGTAATAAATGCAGAAGAGAATGAAAGAAATATTATTGTGATAAATTGGTATTGGGCATCTTTATTTTAGGAAACGTGATAATAATAAAACACATTAAAATATGTTCATGACACGTCTTGTTGATCCATAGATGTCCTAGGCACAAAGTTTTTCAAAGCGGAGCACAGTACTTAATTTCGCACACAAAGCATCATTGGTATGAAAACATTTTGAATCAACTGACTTATCCTTAGCCAAATAAATAATAAGGCTAAAGATGTAAAACCACACGTCTTTTTTCTGCATATCAAACATATTAGAAAATATGTAATTTATTTTAATAATTGTGGCTATAATTAATTGTGAGTGTAACAGGGCACTTGAAATCTCGCTTTCAATATATGAGGATGGGAATGCTTTACTTAAAGAAAATAGGGAATTAACGTAAAAATGTAAAATTGCCATTAATAACTCAATCAATTAACGACATCAATGTTTACCTTGCATAGATCATGACATTAGTTATTATTTCTATTTCTGACAAGAAAGCGGAGATATTGAAGCTAAAAAATATTTATTGTTTATATTACGAGTCTATTTTTCTTTGAACGATTTGTATTATGTGTGAGATAATCAGCGTTAACATTATCGTGATTGTATATAGGTTTGGAATACGGTCCAAAACCCCTGTTGGATAAGGGTGCATTAGGGGAGGCCTATGTCCAGCAGTGGACTATCACAGGCTGATGATGATGACGATGATATAGATTTGAATTAAATGTGTACAAAGTTCAAAAGATCATTATTGGTAGAATGCGGTACGTTTGGTGTGTGTAAACCAATTTCAGTTTAACATTACTAGATTCGTAATTTATGTTAACAAAGCAATGAGGCGGTTTCGTACGTGTAGTTTTTTATGGCATACGAAGGCAGACGAGCAGTCGGGCCACCTGATGGGAAGTGGTCACCGACACCCCATAGACGTTGACAATACCAGTGGTATCGCCGACGCGCTGCCTACGTGAGACATAGGGTGTTAAGTCTTGTTTACCCAGTAAATACGCTGGCTACGGTGCCCTTCAAACCGGAACGCAGTAATGTTTTCACACTACTGCTTCGCGGCAGAAATAGGCACCGGTGGTACTCCCCAGACGGTCTCCTGTAAACAGGGGACCATACCGCCAGTGTGTTGTCATTACTCGATTGAAACTCAGTTCTGGGTGTAGTGGTTAGTGACTGTTACGCCAGAGGGTGTGGGTTCGGTTCCCAATGGGGGAAACTATTGTGTGATGAACATAGTGTTTTTCTCGTGTCTTGGTGTTTGTATCTATATAATATGTATTTATTTACAAAAGAAAAGTAAGTCTATGTATTTATCAGTCATCTGGTTTCCATAGTACAAGCTCATTGCCATGCGTTACTTTGTTTACGTAGATTTCGAGTAGTTTTGCTCAACGATAGCATTCAATATGTATTAAAGGCACTGTAATTTTGTATTAGACTTAAATTTGGTATCTTCTAGATGTTACGAGATCTTGTATACGTAATATCTTTATAAATCTAGACATATTTTATGTTTAAACTCAGGTCCTAAAGTACAATGAAAGTTTTACAACATTACTTCAAGCTTTATATCAATAAAACAGATTCCTTTTTGCAACTTGTATACCAGATAAAAATCAAAGCCAAAAATCCCTATTATGTAATTAAGGTAAAATGCGAGTTGGTGTGTGCACCAGCGTGGTGGGATACGGTCCAGAAACCCCCTAACGGAGAAGGCGTGCATTACGGGACGCCTATGTCCAGCAGTGGACTAACACAGGCTGATGATGACTGATGATAAATCTAAAATGCAAGTTTAACTTGAGCATTAAAATAAAACCTAATAATACAACCTTATTCTGCGTGTTGTTATTTATGTGTTTACACTAATAAAAAACAAGTCAAAGCTTACGCACCGTATGCAAAGTCGTGATCCTCCAACACCTCATCCTGGTGACCTTGTAGCGTTGCTCCCGCGAGGGTTGGGTGACGCTGGTCAGTGTCAGCTCTTTGGCGGCTAACGAGACTCGAACCCTGCACTGACTGATACCAGCCCCGTCGGCCAAGTGCTGAGCCTCCGTCACCGCCTCCCCGGCAGGCACTCTCCCATAATACCGGGAATTACGCGCCAATTCGATATACTATAGACAAATTTAAGAAGGATTTTAAACTTTTGAATTTTTCAACAGATTCAGTTGAAAGAATAAGAAAAGAATTTACTTCCGTTTCTCTATCGGAATTATTTATTAGTACAAATATTACACTAAAACGCATGTTTCCTAATTTTCTACTTTGATGACGGTCAGTAATCTACTAAGAGTCAACTTAAATATAAAGTACAGTTTGGATGCATAGCGATTAGCATCTGACTTCCACAATTCTAAGAGGTTAACTGCATTGTACAAGTAATTATGATGACAGTATTTATGAAGTCGTCCTATAATAATTGCCAGAGGTGTTATTAACAATAAGATCTTTTATACGAGCTCATCTTACGCATTGATTGAATATTTACTGTCTTCTATTGGACCTTTGAGATGTATATTTTAAAGGAAATGAAACATTACAAGAGATTATGTATAATTTTAGATGTTGACTGTTTTGTTACGGCCAGCAGTTTTGCAATAATGTAAAACATCGCAAATAAAACTTGTATTAAATACAAAATAATAAAGCTAACCGTGATTATTCGTTTAATTAATTAATGTTCTACTGCATTAATTATCAGAAACTTTAATCGTAATGATATGTAAGCTAAATATTTTATCATAAAATTTAAACAATACTTGATTATTTGCCGATTAACAATTACTATATGTAATACTCATTGTTTTAGTGGCATATTTTGAATTGTTTAAGTAGAGCGTTGATGTAAGCAATCTATTTATTATTTTAAATATAAAACTAATTTATAAATATAAAACTAATTTTACAGAACCCCATATCAATATCAACTCGATTCATATTTATTATCAGTAATTAAAACCAAATAATTTCAAATACTAGCTTTTTTATTTATAAAGAAAAAAAAAACGCGCGCAATTCTCCAGCCAGCGCTACTCGGCAAGTCGTACAGACCACTTCAAAGTATACACCGAAGCCGTAACCAATACAGAATATTGCGAAGTTAAATTAAAAAACATTCAGTCACAAAAACATTCGTTTGACGCAGTACCTACTCGAGCCCGTCTCGCGTCTGTTCGCCCCTTTTTCACCCTCGATGTACAGAGGTACTTCATCCGATACTTGCGCGGTACGCACTCACTTCCCTCAGACTGGCTCCCTGATTATTTATATTTGCAGTGCAACCATAAAACGGTCGTGTTGTCAGACATTTGCAACTTGCAACTTATTCGCCGAGAACACATTTAAAACAGAACGGAAAAATATATTTACTGTGATATATATACATGATTAGCACCGCACAAAATACACGATGAAAATCGTAACAAGAAAAAAAAATGTACAAACAATATATTGTAGATATATAGAACAAGCTGTTACTTTCATATACACAGTCATAAACTGCAAGTAAATCTATGCAATTTCTAATGAATTTTCTATGATTTTCTAGTGAGGTTTGTTATACACCAACATTATTAACGATTAACTTCCCCAACTTACGATATGCTTCTTTATTGAGAAAGTATGTAAAGAACAAGATGAACTATAACATAACATCTACCTACCGACCGCCCGTGTCATAAGTATAAAAAACTAAGTTGTACAAAATAAAATTATTAGTAATTAAATGTAATAATAATTTCAGTGAATTTTATTTTGTAAAAACTTTACTGTCACTTTTCGATAAAAATATATGAGGATAGTATTTGATCAAAATATAATTCAATAAATCAGTTACAAAAGTACCAAAAATAACGCATATTTTATACTTGTCATTCATACAAAATACAGACATGGAGTCGAAATAAAGCATTTCCCTGCAACTCGATTCAAAATAATTGTAAATCATGTAGATCGTTATTATCTTTAAATAGGCAACTAAACGACGTAAACACACATCACATCATCAGCCTGTAATAATCCACTGCTGGACATAGGCCTCCCCTAACACACCCCTATCGATTAGAGGGTTTTGGACCGAATCCCACCACGCTGGTCCAATGCGGGTTGGCGGGTGGACAGACTTGTTACATGCCCATCCGACGCATGGATCATCTTACTTTTCAGACAATTGGGTGATCGGCCCAAATTGCCCTAACCAACTAGGAAACAACTATGAAAATTTGTTGAGTCCCCGCAGGATTCGAACGCACGACCTCCGATTTCTAAAGCGGACGCCCTTGCCACTAGGGTACGGAGGCTACGACGTAAACATTTCGTTAAAATAAATGCACTAAAATCTAATTCCGCTGGAAGCAATGCTATTAATGTATAACCAAACGGACGATTTTTTGCGACAATTGAGTTTGACATAAGGCTTCATTTATGTCAATTGTATTTTTATAAATATCTGATTAAACTGTACATTATGGCTCCTGCTATCCTCCTGACGGTCAGATAAACAGTTCCCGAAACTAACATAGCAAAGTTTCTAGCTATACTAATTCAGTATTTTATTTAAGAAGGTATGAAAAGAATTTCGATGCATAAGTTTGCTGAACATTGTATAATATATAGATAATATAACACAGTCAATTCATTGAAATTTTGTAGATAATAAAACAAGATAAATTCAGCGGCGGACTAAGTCCGTCAGAGGCCCAGGGCAGCAAAGCTGAATGAGGCCCCAATCTTCAAGCAATATGTATTTCTACAAGTTTTTATTCAGTTCACATTTGTATGTATAAGTATTTATGATTTTTCCTTAAAATTTAGCATGTTAAATTTAAATTCGGCCTAAATTATTTAAGCTCAATAAACATAGGTATGTACCTACAATTATCATCATCATCATCATCATCAGCCTGAAATAGTCCACTGCTGTACATAGGCCTCCCCTAATAAATCCGAAAATAAAATACAAATCGAACGACAAAAAAAGGTAAATCAAAGGTAGTTTTATTTTCAGTAGATATGAAGTTAATTAATATATGTGTTTTCGTGCATCCAATTTACAGAACTCTTAAATAACTTCTGTGAAATCAATTTCTTTTGAAATTTTTCTTTCAATGAAAAGTACGCGTATATTAACCAGTCGCTCATGACCCATTGTAGATCGAACATAATTTTTAAGTAGTTTAAGTTTCGATAAACTTCTCTCGCATGATGCAACCGAGATGCAAATGGTCAAGAAGTATTGAAGTGTAAGCGATGTACAGGGTAATGATTCACTGAAATCCCATTTTATTATAAGTTTTAGGATTTCTTGGGTTGTCTATTTGACAGCAACACCCATAGTCGTATCGGTGGCTTTTACATGTCTGCGGTACCTTTTAATTTCTTAAATTTTTCAAAACTTGCTCGTTGTCAAATTCACTATAAAGATTTAATAATTTTTAACTGCTACAGCTAGAGCGTCATCTGATGCTTCTAGCATAAACTTTGATTCAATAATTTGGAAAATATTATTGATTTGCTTCATGGCCTCAAATCGTGTCAACAATTCTGGTATAAATCGATCTATGCATTCAAACATTGACCGTCTTATTTCTTTTCGAATCGTTAATTCAACACCATGAGCTAATTCACCCGGCTTCGTTCTTTTTACCTTCCCTCTTCCTTGTTACTCTATGTCGATGTCCATATCATTGCATTTTTTGTGCCAAAAGTTACAGCATTATCTACAATCGTGTTTCGTTCGGTCACTAAATACTCATTCAAGGCTTTTAGTTTAACGATTCCTATATCAAGAGTCATTATGGGAGACTGCAAATATTAGTGAACTAAATTTACTTCCTCCAGTATATAAAGCCAAAATTGTACATAGGTTATAAAGGTAAAATCACAAACAGCCGGCAGGAGCAAGCTTGCTCCTGATATTGTATCTAGATTTGCCTTTGTTGGATCTTGAAAATGAATGAATGAATGATCTTGAATAATTTTCTATGTTTTCTTTTACGACTTTTACTGACTCGTAATGAGCCCTCCAAAAGTATCAGATAAACGTTTTAAATTTATTCCAGTCTTCTCTTTCAGTAATTGCCATCTCTGTGTAGATGATGAAAAAAACGAGTTCACTTTCACTACTGTTTCAAAACACGTGTCGCTGGAAGGAACTCATGCAAACGCATGAACTCCACAAAGATTCAAGGAATGATTAGAACAGGGACAGAATAGAGATTTTGGATTTATTTCTCGGATTTTTGTTGCACCCCTCCATGGACACCGGAAATTGACGCGACATTGTCGTAACCTTGAGTCCTGCACATTATCTAGTCCATCTTTTTTCAGCTGTTGCTGAATGTCTTTTAACACATCCTCAACAGTTTTTCCAGATATCAAAAAAAACCTAAGAAAGATTCCTACTGCCACAATGTCATTTTCTAATTTACCCCAGGTAGGTCCCAGGAGACCGTCTGGTGGAGTACCACCACGGTGCCTATTTCTGCCTGAAGCAGTAGTGTTAAAACACTGCTGTGTTCAGGTTTGAAGGGCACCGTACAGCGTATTTACTGGGTAAACGAGACTTAACACCCTATGTCTCACGGTAGGCAGCGCGTTGGTTATCACTGGTATTGCCGATGTCATAGGCGTCGGTGACCACTTTCCATCAGGTGGCCCGACTGCTCGTCTGCCTGCGTATGACATAAAAAAAACGAATCTAATGATTTAACTCACTTGGTCTGTTTTACTTTCGTTAGGAGTGCTGTTAAAATTATTTCGTAATATTTAGCCTTCTTAATATCTGCAATAATTTTTTGCCTTACATGCTAACATATATAGATAGAATAAATTCATTTTGTATGCCTTTTGACCATTAAGATGGTACTCTCTGCACCGGATCATATTTCGCTAACAACTGTACTGATTCTACAAAAATTACCCTGGTTTCCGAAGAAATGTCTTCACAGTGGCCTCTGAAAGCAAGATTTTGTTGCTAAGACTAACGTGACATCTAAAAGGCGATGTTAAATGTTTCCCCATTTCTTAGTTTCACCGTTATTTCTTTTTCACCTCACATAGACCAGAGACGAATTTATTTGTGTGATTATCAACCTCACATGCAAATAACCGGCAGCAGTAGCAATAAATTTTTTTGTTGATGGTGAGTATAGCATCCACTTCCTTAATTATTTAATCTCGTTTAAATGTGAGTAAAACCACTGCAAAGTTAAACAACGATGTGTTCCCTTAGTATTTCACCTGGTCTTTTCACAAATTCAAAAGGTCCATCCTTATTTTGAAATACTTCACTACCCTTCTTGATAATGGAAATTCTGATGTGCTCTGGCACAGGTATTGGCCAATGTGCAGCATCATTGGACAAGAAAACCTCTAACTTAGCGACGTTCAGTTCAGTTTCAGTCACATCGGATTTTGTATTAACATCACATTTAATAGACTTTTCAACTCTGTTTGCTGTCCCAATATCAACGATTTGTACATTGCATCCCGATTCATCAGTTTGACTAATTTGTTTGGCAACGCAACCTTTCTTCTTATCAAAGTTTGAAAGGTGTTTGGATAAAGATCCAGCAAGTGTATAGGCCAATGTATATTTTTCGACTTACGTACAATGTAAGTGTAGGCGTACAAAAGTGAATTATTCACGCTTCCTTCATTCAGGGGAAGTACCAGCTACACAGACAGGAATCCCCCAGAGTATTGGACGCGTTCAGCATAAAAGTTTATTAGTACAACGTAAACACTTTCGATGGCTGTAGTGGGCCAATCTTGATGAAATCATGAAGGTACTAAGCACATTTTTAAAGAATTATGAAAATCGCGAAAAACATTAGGAGGCCCCCAAGACCTGAGGCCGGGCAGGCCGCCCTTCCGCCCCCTGTTAGTCCGCCACTGGATAAATTATCTAATATTAACTAGCGATCGAAATACGCGTTTGAAGTGAAAGAATCGGTGTAGAAGCAAGAGAAACGTGTTTAATCGATTTCAACTTCAACTAAGTTGCTTCATTTTAAGATAATGAACAGATACGTGCGCAGTATGCAAAAAACATTTTCTATAGTCCCTTAATAATATCCCCATTTAAGACTTGAAATAAATGTAACGTACCGCAACAAAGTGGTATCATATAGCTAACGTTCTCATTAATGAACTAGATGCTATACGCGACTTTGTTCGTGGTATTAAACCAAAAAGTTATCGTTGCACGACGCAATTATGTCATACGCTTAAGTTGCGTTTGGTATCTGATAGTACTTGGACATATATGTGGTTCGGGTTTATAATATAGATAAAGTTAAAATATATAAAAGGAATATACAAAAAAAAATATAACATTTACGTATATAGCTCTGTACTATTAAAGCCCACGATTTTTATCATATTTTTTTGACCGAAAGTTTTTTTTCTAATTATAACTATAGAGATCATCATTTTTTTTAACAATAATGAAAAAAATATTAAAAAGGTTATTATTTAATTAAACCGAACTCTGTCTCTGAGGGAACCATTTTGTAATAACGGCGCAAAATCATATACGTGTACTTGAAAAAACTTACAATAGGTTGGTGATACTTGGAGCATAAGTAAAAAAACCTACCGCAAGTAACTGCGATTCATCGTAATACATTTGAGTGCAATTTGAGATTCGTCGCGACGGTCGGAGGGGAGTCATCAGAGAACGTACACAAACAACTTCTCAGAAAACGATTTGCCATGAAAGCTTATCCACATACTACGGCCACTTAGTTCTGTTTCAACTGAGATTTTTAAAATAGCAATGAAAAAAAAAATATCTTGAGCGAAATAAACAATTTTTCGTTCCCTGATTGGTTAGGGCAATTAGGGCTTATCACCCAATTGTCTGAAAAGTAAGATGATCCATTAGCCGGACGGGCACGTAAAAAGTCGGTCCACCCACCAACCCGCATTCGACCAGCGTGGTGGGAAACGGTCCAAAAACCCTAATGGAGAAGGTGTGCAGTAGGAGGCCTATGTCCAGCCGTGGACTAACATAGGCTGATGATGGTTGGTCAGGATAGTAGTCACCCGTTTGATAATCATTAGTTCTTACGATAGGTACATAAAGAGCGATGGTGTTACGCTTGATCCGATTACTGGCCTGATAAAGGAAAGGAGAGTACATCTGTATTAGCGCAATCATTTGGGAACACAAACAAATTTGTAAAATATAAGCATCTTTAAAAACGACAAAATAATTGACCAAAGTTATATGAAACCAGGGCTCACTCAATTTAAAATACTAATAAAAAGCGTATGTGTGCACACGGAAAAATATTTTACCCCAGACAAAATTTCAGTAATCTCAAACAAGTCATATTTAATACTATTGTTCTGGTTTATCTGCTTGGTACTGAAAACTTCTAATTCAGCTTTACGTTATAGGTATATATTTGGCCTTATTTACTGGCCTTGAGTTAAGGAAGGTAGAGAAGTTAAAATTCCTCTGCAGTTTCTTAAAATAGTTTTTGCATTGCATAGAATTAAAGGAAACAGGAAAGTTTGAGAGCATTAATTTTAATAAATGCAAATACTGGGAGAAGCTATTTATAAATTAAATTATATTTGCCTATAGTTTATAATAGTAGTTTTTGCAATTACCAATACTAAAATAATATAATTCTTCCGTTCAATATTAAACACATACAATCTACTACATATGAAATATTAAAAAAATTGCAAAATGTAAGAATGGAACTAGGTTGCTAATAAACAAAAGCCATATTTGAGTACAGTTACTCTAACACTTTTAGTCAAAACAAATAAAATTTTCCAGTTATTAATCTCTAACATTAAACAAAATTTTGTGATTCACATTTGAAAAGAAATCCAAGGGTACAATAAATAAACTCCAGATTAAATACAATAAAACTACATTAGCAGTCATTTTCTAGAAAATCATACTAAGCTTTGTTATAATATCTTAACACTAATATCACCTATTAAATATAGCAGATAAAACAATATAATGAACTTTTGTTTACAAATATTTCAGACCTCATTTGGCTTTTGTATTCTTAATATAATGTCTCTAACAAAGGTTACAGGCCTTTCAAAAGTAAATGCAAGAAAGTATTTTGTTACCTTTCATTTTGTTAACAATAATTTGAATTCACACATACTTTAAACTATGTACAATAAATTTTTTGGATATAGTAAAAAAAGTATGTTTGAAAACATTTTTGTTTACTCATAGCTAATAGAATCTACGGCAATGAATCATTTTTAAAACTATTACTGCAATTACAATTGACCTATCTAGCTAACAGATGATAATGAAAGTATTTTGTGGTATTTATCAGAAACCTTTACTGTAAATGATCTAATTTTTTCACTATAATGTTAAAATTTCAATTTCGATGCCAATATTTAGACCCGTATTGGCATTGAAAAATTATTAAATTATTGTATTTTTAATACTGCAAACTTTTTTTAGAAAATTATTGTTTATTAAATTTTATTATTAAATAAAATGACTTTATGGATTTTATCGCGTTTATTTTACGTTTTTAAATTCCCGACGGAGATGTCATGTGTCTTGTTGCCAGCGCTGAAGTGGGGTTTCCCCTCATCTTGGTCTACCCTGTGACCACGGCCGCTAGAAAGTGTTTGAAACGTCGGTAATTTAAAAATGTAAAATAAACGCGATAAAATCCGAAAAGTAATTTTATGTAATAATGTATAATATTCGCGTAAACAATAAAAAAATTATATTAAATATCAGTTTATAAAGAATAGATAGTAATCTGAAAATAAAACAAACTTACCTCCTTTTTTTCTTTCCTTGCTTCATGAGATTTTAACAAATCCATAGTCTCGGAGCTTACTGAAATCCATCCTAAATCTATATCTTGTATTGTTTGTATATACAAAAGATCTAATGAAACTCTGTCCACCATGATGTCAATGTCATAGCAAGGGTCCCAGTAACTAAAAATGTAAAGTTATGTTATATGTTACACTCTACCTGTATATTAAAAAAAATAAAAATACAAACCTTTTACGAGTACAATTTTATCATCTGGTCTAACATATTTCTGCGATATATAAGGAGATTCATATTCTTCCAACTTCTTCAAACATGGTTGGCCATCCTTTGCACAACTCCAATTGAAAAGGTATAATGAAAAAAACTTAATAAAGTCTTTTGATAAATTTATGTAATTACAGGCTATATCCAACACTGTTCCGGAAGAGTCAGTGGAAGATACTGATAATGGTATTCTATAACCATTCATAAGAGAAATTTCAATATCAACTTCATGCACTCTCACACAATGAGTTTCTTGTTGAGCAGAAAATAGGAATGTAATAAGAATATCCGAGTATGCCAAAACTGGATTTTGTCCCACTAAAAATTTTAAAAGGTATCAATTATAGTTAAACATTAACTTCAAAGTAACAATATTTTCCAAGTTAATCTGATGTTACCTAATTGGATATATTTTTCAAGCAAGATTCTTCTCTCTTCTATTTGAGAACTTGTTAAAAAGAGTTTTTTGGGTGGAAACTGGGGGAGTTTCAAGAAGGGATTTTGTCCTTGAAGCTGTTCATGTAGACTAAGCAACTGCTTATAACGTGCGGTACAGTGAAAATATCCATCAATATATATATTGTATCCCTTAAAAAGGTAAATGATTCAATAGGTATCATTAAAAGAAAAAAATGTTTATTTATGCTGATTTCGGTACTTAAGATTATTTAAATTAAACTAAGATGGTTCAATGAATCGTTAGTCTTTTAAAGAACAAAACAACCTTTATCACTATTATAAATAGTGGGGAGGATGTTATTTACCGTATAAGTGATCCCATTATCATCACGAAACTGCTGTACATCTGGGATAGAAAAATGCATTTTCACAAATAAAATTAATGTACCATGACATTCCACTTCACTTTGAGTATATATTTACTATTTGTTTACTGACTTATCTTCAATACATATTTTTCAAAAGATACCTTCTTAATAAGAAAAATATCGTATGTCTACTGTGTTAGTCGTAGTGTGTAGTACGATCAAATGTTTCCATTCGTTTATGATTACGATACGAGTCAGAATCACAATCATAATATTCCTTTCCATTCATTCTTTGTGTAGGGGTGGACTATAGATATAACTTTAAATCGATTTTTAGGATTAATCAACATCGATTTTAGTCGTGTCATTTCAAATACCATATTGCAAATTTATAAATAAAAATATTTAAATAAATGAAATTTTAAAGTATCTATGATTCGTTCATCTACTAAATTATTTAAAAAAATATTTGTAGAGTAATATCGTTGCTGGTACAACGGTATTACTCTACAAATATTTTTTAAATTAATTTAACTCTTTTTTCGATTCCTTAAAGTTATTATTATATACAAATAAATCAAGTCAACCTTATAAAATTTTCCAAAAAATCAAGTTTATCAAATATATTTATAAATAGCAACATTTTTTGTGACTCATGGTCACGTGATCACGCTTGGGTCCGTACTCGGTCGGGTAGTAGATTCGTTTAGAGAGATCTTAGTGCCTAACGCTTGTATTAAAAGCGTCATATATTTATTTGTGTCCTTGTATTGTTTGTTGTGACTTAAAAAGTAATTCATTATGTCAACGAAGACAAAAAAGACTGTTACTTCTTCGTCAAACATAAGTGTTGTGTCATCTGTGCAGAGTCCACCGCAATCTAGCACTCCCGTAGGCAGCCGCCCTTCAAGTTCAGCCGGGCGTCCAAATAGCCCATTAAGTCCTACAAGACACAGCCGCCTTCAAGAAAAAGATGCTTTACAAAACCTCAATGATCGCCTCGCGGCATACATTGACAAGGTTCGTCAACTTGAAAGCGAGAATTCTGGCTTGCGTCGGGAGATACAAACCACACAGGAGGTCGTCACACGCGAGGTATCCAATATCAAGGGAATGTATGAACATGAGCTGCAGGATGCAAGAAAATTATTAGACGACACATCTCGGGAAAAAGCAAAGCTAGAAATAGATTTGAAAAGATTGTATGAGGAAAATGATGATTTAAAGAAAAGGTAAAAATACTTATATACTGTTATTAAAAACTTGTTTACTTTGACATAATTCCTTGCCGCGTTCTTATACGAAATGGATGGGGTCATCATGAAGGTATTTCTTCCGGCTAACCTTAACATAATGTTAAAGTTTACGTCATCGGCGGCGTTTGCAGCGCGGGAGCGGTGACGAGTGCGTGCGACCTCGCCTCAGTGACATCATACCTCGATTTAAGACATCTATGTCGTAGTTTGTTATTTTTTGGACAAACTTATAGCCCCACAAGTCATAAATTCTAAGTGGGTATTACTACAAATAGCTCAATATTAATCTGTTATGAATACTATAGTAATTGATAGATTGTTTATTTTACTCTTTTCAATATATACATTACAAATTAAAATCAAGAACCTTTTGATTTCAATGTAACATTTTAAGCAATTTTTAGTTTATTTATCGTTATAGATTATTGGTTGCCATAACAAAGTCATCAAAAAATTTATGGTTATGTGCAAGATATAAATATTTGGAAGTGTGGATATAAAACTGTCATTCTTTTATTATATATAAACGCATGCTGATAGTAGACACTGAATTGGTGTTAAGGTGAAGTTCTGACCCAGTTAAACAGTTAGTGATATCTAGCAATGCATACAAAGCTGTCTACAGAGAGATAATTTCTCTCCATCCACAAACTTTTTAAAACAAAACACAACATATTAATGAACCTATGTCAACATTAATTATGATTAAAATCATTAAAAAGCGACAGTACTATCTGTTAACAGATTGATAACAATAATACTTTTCGTAAAATTGTTATCTCTACAAGATGACCCACCAATGACATATTTTTTTAAGTCATATGTTTGTTAACACAATTGCATTGAAATTATTATTATATTATCTGTATAATATAAATTTAACAATAACATGGTATTAAATTATGATTGTGTTGCATTACAACAAATTTATTTCTTTTGTTGAACAGAATTAGTTTAAGAATAAGTTACCAGGATTAAATTATTATCTTATAAGCTAAATGATATTTTAAATTGAGATCATATTACCCTGTATAGTTCAGGTATTTGGGTCAGTAAACTAGATCCACATGCTGTTCATCCTAATTTTTATACAATGTATTCTTTCAATTGATATTGAATAGAATTACTTTGATAAGTGACAGAACTTATTATCCTAAGCTTGACAATTTTAAGGAATCACAGTAATAGCAAACTCCATGATCTTGATCCTCAACAGCTTGAAACATTTACATTTTACATATTAAAAATATCTTATAATATAATATAATCTTGTATCTATTATGAAAAAACATTAATAATTCTTCATCATATGCATTATTTTTGCAAGAATTATTTTGAAGAAGGATCCGTAAAAGTAATTTCCGGTACAACGGATAATGTTATCGGAACGTAAATAAGATAGCGCTCCACCCCACGTTGCTTCCTCCCGCATTGTAGACCGTGGCACTTATTTATAATCAACGATAACGTCACGCATGTGTTTTTGACTTCTAATCCGTTTCGCGCGCTTTTCACGCGTTGGCGCGAAATAGGTTAGGAGCCATCAGGATGTTTTAACTGGTTGTCAGATACTTCTAGCGAATTAATAGCGAAATAAACTTATAAAAAGAATTGGAGTTTGTTCCTAGTTTTTTTAAACGAACGAAACGCATTACTGCTCAAGCGTAAGCTACGTTTTTTCGGAAGCATTCAGTAATTTTCATCGGACTATAAATATGATACCTCACGTTTGTAAGCGGGCTACGTCTGTGTTCACCATTTCACACGCGACGGTTTTGAATGTAGAACTATTTAATTATAGATTTTGCGTCTAGCATTTTTAAATCGGCCAAGGATTAGCCGGCGGGACCGCTTTCACTTTGTACAATTTATATGCAGACATAGTAACATTTCCTTATTCTTTTTTTGATTAATTAAAGGTAATAAGAATTAGTAGGATCATTTTGGTTTGTACAATTATGTTATTTGGGTCATAGTTAGAAAAAGATGACTGCTCACTGTTATGTGTCATAACGATAGTAAAAATTATTTCTAGTTTTATTAATAAACTTTTTTTTCTTCTCAAATTGTTTATATTTAAGTGAATTAAAATTACCACCAGCGGACTATCGCTTCCTTAAATATTAGTTGGCCAAAATTCATAAAAACCGCGTTAAATTTGTTGAATTCAGAAAATTTGATAACGCTTAAATGTTTTATACACTTGTCCGCCAAATAGCTCGACGAAACCTTGATACTAAGCGACGCGGGTACCGAATTGTCTACGTGTTTACAATAACATTCCGTTTCGTGTGTGGTTGCGCAACGCGTCACACATGCACAATCTGTAGGTATACAATCCAATATTAGCCAAGACAAACTTCATAAATGTCGTATAATTTGACGCGCTCTATAGCGTAGGTAATAAGGTCTATTATCCAACGATCCGTTTGACAATCGTCATTCGATTCGGCGGCTTAAGACTCACGTAACCTTAACTTGTTTTAGTGTATTTATAACGATGATATCAATATTTCAGATTGGATAAAAAGACCAAGGACTGTCAGCAGGCGGAGAATTTGGCCCGCCATTACGAAACCCGCTATACGGAGGAAAGCAATAAATATAATACTGCTCTCGCTGACAAGAAAAAGGCTCAAGATGAAGCCAGGGTTAGTATTTAAGTATTTTGTATGTTTAGTATTTAACTTAATACATAACACTGATAGCAAAAACTATAACTGATAGTTTTTGCTATCTGTGTTATGTACTGCCTCCGTAGCCTAGTGGTATGGGCGTTTGCTTTAGAAGCCGGAGGTCGTGGGTTCGAATCCTGCGGGGACTCAACAAATTTTCATTGTTGTTTCCTAGTTGGTTAGGGCAATATGGGCCGATCACCCGATTGTCTGAAAAGTAAGATGATTCATGCGTCGGATGGGCAAGTAAAAAGTCGGTCCACCCACCAACCCGCATTGGACCAGCGTGGTGGGATACGGTCCAAAAACCCCCTAATGGATAAGGGTGTATTAGGGGAGGCCTATGTCCAGCAGTGGACTATCACAGGCTGATGATGATGATGATGATAACTGATAGTTTAGAAAATATTCATGCGGTCTAAAGCGGCGAACTAAAGTTAACCAGGATTAGCTGATTAAATCAGTAAGGACACGCTATAATAAATATAAAAGTTATTTTATTAAATATATTATATTTAAATAATACTTTTAACGTGCCGTAACCTCAATCCAATCGATAAATGGCTATATTGCCTGTTCTTTTCAGGCGTAAGGTCAGAGTGCTATTCTGAACCCGTGGTAGCATGTTTGTCAGTCAATAAACAACAATAGCTCCTCTATTTTATTTTAATTATATTATATCTAATTTAAATATAATTCACTAAGTATTTGTTTGCTGTTTTTTTCGTCCGAATTGAATTGCCAAAAATAACCGCTTAACATTTTCTGTGTTCTTATTTCTAGGAACTGGCAAAGGAGTTGGAGAAGCTACGCAAAGTGTACGCCGACACGCGCAAGACCCTCGAGGAGGAGATGCTTTGCCGCATCGACATGGAGAACACGGTCCAGAGCCTGCGCGAGGAGCTGTCCTTCAAGGACCAGGTGTTCCAGCAGGAGTTGCAGGAGACGCGCACCCGCCGTCAGGTCGAAATTTCGGAAATTGGTAGGTTTATGTCCTAAAGCTTCCGATGGCTATGAATGTTTGAAAAAAATATACCGTATGGCAATTAATGAGGTTATACGGTTACGGATTTCAAGTCGCTGAACAGTTGGCAAACTTTTTTATTTGTTAATTGCGACACACAAAAAAATAATATCTATCTGTCGTAATTTGACATTGTTTGAAATAATCATGATTTTTTTCTGTTCTAATGTTGTGCCTATAAAACGGCATTGAAGTTGTACTTCTTTTGGCGCGTTTAAGAATTAAATTATGAGAGTACATTTTTACGATGCGCACGCACACCACAAAAAACCGTCATTCTGAAATCAACATTAAGGATTAGTTCAAATAGTTAACATTTCAGTTTTTTTTTTGTGATATTTAATAAAACTTTATTTAACGACATAATGCGTTATAATAAAACTATAAGTGTAATAAACACGTTTTCTTCTATTGTTGATGTCGTTATTTCTACAAACGTAGAAACTAAAGAAAGCTAATATAGCTAATATACTTAGCTTGTTACGCCAAAAATGTACAGTGTTATATATATATATATATATATATATTAATAAAATTGCTTAAATCACACTAAATTAAAGAAAAAATATAACCTTTCCAAAAAACAAAATAAATTTATTTTGTTTTTTGGAAAGTCATCTATTTTTTTGAGATACAATATTCATTAAACAGGCTTAACTTACAGATGGCCGTTTAGCTCAGCAGTACGAGGCTAAGCTACAACAGAGCTTACAAGAGCTGCGTGAGCAACAAGAGGCCAACATCAAAGCGAACAGGGATGAAATTGAAGCTCTCTACGAAAATAAGGTAACTTGAGTGTTGCTATTATAGTAATAGAAATTTAAAAGAATATATGCTTTGGTAAAATGATGACATATCTTAAATTACTTTTAATAAACACAATAGATGGTGAGTTTGTTGTGTGCTTCCTATTTGAAGTTTCTTTAACAATTTATGTTACATGTAATTTTTCTTTTAATTTTCTATGCTGTTTCACCTTGTCATTTAAAAATGACTGAAACTAAAGTAAGTGAACGATTAACACGCCAAATCTTGTTTGATTAATATTACCATCAATAAAAATAGATTCATAAACAGTTAGTTATTCCGCTGGGTAAAGTTTTATTTCTACATCTCTTGCTTTAGGCTATATAGAGACAATATTTATTTAAAGTGTTTATTTATTTTATTCTTCCTGAGCGTCTTAGTCAGGTTGTGAATAGTGTGTATCATCCGTGTATTGTCCTCGTAGTAGATTCCGATTATTTCGCTCCACATAATATGCACAAGTATTTTTAGATATAGGTGCACTCCCTCATTCTTTACTCTTATATTCCGATAGTAAGGATAAACAACACGGTCGGATAGAAATCAGGCGCAATCGGCATATATAGCATCATATTATCAGTTGGGT
This sequence comes from Lamproptera curius, assembly GCA_029286875.1. Taxonomy (NCBI): domain Eukaryota; kingdom Metazoa; phylum Arthropoda; class Insecta; order Lepidoptera; family Papilionidae; genus Lamproptera; species Lamproptera curius. The sequence continues at coordinate 911,411 of JAGSMT010000063.1, read as the reverse complement.
AACCCCGCATTGCCCGAAAGAATGAAACGTTCCTACTGGCAGTTAACCACTGAGTCGAAGTAGATTAATAACAACGGCATACGTACCATTGCATTTATAATTTGGCTATTTAACCTTATAAGTTATAATTCGTAAGCCCTTATATAGAAAAAAAATATTTTTATAGATGAAGAACCTGCATGCGGCTGCCAACCGGAACAGCAACGCGGCAAGCGTGGCGGTGGAGGAACTGCACGATGCGCACGCGTATCGACAGCCTCAATTCCACCCTCAACGACTTGGAGAACAAGAACGCCGCTCTGAGTGTAAGTGTCTTTGCGGATATACATCATTATTTAAAAGCCTCGGGGCATAGTTTTAAACAACAATAATGCAATAAAACGTATGTGGCACATACGCATACGTTTCATTGTATTGTTATTATTATGCAGTTGATTTGTGGTACTGTAAAACAATTATTACTTATTGCCGGTTTCGTATACGTTTACAGTGACTACTATATTGAGTTTCTATTGTACTTTGTACTAAATGAGCGACAATTTAAAATGTAGTTATGATAACGAACGAAGAATAATACCGGTTGTTGTATGAAGAAATAAAATATGCTCTATGAAACTTTTCATGATACCGATCGGTTCTTCTAATATTTTGCCTTGGATAGCATTAGACGCAACGTGCGTTTGTTCACCAGAACCGCTGCCGCGAGCTGGAGCGGCAGCTGGAGTCGGAGCGCGCGCGCCACGCCGAGGACCTGGCCTCGCTGGAGCTGGAGCTGGCGCGCCTGCGCGACGAGATGGCGGCGCAGCTGCGCGAGTACGCCACGCTCATGGACATCAAGATCTCGCTCGACCACGAGATCGCCACCTACCGCGCGCTGCTCGAGGGCGAGGAGGACAGGTATCGAGCGTATTTCTCTACTCTTCACTGGCTTGACGACTTCATTTTTATGTGTTCTCCTCCTCGTTATTAAAACTAATGAGGTCTTAATAGCCAAAAGTATAAGTTTATGGATCAGTAGTGTCCTTACCTACCAATGTTACTATTTACCATCAAAGAAATAGCGCTATATTGATATACTTCTTAAATTTACTCAATTCATTTCTATTTGATTGTAATTGTCACATCACAGTTGCTTTGCATACAAATTGTATTTTAATGATATCTAATAATTGCATTACAAGTCTCATCATTAGCCCGTGGACTATGTGGACATTAGTGGACTAACCACTGCTAGAAATAGACCTCCTCTAATGCATGCCTTCTCTATTAGTGGGTTTTTGGTCCGTATCTCACCACGCTAGTCCAATGCGGGTTGGTGGGTGGGTCGACTTTTTACATACCCATCCGACGTATGGCATATAAAAAGTCATATCAGGTGATCAGCCTAAATTGTTCTAACCAATTACTAGATTTAGTCTCCTCCATAAAATATTTATTTCCCCAGATCGTTTTCTTTCACGGCCCATCTATTTTGAGAATCAGCCGTCCACGTTACGTCTGTGTCAGTCGATCATTTCTTGCAACCCGGGTCGATCATACCCGTTAGCTAGACAATCGAATCACAAAGATTCGATTATCTAGCAGGTCGTGGGTCGTGTGCGGCATTAAGTTACTTTGTGCTAGTCAACGATCACACCCGCGATCGTATTGTAATTGACGTGTAGGGTTTCGTGTTGCGACACATTCACTAGGACATCATGTTTAATACTCAAATCATAATCCTCCCAATTGCTTTTTATTGTGTATTAATAGTTCAATATAATATTTAAAATATTTTTTTCTAAATGTATTTATTAAGCTTATGCATAAATATTATCAATTCACCAAATTATTAATTTTACGGAAATTGTAAACAACTCTAATTATAAATACTATTACTTAAGCTAAATTACAGAAAACTTTACGTAATAACCAAATAATTTAAATTCAAGTCGCTATTAGATCGCATTTATAACTGTGGATTATTGACTACCGACCACACTACTAAAAATGAATTCATAAATGCGCAACTGGCGCGCGCGCTGGATTGCGTCTGGTCTGCGGCGTACAATACTAACTCGGCACCCGATCACAGTTTCTATCTCTTTCTTTCGGCATAAAAAAGACCGAGAAAGTTGTACTTTTGACGCTGAAACAGGTATTTCAACTGCATATGGTTACTTTCTGCGATCAAATCAAACTGGTTTGATGGATCGTGATCGACACAGTCCTAATCCACGTAGAAAATATTTAGTGCACAAGTGTTTTCAAACGCCGGTTCACTCCCTTTCCTTACTATAGTTCGAGGGAGACGTTTAAGCGCGCATACAATGTAGCAATAGCAATCTAAAATTAAATGCCGTCCGCAGACTGAACCTGACCGCCCAGTCGCCGGGCCGCGAGTCCCGCGCCTCGGTGAGCGCGGCCAGCGGCAGCGGCAGGGCCACGCCCGGGCGCCGCGCCACGCCGCTGCGCGCCAGGAAGCGCACGCTGCTGGACGAGAGCGAGGAGCGCAGCCTGCAGGACTTCAGCGTCACCTCCAGCGCCAAGGGGGACCTCGAGGTGGCCGAGGCCTGCCCCGACGGCGGCTTCGTCAAGATACGCAACAAGGGCAAGAAGGTCTAGATCGATGATCCTACTATTAGATGAATTTTAGATGTTATAATTTAACTCCGTGAGAGTTGAATTTTGAACAGAGAAGCAAGAAACGCACATATCAGAGGCAAAGTAATTTCTGTTAACTATAATAACGGAGCGACGTCGTACTTTACGTCCTAAAATTAAGTGATTAATTGACAACTAAATCTGCACAAATGTATGCAATGTATTAATAGAATAAGCAAGGAACTATTATAGTCTACACATTAAGCGAAATATACATATAATACTTAAAAAACACAATTTTTATAGGAGCTGAGTCTCGGCGGTTACCAGATAATCCGCAAGGCCGGTGACCAGGAGACGGTGTTCAAGTTCCACCGCACCGTGAAGGCTGAACCGGGCGGCATCGTCACCGTGTGGTCGGCCGACGTGGGCGCGGACCACGAGCCGCCCAAGGACATCGTCATGAAGGGCCAGAAGTGGTTCGTGGCGGACACCTTCACCACCACACTGCTCAACAATGACCAGGAGGTATTGCGTTGTTCCATGACTGTTCACTAAAAATACTGTTTAGATTATTTGCTGCCAAAACAGCTGTAACATTACTTTTGATTAGACGTGAGCGTTATTTTACGTCATCAGTTACAATTAATGGTTACGCGATATGAAACGCAATAACCGTTTCGTGTCAAACTAAAAGTAGTTATTTTTGTAAACACGTTATTCAGGCCAACTCGGCCGTCGTCGTCTTCGTTCGTCAGTTGAGTGAGCGTAAAGCGCTATATTTCTACCGTATCTTGCCTACCGACGGGCCGTGCGAGAGAAATGGCAGATCAAGACTTGCCGACTAAGCGAGAGTCGACTAAATGCGTAACTCGCTGTGAGTGACGCATTTAGCTTTCATAGGTATGACTAATACACATAGATACCACATTCGAGTGACCCCTAATGGCAAATAATGTCTTGCGATTCCGGGCAACCAGCAGTTATTTAAATCAAAATAAAATAAAGATTTTTATTTAAGTAGCTGAACACAGTAACTGAACGGTGTATATAAGAGTGAAAGAAAGTTATTACAAAATCGTTCAAACGTGAAAACACAACAAAAGTGAAAATAAACAGTAAATATTGATCGTCGTCATTGTAACAATAAATATGATATAGTTTCGTAGTAAACACTAATCAATCAATAAAACTTTAAAAATAAATTATAATTGTAAACCGGAGTAAAGTATGCAGAAAAGTAAATGTATTGATATAACTATTGGGCATCAAACACTAAACCGTTATTTTCCTTTCGTATGTAACCATGTTTCGTGTGTATAGTTGTGAAACTTATGTATCGCACAGAAATAGCTAGTTTTAAAACAAGCGACGCCGTCCACGTAACCGGTTACGTTTCGTTTCTTAAAAGTGACGTAACGACCCACGTCTACTTTTGATACATCATTGATGTTTATGAGTCCCCTGTAAAAACCAAGTCCTTTTTGGTCCTGGTATAGTAGACTCATATTCTTTTATTAAGGTTGTTTGTCTTTAAACGTTTTGTCTTTCGCGTTTTCTGTGGACGCTACTCCTTTTTCATTATCGAAACAAATGTTAATAAAGAAGTGAAAGAATGCACGCACACAGAAATTATATATAGGTAAGGGAGATATATTGGGATATAAGTAATTTGATGATGTTTTAAACACTTTGTATGACCGCGTTGCGAATTGCTACAAGTGTAAACGGTATAAAACCTTTCACTCGCTCCGGTAATTTGTCAGGCGTTTGGCGAACAAAGCAACCGTTAACGCGGTCCTACAAAAGTGTTTAAAACTATCCCAAATTACTTATATCCAATTCTCCTTACCTACAATGGGTTTCTTTGTAAAGATAGATCTAATTTTGCTATGTAATTTTTTTTGTAATTAAAATATTCTTTTACAGGAGGTGTGTCAGAGCGACAACGGCGGCAAGTGAGCACAAGTGCACAGCGTCGCCGAGAATTGGCACACAAGTTCCGGCGTCGCGAACAGGTAATAACCACGAATTTAATAAAAAAATATGAAATATTTTTGTCAATATATTAAGGCACTGATATGACTTAAAAAAAACACTACATCACAAATTATGTTAATCTTGTTCAATTAGTCCAATAATATAAATGTTTTAATAATAATGTTATTCAAAACAAAAATATAGAAACAAAGTCATCACAATTATCATCATGTCAGTCTAATAGGGTTCAATGCTGAACTTGCACCTACCAAGGTATTGATCTGTGAAAATGTTCATAAAGGCCCTGAACGTTAGATGCTCCAGTTTTTCATCTGCTTGCACTAAACAAGAAATTTAATTATGTGACATGAGATACATTTATAATATCGAATCATCAGCCTGCGTTAGTTCACTGCTGGACATAGGCCTCCCTATACCATTAGGGTTTTCGGACCATATTTATGTTGTATCCGTATCATCTATGGTGGTGACATTTTTCATATTAATCCAACGCATGGATCATCTTACTTTTCGACAATTGGGTGGGATCGACCCAAATTGCCCTCCAACTAAACGAAACAAAAGAATGTGAGACCCTTCAGTTTCGAAACCATGACCTCGGTATTTAAAAGCACCTTACCTCTAGGCTATGAGGCAATTGAATATCATTCAGATACATATTTTTAAAATACTTAGGCATATTGAGATGTTATCTTTGTATTGCAGCTCGGAGAGATACGCGAGGGTGATGAGAATTGTCGCATAATGTAGAGGTGGCCGGGCATAACGCCGCGGCCGCTATCCGTCATTGAGTCCAGTAAAAAACGGTGCCTCGTCGTTAATTCAATACCAGTTTAAGACAAGATTTTTACATTCACTGTTTCTACTATCAGACAATTAGATTAATATTTACATCACATTTTGTAAGCGCTCCTTTGAGTGGCTATTGTAGGAAAATCTTTAAAAATTGTAGTTATTAATTGAATAGAACTATACACTGCCGCGATGCTCCTTCGACACCTTAATTTAGTGAACAAAGTACAAAATTGTTAGTTCACTAGAGTTGGTAAGTATTTTATATAATATATTATTTAATTAAGATTTCCCCACCCCCATTTGCTTCGCACTAAACAAATTGTAACTTTGTGTGAAAATTTAAAAATCGGATTTATATTGCAATAAGTAGATTAAATCTACGAAAGAATCACTCTTAAATGTTTTGGACTAGAAGAATCGTTTTATTTAGGTTAAGATTTCTTTGACATCATTATTCTTGTGTCATTTAACATAGATTAAGTTACGAGATGCCACACAAGTGAATTATAATTTAATAAAACAGGTGCAAGTCTCAAAAAGGAGTATATTAGTAATGTGTGATGTTCTTTAAGCAGCACTAATCACTAAATGGGTTGCCCTAAAATATTTTAATATAATTGTAATACTACTTTGTAACATTAATAAAATATCTTTAGTTTATATTTAAGAGAATAATGTATTTCACATGGTTTTTTTTTATCAAAGAGAGGAATTGAATCTGATTCTTTGTCTAATACAATTTTGGTTATGAGTAATCATGAGACTCTTTTTTTTTGGACCGCATTTTTATATTCCATGTGTAAATTACATATAAAATAAAGATATATTTAGGTATATACATGTGTTTTATTTTCTTATAAACAGACTATTTATAAGTCTATGTGTTATTTTATTATTATGACGATATTCGAGCGCATAAGACCCGAATACAAAAAAAAATAACTTTGACATTTTTTTTATTAAATTATCATTTTAGATAGGTACACAGTATTTTAAAAGTTTAACAAATTGTCAGAGACAAGTTCGGCTTAAAATTTTCTATTCTTAATACTTTTTAATTTGTACCACATTGTTACGACTATACCATGGTATATAGATGTTTCTGTTGTTGTCTCGAGGATCTAGGACAGCTAGTCGCTCTATATTGTCAATTTTGTGAAAATACGAACTCTTGTTGCTACACAGTATCAACTAAATATGATAAAACAGTATAATATTCATTAATACCAAAAAGATTGAACTTCCTTGTTAAAAGAAAAATTCAGTGTTGTTATTGAAACTTGGCACAAACTAGATGTCTCATGAGTACATACTTCATATAAATTCATAAAATTTAAGGTAATAGTTCGGACACTAGAAAAGCACTATGTTCTCACAATAGTTTTCCTGCAGGCAGGACCTGTCTTTTCGTACTTCTACTCTAAACGCTACTAAGAAAATATAAATCTTACTATTTTCCGTTAATTAATATTCTGTCTTATACTAAGGCCACATGGTGAATCTTTTACTATACACATCTACTTATGAAAGATATAAATCAAGATTGAAAATAAGATTACGGAAGACTCGTCGTTTTCGCTGGGCGATTTTAGGCGCTGCGCGTTGAAATACTATTACTATCATTGTAGTCGCGTTAAAAACGTCATGATTTTTTTTACGAGTGTTAAGGCATTTTGCAACTTTTTGTGAACTGCATGAACTAATACTTTCTGGAGCATTATTCTTAAGGATTGTCCAATATTCTTTTGTTGCTCCAAAAGACATTACCATTTATTAGATCCTTACCGATTTTTCTTAATGATTGCTCTTCTTTCATTTTTCAATGAAACTATTATTTGATCAATTAAAGTATGTGCCGTTGTTATCCATACACATCCACACAATTTATACTAATCTATTTCAAATCATCATCATATCAGCCTGGAAAGTCCACTGCTGGACATAGGCTCTCCATGAGCCGCCAGTAGTGATCCTTTGCACCTGCAAATCCACCGACTTAACTTGCATAGGTCGTCCCATCTGCGATCGGCATGGTGATGAGGCGCCCGAGAACCTTTTTCCCATCGGTTATCGGTTCACGAGCTAATGGGGGCCGATTGCCACTTAAGCATGCTAACTTTGCAGTTATGTCGTCACCATCGTTCTGCTGCGGATGTCTGTATTGCACTCTATCAGCAGAGAAATTCCGGAAAGCCAATGCCCAAGCTCTTCTGAGTGACTTGGAGCTTCTCATACGGCCAGCAGGAAGGACACGTCTCAGTTCCGTGGTCATCACTGGCAACACGATCATTTGAAGACACTGAGTTTTTGGACATTGAGGATATCTGGACAAGAGGATACGTCTGAGCTTCCCGAAAGCGCCCATCCGAGTTGGATCAGTCGATTGACCTCTGCGTCGAAGTTACTGTAACAACCTGACACTTCGTCCCAGGTAATATATGGTCAACAACTTGAGAACAGCGTCCCCAAAACTCACCGGCGTAGGCACATACATGAACGTTAGACATGACTTTCGTCTTCCATGTTCATACCATAAGTGCACGTTTGGGAAACACTGTTAGGTCATTTGAGCATAGCGTTGAGGTCCTCCAGCTAATACTGCCATAAATGATATACTGTCGTGCTCAAATCCTCTAGGTTGTTGTATCGCATCGATGTTTATACCTCGTCCTTCCAATTCAAAGTTTAATGCGTCTTCCAATGCAGGTAAAGAGTTTAGGATATAACTATCACCTGTCATTACACCCTTCTGCAAATGGAATAGGTTGATCTACATTTGATCAGTCGGATGGACACTCGTTGCTTTACTCGTCAAACACCTCAGCACTCGATATCCGACGTCAATTTGGCAACGTCGAAGGGCCTGCAGCACACCTCTTCGACAGAATCCAGAGCTTCTCAGTAGTCGCACATACCTATAAGAATAAGGCAAATTATACTCCTCAGTCTTCTGTATAATCTGCGCAGTCAACATATGTGGTCTTTGGTTAAGCTTTTCGAGATCCAGCTTGTTCGTGGCTGAAGAACATCTGATCCTGACGAGACAATTCAAGATGATCTCGAGAACAGAATATAAACACGGCTCAGAAGGAATGGTCTATAGTTTTCAAGAGGCTCTTATCGCCTTTCTTGAAAACAATCTAATCTATTTAGACCAAAAGAAATTGTTTTCTGTGGAAAACCTGGCAGCGAGTCAAAAAAGTAAACCTTTTTAAGGCGGTTTTGATTGCCTCATCAGTTTGAGATTATTTTCCTTGAAACAGGAAGCGAAATTTTGAAGAAAGTGGCAATAAGGTTGGACAAGATCTGGAAAGTATGGTGGATGATGCAGAGTTCCCAGGCTCAGCGTCTCTAACTTAGCGACAGTTTCATGTGCTTAGTGTGATCGAGGGAGGAGGAGATCTGAGATTATTCTGAAGGAGCAGTGGGCTATATTATTAATCCTTATTAATCCACAGTGGCTTAATAGCGAGTTTTGCTATTTTTTTTGTAATTGTAGGCAATACAAGTCTGGCCTTATCTGAAGAAGCCAATCAACCAGAATATTTTCGGTTAGTGCTCTCTTAGGGCAAGGTTTTGCTGGTTCCACAGGGTAAGTAATTGCTATAATTGCTTTCAATTGTCGTAAAGGATTCATTTGTCATCACGAGAAGACAATTTGGTCAAAAGCCTAATGTGACAATTAAGCAAAAAATGCAAAAGTCGTAGGCATGAAGGGCACCGTAGCCAGCGTATTACTGGGAAAACGAGACTTAACATCCTGTGTCTCTCGGTAGGCAGCGCGTTGGTGATACCAGTATTGCCAATGTTTATGGGCGTCGGTGATCACTGTTCATCAGGTGGCCCCGATTGCTCGTCTGCCTGCATATGCAATAAAAAAAATGATTGGTGTGGAAGTTCATGGAAACACTAGAATTTATGTTCTTTTTGGTTGACTCTCGATATATTTTTATAAAAACGTGTTAAAGAAAATGTATAGTGATCTGTGGTAGCTCTCTTTTCCTCTCGTGTTTTCTCTGCTAATCGCAATAGATAAATATGTTGTAAAAAAGTATATATACGGTTTAACCTATTTATCATTTTTTGTTTATTTTATATATAAATACCCGGTGTCAATAATAATAATTATTCTACAATTCAGTAAAGGGATAGTAAAGAATTGGATTTCATATTTTGCTGTCAATTATGAAATAACATAGGAATTGCCGACAATACGTCAATTGGGGCTGGTCGGTCGATTACGTCTTGCCACCCGGATCAAGCCGCACATTTATGATTCAATAATTAACCCCTCTATAATGAACCCATGAGTCGCAAAAGTAACATGGCACTCGTTACTATATTAGAAAGTATAGAAATTGCATTTATTGAAGCTTAGTACTAAAGGGCTTTCATAACTGCATAAGGTTACTTTTTGTTTGATGCATAGTTTAGATTATATAACCACGTTAGAAAGATTGATCCCCCACCCGATCATTTCCGTATGCGTTGCGATCGAATAGAAGTGATTCGATCAATTGTGAACAACCAGTCGTAATGTCAATGTCAAATTTTTGACATTCATATTTAAATTAAAAGACTTCCCTAGAATTATTAGTTTTGTTTTTGTAATAAATTTAAAATAAACTCAACCGTTACAATTAATAAACATGTCTTAAATTGAGGACTTCAAAAATAGTGAGTTGTTTAACGCTCATAATGCTTTTCTGTATTTAAAAACAAAGTGTGAATCTTTCAGCTAATAATAGTCATTAATTATATGAGTACTTATTTATCCATTCCAAACAGCTGACTTCTAAGATATGGTTTTGAGGCTATTATATCAAAAACAACTGTACATTTAAAAAAAAGTTTGAGTTTGGTTCTTTATTTATGATACAAAATGGTACATTATTATTATATATCATTATATATACATTATCAAAATGCTCAGTTTGGAGAGTTCCTGTTCCGAAAAGGACACTTTTAACCTAAGAAAAACTGCTGAAAGAAACTCAGCTCTTTTTATCATAAAAAAAATTAAAACTAATCCAGTTGTAAAATTGGCATATTGTTAGAAAACCTGCAGATAGCTTTTCATTACCACTTTGTTGACATTTAAAAACTCATTTACATTGTAATGCCTTTGACACTCAACAAACTTTTTTGAACTTATTAATGGATAAATTTTCAAAAGCATTAATTATTAATACTTTGGCCCATAAAGGATTTAATTATTCTTTGCAATTTAGTTGCTGTAAGAATAAGGCTGTATGTTCCTAGTGCTATATGATGTGCTTTCGTTATTATTACAAATGATTCTGTTTCAATTTAACTTTTACATAAATATCTGTGTGACCCTTAACACAAAAAATTTAAAATTTTTAATAAGAAAATAAAGATGTTGCTTGGACTTATCTGTACAAACATTTTATAAACAGGCTAGGGTATAATGAGAATTATCAATACAGTTATATTTTGATATTGCTTGACATTATATTTAATTGCTCTACACATAAAGATATACACTTGGTTTTCAAAGTATGGGTTTGGGGGTAGGTCGTAGTCTGGCGGTTTTGTCAGCTTTGGCTTTTAGCAGTGATTAGAAATTGAAAATGTTCTGGAGCTACACAAACATAAGACTGGGTAAACTCTTTACCAATAAAGCCATTGTAAAATATTGATACTTGAAAAAAAATTAAGGCACTTTTATGATTAGATGACAGTAAATTTAGAGGCACAAGAAATCCATCTTACTTTCCAGGCAATTGAGTTATTAACCCATACTCACCTAAACAAGCAGTGTTCTTACCATAAAGGAATAAAATTCCAAACTCTGGTTTCATACATAATTGCACTTATCAAATTTTTTGTTTTTTCATTATGCAAATAATAATTAATTGTACTTATTTACAAATATGTTAATTTATTACTTGCAAAGTTTATCTACGGTAATTTAAAAAAAATGAATGAGAATTAAAAAAAAGTGTTTTTGTTTGTGTATAACATTTAGTTACTGGTCTTGCCGGAAGACATGCATACTATGTCATCATCATCATCATCAGCCTGTGATAGTCCACTGCTGGACATAGGCCTCCCCACACACCTCCATCCATTAGGGATTTTGGACCGTATCCCACCACGCTGGTCCAATGCGGGTTGGTGGGTGGACCGACTTTTACATGCCCATCCGACGTTTGGATCATCTTACTTTTCAGACAATTGGTGATCGGCCCAAATTGCCCTAACCAACTAGGAAACAACAATGAAAATTTGTTGAGTCCCCGCAGGATTCGAACCCACGACCTCCAGTATCTGAGGCACACGCCTATACCACTAGGCTACGGAGCACACTATGTATGTACAGGTATTTTATGATTTTTTATGATTATGTATTTTACACTTATTTTATGAAAATGTTTCTAATTTTTTTGTATCATAATGGTTTAACCTATACTTGTTTTTTTAACACAAGGAATCCAACATGGATCTTATGACTAGTCAGGTTCAAAAATACTCACTGAACAGATAGGGCAACATCTTTGATTTTCATTTGGATAGATTGGGTAATGCATAATACTTCTAATAATAATAAATAATACTTGGAAACCCAAGATAATAACATTTTTTTGTGAATCGTAAGTGCCGTCTTGCCCTTCCGATCTTTTTAATTAGAACTGTTAGGATCTCAATAGTCTTACATAAAGTGGCAACAAGTCTTCGCTTACGCCACTGCTGTCGAATTTATTTAAGAGAGTGTCGAATTTGATTAAGAGATGAAATTTAATACGTAAACAAGCTTAAAACCATATATTATAAAGAATGTCGACCGCGAAATTTTTTGCCAGTTTTTCTCTGGACTGGTCAAAACATTCGAAAGGGTGGTAGACTGACGTTTATAAGAGCTCAACAGAGCCCAAATTACATAAAGAATTTTTCAATTTGATCTGTAATGCCATACGGTTGGCGCCAATCGATTTTGACATTAGACTTTAACTTTGTATACCTAAATTGCATGCCTTATTTAGCCGGGTATAGTATGCTTTACTTCCCTGACTTATTTAACCACGGCGTTAGGGTTTGCCCCGCAGGGCCATGGTCATTCGCACATTCATGATTTTTATCAGTCCCATACAAATTGCACGGAAGCCACAATTTAGTTATTTACGTATGTCTGTATGTCACCCTTTCTTCCTCTAGGATTTATGCTTGGTTTTATTCAGGCATCTCTCTGCGCTTAGTTGAATGCGCCAGCTTTCAAAGGTAATCTGCCTTTTCCGCGGTTTTATGCTTTTAAGTTATTTCAATGGATTTTACCTATCTCGCCTAGAATAGGGACTTGACCATATCTCAGCATTTATAATGAATCTGGAGTAAAAATAATAGCTAGAATCGAGACTAGTTTAAAGTAGTTCTGTATCTTTGTAAAATCTATAGTGCCTATTATATATTCCCTATTGGTCGCTGTAGATCTTAGAAGTACAGTATCTGATTGTGAGTAAATATTTAATATCAAAGCTACAGATTAGGATTAGATAGCTATTAATTAGCGAAAAATGCACTCGCCAATATCTCATTTCACAGTATTAAGCGCTCAAAATGCTTTTAAAAGCCCTTGCGAGTTTATTGTAATCAACTGCATTATTTGGTTTTAATTAAATTATTTGACTTATGAGTGTCAATTTAAAATAAAATTTTGATAACTGAATGCTATTTAAAATATCTAATTTTGATACACCAAATTTTCTGCGCCAAGTGATAATTAAGGTGGACTATCACACCAAGATTCGTTAACTCTGCGAAATGGGGCATAGCGAGTTTTCGTTTGGCGGGAGCTGGGGAAGGCGGGTCCATCGCGATTTTCGCGCCTTGACCCAGGTGGGCGGATCACAATAGGTCACAGGGGTGAGGTATGAGCTCGCGGGGGGTGTTTGGACGGGAGTAGTAGCGTAGTGACGTCAGTGACGCGCAGTATCGACCCCGCGAGCCGTCACAACACTCCGCTCCCCTGCCACCCGCCACCCTTGCACCGCGTTGTATACGCACCGCGCCACCCGTGACACGCCACCGCCGTACGCGATAGGAAATATCGGGTTCTACTTGATGACATTACAGATATCGTCCCGGAAATCGTTCCGCATCGACTAACACAATTACGCGCAGTTGATAAAATCGACGATATCGAATCGTTGACCTTTCGGAGCGTGCATTAGACACGTTTGCCTTAATGTCGCATTTTCCATAAGTATATAGCGCTCGGCCGCATCGAGTGGATTCGTCGTGATCGATAAACTCCAATGACAATATCAACATTCTCACGTTTCGTTTCGTTCCAAACATAGCGATGCGCCGAGCACCGCGCCCATGCGTCCGTTTTGCGACGCAATACGCCTGATTAATTTCGTGCGTACACAAATGCGTTTGTGTTTGAACTAGATTGTTGTCTTTCTACTACATCAAAGTCCGCGCGCAATTGTTTGTTCACCCACTCACCTACTCAGTAGGTAAATCCTCGAGTGACGTCTGCAACTGCGCAGTTTTGGCGCGGGATTCCTTTTATTGGACTTTTCTAATTATAGCTTTTACTGTAATCAAATATTTAATTTTCGTTCATTCTCATAAAAGGTCACTAATAAATTATAACATTTCATTAACTTTATTTAGTTTGGTAAATTTGCATTCATATAATAGATAAACGCTGAATGGCGCTAAGTCTTGCAGCAGCACTTCTACTATAAAACTCACGTAGAGACTGCTGGTTTCGATCTTGCTACTCAGTTTTAAGGTACCGAGCGACGAAATATTGATGTCAAAAAAGTAACTTTAAATTATAACAAGCGAAAAATTAATAGCACAAGCAACAAGCATAAATAATTTTATTTAATAGATGGCTTGTTTAAACTTTTGTCACAACATTATGCTTATTCGATCATAGTTTACGGTACTGTATGTCTCTTACACAATTTACTTAAATTTCCCAAGAAAAAAAAATGTAATAAAGTTAAATTTTTGCCTTGCAGCTCTGTAACAAATCACAAGCGATTTGTACACGCAGATTGTTCTACAGAACTAAACGTTAAAAAATGGAGGACTGTACATTGAAACAATTTAAAAAGATCCCAATTTACGTAGTGGAAGAACACAACGACGCATTGCAGTTCATCTATGCGGCCATTGGGGGAAAGAGGTTACCTATAGAAGGGGTTACTTTAGTACACTTGGACGCTCACCCGGACATGCTTATAGACCGCAAACTGAGCGGATGCGATGCTCGATCTGGGAGAAGGTTGTTGCCGTTGTTGCAAATAGAGAATTGGATTGTGCCGGCCGCGGCGGCGGGCCATATCGGCCGCGTGGTCTGGTTGCGACCGCCGTGGGCGAGCCAATTCGCCGACGGCACCCGCGCCATACACGTCGGAGACCACCCCGAAACGGGCCTCCTTCGAGTCGACTGCAAAGAGCCCTACTACCTATCAGACGCCCTTTATTCGTCAGAACTAATAAACGCTCGGCAATTCACACTAACCGTCGCTGAACTGGCAAATTCGAAACAAGAGTACCCCAGCTTTTTTATTGACAGTCTTCAAATTACTCATCCGTATGTACTGGATATTGATTTGGATTTCTTTAGCACGGGTAATCCGTTTTTGGAAATTTACAAAAATGTCGGACTATACGATCGACTGGAGCCGATATTCAGTTTCGATCTACCGGCCGACGATAGTAAGGATACTGTGAAGAAAGTTGTCGAGCTACGAGAACGCCAGCTGCGAGAAATTGAAAACTTATTTGAACACTTAGAGGAACACAACACTTTACAGAACTATTACGGCGATAAATCCAACTTGTTCGGGATGGTCTGTCGTCAAGTAGATTTAAAGTTCAAAGTTTTAAAAGATAGTATATATGTTAACATTGCCACGTATTCGTTTTAGGTGTCAGATCTAGCTGATGCTGTGTTGGCGGAGGCGGAGAGGCTTGGTGAGAAACCCGATTGGTGGGTAGTTTTTGCGGCAGGCTGCACGAGGGACCAAGGGGGATTGCCGTACCATATAAGTTCGGAAGACGAAATACGAAACTACGTTGCGAGAGCCCTAAAAAACTTTTTGAAACGCCTCCCTGCCCCTGTTATGATAACGGTCTCTCGATCAACGGACGACGGCTACTGTCCTACAGATCAAGTTAGTCCCTTTTCAATATTGCCGAGTTTTTACTACAATAAATCGGGGAAAAACCTTTTTTTTTCGGTATTTCTCGAGTAGGAAAGAACACTTCGTCTTGGGTCAGCGTTTTTCCCTTGCGTAAATGGCGTATATACTTACCTACTATGCCATAAACACTGAGGTAGTACTTATTTACATTTTTACTAAATAAAACTTTAAAACAGAACTTGTAGTGGTCTATGGCTAATAATTACAGAAATTATGTTTGGTTATTGAAAAGGAAAATTCTGCATTTAAATTATCCTTCTCTCTACAATGTATGTTTTTACCTTAAAAAATTACTTTCGGGAAATACCGACGAGAAATTTCGAAACGCCTTACTGCATAATTTTCCTTTATTAATATAGATATAAATGTAACCTAAGTAAAGTAAAACCACTGAAAGTGTTATCCATCTACGATAAAAAACATCTAAAAAGCTGTCTGTTTAGTACTCGAGTACGAAAAAATATACGTATAAAAAAGCGTATTTTGTCAAAATTTAAATTTTGAGAAAACAAGCTTGTAGAGTTGTAGATGTTTAAATCTTTAATGTTTTCAATTTAGAGTGGGCTGACTAGATTGATACCACCGTTGTTCTGACTTGAGGGTACCATTACTAACACATTATGTTTTTAACATTGTATTAAGAGTTATTAAAAGGCGATGAAAAATGCTTTTTTCATCGCCTACATCATCGTCTACATTAATTATCTTTAACAAGTAATATTTATATTTAATATAGTTTTCGATTACAGATCTTAACTATACCATTCATTTGTTTTAGGTTGAACTCATTCAAACGTTGGTTCTTCAGACATTGTCAGAATTGTACGACACCGATGACCCCTACTTATATTATTTAAACGTGAATATAGCCGATTGAAGACAATTTCCAATACAAGCTCTGTACAATGTTTACAAAACGATCATGATAAACATGATATTTTGAAACACCTCTCAAAACATGTTCGGGCTTTCGTAAAATGTAATAACACGGAAACTTAAACTTGTAATTGTTTTACTCAAATGCTTCATCAAAAGAAGCAAATCTTTAAATGTAATATGCTGAGACAGGACGAAAATGCGTTTGGTTCATCGTAATCTTAACATGCAGCTCAAGAATTATTTACTCGAGCCTCTAGATTGCTGTTGGGCTCAACAAAAGTACTGTGTTCGCCAATATCTCTTGGAAGGCGTCGTCGAGTCGCAGTGCCGCTTCACTTTAGTGCCAAATGCATTGCCATAACTCTCATGTAATGCGCTATAACTATGTGCGCTTACACTTTGTGAAAATATAACAATTTGAAATGAGCAAGTCTTAATATTATGACCTTTCCCAACATGAGCTAGCTTAATGGTGATAAGATGTTCTGAAGAAGGCTGAAATATCTGACGCATTACTCAGAATTTTTTAAAGTAATGCCCAATAATATTTGAATTCATCGTAAACAATATGAATCCTTAAAATTTAAATAT
This sequence comes from Lamproptera curius, assembly GCA_029286875.1. Classification (NCBI taxonomy): domain Eukaryota; kingdom Metazoa; phylum Arthropoda; class Insecta; order Lepidoptera; family Papilionidae; genus Lamproptera; species Lamproptera curius. The sequence continues at coordinate 894,372 of JAGSMT010000063.1, read as the reverse complement.
CTTCATTTAACACAGTAGCGTTACACTTACTTATTAATTGACTACAATGCTACCACCGGTTCGGAAATGGCGCCTCTCACCTGAGAGGAGCCGACGAAAAAACTCGAGGGACTTCTTTAGTCATCTTTCAAATGAATACAATAAATAAACATATACAAGTATAAAATGTCATATTATTTATAAAACCTGTAGCGAACATTCCACAATGTGGCATCATGTAAAAAGTAATTTAATATATTGTAACAACCTTCAGCACACAAACATACCTTTACAACTTTTTTTCAAATTTGTTAAAGGTTTTACTTTAACGCAATATAGGGGAGGGGGCATAGCGGGGTCACGGGGCATAGCGGGTGAGCCTTACGCAGCTCAGAAACAAACGCCGTGCAAACTGTCAAATGACTCGGTTTGATTGGTCGTTAGTCGGCGCGTGATCTTCGTGAGCGAACGACGCCATTTTGTCAGGTGTTTGTATGTTATAAACGAAAATATCGAAACCAGTGTTTTTCTTTAAAATTTTGACTGAAATTGAACAGCAATTCTTTCTTAAAAGTAATCGTATACTGCCGTGTGTTATATTTTATTATGAATCAGTATCTTCGGATTCCTTAATCAAGAAGCAAAAGTCATTGATTCAAAGGTAAGATACGTTAGTTTGTGTTTAATTTTGAACGAGCGGTGGGACATAGTGGGGATGGTGTCTGGGGCAAAGTAGTACACCACATGCCCCATTTTTGATTATAGAAAAGGCCCCATCTTGCCCTGTTTTAACGATTTTTAAGTTGTTATCTTTTTATTTTTGTTACTTTTTAGCCAATATGGTCTGCACATCAAGAGGACGACTGAACAGCATTCATGGTCTATAGAAGCATGAAACAAGCCGTACACAGTGTGTGGTGTCGGAGAATGGGCACAGGAAAGCAAAATATGCACAACGTTCCACAAACAACATTAGAACGTTATGTGTCTAAATATCGGGCAATCCAGATGACAGATCTTTCGAAAGAAATTGGGCCATTTCAAGCGTATTTTCTCCCAATCAAGAGAGAGAGTAATAATCACATAAAATGATGGAAGCTTACGGTTTCATGGACTGACTTCACGTGACCTGCGCAAACTTGCATTTGAAGTGGCCCAAAAATGGAATTCGCATAAATTTGATTTAGAGAGCGGTTTGGCTGGCATAGATTGGTTGAAAGGATTCCTTAAGACATCCGATATTAGCTGAAAACCTGAACCAACATCAGCAGCTAGAGCTATAGGGATTCAACAGATAGCAGTTGAAAGTTTTTTCAACTTTAGAAAAAGTTTACGATGAACATAAACTTACTCACAAAGAATTTTTAATGTTGACGAGACAGGTGTCTACAGTACCCAAAAGTCAATCTAGAAGTCCTGCTACACTGTGGCAAAGACAGGTAGGAGCACTAACCTCCGCAGAAGGGAAAACTAATGACCTAATTCTCTGCTTCAGCGCAGTTGGCAACTATATCGCCAATGTTCATATTTCAAGGAAGCGTATGAAACCGGAGTTACGATGGGGCACCAACTGGATCTTGGGGAGAATGTCACGAATCTGGGTGTGATCCAGGGTCCCTTGTTTGTCCTCTGCTCAAGAGATTCATTGAGTGGTCGCATTCCACTAAAGATAATCCAGCACTTTTTGCTAGATGGTCATGCAACACGTTAAATCTCTAGAGGTCATTGATTTGGCTCATGAAAATGGTGTTTATATTTCTTTTCCACCTCACCACCGACTAACCTTTGATTCTTTAGCACGGGTAATCCGTTTTTGGAAATTTACAAAAATATCGGACTATATGATCGACTGGAGCCGATATTCAGTTTCGATCTACCGGCCGACGATAGTAAGGAAACTGTGAAGAAAGTTGTCGAGCTACGGGAACGCCAGCTCGAGAAATTGAAAACTTATTTGAACACTTAGAGGAACACAACACTTTACAGAACTATTACGGCGATAAATCCAACTTGTTCGGGATGGTCTGTCGTCAAGTAGATTTAAAGTTCAAAGTTTTAAAAGATAGTATATATGTTAACATTGCCACGTATTCGTTTTAGGTGTCAGATCTAGCTGATGCTGTGTTGGCGGAGGCAGAGAGGCTGGTGAGAAACCCGATTGTGGGTAGTTTTGCGGCAGGCTGCACCAGGACCAAGGGGATTGCCGTACCATTAAGTTCGGAAGACGAAATACGAAACTACGTTACAAGAGCCCTAAAAAACTTTTTGAAACGCCTCCCTGCCCCTGTTATGATAACGGTCTCTCGATCAACGGACGACGGCTACTGTCCTACAGATCAAGTTAGTCCCTTTTCAATATTGCCGAGTTTTTACTACAATAATTCGGGGAAAAACCTTTTTTTTTCGGTATTTCTCGAGTAGGAAAGAGCACTTCGTCTTGGGTCAGCTTTTTTCCCTTGCGTAAATGGCGTACCTATATACTTACCTACTATGCCATAAACACTGAGGTAGTACTTATTTACATTTTTACAAAATAAAACGTTAAAACAGAACTTGTAGTGGTCTATGGCTAATAATTACAGAAATTATGTTTGGTTACTGAAAAGGAAAATTCTACATTTAAATTATCCTTGTTTCTACAATGTATGTTTTTACCTTAAAAAATTACTTTCGGGAAATACCGACGAGAAATTTCGAAACGCCTTACTGCATAATTTTCCTTTATTATAAGATAGATATAAATTTAACCTAAGTAAAGTAAAACCACTGAAAGTGTTATCCATCTACGATAAAAAACATCTAAAAAGCTGTCTGTTTAGTAGGTACTCGAGTACGAAAAAATACGTATGAAAAAGCGTATTTTGTCAAAATTAAAATTTTGAGAAAATACGCTTGTAGAGTTGTAGATGTTTAAATCTTTAATGTTTTTAATTTAGATTGGGCTGATTGATACCACTGTTGTTCTGACTTGAGGGATACCATTACTAACTCATTATGTTTTTGACATTGTATTAAGAGTTATTAAAAGGCGATGAAAAAAGCATCTACATTATTTATCTTTAACAAGTAATATTTATACTTAATATAGTTTTCGATTACAGATCTTAACTATACCATTCATTTGTTGTAGGTTGAACTCATTCAAACATTGGTTCTTCAGACGTTGTCAGAATTGTACGACACCGATGACCCCTACTTATATTATTTAAACGTGAATATAGCCGATTGAAGACAATTTGCAATACAAGCTCTGTACAATGTTTACAAAACGATCATGATAAACATGATATTTTGAAACACCTCTCAAAACATGTTCGGGCTTTCGTAAAATTTAAAAACACGGAAACTTAAACTTGTTATTGTTTTACTCAAATGCTTCATCAAAAGAAGCAAATCTTTAAATGTAATATGCTGAGACAGGACGAAAATGCGTTTGGTTCATCGTAATCTTAACATGCAGCTCAAGAATTATTTACTTGAGCCTCTAGATTGCTGTTGGGCTCAACAAAAGTACTGTGTTCGCCAATATCTCTTGGAAGGCGTCGTCGAGTCGCAGTGCCGCTTCACTTTAGTGCCAAATGCATTGCCATAACTCTCATGTAATGCGCTTAAGTAACTATGTGCGCTTACACTTTGTGAAAATATAACAATTTGAAATGAGCAAGTCTTAATATTATGACCTTTCCCAACATGAGCTAGCTTAATGGTGATAAGATGTTCTGAAGAAGGCTGAAATATCTGACGCATTACTCAGAATTTTTTAAAGTAATGCCCAATAATATTTGAATTCATCGTAAAAAATATGATCCTTAAAAAATTAAATATCTTTATTTAACACAGTAGCATTACTTATTAATTGACTACAATGCTACCACCGGTTCGGAAAAGGGCGCCTCTCACCTGAGAGGAACCGGCGAAAGAAACTCAAGGGGACTTCTTTAGTCATCTTTCAAATGAATACAATAAATAAACATATACAAGTATAAAAATGTCATATTATTTATAAAACCTGTAGCGAGCATTCCACAATGTGTCATCATGTAAAAAATAATTTAATATATTGTAATAACCTTCAACACAAACATACCTTTACAGCTTTTCTTCAAATTTGTTAAAGGTTTTACTTTAACGCAATATAATTAAATCAATGCACTATAGCTATTGATGAAATTGCGCTCAGTTTTTGACAATCTGTAAAGGGCATGCTATGGTTTACTTTATCGATTCAAGTGTATTTCTTTCTTGGCTTATGTATACAAGTTGATGGTTGAAATAAAATAAGTTTTACGGTCAGCGAGTCACCTCGCTTATTAAAAAAAGTCTCAAGTTTAAGTATCTCGTGCATTGAAAAATTATATTTACGTCAATAATCCTATAAGTATTCAATTTAAGTTACAATGTCGCTAACGTAAATAAGCATGGCATATATGTTATTGATAGAGAATTTTGATTACAATAATAAAATGGCGGCTCTAAACTTAAGATGTGGCCTTTATACAAAAAAACTATAAATAAAACGAAATGAACAGACTGCTTCTAGAAAATTTAAAACCATATAAAGCTACCTAATTCGGGTTGGGAGCATCAAGGTGTATACCTTTCCATATACTTTCTGTAAAGAAAAAGCCTTTTTCTAGTAATGAGATAAAATATACGGTACTTACCGCACAGCTATCACTTCCGATTACGTGATTAAACGTAATTCTCTTGTTATGTTTATGCACATCTAAAAACAGTAAATAAATAGTACATTATTATAATAACAGTACGGTCCTTTAATATTATTAAATAAGTATAAAACAGTAGTAAATTTCTTATTAGTGTGTATAGAGCCCAATAGGACTGAGTTCCGAGTTTAAAACTGTTATTTATCATCATCATCAGCCTGTGTTTGTCCACTGCTGGACATAGGCCTCCCCTAATGTACGCCTTCTCCATTAGGGGTTTTTTGGACCGTATCCCGCTACCCTAGTCCAATGCGGGTAGGCGGGTGAACTGATATTACAATACGCTATTAATTGTAACTGTCTATGTTTTTACCCAGTGGTTTGTTATTATCGTTTTTTCCTTTTTAACATAATTATTTATACTCCAATATAGTTTAATTTATTTTTATACAAAATATTTGCGAAATACCCATGACCGATAGTATCGTACATAGTAAAAGGCACATATATCTCATACCACATTTTAAATCTTGATATATTTTGATGTATTCATTTCATCAAAATGTCTATTACACATTATCGGAGCAAGCTTTATACCCAAATCTAAACATTAATTTTGTTTAATAGTTCCAAAAAATCTTGCCCTTTATTGTTAATTTATGCCGCGGTGGCGTTAAAACGTAAAAGTAATAAAGTTGCTTTGAACAAACACAGCAATTATACTTAAAACTGGTGAAATGCGCGTTATATAAGCTAATGGCAGTCACATGTGATAAGTGGTGTCACTGTCGTCACAAAGGTAGCGTGTAAGCCGAGCCTAGCCATAAACAATATGTCAACGTACCCTACTTACACGTGCCTCGCGTGCAGTACCGGCCATAACAAAATCCTATATAGGTACATAAACAAGCTTAATAAAACTGTTTGCGTTACATAATGAACTAGGGCGTTAACGTATTATTTCGCAAACTACGGAAATATTTTCGTTTCAACATGTTTTGTTATTATCCTTTTAGCCTGTCCACTTATCCACTGCTCAAAGATGTTACCAAAGTGAAAATGTTCATTATGCGAAAGCCGATTAAGATTCGAAATTTAAAAGACGTTTCATTAGTGACTGTAAACGCGACGTAAGTATAGGTCAAAGATTTTTTTTATTTTTAATTAAGTTTTCGTGATGGTAAGTGATACGCGATAATTGCGCTGGCTACTGTATATTTCAACTCGAAGAAATTAGACACCACGGTGCTTTTCCAGAGACAGTCCTCTGTAAAAGGAGACCTACCAACTTCAAAATAAAAAAACCGCGTTCGGCAATTGAGAGCGATTTATAGCGATTATTCTGAGATCAATCGCAATGATTAATTTGAGCTTGCTTTATCGGTGGAAAGAAATATTTTCGATTAACCTTTTGTTCCTTGGCATCATTAACGCCTAGATTCTTACGATCTATCTTTAATTTAGTATAACCGAACTCATACGGCGTTAACGTGAATGAACTCAAATGCGATGTTTAACTGGTAAGACGGCACCTTTTTTCTCGACAGATATCTGCATTATGTATTTTACTCCACATTTAAATGTCAAGCATAGTGGCTACCTATCGTCGCTCGGTGCAAGCATCAGTGTTATCGGGTAACAAAGTATTTCTTAATTTTTCTAACGATATCCATACAAGTTAGATTTGCGAACGTCTGTATTAAAGTTGGTTAATATAGGTTAAACACACGTTCTCTATTAAATAAAATTACTTTACGGATTTTACGACCATGGTCACGGGGTAGACCACGGCCGCTGGAAAGTGTTCGAAACGTCGGGAATTTAAAAATGTAAAATTAACGCGATAAAATAGAAATATTCGCGTAAACAATAGAAATAATTACACACGTTCTCGGTAAACATATCAAATAGTAGTCTAAAAATTAATATATTGTTAGTCCTAATAGTAATTTTTAAATCTGTAAAAGTTGTTTCTATGCGCAGTATGCACCCATATAGAATAATTAATATATATGTATATAGAATTTATTCACAAAAGTGTATTTGTATGTGAAGAAAATTTAATTTCTATAATATCTTCCTAAAAGCTTCAATTTAAAAAATCATGTTAAATAACGAGAAATAAAACTCAAATATTGATTTTATTTATAAATAAATTTCTTTACAACATCTGCGCAAAAATAAAAGGCACACATGAATATGCGCGCGTGTGTTACACGTGCGTGCACAATCGCAGTCATTACCATTTATAATAAAACTGCATGTAATGCATTATCGCAACACGATTATTTATTTATATTGATTTTTTTATCAGATAGAACAACAGGAGCGAGCGAGAGGCGATCACGATTCAAAATTATCTTATTCCAAAAGAAATATAGCGTAAAGTCCAGTCCACTAGCTTAGACAAACAAATTACACCACAATTTGACCCTGATGATGCCAGCATTGAACGAATTCTACGAAAGAAATGATGACCTGTACAAATGTAACTCTTAGCGGCTCGTTTAAGCGCGCCTTCGTTTAGCAGTAGGCTTCATAAGGCTGATATTTATGATAACGATTATAAGGCCATTCAAACCAGAATAGGGTAAATACATTCGAATTATAAATAAATAAAAACTAATATAGACAACTAGGGCCCCCCTAAGACATCTGTACATCTCCTTACCTGTCTAAATATTGCAGCTAATATTTATGTAATAGTATCACTACATAGTATAAAACAAAGTCGCTTTTTCTGTTCCTATATCCCTATTTATGCTTAAATCTTTCAAACTACGCAACGGATTTCGATGCTAATTTTTTAATAGATAGAAGATGAAGGTTTATATGTACGTATAACACATGATTAATATTGTAGGTATATTTTCTATCAGCATAGCTCCCAGCGAAGCAAGGGCGGGTCGCTAGTGTAATATATAAAGAAGTATTATAATGAACATTGGCTCGATATACCGGTTTGTAATTACAATAATACAAGCATTATCAGCTGACGCATTATTGTGCTAGAGAGCACAATAATGCGTCTCTTAAAGTTGCCTCTATTAAAGTGGATATTTTTTCTTCCATGGGTACCTGTTATAATTGGTTTCTGGCAACCATCCATGTTCAGGTGACATTCTCGTATTTCGTTGACACAATTGGACAGAATATACAAATGGGGCTGTTAAAAAACTAAATTAATTATTTAAATATGAAAATGAGTTTTACTTGAACAACAACTTTAGAAAAATGTTGTCTTACAATCTTAATAACAACGTTGTTGATATGAAAAGAACAAGTTGTACGTTAAAATTAATTAATTTTCACTATCATTGTAATTAAAAAAGAAAAAAATTATAGGTTTTTTTTTCATTTTATAAATATAGTACAGAACTGCAGATTTAGCTCATGATTCTAAAACAATTGGTTTTTCATTTGTTTTCGTTTGAATCCACAGTGCGATTCAAGTTGTAAAGCAGAAATTTTTTCAAAAACTTTTAATGTTGGCTAACAAAAAGGTTTAAGCAAAAGCAAATACTAAATGCAAATACTAATAGAAGCTAAAAAGGTTAATAGGTAAAAACGGTATCAAAGATATTAAAGTACACTCAAATGAGAGAGGAAGGGAGGAGGTTGGAGGTTATATAAACAGATTAATGACAAACGCTAAGGGCGTAAAAACAAATCGCCATAGTCGATCCTACGAAATATTATTAAATTATAAAAGTCATGCGTTTGGTGCCGAACATAGAGTATAACTTTTGGACTTTGTTTGCATATAATAATATAAATATTGTATAATTTTGGGAATTTATTTTATTGTTCAAAGTTAAACATTGCAAATATTTACAGCAGAAAATATGGTTTCAACAATGGTTTAGTAATATAACAGACCAGCCGAACAGAACTACTATCTCGGTTCTCCATACTTCTGATATAAATGCAACCGTTTCTAGCGGTTTAAAACCCAATAATTTGCTAGTAATCTTGAAGTGTATTAGTAAACGCCTACGTCACTTCCCTCCATTCCCCTCGGCACAGTTCATAACAACGTTTCCAACGGGGCAATAAACAATAAATCAGCCGCAGAACGCTCCACGAGTTATTAATACGATGCTTTATTCCAGACAATAGACGGCGAGGCACCGCCCGTTATCGTGATATACGACGTGGGTTCGGTACATCTAATTAGCCCAATGATTTCCACATAAACGGGGGCTGCAGCAAGGTGACGGGGCAGTTAGCACGGAGCCACTTAGCCTTAGGTAGGCTCGGGTCAGCTCAATTAGCGGCAATGAGCGCCCTGCCGTTGTCGTCGGTCGATTGCCCGGCACCGATCATCGTGCAAAAATTTTAATAGGCTGTTCGTGGTATCACTTAGCGAATTGAATTAAGGAACGATTGGAACTACATTTCAGTGTATTAATATAAAATACATTAGCGTTGGGACGGTAAGTGAGTTTTTAGTGGATATAACGGATTACACTTTTCGGAGGCTACGCGATTAAGGTTAAAGTTGGGTGATGTTAGCTGTTAATTTAAATTGAGTTGAGGACGAGAGCTTTATATGTTTAACTTTTTAGTTGTTTCCTATTATAATTATAGTTCGTTAAATACATACTACCTCACTTTTCCCTTAAGGTAAAGTTTATGTTTTTTCTCGGTCAGCCTAACCATGTGGATACACGGCATAGCGCTGTTACTTCTGTAAACGTATTCCATTTTTTTTAAATAAAAATATAAATGTTTACGGTGGAGTCGACTTTTCACGCAATCATCGTTAGTTCATTATGCTCATTGCTCGCCTGGCGCTATTTAAAGTTATTAGGGATCAAAAGGGTTATGTTCTAGAACTATGAGGAATTCTATGATTAAAGATGTATATAACAATAACAATACAATACTATGTATATAACAATGGCAATACTAAAAAGGCATTAGGCGTAATCCATAAAGGCTTTTGATACAAAGAATATTAAATATTCTAGAATTCATATGTTTATTTGCATCGACGACAGAAACACGTATAACCTACCGCACACCGTATATGTAACAAGATAAAATATCTGTAGGACCAGAGTTGTATGTACGTATATTTTAGCATGATATGGCCGATGGGTTGGAACAAACAATTTAGTCCTTCGATTGGGGGCGATTGGGGTCAACTGCGCATCGAAGTGGCGACTCGACGCAGCGCCAACGAGGGTTACATCATGTGACGATCAACACTGGACTCCTTATTAAATCCAATAAGACCAACTAATTGGGGAGTATTGGTACTGTGTCCTTGTTCGACCGACGAGGACTGACCTTTGCGCGAGTTAAGGATACGAAGACAATTATATGTTGTCAATTGGCAGCCGTAAGCGGTATATACCTGTCTGAAAAATTCGCTATGTGACGATAATATCTGACCTGATCCTCAAAGGGTACGGTGTATTTCTAAGCAACATTATCCAATGCAAGTAACTGCTTTATAGGGCTATTTATCGCTAGGATTTCACACAGGAGATCTACTGTAACTGAAATATTCGTTAGTTAAAGTTTAACAAAAAGGTGCTTAGGAATAATAGTTTTGTGCAAAGTTTTGTAATTATTACCCAATAACCTCTTTGATTTTTATTTATCCATAAAATTTGAGTTTCATAAAATTTATTTAGTTAAGCCAAATATAACAATAAATCTAAAGTAATGCAAAATATACTTATAGAAATGGTAGCAATATTTTGAATATTTATTTTCGTTAACTGCGTTAGACCAATATACCATCATAATTAAAAAGTGCAATTATTTCAAAATAATACGTTGTAACTTACTGTTATACATGAATAAATGAATACAACAACATTACTTCTCCTTGCGTGTTTTATCAGGTATAATAATATTTAAATAAGTTAAATTATAACGTTGCATACGTATCTACTTGTATTCATACTTAGCATGCTATTATGATCGCATGTTAGTATAGATAAATTGATTATGAATCTTAAAGCCCCTGTTAGTCCTAGAGCGTAAACATTCGTTAAATAAGTACATGCTAACGGCACTGCAATGTAAACCAGTAAAAAGTATCAAATTAGCATTCTTTTACTCGTAGTTAGTTTTACTATTTGGCAAAAACAAAAATTAATTTATTTGTCATAGACATGGTACGTTTCTATGTTTATCGAAACATTACATAATCATAATAACGTACGGTAAACATTGTTATGTTGTTTATTTATTACATATCTATCTACCTCCATAGATACAGAATAAAAATTAGAAGCGGCTTAAATAATACCCTGTGGGGTCGTGCTTGGTCAACTCACCGGTTATATCTACAAAGCGAGTCATTTTCAAAATAATAAAAAAGATATAATAGGTACTAGCGGCCCATTAACACACGGTAAACTCCGATTCTGAGTTTTTACGTTTTCTTATCACAGAAATTAACATAATTATTACTGACAACATAGGCTGTTATTTCCCATTAGAAACATTATGTACGAGCATTACGTTTCAAAAACGGCACGAGCGGGATTGGTTTTGGCGATTATTTTGGTAGCAGTTAATAAAAAAAATATTGTTACTTTCAATGATTTAATAATATTTAGGAAATGTTACATATTAATGTGATATTTCCTAAATATGATTAATATATAATCAATGGAATTCTAACCGATTTTATCGCCTTAATTTAGATTTTATCTCCCAACTTTTTTAAACAATATAATTAATATTTCCGAATTAATACTAAATATATAATATAAAATAATTGAATAAAAGGACTTTTATTAGATTTAATTGTTTATTTACTTATTCAAAGTTTCTAACAAAATAAATAAATTAGTTAGGAAATATCAAATATATTATATTTTCATTTTCAATTACATATATATTATTTGGAATAAAAAAATCAATACAATTTATTATTTAATTATTTATTAAAGATTTCGTATAATTATCACTTCATTGTCTATTTTCAATAATTTAAAAAAACAAAAATTTTATGCAAAAGGCAGGACAGGGAAATAACTCGAATAAAGTCTTATGACAAAATGTATTAGCGTTAAAAAACGACGCTTTTATTGGTTGAACTTACATGTTTAACCAATAACAGCTAACGAATTTTTTTTCAATATAATTGATGGAACACACTATTGAGTTGAATATTTGTTTTAATTATAATTTAAGTTCGGTCTTTTTATCATAAACTAACGCGTTGTTAAAAGAAAAAAAAAACTCAGATCTATTTGAATTGGTTATTATTTTATTTACGATTTTCATTAGGTTGTCACGACACAATTCCTGTAAACAAACCTCCTTTTGTTTAACCTCAAACATCTTTATAACGTGGTAACCACAGACTATTATAATACGTGATCCCGCTTCGTTAATTCAATTGTAAAGTTTTTTTTAATCTTCATACATTAACAATATTATACATAAACAAGAGCACCAGCTCGGTGCATTCCTCGTTAAAATTCTATCACCACGAATTATTCAAACGGGCGGCGCGTACCTACATATTAATTATACGCGTGATAAAAATAACAATTAAACTTGAAAGCTTCCCCAGCGGACGCGTGCAAGCGAAGCATTCTGTTGTTTTATGTAAGGCAACTACTCGTGGGCTCTTATCGCAATGATTTAAGTCAAGCACTTCCCGTTTCCTCGTCATAGCTGCGAGATGTGAACTAGCGGCCGGCCGCGCTCCACGGCACTACGGAAGTCTAATTACGTGGGCGGCGAATTATCATAATTTAATTAATTATGAATCTATTGCGCAACTGTCTATAATTTTCATTGAGAATCTCCTTTTTGTTTTTGATTTGATAATTTAATCTGCTTCGGTTTTTGTAGGATTAATCCATTATTTTTCTCTAGGATTTATTTATTTATTATTTAGGATCCTATTTATCGGAAAAAAAAACTGATGCTTATACAAATGTCACTAAATAAGAACTGTTGTTGTTTACAATCTCATCTAAATTGAAGACCGATTCTGGTTATTAGAGTAAAGTTTTTAATATATTTTATTTCTTTTTAAAGTTAGTTGTACTTTGATATCGTTTATTAAACTGCTACGGAACGTAGGGCGCCGCCCGTTTCGATTAGTATCACGGTGTTTACGGGCGATAACATAAAAAAAACTTGCTTTCATTGATAAATGCTGCTTGCGTAAACGTTGTTTTTCAAACGCCCGGACTGATAAGGTGACGCTCACTTGCAGATAGATTCATTGGTTCTATTTATTTCATGCATTCAACCTGTTCGATTGTCATTGTAGTGAGTCAATTGTCAAAGTTCATTTTAGTATTGCTTATTTCACAATAAGATAAAGTTTACTGTAATAAACATTATAAATATTATTGTCTCTGTTGGCAAGTGGTGTAGGACCTTGTTATCGATCATCGGATTTGGATATGTGAGAATAAATTTTATGCTGCGTACTGTTTTCTGTCTTTTTACGTTTATAAAAGCAATACGGGCCGACTGTCCATTTGCATAAAAGTAACATAATTCATGGCTCATATGTCCATGTAAAGATTTGGTCCTAAATATTAAGTCCTTTGGCACTAGTACAGCACGTCGGTGCCTTCCTACTGAAATGTTGTCTATTTACCCGATACGGTTAATCCCTGTGTAATGTGGTCAGGTATTAACTGTTCTTATTAAAAACTGTTAGTAGTGTAAAATCCACTCAGATTTGAAGGTGACTCTGATTTTAATCCATCCAAAAACTACGTCAAAACTTGGATCATGATCAAAGTAATCAGATATGGACTTATGTATTAAATCATGACTCAATACTGTAATGGAAAGCTTTCAGTGCCGATTGCTATTGGTAAAAATCTATGAGAAGCTATTGATAAACATTTTCAAATGACGTAAACAATGCTAGTAAGAACTTACATACTCAGAACTCTGATAAAACGAGTAGGCGTATCATGTTCGAAAGTGTCTGCAAATCATCAAAGCGAAAGCATATATGTATGTGTGTTCAATGAATAATAGGTATTTACTAGAATGTACGATTGTGATATGTTATTGCGTATCAATTTACTTTCAAGGACATGTTACGGAATTAGAAAAGATATATTTTTTAAACTGGGCCCTTGCTGACTTTTACGGTAATATGTAATTTTAATTATAACTGTTTGGTTTGACTCTAATAGGGCAAAAAACATTCGAGAACCTTCCATAAAGCAATAACTTTACCTTTTTGTTAAATATTGATTTAAGGTCTTCCTTACCTACACATTTTTTTATTAAATTTTGCATTGTAATAAGAAATAGAGAAAGCTAAGGATGAAAAAATGACCTTCTAGACTAATTACTAAAAACATTTGCTAAAATAAAGATGTTATAAGTATTCTGTATCTCTTAACTTCGATACACTTTAAAGTCAAAGGTATAGTTTTCTTTCCTGTTCATTTGCCTAAGTAGTCATTTTCATGGTAACAGCTAAAAATAGCATCTAATTCAAACTACAACTGATATGAATCACCTACTTCAAATAATTTTTTTTACACTTATAAACCAAAAAAGCGTTTAAATTTTTTAAACTCAGACTATAACTATGTGTGAAGAAATGAAGTAATTTTTACGTAAGCTAATAAAATAACAGTAATTTCCATGCCAATAAAAGTAAGCTTCACTCATCTTCGACCTATTCCTTACGTCAAAACTTTATTAGCCATTAAAGTGAAGAAAACTGTAAATTAATAAAATTTAAATAGGTACTAAAGTTATCGTTGCTAGAAGTTTATATATCACGAATTATAGTAATTATTATACACGTGTGCTGTTTATAAAATTCAAAAACAAAACTTTATATTGAATTCGCTTAAACGAAATAATTAAGTAATAAAATACCTATCATATTCACATAGCTTCAAAAACAACATTATAATGATCATTGAACATATTTTAAAGTCAATTTAAACCACTTAAATAGGGTAGCAAAAAAAAAGTAGTATGGTAGTGGATTAAATATAAAGTAATTTAATCCACTACCAAATGGAAGATCTACAAAGCTTACAAAAATGCAATCCTACAAGTCTGAATGGGCTGTCTTAATTATATACACGTTCTTTTCGTCTCGTAAATAAGTAGTAAAATGTGTTAGCCGTCTTAAGTCATTTAAGATTCCCAGTTGGCTGCGTTTAGATAAAAGTAGAAAAAGCCGCAGTGTGAACACTATTGATAATTGTGATAAGTATTACGATTTTAAAGTACGTTTTTATTTACTTGACATTAGTAGAAGGTAACTTTTAATGCAATTTATTTACGGTTTCCGCCAAAACTCGAAACCTACAGTCAAAAAAAAACAGCGAGTCACTGCCACATGTTAATATTAAAAAAATATTAAAATAAGAAACAGTAATCAAATAATAATTATAATATCTCATTACTGTTTATAAATAGATAAAGAAAATCATTGTTGTAAATATAAAAATAATAATAGGTATTTCTATAAAAAAAAACGTAAAAATATTATTCTGTGCTGTATTGTTAAATTTTTTTATGTTATTAATAAAAACATTTTGATAAAATTAAGATAAGCTTTATTATAATATTGCTTTTTTTTTACATTCTGAGGCAATTATAAACTGTTTTAAGTTTATAATTGCGTCAAAATCTTTGAAGTATAGAGGCTCTGGGCAGGCCATGACGGAGTATGCAGTGGAGTCCCGGGCGCTGAGACGAAGGCGAGCATTCGAGTCCCCTCACGCGAGAACGGGCGAGCCGCATTCCACGACTGGGTCGACGGCACTGCCCCGCGCGCTCCGCTTCCCTCGGCCACCAGTCGTTTGCGCGCGTCGTTCGTGATAACTAGTCCTATATGCTGTCCGCTCTGTATCGCGCGCAGTGTTTACAATACAGTGTTGTTTGTTATTGTTGAAATATAACAACAAGTGTTCTGTGTGAGTGACGGACTTTACAATTGTTTTATACGCTCTATCGGAGCTTATGTCAGTGTTTTAAATTAACAATAGTGATACGAGAGGAGCAGGCAACCACGGCGGGCGCCGAGCTCAGGTAGCGTTTCATATAAGTTTTCGATCTGATTACAGCTAGGTTAATCTGGTTCAGTGCGTAGTACGGTAGCGTAGGTTTGCACCTCGGTCGTAGTGTGCAGGTGACTAGTGGAGACCACGTGACTGCGTGCATCAATCGACCACCACGTGGTGCGGTGGTGTAAACAACGGGTTGGCCCTTTTCCACACCGCAGTAACGCGCGGTTGGAGCAGCCACGTAGCGTTGCCATACCTCACTCGGCCCGGAGTAAACACGACGCCGTGTCCATTCATTCCGAATATGTTTGATTTAGTAGCTCAATGGAACGAATAAATTTATATCAATTAACTATACTATATTGAACGGACCGAATATTTGCTAATGAATTATTAAGTAAGCACGTTATATAAATAATACAATTTTTAAAGTTAAGGCAATTGAAATACCATATAAAACCTTTATATTTAATTATATGATAAGTTACATTCATATTTATTGTTAAATTTATCTGTACAATGTATGGAGACATTTTTGTGTTTTGAAGTGATTAACAAATATTTACAAAATTATGTTAATTGAATAAGATATCAGTATTAAAAATGAAATAAAATGCTTTTACAATAAATGGATATTATTGCGTATGATTAAGCTATTTATAAAAAAGGAGTAGCTTTTTGAAAAATCTTTATATAGTTATTTTCTGCCTTTTCTGGTTGAATTTAATTTATTTCAATAAATTAAGTATTCAATCTGTTTTTAAAACTATTTTGAACCGTTTACTGTAACGCCTACTTCGAGCGTAGAATAAGGTAATTGACCTAAACGCATGTCAGTTCGATGTCAAAGTTGTTTACATAATGATTCGACGATATTTATTTGATTATTAAACAAATTTGTAACAGGTTGCATAGTTATAAACATTTTATAGTGCCGTTTGTGAAGCTTGCTAAAGAATTTGGTTATTACGCGCAAGTGTTTTTAGTGTTTTTGTTTTGATACCATCAACCGCGGCAGGTAATTATTGCGCCTTAATTTTCGTGTTTTCTGAAGCCCTTCTCCTCCTGGGGTTAAGGAGATTTAGTCGTCTTTAGACCAGCGTCCAAGTCTGTAAATAATGTGTATAGTGTTGTTTGCTAATTCCATGCAGCCCTTTCTAATTATTCTAACGAGATTATTTCATCTGCAGTGGTTATAAAAAAATCAAAAAAAATTACTAATATATCGATTTCAATGTAGGTAAATAGGATAAACACGTGTGGTATTGAATTAATGAAAATATTTTAATCGATTCCATTCGCAATCAATTTGATGTAAAATACTAGTATATCTTTGTGTTTGTCGTTCAAAACGTTCAGACGTATTTTTGAGGTACCTACCTTTTAGTAAACATACTATAAGGACACAGGCCAGGAGGCAAGAGGAAGATGCAGGATTCTCTATATCTCTAATGATAGATATGAAGCAATTAACTTCAATAATTTTCAAAAACTATTATTAGAATTATTACGCTACGTTCGTATGCACACACTCGGTCATTGTTGGATTGATTCGATACAAAACACGCGATAAGAATACGCGTAACGCATACAAACAACGAACGCCTTGAATTCTTATCAATAATGCTATACCGAAAACAACATTTTTGCATTTCGTTCAGTCGAAGCATTATTCCCCAAGTGATAAGTGATCGTAGATAGATCTTGTATACTTTAATCAAGATTTATATATTTACGTATTTATGATCGCGAATTTAATGCGCTTTTCGTTTGGAGAATTTTACGGTATATTTCCTGAAACGGTCACATTTTGTGCGATGTAAACGCGTTTAGATTAATTAAAGCGACTATAGGTACTTACCAGGTTTTGAATTTTCAATAAACAGAATTGCATCTCTTTTTAAACTATATATATTATTATCATGTTATGCTTATCTTCTTACAGTATTTCATTAATCTACGTATTTTAACTAGCCTCTGCCTTCGTCGTCGCCAATTTGGATTATCTTATTCTATAATTATTAATTTACTTTTAACGTGATTTATAGCCTTTCGCGATAAGGGAGCTATGTAACACTAAAATATTTTCTAGTTAAAGTTTTTACGTTAGCAAATAGTGTTAATTAATTTAAAAATGACACATTTTTCTAGTAGTGCTTCATAACATTAAGTTAAATAATTATATTATTGGTCTAGAAACTATGGGTCGCTTAACGAATAATGTCTGTTTAATTATTATCTTCTATATTGTAAAGTAGCGCCAGCAAAGCTTCAAATAGCAGTATTTCGATAGGCACGACATGATAATGAGCCGCTGAGTCGCGAAATATGACCCGGATGTTAGTAAAATGCAAATAAAAACAATGTCTAGCGGAAGTTTATCATGAAATTCGTCATAAAGTTATGTCTGTATAAGGATGAATGCTGTTTTTTTATCTTTACAATAAATATAATTTATTTCTAATATTAACGTGTATTGATCTATTGTTATTTAATAGTCAAAGAATAGTGATTCTGTAACGATCTTTTCGAATGTTAACAAATATAACTTTTAACATTATTTTATAAATATTAAACCCTTATATGTTACCTTAAATATATCCTAGCCGTCGCTCTGATTAAAAGGTCTGTCAATCGAATGCCTTGTATTACAGTTTTTGATCAGTGATTTTTCTATTAACCGAGTTTGTTAATGCTATGACCTGAACACGTATTTGAGCTAAATTTGTCTACATTTCATTGAAACTAATTTAAAAAAAGCTAAGAGGATAAGGTAATTAAAATTCATCCTTACGAAACACGCTGAAAAAATTATTATCGGTATTCATTCATCTTTAAGCTTATTAATTCGCCTCGGGGTTTTCCCTTAACTCTGGTGCTTTATTAATTCGGATCCTTCCTAAGTTTTATTTATACGTGCTTCTAATACTAAAGATTATATGAAATATATTTAATGCATGTACATAACATGCAAACTAACAATATATGTCAATCACTCCTTAAACAGCATTGCGTTTACCAGTTTGTTGATGTCATTTGGTACTAACTATCAAGTCCTAACATACAATGGTCGAATCTCGGAAGCCTTTTTATTTAGTTAACTATGAAGTTATGCTTCCAGACTCTTGTCTATGTTAAGCTTGATCTAACACTGAGTTTGCGGTCAGCTACCGTTCCGACGAACTAGTTGTAGGCTCGGAAGCCTTGGTGGCGCTGGGGCTGAACGCGGGTGACGCCGCCGACTGCAGCGGCGGCAGTAGCGTGGCCCGGCCGGCACGCGTCCCACAGCGGGGCGGGGGTGCAATGTTTGGGGCCGTACGCGCCGCCGCACTGGGCGCGGATCGATCGCCCCATTATTTATTACCGAAAATATGGCGGCGTGGTGCGGCACGCGGTCGTCAACCCCGCACGCCACGCTGCGGCGCGCGTAAACACGGGGCCGCGGCGCGCGAAACCGACGTACGTACGCACGTACCAGGGCCGAAGGAGATGAGGAATTTAACCTTACAGAGTCATATGCCAAAAAGCTTCATGTTCGACATAATGGCGTGGTGATGTTCGGTGAGGGAAACCAATTAGAGTACTCATTTTGGCGCCTCTAGAGTTCTATTTTAGATTCTCTATGGTTCGAGTATATTGAACAATTGACGTTCCTTGTGGTTTCCAAGTTAGGAATTAATGAGCGCTTCGGACTGTGTTTTATCCGATCGGTGCAGCGAATGTTAGGAGTTTACTTTAACGAGCCACTGCTTCGGATCTTGTTATATTGAGACGTGCATGGTCATATGGTCATGATGAGCTAAGAGCTTGTTTTAGCAGGTTCTTTATCGGCTGGTAGTAGACACGTCAAATGACGAGTCATAAACACGAGTTGACGCTGCAGGCAGCACAGCTTGTTACCATAGAATATATTCTCGAGAGAACCAATACACTATCGAGACGTGCTCTGCTTTTTTACAGCTAATTGCAAAGGGTTATTTTAATAAGGTCTTTTTCGCGTTATTAAGTATTAGGTGACTTAATTAATTTGCTATTGATTGGTTCTATATATTAATTTATAGAATATTAATTTTACCTGTTATAAATTCCCTCGATTTTTGAAAAAGCATTTAATAATACAATATTATATTGTACAGCCTCCGTAGTCTAGTGGTATAGGCGTGTGGTTTAGAATCCGGAGGTCGTGGGTTCCAATCCTGCGGGGACTTAACAAATTTTCATTGTTGTTTCCTAGTTGGTTAGGGCAATTTGGGCCGATCACCCAATCGTCTGAAAAGTAAGATGATCCACCCACCAACCCGCATTGGACCAGCGTGGTGGGATACGGTCTAAAAACCTCCCAATGGATAGGGGTGTATTGGGGGAGGCCTATGTCCAGCAGTGGACTATCAAAGGCTGATGATGATGATGATGATGATGATGAATATTGTAAAGCAAAAGACATATGTTCTTTTCGTTTTTCCTCTAATTAATCTTTGAGCCAAATAAAACATGACCAAAATAAGTTGTGTGATAACACAACATATTTTCGGAAATACTAAACCTATCACCTTGAAATGCCTAACAACGTGTATTCGTTTATAATTAAATGAACATGCCAAAAGTTGGAATAGACCTAAACAATATCGCAACGAAGGCTGCCTTGTTGGTATGGCGTTTTTATTTCACTAGAGTTAGAAACGAGTTTTACGTCGTCAATCCCACATAGTGCCTTAAATCGAGAGTCATCGATCAGGCCGCACTTGCCGTCATGACCTACGTTGCCGAGACCATGACTCGAACTCTCGTCTGGTTCACAAATTTAAAGTCGCTTAGCGAACTATGAAGAAGGCTACTCTCGGAGTAGGGCTGTCATAGGACCGAAGTCACGGACATAGCCCACCACATAAGTAAGCTAAAGTGGCAGTGGGCGGATCTCATAAGCCGCAGAAGTAACGACCGAAGGAGTCGAAAAGTTCTGCGGCAAGATGGAGTGACGACATTTGCAATGTAACTGGTATGGGCTGGATGAAAGTCACCGAAGACCTGAAGCGGTGGCGTGCACTAGGGGAGGCCTATGTACAGCAGTGGACTGACACAGGCTGGTAATAAAGATGATAAGAAACGTTTCTTTGCTATACTTTACATTGTTTGCATCGATTCCGTTTTTTTTTTGCATAGGTATAGTAAGCTCTATTAAAAAACGTCTTCCGTAATGACGTTATGGTTTTCCCGCGTTTTATCACGACAGCACCGAATCTAGTTTCGCGCAAAATAAGTTCCCGCCCGTCAGGCGCCACCAAACATCACCTACGTGGGCCATGTGTGACGTTTGTGTACAGTTAACAAGCTGATTACATAAATATACATCGAGTCAAGAACCGCTTCAAATACGGCTTATCATGTATATAACAAGCAACTCCAAGAGAAATAGCCACGCTTGTGACGTCTTAGGCCTGATAAAGGTTTTGTCTACGAAAAGGCAGTTTTTTTTTAAAAATAATGAAGTTAAAGTCTGTCTATGAATGGTTATCTTAAAATGATCTTAAGTATGTTTAACCAATAGACGTACATGTATATTACGGAAAATGCCTATAGGTTTAAGGTGCTACCATTGTACTCTTATACGCAAACCGTAGTAGATACTGTTAGAGTAATTTCTTGAGTTAATTTCTTTATAGCATAATCTACAGATATGTTAGTTTCGTCGGTGTTACAAAATGTATCGACCAACGAGAAGTTTATCGTTACTTATATATAACGAATACAAATTTATGTGTTTCAAAAATAGCTGTAATGTGAATTGTTCGATTGTTCATTTATATACAATTGAAACATGAACGCGGTCCGTGATTGACGTACTTACATTTGTACCGATTGCCTTTATGTTTATTGCTATTGTTGTTTATTTAAATTATCTACCCATTACTATACTACTATGATAGTTGCGTTACTTTCTGTATTAACTGAATGTAGCGAGTCATCTTAATGCAATTATTTATCTTATCTTCTTTAGGAATGTCCCAGTACGGCTTGAAACACTCGCGAATGTATTTATGAGTATTATAATATATGAGTTAATGTCCTTTTCAAATATACCAATATCATCATCAGCCTGTGATAGTCCACTGCTGGACATAGGCCTCCCCTTATGCACGCCTTCTTCATTAGGGGGCTTTTGGACCGATTTCCACCACGCTGGTCCAATGCGGGTTGGTGGGTGGACCGACTTTTTACATGCCCATCCGACGCATGGATCATCTTCTTTCAGACAATAGGGCGATCGGCCCAAATTGTCCCTAACCGACTAGGAAATAAAAGAAAAGTGTTGAACCCCAGAAGGATTCGAACCCACGACCTTGATTCTTAAGCACAAGCCCATACCACTAGGCTACGGAGGCAGTTACCAATATAGGTGGGAATTAATGGGTGGTAGCAGGTCTCCCTTTACTGTGGACCGACTGAGGAAGTACCACCGTGTTGCATATCTATGGAAGCATTATGCATATTTCTCAAAGTGTAGACTCAACACTGAAATTAGTATGGTATAGTTAACTAATCGTAAGGACGTGGCTTTAAAAACCGGAGGTCGTGGTTTCGAATCCTGGGGACTCAACAAGTTTTGTTGTTGTTTCCTAGTTGGTTAGGGCATTTGAGGCCGATCACCCAATTGTCTGAAAAGAAGATGATCCACCCACCAACCCGCATTGGACCAGCGTGGTGGGATACGGTCAAAAACCTCCCAATGGATAGGGTGTATTAGGGGAGGCCTGGTCCAGCAGTGGACTATCAAAGGCTGATGATGATGATGATGATGATGAATATTGTAAAGCAAATGACATATGTTCTTTTCGTCGTCGCCCATGCGTCGGATGGGCATGTAAAAGTCGGTTCACCCACCAACCTGCATTGGACCAGTGTGGTGGGGTACGGTCCAGCAGTGGACTTACACAGGCTGATGATGATGCAATCGTGAAGTTACATGTTGTACTCCTCATTTTTCGGGTATATTATCCCTCCGTAAGATCTGCAAATAAAATATCCGCGAGTGTCGTGTTGTCTGATGGCCATTCATCGCTAATCTGTAGTGTCAATGGCCACTGTGTGAAAATAAAACCTCTTTGAGGCGCGAGATCTTTTCTTTTAAACATCAAAAGAGGTGATCGCGAAATATTTACGACTATGAGTACGCGTTTTAGCGTTGAACTTGCGGATTTTTCAATACCAAAATTAAAAGGAGACTTTCGATATGAGAAATAACCCAGAGAAGTCAAATTTCTTAGCTTTACGATAAAAAATCCAAAAGTTCGGTTGTAGTGATGGCTTAGTGATGAATGAAGCTAAGAGAAGCTTTAGGAATCTATAACTATGGAAAAAATATTGGAAATTATGTCTGGGAAGGCTAAAAATACCCTGTATCGTCAATTCTCTCGAGATCCTCCCACTTGAGTTGTTGTAACCATAAAAATTCAAGTTTTGCTTTTCGATACTAAACCGTTTATTTTGCAAAGTTTACAGGCGTAAGAAAAGACAAAATGTTAAAAGTAATGTATTAAATGTAATAGGTATCCATATGACGTTCAAAACCGTATTTTTTTAATGAAAACGATGTTGGATATATCAACCTGTATAAAATATTACGAGGGCGATTTGTTTATCAGAACACAACAACTCATGTGCGAGGTATCACTTTGCAGGCAGTAATTAGAATTAAGAAAGTAAGGTTTTGACATTGAGGAATACACTCAATTATTTTACATGAAAAAAGTGATATTTTTGTATTTTTAGAAGATCAGTACAATTTTTTTGTTAACTTTTTTTAATATAATGTCATCGTCATACGACATAAACTTTGTAAATAATTGTCTAGTAATAAGGGTACTGACTGGAATTGTATTTGATTCGAATAAATGATCCAAAACTGAATATTCAAAGGAGGTAACATTGAAACATTCCAAATTCAATTGTATTCCGTATAAAATAAGCCTAGATAGAAACCTTAGCATAAAGTGTTACATTAAGCAAGCGTCGCTAATACTATTGCAGTTCGGCACGTCCTACCGTTCTAGTCGATTCCTGGCGAACACGTTATTCGAATATTCAATCGGCTAGTTTCCTAACCGATACTCTACTACTGGTGTCGTGGGAATCGGCGGGGCTCCCACGCTAATTACGACGGCTACATGTAACTGCGGCCCCGGTCGCATCGTCGCGATCAATGAAAATTACTCATTCATCAATGAATCACCCATTGTTTGTTATAATCTTTGTCCCCATTCAATTATCATTACTACGCTGGGATTATTGCGTAGTAACCTCTTTCCCATGGGTCCTCTTCGCATAGCTTTAGCATAGGCAACAGACATTCGTGGAGATATTATACAGTCT
This sequence comes from Lamproptera curius, assembly GCA_029286875.1. NCBI lineage: Eukaryota > Metazoa > Arthropoda > Insecta > Lepidoptera > Papilionidae > Lamproptera > Lamproptera curius. The sequence continues at coordinate 870,371 of JAGSMT010000063.1, read as the reverse complement.
TCTTTTATAGGATATAACCTTTAATGGATCATTTTTATTAAGTTTTGAACCTTATGATAAAGAAGAGTGGTGTCAAAAGTAGCTTAAGTTGTCTAAAAATATCGATGTTTTGTAATTCATTAATTTTATAGCACTAGCATATGGGATTATATGCTATTGTTTTGGTTTTAAAACGCCGGCTGTTTCTTTAAGAGGAATAAATCGAATCACCGAGGCAATACGATGCCCACGGATTTTTACGTTAAACGGTCGTTCTGCATGTGGCATCTCCTAAATTGGACGACGCCGAGCAATCTGCACGCTGAAGGCACTTTAATAGCTAATTGTGTGTGATTTTTCGTTGCAACGCCTCGTGCCTTTGAATGTAAATGTGTATCAGACCCATCTCATGGCTTTTTATTATACATACTCTGTTATATATTAGTCGGTTAGTTAGGTTTTTGCTTTTACTACCATAAAATAAATGGTTTAGAACTTATATCATCGTGTTTACTTTGAATTGCTATGCATCCTGCATGCATACAAATTATAAATAAAATTGACTGAAAAATGGTCAGTCAATATAGTAAGTTATGCTATAACGCAAGAGAACGTTCAAAATATTTTCCTTTATCTGTCAGCTTTGTGTTACATAAAAACCAAAAAGATGAAAAAGTGTTTTGTAAATAAAATTAAATGACGTCTAGTCTAATATATTATCAATTGACCCTTTGTAATTATCGACTGAAGGTAATTAAAAACATAAAAATTAAATATCAATATTTTTTGTCTTGTTTTATGTTATGATGATTTAACAAAATTGATTCAAGTATTTTATCCGAAAACTTTTGTAGCAATAACATTGAGTCATACTATTATGCGTGCAACCATTCATCGTTTCGTCAAATTATCATTAAATTACCATATAGCGAGCTGGTAGGAATACGACACATAAGCTAAACGTCGATCTCTCTTAAAAAAGGGCTTAGATTGTAGTATATTAATAGTTCTAGTGGAAGCATGGAAGATAGTTAGTTCGTGGGGAAGGGAGCTTCTCGCGAACTCAATGTTAGATGAAGCTTACCAAAGACATGAGTCTGGAAGCATAACTTCTATACTAATATATAACTTAATATGTCTATATATAATTTAAAAAAAAATGCAAGATGTTGATGCGAGTGTCGTTGTTCCAGCTCGGGACATGCGTGGGGCGCGCGCGGTGTTCGCGGTGGCGTGATGCGGACGCCCGGATGGCGCGCGTGGCCGGTGCTGGTGTGCGCGCTACTCCTCGCCTGCGCCAACTCACACGCCGTAGAGCAGCTGGCGCCGGGAGGTGGGTCTTGTGCTTTCATAATGTATCTATTTATGCTTTTGTTGCGAAGGTCAAAGCGCGTAACGTCACTCCCTGACCGAAGTGATACTGAAGATTGTATGAAGTTGTGATAAAACTGTCGGCTAGTGTCGAGGATGAGGTTAAATGCACGTGTGTACACATTTGTCTGTATATCGGAACTATTTACATAGTGAATGCATTTAAAGAGAAAATATTCCATGGACTTACCAAGACTACGGGTTAGCACTGGTTTGATATAGTATGGTGTGGTCTTTGAGGGGAACCATCAAATCTTCGGGCATTTGTAGTGTTTTTATTTTAAATACGGGTGATCAGACTGTATGACTTGTTAGTCAAATCAAAATTTGGACATTACAGCTTGTCGGGGCATCGGGCTCTTCCAGCCATCATCTTTTATCCTAATGTTTTACCCATTATTAAGATAAGATTGTAGGCTGAACCGAAATTTACTCCACTTTCTCAATTATCGTAATATCGTCTAAATAAATAATAGTCTACTGTCAGTAGAATTAACTGATTTTTTTATAGTTTATAAAACATATATAAAAGATACTTTATGTATAATATTTAACTTTAATCAAGTTTAACATCACAGTACTGTTCAGAAATGGACTGTTTCACGCTTGAGCAGTCAATGTTGTTTTATGATAATAACCTTTAGGCAGTTTTAGCTGCTGCCTTGAGAAAATTCGGCTCTTTATCCCAAAGTTTTGTTTACCTAACTCGATATAAGATAGACACAAAAGTATATATTATATACTTTTGAATATTTTTTCTTCACTTTCAAATTTTGCGAAAACCTTAAACTATTTCCAAATCCTTGAGTGAGCTTGTGAGGGTATAATTTAAACTTAAATATTTAAATTCGATATATGTACCTTTGAACTAGTACATGTAATACTTACATGTTCCTTTTGTGTATGTAAACAGGCATTTATTACATTTTGACTATCAACCTCATCGTGGAATAATCTAGAAAAGCATGAGAGAGCGTAGTCACGTATCGACGCATAAGTGCCGCCATTCGTTTTCGGAAGTCGGGGCATCTGCCGCGTCTGTCGTTTCTGTCACCTTTCGGCCCACTTGTCAACGTGCGGATATATAACGAGAGCCGAGCGTGCATTGATTACGAGAAAGCAAAGCAAAGAGCTTACGATCGCTTCCGAGTGGTATCATCAATGTTCGGTTGATAAATTTCAATTCCGAACGTTCGGCGACCGTTACATTTTCAGCTCTCTCTCTCTAGTGCATCCGCACCTATACCCCGCACAGTCGCGGGACCACTCAAGTTCTATTTTAAGCACGCCCGACTAACGTTCACTCTTAACTCCTAGTTAATTACTCAACGTGCGATGTTTATAGATTAGTAATTTTAATATTGATAAGAAGCACAGTTCTCGAACGTCAGTTTTAATATAACGATGTAATACTATAATAGAACTAGGATACTTCCAATAAATGTTATAATCTTCCTTTGCTGAATTATTGCCACTTGGCCATGTAAATATTTTTCAATAGAGTATAGAGTGTTTAGTGCAAAAAAATACACACTCGTCGTCTATTCGATAAAATTTTACGCATCTTCTGATATGTGGATAAACATGTTGAATGTAGTTAGTTATACATAAAATGGAAATGTTCTAGCGATGCCTCTTACCGATATTGTAAATTGTGTACAATTACTGTTTATTATAATGAGTTGCAACGCATAAAACGGAATAGGCTCGTAAATATGAGCGGTAGATCTCAGGTTGGGTGCGAGATTTAATTAAACTTCTAATCATTACACTGAGTACGTATTTTATCATCCGTTTTACAAATACAGGCGGCTCATTGTTACTGTATCAATATTATGATTGGAATATTTTTCCATCCCGCTTCCCGTCGTTAATTGTTATCTGTTAAATTCGGAGAACTGGTATTACGCAAAATGAAGACGATAAATTCAAACACGTTTATGTTGCGCAACAAATAACATTATTCGGAATTCATTTACCATCTTATTGTCCGCGCCTAAACCAAAAGCAGAAAGTACTGCCTTTATTTTTAAAATATAAGTACCTGTTTAGACGATGCTTTTTAAAAACGCTTGTCGCGTATTTTTTTACGTGCACAGTTCCAGTTGATTTGGGTTTGAAGCGTTTTATGATGGTAGAACATCACAGGTGTGCTTCAGTGACATTTCGTATGCGCAAAACGAAAACAACAAGTCTCAGAAGTCGTAGACACGTAATCTAAATAATCATTCAGAGACGGACAAATGAATGAATCCGCTATTATCGCTTCGATAAATACGATCATTCTGCTATTTAATGACATCAGGGGCCTTTAACATTTGGCGTTAGTTATTTTCTTTTCGGATTTTCCTGTTCAGTATGTTTTATGGTAAAAAATGACTAGCGTGCCGTAATAACACCGTGGCCCATGGGGGCCCGGGCATCGGTGGGAAGCGCGGTGGCCGTTGCTCTCGCACCGTGGGACCAGCGGTGGGTCGCGCTTACTCCTTTTTCCCCACTCCGGCAGTACTCCGGCGCTGTTTGTGTGTGCGATTGAGCGGCCGTATCTAGCAGATAACGAATCCGGTCGTACTCGGCGCGTTGTTTGTTTGTAATTCCGACGCCCGACGAGCCGTGAGGCCTCGTTTAGGAGGCGCCCCGCGTTATCTTGCGAACAGAGCCGAAATTCATTCGACCGTGTAATAAGTGCCGCCGATAGCGGGCGTGCTGTAAACAACATGCCGCGCTCGCTCTCGGCTCCGGAATCTATACAGCGGCCTCCGATGCGGCCCGACCGACGGCTATATTTTGCACATCAAACGCTTACCTAGCGTACATGTTTATTAATTAAAGAAATTAAATCGAAGGTCAGTCGGGGTGACGCTATGTTTCACAATGCTTGCGTACGCCTGTGATAATCTTGTTTTTTTTTAAGCTCATCGACCCTACACGGCCCCGATACGCGATACCATTGCGGAATTCTCCAGTATGAGTGCAATCGATTGATGATAATATTTTTTCGCGCCTCGTCACGATAATCCGATGCGAAAACATGCCCGGTTGAGCTATCATTTGAACACGTCAAATAACAACATTGTTGTTTGCCTAATGTTTTTCGTATATTGCGCGTAGAAACTTGTTTTGGCGTTACGTGTTTACCTAATCTGTTGAAATAATACACATTATCGTGGATTTTCATCGTTATAATTTACTCGATTTATTTAGGGACAATAATATAAGCGAAGAATTCAGTACATTAGTACTTTACGTTTATCGTTGATAATGTTATTGACGAAATTGACAATATTTCTTTAGTTTTTTTTAACGCGAATATCATACACGTATGTATGACTAACTTTACCGATTTTCATTTTAGTTTGTATATAATATAAATAAATATTTAGATGTTTAATAATATAACACATATTATAATCATCTAATTGATAGCGGTATATGTGCTTAACAAACCGTTTTGCTTCAATTTTAAAATAACCTTAAACTCTTGGATTTATTTTCGGTGCTAATCTCGGTGCTTGTGTAAACTTTGTATAAAAATAATAAATGCCCGCTCCGCCTATGAAATAGTGCAAGATTTTGGCATGTTTGCAAAAAAACTCGTTTACCTGCACTCAAGCCGACGCGTCGGCCGTATTCTGCTCTCGATACTTGGAATTTACCCCGGATTGTTATCTTTATATTGTTGCCGGTGAGTTGTGTCGGCAGTTTGCAAATTTGGCGCTGACTATTGATTTAAAAATCGACGTTTTAATATTTGTGAAACGCAGACGAAATTGTTTAAACGTTGAATAAGGGTACACGGTGAAGTATTGTAACCGAGAATCTCTGTTGGTTGAACATCTCGTCGGGTTTAACTATGGGGGCGGTCCACAATTCAAACAGCGTTAAGTTTTGGCTACTTTGAAAAAAGATATTGTTTACGTTTACTTCGTGTACATATCTAGTTTTATTAATTAACAGTAAATCTATTTTCACTTATTCAATATAAAGCTGGAACGCTCAACTTCGCACCGAGTCACGCGTCCACCGACCCACATTTATGACGACCATAACAAAAACATTAGTTATTTAACGCACCCGACTATCACCGACCGAGAGCCAGATCGATGGGGGGGAAAACCCTCCAACATTGTTTACGTCGCCATTCCGTTGTAACAACGTATACGATACGTTTACCGCCATCGGTGGGACGTAATTGTGCACGTGAACGTAACGTGACAAATGCGTCACATTTCAACGTGTAACGCGGCGAGGTGAACGCTTCTAGCTTATGAACTACTAGTCTCGCTAATTATTTGGACTTATTTATTTTAATACATGTATTTTTGTGGCGAAAGTCAGTCCCGTGATTTGGAGGGCGGCCACACTAGCACTGCATGTCAACGCGTCAATCTACATTTCGTTAGCTGTTCGAAGTTTTATAAAATAAATAGTGATTAGGTTTTGATTATATTTATAGAGTAAGATAAGGGAATAATAGTAAAAGGCGGAGAACGCATACGTAGTTTCCCGGGTGTTGCGAATGTTCAATGGTGGAGGTGATCCCTTATCATCAGCCACCGGTTAGTCTGCCTCCAGTCCCTATAAAACATGGATCAAGCCAGTTACATTACCGCTTATATTTTTTTAATTGTGGAATAAATTAGTAAAATATTTCGGGATTAACTCAGACCAAAGCGAGATTGATGAAATACAACCGGCGCGATCGGTACATTCAAATATTCTAAAGTGCATTTATTTTCAGTAATGACACGCGTAGTGTTCCACGGTTTATGTAAAATGCGACAAGGCCGGACTGTTGCTGAAACAAATGCTTAAAACGTATAATGTATCGCCTATGAACATTTTTATAACTTTATAATTATAACCAAATGTATATTGATAGGTAGACTGTTGGTGATAATATGGAATAAAAAAGTTTACAATCGAACTTTTGTTTTACGATAAAAAAACTAGCTGTTCGTTTGTGTGTTTTACTACAGCTAAATGAAACAAAATTTATTAAACAATGCAATTAATAGCAACACAAGAATAGCGTCCTGTGAAATGTATGTCGTCAGCTAGAAATTCACTAATAAAAACCTACATAGTACCGCAACACTTCGTTCGTTAACGTCTATTCTGTCTTCTAATTTGGCTTCGGTATAGCCGATAACGTGTAGTTTCGTATACAAATTGCAATTTCATCTCACAACTAAAATCAACGTAAAGTTTTTTAGAGACGAGTGACTGACACTTGTATATTTCATTATTAGAAAAAAAACTAAATTATTTTTTAAGCCCATTCAAATTGTGCAAAGTCATATTGAGTATACTGACTATAAAAAAAAACTGGTTGGTACCACCTTAAAATAAATACATAGTTCGAAAATTGTTTCGGATTATCTGTTAGATAGTTAGTATGAGAAATGAATAATGATTGATTACGTAGAATGTTTAAAGTCGATATTGTTGAAATGTTAACTGCCTCCGTAGCCTAGTGGTATGGGCATGTGCTTTAGAAACCGGAGGTGGTGGGTTTGAATCCTGCGGGTACTCAACAAATTTTCGTTATCGTTTCCCAGTTGGTTAGGGCAATTTGGGCCGATCACCCAATTGTCTGAAAAGTAAGATGCTCTATGCGTCGCATGGGCATGTAAAAATTCGGTCTACCTACCAACCCGCATCGGACCAGCGTGGTGGGATACGGTCCAAGACCCCCTAATGGATAGGGGTGTATTAGGAGAGGCCTATGTCCAGCAGTGGACTGTCACAGGCTGATGATGATGATGATTGTTGGAATTTCGAACCGCACCGTAACCGTATTTTAATACTAGCATAATAGAGGGGCAAAGTCTATAGTAAACAGATTAGTACTTGAAATAGGCTCATGTAAAAACCTTTGCTATCAGTAAGCTCTAGGTGATATTAATCTAAAGTTTAATTTTAATGCATTTCATATATTGTGCTATATTTCCAAATATTTAGTAAACGTAAGGTAACGGTGGTTTCGAAAATCACCGCATCTGTTGGATGAAACCAAAAACCGAACCTATCGAAACCTATACAATAGAGTGGTTTCTAAATTATTAGAACATTACGTGAAATAACTTAACAAAAAAGGTGGGACTCTATAATGGTATTTTGTTGTATTGTATGGGCATATATTGTCGTTTTATCGCAAATTTAAATAAACAACGCGTTATAATTAATTTAATAGTAATTAACCGGTTATTAGTTTATTTATCAGATTATCTATGTTTTAAGTAACTTATTTACTATAATAATCAAAATAACAAGAATCGTCTGCTGCCGTTCGATAAACTCTTTATTGTATTATCTAAAATAAATAAAGAAAGACTGTGAATTAATTTACATGCAATTTAAGTAGATTAATGGGAGCTTTTAACCTTTTGACAAATTAAAATTATGAAAAGCGTGTTTTCAAAAAAAAAAATCTAATGTTTAAACCATCTTTTTTGTAGTGTTCCGTTTTAAAAACATTGTCAGTCGGGCCATTCTATCATGCGTGTAATTTCCAGTTTTTTTCATTAGTTAGATAAGATGATAAACGATGTGTTATTTATGTTACTAAAAAAACTTGTTGCGGAAAGTTAATAAAGTGTAGACTACATTATTAAGATAATTTTCTTGTATTATATTTAGATTTTAAACATGTTTAAGGCCGTTGCGGTGTTTTATAATATTCAATATTATTTAAAACATTTGATAATACTTCATAATTTCAACTATACTTAAATTGCCACGATATGTTTGCTTTGTAGCTGTCAAATAGCATATAATAGACACCTTTATTTTAAAAGATGGTCGAACGATTACTTTCTTTATCCTTTTCGTATATTGTTATTTATTGCTATCATGTCTTTATAAAACTAGCTTTCATCCGCGGCTATTTGCGACGCAGTACGCAGTCGCTGTCTCCCCTAACAGTGTTAAAATCCGTTGCGGTCTTCAATAGATACACGCGGGAACTTTGTCTCATGATATATTATGACTCGCTGTTGCCTGTGATTGGATCCACGTGGTTATATATATATATATATATATAAATAGTAACCAAATGATTCCTACTTGTATCGGCTATCTTCCAATGAAAATAGCTTCCTGTCAAAATCGGACCAGCCAATCCAGAGATTAGCCAGACAAACAGACAGCCAGATAGGCAAAACTTAAAAAATTGGTTTGTCATATATATCGTTTATATATCACAATGCAGCCATTTAAAAACGGTTATTTGGATGTTACAAACGGACACTCCAATTTTATTTATTTGTATACGAGCCCTCAAACGGCCAGTAACATGAAGTAAGCAGACGTCGATTATGTTACTCGCGCTACCCATTCTCACGGTGCTCCGTTGCGGTATTGTGTAATGCGGGCAACGGCGCTTCAGAACAAAGTGCGGAGATAGCTTTCCAACGGAAATTAAATTCATGGCAAACCGATACAGGGGTTAGCGGATGGGGTTGGGCCCGGTCGTCGACCCCGACAGATGGCGTCGCACGGCCGATTGACGCCGGGGGCCGATTCCCTGCGCATTGTTATATTCATTCCCGAGTTGACACTCTAAGGTACATTCTGGAGGGTAATTGGGAATGAATAAGTGTTGTTTACTCAAATATGTATATGATTACGACGAACGAGTGAAATGTTTGTTATTATTTTATCGCTTATATCGATCAAAGGGTAGGGAGTAGTTTAAGACATAGCTTATTTTGTAGTTGAAATACTTGAAAGGAGCCCTTGGATTTTATTTAATACATAAAAAAAAACTATTGTAAATAATTATAATGGAGTTAGCGTTACATTTTTGCTTAACTGAATAGTGTTTAAATTACAATATGACAAACACCAAATTATTTTAAGCGATAATTAAAATATACGCAACACGTTAGTTTTCAATTAATATGATAATTAGGTATATAGGTTTGAAAACTATTTCAAAAGTTATTATAATTAGCGTGGTACACCAGATTTAGCATTTTAGATACGTGTTTGGATTTGTCTCTTATTCATATCGAAATGTGATATCGAATCTATACGATTTATGAGTCGTTATAAATATTTACAATTCGCAACTAACTTGTAATATATGTCAAACAATCTGCGTATTTCATTTGGGAATAATCTCACTGCATCTTTATAAACAGAACCTGTTTTTATTTGATCTCTGTGTTTTATGCATAGTTTTTGTGATAAAGTGCAAGGTTTTAATGATACGCGTTTCTTACCTTACTTGTTAAAGTGATGATTATCGAGGCGAATGCATTTATACACATATATACTATATTCTGGTGTAGTCACTCATTCCGAAGTTGGTATATTTGTTAGAATAACGACAATATGGCGTCAATAAAGCCTGTTGTTACGTTGTAGTGCACCATCACTGTCCCTCAATACTTGCTCTTCACTAATCGGGACTTCGCTAATTTTGGAGCCGTTCATTTGTTATTATTTGTTCCCATATCTTGTTTGGCTTTAGTGCAAAAGATGAAAATAATGTGCTTCGTAACCTTTCTGGAACGAATGAAAATTTTTACTAAAATTATTATTTGTTAAGATCGTAAACAGCACGCTCGTTTTGTTTTTGCGTCAAAACAAAAAATATATACATTATGACACGCAAACTGACGAGACGTCTGTGTTTTAACCTTTTAAAAATAGAAATATAACGGGTTTTTTATTTTTAATTGTCTGTGAACTCGTAAAGGAACCTTTTAAGATGTATTTTACAGTTAATTACGTACGATCATTAGCAGACAGTTACCGGTTATCTTTCGTTTTACATCCATTACGGTGGAGGAATAAGTGTCTAATTCTTGTACATTTGTTTTGTAATCACTATAATTTTTTAACGTTAACTCACAAGAAAAAGGTTTATACCAGACTCTTGGGAAAATATCACCTTAATGAACTACAGCTTGATAGTGTTGACGTAACCCATTGAACCCACTCCCAAAATGTCGCAAATTTTCTATGAGTGGTGCGATTCTTAGTAATTCTGCTATAACCAATGAACACTAGGAATAGATGTAATATAATCTATGGCATCTTGTTTGTTACTTTTATAGTTTCAAAAGCGTATCTCGTGCAACAGTCGTTCATATTGCAACTTCTTACGCGAGCAAGTGTACCGCATACGGTCTCTTTGAAGTACGCGAACGCTTCAATTACACACAAACACTATGATGTGTTCGTGTTCCGTAATGACGGCGCCAAGCATTGAACAACACTGGCAATAGTTTCCTTGAAATGGAGTTAATGTTTAATGCATGAATGATTGGCATTTGGCTTTTCCCTCTGTGTGAGGGTTATATTGTTGGAATGACACGCAACTATATGATTCGCAGTTCCCCTATAGTGAGCAAGACTTTTTTTGTTCTAGGATAAGATAGTTTTCATTTGTGTTGTAAAACTTTGGTATTGTGCAAACATTATATCTCTTTACGAATAGTTTAGCATGCCCATTGAATTGTGTATTTTTTTTGTTTTTAAATTCTGTTTTTATTATATAGTAGCAGTCTTCTCGAGGCTCTGGCCGTATTATAAGATTTATTTAATGAATTTTCTCAAGGAGTTACGTTTCGGAAGGCAAAAGAATTTTTGAATACTTTTAATTAATATCTTTGATTACTTATTACAAACATACAAAAATGCAAATCTTTCTTCTTCACAGTTTTAATACAGATTTATTTTAAATCGAATATAATTAACGGTTACGATTGCACACGTCATGTTAAATAAGTCATTAAGTTATGCTTGTATGAAATTCTTAATAATGACTATACAGTGACAAAATGTTTATTAAAACACCATTTCATATCGTATTTGATAATATAAATTGTTATAAAACGGTTATATTTGATATTGGTATAATAAATAAAGACTGCAAAAGTTTTTGCGTACAATAAACAACATACATTATAATAACAACTTTCCCAAGATCATATTTAGGTCAGCGCGGCTTTAAAAAAAATTAAAACAAAACCACCGAAGCCGTCCGGTCACATCGGTGCCTGTCGATTCATATTTATTATTAGCCCGCTTCACTTTCGTTACGCGCCACGCTCGCTCGGCCCATATGCAACCGGATCGATAAAGAAACCGTACAGTTTTATATACTAGTTGTTTAACAACAATCGCTTCGATCTATATAGACGGCCGTCGAGGGAGATTCCTGCTCTCCTAGCAAACGCACCCTGGATCGCGTTGAGCGTCCAACAGCTGATCGCGCTGTCTGCCAAAATAGTGCACGCCGCTTTCGTCGCTCTATTAATAGCGGGTAATTCGGTCAGTTTGATAAACTACCGCCCGAGCTGACGCGGCGCTGTGTGGCGGACGGTGAGTGTGCGGCGGGCGGTCGCCATTTCTTCCTTCCGCTCGACTGAACTGTTTAGGTGGGAGATGTGGTCATAGCGATATAGGCTTCCTTACCCCAGCCAAATGAGACATGGAATACACGTAAACAAAGTGTAATGCCAAAGTTAAACGCGCTCTTATTGGTAGACCGTCGCCGTATTCAATCATGTTTAATGTACCTACGTTCTACTTTACAAGTTTCATTTTCTGTTACTATAATATACATGTATACATTGTCTTTGATAGCGTTCTTTGTACATACTATAAACATCTGCCGGAGATGGTTTAGCCTCCGACGGAATAAAATCATGTTAAACCAATTAGATGCTCGATTTCAATGGTTTGAAATTAGAAATGTTTGACATGAATTCCATATTACATTGGTTGTAAAATAGTGTCGTGGCGATCTGTCAACAGTCAGGAGGTTGACACTTCGTATCTAATGACGCATCGGGCCAAGGTATATAACGTACAGGTGAATAATCTAATCTGTAGGCGTATCCACGATGTGTTGTGCGTCGAAACACATAAATTTAACCTTTATTGTCGTTTCTACTATTTAGATATCTCGGTTTTATTATCTGTATATTTTGACCTTGACACAGTTCCATCCAACCTTGGGCCACTATTGTTTTTTATTGTAACTACTGCGTGTTTAGTTATATGTTTGGAATTTTAATTTGAATATAATAACGTTGCAATCTATTTAATTGAACAACGTATACGTTAACACGTAGAAAGCCTAGAATTACACAATATATAACAACACGAATAAACGACAGTCGAATGTATTTGTAGTGTACGTTATTTGCGATCACAGTAATTGTTCAACTAGTTTTTATTTATACAATTATTCACCGGCGTTTGTTCACACGTATATGTCGTTCAATATTAAAAAGCGTGAGTGACAACCGTTTAAAGGCGGACTTGCACTGAAACAGGTTACATGAATAAATAAATGAGTAATTGCATGATGTCCATTCCCCCCGGGATTGTTATTACGTGTTTGAACATGACATGATTATTAACGCTTACTTTTGAAATTAATTAAAAGTAATGCATTAAACACTTGAACAGCATACGGGTAAAGAGAATAAAATTATTTAGAAAAAAAGTATCTTCTCTTCGTTACTGTCATGTTAAACCTTTGACATGTTATGATACGCCAAGGTAGCAAGCAGATCGTAGAGAGCGAAGGATCGTGGGGCGCCGTCCTTGCGTTCTGCGAGGACGTGATGGCCGGAAGGAAGCCGCGGAAAGAGACAGGGAGGCCTACAGCGCCCTGGCTATCCGCAGAAGAAGGCCGTGGCGCCGAAGAGTGGCGTACGCGCGCAATCTTCCCCCTTGACACTGAGCCCCTGGGTGACCAAGAGGGTATTCGCCGCCCAGAGAAGGACTCAAGAGGGGGTGCTGTGCTGTTTGCTTCGAGGATCTGGGTGTCCCACCACACCCGGAGAGAAAAGGCCCGCGAGGGTCACGTCGCGCCGAGGTCGCCGAAGCCTGTTATCCAACAAAAATTGTTTTTGTTGCGGCCCAGGCTACAGCGACATGAGAAGGGAAAACCCGTTGGTTCTTAGTGGGTATACCGGCCACTCCACCTGGGCCTGGGGAGCCCCACATATCGCAGCTGTCTCCTCACTTCGACGGTGGGTAATCCGTAAGCTGGATTTTTCCAACGGCAAAGAAAAAAAAAGAAAAATGTTAGCAGATCGTTCACCTGCTCTGATGACAAGAATAATATTTTTTTTATGGCATACGCAGGCAGACGAGCAGTCGGGCCACCTGATGGGAAGTGATCACCGACACCCATAGACGTTGACAATACCAGTGGTATCGCCGACGCGCTGCCTACCGTGAGACATAGGGTGTTAAGTCTTGTTTACCCAGTAACAGCTGGCTACGGTGCCCTTCAAACCGGAGCGCAGCAGTGTTTCACACTACTGCTTCGCGGCAGAAATAGGCACCGCGGTGGTACCCACCAGACGGTCTCCTGTAAACAGGGGACCTACCACCGGTAGATACACATATTTAACAATAAACACCACCAAGATTTATTTATAAATTACAAATATTAATAATCAGTCGATTATTTTATTTTAATCGATTTCTTCTATCAATTTAATAAGAAGTGATAGTATATCATTGTTGTCATCCTTAGATTTACCCCAGATGAAGATGGCACGCTTTCCCAAACGCCCTCTAACCTTAACGCTGACACGATAACTTCAATAACTAAGTGAATGTTCATTAGCATGTTTACTATTGTGGTTGGAATGTTATGATTAGACGCACCTATGCATGGGTAATGTTTCTATTAACTGCAATGGGAGATAACCTCGTCTTGATTTACGTTCGCAAGATGACCCGGTGAGTTCAATAACTCTTATTTATATATATATTAATGGATAAAAGAGTGAATGCTCGGTTTTTAACCTATTTATTGTAGGAGACTTGTACTATACAAATTAATACTGGATATTAAAAACAACAGATTTTTGTGGTTTCATTCACATTACTTGGTTATTTCTTGTTATTTATGGCAGTTCATCTACATTTAAAGTGTTGACTGTCAGTTTGTAAACCAAAATATGTCAATACTGTATACCTCTCAGTAAACTTTACTCAACCTTATCCAAGACTTAGATTACTTAGTTTGATTGACCGAATTATACATATTTTTTCTCATTACATCTAATAGTGGATACGTGAAGGTGTATCTATCAAAGCATATTTCTCAACACTACACGCTATTCGTGGCTGTGTAAACGCACGTATGTTTGTTCCAACTGGCGAACAGGCGCAATAAATTGCTAAACAAAAAAAATCCAAGACGCGTGGCGTAGTCCACCCGTCCTACGTATGACATTGCTTCGGCTTGTAGACCGGTGCCGCGTTATCGCGCGGGAGCGGAGCCGTGGCGGAAGTCCGCGAGCGCGGGCCGTGACCTACCGCACGGGCTTCAGCGATAAGCGGACGCTTGTAAATCTGCAATCGCGCTTTTGTTTATTTGTTGTGAACGATTTACTTTTCCTCTTGTTTAATAATTAATCACGGTTCCTATTGCTGATGTGTTCAGTTGTTTGAACAATATCTCCTGTAGTACGGAGTTACTTTGACTATTAAGCGCACTTTTGTGTTCCATTTACGCTGAAGTAGTTCTAATACATCGACAGAAGAAATCATAAATTCAGTTATTATGTATAATAATCGTGTTTAAAATACAATTTATTATCTATTCATCAGAAACAAAGCACCGTGGCAGGACACGACTTCGTATCACATTCATTCGATATCCACTAATCGTTTAGCCAATGCTAACCGCTTTACGTCTGGGACATTTTTGTCGTCGTCTCATAAAAATGTTGTTATAGTCTGTGATATATTGGGTCAATAGCGCAAGCGTATGAAAAATTGTTTTAAAAACACGTTCTGCTAACCAGTTTTATTTTCTTAGTCAGGTGCGAGCTATTGTGCAATGTTTGGGGCAATAATACCGTTTTACCGGTGGTAAGTCCCCTGTTTACAGGAGACCGTCTGGGTGGGTACCACCGCGGTGCCTATTTCTGCCGCGAAGCAGTAGTGTGAAAACACTGCTGCGTTCCGGTTTGAAGGGCACCGTAGCCAACGTATTTACTGGGTAAACAAGACTTAACACCCTATGTCTCACGGTAGGCAGCGTGTCGGCGATACCACTGGTATTGTCAACGTCAATGGGTGTCGGTGACCACTTCCCATCAGGTGGCCCGACTGCTCGTCTGCCTGCGTATGCCATTAAAAAAAATTAAAAAAAAATAATATCGGTTAAAAGTGTTAATTACTTATTTGGATGTTTTTACGCTGGTTAAATATGTTCGTTTACGTAGCTCGCCGCTGCACAATCGCTTGTCGCGAAGCCAAATGTAATTACAGCTAATTTAAAGTTTCAACCTTGCTATATAGTCTGCAATCGAATCCGTAAGACAAAAATAATCTAAACTAATTTCGTTCGGTAATTACGTTCTGCATTCTTTCAGCAGTTACTGATACCGTAATGGCTTCGATCGTTGCTCGGAGCATTCCTCGCTCGTCGAAATAGTTACGCAAATGTGCATATATCTTATTGATGCTCAAACAGATTTAGACTAGACATTTTGTATATAACTTTGTTGTAATTTTATAATTCATCATCAGCCTGTGATAGTCCACTGCTGGACATAGGCCTCCCCTAATACACCTCCATCCATTAGGGGATTTTGGACCGTATCCCACCACGCTGGTCCAATGCGGGTTGGTGGGTGGACTGACTCCTTACTGCCCATCCGACGTAGGATCATCTTACTTTTCAGACAATTGGGTTATCGGCCCAAATTGTCCCAACCAACTAGGAAACAACAATGAAAATTTGTTGAGTCCCCGCAGGATTCGAACCCACGACCTCCGGTTTCTAAGGCACACGCCCACACCACTAGGCTACGGAGGCAGTTAATTAATAATATTAATGGTAAACATAATAGAACCTTAATAGTTTATTTTTGTATATCTATATTAATTACTGTTCGTTAGTCTCGCTAAAACTCGAGAACGGCTTAACCGATTTGGCCGATTTTGGTCTTGAATTATTTGTGGAAGTCCAAGGAAGGTTTAAAAGTTGAAAAAATATGAAAACTTTTATTTATCAATTGAGGTAATAGAAAATCTACCAAGTCAACTAGTTATTTTATATAACAAAAGTTGTACCTCCGATTTAATTATACAATTTATATGACGGTTTATGGTATAAAAACCAATCCCGATGGTTTTCTATTATATTTGTGCACATAAGATGTATCCATTGACGCCAGGCGTTGCGATATCGTTAGAATCGTGTACAATTCAGCCGCGATACGACAATATCGCCGCGGAGGGGGGCCACGGCGGCTGCATTTTGAACAGAGAGCGGCGGCATTTCGCTTTACAAATGGATGGGGTGACGTGTACGCGGCGTCGAATAATGCATACGCATATCGGCTATCGTTACTATCTGTTCCTGACCTACCGCACGCGCTCACCTCACTCGTGGCAGCCTTTGTCGTATCTTTATGCTAACGCCAATCCGCCCGGGGGCATTTGCATTGGATTTATGGCGGCGATCGGTGCATTGCATTTCTTAATGTCCCCGAGGCGGTTTCCCGCCTTTTTTCTTTGCTATACTAATCGTTTTAGATAGTTAATTTAGGGCTTATAACCGTATAGATTGAGTTTATGTCAATGAGTTGCAGACTCGCGACGTTTTAGGTGTTTCACACCGTTCATGGTCACGCGTAAGCAGTGCTAAAACGCCAATGGCCAATGTTGCCTCGATAAAGACCCAATAAAAAGCGCTAAAATCCGTGAAATTGCTTGTTTTAAATTTTTTATGGTATTGTCGTCTATTACAAACCGCCACTGAGTTGATAGTACTAGTTTGTATAGTGATCACTGGATAGTGAAGACATTACGATAACCTACGATTTCAGATTATTGGGAAATTAATCTGAATAAACAAGCAAAACACTTGTGTGAGTGTTGCACGTAAATAGTTGTTTACGCGTTAGCGGAATGACGTGCGCGTCGAATAGTTATCAGTCCATATCTACGGCGGGCGCTGTATTGCTTTCGGCGAGGTGCAGCGCCCAATTGACCGCATTCCGGCCGCATTTATACCCATTTTTATGTACAACTTAACGTTACGATTAGTGATTAAAAGACATTTTACGGACTTTATCGCGTTTCTTTTAGTTTTAAACTTTTAGTTTTTTAGCGGCCGTCGTCACGGGTCAGACAAAATCCGTAAAAAGTCCTTTTATTCAATAATTTGTAGTATTCGCGTAAACTAAAGAATTAATTATTACGATGAATTTTGGTCGAGGATTTTATTATAACCTATTCCTTGTTTTCCTTATATCGCCCAGCTTTAATGTAATATAGTTTGCGTAAATTTTGCGATGAATGAATTGTTTGCGTTGAATGTTGAAAATGTCAAGGTTCAGGTTTATTATTGCTTAGGACTTAGTTATCTAATAACAATATGCTCGTTTCATTAAATATCACGAAAATGTAATGCATTTAATTCCATTCGATGCAATGCATCGACGTCAAAGTAATTTTAATTTTTTTCTTTAACTAGTAAAAGTATACAGTAAAGAACCGGTAAAAACACTGCGTTTTTTTTTATTTCTCGAGCATAGCAAATGTTGTATCAACATTTAAATATCATTTAAATAATTATGTGTGCATTAAGGTTGAACGTATTAATTAAAATTAAAAGCAATAAATTGTCAACTTGACATTATAAATAACAAGGTAAGAAGCTTGGATAGGTTATTTTTTAAAATTTCAGTGATGATTGAGTAGGATACTTTTGTATAATAACTCAAAGTTCAGAATGTTCGGATTTTATTTTATTACTCCTTCGCGACCACTTATAATTAAATTTCGCTTTCGTACAAGTGTACGACACTATCTACTATATTAATGGAAAGAATGTTTTTCCTTACAGTACACAGATACCGCAAAATAATACTCTCGCGTTCTCCTTCACTTGCTATCATCATCGTCATCAGCCTGATAGTCCACTGCTGGACATAGGCCTCCCTTAATACACCCCTATCCATTAGTGGGTTTTGGACCTTATCCCACCACGCTGGTCCAATGCGGGTTGGTGGGTAGACTGACTTTTTACATGCCCATCCGACGCATGAATCATCTTACTTTTCAGACAATTGGCTGATCGGCCCAAATTGTCCTAACCAACTAGGAAACAACAATGAAAATTCGTTGAGTCCCCGCAGGATTCGATCCCACGACCTCCGGTTTCTAAAGCTCACGCCTATACCACTAGGCTACGGAGGCACTTGCTGTACCATGGAGTAAAAATTATCGTTCATACAATTCAATAATTTTTAATCCCGGCCGTTACCAAATCGCCAGCTGTTTTCAGGTTATGTTTCGGTTGTACAACATCCGCGTTGCAGTATCTGTCACACTTTCACCAATAAGAATGCGGTTCGCCGAAAGTATTATAAAAGCGGAAATCCGTGGGCGTTTTTAACGAGCAACACATACATTCTATATTAAACCGAACGTGATTCTACATAGACTAAACTAATAAAATTGTTCTCGGTAATGTTCGCGTGCCTTAGTATAAGATTACGTAATTTACAAAGTTATGTATTTCCAAAATGAACAAATTTATACGAATTATTAATAGGATTTTTGCAAATTAATAGTTAGTAGCAAAAATTTATTCGTTGAATGAATATCCTAGATTAACAATATCATGTATTTGTAAGTTTTTATTTAAAGATATGTATCTAGCAATGATAATTAAGCTTTAAGTTGTTAGTACAAACGAAAAACGTGCTATTTGAATATACGGGTATAAAAATTTCGTTACGTTACGTTACGTTTTTTTACTTTAATTAAAGTATTATAATTAATATAATATGACGAGTATTATTTAGTCATATTTTATTTCAGTAACGATGTAGATTGACCTCATATACATATCTCTCTTCATATCGCAATACTAGCAATCGTTGTACATAGTAAAGTAAAGTGAACAACTCCGAATACAAGAGATCAATTAGTGCGCAGATGAAATGTTTATTATGCATAAAGCTATACACGCAAAATAGAACAACACATAGCAGAGCGCTTCGCAACTGGCATCGTCTAGTACTTTCTGCTTCCGACGCGTCATACAACCGAAGCCAACAACGAGCGAGATGAATCAATCATTCCATACGTTTTAGAATCGACAGTCACTAATGGACAATTAGTCGTCTGCCTTTAGGATCGAGTGCGAGGAGAGGCGCCCGTTTGGCGGGCTACCTCGACCATTTTGTCCCTTATTCTCACTCACTCTGCCTTGCTGTGATAGCAGTCACTTTATTGTTGTTCAGCTGCTTGCGTTTGTTATGCAATAATAGAATTTACATCAGCACAATAATGCTAATAATATTTTGATAGTTGAGCGTACATTTATTAAAACTTATTGCAGAATTAACTGTATAGCTTCGTGTCTGTGATAAAAGTAAAAGTTTTCGCTAAATAAAGAATATAGATACAGATATAATTAAAACACGCATTTTATTTTACAAAATCAATTTCATGCATTTAGTTAAACGAGGCGAATTAAATATTAACATTATATATTTTCTTCTTTAATCGCTGATAGTGGTATGAAGGTTGTAAACTTTTATTATCAAAACAAAAATTAACTTATCCGTTAATTAAACTTGCTAGGCAATTAATGTTACCCTCATATAAAGTAATTATGTAGCTCTGAGCAAAAACAATTCTAAAGAGGCTGCTTCATTCTTTAACGTTTTTGCTACAAAGTATTTACACTATAATTAGTACCTATCAACTCGCTTTGGCTTCTTACAACAGATGTATGTACTGATATTACTAATGAGATAGTTAGCTTAATGAGATATTTTTATTTTCGCGCATCGCCAGTACGGTTTATTCGATTCATAACTGTACACATTGTTGGATGTGGTAACGGCAAGCGTAATTCGCGTTCATCTTGTTGCATCACATACAAACTCTAGCTGGTTTTATTATTATACGATGACTTGGACACATCCCCGCCGAGATTTTCGCACATCCACGCGGCACAATAACAGCACCAACGATAACAAGCGAAAAATAAAGTTGGCCAAGTCACGCCGAATTCCAAATAAATAACCACCACAGCTGTCTCATCGCCAAGCGGTATACACCACGTGAGCTCGTTATTTATTATTCCTTCGAATCTCGTTATTATTCCAATGTCGGCTTAAATGCAATTTCAAGGCTCCACTCAATCCTATCATGATAAAGATTGGCTACGAAATAGGTTTGTTTTTGTTCCGATAGCGGGTGATAACGGCCCGAGGCGCCGTCCCCTTTGCCGCTCGGGTAATTTCATTCATTCCTTGCGATTTGTTAATAGCACACGTCGTGCTCAATGTTCTAGATATACCTACGTTAATCAACGTTTTGTGAGCAGCGTTAGCAATGTTGTCATAGCCCTGACGGGTTCCATCTTATTATTTATTGCAATTGATCGTCGCGCCCTTACACTTATATAAAACAAAATTTCTTGTAAATGTTATCGTTTGGTCGCAGAAGCTATAATACATTTTTATAAGCTATAAGCACGTAACATTACAATGTTATGCATCAACTTAGCTGATACAGTTGGTCGATATGGTTATCATCGCTTTGTTTCACTACTAACACACATTCTTTAAAAAATATCTGAATTTTGAATCTGCTCTATTATCCATTTGCGTCTAAACGTCTATTGACTTTTAGATTTTTGCGACTCACAGAACTGAATTATAAACGGCACTCATTTAAATTTGTCTCGCCTTATTTCCAAACAATGGGAATTGGGTCATAGGGTTGTTTATCTCTGCCGTGGCCTCGTAATTCATTAGCTTGATAAACAAAAAAGAATTCACTTTTTGCCTCATTCTTTAACGTACACAAATGTGCGCTCCGCTAGATAGTATAGTTTTGATATCGTGTTTTCTATGATATAGTACAGTATTAATGTTGTAATTAATTGATATTATTTGTTTTTAATGTATATTCATGTCGACTCATTGCGTTAGAATTGTACATTGATGTAATTTGGTATTATTGTCTACACCATTTTTGATCCACTTCAAATAACTTTTTTTTTATAATTAGTCTCATGGGGAAACAATTATAATAAACTCTTAAAATCTTATGTGAAACATGCATAACCATCTTACCACTGTTACTTTTTCCAATTTCACATAGGCGGTCCTAAATGTCGCCGGATAACGCCAGTGACTGGAGAGCTACGGCTACTCGGATGCCATTCCTTACCTGGTGTACTTTACTAATCATTTAATTGCACAACATTACTCGCTCGTTCGTCGAAGATACCTATCGCGAACTTTTTCTGGCATATGAATACCTAGCGGTGTCAATAAAAAAGCGTCCCATCAATTCGTCCGTTATCGGCGTTGAGTGTTCGTGTCGCCATTTCAGCCGCCGTCCGAACCTCGGTCCGATAATTGCCTTGAATAAATTCCGAGATCACCTTTCGGCTTTGGCACTCCGTCTCCGTAATATCTTGTGCCGTCGCCCGATAGAGCTTAATGTGGGAACGGAATCCAAGCACGCACGCGTGTAGTGACAGCCCGACGAGATAATTGCGAGACTGGCCGTTCAAATTGTACAAACCGTCCAGCGGGCGTGTCGAGGATTTGCGATGCACTCGTAACCGTCGGATTCGCCTAGACGGTTCGTTTTACGATTCTGAATGGAGTGGTCGCCTGTTAGGTGGTGGAGCGGGAGTGAGCGCGGGTAACAACCTCTCGTGTACAAGTGCGCAGGCTAAGGTCGTCGACCGCTCGCCACAAGGCAGCGCTAGGCCTAATTATCCGCGCAGGTACGAAACCTGGCCGGCCCCACACGGGCCCCCTTCAGTTATTCGCGCTCGGCCGTTATTAATCGGACCGCATTACGCCACCTGTGCGCGCATGATCCGCCCCACTTTGTTTTCGCATTCAATGTCAGCGTATCGGCTAATTTTAACACGTTTCGTATACGCTACGCAAGTATCTCGTTTGATGAGGCCAAAAGTCTGTTTGTTTTGATTCCCCTCGGCCCTGAATAATGTCAAGCGATGCGGACGGATAAATGTATTCGTGTTCCAGAACGGTGCTTGCGTCTAATTTCTTTTGATTTATGACGTTCTCTTGTTATTTCTGTTACATCTGTTTTCTGAATAGCTTCAAAATGTACTCACTAAATACTAAAGCTCTTGGATTTTTGTATGTCAAATAGTATTCAGTACTATTTTGTTTACCTTAAAGAAAACTTAAATGATTTTTATGGCTAATGTTTATTTTGAATCAATGGTAACTGTAATTGACTAGTGCTCTGTTCGGGCTTTGCGTGGTTGGACATTTTTAACGTTTTTATTTAATTAAAAAAATATATATTTTATGCATATTTTTTTTGCATCAAATATTTATATAATGTTAGTAATAAAAATAATTAAACTTGAATAATGTTTCCTGTTTTTGTTTATCAGTTTAATATCCTACTGCGCAACAGAGATTGGGAGATTGTGATTGTCGAGATTGTTTTTGCATTCGTGCAATTAATTAATAATTTAAAAATTTAAATCGTCTCATTAAATCATAATTAAGGAGAGTTGTTTATCGCACTGCGATATAAAGAATGCTTGTTTTTCGTTTAATTAATTGTGATGATGATTATTATGATGATATTTGATGCGAAGTTATTAGGGCCTATGTCGACGTACCTTCCACTCTTGAAATAAAATTTTTACTCTTTTTCGGTATTAACGGTACGATAAAATTATATATTCGGATTTTGGTTTGGTTTTCTTAATGTCAATTAGAGAACTCTAGACTTGCAACACCTTTTGTGTTTTTTTAATCATCTTACTTTTCTCTCTCATTACCTATTAATGATATAATATACAAACGTGTAGTACCTCTACCAGTGCGATGGCACTTCTATTCCGGTTTAAAGGACATGAATTCTGATCTTTAGGCGGCGAGACGCCTTGTGGTGTTTTAGGTTGCGTTGTCTATGGACAGTGCGTATCACGTGATATCAGGTGAACGCCGTCGTTTTCATTAATAATGAGGTGTGTGAAGCGAATGCCTCTCAAAATGGGGGATCAATAAGATAAAGGTTGTATTAGCGATGAAGCGTACTTTTTGTGTATTATAATAAAGAACAGTCAAGAAGAATCCTCGTGTTGTGCATAAATAAAACAAATATTTCTGGACAAATTACACAACATCATCTATTTCTAAACTAAGCACAGCTTGTATTATAGAAAATAGATGACTGATAAATACATAAGCATATTTTTTTGATGTAAATAAAGACATATAGATACAAAAACCCGGACGGGAGAAGAAAACAATGTTTCCTACGCCGGTTCTTCTCGGGTGGTAGATAAATTGACGATCAATAAGAAAGTATAATGCACCTATATAGAATAAAGATTTTTGTTTTCGACAATGTATAACCCGTGTTGGGACTCGAACCCACACCCACTGGCACAGTCTGGAACCTCTAAGACATTGGGCGTAAGACGTTGGTATCATGCAGACAGGGGGTGCGTGTACGTTCGCCGCGCGGCGTCCGCGTCGGCGTCGGCCTCCAGCCACGTGATCGCCCCTCGCGGCTATTTCCGCAACAAGTGTTGTTCAGCGGCGAGAGGCCCGAGCGGGGCGGCCGTCTGAGATACGCACCGACACGTGGCCGTGACAATGCATTCGGCGGCACTGTGACAAACTCATGTGTGTAACGCATGTGTGTGTTGGATCTATCGCAACATGCACAACTTTTAAATACGCGTCATTAAGAGTGACATTTTGTTACTTTTATTGTTTTCACTATAGTGATAGTTTGTTATAAGTAATTAGTAGTGCAGTTAAATGATGTTTTGTTTTAGGCTTTAAATAAATCGATTTTATTTCGCACCGAGTATAGAAATGCAAAGAGTATATCAAAGAACATTATGACGATTGCGTTTAAAAATATTTTATTAGGATCCAGTCTTTTGTGCATATTGACTGTTAAGTGTTTTCACAATGTTTTTGTCGTAAGTTATTTATGCAGTATTGCTGAACAACAATCAAGTAAAAGTGAGAATAAATTATCGTTTATTGTATATATTATATTAATTTTTTGAAATTAATTCATAAGTTATGTTATGTTTATTAGTTGACATTTTCATTTGAATAATATCTTCTTTGACATTGGCCCAAATAAATCATTTACCATTGTCCTTAATCACATAACCATCAGATTACGCACTGCTTTGAAGTTCGCGCTACCATTAATTTAAAGATATTGAAGGAAAATTAACAAGGCGATAATAAGTGGAGCTCAAAATATGCTCGAGAGATTCTATATAACACAAAACATCTACGGTCATTACCAAACAATCTTTATAACGATATGTATAGCAACTAAGCGAGGTATTCTCACCCGCATAGGTATCAAATCATAAATCTATTAACGTCCAAACTATTTTCAATCAAAACAACACTATTTTATGCTCCGGATTAATAGTGTTTTTCCTAAGGTACCGCGGGGGCAGCGCTCGAGGCTTGCGTCAGCGTGACGTCACACGCCCGATATACTGCTTCGGCCCGTGTGAAACGCGAAATGCTCGGAATTGCGCGCGCGCTGCGTCACACACGCGCGAATACTACGCCGCCGCGCCCTCGTCACCGATGCCTTTTCTGGCCTGAACATCGTTGCACTATTTAAACGACAACAAACCCTGTACTGCAACACAATAAAGCCAGAACAATAAACCGGTGGTGGTGGTAGGTCCTCTTTTTACAGGAGACCGTCTGGGTGGGTGCCATCGCGGTGCCTATTTCTGCCGCGAAGCAGTAGTCTGAAAACACTGCCGTGTTCCGGTTTGAAGGGCACCGTAAGCATTACTGAACGACTTAACACCCTATGTCTCACGGTAGGCAGCGCGTTGGCGTTACCACTGATTTTGCCCATGTCTATAGGCGTCGGTGACCACTTCTCATCAGGTGGCCCGTCTGCTCGTCTGCCTACGTATGCCATTAAAAAAATACAATAACGGTATAAACACTCGCGGCGACAAACGAAAATAACGAATCGATTACACGACAACGTAAATCGATTCAAACACGCACGAATTCATATATACTTCAACTAAGAAAAAAAAAACAATCAAGCGTCAATGAATGAGAAACGAATGCATAAGATGAGTCCTCGGCGATTATTCATCTCGTTATGAACGTCATATTTATCGATAACCGACGAGATACGAGCGAGTAATTTAAAAACGGATAGCCGTTAACGCTCTTTTAATGGCGCATCGATAAAATAAACATGTCGTCGTTCGCGCGAGTGTTAATTGAACAGGAATGCGAGGAATACTTATTGCTCGCAATTTCCACGCAATTGTATACCGATGTACGCTCATGTTTATTGGATACGACGTACTGTGCGAGCGGGAAGGGTGATATTATAATTATTGCCTCCATTCAAACCCTGTATAATAACTTGAAGTAATTCATGACGCCTTGTGATGATTTAAAACTGCGTGAACCTATACGTCTAATAAAATTGAAGTGACTGACATCTAAATAACCGTTTTTAAATAATCACAATATCACGACACTTATAACAAAACAACATTTTTTAAATGTATGTCTGTCTGTCTGTTTGTTCTGGCTAATCTGTGGAATGGCGGTGGAGGCTACTTTTTTATTAAAAAAAAAATGTTTTATATATTACGCGGACGCATTCGCGGGCAACAACTTGTATGCAACAAATTCGATCCGCGCCGGCGTTCGAGCATAGTCTGCGAGCGTCTTTTCGAAAACATCCTGTTCCAGCGGACAAACTGCATTCGTCCACTGTTTTGTAATTCCAAACCAGTTCTCCCCCCTCCATTGAAGGTGATCCGATTACCATAACATATCGCCCTTAATGGTAATTGATTTCGATAATTGTATTAATGTTATTGCTTCGTGCCGTGCGACAAGCGACACGTACTCAATTATTATCCTTCCCATTCCGCTTAATGAATATAATGTTTCGAATCTTTTAAAAGTTGGTTGTTAAATTTATTTTGTTCATGTTTTCTTTAATTTTTGTTGATGCAGAATACATCTCAGTATAAGATACTTGTTTTTGTTCAATGAGAACTGTTTAATATATGACCATCGCCGTATTTAAATAAAGTATTTATTATATTTAAAGCAGCGATGACACAATCGGCACTCTGAATAGATATGAATTATTAAAATATTCAATCCTATGCAATAAGGTTACGGGTATTACGCGATTTTGGCCGACAATGTTATTCACATTCAACACGCTTTCGCTAGTAAGTACACAAAGATCAAATATAGTATTATTTTTAAAATATGACTAGGGATGAGGACGAACAGGAATTCCACTTGGTGGGAGCACCATGAGATGTTATGTCTCGTTTATAATAACGCTGGCAATTAATTACTGGAATATTTTCCGCAGAGGTACTTCCGCAGACGGTCTCTTGTAAATAGGGACCTTCTGGGATAGGTAGTCCAGGACGTTTAAGGAAGAATAAAATAGATGAAGAATTTACATTAAATAATGATATAAGACACGGAGAATAGCATGAGGGCGCGATAAAGCGAGTAATGCGGTGAGAGGCTGCGATCGGCGGTGCGGTGGGCACATTCCGCGGCGCGACCTAGCCGCGGCTTCCCCGCCTCGGCAGCCGCTCGCTCCACGGTGAAAGCTTCATCCACTGCGCAGCCCTCTATTTGCCGTGCCGTCATTTATCGTATTGTGAAAGCTGCTGAGCTTTATGGCATGCCTCGGCAGAGCTTATTACTCCCAATGTATACAGCTCTAAATAAGTATAATGCCTCGCTGTCTTGTACTGATTAGAAAGGCGACGAATCGTGGTAATTGCAAATCAAAATGCAATTAGCAATCAATTTTATGTTGTTATGAATGCATTGCACCATTAACCTCCGGTAAAGTATTTGAAGTGGTAAAATGGCGTTTTCGCATGCACGCGGCGCGCCGCAGGAATGGCTCGGGCAGGGCCGGGGCGGGCCCTCTCTCCTCTCACTTCCGGGGTCGACGGCCGAGCGCGGGGCGACCTTGCCGCCGCGGGCCCTTGGCGGCCCCGCTCCGCGCGGATCGCTCTCGCGCCGAAAACGGACAATGCGCTAGCCCGTCGGCGGATCGTCGGAGCGGGCCTATGAGTCACGAGCGCGGGCGGCATTCGCACAAACAGCGGAGCTACGCCCTCCGAGCCCGCGTGCAAACGGACGTGCCTCGCGCGCCTGTGCCGCCCGTTCCATTTGCCGCGCTCCACCGTCGGTGCCAACGGGCACAACGATGTTTTTGCACCCGTCCCCGGTATGCGTCTTAAGTAAACACGTTTCCATTTAAGCGGTCCACGTGACGCGTGGTACACCCACATTTCGGATACGCTAGATAAGTAACGTAGAAACGCTACGGTGACGACACTGCGGGCCGTATTCGCCGTGAATATGATTTTTGTCAAACATGCGAAAGTCGATTGTAAATATTTAACCATACAGTCAGTTAGTGCCGAGAATAATTTATTATGATTACTAGGAAATGC
Source organism: Lamproptera curius (assembly GCA_029286875.1). Classification (NCBI taxonomy): domain Eukaryota; kingdom Metazoa; phylum Arthropoda; class Insecta; order Lepidoptera; family Papilionidae; genus Lamproptera; species Lamproptera curius. The sequence continues at coordinate 842,509 of JAGSMT010000063.1, read as the reverse complement.
TCTGATTCATTTACAATATATTTTCTAATAAAACCTGTTTTGATTATTGTACCGCGTTGAATTGACCGTGAGGGACATAAGTAAGTAAAAGTTGTTTACAACGACGTTTTCTAGACTGCGGAACGCAACTAGACAATGGATAATGTGTTCAGGCCGGATTCTAGAACCGGTTATAACGAAATAATGCGTGGCAAAATTATGAATCATAGGAAGCCTTAACTGGGAGCAATAATTATATCATAGCTATAATTAGCAAAATAAAATAGCTAAAATATGTATTGATAGCATTTTAACGGGTTTTCTATTTTTTTTATGAATTGTAACGAAATAACCGCAAAATCAAAGTCACAAATGCGGTTCATTACGATCTGTTAAGAAGCTAAGTGCTATTATTAATATATTGTATCACTGTTTATTACGATAAAAGAGCAATTAATATAATTAAGTAACGAAAAAAGCGAAAAAAGTAAATAAGCCTTTGCGTGTATAACAACTAATTAGCCTAAACTTACGACTTAAACTAAATGAGTTGAATTATAAACTATCAAAAGTATTATAAACTAGCATATAGATATAGATCTTAACTTTGAAACAATCAGTGTAAGAATGAATAGATTATAAATTTTATTTATTTTTATACACTTAAAACGGAAACAGAATTGTAATGTTTTAATTTTTTACATGTGTATCTGCTGTAATTTTCTTTTTATTCTGTTGTACTTATAACGCTGCGCACGCCGTAGAAGTTTTATGAAAAGATTTTACAATGCGCTTACGTAATTTCTCTTTATAAACTTAATGACTATTGAAAAATATATTTAGATAATTTTCAGTGGAAACACGCGTCACATAAAAAATATAAATGTATACATACTTTATTAATAATAAATATCCATTTTTATTCAATCTGAAAACCAACAAACATAACATTCAACAAATAATAATCTGATAGACCTTTTTTTACCTTCATAAAATGAGCGTGGAATTTAATCAATGCCTAATGTTTTGCTTACATTGCGAGCGATTTGCGTCATTCTTGCACTTGCGTGTTTACCGATGTTTACGCGTTACGCATCATTGACCTGTTTCAATTAAACTGCGTAGTTAATAAATGCAACGGAAATGTTGAAACAACGATGTTGGCAACCGCGATGGAGCCAATTCGGCGACCTACTGCCGCAGCACGTGCAAACTGTTTTCATTTGACAAATATCGTTGCTTTTTTATCGATAATATTTCAATCGGTACATGAAGTAACTGGAGTATTTTATGCTAATAAATTTTATATGTCGCAAGTTTTGAGTTTTTTTTATCTAGCTGTTTTGTATACGTCCCGTAACGTTGATACAAAAAGTGGTGAATGGACCACATTAGCCGCTCAATCTCTATTTTTTTTAATATCTTCTGAGCACCCCGGACAATTTGAATTTGTATATATTATGGTAAAGGAGACTTTTTGATATTCAGAACGTTTAACATTTGTGGTGAGATACCTACCTAGTATTAGAACAAGACAAGAGCAATTTTACTGGTGACAGATCCCCTTTACAGGGGACCGTCTGGGTTGGTACCATCGCCGTGCCTATTTCTGCCGCAAAGCAGTATTTTGAAAGCACTGGTGTGTTCCGGTTTGAAGCGCACTGTAGCCAGCGTATTTACTGGGTAAACGAGACTTAGCACCCTATGTCTCACGGTAGGCAGCGCGTTGGCGATACCACTGGTATTGCCAATGTCTACGGGCGTCGGTGACCACTTCCCATCAGGTGGCCCGTCTCGTCTGCCTGCGTATGCCATAAAAAAAAATTCTTCGTCTTCCTTGCCTATTCCCCAAACTGTATCTATGAATTGCATATGATGGTTTAGTTTTGATAAGAACATGTTCAGTTAATCAAATTCGTATAACGACTTTTGGATACCCATAAGACGCCAACTAATTATTATTTCATCAACGGGAAAAAATTATAACAATTACTTACGTTCGTAATGCCAATAGCAAAAGGCCACGAAGCAAGTGAAATATGATTTTCATATGTAGTTATTTATTGTATCGCATTTAAAATTGCACTAATGTTTTGAACTAATCTAAATGTATTGATGCTCTTTCTACGAGTCAATTGCTATTAATCTCTTCTCAGATAAAGTTAGGCGTATCTCTGAATTTCGAAATCTTCATCTAAGGAGGATTTAGTTTTAGAGGCAAATGTAAATTTTTGAATATATGAATACGGTATTGTTTGGCTTAAATAAAAGTTATCTATTCTGTTATGAAAAAATATATCTTTATCTATGTTACATGTGTATTTTTTACGCGGCATTGACTTTCTTTTTTCTTCTTAGTGTAGACTTTTATTTTTTCTTTCAAATTAGTTTTTTTTTTTAATTTAGCTTTTGTCTGGTATCGTAAGTTTTTTATAATGGGAGTTTATATTTACTTATGCTATTTAAGGTCATAATGCTGTCTGACATATATCAGGCAAAAAATATAAAATTGAGGTAATATTGTGTGATTAAATATATAACTTTTTACATACAGTTTGCATATTGAAAGAGTAAAACAAAGTAATTGTAGAAGGCTAATTACAAGTTTTCGCTGAAAGGCACTTGACATTTAATTTAAAACAAAAATAACTGAAAACGTCCTCTATTAACATTAAAAAAACTTAACGTCGTGTTTTTCAACTTTTAAAGCTTTTATATATCATAAGTATTGTCTATAATTTGTAATTTGCTAACTCTAACAAACATGTTATGGGATACGTTAGATACAACAATTTGCTTTTTTTTCATAGAGTTATCTAATTTTAGAAAGTTACCCTAAAGTGCGTCAAAGACCGAATTAAGTTAACGTGCACGCATGTTTCTCAAGCAGAGCAAGATGTATAACACACTGGTATAGATTCGAAAGCATTAGGCCTCCATTACCTTAGCATGTGCGCGGCATGCGTAAACACGGACGGAATGGGCCGCCTCCGGAGGCAGGTCACGCGCCGTCCGCGTCATTTTTATTACATTCCCCCCATAATGTCCCCGGGGCCCCTAATATTGAGCGCCCTTGAGCATTAGCCACATACAGTAGAAAACCGAGGTGTGTGAGCCTTTTTTTTGTGAGATTCAAGTGCGGAATTATCTTTATGGCCCGGGTTCATAGTGGTAGCGTTGTTGACAAACAATTTGAACCTTTATTCAACATGCAACCATTACAACATGTCGTCTTTTGTTTACAGTAATCAGAAATCACAACGTGTCAAATTGGTTATTCAAAATTAAACAATGAATCTTTACGTTTCCGAATATTGCGTCCGTGGTCATTAGCTAGGTATGAAGTAGAAATAGCATGAAATAGAAAAGGTATAAAATATATTTAATAAACGCAATGAATAAGTAAGAAATGGATGTATTATGTATAGTAATCGCTTAGTTAAAACATAAAGAAACGTGCACCGAAACATTGTTATATTTATGGTCCCCAGTGTTGTTGCAATTTTCCTTTAAGACTGAATTCGCATCGTTTTTGGATCACTGTCAATTTTATCTTATACACTGGGAAAAGTTATTGATAATCTGTGTTATAAGCTCTGACGCTAGTTAAATACTTTCTTTACGCAGAGGATAAAGGTAAAATTTCACAAAGTTTACTTAACAATTCCCTTTCGGTCAAAGATAAATATTGACCTTTGACCTTCCTAAAATATGACATGACTTCTACGTTATTCGCAAATTGATTTGTTATATCGTATTAAAAGCCTAGTCACACATATTAAAAAATTATAGAACACAGTATAAACATTTTTTTTTTGCAATTAGCAAGACGCTCTTTTCATTTCTTGTTTATAAGTTGCCTTTTTAAAATATTGTTTTGACGAAACGGCTGTATTAATTTGTGGCATGCTTATGTCCTAGTAAACCTTCGATTAACATTGAAAACCACCAAAATAGTTATATGCCGTAAAATGGAAACAGAAATAGGCAATATTGCGAAACGTGACGCGAATAATCTGGGTGGATTGCCACCAAAGCTGAAGTTATCTTTCGGAAGATTTTATCATACTTTCATTAAAAGGGGTGCAACAAGTTTTCACGCTTACTTTATTCCTACAGATATTATAAATTTCTGTCGAAGACCTTTGTGCATAATTAGAAAAAGACAATCTCTTAAACTTGAAGACTTAAAAATGGCGGTTCCAGCATGTCGTCTATTGATAAAGTAAGAATGAAGAACTTTCACGATCGCAGTGCAAAGTAATTAATTATCGACACTCTTAAAATTAAATTAATGAAATCATAAATTAAATTACTGATACCTGCATAGGTCCGGCCTGCCCCTTAAAAATTGGTCGGAAGACAACGCAATTTATTTAGGCACTTGACATTTACCTCTCGTTAAGTGTACACACGTTAAGTTGTTCTTCAATTCAGAACAGTAGAATAATTTGTACCTATATGTACGTAATAGAATGATAAATGGAACATTTTTTTGCACCCTTATTTAAATGTAAGCATGCATTTAATGTGTACCACAGAATCTACACTCACTACACTAAAGGTAGTAAAATCACGAATGTTGAATTTAATATTGAAATTATTAATATTATTCACTGTTTTGTTGATTTTGCAAGTATTTTGTAAGTATTTTATTTTTACTAAACACCACAATATATCGTATTATTACCGAAGTCAACCCATGACTAGTTCTAGGTCTGAAACGTCTTGAATAAAGAAATTGTATTAAACGCCATGAATGTATAAAAATGGTACGAAAGTAAATAAAATAAGAAATCCTTCATCATCATCAGCCTGTGATAGTCCACTGCTGGACATAGGCCTCCACTAATCCACCCCTACCCATTTGGGGGGATTAGAATTCCTTAGGCATGGTATTTCTTATTATGTTTAAAGAATAACCGCAAAACCTTGTTACTGCTTTTATAAACACCCCTGGCGTTGGCATGTCGGGTGGGCTTTAATTTCGCAGTCGTTCAGAAGGAAACGTCAAGTTGGCGTAAAGCTCAATAAGCGCTGCAAAACTATATTACTAGCTGCTTTGGCGTGTGTAATACTGTTCTTTGGCAGAATAAAAAAACAAATATAGGAAACGTAAATTGCTTGTATACATGTGTAGGTACTGTTAAAGAGCCCTATAGTATACCTATATATTGCCCTATAGTTCATTTCAATTATTTTAGAAAGTTTCCAGGAAGCGGATATTATATTAGTTTCGTAAAAGTATGTAATTTATGTATTTGTTTGTGACGCACAAGACGCGGAGCAGCTTTGTAAACCTCTGATTATAATACCTTATACAATACAGTCTAGTCACGATACAGCAATAATTGATATCATTGCGAGTGACCGATAATAATATAATTTTAATTGATAAATATTTTAATGAATGTGACAAAAGAATAATCTTTAACAATTACAGTATTCTTTAGAATTACATTTCTGTTTGAAATTATGAATATATGTTGATGATCTACCAAGTGAATAATTTAAATATTTTGCTCATATGCAAATATTATATCGAAATTTTGTATTCATATACACGTTATTCTTTATCTATAGACCAAAGAAAATGTAAACTTACTTTGATTTATTCGCTAAGCTAAGGTTGAAGGCCTCTGCCAGGGGTAAACTATCAGCTGCTCGTACAATTTGCATAGCTTACGTATTGCAAAGTTTTATAAGTACTGTAGTACAGACATAAACAAATGAAATGTGCTTATATTTACTGATTTAATAACTGCTTCCGTAGCTAAGTGGTATAGGCGTGTGCCTTAGAAACTGGAGGTCGTGGGTTCGAATCCTGCGGGGACTCAACAAATTTTCATTGTTGTTTCCTAGTTGGTTAGGGCAATTTGGGCCGATCACCCAATTGTCTGAAAAGTAAGATGATCCTTGCCTCGGATGGGCCTGTAAAAAGGCGGTCCACCCACCAACCCGTATTGGACCAGCGTGGTGGGATACGGTCCAAAATCCCCTAATGGATGGAGGTCTATTAGGGGAGGCCTATGTCCAGCAGTGGACTATCACAGGCTGATGATGATACTGACTTAACAAACATCGAAAATATACCACCATTATGACTTGTTTCAATAATTTTCTTGTGATAGCACTTAACTCTATGCTATATTTGTTACTGGTTATAAGATGATGTTTTAGAAAAATCCGTGCATAATTAATACTAACACCACTACAAATTTATACTAACTTACTATCGTAAGATAGTAATATCATAATACATACATATACTAGTAAAATAACGCTTAAAATTAATTTAAAAATATAGGTAAATTTTTCTGTAAGACATATTTCAATTGTTTCCTTTTTTATAATTGTCAACTGGTAAAATTAATTTTTAATTGTATATTTCCAAAAACTAAAATACTAGATGACTTAGCTTACATTGCTTCAATTTGATGTTTTAGCGAAATCTGTAGTGTTTTCAATTTGATTTCACTTAACGTTACTCAAGGCAATTGTAAAACTTAATCGATTAGATATGCAGTTCAGATGATTAATTCCAAATCACTTTCTTTGACCTCATTAAAGACTGGTAAGGCATTTGCAATTGTTAAATTTAAAACTAATTTTGTTACATAGGTGTTTGAGCTTCTTAATAAATTACAATGGTCACGGTCCCACTGATTTATGTTCATTATTTGTCATATGTTAAAATTATGCGTAACGTGATACGGTCAGTAGCTGTTAGCATCGTTAGAGCTTATTAAACATGTAAATATCAAAAAGTATTTTTAAGTAAAGCCTAAATGTAATCGTATATTGTTTATAAATACAAAATATTATGAAATCCTAAAACTATGACAACTCAATTCCCCGTTAACGTTGTCTTTTGCTACATTACATATGGTTATGTACGTTACTTATGTACATTTTAATGCATCGTACACATATGCTTACAAAAAAATAGGGCGTCCAATAGACTACGTCGTTCTATTCATACCCTTCAATTCTAAGTGCTAGTTATTCCTGAATTACCAAATTACATTACATAGTATACCTTAATGGAAAGGTATTTTTCTTTTGATTGATTGCCTTAAAGGTACTAATTTCGGAATGTACGTTTTTTACAGTGTACTCTGCGCTATTTTGTTGTTCCTTTGATTTTTAAAGACTTGTTTTCAAGATAAAGTTGCGTATTAATAGAACTCTCTATTGGAACCGGCACAGCACTTTGACGGTTGGCCGCGACGATCATAAATTAATGTTACGGCCCTTTTATAGACTCGCAATTATTGAAACGAATAATGCCTAGTAGATAAAAGATTTAAATCACAAATAGCATAATAATTGAGTCGACTCTGTAAACAACTAAGAACGGTAACGTCTACCTATAGAGTCGTTTTGTACGACATATTTCGGCATATATCAGATGTTAATGTTACGGAAAACTGTGCCCAAAAATGTAAATATAAAGCTTGGTTTTAATGTAAGCTCTCAAAATTTATATTCGTCATTTTTAACAACGAAGAGGTCCACTATAAAAGTGGACATACTTTTTTTACCCTTTGCTCCTCTTATGTAAATGTTGCTATATTTGAATATGCTGATTTTTATGCTTGGCTAGTTTTCAGTTAATTGAATATCTCGGCCCGCGATCAATCAATGTTCACAGCAATTAAGTTAATCTTTATTGCTTCTTGGAAGTGCGTGTAAATTCGCCATGGCACAAACAACACGGGGCATGTAGGCGCGAATCTCGGCCACGCGATAATGCCCCGCCGGATTCTCGATCGGCGCAATTTATTTTAGAGTGCAAGTTGTTTTTCCACGTCAAGTTCCGATAGAGAAACATGCACGAATAACTCAACTTCAATTGTTTCATTTGTTTGTACGCTATAACGCAATGAATGCATCTAAGCTCGCAACGATTACTAAATCGATTTGATTGCTCATTGCCACACCGCGGCTTTATTTCCTTATTTGCGGTCAATGTTACCGCAAATAATTTAATGTATTCCTAATCGTTTCTTTGTAGTAAATTTGCGGTCTTGAAAAGATTAAACGCGCACGCCGAACTAATCAAGCCATTAAATCGAAGGAGTGGTGAACATTTTATGTTTTATTCCTTTCAATGAACTGTCGAAACCGATGGCGCGCACCCAACGGTTTTGCGTCGAAGTAAACACTCGAGCGTCGGGCGTTGCGCAACATGTTTTGCTGCGCAGTACCATTCCACCGCAACATGCCTCTAGCATCGATACCCACATGAGCGATTATGTTGTTAAACTCCTAATTGGCTCCGTGCCTTAGAGTGGGAAACAAACACTAGCCGTTCACCCGCATCCAGTGTTGAGAAAAATTCAACTTCACGCGCCAACATGTTTAATAGGGAATCATCTTATTGACAAATTGTGCCAACATAATGACTGTGAATAAACTGTTCGCTGTACACATCGATATGTACATTTATTAATAGTTCACCGTTAAAAACAGAACCTATTTCATTGTGACTTAACATTTTCCTGTCCCACAGATGAATTCTATTTTTGGGCGGACGGCAAACTTTGTTTATGGAAAAATTGTGTTTGCTTATCGAAACTTGCTCGTTAAAATGAATACGGGAAAATATTTATTTGTAGCTACAGTTTGTCAAAATGCCTATTATATTAGCATTATAGATACGTAGTGGGAATTTGAAAAGTAACAATTTATTTCTTGGAGAGAAAGTAAAAGTTGTCGTCACTAATATTACCTTAATTTACCATTAAAGTTTTAAATAACTTGAACACACCTATGTCGATTGGAATGTGGCCCTGAAAATTTTAACTTTAGAAAAGTATTTAATATCTCCCATTAACACGGATTTCGTATACATTGACCACGTGATTACTGAGTGTTCATTTATTTATGGGCTAGAACTTAAGTTATTTAAATCGGCAATTTAAAATTAAAATTTTCGACTGGAATAAATTATCTATATTTATACCCCAGTTGTCGGAGTTTACTGATAACTTGGTTGTTATTTATGTGAACGCAGGAAGCCAAAGGTCAAATGTAAACGCAATTCATTAATAACATTCGTTTAATTGTAATGCCCGAGCGTGTTTTAGCGTTATCGGTTAAATATAGACTAATTGACACTTCATTGTGAAGTTTTAATGTAAACAATGAAAGGAGTTGTCGACAGAATAACTTTGTAAGTGTCCAAAGTAGTAAAGTGACAAATTGGCATACAGTTATTATTTAGTTATTAGTTAATGAAATTAAGACTTGGAATGAAGTAAACAAAGTAGCGACGAGTAACAGGGTGTTGTTATTAGTCGATGTCACTCAGTGGTTGACATCACAATGACAATCCGCCACTTATGACGCTCACCCGTTGCCATGGTTTACAACTATTTTTTCTATTCCGTGCCTTCATTGGCATTAAACAATAGTCGTTAAATTCCACTTGTACTTGTATTTTTTCTTCAGACGGTTACTTTTCTTAGTTGTAATAAAAAAAATTTTAAACTCATTTTTCGTTTTGACACAACAATTTGAAAGTCGGTAAAAATGTAACATTGAAAATTTGTGCTTTCCTAAATAACATTATAGCGCAGTTTGATCCCAAAAGTTTTTGACCATGAGAGATTTAACTATTACTATTGAAAAGGAAAGCTAAGATTTTTGGTGTATTATAAAATATATGTTTTATATTTTATACGACACCAAAAAAAAATTATAAACATGTAAAAAACTTTTTCATATGTTTATATTAAATATTTAGCATTACTCTGAAGAAGCAGTGGGCTAGAGCAATGCACCAGTCCAATTTGTTTAATGGCGAATTTTTCTTTCATTGTTTGTAATCGGTTTAACAAACATTAACTAGAATCTTGTTATTTTCAGTTTTAGCTTAGAGCCTAATTTTGCAGGTTCTGCAGGATTAAGCCACTGTGATGATCGCTTTCGACTGTCGTACAGGATCCATTTCTCATAAACTTACACAATACGGTTTACAATGCCCTCAGTGTTGCGACAATTGAGAGAAAACACGCAGCAATCGATGTGTTTGTTGGTTTGCCTTGGTCAATTTGTGCTGTGTGTGTTTTTTAAATTTTTCAATTTGGCGCTAATAGATAAATATCGTTTTCTCTCTATCATTATCTCTGTTAATTCTTCGTATTTACTGCGGTATTAGGTCGTCCACGAGACTCATTACCATTATTTTCTGGCTTAATTACGAAATAATTTAAATTTAGAATTCCTGATTAAACACAAGCTATTTAATTTTCAAGTTGCTAAAGGAGACAGCATGACTTTCATTTGCCATTCGCACTATAAGTTTGGAATAAGCCTTACCAATATTTGTAAGACAGGAAATTGCCAGGTTATGTGTTCATTCAAATGTTCCATTACGTTTTTTTTTTAGAATTTATAAACAGTTTGTTTTATTGAACAATACACTGAGACGTCAATATCACAAAACTGTCCGTATTATGAATTCGGCCGAATTTAGACAATTGGGTGACCGCTAGTTTGAATATAACCTTGAACTTATTTTCCGGAGCTGTCGCATCGAATTTTATGGCCGTTACACAGTGATTCCCGTTTGAATTTTTCCTTTACAAATTTATTTTGTATTTTTGCCATGGACAATCTTAATTATCACCATTATTTGATTTTGTGCGTAAAATAAGACGTAGTATGGATAATGGGTTCATCAATAAAAGTAAAGTAAACCTGCTGTTTGTTGTTTCTTAGTTGCTTGGGTTAAGAGTAATCTTAAAATTATAGCTTTTGTTTATATACTTATACATGTTTGGAAAACATTATGACGTAACCTGCGTGACTAAGAAATTGTGAATAAACGTCGTAAGAATTGATAAATACTTATCGATTTTAAATTTGCGGTATATTCATAGATATTATTAAATAGCTTGTAAAATGTATTCCACATCTAAGGCTGAGTAAATAATTACTGAATAACTTTTAGTGCTTTTTTATATGCTATTGAAATGAGAATGCACAAACTTGAATGATTGTTTTCTAAATTAACTGTTTCAGTATATTATCGATTAAAATATGCGAGATACTGCTTTAAAGTCACGTTATATACAAACGGGACAAACCAATGCGCAAGAGTAGCTATAGTAGCTATTCATTAAGTATAATAAATAGCCCTGGATGATATTTAAAAAACGTAAAATACGGCAAACTGAAAAAAGGTTACTATTGATGCGGATCTAATCATCATCCTGATCATCAGCCTATGTTAGTCCACCGCTGGACTGGCCTGTCCTAATATCCGCATTCTCCATTGGGGGGTTTTTGGACCGTATCCCACCACGCTAGTCCAATGTGGGTTCGTGGGTGGACTGACTTTTTACCTGCTCATCCGACACATGGATCATCTTACTTTTCAGACAATTGGGTTATCGGTCCAAATCGTCATAACGAACACAAACTTGTTATGCCGCGGGATCCACTCCACTCCTCCGGTTTATAAAGTAAGGGCCAACACCGCTGCACCACGGAGGCGGATCAAAGTGACATTTCATTATGCAGGCGTCGACGGCCGGCGCGGGCGGATGTCGCAAGGAATGCGCAGGCCATCCGCGCTGGGCGCACGTCGCGGCGCCCGACGGCCGAATGAGCGACGGTGACGAGCGCACCGTGCGACCGTTGATATCTCCATTCAGTGACCGGAAACGCGGATCGGCCGCGCGGGATAACGCCGCTTCCCGCGCTCCGCAAACCGAAGCGTGAACGATGTTTTCGAACCGTTTCCGGTCGGCTGTGGGATTCCCATGGTGTGTACACGCGCAATGTGTGCTCTGACGATTTGAGGCCAGAGGAAACGTTGAATGAATTATTGTTAAACATTGCCGCGTAATTTTATGTGGTTATTTTGTATTATGTCGGAGCTTACCTTGGAGTGTCATGACAACAGTACTTTGGAATTCGTTTCCGATTGACTCTATCTTCTCAGTATTTTAGTAGCTATAGCAGTGGTATATTCTTTCTGATAAAAAATTAAATATTTTAGATCTTTTTATCCTTATTCATATTGTATACCTATTTTTAATAAAAAAAATATAAGTCACGTTCAAAACTGTTTTTAAAAATTATTAATTAAGAAAAGAGCTATGGTATCAAACTATTTGGTTTCATAGACAGGAGATAATTTGTGTCTTTCTGAGTTTCATTGACTGGACTTTTTTTCTGGATTCTTTTTTCGTCATACAATTTAAAACGCTTTTAATACAACGGGGATTTTAATATAAGCGATCTGATAAATATTAATACTAAAGCGAAATAACATAAAGCGTCCTCTTTTATTTCATGTTATTACGCTTCTTTAACAAACTCCAATGGGCTAATATCTATTTTTAATGTGATTTATCTTACAACGTATGTCATTTGTTTATCCCAATGTACCGCGTGAATTGAGCGTTTGATGTTCATACCTAATTATTAGTTTATTGTCTACTAACAAACTGGAAATATACGAAATATGATACATACTCGATAAAGTGATACTTATATTTACGGTTCCTTAACCAAATCTGAGCAGGGTATTTTAAAGTCGAGCGACAAAACGCCGTTATGAATGGTGAACCGTTGCTGAACAGAGAGTACTGTTTTTGCATTGATGAGTTTTATGCAAAGCTTTTAGATTTTTAAGCAAGGTCTAATAGTGTGCACCTTTTTCTAATAAAGCAGCCTTGTTATTATAACAAAAGAACAAACTTAAAACTTTTGTATTTTTATTCCTACCTTTTTCAATTAATTAAAATGTATTTTTAATAATATTTTGCCCCCTGACCCCCTTCCACAATGACCTTGAGACGCCTTCACAAGTCAGTGTTTCCCGTCACCATAAAATTGCAAAAGGTCAAGTATTAAAGTCATTATCCATAAATTTTATGGCACACTCATGCTTATTCTAGATGTATAATCAATTCTGCATCTCTTTCTAGAAAGTTCCATAATTCGAAGCGCGTAAACCTTAGCTTATAAATATCGCGTCATCGCGTGCATCCATTCTAGAACGTTCCTCGGCGCAGGCCGCGAGCGAGAGCCGAGGCCGCGGCACGCGAACCGTCTCCGCCCGGATGTCCGGGTGCGTTGACGTACGGCCCGCCCGTCCCATTGTCCGCAGACCACCGTCTCTATTTGCAGCGAAAGTGCACTGAGTCACGCCATGTGCCGCAAATAGTGATGCGCCGAGCACTCGGCCACGAGCGCAATGTTTGGCGAACGTTCGTCGTGTAAGCCGAATATGTCAAATGCATTCGTCATAATCGTGTCCGACGTCCGGCCATGTACAAATATGGTAAAAAGTTCAATGTGAACACCATCAAACATTTTTTTTCTATAAACTTTAAGCTAGAATTCGTTTGCGTCTAATTATCTATTCAATCCGCTTAATTTATTCACGACATGTGGCGATTAGTCGAAAGAAATTCTTTGAATTAATCGTGTCACAAAAAAAAGTTTTGTTTTTACACGAGGTGATTTTAAATTATACCAAGTGGTAGGTTTATGGCGATGAATGAAAATTTAAATTTGCTTATGTTAATCGCATCATTAACATTCGATACCCATCCTGGCAAGAAGCAATGGTACAGGATTCCATTCATATTATTAACGGTCGAAAATAACGATAGAATGTCGTACGTTACGTTGGCGACATGTCACGTCCTTTATCGTAGCCACGTCCTTATTTATTATGCCTTCTGCGTCGGCCGTTTATAATTATAAAGCAATAAAAAAATAACAAAGAAAAACAATACAATCGCCAATCGCTGCGAAGATTAATATTATTACAGTCACGCAACAAATCCGTCAAGAGAAAAACGTAAACAACTCTACTTCCGTGTGTGCATGAGTTAGCGTAATTGTTTCTGTGTCGTCATCCGAATTGATTTAATGTCGTTCTGACAATAACAACACCATTGTACCTAATAATAAAATTGAGATAACTGTTCGTTTTAGTAATATTTTTTAGAAATGTATAGACATGTCGATGCTCATGCAAATTATTACAAAAAAAGGCCTTATTAAGACTTCGGTGTTTTTTTTAATGACTGATCGTTTTAAATTAAGTACTATTTGATTCACGTATTCTAGAGAACCAAATCGTAAGTTAGATTTGACACGATCACCGATCTGATAACGAGCGTCTCGCAACCGTACGCGCCGTCGAGTACTCGGCGCGGTCTCGCGAGGCAACCTGCTCCCCGAACGATCATCGACCGACGCGCTCAATGGCTGTAATTTCACAAAACCGTCGTAAACGCGCGAAATAACGCCGCCGTCCGCCATTAATAACGCGCCCGCGTCCCGGTACCACGAGACGCGCGCGCTCCCGCACCCGTCGCCTTCGCCTCGAACTCTCCTTGGCAGCGCGCAATGGACGCTCCTGTGCTTCTGCGGCGACGGTCGCTCCGCTCGGCGACGCGGGTGCCGTGGTACGGGGCGGGGGAGGCGCGCGGGAGGCGGCGCAGGCTGTAGTAGCGGCGTAGTAAGCGCGGCGTGGCGCGAAGAGCGCGGGGCGCGGGCGGCGGCACACGCCTTGGGCGCTCGATACTACGCGTCGACAGTTCATGTAACCTAAAAGCGGCAGATAATTCCATCGACACGTCTGAAACACATTCATTACTGTATTCAGCACGAGTCTGAAGCATTAATCTCTCGAGGCTCTGATGAAAGAATCGCTCTTTTCCCTTTTGCCCCGAATTAATGGCAGAGTCGTAGTTTTTTCATTGGGATTGCGTCGTTTGATGTTATAATAAACTCGTCTCTTTTAGCGTATGATGAATAGTTTGCTCCTTATATAGTGTAAATATTAAGCACTTACAGTGCATGATATTTATAGTACATTTTAAAATGTTGATGTTCTTTGGCTGAGAGCAACCAGTCGAGATGGCGCGAACCAGTTCCGTCGTGTCGTTACATCAATGGATCGCCATTTTTCACCGCCATTACCTGTTAAAGGCACAATAATAACATTCCTCGCTCTATAAATACCCGCTGCCCGGAGGCGCGGGGAGCCGGCGCGATGCGCCCGAGTTCGTTTGCACTGAGTTCGCACTGCACTAGCGGTGGTAATGTTTTGACAGCGGACTGGACGATATCGTTGACGGTTCACTTGTGGATCAATTCGTATTTCGTTCGATTTAACATGTTCGTTTTGTCGTGAGACAAGTCAGCTATTTAAAATAGTTAGCTGTAGCCCGCGACTGCGTCCACGTGGTAATTTTTAAAAAAAGCTGTTAGATTTCTTAGGAAAAAAAGTAGCTTACATTACTGCTAATTACACAAGATATGTTTTAGTAAAAGTCGTTAAATCGAACTAGTCTTTCCAGAGATTAACCAGAACAAACGTATAGTCAGACAGACTGACTGACAATAGTTTAAAAAAAAATATATTTGTAATAGTTGAAAATTTTAATATTGCAAACAGACACTCGCAATTTTATTTATGTGTATAGATGTAGCGTAATACTTGACCAAGAACATGAGAAACATTTTTACACAAAACCTATGCCATCCATTTTTGGTCGAAGAACGCTGCATTTTTAACGCGATTTGTTTATTTATATTTCTTAATATTCGTTTAATAAAAAGTATTTAAATTATTTTTTTTCATTTTGCTCTGTAATAAATACAACTCGATATAATACAAGTAGCAGCCGCAACCAAGTAAATAGAGCCGCAAGGTAAACTAGTGTTAGTTTATTGCGCAGTTCATATCAAGTTCGTGATTTTGTAAAGAAATTACTCGTGTAATAATACTTTAATAACGTTTATAATGCTATATCACAGCAAACTATTTAACTTATATTTAAAATATACTTTTCTTTTTGTATTGTCATATTAAATAAAGT
This sequence comes from Lamproptera curius, assembly GCA_029286875.1. Lineage (NCBI taxonomy): Eukaryota > Metazoa > Arthropoda > Insecta > Lepidoptera > Papilionidae > Lamproptera > Lamproptera curius. The sequence goes on along the minus strand of JAGSMT010000063.1, from coordinate 826,670 downwards.
TATTAAACTACAATTAAATTAGTTAATGATAATCTACAGATATAATAATTGTTAGGAAATATCAAATGAACGTTATATCTATCTTGGGTAAAGGTACGATTAGGTCCAAATATAATCTTCTTAGTCCAACTGTTATCGGTTTATATAATACCAAGGCGCTTTATATCAATTTAATAAGAGTAATAGTATATTTTCCTCAAGTACGGCAAAAAATGTAGTAATACCAAAGAATACCAGCAACGTTTTTAAAGTGACACCATGAATTGCCAAGACTAAAGTCCAAAGTCCAAGACCGTTGACCGATTGTTGAAGTATTTTGGTGATTTTCCTACATCGTCGTCATTCCATTGTATCAACTGAGTACATACAAATCAACTACTTAGCTATCGCGCTGTGCGTAGATACTCATGACGCAAACAGTTCCTAAATACTACGTAGTATAGAGGCCTTGACTCGATTTTCACCTCCTTTGGCATCGAATTTTATGTGCCGCCATATGTTTGTTCGTTTCGTACACTCTCTTATTTATAGCATGTTGATAGGTGCCGTTCGATTGTAAATTGTAATGAAATTTCGCTTTTATATCAGTAAAGACGTACAACTGGAACAACGACAATGTTTTAGCAAAATACTTTGTTACTTCTCTGTGTCGACAGTCGATATTGTACAAAAATATATATTTACAACTCTCAGGAAACAGTATAGTTAATATTTAAACAAAATATTTGTGACTCGTTCAATTGGAAATGTTTAATTAGATTTCGCATTTCGTTATATATTAATTACGCTATTAGAGTATTGGTTGTAGTCTATAAACTTGCATTGGTAATGGTCGAGCCATTTGGAGAATTCCGTTCACGGACCGGATTGTTGTATTACTGAATTGCGAACAGGCTGTGATCTCATTGATTAAACGGTGTCGCAATTAACGCCCGACATCGGAATGCATTTTATAAACGTTTGTTAAAATCATTTGTAGTTACGTTACTCATTCACAAGTACAAATAGTAAGTTTGAACAGTAATAAGTTTGAAACAATGCGGATATAAGCGTGAGTTTGACAAATTTCGAGTTTATTTAAACCGTTGTTGCTTGTTATTATGTAAAGATGTATTTCATCATTGACACATTATTCTCATAATTTTATATTAAAAAAAATTACAAAACTAATACTAATAAACATTAATAGACATTGTTTCATAATTTTCATATCACTGCACTAGTTGTTACTTAAATGTTCAGCATTATTGCCCGCGTAATACCAATTTCCTTCCTTATATCTCCGAAATAATATGTTCGTTTGTTGGTGAAATCATTTACATTAGCACATAAAGCAATATTCCTTTACTCTGTGTTAACTATGAAACATTTCGGTTAGCGTTAAGCTAGTATGTGCCTTTAGGGAACTTTATAGTGCTTATGTATGTTGTTTGTTAAGTATATAGCAGGTTCTCCCCCATGTGGCCCTCAGCGGAAGCTACGCGGGGGATCATCAACTAATAATCGACTTAACGCGAAACTATAAAGAAATGATCACTCCTAATTGGAGTACGTGCCGTGAGCTTATTGCAACGCATTCTCTTAAATATTAGATGAGGGAATGTTATAAAACTACAGTGATCTTTGTTTTCTGTAAAAGATTGAGATCACTGCGTTTATCTGACGGTGAGCCATGCTTCCTGAATAGATTGCAGTAAGATACAAAGTAACGATAGAGTTATGGAACCATCGATAGTGCTTTTCTCTTAGGAAAAGAGTATTCATTTCAGAACTTCATTGCTTTATAGCAGGAAAACCTCGAGCTAATTATACTTCAAATATTGATAATCGATCGAAGATTCTGGTATACACCTGTATCTTTTTAAACAAGCAGACAGAACAGTTACTGATAAAGTAACAATTTACAGCGTTATAAGTTTTTACATCGTATAAAATTTTATTTATTCTTATCGTCAGAAGTACAAGATGGTGTATGTATGCTGTACTTGATTTATTTAAGAATTTTTTGCCTAAAATGTGGAGAGACCGTGTGTTCATGTTCAATCGATGTTAAGATATAAGAGTCCGAATTTTGAGCCCAATCAAGTTTTGCATGAGAATTGGATTACTTAAATTTTACCTGTTATTTGTCCGGGGTATAGTAGGTTAGGTAGAAGGAATAGGTATATTGTATATTTTTTAAATTCCTTTTGTCATCGTGCCGTATGTAAATAGGTGTGTAATTGAGTACCTACATTTTTTTCTTGATGTTTTCACAGAATAGTCTAATAACAATATTATTGTGTTTAACTTTAGACATATCACTCGCTCTTGGACGCTTCTGCAAATGTTGCTTACGTCAATTGTTTGACATTTTATTCATCAAAGCTCCACGAATAGTTACATACGAATGGTCCGATCAAGAAAGCTCAAAACATCATTTATTTAGTGCAGAATAACCAAAAACAAGTGTATAAATATAACGTTAACACACATCTAAAAGATAATAATAATGGAGTTCATTAAACGTTTCAACTGTTAATATGTTGATGTTAATTTTAACATCAAAGCTGATAAAAACAAATCTTCCATGTCCTTATTTTTGTACACACGAATGAAGGGTTTCGTTTTGATGTGAATATTAATGTTGTTTATTGCGTAACGTCAATTAAATTCGAAATACCTTTCTCGCTTTCCCACTACGCAGTTACAGTTACGCAAAGCGCTTCAGCTGTTATACAAACGAAGTGGGGCGCCCCAATTATTGGCCTTACACGATTCCGCTATTGTTTTTAATTGTTTCATTAATTATCGCCTCCTACATGTTACTCAGTTTATATTGTTCTTTAACATGAATACCGTTGGATTACGTTTTATAAATAATGGTTTGTAGTTCATTGAGTAGCTATTTCTATATATGGCATATATATGTCGATCACAATGTATTATTAATGGAAGTCCGCAATGCAGGCATTCCGAGGAAATCTTACATTATTCCTCCGGCATGTCTCTAATCTTATGTTTAGTTATAAGATATGTATTTTGGATGTAATCAGACATTCCGACAACCGTTGAATAATATTTATTAGACATAACATGATCCAGTTTATATCTAGTTATATACATCTTTTTATTTCGGTGTAAAAATATTAAGTTTACTACGTTGATTGTGTAGAAATCTCTATGGACGAAGTTTTACATTTATGTTAGGAAAATCTCTCTAATGAAAATCAGAATAGCTGACAAGATACCAACAATCGGCACACAATGAGTTCCTTAAGCGGAGAGTCAATTAGTTTTCTTGTTTATGGTTTATTACGTATTACCCTTGAAATGCATTTAATAATAATAGCGCCGACACCAGTGTTTGGACTTGTTTTGTTTTCTCAAGACACTGCCTTGACGATACGCCAGCAGATAAATAGCCTTTTGGCTAAATTGCAAGGAAATGATCTCCCAGCGTCGCTCAGACGGAAGCAATAGCTGATGATATGTTATTGTTTTACTGCCGCCGTAGCCTAGTGGTATGGGCGTCTGCTTTAGAAACCGGAGGTCGTGGGTTTGAATCCTGCGTGGACTCAACAAATTTTCATTGTTGTTTCCTAGTTGGTTAGGGCAATTTCGGCCGATCACCCAATTATCTGAAAAGTTAGATTATCTATGCGTTGGATGGGTGTGTAAAAAGTCGGTCTACCCACCAACCCGCATTGGACCAGCGAGGTGGGATACGGTCCAAAACCCCCTAATGGAAAGGGGTGTATTAGGGGAGGCCTATGACTAGCAGTGGATTATCACAGGCTGATGATGTATGTTTTTGTTTCAGTATGTCCGTCCATAGACATACGAAGTCACCCGGAGCAGATGCTGAAGCTGAAAGGATGCCGGGTGATAGAAGGCCACCTGAGCATCGTGGTGATCGAGCACCCATCACCGAATGCCTTCGACAATATGAGCTTCCCGGAACTGAGGGAAGTCACTGGCTACATAAAAATATACAGGTATTTACTTGATCCGTACATTTGTATGAATCCTATTTATGGTACTAATCCCATGTTCGTTACCGTCTACTTGCTAAAGCAAGATGTTTAGTTTGTCGGATTTTGATTCTGTTTTGTGCCCCGTCATCTTAGGAAGTGTTTCATAAAACACAAAAATAACTGAATAATTCATTCTCATTTGTGTAATTTTTAACTTTATTTGTGTAATTGATGTCAAGCTTAATAGCGAATAATAGCGTTGTTTTTTTGTATTCTGAATAAACTTTGAATGCTAATTAATGCAGGTTGATGGGCGTTCGCAACCTCGGAAACCTTTTTCCGAACCTTTCGGTCGTTCGCGGCATGCAGTTGTTCAAGGATTACGCAATAGTTGTATTCGATTGCGAAGATCTTGAGGTACGTATTTATATTCATAAGATTTGTAAATATCCCTAATTACCTTTTTTCCTAAACGTGGGCTAAATAAATAAATGAAATAGTAACAGTCCTATAATATAATATCAATAATTATTATAAATGCAGGTAAAACAATACTAATTAATATTTTAATGATTCGTCTAAGTACATAGCCATACACTATTTGTTGTCAATAGGTCATGATTTAAATATCAACAATTTTTAATCATAACTTTTTTCGGTCGGTTTTTTTTATTGCCCCCGAAGGGCGGTGGGGCCATCTGATGAAAAGTGGTCTCAGCTGCCCATGGACATCGGCAATACCATGGATATCATCAATGCGCTGCCTAGGCCCGCCTCTCGTTTACCCAGTGAAAACGCTGGTATGGTGACCTTAAAACCGGGACACGGTAGTGTTATCAACCTCACACTGATTTCCAAGCAATCATTAGCTCCCTATCTCCATCGGAGAGTTAGTTTAGTCCAAACGTCCAGACGTCAAGCGCACATCCTACACGGTTAGAGAGAGGTGTTTTTATCAATATGGTTATATGGTATTGACGACTTGTACTTCTAGTGATCATTAGATCACTAGAAGTAATGAAGAATCGGACGTATTGCTTAAATCAATGATTCTCCCCCCACAGTCGCTCGGCCTCCGCTCTTTGTCGCGCGTGGAGCGCGGCGGCATCAGGATCCAGCAGAACGACCGCCTCTGCTACACCAACACGGTGGACTGGTCACGCATCGTGGCCGACGGCGAGGACATCTTGATCCGGGTAAGGTGGGGGCAGTCGTTACTCGTAGTATTGATAACCCTATTTAAATACCTGAAAAAACAATTGTCTAGCCTTTTTATAGGCTATAGTAATCTAGCATCTAAGTGATAGCGTCCGCCCACGGCTCTGGCCGTGTTGTATTTAGATTTTTAGATGAAGGTGAATTTAGCATTCTAACGGTGAAGAAATTTTTAAATTCAGCAGTATTTGAGATAATCTCAATCTCTCTCATTAAAAACATACACACAAAAATATTATATAAGTATTTTTTTTTATTGCCTACGGAGGCAGACGAGCAGTCGGACCACCTGGAAAGTGGTCACCCACGCCCATAGACATTGGCAATACCGGTATCACCAACGCGTTGCCAACCGTGAGACATAGGATGTTAAGCCTTGTTTACCCAGTAAATACGCTGGCTAGTGCCTTCAAACCGAAACACAGTAGTGTTTTGACACTACTGCTTTGCGGTAGAAATAGGCACCGTGGTTGGTACCACCCAGACCAGCCCACCCACGCCGGTATGTAAAAGGGACCTGCCACCGGTAGTAGTATAGATTGTCACCATGATTCTACATCAAGAGTCTTTCGCTGAAGATAAGCTACCAACAAAGCAATACGTACGATGGCTTTTGGATCTTATTGGTAATATTGTTTACGTAATTCTGCCTTTCCTTTGAATCAGGTATTGTTGTCGCTTTCCTTTCTGCTGCTTTATTTTCGGAATTAGGAAAATACCGCAGAATAATAAACAAGGAAGCTTTAACAAGAAAATATACAACGTGAAAATATTGCCGATACCGTTTCATATCAATATATCTTAAAATGATAGAGAATGAGTTGTTAGAAAATGAAAGCCGTACCTAATAATGATTTTATAATAGTCTATATTTTCAAAGTATGATATTTCTAATAAAAGTTTCTCACACGAACTCAATTCTGCCTGAGTTATTAGCATTCTATAAGTATTTTCTACATTCTTATAAAAATTGAATTTATTTTTTACTGTATTACTCAGAATTCATGTCAAAATGCTTAACTATTATACGTCGTGATTAAATCAATTGAATTGTCTCAATAATACAATATATTTAAAAGATATTAGTAATATATAGATGCTAGGTAAGGACATCGTAAAGATAACTAAGGCAGTAAAATAAATTCCACTTTGAAGATACACTTACCTGTATTGTTTTGCATTTGCCTTGCAGCGCAGTTATTTAAATATGTTCCTGTTTAGCTACAAAGTTGTGACTTGCTTCAACCAGTTAGTTTGTTCATTTTGCAACTTTAAAAAATATTTTAATGAGCAGTTGCTAAGATTTTATATCCAGCTTTACGTTTTAATGTCCTTCGTCATTAAGGTATAACTCGTATTTGCAAATTTATGTACTTCATCATCGTATAGTTTTATAGTTTAATAGTATAAGACAGTTATCAAAGAAAAAATATTGCTTAATATTTGGAATAAAGTAAAAAAAACGAAAAATAATCAAAGCGATGACTTTTATAGAGTGAGTTTTATTCGCCGGCTATCAACTCGTGTGACAAAAAGTAAGCAAATCCAATGCCGTTGGCCGCTAATGGCTGTGCCATATAGCATAATCAGATTCAAAGTTCCTTTAACCGTGTTACGCTCCATTATTCATTCAACCTGAATAGTTTTACGTGAAACCTTTCGAGCTATTCGCCCCGGTCGCATCGCGCTACCGCTGTTTCCGTGAACTCGCGTGTAACGAAACAATGAAATTTTCGTTTCTCGGTACTAGCCACCCGTTTGTGTGCATGGATTTTACTAATATGTAAGTAAGCGCCCGGTCGCATTTTTGTGCAGAATTCGAATGCCATCACGTGTAATGCGGATGTGTAACGTATCATTCCATCAATTCGTGTGTCATACTCGGTGTAGACTCCTGAATAAATGTGAACAATTCTAACTTTAAATACTAATGGCGGCAGAAGCGAACGCGGTTTTAGTAGACCGCAGCTATTTTCAGTTTCGTAGCGATGTTCAGCCTAAAAGCGTGCCCGACTTTTTGACGCATATTGAGTTTGACATATAATAATAATAATAAAAATGTATTATATTTACATTTTATCAATTTATGTTAAAAATTATCGTAAATAAACAATTAAACTTATATATATAACACAAAAAAGTTTATGTAATGTTTGTCATTACTCTTCTAGCTTCTGTAATAAAATGCTAATAGATTCTCTTGTTTCCGTAATAATGAGGCTGCGTTAGAAACTTGTGGGTTTCGCAACATGTGCGCAGGGAGCTGTTGTTCCGCGTAAGTGATCCGGGCGGCGTATTGTGGTCAATACGGCCAATGCGGCTCCCAGACAATATTAGGTTGCGAACAAACTTGTTCGTCATGTTGGATTTCTTTGTGGCGAACGCCGTTCCAAAGTACTTTCGGCTCGTGATCCTATGTGATGCTTTTATCGCTTTTGTGGAGTGTAATAAATGGAAAATAGTCAATGTTTGGCTGGAAATAAATTATCGATGAACATGTTGGCTTCCTTGAGATTTTTATTTGTATATAGTATCGAATGTCTCTGTTTCCAAGCGATATTGCTTGTGGTTTAGAAATCGGAGAGTCGGGTTCAATTCCGAGGGGCTCAATAAGTTGTTATTATTGTTCCCAGTTGGTTAGGTCAATGCGGCCGATTGTTTGTAAAGTTAGGTGGTCCATGCGTCGGATGGGCATGTAAAATTCGGTCCAGCGCTCATCTGCCTGGCAGTTTCTACTATTCGCCTGCGTGTTTGGCGTTTCACATATGGATCGCGATCGATTACAATATTCGCATCGTATTCTGGCATCAATGAGGAATAGTGATTTCCAAGGCATGTTTGTCATGACAATTCATCCATTATTTAATGCCCCTAGGTTTTTGGTCTTCGTTTATTTAATTTTTATTTTTCAAAGAAAAAGCGATTGTTTGTGGATATTATGTATATATTCCTCCACAGTCTAACTACGACACTCGGCTCTGCGGGCTGTGCCCCAACGCGCAGAGCCGGATGGAGGACCATCGGCAGCACACCTGCAGTGCCCGCAGGACACCTCCGGCCGCCTCTCTGCTGGGACGACAAACACTGCCAAAAGAGTAAGCCGGTGACCGTAAAGATCGAATTTGTCTTGACATCACTACAACTGATTTATTTGGAATCGATGTTTTAGTGTCGATAACTATTTATATTAGGAGTCATGATAAGGCTAAGGCTAAATGTTTAGAAGAGATTTGGATTTCCTTTCTTAAAAGTTTTTATTTTACTATAGACGTTTTTGTTGCGATTTATTTTTTACTATAAAATGTCTAGCCTTTTTATGGGCTAGGTAATCTAGCATCTAAATGATAGCGTCCGCCCACGGCTCTGGCCGTGTTGTATTTAGATTTTTAGATGAAGGTGAATTTAGCATTCTAACGGTGAAGAAATTTTTAAATTCAGCAGTATTTGAGATAATCTCAATCTCTCTCATTAAAAACATACACACAAAAATATTATATAAGTATTTTTTTTTATTGCCTACGGAGGCAGACGAGCAGTCGGACCACCTGGAAAGTGGTCACCCACGCCCATAGACATTGGCAATACCGGTATCACCAACGCGTTGCCAACCGTGAGACATAGGATGTTAAGCCTTGTTTACCCAGTAAATACGCTGGCTACAGTGCCCTTCAAACCGAAACACAGTAGTGTTTTGACACTACTGCTTTGCGGTAGAAATAGGCACCGCGGTGGTACCCACCCAGACCGCCCCACCCACCGCCGGTATGTAAAAAAGGGACCTGCCACCGGTAGTAGTATAGATTGTCACCATGATTCTACATCAAGAGTCTTTCGCTGAAGATAAGCTACCAACAAAGCAATACGTACGATGGCTTTTGGATCTTATTGGTAATATTGTTTACGTAATTCTGCCTTTCCTTTGAATCAGGTATTGTTGTCGCTTTCCTTTCTCGCTGCTTATATTTTCGGAATTAGGAAAATACCGCGAATAATAAACAAGGGAAGCTTTAACAAGAAAATATACAACGTGAAAATATTGCCGATACCGTTTCATATCAATATATCTTAAAAATGATATGAGAATTGAGTTGTTAGAAAAAGAAAGCCGTACCTAATAATGAATTTATAATAGGTCTATATTTTCAAAGTATGATAATTCTAATAAAAGCTTTTTCGTCACACGAACTCAATTCTGCCCGAGTTTATAGAAGGCATCTAAAGTTTTTTGCATTACATTCTTGTATTAATAAATTTTAGACATTTATTTTTTTACTGTATTACTCAGAATTCATGTCAAAATGCTTAACTATTATACGTCGTGATTAAATCAATTGCAATTGTCTCAATAATACAATATATTTGAAAAGATATTAGTAATATATAGATGCTAGGTAAGGTACATCGTAAAGATAACTAAGGCAGTAAAAATAAATTCCACTTTGAAGTATACACTTACCTGTATTGTTTATGCATTTGCCCTTGCAGCGCAGTTATTTAAATATGTTCCTGTTTACTACAAAGTTGTGACTTGCTTCAACCAGTTAGTTTGTTCATTTTGCAACTTTAAAAATATGTTAATGAGCAGTTGCTAAGATTTTATATCCGCTGTACGTTTTAATGTCCTTCGTCATTAAGGTATAACTCGTATTTGCAAAGTTTTATGTACTTCATCATCGTGTACAGTTTAATATGTTTAGTATAAGTAAAAAAATATTGCTTAATATTTGGTATAAAGTAAAAAAAAACGAAAAATAATCAAAGCGATGACATTTATAGAGTGAGTTTTATTCGCCGGCTATCAACTCGTGTGAAAAAAAGTAAGCAAATCCAATGCCGTTGGCCGACAATAGCTGTGCCATATAGCATAATCAGATTCAAAGTTCCCTTAACCGTGTTACGCTCCATTATTCATTCACCCTGAATAGTTTTTACGTGAAACCTTTCGAGCTATTCGCTCCCCGGTCGCATCGCGCTACCGCTGTTTCCGTGAACTCGCGTGTAACGAAACAATGAAATTTTCGTTTCTCGGTACTAGCCACCCGTTTGTGTGCATGGATTTTACTAATATGTAAGTAAGCGCCCGGTCGCATTTTTGTGCAGAATTCGAATGCCATCACGTGTAATGCGGATGTGTAACGTATCATTCCATCAATTCGTGTGTCATACTCGGTGTAGACTCCTGAATAAATGTGAACAATTCTAACTTTAAATACTAATGGCGGCAGAAGCGAACGCGGTTTTAGTAGACCGCAGCTATTTTCAGTTTCGTAGCGATGTTCAGCCTAAAAGCGTGCCCGACTTTTTGACGCATATTGAGTTTGACATATAATAATAATAATAAAAATGTATTATATTTACATTTTATCAATTTATGTTAAAATATTATCGGTAAATAAACAATATATATATAACACAAAATAAGTTTATGTAATGTTTGTCATTACTCTTCTAGCTTCTGTAATAAAATGCTAATAGATTCTCTTGTTTCCGTAATAATGAGGCTGCGTTAGAAACTTGTGGGTTTCGCAACATGTGCGCAGGGAGCTGTTGTTCCGCGTAAGTGATCCGGGCGGCGTATTGTGGTCAATACGGCCAATGCGGCTCCCAGACAATATTAGGTTGCGAACAAACTTGTTCGTCATGTTGGATTTCTTTGTGGCGAACGCCGTTCCAAAGTACTATTCGGCTCGTGATCTATGTGATGCTTTTATCGCTTTTGTGGAGTGTAATAAATGGAAAATAGTCGATGTTTGGCTGGAAATAAATATATCGATGAACATGTTGGCTTCCTTGAGATTTTATTTGTATTGTATGATATTGTATCGAATGTCTCTGTTTCCAAGCGATATGTGCTTGTGGTTTAGAAATCGGAAGTCGTGGGTTCAAATTCCGCGGGGGCTCAATAAGTTGTTATTATTGTTCCCAGTTGGTTAGGTCAATGTGGGCCGATTGTTTGTAAAGTTAGGTGGTCCATGCGTCGGATGGGCATGTAAAAATTCGGTCCAGCGCCTCATCTCTCCCTGGTGGCGAGTTTCACACTATAATATCGCCTGCGTAGTTCTGCCTTGCAATATATATGTCCAATTGGACAATTCATCAATTATTTAATGCCCATAGGTTTGTGGTCTTCGTTTATTTAATTTTTATTTTTCAAAGAAAAAGCGATTGTTTGTGGATATTATGTATATATTCCTCCACAGTCTAACTACGACACTCGGCTCTGCGGGCTGTGCCCCAACGCGCAGAGCCGGATGGAGGACCATCGGCAGCAACACCTGCAGTGCCCCGCGGACACCTCCGGCCGCCTCCTCTGCTGGGACGACAAACACTGCCAAAAGAGTAAGCCGGTGACCGTAAAGATCGAACTTTTGTCTTGACATCACTCACAACTGATTTATTTGAATAGATGTTTTTAGTGTCAATAACTATTTATATTAGGAGTCATGATAAGGCTAAGGCTAAATGTTTAGAAGAGATTTGGATTTCTTTCTTAAAGTTTTTATTTTACTATAGACGTTTTTGTTGCGATTTTTTTTTCTACTATACAATGATTATACGTATGATAAGTAGAAGAACTGGGAAGGGACGTCTGTGATACTACTAAAACTTGAGCAATAGGCACAACGTTTGAAAGTTAGAGACATCGTTTGGACTCTTGGGTTTGCGTGTACATAAGTACCTACACTGTAGTATCTCCTGCGCAGATGGTTGATCTCTAAAATAGATCGTCAGCCGTAGTCGAAATCGACTAGGAGTACGTTATAATTACTATTAGAAATGCTAGAAACTATACAGGCAACTATGAAGGCGTTGGATATATGATATACCATGGTATATGTCGCAGCGTGCCCCAGCTCGTGCGGAGGGCGATCGTGCACCCGCAACGGCACCTGCTGCAACGCGACTTGCCTGGGCGGCTGCGACGGGCCCTTGGCGCGCGACTGCCACGTGTGCGCCAACTACTCGCTCGGCTACGGCGCCAACAGGACCTGCGTCAACTCCTGCCCCGCCAACACTTATCGGGTGAGCACTTAATACGGTTATCCCCTTAGAACTCTGACATATGTCTATGCCTGGCCCTGAAAGAAGTCGGAAATCGTGTCAAAGTCAAATATCTTTATTCAATATGGAAGCATTACACTTCTCATTGATTGTCAAATAAACTACCACCGGTTAGAAAATGGAACCTGAGAAGAACTGGCGTATGAAACTCAGCATATTTAGCAGCAGTAGTGTGAGAAAAGTAACCTATAACAACAAAGCGGCTTTGTCCGTATGGTGTTGTGTTGTTGACAGTGGCTCAGCGATTGACCAATCGGCGACAGTATACCAATAATACGCAAGATATAATACTGCCTCCGTAGCCTAGTAGTAAGGGCTTGTACTAGTTGGTTATGGCAATTTGGCCCGATCACCTAACTGTCCAAAAAGTAAGATGATCCATGCGTCGGATAGGCATTTAAATCGTCGCTTCACCCACCAACCCGCATTGGACCAGCGTGGTGGGTCTAAAATCCCCCTAACGGATAGGGGAGGCCAATATCAAGCAGTGGACTAACATAGGTTGATGAGGATGATGATGATACCACTGTAAGTAACAATGTTTGCATCAATTGCGTGTCTAGTTTAGCTATATGCAGTGTATGAATTAGGAACTCGAAGAACAATGATCTGTGTTGGTTCATGAACATCTCGCCTTATGTTATACTGACTAAAAGTATGCACCAATATTGTTTGTGATAGATTGCGCCTTTTAAGCCGAACCTTCACCAGTTTTGCTACGGCGTCTTAATATTACCTTTCCAGTCAAAAATGACATAACATTTACTTACACAAAATGTAATATTAAACTGTATTAGTGCCAAAGCGTCGAATGTTTTTTTTTTCTATTTAAACGCCCAGCGAGGATTAATCAAGGTAGGCGACTATAATAACGCCTTTTACTTCACTCTATAAATGTTTTAAGTTTGACTCTGAATACTTTAACGTCATGCCTTATTTCGCTTACTAATATATTTACGACAGTACAAAAATACGTATCAAATAACCTAATGTTTTGATTGTTTCTGTAGCTGTCGCGGCGATGCGTAACCGAGCAGGAGTGCCGCTCCATGCCGCCCCCGCAGCCGGCAGAGTCCAGCCAGCCCGCGCCGAACATACCCGCCTACAAGATCCTCAACAACACTTGCCTTTACTTCTGTCCCAGTGGATATATGGAGGTAAGACTTAGTAATGCAGTATACATTATACACATATATATATATAATATAAACGGCTAAAGTCACGAGAAATCGGTATTCGTGTTTATTAGTTTGGACCTATCGGAGGTTCTTCGACAGTATGCCTTATGTCCATTTATCCAGTTGCTAGGTAAGAAGTTGTTATTAAGTACGCTAGGAGAGTAACAAAGCTTGTTTCCCGCGAGATAGGTACGGACGCATTATTTGTAGTTATTTATGTGTTTTATTATCGGGCACAATTTTTCTTGATCTTGTCTAAAGTCGCGTTACATACATTTGAGCAGTTTACGCTTATACTCACATTATTTTATTTGTAGCATAGGTAAAACATATTCTTAACATGTATCTATTTTTTTATAATGGTGATTGTTGAGCCGTACTAAAATATATGTTTGTCGCTTATTATTTTAGTCACTCAACTTTAATGATACAATTTTATTTTAGTGATTGATAGCTTAATGATAAACCATCTATCATTAAGCTATCAATCACTTAACGCGAATATTTTTCGTAATCTACAGATAATCTCAGCTATTTTTGTCTTTTTATGTCTAATGTTTTATATTTTCTCTTTACCAAGAACCGATTAGATAAATACAACAGTACCATAAAAGAAATTATTATCGTATCGCTTACCAAAAGGCGAACTTTTTGCCGTTTCGCTACACCACCGTTTCATCTCTCTTCTCTTTTCCTACGCATCACTAAGGTTGACTGGCGAAGCTTGTCTTGTCTGTCTTCGTGCATTAAATGCATGAAGCTTAAATTAAGAAACGAATATATAATAATTGTACGCAGACTGGGGCGGCGCACAACGGCACCTGCCGCCCGTGCCAGCCGGCGGGCTGCGTGCGCGAGTGCGGCGGCGGCCGCGTGGACTCGGTCGCCGCGGCGGAGCACTTCCGCGGCTGCACGCACATCAGGGGCTCGCTCGAGATCTCGCTCAGGGCGGGTGGAGGTGAGGCACAGTTGAGAGATCACGTGTACGCTGGCTCAACGGTACGGGCGATGAGGTTTGACGATCCTTAACGGACGAAAAGGTACTAGTGGAGTCTTGGTCGGTGATGTCTCCGCTTGGGATACTCCGAACTGTCAGTGTTCAATAAAATGCTGTTATTATGCGATTGTCACTCAGTAATTGACGTGTCGGTGACCACTTGATAATTAGAATGATAGATGAGTAGCTTACATCATTCCTGAGTACGACCCCCCGTTTCGGTACAAATAATGAAACTACCCACGCGTCAAAGGCCCTTATGGGATGGTGCTGGTAACTCTAGAGCGCTCGAAAGTGAGCGTGCAGAAAATTTTCCTTTAGAAGTTATTGGTAACAATTAAAGTTTTAACGACTAGAGTTAGCTTCTGTGTAATACAAACAATTCTGAATAATCAGAAGCTATTCATATATAATCGCATTGTTAAAAGGGTAACCGCTAACGTACAACATAGAACTACAGTTACAAAATATTTTCTATATATTCGCGTAAAAAACCATAAATTTATGGATTTTATCGCGTAAAATTACTTTGGAGTTATTTAACTAATATACCCCTTAAGGTTAAGGGACAGAACCCGTGCTCATGAACCCTAGGAAGAGTTCATGGTAACGGTATAATTTTAAATAATTGTAAAGTAACTCCGCAATATAAACGCGATACAATCCGTAAAGTTATCTATACTATTTATATATATTTTATTTGCCTATTCGCCGTGCTGTTTTATTTGTAAATTATTATTAAATTTATTTGATTTTATTTTCGCTCAGGCAACACAATGGCAGTGTTGGAGGCGTCTTTGGGCGAGATAAGGGAGATAGACGGCGGTCTGAAGGTGACGCGCGCGTATCCGCTCGTCTCGTTCATGTTCCTGAAGAACCTCCGACGCATCGGAGGCCTCACCAACGATAACAAGTTAGTCGCTGTAATGTACCACTCGCGTACAACTCTTTCTTTTTGTTATATTTAGACGTTGCTGTCTATAGCGATGGTAAACGTCTATAAATTTTAAAAATCGTAAATCTTAATTGTGAAAAAATATCGACTTGTCTTGTCCCTTAATTCGATAAAAATATGTCTCGATAATATACACCTACGTTATACAAAGCCTTAAAATAGTATAGTAGTTTGACTTTTGTTTATTACAAAAAAATTGTTTGGTAAAGTTCTTCGCCATCACAAATCGCTTATAGCAATTATACTCCACAGGATGCAGAGCTTATACATCTTCAACAATCCCAACCTGGAGATGCTGTGGGACTGGTCGGTGCACCGGCCCATCGAGATCAGCCGCGGGAAGCTGTTCATCCACTTCAACCCGAAGCTCTGCTTCAACCAGATCCTGCCGCTCAAGAACATGACCCGCGACCCCATCTCCACCTTCGAAGCGATCGAAGTGTCCAATGACAACAATGGTGACAAGGCCTCGTGTACGTATACTTCCTAGTTCCTGTTATTTGTCCTTTAATTTCTTTAAAGAGCTACTGACTATGAATTTTTTTACTCTGGAACTAAGGTACCTACCCGAAAATGATAAGAAAAACGTACAGATTTTAGTGACAGTATTTTAATAAAAAGATGTATCGAGTTTTCAGATTTTGTCAAAAAACTAGGAACTCTGGCATCCATGCAATACAATAAAGTACGAAAAAATATTCAAGTGTCAATTTTCTTTTTGTATCGAATTTTGAATTCAAAATGGTCTTGAAATGTCGATAGAATGCCGTTAATTTTTTTAGGCGGTGAAAGTGCAATCGTTTTGCATAAAAACTGTGTGCCCTTAGCTCTTACTAAGTAAGTACCTCTACGGTGTCTGTTTCTGCTGCAACGTAGTACTGTGTAAACATACAGTTTCGGTTCAGAGAACGCCGTGGCTAAGTGTCATTACTTGATAAACGAGAAATAATATCTTTAGTGGAATCATGGCGCCTTACGCTACATTTGTAAGCTTAATGCCCATCCGTTAAACCATCTTACATTATTCAATAATAATAAAATGTATTATTATTATTACCTGCTCGTCTCCTTATGAGTATGAGCCTATTTTAGTGAACATGCAGCTATTGAATTGCATTCAAACCAAACCCTTTGCCGCGTAGCTAACCATTAAAAACTTTTCCCGCCAATCGGTCCAAAAGCCGCGAGCCCTTCATTTATTATCGCAACATTTATTTAAACGCCGTCCCATTATCGTAGTCACGGCCCCGCTGTCACTCAGGAACGGGCAACGTAATCCCGTATTGTTTGTCCCCGTAACGTAATATTCGCTGCGTCGTCATACTCAGCGTTAAAGCGAGTACAGGGGGCTTTAGGGGCAGAGGGGGTAGGGGTTTAGGGTTCGTATCTGTCCCTCGCGTCACGTCCAAATTAATCCGTCGTGTATTTCTCCCCCTTAATTTATCGTGTTTGTATACGTAGCGGAGACAAGTAGGACGTGCAAAATTCAGGCACGGATTGCGAAATAATGTAATAATTTTTTTTTTAATATTTTGGTTTTTTTTGTCATGGAATTAAATAGAAATTACGTTCGTTTTGGTCAAATTCCTTTTCTTTATTCCTTATTGATAACCGATTGCTAGAATAAATAAATTAAAAATTTAATGCTTCTTTATTATTGTTACATCTTTTATGGTAATTTGTGCGTAATTGGTGAATCATCCACTGTCCTTAGTCATATCCTTATATTTATCATAGCTTTTAAGGTTTATTGACAATAAATCATTATATAACCGTTTTTCTGCACATTTTCCTAGTTTATGAATGCTTAAGAAAATGTCCCGAAAAAAAATTTTCACGCGTCAACTTCAAATCTATTCAGTTTGAACTGATTAAAAAAAAAATTGAGCGGGTGGTATGTCACATTCACCAAGAAAAAGTTTATTGTAAGTCATGATTTATCCAATGCCAAAGATGGTCGTGACAACCCAGACCAACTTCTTAAATATGCCTCTTCGATCTTCTCTTACTTTTCCTTCCCATATTGCCTTAATCTAACCTAAAAACAAAGTATTCCGCAGCATCCGACCCACGTCCTACTGCTTGTTATGCAAGAGCTATACCAAGAGGCCACAGAATTTGTATATTTAATTATAATTAAGTTCTTAATTCTTTTAAATTGATTCAAAGTTTTAAGTTATTTAGAATTAATTATAAGTTATAACCTTTGTATGCCTTGATAATATTATTACATAATAATAAAGTTGTTGTTGATTTTCTGTCCGCTTCTTTCAACAATATTCATCATCATCTTCATTCCATCCTTTATCTGCAACTGCTGATAATAAGCCTTTTTTTCAATGAACGCCAAGACGCCCTCTGGAACCGTGGTACTTTTTCTCTTTTTCGAATAGAATTTTATCCGAATCCGATGTGAGAATGTGGTTCACCTATCCTAATATTTTGATAGTAAATAATAATTTATTTGCTATATTAATTGGCTCAGTTCCGGCTTCGCACAAGCGGACATTTTTTTAACATTTTACTTATGTTAAATAAATCCAAAATAATGTCGTAAGTCCAAAAATAATGTCGGAGAACGTGTTTTTTTATAAGCACTTGCCACAGCTAATATAATTTAAGATAGTTTAGTGCTAATAATTATACACAATGGTTTTAGTACGTATGTCTAATTTGATAATTTTTTTCTACTTCCATCTAAAATATACAATCAAATTTTTTAAGTAATAATTATAGCCTATGTAATAATGTACTTTCTTAATAGTTACAGGGTTTTCAAAATCGGTTTAATACTTTTCGAGTTTATTCGTTGCATACAAACAAGCATAATCTTTCCTCTTCATAATATTAAAAGTGTAGAATATCTGTGTAGGTTTGCAAGACGTCCTGCATCTGAAAGTGAGTTCGCTTCACCGTCGCACCGTCATCCTCACCTGGGATATGTACTGTTCGGAGGACATACGCAAGATGCTGGGCTACTCCATTTACTACATCGCGGCTGAGCACAACGTCACCCTCTACGGCCAGAGGGACGCCTGCTCCGACTCGTACGTATTTATATTGATCGTCATCATCATCAGCCTGTGTCAGTCCACTGCTGGACATAGACCTCTCCTAATGCACGCCACCGCTTCTGATCTTCGTCTTATCTCATCCAGTCCACACCGGCAACTCTGCGGCTATTCCGGACCGATACGACTTAGAGCCATTTAAAAGAGCCTTTTTTTTCTTAAAATATGGATGATCCACGGGTGTCGGTGATCACTTGCCACCTGCTTGTTTGCATAGTTTATTTTTTATGGAAAACTATAAATTTGGGGGTTAAAATCTACAGCGCTTATACCCGAGCCAAACGAGATATTGGATTTGTCTTTATACCACTAATACGTTTTCGCTTTTATTTGTTAAACATTGCAGATGAAATAAACATAACGGCAGATCACCAATAACACTTTCTTTGCCATTAGTAGTTCTATAGTGGCTCTGATATCTATGAATATGTACTTTTCTATATATCTCGTGTTTATAAAGATGTATGTTACTTTCTTACTTAGCTAATATGTGAGACTTTTAGAGATAGTTTACTCGCTATAAATATCGCACACTGTTTTCATAATGATGTTAACTACTTGACTATCCAAATAATAGTAATTGACGATGCATTACAATCGTATAGGGCTGTCCAATTCAATATATCCATATATAAATAATTGTCTTTCGGTCCACTAGATGGAACATTCTGGACGTGGGCATGGATGAAGTGCGCAGCAACGTGACAGCTGAGCAAGAGCTAGCCTGCGGGACGCCACCACTCCCGTCACAAGCTCAGACACGCTGGCTAGTCAGACACCACTCTGCAGGACAAGAAGGGCGCCCAGAGCCCCATCATCTACTTCAGGACCCTGCCAGATTGTAAGAACCATGATAAAATATACTAGCTAAATGATACTCAAATCAGCCTGTGATAGTCCACTGTTGGACATGAGGGCCCCCTAATACACGCCTCATCCATTGGGGTATTCCACCACGCTCGACCCAAATTGCCCTAACCTAACTAGGAAACAACAATGAAAATTTGTTCAGTCCCTGCAGGATTTGAAGCCACGACCTCCGGTTTCTAAAGATCACGACCATACAACTAGGCTTCGGAGGCTGTTAAATGAAACTTAGTCTATGAAAACTTTATTTGCGCATCTTATATTTGTGAAAAATACACGTGATTATTAGCGTTTGACGCGGAGATCCAGTAGAATGCTTTACTTATGTAGATAACTTCACTGTTCACATCGACTCTAGATTTTGTTTGCGTCCAGTATAAAGAATGCATATGTTCTGTTTTTTTATATGCATATGTTATGATAAATAAGTAGTATATATTTATGTATACGCATTACAGACTTTATAATTAATTAGTAAACGTGTTAGTTTACCACCATAAGTATAGGCTAAAACATAATGTTTCTCGTTTCCAGCACCCAGCCCCCCGCTGGGCCTGACGGTGGAGCTGCGCAGCGCGCACTCGGTGCAGATGAGCTGGCAGCCGCCCGCGATGCCCAACGGCACCATCTCCATCTACCACGTGGAGATCCAGGCCAACAGCTACAACCGGCCCACCATACTCGCCGACAACCTCAACTACTGCAACAACCGTTGGTGTCCTTTGGTTATTTAAAGTTACTACGTTAAAAATTACACACATCCGTTCGAAAACACAGCTGTAATATGGATTTTACAATGTCATATTTCAGCGATCAACATTTTCGCTTAATAACAACATTTATTTAATTACAGAATTAAAGACTTAGTGGCTTATATAAACCTGTACTAAAGTTTTTGGCGCTACATAACTATAAAATGCACATAAAGTCTAAGTTCGTACATGTCAATGGCTGAAACACCCAATCCATTTGTAATTATCACCTTGTCAACCCGCAGCGAGCGCGCTATCCAACATGATCACGGTGCGCAACGAGGAGGCGCCCGAGGCGGCGGAGGGGCCGGAGGGCGAGGCGGGCGGAGGGGGCGCGGGGGGCGCGCGCGGCGCCACGGGCGAGGCGGGCACCTGCCCCTGCCCCGCGCCCTCCGCCTCGCGCTTCAGCTCGCGCGCCGAGCAGGAGCGCATCGACAGCATCAACTTCGAGAACGAGCTGCAGAACCACGTATGTACTCATATCATCCTGTCGTAACTTTTAACGTAGTCTCATAGTCCCAAGAAAAGTTTGT
Source organism: Lamproptera curius (assembly GCA_029286875.1). Taxonomy (NCBI): domain Eukaryota; kingdom Metazoa; phylum Arthropoda; class Insecta; order Lepidoptera; family Papilionidae; genus Lamproptera; species Lamproptera curius. The sequence goes on along the minus strand of JAGSMT010000063.1, from coordinate 806,084 downwards.
ACTCTTTTGTTAATAAATACATATATCCAGACACGAGAAAGACACTCAAGGTGGTGGGAATCGAGCCCACACCTTCTGATTTATTCGTAGAACTTAGAATAATTCGAAAGTAATTAAACAATTCGATTTTAATTTCGAGTCGAATATTGATTTTTGATTGTACACCTATACCACTGACGCAACAGTCAGGATTAAAAACTGTACGCTAAACGGGTCGTCACACTGACTGACTGAGCTAACTATTGATACTACCACTACTAAACTAATATTTCCACCTGAATAATCATGATACACTTAACACGTAGCAACTATAGTTTAGCCAATTTAGAATCGGATTAATACACAAATGCAATGTCAAACACTAATTGGGCCTTAAGCGAACTCGTTATTACGCAATGTTACACTTGTAACATTTTTACGTAGTAAACTCTATTGTTGTGATAGTCAACATCGCATCCTCAGTCATCATATTTATAATCACATATTAATATAATTTGTGCTACTTTTACTAGGTGTACGTGAAGACGGACAGGAACAAGTCTACGAAATCAAATAGCAACCGGATAAAGCGGGCCATCGAGAAGGAGGTGAACAGTATGCTGGTAATACTGAGCGGCTACAATAAGCCCGAGCAGGGCGGCAAGTACTTCAACACCACGGACGAAGAAGGTAACCGCTAGATGGCGTTGAACCAGCATTTTAGTCTCGACTCCATACATCCGATTAACGCATTCTCCGCTAACTCGTATGTAGTTACGCTCACCCATTACGCTTGTCAGCATCTTAGCCCTCATCACATCCATATGAACGTTCTAATTTCAGTCAAATGCAGTCGCATCGAGCCTAACGCTTGCATCATTAAGGACAATACCACAGGTTACTTAAGCGTTTATCTACTGTTGCCGTGTATAACGATTGCTGCATGTCGGTCGGTTGTTTTGCTTTTTTGCCATTTGATTGAGATATTTGTTGTGTAATCGTAGTTAGAGTCTATAATTAGCTAGCATGTGTTGTATTTTAGTCTCGTCTTATATCATTCACATATCCATGTAGTTGTTAAAAATCAAATAATGTAACGAATGCATGATCGCTGTGAAATTGTTTATTTTTATTTGTGTGACACATATGAAATATATATTTTACTTTTTTCCGTTATATATTTTTTAATAAAACAAATTTATGTATGTTTGGGAAAAATCTTTAAATTAAAATCTATTTGGATGTCACTTTATCTTTAAACTGTCGAGGCTTTTTATCTTTTAGAATACTGCATATTTAGACCTAATAAATCCATGAGGAGAAAGACCGTGGATAACCAATTATTACTAAAATCTCTCCACTCCAATTGAAAAAAACAATTCGTTTTATGTCAATAAACAAAAACGCCCTTACCGTAAATATTGCAATTTGAAACGCACTACGTGGCGTTGTAATCAAATAGATAGTCCTGGCCATCACGACATATTTTGAAATAGATATACGCCTTATTTATATCGAATAGTGTCTTATTTCAATTGGCATTTACACTCACAGGCTACGTGAAGTCTCTGTACTACGAGCTGGACGGAAGCACGAGGACATTGCTGGTGGAGAACATGCGCCACTTCACGTGGTACACGGTGAACATCTGGGCGTGCCGGGAGAAGCTCGACTACGAGCCTCCGGACAATTACAAGGAGAAGTGGTGCTCCGGCAGGACCTTCAACACATTCCGCACGCTGGAGCTGCGTAAGACCCCGTCCTTATATGATACAACCACAATTTAAAATCACCACGCAGATAAAACCGCAGGAAGAAGCTAGTATCTAGTACCATAACTATATTTTAATGTGTTAAAGCAGTTTTAGTTGATGTTAAAATAAAAAAAATTAGTAAACGCAACGTAACATTCTATGTCACAATGTGACTTGCATATTTCTTATATAACCGATTTTTACAGGTTTTACTATAAACTTTTTCACACGTAAAGGACGTTCAAAAACGTTTGAACTATTACTAATCTAGACCGAAATACCCAAAGCTATCAGTTACGTATAGCCTAGCTTAAGCTCATATAAGTGATTAGTAAGTTACGCTTCAAATGCTTTAACGCAGTGATTGTCTACAAATGACAACGCTTTGATGATAAGCCGTTGCTAACGGTTAGCCGATAATTATGACATCAAATTACCATATCATTAATTATAGCCCAGACTTTTATGTCAATATTAGATATTTATGAGGTTTCTGGTTCTCAAGCTTAAAGAGACTTTAATGTATCCTCCTATTACATCAGTCTTGTAGAAGAGATACCACATTTTAGGTTCTAAAACATCAAGAATATTGTTTACAGCTAATGCTGACGTCGTCAGGGACGTCAGTGTGGAAGTGATTGTATCGAACAAGACACTGCCCGAAGTGAACGTCACTTGGATACCACCAGAGAACCCCAACGGATTCGTGGTGGCCTACAACGTCCATCACTCCCGTATCGAAGATAACATTCAGGTTGATATCTGTTTTATACGATTGATTTCTTTGACTGCGTAAGACTGATTACTGAGAGATTTTATTTCAGCGCTTTTAGTAATTTGACATATTACCTTTCTATTTCATCAGCATTGTGCTATTATATGTAGTCATTTGTTGTCATGTCATTTCATTTTATGTCATATTTCTATCATGTAAGAATACCATTGCCATATATTTCGAAGGGTCTAGTTAGTTGTATAACTGCCTCCGTAGCCTAGTGGTATAGGCGTTTGCTTTAGAAACCGGAGGTCGTGGGTTCGAATCCTGCGGGGACTCAACAAATTTGTTGTTTCCTAGTTGGTTAGGACAATTTGGGCCGATCACCCAATTGTCTGAAAAGTAAGATGATCCATGCGTCGGATGGGCATGTAAAAAGTCGGTCCTCCCACCAACCCGCATTGGACCAGCGTGGTGGGATATGGTTCAAAACCCCTAATGGATAGGGGTGAATTAGGGAGGTCTATGTCCAGCAGTGGACTATCAAAGGCTGATGGTGATGAGTTAGTTGTATAGTACTTAATATCGTATCAGGCGCAGGACGTGGGGCTGCAGAGCTGCATCACGACGAGCGACTACGAGGCGAGCGGGCACAGCTACCTGCTGCGCAACCTGGCGCCCGGCAACTACAGCGTGCGCATCACGCCGCTCACGGTGGGCGGCGCGGGCAACGTCTCCGCCGACGTCTACGTCTTCATACCGGTGAGACGATCCTTGCTTTTAGTTTTAACTACTGCCACACCAGCGGTGTGTTAGTGGTAAATGTCTCCATGAAGCAATCGCTTGGGTCGCAGTCCTACAGAGTGAGCCAACAATAATGTTGAATCTGTAATCTATACGACTTCTTGTTTGGTTACACATAAATCTATTTTTGTCTTAATCTTAATGGCAGACTCTGCTATGTAATATAAGATTTCGTCGAATGTAATGTAGGCACCATCGAAATCGATTTCGACCTTCAACAACAACTTGCTTAGGAGCGTCGCGGCGAGACGGGCTACCTGTGGCTGTGGGGCGTGGCGGCGGGCGCGCTGCTGGTGGTGGCGGTGGGCTGCGGCGCCTGGTACGCGCGCCGCGCGCTGCCCTCGCCGGAGGGCAACAAGCTCTTCGCCACCGTCAACCCCGAGTACGTGTCCACGGTGTACGTGCCCGACGAGTGGGAGCTGCCGCGCTCCTCCATCGAGTTCATCCGCGAGCTGGGCCAGGGCTCCTTCGGAATGGTGAATATGCTCCGTTCATACCTTTACGAACTGCGGTGCAGTTTATATTATTAATAAGGTTACAAAGTTAGCTACCTACTAAGTTTATATTTATTTTATAGGACTAGGTTACATGATAATATTTATTTAAAGTCATATCCAAAGTAACAAATAAAACAAAAATATTTTACAAAATTAAAAAAAAATTCAGTTCAATCGTAATAGCAAATATTAAATATTACACTGGGAGAACTGGACGTAACATCTGAAAACATTTGGTTTCTAACGCCTACGGAACTAGGCTACGGAAGTGGCTATTATTATAATCTCGTTATTGAATCGGAAATATTTTTTTATATTGTTAGAAAAATAAATTCGCGCTTAATTGGGCTATGAATCCTTAACACTTATAGCAGTTCAATTACTTGAAACGGTCATTAAACTTTTATTTTTCTTGAGTGTATAGAATAGATATATAGAATAGAATTAAGCTCATAAGGTTTAAAACTTAACAAATAGTCATATTAAATTTTTGTGTATACAAATATTATTGAATATTCAACCTCATTATCGTTCCTTCGTATTTCAGGTATACGAGGGCTTAGCTAAGAACATCGAGAAAGGCAAACCGGAAACTCGGTGCGCTGTGAAAACTGTCAATGAGCACGCTACTGACAGGTATTACTTGAATTCGTTATCAAATAGTACACACACTATAATTAAATTAGATTGGAATCGGAGTAAACAAGGGAAGCTAAAAATAATGGTGGCAGGGAGCGCATCGAGTTCCTGAACGAGGCGTCGGTGATGAAGGCGTTCGACACGCACCACGTGGTGCGGCTGCTGGGCGTGGTGTCGCGCGGGCAGCCCACGCTCGTGGTCATGGAGCTCATGGAGTGCGGCGACCTCAAGACCTACCTGCGCTCGCACCGCCCCGACGCCGACTCCTCGCTGCCACGCAAGGACGACGCCGCGCCGCCCACGCTGCAGAACATACTGCAGGTGCAATACACTTATTGTTTTTTGAAGCTCACAATTTCACGTGTTCGTTCGTGTCCTGTGTTCTCCTGTTGACTAAAAAGTCGACGACTATATAAACGAAAAGTCACATTATCTATATTACAGCCGTATAAGATACAAAATTGATGTATACGTACATGTAGCTTATGGCAAGAAAGTGACGTATGGCGTCGTTTTAATAGATCGCTCGAAACTGAAGTATGATGTTAATTCGTTGGTACAGATTAAATTGTCATTCAGTGGTTTTACACGCAGTGCAACGATAATGAAACCTTTGACTTAACACCCGTCCGTGCGCACGGTCAGATGGCGATCGAGATAGCGGACGGCATGGCGTACCTGGCGGCCAAGAAGTACGTGCACCGCGACCTGGCGGCGCGCAACTGCATGGTGGCCGGGGACCTCACCGTCAAGGTGGGCGACTTCGGCATGACCAGGGACATCTACGAGACCGACTACTACCGCAAGGGCACCAAGGGGCTGCTGCCCGTGCGCTGGATGAGCCCGGAGAGCCTCAAGGACGGCGTGAGTATCTAATTCAGTCCAACGTACTATCTATGTGTACACGTTTTTATTAAAGTTACTTCTTAATATTAAGACGAAAAGTGTATATAGTTTAACGTTAACAAGTATTTTTAACAAAACACAGAAAGAAATATAAACTAATTGGTGTATAATAAAAAAAACTTGTCGGTGTTTTATATAGAGTAATGAAAAATGACTTAATGATTTGCAGGTGTTTTCGAGTAACAGCGACGTGTGGAGTTACGGTGTCGTGTTATGGGAAATGGCGACACTCGCAATGCAACCTTATCAGGTGCGTACCGCTCGCTTAGATGCTAGATCTGAGTGGCCCAAGGTATAATGCAATCACAAACGAGATGCGCTCCGGCAGGGCCTGTCGAACGAGCAGGTGGTGCGCTACGTGGTGGAGGGCGGCGTGATGGAGCGGCCGGAGCACTGCCCCGACCGGCTGTACGAGCTGATGCGCGCCTGCTGGTCGCACCGCGCGCACAACCGCCCCTCCTTCCTGCAGCTAGTGGCCGACCTGGCGCCCAACGCGCAGCCCTACTTCCGGCAGCGCTCCTTCTTCCACTCGCCGCAGGGCCAGGAGATGTACGCGCTGCAGCGCACCGCCATCGGTGAGCCACTGTCTCCTTCTCTTTCTCTTTCTCTTTAGCTCTACTTCCTTCTTCATCGCCCCTCCCACACGGGACTAACACGCGACCATACTTTGGAAGTGGGTAGCGGGACGACGCTCTTATACGGTGACTTTGTTGGTCGACTACTTTGATATAGTTTTTTCTTGATTAGTTTGTAGTACTTATTTTCAATACAAAAATAAACCTTCCCACTGCTGTGAAACATGTGTAACAAAAAATACAGACATGGTGGTCATCACGAATTGTTAATCAGTAACACGCCTCTTGGCTAACTACTGTAATCGAGTCAGATCGTCAATTGACTTAACCTATTTTATACCTTTATCTATTCTCATAATGGTGTACAATGTACATAACTACTAAATGTTTTCACAATATACGTGTTGCACATATTAACTAACAAATGGGTAGTAGACATAAATAACAATAGTCAAATACTTCTTTGTATTGAGGGAAAAAATTATATACCTTTTAGCTGCTATTACGAGTTTGGTGTATGTAGAATAAGACTACGATATTTCCTCCCTTCTACTAGTCAGTAGAAATTGACCTCAATTTCATTTTTTTAGTACCTTTCCGAATAGGTTTCACGTCAGAAAATTATATTTTTCATCCACCGGCATCAATGAAAATTTTCCCAATAAAAGAAATATTAAGTGCACAATGTACTCCTTAATCAGGGGAGTTGGGTAAAACTTGTGTTTTTGGTACATTTCAGTAAATGATAACAGCAAAGCACAAAATAAAAATCTAATACCGATAGACAGTTTAAGAGGATGAAATTGGGGACTGTTTCATTGTTCGTACGGCATTGCGAGTCAAAGAGGCGTAAAGCCGAGCCGACGACGACGCGCTGTAGAGACCGCCGATGATCGCCCACGGTACGAGCACTTGTTATCATTTCCTGAGTGGCCAAAGACCGTGTAGATTGTGCGTAGAACGTAGTTTGTACCGTACCGGAGATTAGATGTCGTTGCATTACTTTACTAAAAATAAACGTACCGTTGTAGATTTAACGTAGTCGGTAGATGTGTAGTATGTCAAAGCGAAATTCAAATCTAAATCAAAGTCCAAAGTGAAATTATGATGGCGGTAAAACGCATGGTAAGGCCATTGGTCAAATGAAGCATGGCGATTGGCGTTTGGTGACGAAGCCAATCGGAATGGTTATCGCTTTAGCGCTATTAGAATTTGTCAATTTCTGTGTTTATATAAATTCTACCTCTATTTATATCTTGTGGAGTAGCTTAAAGTATGATATTAGTAGTAATGTTGATGGATAGCGGACGATTTTGATTGTTAAAGATAGTTTCATATGTTGGTCGTGGTAAATAGTTATTGTACTTTGCAGTTTGGGTTGGTGCCGATTAGATTAGATATGTACCGTAGCATTAGCGTATTTAGAATTAGGCGTGTCATAGCTGGTTCGGTAGTCAGTTTATTCGTAGTTAAAATTTAGGCAAGTATAAGTAATTTAAGGAAAGGAATTGATGTTTTAATAAACCCTGGACATAATGTTTATCAACTGTTGTATATCTGAAAACTTTAAAAGGTATTTGAAATATAACCTTTGTGATATACTATCGGTTATTCAATGTAGATGGCATTGTACCAAACCACGCAACGCAAACGTTTTACTACAAAACATTAGAAATATATTATTTACCCGTACAAATATTAACACGTCGTTCGCGTTGGGTGTGGCGCAGACGAGGAGCAGGAGTCGGCGGAGGTGAACGTGGGCGCGGTGGCCACCGGCTCCGGCTCCAACCTGTTCGGCGTGTCGGGGCGGCTGGCGTCGTGGGTGCGCGAGCTGTCGTCGCTGCGCTCGCGGGGCGAGGACGACGCGGCCGCGGAGCCGCTGCAGCCCGCGCGCCCCCCCAAGGGGCCCAACGGGGTGCTCCGCGAGAGGCCCGACGACACCACCGGCTGCTAGTGCCGCCCCCCACCGACCCTCGCCTCTATCTACCTCAGGCCGGCCGACGCCGCCCTCCTAGTTGTAAGCGTAGCTAGTGGAATCTTCGCGACCTTATTTATTACCTTCCGATTAAACCGACACCCCCCCAACCCCTTCGTTACGCTGCCTCTCCCCTACCTGCCCCGCGCACCGTGCCGTCGCTCTCACTATGTGTATAGTAAGCTTATTTTTTAACGTCCCGCGATCGACGGCACGGCATGCTTTGTATTGCTTTTAACAGACTGCTCGCCGCCGTATTTAATCGATATTACTTTTTCTCTGTGACTCAAGATATTGACTAAAATCATTGACATTTAACACGATATTTATATACGACAATGATTTTATTTGATGTTACAATTGTGACCTTTTTTATAAATACTAAGACTGATATGACTTTACCCAGTTGTTTTTAAAAATAAATTAAACGCATATTTATACAACTCTTAAATGAACCATTGACACAGGCGGCGACTCACTCTTCCCACAATAATCTTCCTTACGAGGTAGCGGCGATCCCATTGTCAAAAGTATTTTTTCAATCTAATATCAGGGAGATACGTTCGTGCCGAAGCTATATCGAGTCGATGAATTCGACGTGAATCCTATATAGTTTACCTCAGTAATATAGTTGTATCAATGTCATATATGACGCAGCCTATTATCGTTAAGTTTACAATGTAAGATGTAAAGTGTGTATAGTTACGTTACATAGTTAAGATCGTGTACAAATTATTTTTTATCGATAAATTAATAATCTACCGGTAACCACGTGGACCGGTGACGAATTCGTCGATGGTTATTGTTGTAAGCGCTCGCTGCCCTTTGTGCGCGTATCATGAATTCGCCACTAGTCCGCTCTATGTTGCGATGTAACATAAATATGTACATTTATAATACTCATTATCCCGTTTATCGATATAGAACGTCACTAATACGCGTACGTTTATTATTATTACTTAATGTTACCCGTAACATTACACGAAGCTGAGAACATTTTTTTAATGTTCCCTAATAATTGTTTACAAAGATTATATTGTTAGAGATATAATTCGATTGTATTCATATCGAAATTGTTCCCGTATAAAGATTTCATTATGAAACAATGTGTTCCGTATCAATTATAACGCAATAGTTAATGTACCATTGTTGTTACATAGTTGTATTATAATTATTTTAGTATGAAATAACTATACTCTATAGCCAAAGTCTAGCTAATTTGCAAGACCAATGTATATAGTTGACCAGTGGACTCGCGATTGTATGACGAAGCTAAAAATTAAAGGAAGAAAAAAAAAACACTAGCGTTAATTCTATTTATTATTTTTGAAGTTATCGTGATCTTTGTTGAAACTTAATTAACGTGAATAGTGCAAAATGGCTACACATAAACTGCAAGCGTTTATTACCATGTTGTACGAAACATTTATGTGTTTCACCGTTGTATATTTTCGTATCGGACATTTTTATACATTTCGACGCATCCGCCGACAGCGCCGCGGTCCAACAACGAATAGAGGAAGTAATGTTAAAAGAGTTTATAATTTTTTTAAATCGCTTAAGCAGCATCGCGTCGCCGTCGGTGTATGCCGTCGAGGCAAGTAAGTTTACCTGTAACGCTGTTTAATCATAACGATGATGTAATATTATACAAAGGAAAATGGACTTTTCTTAACATTTATATTAAATATACGCTAGCTACATAATAGACAAACATGTTACATTAATATAGCCAACCAAAGTGTCTCCAATTCCGTACATTAGACCCGCCACTCCGCTAAGGTCGGGGGTCTAATGAAATTGATAATTGTAATGTTATTGTCGTATAAGGGTATAAACGAGTGCCTTCAATAATCCAGCCTTCGACGGAATGCAGGATTGACGATTGTGTGGGGGACGGCACGAAGCGACCGGAGTACTGTGGCGTTCACGTATCCTAGTTCCACGGGCTGGAATTGCATTGTATCCACCGTAACCAAGTTCCGTTTAACGAGCAGAATCATGTATCACGTTGCATCATAGACGTAAATGTATGTATAAAGATGTTTAAATCTTTCGCAGTACCGCAAGCCTCTGATGTCAAGGACCATAAAACGTCCCATTTGGCCATGCCGATGTGTTTGTACGAGCCGATGGCACGCTGCATACCTTTCAATTGTCTTCCCACGTTCGGATAGGAAACGGGCTACCGTTTTCTATCTAATATCCATATGAATAAAAAATGTATATACTTTAGTAATACTTTTTACAAACGTTATAACAATTGACGCAAAATTAATTTACACTGGATGTTTAACTAGAACTGTTATAATTAACTTATAAGTATAGGGAATTCTTTTCCCGAATACTTATAATTATGGGAATGCAATTCAAAACCTTTGATTAAAAAGAAAAAGTAAATTTTCGGGATAATTTTAACGTGACGTGCCATCGGCCTCGACATGACGGGGAGGTGCGTGTCGAGAGTGGTTTGTTTGTATTAAAGTTGAGAAGCGAATGTATTGCATTGTGAGAAAGCAAAGCAGAAGAGAGAGCAATGAGCGAGCTGAAGGTCGCCCTCGTAGTGCAGCTCCGGGGCCCGGCTTGGGGCCTCGCACAACGTTGCCTCCACACACAGCGTTCCCTGGGTGCTTCAATTGTTCACATTCGTTGTTTACGCTCTATTCTCTATCAGTATTTACTATTTATTGTGATTTTTTTTCCACATAGTAAGGCAGTTACGTTACCTCATTCTTAGTAATTATGTTATATCGTAAATTATTATTGACTGATAAAATAATTTCCAAATGATGTGTTCCTCGTGTGATTTGTGTGAGTGATTATTGTATATGAAGTGTCGGGGTAGCGTTGTGCTTTATGCTCAATTTAGATACAATTTCACCAAACGATTGAGATAGTGTATAATTTTTATATTTAATTTAACGAGAACCGAGTACCTATTAATAATAATTTTAATATTTATATTAATAAAAAGTTACAAAAATTAACGAAGTATACTTTTGAATATCAATGTAACCTATAAATACCCTTTGTGTTAATTTATTTTATACCAAGTTAAAAACGAGGTCTATAAATATCTCAGAATAAAATTGATTTTTAAATTTTAAGAGTTTTTAATTCATATCAAGGAAATGAGTATATTATTTCCAACTTAGTTGTCTAAATCTCAACTTTCTCAGGTCTAACACCTTTGGAGTGACATTCGTTGGTAAACTACAACTACAAGGATCATTGCTTGTGTAAAGTTTCAATAAACAAGCCAATTTGAAACATCCCACTTCGCCATTGTCCTTCAATCTCTTTAATTCATTTATATAATGGGTCGGTAGATTTTGTTCAATGGCACCGCCAACTATGACATTCTTCAAAGTGCGAGAGGGCCAACGCTCAACCGGAACAGTATCATTGTCACCTCGGGGTAACGGGTTCACTTTCTGTATGTAAACCCGACAAGTGAAGGCACCTTTATGCGGAGTATTAATCTGCATGGATTTCACGTAGTATTTTTTTGTGTCAACACCTTCTTGGCTGTTAGAATCAAATATAACGTTACTATAAATCTTCGTTTAAAATTTATTTTTACGAAAAAATACTTGCTTGTCAAGAGTAATCCTGTCCTTTACATCAACTCTCCAAATTACTCCCCAAACATGTCCATTCGCAGTTGGCACTATTGTGGGTTGTGGTCCACCCCAGAACTTTGAATATCGAATGACGTCTAACCTGTAGTTCTGTTATTGAGTTAATTTAAAATTTAATTAGTACAGCTTAAACAAGAAGAGATTACCAGGAACTAAAACTTACATCTAAGCGTCCAATAGAAAGAAGTTCAGTTTTAATATTCAGAAGACTAATTCTCAATGATGACATATTACTTCCATATGAGAAGAATAAAAATTTTCTGTCTGCAGTGGACATATTACAGCATAATTTTATATATACATCAATATTGGTATAAAATAAAATGCCAAAATATGTTTTGTCATTTATTTCTTCTTTATGCTATATAACTTCAAAGAAGTTTTAATAAATATGTATCCATTTATTAATTAATTATGTATTTACACTCCTTTAAATACAATTCAATTTTAAAGCCGCAAAATTATTTTCAGCTAGATAAATTTAATTTTTCTATCATTTTTGGGGATGCATTTTGACCATTGTTTGGGATTTTTTTCAACTTTTCAATATATTCATCTGGTAGTTGGCACTCATTCGCACCAATTAGAATGCAGTTAAGGTAAGTAATAGATGGCCTTCTCTCAGTTGGTAATTCTTCATTCTCCATTTGGGGAGGAGGGTTTATGGTTTGTTGATATGTACGACACTCTAAATTATCCCCTCCTGGTGTGTTGATGGTTACAGTTTTAGGAAAGTACCATTTAGTCTCAACACCTTCTTGCCTGAAAATATTTATTTTTTAAATTAATTAATAAATTTTGCAACAGAGTTGGTTTTTGCTAACAAGCAATAATCTGTAAGCACTATAATATTCAACTTATAGTCAGCAATAATCTGCAAATCTGCTATCATGTGCATGTTTCTTGTCATACTTTGTGAACTTTGACTTTGACTTTGATCATCATCAACAGAATCTGCACATATTAGCTCTTTTTGCACTAATTAAAGAAAGTTAAGCAACCATACCAATCTAAACCTTTAAGGTCATCGATATGCAGCCTCCATACAGCTCCCCATATATGATGACCCTTAATAGGCACTATAGTTGCAGATGCCCCTCTCCAATGGTCAGAATACTTAATAAAATTAAGTTGGTGATCCTAAACAATTAATTATATAAAACTAATAAAATAATGTGTTTTATTTGGTTAATATTTTGAGGACCGTGCTAATGAAAACTAAATTAAATAAAAAATTTAAGTTGGAAGTAGAGTTTCATGATTATACAGTCCCTTCGGAAACATTTTAATACAAAAAACTATCTACATAAATAGTAATGAGAACGTTTGTCAAGTATAAAATATATTTGAGGGAAATTTAAGGACTGATAACACATTATCAGTACTTACATCCAGCCGGCCGATACCTAAAAATGTTGCCGATGGGTTATTAATGTGAATTCTCTTTTTTAACAAGTTACTGCCATAAGCAAAATAGAGGAATGTGTCTTTAATTCCAGCAGCCATTATTATAAATTATTACTAATTTTATGGCTTCATCATACTACTTTATCTACTGATGACGTATGTTAAATTGTGTTAACTGTCAGACGTAGGGTTACTCGCTCCGGTACAAGTAAATTCGAGATAGGCTTGTCATAAATAATTCGATACATCGATAAATTGAAATGCTCATACTAGTAATATAAGAATATTGAACTGAATTAGGTTAAATAATTTATTTTAATATAGCGATACATAAAAATTTTCATTAATGAAGTAATACCATTAATTTCGAAACGATACCGTTTGAAAAGAATCTATATTATATTGCGATTTCGATTTCTATGTACGAGTCCATACTCGATACTTTTTTTTCGATACCAAATACTTTAAGCATCAGAATAAGTCTCTCGATAATAATAAATATAAAAAGTCCTAATAAAATATAATTCATGCAGAATCAAAGGAAACTAAGCGAATATAACTTTACATTTTTATTATAGAAGCAATCTCAACAAACATATTTAGAAAACGTTAAATTCCTCTAAATGGGCTCTCGCTCTAATGAACGCCACCTCAAGCGCACTGCATGGCCCTTTATTTGGGCAATCTTACACGACCGAATTCTTTGCTTATGTAATTCGTTATACTGTTCATTTTATAATTTTAGTAAATCTTAGTTGTTAATTTGCCCGATTTGTCAAAAAAATAGATTAAACATTATTTAAACAACTAATATTGAAAACTTTATTCATATGAGTAAGTATCGATTCTTTGAAGATACTTAAATAAGTAGTATCGCAAAATGGTAGAAGTAATAGTTTAACGAAGTTGGTATTTACATCGAATAGGTAGGGGAATATCCAAAAATAGAAACATAAGTTCATAACAGAATGCTGGTGCCCTAAGATAGGTAGAGAACCAGTCCGGAACTTTATCAGAAATTGATATAGGAAAATCATAATCGGCAGTATTAAAAGGCAATTGAAAAATCTATAAGTACTGTGATTTTGGTACTTTCCATACCCACTTTTATATCATCAGTTACTTAATGCAGCGTTCGCACTATGATCACATCTTAATTTAGATTGAAAAGAGTATCAATTTATGTATTTATATAAAATGCATCACAAATGGCCTTAAAGCTATATATCTCTGAAGATACCGTGATCAGTCATTTCAAAAACAAGATCTTATATATATATATATGGATATGATTACCTTTACATTAAATATAAGTTTGCATTTGTACTTTCGCTACAAACCTATTTAAAGATTAACAACGGTCATAATTAATAATTTCGAGTCATATGTCGAGTGCCAGTCGTTCTTTCTCGTCGAGCTTACTTTTTATATAAGCCTTTCTTGCCTCTTCAATGTCGCTTCTTATCATGTGATTGTTATGTTCTATAAAACGTCGTGCGATACACATAACTTGACATGCTTAATATGTCGCAGGTAGGTGTTATTCGGGTTAATCGGTTATTTTTATATCGAGTTAGAGGTGCTTATAGGTATTGGTAAAAAGACGAGATGAACAACTGTTTTTTGATATCTCATTGTTGGTTACAAAATGCCGCTTAACCCCATGATAACAAGGACGCGGGGCTATTTTCGGTTACATTAGGTACACTTTTACTAGGTATAGTGTTAATCAAAATTAAGCATTGATAACAATGCGCACACTTAAAAGTTACGACATTAACATAACATATAAACTGTATAGTAAAAGAATAATTATATTTTAAATCGCAGCGGTAAAGATTTAGAATCCAAAAATCTAGGGTTGCTAACAATACCGATTATACAAGAATAGTAAAAGCATCCACAAATACTGACAAATAGGCCGTGTAAGAATTAGAAACTGAAAAAGTAAAACTAAAACATTTGGTTCACCTGTTTATTCCAGCAACAACAATTAATTATCTATCGGGGTAGTACCAAGTAAATAACTTGGCTATAAACTCTTACACACTCTTAAACACTCTTGAGCTGCCATGCTTTCCAATACAATATTGAACAGTAGCATAAATTTTCAGCAACCGTCGATCGATAGCTTTAAAATGCTCCTCAGTAGCTAACTTATGGCCTTGGTAGCCAGACAGAAGCTTAATAGTGTCAGACAGACTTCCGCCAGACACCATTTCTAAATTTTGCCATGTAGATGCCGACAACCTAAAGAGAAAATAAAACCAGTAATAACGTCAAACATTGGAGTCAGATCCGATTCATTTCAATACAAGTAAATGAGCGTGCATACTCAACGTAATATAGTTTTAATACCAAGTACTTTTAGCATCGAAAAAATACGATAGTAAAGGGTATTAAGTGAGTAATTAAAAGAAGTAGTTGGTATCGAATCAAACTTTTTTAAATTTTTGTAAAAAATGTAATTTGATACGTCATGTCACTTTTTCCGCAGGAGAAAGTTACCTTTATTGAAGTTATGAAAAAGTATCAGTAGTACGATCCATTCACAGGTGTGATTAGATATTGTAGAACCTTCACAAACATTTCAATACAAAGGTATTTAAACGTAGTGGTGTCTATCAACAATTATATATAAAAAAACCTTTCTTCCAACATAATAATAATAATGAATGTAACACAGGTATTTCGTTGTTTTTTGTTTTTCATAATATTGAAACTCTAAAAAGTATAAATTCAAAGCATAGTTATTATACTGAATTTGAAGGTTTCTCACATGCAACATTGATATAATGGTGCCAAAATATCCAGCTCATCTATTGTGGGATTTCCCAAACCTTTTCCGTTATCAAGCAACAATATCTGATCCTTATACACTTCATAGCGATGTCTGTCACCATTTTGTATAAGAAAATCGAAAATAGAGACATCAATAAGGTTGAGAATTCGCTTCAAACTCAGAGATCCGCTGACTTTCCTAAAAAAATCGCAAAGGAAAAAATATCAATATGACAACAAAACTAACAGAGAGAAGTGTTGAAAACTTGAAGCAAATTTTTACATTATTTATTACAATATTGTTAGTGACAAGGGTAATTTTAGCCAGGGTTGCTGTTGTTAACAATACATATGTTAAATATATAAAATAAAATAAATTATATGAATATAACAGAAAAGCATCACATGCATAACTGTAGCTAAATAAATTAACAAAATATATATATACAAGCAAAAATAACTTGTGTTTGCCTGAGAAGTTACACTTACAAGTAATTTTAAAAGTTCTACAAACTACTTGAACAGTGTCAAACTTGTGGACTAATTTGATAGTGACATAAATAACAGCATTCAACTTCCTGCTTCATCCTTATCTTCTCAACTTTGTAAACATTTTATAAAGTAATGTAACTGCAAGAAAGTATAGTATATTTCAAGGACGAGTTAATCCAAAATAAAAAATTATAAAGAGTTTAGAATGTTATAAAACCAATAAAATTTTTATGTTATATATCTTAGGTTGTGAATATTGACAATTTCTTATTATATAAATTCATCCATTTTTTATAATTGAAAATTTTATGTAAACAATAGAATGAGAAGTAGCTATTAAAAATAAATGAGAATGGTACATATTAGTAAGCATAACACACATTCCATTACAGGCAGCTTGAAAGGGAACAAAAAATATTAATAAAAGATTAACAATAGATTCTTATAGAAACCAGTAGAAGCAGCAAAGCATTATAATGATTTTACTTTAATTTAGTTAATTAGAAATAATTAATATTACCAAAAGTACTTACTTACAAAATTCATTATCTCTTTCCCATTCCATTTTTTTTGTAGTATATGAACGTCTCCAAGGAGACTTGTGCACCTTGAACTGTTTATCCAAGTACAAGATGGCAGCTCCCTCAATTTCTCCATTCTTGTCAGGACACACGGTTTCATTTCTTTTGCAATAAAAACATTTTCCAAATATACATACTTCACCATTCCCTAAAATTAAACTAAAGCTTGTTAGAATAATTAACTGAAAGAAAGGAAAGAATAATAAACTTAACAGAAAGACATACTTAAGAACATATAATTAAAACAATGTTATGCATAGCAGTGTTATACTATTTTATGTCTAGGATCTTTTTAATTTACTGTTGTCGAGTGTGTTATCACTAAATAAAAATCTTTAATAAGAACACTATGTATGATGTCAACACAAACGCACTTACGATCCTTCAGATAAAATAACAGGAAAACGTCTACGAAAACACAACCATCAGAAAATATGCAACCAAGAACATAATAATTCTGCAGATATAATATAAATTAAAAACATTAGCAAATACACAGCAACAATACAAGTATAAAAAAAAGTGAAAGTCTTTAAAATGAAGAAGTGTCTAAATAAGTGACACTTTGTGCCTTAAGTTATTTACATCCAGACAGGGGCTTAACATTAATGGAGAAAACTAATTCCTAAATATGTTTAAAGATTAATCATATTGAAGAAAAATCATATTGTGAGACAAAACAAATAACAAAATATGGAATGATATTGTAGAAAGACCAATAAAGATGTTGATAATCAGCTGAAACTTTCTTCTTTTGTAGATAAAATTGAGTCATTACCATTTTTGACCATAGTTTTCTTGAGACCCAATGTTGCTTTTGGTAAAACATCTTTATCAATATGAATTTTTCTAATAACAGAAGGGGCAATCCATTGGAAGTTCAGCACCATGGCTAAATAATATGCAAAGACTTCAGAGTTATGTCTGTCATAGCCAGCATAAATATGACCTTTTATGACATCATCCAAACTGTATCTTTTTGGTTTGAAGTAAAGTTTTTGTTTTCCCTGTAAAAATAAATAAATAATTCATTTTAACATTTATTCAAAAACACAGTGGCAACTATGAATTAAAACATGTTTTCGTGTGTTAGACATCCCAATTACAACATTCTTTATATTCTTGATTTGTATGAATATTAAATTACTACATTTAAGTTCATGATTAATAAAAACTATTTTCTACATGTAAATAAATCCTCCATTAAATAAAACATTCTTTAGTGTTTTGTAGTTGTATTCTATTCTAAAAATAAAACAACTGGAAATTTCATGACAGTTACTACCTCCAATAAGAGCAAAAGTTTGAGCTGAGTTCCTTTAGGTGCATTATCCACAAGAGCTATCTGTGTGTTTTGAATTGCATGTAGAATTTGCCCAGGTGCTCCATCTCTATGGGGAAACAGTGATTCATCGCTGACCCACTGGAATGAAACAATTTTTCATTATTTTAATAATAGTTTAAAGTAGGAACTAATTGACAGAGTGTGTCTTTTTATGTAATATACTGTAAAATATATAAGATACAGGAGGTGGTAGGTCTCCTTTTACAGGAGGACTTTTGGGATGGTACCACAAACACTACTGCAGTGCTGGCTTGAAGTGCACTATAGACAGCGTATTTGAGTAAACGAGACATAGCAGCCACTTTCCATCAGATGGCCCGACTGTTTGTCTGCTTTCTTTGCAATAAGAAAAAAACGTAAATCGAAATTTTACGTATGTTATCGTGTTTATTGTACATATTTAAATTTTCAGTTTCCAGATCTTAATTACAATGGAAAGCCCTCTTCAATAATTCAATAAAGTGTAGTATTCATGTAAACAAAAGAAATAATAATAAATCCAAATTGTCTATCACTACATAGTATAAACAAAGTCAATTTCTTTGTCCCTATTTTCCCATGTATACTTAAATCTTTCAAACTATGCAACGGATTTTGATGTGGTTATTTTAATAGATAGAGTGAATGAAGGGGAAGGTTTATATGTATAACACATACTTAATATTTTAGGTATATTTTCTGTCAACAAAGATCCCATGCGAGCAGGGGCAGGTCACTAGTTACTGTATAAAATATTAAATTATGGATCAAAATGCCTTAAAATAATTTGCTGCATTAGTTTATTAACATATTTAAGACCTGGATGGAGCTTAAATTGAAAATATATATTTAATTTGATTTTGCTAATGGTAGCAGCTGGGAACAATATTGATATTATGTATATAAAAAAATACTGCCTAGTTCCTATTGTTGTTCATCTCTGGGGCAACTTGATTTTCTAGACCTCTAATAAGACTAAACTCACCATGTTTATGAAAGTAAATTGTTTAAAGGTTATAAAGAAAATATTACATAATTTGAAGTGTAATAATCCTATAAGGTTGTATGTTGATAAGTCTAAAAATTTGCTGTGATCATGGTCTCTTTCAATGACTACTTACTACAGATTCAATGTTTGCCTACAAAGCACTTAGTTTGTTGAAGTTAAACAAACTAAGTGCTATGGCTATTAAAAGTTATATAACGTTATATTTTATAGATAATACTTACATTTTCAGTTTCATGCCAAACATCTTTAGAGTTTAAAGTTGCGCTTGAATTAAATAAACTCACTAGCCTTTTCTGTTTGTCAAAGAACTTTGTATTTTTATTTTTGTACTGTATTGGTAAATAATTGAAGTAGGTGTAAATGTCTTTAAAGACACTTGGGCCTAAATCAAATTTTATATTTGGTACCACGTAAGGCGACGGTTTTTTGCCTGTTGTATTAAGTGTGTAAAAGAAATATATATTTAGAGCAACAAGCAATAGAAGAAATAAAGAAAAACCAAACGCATAGTTTAGAGACATAATGTGCATTTAAATAAATATTTCATGATATTATAGTGAAAATATTATATGATTTAAATATGCTTTACATTGAAATAATATGTGCATGAGAATTTGTTAATACATTAAGTAAGCATTTTACTATTATTTTCATATTGTACGATTACTTAATACAAGTAACTCATGTCGAACAGTTTTATTGGGAAAATATTATTTGTAATATTATTTACAGAAGATATTTCTGTCGTTGACGTTTAAATGTCAAAATTTAACAGACACTTCCTAATTTTTTTAATTCTATACATTATAGATCTATTATATACACATCTAAGATATTACTAATCTAAAATTTTATTATAATAAAAAAATATTTTAACGATTCCACTAAGAAATAAAATTAGAGCATATAGTATTAAAATGAATATAAGGGGGCAAATTGCGTACTTGCTGTACAGTGCCAAATAGTATAGTGTTCTTATTAGCGTTCTGTCACCTCTCATGTCAATTTAAATTCACTGAATGGAATTCATCGTATTATGATAAATATATTTGCTGTATAGACTATAGGTTATAGCGACGTTATTTGCTTTATATACTCTCTAAAATCTTATGAAAATGTTAATAATTATAAGTAGACCTTTTTTTTATAAACTGAAGGGTGTAGATTCGAATCTTCCGGTGAAATCTTGGTTGTTCAGAACAATTGATTTAAAAAGCGGACCTGGTTGTCAAAGCTACCTTTAGCAGTCGTCATAGGACTGAAGTGCCTTAATTCAATTGCCCTCCGTAGCCTTGTGGTATGGGTGTGTGCTTTAGAAACTGAAGGAGACTCAACAAATTTTCATCGTTGATTTTTAGTTGGTTAGGGCAATTTGGGCCGATCACACAAGTGTCACACAAATGTAATATGATCCATGCGTCTGATGGGCATGTAAAAATTCGGTCCTGCGCCTTATCTCTCTTCGGTCGTGTTGTTTATCCGTCCCATCGGGCTTCGAGAGTATAAAGGAACAGGAAGTGCACCTGTGCTTTCGCGTACACTTATGCTCTATAATGTCTCCTGCGTAGTCGGCTGATCTCTAATATATATCGGCCGCCGTAATCGACTTGAGAACATTAATATTAATTTAACTGACTTATAAATCATCCATCGAATGCAGTTTAACTTTTACGTTAAATAGATCATATGCTAGAAGGCTGCGCAAGCATGTCGTTAACTTTGAGTAGTAGCTTGTGTTGTTTTTTTTTGTTTTGTCCTATAGCGATAAGCGAGTGTTGCACTTTTATATTGATGATATTTAAATTTGAATTTGTTTTGTTCTGTTTATGTGTTATATGCTGAGCTATTATACAATTAAATTTTTCTTTATTTAAAAATATTATAAAATGAACATTTAAATACATTAGCATTAGGATATAAATTGTAATTACCATAGGTATAAACATATTTTTATAAACTGTCAATATAGATATTAAATTAGATTTTAGCCTGCTTAATTATTCTATTCTTGTATCTGTGGACTCTCTTATGTATATAGTTTATTGTCATAATTTATATTATATGATGATGTAATTTATTATTACATACAAACGTATTTTTATTTATTTAAATTTATTGCGCAAATGTAATATGTACTAAGGCGGCTTAACGCTAAAAGCATTTTCTACCAGTCAACCTTAACATGGTGCTGAGAAAAAGAAAACATTGGTAGGTGCAAATAAAAAAAAAAACAAGAGAAAATAAAAAAACAAAGGCGTCACATAACATACATTGAGTAGGAGTTTGATATATTATTTACACAAATATTATAAGTACATACATAAGATTATTTTATATAATTGTATATCGAAGAATTCGTTCTTTTCTTTAATACATAGTTTCACAAGCCTATTATATCAGCTATCTTTAAGAGCCCTGTCAAAATCAGACCAGCGATCACATATGCTACCACGGACTTTTTAAATCTAGTAAACAACAATATTTCCACCGTACATTGTTTTGTTATATATCCTTGGGTTTTGTCAGCGTTTTCGTGAAAGCTCTTAGACTCTTAAACCTTCCGGAAGAATCATTTTTTCGATTAGTGAAAACCGTGTGCATTAGAGCTTATTGTGAACAGACAGACATACAGACGCGGCTGGGGACTTTGCTTTATAATATGTATAAATATTATAAAGTATAAAAGTTGTAAAGTAAGGTATCGACTTAGGCGACACCCTAAGTAAAAGCTGTTTTTACGATCTAACACTCCATTACCTGCGCCAGCATCAGAAGAGCGTCTTTGTTCCTTTACAACAATGACGAATGTGCCGAAAAGTCATAAATTGTCATATTATGTTCGAAAACAAAGCTGTTCCTAAATGCAATCTGAATTATTATAAAAAAAAGGTTGATTCCCTTTATAATTTATGATTCCCTTAACTGGTCGTGGAAGCAGCTGTTTAGAGCTGCTTTCACGACTAGTTAAGGACCCCATTAGTTTATAGGCATTAAGCTTTACCACTAAAGTGGGAACTTATTTATGGGAATCCTATCATCTAACCTTTGTAATGCATGATTTTCACACTTCGCTCTACGAGTATTCCAAATGAGCAATTCTTATAATTTTCAAATATTTTGCGGGTAAAACATAAAAAACTAGTCCTTTTGGCGTTACAGTACGAACAGTAACCCTCCAATTACTTTTTAACTTAAATATATTTAATTATTTTATTATATGTTTAAGAAGACTAAGACATCCGCATATCGAAACTGTTTCTTTATTTCTTACTTTCAAAAGTAATTTCTCAACTATTTTCAACTTATATAATAGACCCCATTACGCGCTATATGATTTTGAAATGGATTTAAAAAAAAAAGATAATTACAGTAATAAAAAATAAATATTAAAGATAACAAACACGTTTTATAACTTTCGGTTTCCGTCGAAACTAATAGCAAGAATAAAATTAGGTATCGGTTTAAGCAGAAAAATGAGTTTCAAAACGATATCAGTCCATATCTATTCTATTACAAAATTAGCCTAAGTTACTCCCAGTTTCTTTCAGTGAAGGTCCCGTCAAAGTACTACCAGTCATTCCAGAGATTAACCAAACAGAAAGTTAAAATTAAAAAAAAAATGTTGTTTGCAATTAAAACGGTTATTTTGATGTTACAAACATACGCTCAAATTCTATTTAGGTAATAAAATGAATATTGAAAAACTAGTAATGGTTTTATTTTTAAGCATTAAATGGATAACCGAGGATATATCGTGTTGCATCATCGGCGAAATTACCATTTGCGGGTATGGTCTTCAGATATTCCATATACTCTGATGGCAGTCCGGCTTTAAACGCTCCATAAATGATCACCTGTATGAAAATAAAAATATTGTTGTATTTGATCGAAAGAGTACATTGTTGCTAAATTTTAATACATGAAGGTTTTAAGCAAACAAATTGTAAAGGCAAATCAATTGTTACCGGAACGTTTTTGGTTGAATATTATGTGGTTCGTTATCGGTAATGACGCTTTAAGGTAGGGTTTGATATAGTTTCATCTTTTAATTTGTTCTGTTATAGTGAATTTAAAATATTAATGATAAAGATAAATCTTTACAATACCATATACAGCCATGCCAAAAATATCGAGCACTCTTCAAACTTCGCACGTGCGAAGTGAGTGATAATGTCTTAACCTATTATTTGAGGATATTTTTGTCGGCATCTTAGAAGATTAAAAACAAACACCTACGCCAAATGCGTAGGGAAGCGCAAGGTAAGTCGCCACACATTAAACAAGAAAGAAGACCTTAAACGCTGCCTACGACTGGAATGGAATACCATACGTCCTGAAGAATATAAAAGTCTTATGGGCTCTATGCCAAAATGAATTTTTGCCGTGATTAACAAAGGGAGGTCAACAAAATATTGATTTTAAATAAATTAATAGCTATACGTACTTTATAAAAATTCATTTATTTCTATTTGATACTTTCCCGGAACTTGAAGATTTCAATGGTGCTCAATACTTATGGCCATGGCTGTATAACACAACTGCCTGTATCGACTTGGTATGTTATGACGCAGGCAGTTGCGTTATATAATAAAACTTTACATAATAAACTATATAATAGTATGAGTCAGAGCTTATTTAATTTCGAAGAAAAACTGATTTGAGTATAATGAAACACTAAGTCTAAACAATTTAAACACAAAAATCATAAATTGCCTAATTACATTGAAAAGTTATTTTAGATATGTTATTAATTATATTTATTGTTTTAACTCTAAAGTTCATTAGTCTATAGCACAATCGTAACTTTACTATCCACGCAGTTACTGTAAAGTCGATAGTCAAGTCATATAAAATATTCCCATATAAAAGTCGTTCTTGACTTCTTGTTTTGTCCGAACCTACCAAGTCTTTGTCCTATTGTATTTTGATGTGCTTATAAAATCATATGTTTCCTGATTTAAGTCGGTCGCTGTAGTCGACGTCAATTAGGAGGACCTTTTACATAAAATTTTATATAAGCTTTTTACATAAAATTTTATGATCTTGCTTGCATTTCAACCTACCTGAAGGTAAGTATTTGAAGGTCTTCTAGAAGGCGGTAGCGTTTCACCTTCTTTCAACTTAGCCGGATCATCGGGAACTTTGTGAGTTCGAGCGAACAACTTTTGTCCTATAGGTGTTGTTACAGTGACATTTATCGGGACATAAAGGCCTAGATTTACTCCTTCTTGACTAAAATAAAAACGTTGCTATTAAGTCTCCATTGCTATTATTTCTACCCATGATAATAAAAATAATAACTATGTTTTAAAATCTCTTATGGTCTTGAAAAAAACTGACTTCACGGCTTAGTGTTATTAGCCCTTGCTTTACAAACTGGTGGACGTGGGTGCGAATCCTTTGAGGGGATCCTTGGGCTAAGATATTATGGAACGATTACTCACACACACATCATCAGCCTCTGATAGTCCACTGTTGAACATAGGACACCCTTAATACACCCCTATCTATTAGGGGGTTTGGACCGTATCCCAAAACACTGGTCCAATGCGGGTTTACGATAACTCAATTATCTGAAAAGTTAGATGATCCATGCGTCAGATGTACAAAGTCGGTCCTGGTCGTCAAGAGCATACGAGAAAGCCATCATATACGCCCTTAAATTTATAAATAATCCATACACGTAGTTAACCTATTGAGTTGTGGAGGTCAGATTCCAGTAGCCGAAATTTTGGTAGCCTGAGAAAATGGCTAAAAGAAAGATAGTAGTTAAACATTTCCGAAATAAACTTATAGTTAAATAATTTGCGGTTAGTCCTTTGAGTAAAGTTTACTTAATAATCACTTACTCATCTAGTCGCTTCATATCGTTCTTTTTAATAATCCACAAAGCTCCCCAGACAGAGCTGGTGGGATCTTTTGCTATTGTTGCCGCCGCACCACGCCATATTGTAACGTACGGTGTGAAATCTAACCTGTAGCCCTGTCACGTAACACTTAAGAAATATATTTATTATAATGATAGTGCTTAGTGTTAGTCGACCTTATTTTACTTTTTTCCAGTGATAGAATCATTTAATATTGAACAACTTTTGTTGACACATGTGCCAGAAATGTGGATGTACATATCTAGTCAAGGGGTCAGTTATAAGGATACATAAATACAGAAACTAAATTAGGCCTGGATGTTATCCAAAACAAGTATTATGTGCCATTCTGAAAATTGATTTTATTTTATTGGCCTTTGGGGCTACTCGATTTGATAAATGTACGGCTCAACAATACAATATTTCTGGACGATTACACACCTATCATCTAGCTCCAAACTAAGCAAAGCTATGGAAACTAGATAACTGATGAATACATAGACTTACTTTTCCTTTGTATATAAACACATATTTTATAGATAAAACAGCTAGACAGGAGAAAAACTCTATGTTCATCACACTATATATTTCCCGTTGTGGGAATCGAACTTCGACGTTACAGTCAGGATCACAACACTGCACCGAGTGGGTCAAATATAGGAGATCCTTTTGCGTTAGACTTTGTTTACATATATTGCTAATCTTACATGATCTTGGGATAATTTGGGACAATACATACATTTGCACATGATATTACATGATGATACATTACAATTGAGACTTTTTATATTAAGTATATCCTTAGTGTATACTATGTTGGACCTAAATGGTCTAGTGGTTAGTGACCATGAACGTTGCGCCTAATAGGTTCGATTCCCACCACGAGAAAAACATTGTGTGATGAACATAGTGTTTTTCAGGTGTCTGTGTGTTTGTATCTACATAATATGTTATAATATAGTTTGGAACTAGATCTGGTTGTGTTAACTCGTCGGGCAATATTATTATTATAAATATATAACATAGGTATTGTTTGATAAAAACGGTTTAGTAGTGTATGAAAATATCGTAGTTGCGAGAGCGAACCAATAATCAACTTAATATTTAAAAGGTTTTTAATATTGTTAGTATGCAAAGTCTTATTTAATTCAGTTTATTAAATTTAGTACAATATTTACACTATTCTTTTTGCGTACGATCCTTTTTAACTGATTTTCATTTAAAAAATAAATAATGCAATGGCTTTCGTAGAAACTTTACCCTAAGTAGTACAAGTAATTTATTTACCTAAATGATGCCGTTCTTTGCAAAATTTATAAATATGTGTCGAAAAGAGCAATATAAAACTGAAATTTTATCAGTTAGATACTTCTGACTTTTCTAATTTTAATTTTATACATGCCCAAAAATTAAAAACATTAATGTTACATAAATACACTCACCTTTAACTCCGCCATGGAATGAAATACTGCTGCGGGATTTCTTATATGTATATTTTGATCAAGTAGATTATTTCCGTAGGCGAAATACAAAATCGACTGCTTGTCAACAGGACTCTGTGCTAGGGCATGATGTAGAGAAAAAATAAACATTAAATTAAGTTAAATGCATCGTTGCGGTCTGCACCGTACGAAATGTCATCATCGACTGAGTTAAGCGAATTTGATGTGGCACCGTACAAATAGTGATTATATGTAAAAAGTGTAACACAAGGCATGTAAATATTGTTTTACAAAAACAATGGCACTGTTTTGTTACGGTGGCGAGGAAACATGGGACGAATGGGTTAGATATATTTAATTAAAGTTTAGTAATTGGAATAGTTATAAGCTGACATAATTGTAATTAAAAATCTATATATGCGTATGGATTTAAGCTGGAGGTTGTAGGTTTGAGTTCGGCATAGCTGCAGCTATATCTTTTGTTAGTTTAAATTTTTTGTTTTGAACACTCCCTCTAATAATAAAACAGTCTTTCTCCTTCTTTTCTTTCCTTTTTCATGTGAATGTCATGATTTTAATTAAATAAATGTAATTATCGAAGACACTTGTGATTTAAAACGTTACAAAACACTAATAAAACAGCATGTAATATTGATATAACATTACAAGTAAATAATAGAATACGTAGGCTCAATTTAGCCTACTTCTTTGCGAAAACTGAAGTTAAAGACCGGGCAGCAATTAGCGAATTGCCAATTTAACAGTCCAAAGTCAAATTCAAGAGTCAAAATCATTTATTCAATTTAGGCTCTACTGAGCACTTATGAACGTCAAAAATTATCCATTTACAACCGGTTCACAAATTCTGCGGTCTTTTTTTAAACTATTACATACTATACATACATCATCAACCTGTTTTAGTCACTGCTGGACTAGGCCTCCTAATACACTATCATTAGGGGTTTGGACCATATCCACGCTGGTCCAATGAGGTCTGGTGGGTGGACCTGACTTTTTAATGCCATCCGACGCATGGATCATACTTTTTCAGACAATTGGGTGATCGCATTGACCTAACCAACTAGAAACAACAACGAAAATTTATGCCTCCAGATTCGACCCACGACCTCGGTTTCTAAGCACACGCCCATACCACTAAGGCTACGGAGGCAGTTTACTAATATTAGTATTTACAAATTTGACAATATATTTTAGTGACCAGAGGATTTGAAAGTGCAGAATATAAACTACTTCAAAATATCTTGGTCCTCAATATAATTTATAACAGAATAGTAGGCTTTTTCTATAAGCGTTGTTTTGACCGTCCACACTCCTTTTTTAAATCCTTAAAATTATTAACTATGTTTACTTGCATACATAAATGTTACTAATAATTGTATAATATTACAGTATTACTTTGGATAAAACATTTCATTAAAATTAGGCTTTAGGGTTCTTTAAAGGACCGGGAAAAAAATGGAGTGTAAATCGTATCTTTATTACTATACAATGGTATGATGTTTGAATTGAAATTATTGTCTGTTAGTGTCGAAATCTATGTAAAGTCTACGTTGCATAGCATATCTTTACCTATACCAATTTGACCTACTTTAAAAAAATATCAGCGATTTTTCATTTTTCACCTTTTAGAAGTGGTTTATTAAAAATTATTAAACAGAGCAAACATTTATAAGAGATATACAGTAATAAACAGAAGATGACAAAATTTTAAATATTGTTAAAATCTTTCACTGGCTCTTTTAAAAGAAACCAAACATTCGTTACATAATAAATCAATAATTTATCTTCCAAAAATGGTGCTAAGATCCGTTCTATTTGTCAACAGTAAAATTGGATCGACCGTACAATTTATTACTATCAATAAACGCCTGGAAGGTACGGCGGGCGTAGTGAAGTGAATTCTTCCCCGTCGGCGCTCGTCCGTCTGTTTGCCGAGACGCAGCGTTATAACGTTACGGGTACTAGCTGTTTGTCGCCCGATACTAACGCGATTACGCCCAATCAGCCGCGTTGCCGCCCTAATTGGGCGCACCCCACGCCAGGGCGGGCTTTTTTAACAGCTTGCGCAAACAACTAGCAGTACAGCCGCAGTCTACGCGCCCTGCGCTCCACTAGCCCTGGCCAATTTGCATAAGCTGAATCACAAACAACGCGCTTGGCCCTTGCTAGTGTTGCCATTTGAAAACATTATTTTTTGTACATATTTTTTTTCTTTGATCCTGTATCTGGTTATAGTCAATTTAATTTTCTTGGTCCGTCATACGATGGGTAATGATCGCACTGATTCATTTGATACTTTGAAAATATAAAGCCCGACAACAGATTCCGTAAGAATTAAAGATTTCGGCAAAGTCTGTAAGGTTTGTGAGCATTCTAACTAAAGCAAAACCAGAACACTTTTAAAGACATTTAAATATATTAGTTATGCGAACTATTAGTATTACTAGTAATCTGTTTACTAACAAAATTTAAATCAATAGTAACACGCT
This sequence comes from Lamproptera curius, assembly GCA_029286875.1. Classification (NCBI taxonomy): domain Eukaryota; kingdom Metazoa; phylum Arthropoda; class Insecta; order Lepidoptera; family Papilionidae; genus Lamproptera; species Lamproptera curius. The sequence goes on along the minus strand of JAGSMT010000063.1, from coordinate 777,183 downwards.
ACAATCCGAAGTCGATCGAACAAGCGCTCAGCATAATACGTCACGCTACCCTCATTTTATATTTAGCGGCGTGTTAGCGTACACGATTTCATTATTAACAATGCAACGGTAGCTGCGAGGGGCCATCAATCAGGCTGGCAAATGTAGAAACAATCTCGCCCCGTTCCGACTTGATTTACGATTTTGTCTCTGTGGCTTTCGTATTAATGGCCGCGCGTATCATGAGGACGACCGCAAACTCAGTAACTAGTGATAATCAAGGTAAAGAAAATTTTGACTATTACTCTATTGATGAAGAAAATTTTAAGGTTATTGCCTTAAAATTTTCTTAAAGATGCATTAAATTTATATAATAATAATTAAATTTCTTGAATGGATGTTCTAGGAAAAATTATTGTTGATATTTGGAATGCTATTGCCTTAAATTTCTACAACATCTACAAGATGGCATTTACACTGGGCCGAATTTTATATTCTATTCGACATGTACCAAGCAGTAAAATAATTCGATAAATAATAATTCAATAATTAATTCCTAGCAGTATCAGAACCCACGATATTAAGGCAATGTCTATTACTTTTCAGCACGGCAACTGGGCCGTCAAATCGAGAAATAGATATTGACTATACGCAAAAAAATACCCAAACGTTAGAAAACATAATTTTTTAACTGAAATATTTTTTCCGTTCCGGGTAGACTGTCTACCCCGTGACCACGGATTTAAATATGTAAAATAAACGCGACAAAACCGTAAGTCATTTGTAAATAACGATACTAAATTACATTAATTTGATAAATATATATAACCTATTTCGATGTTTAAACCTTTAAAGACCAATTTCATTGTTAATAATGTTATCAGCTTAATTTAGTCGAACCTCAAGTTGAGTTCAATTGTAATTCGTTACATTAATATAACATCGCGTAAAACAATTTGCGATAACAATCAGAACCATTCTTTTATATTTTTACTTTAGCTTTTTTTATTGCTATTATATGTCAAGAACCTAATTTTTCCTGGGTTTGAACAAATTTTATGAATAATGGCTACGGCTGTCATCATTATTTCACGAGCATAATTCGAGTGTTTTTTTTTTTAATAATCGCGTCATTTTTAAGAATATTAAACCTAAAATTATACAACATTTAATATTATCGTATCATAAAGATTATTAATTAACCATAGTAGACTGGTTGAAGAAAAAAATACGGTTGCAATATATACAGGTTTAAATCTTGCACAAATTTGAGTCGTCTTACTCTTTTATTGCCTTCAAAACAAGGCGATTCATCTGACGGGTGGACATTTAAAAAAATATAATCTGAATATTGTAACATCTTAATCAATAAATTAATAATTCTCAACAGTAAAAATTGCATTTAGGCAATATCTAGGTTTATAAGATAGGATACATAAGAAATATGATACAACAAAAGAAAGAATATAATCTATACTCATTCTATTTATACTCATTCCTCGTTTTACGCTTACCTCACATTTCGCTCAAGCTATAATTATCTATGTAAGGGTGATAAAATAAAAATTAGAAACTTTTCATGGCTTATAATTAGAATAAAATACACAGCTATGAACAGCGAACTTCGTGCTTAGTAAAGTGTATATTAAACACGTGCTTTCTATTACATATTAAATATTTACATGACTTAACTTAATACTTATAATTTAAGGTAGTTTAAAAATTACAGATAGGAAGTCTCTAATAGAGTTTCGTGGAGATCATTCATCATTCTCTTCCGATATTTTCACACTTATCACAGTTTTATCCTTTAAATTTACATATGACAAATTACTTTATGTATTGGTCGAATTTTTACGCTTTAATCGTTTATTCAATGGTTCCTAGTTCTGTATACATACGTATATCATTATAGTCTTTAAAATTAATATGAAAAACAGTTACACCCTTATTCAAGTAAAGAAATATACTTCGTAACAGAACAGGCAAAATTATTAATTTGATTACAGTTCCATGGTTATCCTTATCAAAAATTTTTGGCACATTTTTTTATAATAATAGCATTAACGGAATAGCTTCGGCTATTCAATGGTATTTACAGGAATAAAGTAAATGTAACATATATAAACTTGAGAAATTAGGCAAAACACTGTCTTTAAAATGCTACGTATAACTCTAGTAACCTTAGCAAGTGTAAGCGTACACGGGCTATGTGTCAGCGGGGGCGGGGGCGGAAGCGGGGGCGGGCGGCGATGGGGCGCTCGCAGCCGCCAGCGCAGCAGCATGGCGCCGCGCTTTTAGCCTTAGGTCCGCTATGGAGGAGGAACGGCAACGCGCTGCCAACGCCGCGAAGCCAGCGTATGGTGGGCAAAGTGCCGCTGCCGCCGCAGCCGCTGCACTCGCGTACTGTTGCAATCGAAAATAAAAGGCTTCTATCATCTAAATCTTACTATACAACGTATTTTCTCATTATTCCATCTTCTTTAGTTTTGATTTACGTATACATTTATCTAAGAATAGCCACGCTCTAGGGATATCCATTTTCAATTTAATATGTTACAAGGTTTTAAGAGACTTACCTGATGAGCGGCTGCAGATAGGATAGCTGAGTCGAAGGGCGCGAATGCCGCTGCGGGTGGTGGGTGCTGCGAGGGGCAGAGGGGGTGGCGGTGGTCGTGGTACTCCGGCCATCCGTGGCACAGACACGTACGGCGCCACGCGGCAAGGCTCCAGTGGAGTGCCACTACCGCTGACTAATAAACCTGTGCGACAGATGCGCATGTGAAAAGTCGGTCCCGGTTGTCGAAACCATCTCATCATCAATCATCAGTCGTTGTAGGATGATGGTACCTTAAGAAAATTACTGACAATTAATTCGTCCATAGAATACAGTTTACGCTTTGGGTTGTAGAAATCAGATGCCAGTCGCTCTTCGTAAAACTGTTATTCAGGTAAAGCTGGATGGATTAGAAGCCAATCCCATGATAACTTAGGAAAATGGCTGAAGGGGAAGGTAACTAGTGCATCTGTGAGGAAGAATATTAGGTGAGTTAGAATAAATAGGAGGTTTCCGCTTGTATGTCTGATCGTCTATAAAACCTATGTCAAAGTAAGTAGGTACTAGGTATACTCATTTTGACATAGGTTTTGTGGACCAAGTTTCTTTGTCTAGGATCAGGTTTGCTTTATGATTCGGTGAGAATTCAAAACCCAAAAGTTCTGCTGAGATTTTATAAACTAAACTTCGTTTAAGCAGTTTGATACAAATATTTTGATGTATGTCATATCACAGACACGTAGAATATCAAAAATATTCCTTAGAATATCGAAAGTGATGCAGCTGCAAGAAGTGTTATTCGTAGAGGACAATTATTTACAACGCTCAAATTAAAAAAATATGTGAGCAGTTTGTAAACTACTATAACGTCCTAAGTAATTTAAAAAAAGTTTAGTTGTTGCATGTCATTATTACACTGATAGTGTTCAACTCAAGCACTGATTGACTTGGCATATTGTGTACTCAGCAAAAATCTTTGAAGTCAGTATTAAAAAGAAGTTATTTCTCAAAGACGGATTGAATTTAAGAGCACAATATAGAGGCACGTCTTCGCCCATTGTTAGATAAACGAGCGGTCTGTCGCTCTCAAATCCACCGGGATCCGTTCGGTACGGCACTTAATTAAATTGATATTTAAGTAAAGCATAATTTGCTCGTAAATTAAGAAGGATCCGTTGTTTATAGCCCACCCGTAGGGCGCAGTGGGCAATTAATAAATTAACGCGATACCGGCTTAAGGTGTTCGAGACTGTTGAAGAATTCATTAATGTAATTACTCGCTCACCTTGGACCTCGGTTTCCGATTAAACGGTACGCGAAGGGGTTCGGCTGCTACGTTTCAATTATTCTAATTATTTTATCATCTACAATATTTTAAGTCAAGTGTCAAGCGTACGGTTTAAGGTTACCTTTAAATTTTTATAATAGTTTTTATCGGTCTTTAATGTGACTTCGTTTTATTTGTGTTTTTTTTTACAGCTTTTATTTCCAATGGAATAGGAAAGAAGTTACATATGCGAATAGGTAAACAGCCCTTTTAACTTTGCAATTTCTACTTCTAACTTCAAAATAATTTAACATGATCACCATATTTTTTTATAAACTAAGATAATGGGATACCGTCCAAAAACCCACTTATGGAGAAGGCGTGCATTAGGAGAGGCCTACGTCCAGATGTGGACTAATAAAGACGAATGATGTAATATGGTGATATGACACCGGTCTAATGAATAAAGGTAAGCTTTACATGCTAACTCTTGATTTATCTTCACCGTAGTTATTGTACATGTTACATATTTTTTTTGGTTTATTATTATTAATTTCATTAATATTTAAGAATAATTAGTGTTTGGCAATCTAATAAAACTGTAATCCGTTGAATCTATATAAAAACAAAAGGATATATATGTGTTACAGCTAAGCTGAGAGCAGATTGCAAATAAAACGGCCAACGAAGGCACTCGCACGCGGGCGGGCACGACACATTCCATAAATCAAACCCGCTCCGGTCGCCCGTCGGCATTATCAAAATGGATGCCCTTGCTCCTATGAGTTATTTCCATATTTGACACCGAATTACTTTCGAGAAGTGCCGACATAAATAGGAGAACGGGTCCGGCGCCCCTTCCCCTCACCGTGCGGCGGCCGTGCATTTATTTGATTAACTCTAGAGTTGTTTAATTTAATCGAATTAGAAGGTGAGCTACCCCTCTTACTCGCACTCGCTTATTTTAAAGCGCATCGTAACATCTTTACAGCGGTTTCTACGCAATAAAACATCGCCACCCTCGCGGCGCGAGAATAACTTTACAATTTCATGAACAGGGGAACAATTAGGCGTTCTTTTATTTTTTTTTAAATTTTACGCCGGCAGTTGTTGTTCCCCGTAACGGACGCTTGCGCCTGGCCAGATTCATTCCTTCGTTAAGAATGAATACTTAATTTTTGCGCGGATGGAGCGTTGCTTGTGATGATTTACGAGGTGAGGATAAAATAAGATAATTTAAGGGTGTCTGTGATTTTTGTACCTTGTAAATAAAAGACTCGCGTCTTACGCTTCTTATTTTATTGCAGCAACATTTATATACGTATATGGTTTGCATTAATCGATCAAGTTTTTTGCAAAATTTGGAAAATAAAGTTCATAAATTCGTGGACAAAAAAACATATATCAACGAATGTACTCTTAAATGGGGTTGTTAAAACAAGTGTTGGGATGAGCAACAAACAGGATTACAGTCATGCAAAAAACGCGAAAAGATATAATAAGAATATGACGAGCTCGTGTCGTAAACGCTGACTAAATGCGTAATAATAGAGATCAATGACGGGGCGTAGTCCCAGTCGGTGCGAATCAATAACAACTCGGCGGAATCTCATCGCTCTACTCAAAGGGGCAAACGTAACAAATAACCGTTTCATTTCACTTTACATGATTGTTCTCGTGTTAGGAGACGTCGGCGGGGTGGGTGCGGCGAGTGGGGAGGCCGGGGGGGGCACATAAGTTAATAAGACATTTAGCAGGGGACGGTGGGATTGCGTCCGAATGGCTCCCGCGGGGAATCATTTTATTCGATTCCGGCGAGCGGCTTTTTTCCGCTTTACGCTCCGTTTAGCGGTTACTGGTGGCTCTCGCAATCACGGAGTAGTGCGGCCAGAGGGCCACGGGGCTTCCCTGTCATCTTTCGTTTACACGAGTGACGGGATCGTTTGAGACGCCTGTGGGTTTGTGTTGCCATCGCTTATCTCTAATTTGCCATAATCCTTAACTAATATGTTGCTATTTGTAAATATCGCTTCATACTTAATAATAAAAATATTTTAGACACGTATATAGGTTCAAAATATTTAATTTATGTTTAATTTCATTCCATAAAATATTAGCAATAAAGTAGCAAGCTAAGCTATAGAATAAACATAAAAATGTTTCGAAGAAATTATATTATGAATTACAACACTTGTTAAATTACAGCAAATTACCATAGTGATATATATTTTTTCCAAACCGTTAAAATTATTTTTTATCGAAACTATATTATTGGAGGTATCAAGTATAAAGAAAAAAACCCTTTGCCTTTTATTTGAGATGTTGATTATGCTATTTATCACATCATCACATCATCAGCCTTTGTTAGTCCACTGCTGGACATAGGCCTCCCCTAATACACCCCTATCCATTAGGGGGTTTGGACCGTATCCCACCCCGCTGGTCCAATCCAGGGTTGGTGGGTGGACGACTTTTACATGCCCATCCGACGCATGGATCATCTTACTTTTCAGACAATTGGGTGATCGGCCCAAATTGCCCTAACCAACTAGGAAACTACAATGAAAATTTATTGCGTCCCCGCAGGATTCGAACCCACGACCTCCGGTTTCTAAAGCACACGCCTATACCACTAGGCTACGGAGGCAGTTATATGATAACTCAAATAATTATGCTTTAATAACGTTATCTATTCCATAAAGGCCCTAAACGTCTTACTGCCTCAGTCGGCCCGATCTTAAGTGCGTTGCGCAATTCCACGGATTTATCGCTTCACGTGTATCGCTTTCCCGCGTTTTTTGCCGTCGCGCGCGGATTGCCGCCTCGGCCCGCCATTTTAATTATTCATCCGCGTGAGTTATGGTCGAATTAAAAAACTGTTAGAGTCGGACCGGCGCCGTCGGGAGCCGTAATCGAGTTAGATCGAATGATGGAGAATACTTAATGCGCTGGTAGGGCAGTCAGCTCGGGATTTTTGTTGGTAATTTTTTAACTTAACTAGCATTAATTTTCCCTGTTGCCAAATTAGTACGATGTAGATCAATAATTGTTGTTAGTTCATTGGGCAATAATGAGGTCTGTATAAGCTAATTCACAATTTTAAACAGCCATTTATTGGCTCGAGAAACATACATAAATATAAAATATAAGCAGTTCTTAGCACTTTAATGAGAGCAATCCACTGCAGGCTCCATTATTACAGCTATCTAAAGTTCTTTACAAGACAGGACCGGAATGTTAAACAAGAAATAAAAATTGTCCAATTAAAAGTGTACAGAATGCCTTTGATATTTTCGGATAGATTCAAAACAGGAAAACTTTCTACGCTCGCTTTGCGACTTAAGCACCCATAAAGTAGGTACACTTGGTCGATATACCTTTATCGACCATAACCAATTGATTTTAAGCGTAAGATTAATATTTGTATTGAGGCGTTCCGCAGCGATTAGTAAGGTCAATTTAATAAAAAATAGTAACGAACCGCAACTTGAATTTAGTAGAACTCCTGAGAATATTGAAGACCATTCTCTTAATTTCTATTCAGGCCTGTGCACTCATTGCATTACGTACATTTAGCAAAATAATGGCAAATGATTAGTAGAATTTAGTACTCTTCTAGCAACTTGATTTTCACGTATGAAACTTAACTGGTGCGTTCAAAAACCAGTTTTTATATATAAATAGATGGAATATGTGATAAGTTGCCACAGGTGTACTTATAGTTTCTCTGTGTATCTTTTTGTAAAATCTAATAAGACGGTATTCTAGATATTTTTTTATAGCGAACTTAAACACAAGTACTAACTCATCGCATCAGCAGAACAATCCTACTAAATCGCCGCACGCATACTGAGGAACTAACCTATACGGTATTGAAGCGATGACCTGAGTCTTTTAAGGACAAAGTATTGACCAATCCGCAATTTCTTGGGCAAAAAGAAAAACGCGGCAGCAAATATATAAACACCATGGAGGTATCGGGATGACACGCAGGTCATGAGGTCAGGAAACACTTACCAGAGTATCTTGAGATTTTTCATACATCCAAAACGCGTTGCAATGTTATTGATTTTTTAATTCAAATGTTCGTATTAATATTAAATTTAAATAAGCGTAGCAAAACGTGATGTCAAACGCTTAGTAATCCCGATTATCGATTGTCACCGACAAGTTGCAGAAAATCTTCGTTGCAATTCACTTCGTTAAAGTGTAGGACAGTAAAGAAAAACCTATGAGCAAATAGAAAAACTATCTAAAATATTTAATTTTTAATTGCTGTGACAAACTGTGATTTTAAGGTTTATGTTCAATCTATATGCATCACTATATCGGGTGTCGAATCACAAACAGCATTAGTCTTAATTATAATGTATGAATCTGTTCCGGTATTTAAAAATTCCGTTAACGAAACATACATTTGTGTATAATAGCTTTTAAAGTAACCAATTGCAATATAATAAATTAAACCAGATTATTTTTATATACAATATGTTACACATAATATATGGTGTTTTATATATTTGACACTAATCTATTTACCTTTATGCATTTGGCTCTCGTGTTTCCGGCATTTTGCGCGTCTGTTTTGAAACCACACCTGCAAACAAAGACTAATTAGTTTAGTTTTAATCAAACACATCGCACTGACTGCGGTAGGATTCAATCGGCTTAATCGATTTCACCAGAAATCTATTGGTGACGCAATATTGCTTTACCACAGACAACGTGGGTCTTTTTTTGCAATTTATGTCCCAAATATATCCCAATAATAATAGTTATTATTTTGATAACAGATTATATATCAAATGCTTTGTTTGTTATACTCTTAACATACTTTTACGAATTATAATAAAGAGCTAATAAAGAGGCTAATAAAGAGGACCTTTAAATGTTTCACATATTTTGAGAGTAATATTTTTTTTGTATTACACATAATGGTTATTTCTATGGATATTTTAACGTTTTATTAACATTTAGCTTTTAACTAAATTATAGGGAACTACAAGCAACTAACAAAATATTTAAGTATCCAAGATGACTGAAGTGAACAAAGTTCCTTTAATTTCTTTAACAAGATGGCTTACTACTACTAGCTGGAGTTGACTAGAAAACTTTTAGTCAAAAGAAAAAGCTAATATAAAATTAAATAAAATTGAATTATTTAAAAGCAAACTTTTATCACACAATTTAATAAAAAAATCGCTTAATATTTTGCACAAGTAATTTACTAAGCAGAATAGGTAATAGTGACAACTTTAACAGTTTTTAAGTTACTATTCATTCGACGGTTTCCTGATATTGTATTGATTTAAAAATTGTAATAAACACTTAAAAGTAATATACATTTAGTTCTAATTTGTCAAAATATATGTTCGAGTAATCTTACTTTCCACAAGTCTTTTAAATATTTCGATCGTGTTATTACCCAAAATCTATATTTAATAATCTTGCAATAACATTATAAATATTATTCCAATGTTTATAATATATAAATTCAAAATAAACATCTAATCGTAATAGCTTCACAGTACGAAGCGTCCGACGAGCGAGTATGCGTATGCATCAGGAAATCGTATGCATAGGAGCAACATACAAACATAGCTAACCGCATCAGGCAGGGCACGCCACGCTGATTGCAGACGCTACGTGATTCTAGCCTGAATTTCATATACACGTTTAGAATTCACTTGCCCCTTTCGCAAATCTTGTTTCAGTTTAATATGTTACAAACAACTGTTATTTACAAAAGGAACGGCTTATAATGTTTTGTGCGACGTCTTAAAGACACAAGGTTATTTGGTGTATCTTTAAATTAATATAATATTTGCCTAAAGATGATAAGTACCCGATAAAGGCTTTATAACAAAATGTCATGACAAAAACATCTATAGACGTGTGACTTACACATGTTTACATTATTGTAGCGTTCTCCGTTCCCGTGCTCGTAGAGCTTTTAGAATGCGTTCGTAGCACATTATTGCAAAAAAGTAAAACTCTAAATCAGTATTGTTACACTAAGCAATTTTTTTGGTGTTTGCAGCTTGCTGTTACCAGAATTAATGAATTAAAACTGTTAATATAATTAAAACTATAAACTGAAACCTGTATTTTAAATGTTTATTCCGATAACACAATGCAATAATATCGCAAATTAAAATTATTCTGTATGTTTTGAACGTAGACGGTTGCTGCTAAACTGACGGCGACCGATCCGCTAACTAGGGGCAAATTCATTAGCTCTGATTGCATTAGACAATTCAACTAAACAAACACGTAAACACCCCAACCCTTTTATATCAAGCATTTGTTTAACACATTTATTATTACCATTTGTAATTTAAACGAGATTGTTTTGCTTTTATAAGTTTTTTACGTGTGTATTGTTTAACAATTTCAATGTTAATGACATTTTGAATAGAAATTATTAGACTGCTTCCGTAGCCTAGTGGTATGGGCGTGTGCTTTAGAAACCGGAGGTCGTGGGTTCAAATTCTGCGGGGATTCAACAAATTTTCGTTGATGTTTCCTAGTTGGTTAGGGCAATTTGGGCTGATCACCCAATTGTCTGAAAAGTGAGATGATATATGCGTCGGATGGGCACGTAAAAAGTCGGTCATGCGCCTTATCTCTCCGGTCTCTCTCCGGTCGCGTCGGTTATCCGTCCCATAGAGCTTTGAGAGTATAATGGTACATAGAGTGCGACTGTGTTTGGGCATACACTTGCGCGCTATAATATATCCTGCGTAGTTGGCTGATCTCTAATATAGATCGGTGGCCATAGTCGGAATCGACTGGAGAACAACATTATTATTATTTAGATGTATTATTTAACAATTCTACAGATAATTTTTATTACATATTGATGTATTGATGTTAAATATATATATAAGTAAAATACTGTACAATTTAGTGTAGATAATGCGAATTATACTAAGTGAACTTTACACGCTCAATATAACACAAAAAGAATTCCTAATGTATACAATACAAAGTCAAGGACTCTCTGACGTGACAGTAGTGAAGAAATACTGCCCAAGGGTCAAGTGGCTTTTATCTTTATGTATCATTTCGTGGGGTACTTAGTCCCCTACCACCGTGTAACGCTTGACGCCGATCGAGCACTAATCGCGATATATTGCCGATAAAGCGGCACTTGTTGGACGCTCGCAGCTAATTACTTGCATTAGTGATGAGCGAGTAACGCAACGTTAAATGGAACCCCATTACAAGGGTACGGGATAGCAATGCACCCTAATTAATATCACACGCTATGACGACGTTCCTGATTTTGGGGTTCTTCTATTGTGTAGATTGTAAATGAAAGTTTTATATGATATTATTTAAAAATATATATGTAGTACGAACGGCCTGCCTCTCCGGCCTAGTACTATAAGCCTTTACTTTACTGACGAAGTTAGTTCAAATCTCAAATTTGAGGCCCTGCAAAGTGAAAGGCTGCTGACCATATTGTCTTTAACGTTAGCTAATTAACCACACGATAGCCAATAACACTCTAGTATATGATTGCCGTCCACTGTATTAGTTACAAAATCGTCATTAAATGAAACTGCATTTAATGAAGATTTCAAAATGTCAAAATGGTAGTCACATCCAAGTAACTCAAAAAGACGACCCTATTATAACTTGGGAAAGATTACAGACAGAGAAGACTAAGAGGAAGAATTATTTAAGCACTGCAATATTTTTAAAATGATTTGACCAACGAACGAGCGTGCATAGTGACTTTTTTTAATTAAATTCTAAGAGTGAATAAAAAATATAGAGAAGACATAATTCTAATTTGATAGTCAAAACCTTAATCTTACTTGCACTCTCGCCTCACTCAGGCCCAGCCGTTGGCTGAGTTCCTCCCTCATGAAGGCATCAGGGTAGTGGGTCTCGTCGAAAAGTCTCTCCAGCTCACCGAGTTGTTCCAAGGTGAAGTTGGTCCTCGAACGACGCTGCTTGCCCCCGCCATTGTTCACATTGGAGCACTTCTCTGAGATGTCTGAACCAAAAAGAATTTTGTTACGACATTGACGATTTAACAATATTTATCGAAAAAGATTTTGATAAACATTCATGAAACAAACTATTGTTGAAGGGTTTTAAGAGCGCGAATAGGCATTATAGTTAATTGTACCTAAAGTTCATACAAAAAATTACTTATAAGTATTGAAATACTACAATATTGTTTAATTATAAATTAATAATTTCAATCTATTACATTAATTAATAAATATCATCATAAAAGGTAAAAGATTGTGACTGCGGCCACTCTTATATTGGACAGACAAAGCGAGCAATAAAAACCCGCGTGAAGGAACATATAGCTGACATTAAACATAAAAGACCCAACAAGTCAGCAGTGTGACATATTCCCAAACCATACATCAGTTTAGATCGACCACAAAACCTCGCTAAGATACGATTCGACCAAGAACTCGTAAGAGGCTATTGAGATTATAAACATCAAATTTCAATAAGAAAGATATTGGTCTAGCCACTCTTGGGACCCCATAATTAATAAATTGAAAATTTAAACCCGAAGACATAATATCGACATGCTAAAATATAAAACCAGTTCATTTGCATGACGTCGATTCAAATCACAAACTAATAATATAATAATTAAGTCCGAAACCCGCTTCAGCCTGAACAGAACACTGACATCTCAGCAGTGACCGAAGGTGATTGAAACGTCAGAATTTAAAAGTTAAAAAATGATAAGTAATCCTGTAAAGGTCATTTTATTATTAATAATGCATATATTCTGCTAAACAATAGACAGTAATTAAATATCATCGATAAACTAATATATTAAAATTAAGCATCTGAAAACCTTTTAAGACAATAACGACGTATACACCTTCATAAGACACTGTGACTAATCACATAATAGATTGAGCGTTGCATAATGAGCTCATTTCACTTTTCCAGCCAACTCTTTAAAATGGTAGATAAGTTTGAAAGAGCTCTTAGCTATTAAATTATCCTTAAAAACTTGTCTGAAAATCGAGTAGAAGGCTGCACCTGGGCATGCCCTCGATTCAGACATGCTAACAGGTACCAAAGTGTGGACTGGCCCAGCTCGGCTCCCAGCTCAAGGCTCTTGCAGTGGAGAAAGTTAAAGCTCTTCAGTAAAACTGTAAAACTGTCGATCCCCACCACACTCCACGTGCTAATAGGTAAGCTCCAAGAGCCATTATAGTCTAAAACAAAATAAACATACGTGTAAAGGTAACTTAACCTATATGTAATACAGTATGGACCGAACAGTGTTAAAGAACTGTACGATAATTTTGCCTTTTGGCTTCACCTTTTATTTAATTATTCCAAAATGTAGTACTTAAGCTTATGCACCAAACAGATGTTTGTTTTTTTACAATTTGAATTCATAAGAATAAACTATTGTCGTTTTTACACATTTAAAACCTAAACCCCTCAACTCTATCTAGCCTATGCAACACCATCTAAAAACATAAATAATTTGCTTAGGCGCATAGTCTTCGGAGTTGGTTTCATATGAAACGAGTGGTATCTCACCTAGTTTGAGGAAACGGTCTTCCTTCAAACTCTGAGTTAGATGATGCTTGCCATAGATAAGAGTCTGGAAACGTAACACCAGGAAATACAACAGGTACTAGAGTGGCATCTGACATCCACAACCATATGGATAACCTTCAATCGACTGATAGATGAGAATTCAAAACTCAATGGCCCCGGCATTCCCGCAACGACTGACATGCAACTTCGACACATGTATCCCATTTTTTAGAAAATTCAGCCAATGACCTCCGGTTTCTAAAGCACACGCCCATACCACTAGGCTACGGAGGTAGTTAATCGTACATTAACTAAAGCAAAAATATTTATAGTTTATTGTACACACAACTATTTACAATTTATGAATTGCTTTTTTAATATTGTTTTTGCTATAATTTATGTATTGAATGATAATTATAAAACGCGAATACATTGTTCAATATACATTATTTAAAATATAAAACGGCAATAAGCGCTTCTAAAGATAGCCAAAGTCTTAACAATTGTTGTGATGAAACAATCGCACATCGGGTCTTCTTCGTTCAAGCGGCGGGGAAACAATTAAATGTATTACCAGTAAGTCTTTTAAACGAAATAAATCAACAGGAGTTTAATGGCAGTAGTCGATAATTAATCACCGCTAAAGTCTTAGCCGTTTAAGAAGTTCAGATAGCCTGGGGTGGGGTGCAAGGGAGGAGGCTACAGCGCCGCCCACACCGGGATAATCCCTCCATTTACATAATTGCCGTATAAAAAGGAGAGCTTCCCAATTTGCTAAATTGATTCAAACGACACTGTTAAATGTATCGAGCGCGTTAGACGCTCAGTCATTTCCCTAGCGGCCCCGGCGGAGTGCCCCGATCGGTCATCGGTCTCTAAGACGGATGTACGATTTTAGATAGCAAGTTCGATGAATAAAAAACAAAACGAGTTATTTGGACTAAAGTCTGTTGTATGTATTCTGTGAAGTATTCGATTAAACATTTATCGTGATTATTATCTGTGAATATCACAGGTGTTTTTTTTATGTTAATTTCATAAATACGATACTAGTACACTATCTTTATCAATAACGTTAATTAGTTATAGCAATAAGCGGATAATGGCCATGCAGCAGTTTTAATAAAATGTACACTTTCCGTTCGTAACATAGATAGAATATGCTTTTTGTTTGACGATGCAAAAGTGAAAAATATACAAATCCGTTACTGTAAATCTGAGTTGAATTACACGTGCTCGTTCTATAAGCTACGCAGGCAGACCAGATGGAATGTGGTCACCGACATAGACATTAGCAATACCAGTGGCAGTACCAACGCGCTACCTACACAGATACATAGGATGTTAAGTCTCTTTTACCCACTAAATACGCTGGCTACGATGCCTTTCAAACCGGACCATAGTAGTATTATCACACTACTGCTTTGCGACAGAAATAATTCCGAGGTGATACTGCCCCAGACGGACCCCTGTAAAAAGGGGTACCATCTAACTGATTGAAATAAAAGTTACGAAGTTAAATAAAATATTTTTTTCTTTCTAACTTTATGACGCTACCTTAAAAATGTTATTATACGGATTTATGGATCCTTTTCGTCCTTTCTGTGTTTATGGCCGAGGGTCTCACGGTGTAAACGCTATAAGTAGTCTTATTTATTACGTGTAGAATTCGCGTAAACAACAAAAAGTATTATTTTGCTTAGTTTTATCAAATAACGATTTGTAAATTGCATGGTTATTAGCAATGGTTAACTGCTCAGTGCAAGGTTGTGGTTGAGATTAACTATTTACATTAGGAGAATAAACCTCGTTAAATTGTACTTTTATAAATGTCATCGTTGTCGTTACAGCCTGCCAAAAATGTACAAAGTACAAATGAACTTGCTTTCAAGAGATTTGATTGTAATTTACAATGTTAAAAACATTTTTAACAGTCCCGTATGATTGTTGGAAAACGATGGTTTCTGATATTAATTGCATTGTAAGAAATTGCAACTGACGGCGTCGTTAAATAGAAAGAAATACGCAGATAATGCCCAAAATATGTTTTAATTTTACGGTTTTTAAATTTTACTGTTTTAATCAAATGACATAGTATATTTCTGCATCTCTTGCTGTCGCTCCGCAACCCGAAATCTATTATGTAATGACTATTCATAATCAAACGATAGAAGATTTTAGCCTTATTTCTACCGCCAAGTGAATAAAATTCATACTAATAAAAAAAATATGCTGACTAATTTATTTCATGTTTTAACGTTTCCAGAAATAGAAGGAAACCAAAGGTTTCTTAACGAAGTCTTAAGCTTACATTTTGTTGTCATTACAGTTTGACATTTCATTTGGTTTATTCCATGGTTCCATGTCTTTTTGAGGGCTGAGCACTTCAATTTGGCACGTAAAAATTTAATGTTTATGAAAATAATATATTCGTAATATAATTAATTTGATTAATATAATTATATTATAATTAATTTAACAACCCGCATGGCGCAGTGGCTAGTGACCCGGAATGTTGCGCCAACGGGTATGGGTTCGATTCCCACCACGGGTAAAATATTGTGCGATGAACATAGTGTTTTTCTCGTGTCTGGGTGTTTGTATCTTTGAAATATGTATTTATTTACAAAAGAAAAGTAGGGTTATGTATTTATCAGTGGCTATCTAGTTCCCATAGTACAAGCTTTGCTTGATTCGGGACTAGATGATGTTGAGTTATTTGTCAAAAAATATTATATTATATTATTCGACAATTATCATCACTATGGCAGTCCTTTGGTTCAGTTTCTTTGATATCTAGATATTTAAAAAATAAAACTACAAGTCAAATAGTAGGCATAAAAGATTTAAAACGAAATTTCACATCCATATCGAAGAAGTAGAAAATGTATTCAGGATAAAGAGAAATTTGTTGCTTATCTACAAATAGTAAAGTTAAACTTAGATTGATGTGTCTGGTTCTATGTTTTAGCGTAACACAGGTCCAGGAAGACGTTTGTGACATACACTAGCTGAATAAATTATAGACAAATTATTTAATGTGAACTAAGCACACAATGTGTATTATAGATCTGTAATTTGAATTTCATTGTGTTTTTATTGTTCATATATTTACATATCAAATAAACTTAAAGACCTATCACGTTGTTATATAAACTTTCGAACATATCGTACCCAGGGACGCTAATAGATTGTCTTTAGTAGTCTACCTTCAAAAATTAAATGACGAATCTTTTGCTCATCAATAAGCTAAACTTTATGCATCGGAAACTATGATATTCATGCCAACTCATATTCATCTCAAATTTGCGACAATTATAACTTCAAACGAAGCTAGAAATAATGTTGAGGTGATGGTCCCTTGATATGGTCCTTGATAGGACTGCGATGCGTTCTGCAGCGATTGAACACTATCGGTTTCGTGTAGCACCGTTACCAGCGTAATTACTGAGAACACGAGACTTAACGTCGTAGGCGCGTAGATGATACCTCTGGCATTGCCGATGTCAACGAGCGGTGGTGACCACTTTCAATCAGGTGGTCCGAGTGCTCGTCTGCCTTAATACGCAAATAACAAAAAATATGGGTTCCGTGTTTTATTATTTGTAGTAGATGTAACACCGATATTATTCCGTACATATTTTTATATATTTTGTGATTTGTTTAGCCAGATAGAGGAGTGTTGCGAACGTCAGCTGAGCTTCGTAGACCCGTTTCCAATTTAATTGCACAGGATTAAGATTGTGACCGATTAATTGATTTTAAATTCTCAAAATAACAACGTATACACGGTATACTACACAAGAAGCTTTACTCTTAAAAGGACACAAAACAAAATATCCAATATTTCTTTGTTTATATGATACATTTACTTGTTTATTCTATAATTAAACAATTATTTAAAGGAAATCGATTGGCATGCAATTGACAAGGTAGATTTTAACAATAAGTTATTAGCCTAATACTGGATTATAGTGGCTATTGGATATAAGAAAATCAGATGCAGAGTTAGGACCATGAAAATTTTTTTTCAACTTTTCTATTAATATTTGGGATTTATGCTAAAATTCCCTCCTCTTTGCACTAAAGTTGACAATTCTAGGATATGTAAAGTACCTATCCTATACGTTTTGGACCGAAATCATAATGCAGTTACAGTAGTCATAGAATGAAAAAGCATAACAGAAGCAATGTCATTTTAGCAAGTGACAAATTCCTAAAAAGTCAAAAATAGGAAATTACATAAGTACATTGTAAATACCAACTAAGAATTTTAGACCATTATAGAACATATCAATATAGCATAACCACGTTCATATTAATTTTGCTAACATAACACAAAATAATAACTATGTTATGGGTATGTACAAAATCTTGACAAAACTGATTCAATCTTAGGAGATAGACTAAAATTAAGTTTGTTATAATGTATGATGATGTCTGAAAAATTATTTTGAGTGAAGTCACTGATAACATCTATACAAATACATAAAAATGGAGCGCCTATTGGTAACAACAAAATAATCGTTTTTAAATACAATTACACAAGCAAACAATAAAACACCATATTTCTAAATTTTTGTCTGTCTATCTGTCTCTTTGTAAAGGCGGGTGCAGTTTTGCAAGACATTCACTGGAAGATAGCTGTTGTAACTGGGTGAAACTTAGGCTACTTTTTATTTGAAACTTATTTTATTTAAACATTTCAAACAAAACAAAAATATGAAAGAATAATTTTTTAATAAAAACACGCGGATAAAGCCGCCGGCAGCAACTAGTATTCTCTACCGCCCGAAAGTTTGGGAGCACTCCTGCCTTCAAGAAAAACAAATAAATGCCGAGTAATAGCAGCAATAATTAGCAATAATCTTAAGTTTTACAGCCTTTGACGGCTGTTTACACAAACACACAACTACTATTATTCCACTATCATCAAATTTTAAGGAATTCCTTAATTTTGACGAGACATGTGTTTTATGACTTAATCCGTCCTATGCAATGGTATGAATTTATTGATAATATCTGGTCGTTTTACCTTCTTTAGACCTCATTTGCATCATGCATCATCAGCCTTTGATAGTCCACTGCTGGACATAGGCCTCCCCTAATACACCCCTTTCCATTAGGGGGTTTGGACCGTATCCCACCACGCTGGTCCAATGCGGGTTGGTGGGTGGACCGACTTTTTACATGCCCATCCGACGCATGGATCATCTTACTTTTCAGACAACTGGGTGATCGGCCCAAATTGCCCTAACCAACTAGAAAACAACAATGAAAATTTGTTGTGTCCCGCAGGATTCGAACCCACGACCTCCGGTTTCTAAAGCACACGTCCATACCACTAGGCTACGGAGGCAGTAGAGAGTGAGTTAGACCTTATTTACTTGTTTTGAAAATTGTGATATTAACATTGTTTATATTCGAAAGATATCAACTAGTGCTTTGACTGTATTTTTCTTCTGAAAATGGCAAAACGTAAACAAATGACGCTCGAACAGCGCAGCACTATTTGCACTCCACGTCAGGAAGAATACAGTGAACGTCAAATCGCAGATGGCTCGGAATTTTTTATAATGATGTGTTTTCCACATACATGTTTTACACTCCTAGCTAGAAAACAAGACATTGAGAAAAGAACGTAAAAAAAGATTTCATAAACAACTCTTAAAAGACGTTTACTGTCTGTGGGATTAAAAGGATGTTTTGCTAAAAAACCAAAACTAACAAATCGATATCAGAAAAATAGACTAGAATGGGCAAAAACGCATAAAATCTTGACCATAACAATAGGAAAATGTCCTTTGGTGTGACGAAATAAAATTTAAGATTTTCGTATCAAACGAATTGTCTTTGTACGATGGTCGAAAGAAGAAAGAGTTTTAGAGGAATGTACAGTGCCTGCTATCAAATATGGTAAGGTAAATATGGTGTTTTGGCATACCCAAAAATCTTGTAAGGATATTCTGAAAGTAAAGTAGGGTATTAAAAATTCTCCAAGATTTCGCTATACCCAGTAGCCTAAGTCTCATTGGTTCTGTATTAATTTTTAACAGGATAATGATCCTAAGCATTCGCCTAAACTGTGGCAGAACTCGTTAAACAAGAGAAAAGCTAAAAACATTTTAAAAATTATGCCAAGGCCATCTCAATCTCCTGATTTTCTCCCAATGCACTTGTTTAGGATGGTAAAATCAGACAGGAAGGTAAATAGTCGTTAGTTGTATTAGAGAACGAATGGGACAAATTTAATCAAGATTAATTAAAAATAATGATTAAAAGAATGCCTTGATGTATACATAGACTTTGATGAAGCTAAAATTTAGTCTAATTTACCATTGTTAACAATAGCCTGAATTATCCACAGTCATTATTTTAATGTAAACATATAAAACAATACATGGAGGCTTTTTCAAAGCTAAATTACGGCAACGCAGTGTGAGTTCAGTGTAAACTGCCTCCGTAGCCTAGTGATATGCGCGTGTGCTTTAGAAACCGGTGGTCGTGGGCTCGAATCCTGCGGGGACGCAACAAATTTTCATTGTTGTTTCCTAGTTGGTTAGGGTTAATTGGGCCGATCACCCAATTATCTGAAAAGTAATATGATCCATGCGTCGGATGGGTATGTAAAAAATCGGTCCACCAACCCGCATTGGACCAGCGTGGTGGGATACGGTCCAAACTCTCTAATGGATAGGGGTGTATTAGGGGAGACCTATGTCCAAAAACACGTAATCCGCTCAAATTGTAAATTATGGCTTAAACTTAAAAGATGATTTAAATATAGTTTTATCCAAAATTTGTTTTATAACATGTTGAGAAGGTGTATAAAAATGTGAGTACAATTTATAAATTTTTACTTACAATAATTACGATTGTAACGATTCTAATAAAAAATTTCATACATATAATAATGTATTGAGTCGCTCACACAAAGCTGACTTAAATACAGTATACATTCTTTTAGATTTATAACCATTATTACAGTTATAATGATTTTTTTTAATTAGAATTCACACACGCTTTAACGAGTAAAGCTTTAAAGAGAACTATAAGAAAATTTAGCGGTAATTATTTAATTTTCTAATTGAATATATGTTGTCTAAACACTTTTCAGGGAAACTGCTAGCGCAAAGTTTAAATTGTGTGCATCAATTTTGCAGTTGCCTATTCAGTCTGGTGTCTTATCTTTTGTCTTGCAAAACAACTATATTTTTTGGTTTTCTATCTATTATATTAGATGGAATTATTAAATTGATAGATGATAATTATCATGAAAAATTATAATGATTATTGGTAACGATTGCAAGCGTCTTACTTTGAAAATAAAAGGCAAGCGCTTGAAATAATAAATAGATAAAACCTGGACCATGTTCGACACATTGTTTATTGCCCCTATTTAATAATTGTTATTTTCTAAAAAAAGTCTATTATTAAAAATAATTACATAATTCTTTAAGGATAAGGACGCTATGTAATCTGTTCCCACTATGTGTTACTCTCTCCATTTGTTACTACTCTATATTTTTTTATATATTTTAATCACCAATAAAAAGTACAAAAATAAAGGCGAAATAAAACCCTGCAAGTATCCACCTCAAGTTCATGATATTTATACATCTTAATTGTATTATTTTAAAACTCCGTGTTGGTGTATTATATAAAATTTTAGTAAAGTGTTTCTTTGCGTGCTAAGCTTACACGAATATTTTTTACGTTTAATGTCAGCATTAGGAGCATGTTATTGCACTCATATTATTGTCGTTAATTTTTAAATCTAACATTTGACCCGCATCCGTTGTATCCCTTTTCCTCTCGTAAAAAGATAAGGGGTCAACTCCTATGGGACAAAAAATTATGTAATCAATGACAAATAAGCATGTAAAGCCTTTTCCGGTTGTGAATAGCAAATTTGGCAATTGATATAGGAAGTGAGTTCGTTTAAATTTAGTGACCATGAATCTATCCATCGGATCCGATTCACATTTGGATTTTAAATGTTTTTAGTCGATATGTGTAAAAATAATTTTTTCCATTATAATGTGGGGTTTAAAAGTCGGCCCTATGAGAATTGAAAATGTGTATCAAGAAGACAGTAGAAGAAAAGAAGGATTTATGTCACATATTTTAATTTTTTGCTAAGAGTTTGATATGTATTTTGTGTACTAGACTACGAAAACAAATATTTAGCTTTTATTTTTTTTGTACAAACTAATAAAAAACCTATGTTTTTATAGTGGGCGTGCAATGATTACTTATCACTAGTTATACAATCGTATTATACAGGCAGACCGATACATTTCTTTTTTGAGTTTAACAAACTTTTAAACTACAAGCATCGCACATATTTAAAAAAGAGAGATATAATGTTGTCATACTAATTTAAACCAGAATTATTCAAAAACGCTTAAGGGATATATTATTTTTTAATACATATCTATATAATTTGATGTTTAATTTATTTGATAACCCTTAAACAAAATATCTATAAATTAAAATACAACATCGTATGCCATATTATAAAAACCAAGCAAATAATATAGCTCTATAAAACAGTTTTTAAAATATTGCTGTTAAAATTAATGATTCTATCAAAATCTTTATATTATACCTTGTAACTTATCCTTCCAATATAGTGATACAAGTACCGATACCATCAAATGAAGTAACGTTTTTAACTATATCTATACAAATAAAAAATATTAAATTGTCTGTTTGTAACATCAAAATAATCGTTTTAAATGAATAAGTTGTCGTATATAATCGTATAAATAAATACATGTATATGTATCAGAATATTTTTTTTATTTATGTCTGTCTCTTTGTTTTGGAATGGCTGGTCTGATTTTGACAGGTCTTTCACTGGAAGGCAGCTGATGTAACTGTAAGTAAGTTAGGCAAATTTTTACGGAAAAAAAACAAACAATTTTCCATAAAATTACCACAGACGAAGTCGCAGGCAACAGCTAGTATAAAATAAAAGTAAGTATCGGAACTATGCACTTGCCATGGCGTTGCTCGTCGTCCTCGTCTGCCTCCTTCTTGCAGTCACTCGGCACGGGCGAGATGAGCCAGTTGCGCGGCTTCTTAGGCGGCGGTGGCCTCTCCTCCAGGGCGGTGATGTCCACCTCCTCATCAGCGGGCTCCCCTGGCTCCGGCGGTGGCGAAGGCGCCTCGCCGCCCTCCAGCGACTTGCTGACAAAGTCCGCCAAACGCTCCATCACCATTACTGCCCGTGGCGCGCGTCGCAGCGCTCTAAACCGCTCGCCGTCTCGAAGGCGGACCCAACGCCTACACTCAACAACCGGTATACTACATCCCTCAAAAGCAATCCTAGTCGTAACACCCTAAAGCTGAGTATTAAAGCAACACACAGCTAGGGCGGCCGAGACCCCGCCCAAGTGTCGCGCACGCGCCCGCCCTGCATTCGCGTCCGGCGCGCAGACATCCGACGGCGGATGATATACGCCTACATTATCGTAATATTAGAAATGAATTTTTAACAGTCGACCCCCTGATGTTTGTTTGTGCGTGTGGAAAATTGTGTCCATTTGTGATGATGACGACTTGAAAGCACCTCTCAGGGACATACAAGTGTTTGTTTGAGGCCAATATAGTGTTTTGACATTTTGTTTTAAGTTGATCGTTTGTATACATATTAGTGGTGTGTGTGTGTGTGCTTTGTAAGCAGCAACAAACAAACGCGCTCACCTACACATAGTTGATTGGGGGCGGCACTACAGGTCTCAACGTGATTAGTTGCTACGCATCTAAGTAATTAGCTTAATTATGATAGCAGGTAATTATTATTTATTTCAATGTACATCGTTAATAACTGATATTGTGATTCTTTTTGAACGATTGCGATAACTTGCAACGCAAAGCTGTATTTTCTAAAGTCACATTGATGATATGTTAGTAATTAACCTCTCAAGTAATAAAAGGTGAATCTCCTCGTGTGTTGTAATAACCTTGATGATATCCAAAAGAACTATATTATTATAGAGATGTCTGATGAACTCACAATCAAATTTACTTATTTTTATTTTCTTCAAGGTATTATATAATAAAAATAAATATAAAAAATTATAATAATAAAAGTCGAGCATTCTTACTTGTTAACTCTTTATAGTAAATTAAATTAAAAAGAACCTATGTTATAAATATTATAATAAATATAAAAGAAAAATATATTTTATAAATGAATTACACAAAAAAAAGTGTTATAAAATATGATATAAATGTAACCTATAAATA
Source organism: Lamproptera curius (assembly GCA_029286875.1). Taxonomy (NCBI): domain Eukaryota; kingdom Metazoa; phylum Arthropoda; class Insecta; order Lepidoptera; family Papilionidae; genus Lamproptera; species Lamproptera curius. The sequence continues at coordinate 753,577 of JAGSMT010000063.1, read as the reverse complement.
ATAGTTCAAAAGTAGGCCAATACTTGGTATTTCCTGGTTTAGTTCAAATTTAAAAACTTTACGGCGTAAATTTAGTCAAAAGTGATATGAGTATACGGATTATATGATGTTTAATCTGGTAAAACAAATAGTGTTAATACATTTTCACATATATAAAATTACAATTGATATTTAATGATAATTTTCAATATGGATTATTTCCTTTTCCGGAATAACGCCTAATACCTCATAAAGTACGTAGACCATGCAAAGAAATTAAAAATAACCTAAAGATTTCGAAAGACCGCGTTCTCATTATGAAAATAAAATTACGGAAAGCTGAAAAAATAAGGAGCAAATAATAAAAAACCTTGCTTATTATCTTGTTTTTGTTTGGTGTCAAAAATATTTAATTTTTGGTAGAGAATACAAGACTTGCAGTTACTAAATTCTATTTCAAGAGAAATTGAGGTTTTCAATTAGACAGCAGTACGTAATCGTCCAATAAAACTAAGCCATTTTTTGGTTAATTTCAAGGAATAATCATTAAAATTAACAAATAAAATAGTAGCAGTAACCCTGTTTCAAACTCATACCAAAACCAGCATAAATAAGAATTAGAATGTTTACAAAGAAACCATATTTAAGTATGCTGTAGCCAAAGTTACACTAAAACTTGTTTTGTATTGTTCATTTTAGAATCGTGTTAATGAGACATTACGATACCTAGACAATAGCAGCAACAACTGCACAGCTGAGTTAACTTATCTCAGAGTGCTATAACAATTTGCTCTACCAGAATTTACAATATCGCAGCAGTGATACCAAAGCCAAGTCGAAACTTGTCGTTTGGATGGTTTAGGAGGGCTGACACGGCGCACGCGAGTTTTGCTCTTCTGCCCCCTAGTGCTCTATGGAGTGTTGCGCCAACAAGACCGTCAGAGTCGGCTGAGGCTCGTACCGTCCAATCTTCTGCACGCCACTCGTAAGCCAGTGTTGCCACTGCCTTCCGAATAGCGAAACCAACCTACAAACATTTACGTATCAACAAATACTATAAAACAAATTCTCTGTCCCTAAATGGAAATGCATGCCTTAATCTTTAAAACTACGCAACGGGTTCTGGTGCCTTAATAGATAAAGTGATTAAAGATTAAGGTTTATATGAGTAATTAATTCTTAATATTGTGAAGAAACGGTGATAAATTAATATCTTTTATAGGTATTAGTATTGCACCCGTGCGGAGCTAGTCTATAAATAAATTAACCTGCATTAAGTGTTAGCCTTCAGAAATACAGCACAAATTTATCTTGGTGGAATTCACCTTAGTGTGGTCCCGCCAGCAACTATACTAATACTAATGGGGAAAAATTTGTTTGTTTTGAATAAGCTTAGAAACTAACGAACCGAGTTTAAATATTCTGTCTCTACAAGAAAGCTATATTATCCTAGGTAAATCCATTCCAAAAGTCTATAAAAACACAGACAGAGCCGTGGACGGATTACTATTATAAGATAATTTAATACTAACCAGCGATGGCCGAATCACGTTGCTACTTCGTTTCAAGTAGCGGAAGCTGATACACTATACACAGATGTTTTATTTGGAGATTTCAAATAATTGTAGCAAACGATATAGTGCCCATTCCGGCGTTAAAAATGTTTTTTTTGTTTATATAAGCAAAAACAATCATTTTCTTCATTGTCAGTGACAACAAGCGTAACAAGGATGTGTTCTTGTGCCGTTAACCGCTAGACTCATGGGCAAATCATTGGGCTTTATATGGAGTGCCTTTTTAAAGTGTTTAAGCGTCAACCCATTTGCTGCCCAATTAAAACGGGCCTAAAGATTAGGGTTAGGTATAGCTGAAGCGACATTGTACGTACGACGACACTTACAATATAAAAATATAAATAAAATAATTAACTTTTCAAGCTTCTATCTCAGGTAAAAGATTTTGAGATAGATACTATAAATAAAGCGCAGCATAATCAAATCCCGTAGGCTCTCGTAATTTAGTCTTGTATACTCGCTCCGAGACAAGGCATTGTAACAACGCTCTGCACAAACTTTGTCAACAAGTTCTACGAAGATAAGTTCAAAAGTTCTTCTTGTGATTAATGTTAACGCAATCAACGTAAGGACAACGACGTTAGAAACATTTTATTTGTAAAATGTTTTTGGTATGTACATTTTTATTTGTTCAACAAGTTACCAATATTTTATGAAATGAGCGAGCAAATAAATTTACTAGCAAAAGAATGTATTGATCTTCATATTCGCGTAATTTAGATTTTTATTCCATCAGCAAATTATCAGTAACTAATCAATGTCATTAAAAGATTACGCTAAACTTTCACCCGACTGGTGCTTAAATTGGAACAACTATTAAGTTACTTGCTGAAAGCTTTGCACAAAGAGATGTCATAACTAGCGAAAGGTTTCGCCCTTTTAATAGGCACCCAGTGTGTTCGCGCAAATTGCTCTGTGACACAAATATATAGTATTTTATTGAGTTATTGTGTAGTAGTGGTCAACACAATGTAATGTTACCTCTGGCCCAGCCTCTGTAGGGAAGGAACCCTTTGTAAAATCTCTTAACACAACAGAAACGTTGATAATGCCTGTACACTGTGACTTTGCTTGCAGACTGCATAGCCTTACCTCCAACATTGCTGCTGCAGTAAGGTGTGGACGAATTGCTCTCGCGTAACAAAGGTCTAGGCCACGGCTGCCAAGAGTTGCACTAACTGAATGCTCCTCACCAGCCCATCTGGCTGCTGCAGAGGCGGCGATCAGCTCGGCAGCTCTACCACGCGCTACTACTTCTGCCCCCATACTAAGACGCTCCGTTACGGACTGAAAATTTTATTTTACAAATATATTGACATTAATATTGTATGTATATATAAGCATATAAGTAATGTTAATCCGTTAAATCGCACGAAAATTCTCATCAAGAATATTATTAAATTTAAGCAAATGGATTGTGTGAAGACATAATTTTTCTAACAGGTTTTTTCTTCAAGCATCAATATTAATACAGTATATTCAGAAAGACCCGTACCAAAAGATTAATTACCCTTCTATTACATTAAGAGTTACCTGTAGACAATGAACTGCAATGAACTCTCGGTTCACGGCGATAACGGACGCTGTTGAGCTATTGAAATAGGCGTCAATGATGCTTTCGCAGCTACTCAGTTCACCATTAGCGATTTGGGCCACAACCGTCGCTCTCGAAGCCTGTGTAGGCCCCACGCGAAACTCACAACTCGTCTGACCACCCGGCGCCGCCTCCATCACGAAATATGGTAAAGAGGATGCTTTCTCCTTGTCAACATACGACAACAGAACTTTATAACCACCAGGTGATACTGAACTGAACGACATGGTATGCCCAAAAACCCAGTTCCCAGCCGAACTCTGTTTAACTGAGACGCAAGCGCCTTCAAAACATTGTGGCAGTCTGTATCGTGCGGCATTGTGTACGTGTCTCAGTAATCCAGGATTTACTGCGCCCCCGGGAAGATTATCCGATCTCTTCTCCTCACTGCTCTCTCTTTCCTCAGAACGGGAACCAGTCACGCTAGCACCGGCCTTACCTCGATCGGAGACTGTACGTTTAGAGCACTTAGGTGTATTACAGGTACATTCAGAAATAGACGGGGCGTCCCCAGCGCCGTCTTTGCCTTGACATGGTATTTTTTTTCTCGGAGAGCACGGCTTTGAACTCGGATTTGAATCGCTTTTTGCATAAGTAGTTTGAAAAATACCTGATCTAAAAATATTTGAAATATGCAGTTTGTAATTATCCATTATTAAAAAATTAAATGTATATAATTATATAAATAGGCGTTTGTCATCATCCTGACATGAGTTGAACATGTCTTCAAAAAAGGAATATTTTGCATAGAATAAATATTAAAAATTATATATATATATACATACCTATGTAATTTTCAGAATACTAATTCTGGTAATCACAGGCTCTTTGAAAGAGACTGCCCCCGATTGAGCTTCTTCGCCTGGGCGTCGTCGTGAAATGCACGGAATATTTATTATCTTAAATACCTTTTTTTATTTTAATTTTTATAATCTCGGATGTTACGCTTCCAGACTCTTGTCTTTGGTAAGAAGTTTCGTTACAGTTCGCAGGCAGCCCCCGTCCCCACGAACTAACCTAAATACCTAGATTACTTTTAGATAAAAGATGCTTTCCATGATAGCCGTGTTTAGAAACTTGGAAATAATATTTAAATAATAAGTAATTTGGTAATCCTCTGCTGTCTAACGTTAATAAACGTTACTATTATTTTAATTTTTACGACCCTCAGATATGTGCATGAATCACACAAACACAACATTTACATTCTATTCTATTAATAAAGCGCATCTCGTTTAGTTTTTGTTTCATTAACCGTATTTTAACCAGGCGTTTGTTTAACCAAAACATTACAGTGAATATGAAGATTCTCGAAGATGACAATTACCTAGGAACTTAAAATTATCAATACTATATTTATAACAAAAGTTTCCCTACTTTAGGGAACCTTTTTTAAAAACTAGGGAAATTCGATATTTTTCTCCTGGAAACCCAGAGTTTAGTAATAAATTTTTTATACGTCAGTGGGTTTTTCTTATTTTTTTTGTAAAGTTTAACTAAATGATAGCATAATTAATTTCCTTTAAAATATGGCTACTTTAGGTGGGAAGTTTTTTGAAATTTTTCGAAACCTTAAGTCGGATGCAGTCCCACGATCTCCACGCCCTGAAACTGAAAATTTTGATAATGTTGAAAATGAGGAGTATATTGATAACGAAAACCAACCTACTGAGGAGGAAATAGGACCTGAAATTAATAAAAAAGATAAGAAAAAACCTTCGACAAGTAACAAGTTTTTAAACCCAGCAAGAAAAAAAATGGTTTCGCTTTCCCAAAGAAAAAAGAAGACAAAGAATACGAACACAGTACAAGCAGTAATGTGAATGTTCAAGGTAGGATGACAAATTTCTGTTGTTAAAAAATTTTTTAAGTTTTTAACCTTTGAAATTTTTTTAATGAATGTTTAATGCCCCGCAGCTGCTGGAAATGTTATAAATATAGTCAACTCGCGGGATGTACATTGGGGTAATGAAGTCGTGTACTATATGGGCCCCACTAACGTTTCGCCAAAGCAACATAAAGAAGCTGAACAAATTGAGAAGAGTAATATCATTATGTTAGTAATGGAAGCAGAAATAAAAGTAAGTTAATCTTTGATTCTTGAATATTATTAGAGTTAAAATTGTACACAAGAAGCTCAAAATACACTCCCTTTTAAAGTCTTTCAATTTTCCTTGGAAAATTTTGCCAAAAATTTGATGAAAAGAAGAAATAATGCTTTGAATTCATGTCAACTGCAGTTTTTATCAACAAAATTCTGTTGTACACCATGGTTGTCGTCAGTGTAATTTTTCGCTCTGTACTTGTTAGGTATATCTATATCTTAGCTAAGAAAATAAGATGGAATATATTCAAACAAAGCCTAAAGCCAGTCCCTTATTGGTTAAACATTGATGGAACATGATGTTGGTGCATTGTTAACAATGATTGCCTTATAGATGACTAATTTATCAACAGAACAAGTACACATTACAAAGTTACTACATTTACAATTTATTACTTAACATGTATTTTAAGAATTTCAGGATATTCTAATCCGTATTTAAATGTATTTATTTTAAAATGTCTAAGTAATGATTTTCTTAAGTGATAAAAAAAAAAATTTTGAACTAAATTCATCAGGATTAATAAGTCACTATGTAAATATGGTACCTAAAAGTCCTAGTTTTAGGCTTTTTACTATCTCAAGATACATTTTAAACTACCACTTTGACATTGGTTTATCTTATTTTTTTTGTAATATCTAGTTTATTTTCAGCCTACTCATGAATACATTGACTACATATCAAAGAATCTAGGAAAGGACTGGCACAGTATTTTTATTGCACTAGGTTATAGCAAAAATAGAATTGAAACATTTGAAATTGACGAAGCTGGGAAAGGCATATCTGAGGTGTGTAAGGCCCACTACTGACATTCAAATATAACATTAAAATTAACATCTTTTAAACCATTTCATTGTATTTTTATTCTGAATTAGCAATCGATTTGAATAGGATATAGGCAAATGCCACTGGATCATGAAGGTTGTATAGTAAAATATATAATAGCATCACTTAGACCATTATTGGTCTCTCAATTATAAGCTTATTTAGAGTTATCTCTTGAATAATAAAGATGTCTTTGAATAACAATATCTTTATAAATCTCATAACTTCACAACTACTATTTTATGACATTGTTAGCCCATAGTGTTTTCTTAAATATTCAAATGTTATTTTTTTGGCTTTTCAATTTATGGTTATAATAATAACATGTGACACACAAGGGCATCAAAGTAGTAAAATTTTTAGGTAATTTTTAAATTTAAAATTTTAAAATTATAAAAGTGTTGTTCATCAATAACTTAGTAAAATTAGATAAGGAATTTATTGTAACAATGTAACCTGCATATTTAAATCTATTATTTTGAGTTTAAGTATATAGATTTATTTCAGTAAATAGGTGTAAATCGCCCAATAACAAGATCACCTTATAGTTGTTACATATTTACAAACATTATAGATCTGGTACAGTTGGTCATATAAATGAAGAATATCAGAAAAGGAGATTGATTTAGTCAGCAATAATTATTTATTGGAAATAAATCTTTCACTGCTCAAAACTGTAGTGCATGTAACATTGTTTATCATGCTTAATTTTCTTTATCAAATGACATAATTGATAGGTTCAAAGTATTATCTGTTATAAATTGATAACACTGATGTCGGCTATACCATATACATTACAATTTGATCTTTTTTATTATGTGTGGATGCTTACATTTCTATTGTAAACTCTTAATAAATAACATTTTCTTACCAACTTGTACTATTTTTGTCCAGGTTCGATACAAACTTCTGCTTGACTGGGTGCGCAATGATGATGATGGAACATTGGGTAAACTAACAAAAAATTTGTGGGAAGAAGGGGAAAGGCAACTTGTCAAGGACTTGGCCATTATGTACAAAAAGGACAAGCAATAGTAAAATGCATTTAGTTATTTGTATAGATTTATTTTCCAGTGATTATATAAAAAGGCTAGTTAGTACATGTGGGTTCGGACCACTTAATTAAGAGCCCTATAAATGATGTAAACAAACTTTAAAGATAGTAAAATGTCATATGAATATAAGAGTTATTTATACATTGTATTTTAAAACCAGGATTAGAATTTACTTTATTGTCTTAAAGATCTACACAGTACAGTTTCTATGCCTAACAATTTTTTTACAATAACTTTTAAATTGTAACAATTATTGGACTCTGCAAATGTATAGGATATAGGACATGTAATATAGGACTGAATGATGCAATAAGAAAAAATAATGTGATATCTTAAAACACATTTTGTATAAATTTTAAAGTAACGGACAACTATAGTAACTATATAAATAGCTCAATATTAATTATTTGCTATTGTGATACATAGTTTAACCAAGTAAGACTTAAAAAGATGTAAATTATGTGATGTCACAGTGTCAAATATTGATTGGTCAATGTTTCCAAATGGAGCACTTTGCCATTTGTGTATCGCCATGAAATATTCTGTCTACATGTTGTTATTTTAATTATAATTTTTGTGTCTAGTTTGGTTCAGGTACAGTTGTTAATTCATCAAAATTGATTATTTCATGTACTACTCTGTGGCGTCATTTTAATTATAAAGTGTTCATATTTTTGCAGGTAACTAACTATTAAGTACAAATACATACCATTAACGTATTTTAAAGTTGGAATTTAATTACTCTCCGTGTCTATGTATTTGTGGCAGACATAGGAGGTCTTAACTACTTTGTATACTACGCTTTTACAGCTTAGCACACTTAGACAATTATGAGTATGTCACAATTTTTACTTATTAATTTTAAGGTTTTTTATTTTGAGTTTTTAGATTAACTTTTGATAGTGTAACATGATCATGCTCCAAACATAGTTTAAGTGCAGATTATGTGCTCTATAAGTTCATAATTTTGTAAATTTTTTTTGACAATTTATAATTATATGTTTAAATTCTGTACCGGAGCCAAGTAAGACATGGAACATAAAAAAAAAATGTTAAATAGTAATGTTGTTCAACGCGTTCACACGCGATGTTTTAACAATAAGAGCGCCCGAACGCTTGGCGCCAGTACACATTTAGTTACTTTGAAGTGTCTTTTAATTGGTTTTCATATTTTATTTGGCTAGGTATAGGTATTAAATGAAACATTTCTAGAATAATCAAAGTTAATTTGTTACAGCATAGCTGAAACAGTAATAATTGTAAATTGATTGAGAATGTTATTTGGTGCTCAAAAGTGAACTATACACATTCAATGTTTTAATGTGGCCTTTATGAAGGCATATATTTTTGTAAAGGTATTATTGGGATAACGTAACTATTAAGAGTATTCACGACTATGCGGAGACTCTAGTCAAAAAGAAATGTAATTTTAAATGTTGAAAAGCGTTGTAAGTACATAAACTATTGAGTCTAATTATAATGGCCTGGGCTATATTGTGATCTACATATTGTTGTGGTGAATATTAGTAATTTTTTAAACATGTTGCAATTAATCTGTGATAAAACAATATTTCGCTTGTCTTTTGAAATTTTAAAGAGACATTCCATTTTTATTTGGATATACCAGCCAAAAATTTATTAATAATTGAGATTTTTTTTATACGACATATTTTTTTTAATTTTTACAAATATGTTAAGAAATATATATTGGAAGAATAAATCGTTTAAATAAAAGTTTTTTTTTCTGCCTTATTTTTAATTGACTTGATGTCTACGCATACTAACCTAGCGCTCTGTCTGAGAGTGTAAGGTTGGTTCTTCTTCGTTAAAGTTAAAATAACCCAAACAGCGTAGGCCCACTTCACCTCGGGCCTAACAAGCGCGCCCTTGGTTTCGGAACTTACAATTGGCTAACAGATTCACACGAAACCCGTTACCCCGGGGCATTGACGTGTGATCAGATTTTTGACGGCGTGAAGCTTACCTTCTGGTATTAGCTACTATACGAGCAGGATGTCCGCCCGTCTCGTCGCTAATATCATGGAAAACCCTGCGCATAAGACTAGCAGTTTTTGTGTTTAACTGATTTTCTAAGTACCTAATATAATAAATGACAAACTCTTATAAAACTCCCATATCAAATTAAACTAAAAATAGTAAAAAAATAATAAATAGGGAAAAATACTTATTTAGACCATTAACTGTAATTATTACTCAATATTCTATAACAGTTAATATAAAATTTAATGCTCCGCTTTTTAACATAATATTAATTCATAATTGGTAAAAACTCTCTCTTAAGAAATATAACAAACAGATACGACGAGCACCGTAACATGTTACACTTGTTTCGTAATTATGTTAGTGTCATTGTACCTTATCTTAAGTAACGCGTAACCCCCTAAGTGCACATAACATGCTGTTTTCAATATCGCTTCAGAAATGTGAAACAACCGCGAAAAGCAGTTGTTTCGACATTGTATAAGTCGAACGACGTTATCTGCGTGTCGGGGACGTAGAAGTTGTCTGTGTTTCATTATTTAAATATATACAGCGGAGATGCCCGTAACGAGTAGAACTGGGTTGAAGATTGTGCAAGTAGATGTCAGGGACGTACGATTTCCGACGTCGCTTGGTGGACATGGATCAGACGCTTTGGTAATATTAAATTAAGACATATTGTCGCTTATTTAATATCACATAAGGTTGTAAGTTAAACATGAAACATTACTTTCAAGGTCGTATAAACATATATGTTGTGGTTAATTTTAGTGACTAATTTTAATACCACGGTATTACCACACACCTTTAGCTGACAATGTTAGCAAAATAATAACGGTACCTACCAAAATGTTACTCTAATCTATTTATATTATTATTCTAATAACTTGTTAATAGCATAGATGGAACCGGCATTTGTCAAAAGTATGTTTATTTATAGTTTATGCTTAGCTTTCTTTAGTTTAATATATTGTTTAATATGATTTTAATATTTGAAGGGAAAACAACCGTTACATCAGCGCATTTATTAATAAGCTAAAAAAATGCACTGAAGTTAATGAAATGATTTAACACTTTTTAGCACACTGACCCGAATTATTCGTGTGCCTACGTCACGATCACTACAGAGAATGGGAACAGGGTTACGGCCTAACATTTACCTGTGGCAGAGGCACTGAAGTCGTAGTTTTCACTGTCAGGGCTCTGAAAAAGTTTATTCTGGGTAAAAATGCGGCCGACATATTTGCCGACTTCGCAGGATTTTGGCGCGCAATTACGAATGATTCTCAAATGAGATGGGTTTGTATAATATGTGTTTTTAATTTTGTTAAAAGGTCTATCAAATTAATAATGTAGGGTAATTTCCGATGGTAGTAGTGAAAATATTCACAATTTTTAATACAGGATTTTTAATGTTTTAAAAGCAATAATTATTAATCAGTTTAATTGCCGTGTATTAGCATAGTGAAGACGAATTGATAGAATTCGAAATTGAAAATAAAACCTTATAAAGTATACAATAAGCACAATAAATTAAATAATTTTAAGCTGTTTGAAAAAACAATGATTTTTTTATTTCTTTGTTGTAATGTAACTAAAATCATATTAACTACTAAGTCTTTTTTTGTCCAATAAATTATTTTTATCTTTATGTAGATCGGTCCTGAGAAAGGTGCTATACACTTGGCCGTCGCTGCCATATTGAATTCGCTTTGGGACCTATGGGCAAGGCTCGAAAACAAGCCCCTATGGAGGTTGCTTGTAGAGATGGACCCTGAGGTAATTAAATAATCACAAAAGAATAAATAAATAATCGAAATTCAAAAACTATCAAAATAACAACATATTAAACTCAAATGAAACTACGACATAAGTTAAAATTAACAAAATAAAAACTAGTACGTGTGTCTTTACTTTGGCACAAATAATTTACTTACCTCGTGACAAATTAGCTTGTTTTAATAACACTTATCAAAACAAAACATCGTTTGAACTCGTAGTTCTACTTTATCAATGTCATAATGTTTACATTCACAGGAATTGGTATCTACTATAGACTTTCGTTACATAACAGATGTTATTACAAAAGACGAAGCTATAAAATTACTTAAGAATAAAGGAACTGGTAAACAAGAGAGGGTAAAATATCTGCTGGATAATGGTTATCCAGCGTATACTACCCAAGTAGGTGAGGACAATAATATATGGATATTTCTTACTGAAATAAATTTTAACTCAGACATTAAAAACATGCGTGATCGATATTAATGCACAAAAATCATAAAGGGTGACAAAATACGTTATATCCGTTTTATTAGCTCGGAGCTTAGCTTTAGAGTATGTTGCGAGTATTTTTCATATCCTGATGCTTATCAATATAAAAAGGCCATTAAAAATTAAATTGGATTATTCTTAAATAAGAATAATATTTTTATTGACTACCCGTGTATCAATAAATTACTCATTATAAAAAAAAATCAGGAACTTCATCGCGTATATTTTAGTTTTAGTACACATTTTTAAGTTTCATCCATCCATCTATCCATCCTGTAGTATATGCCCGCGGATGCTGAAAAGCTATCGAATTATTATACGATGGATAAACACGCCCAAAAAACGGAGCACAGGGAGATCGGCATCCCATCTGATACTCTTTTAATTCGTCACATAACCTAAATATTAATTTTTGGAACGTGAAATCAAATACTTAAAGAAAAACGACGCTTTTCTACCTTTATACATTTTAGTTAGAAATTATAATTAACTAAATCGCGGATTTATGTATACCTCATCAAAACCGCCTAATGGATAGGGTGGTATTAGGGAGGCCTATGTCCAGCAGTGGACTATCACAGGCTGATGATGATGATGATGATGATATACCTCATAGTTGTATTATTTACAATTAGGTATAATACCTTAAATTACTATATGGAAATGCGCAATTTATAATATCGAATGGTGCAGGTTGGCTGGGCTACGACGATGCGTTACTAAGGCAACTGTGCGATAAATATCTGAAACTTGGCTTCAGTCATTTCAAAGTAAAAGTCGGTCTCAGCAAGGAAGACGATTATAGACGATGCAGCGCTGTCCGGAAATATATCGGCGACGACAAGTTTTTGGTAAAAATCTTTCAGTTTTAAATACTAATCTGTAGGGCGATTAGTATTTGTTTATTTAATATAACAAATATATATTTACAACTAAAAATAGCAATAAAACGGAATATTAAAATGCTTTCTTAAAGAAAGTAAACATGAGCAGGAAGGTGTATATTTGTTGAAAAGAGAAGTAAGTGGAAAATAAGTACCGTAAATAGAACCATGTTCCTGTTTGAAGGGTATCGTAGCTTTTGTACTAGCCATTACATTCTGCGTCTCGAGGCGGCGAACAGGTCTTGTGACCTTTTGTTTTTGAATTTTTAAAGGGTAGAAATACCACTTACCGTGAGTTAAATCTCTGGTTACTATTGTTTAAAAATATAATTATGGAACCGTATGTTTCCAATGTTTTTTCTTTCCAAGACAAATTGTGTGAAAATCACTTTAAATGGTGAATAATAAATAACGTTAAACTTTGATAACGTTTCGATTTGAAGTTAAAGTAGGGATCTTGTCCGATTTTTGGTTTCTTAATTGGTCGGTTATGGGGGCCACACGTATTATCCCATTTTCTAAATTGCTATTATTCGATAGATGGTTGATGCAAATCAAGCCTGGAGTGTTAACGAAGCAATCGAATGGATGAAGACTTTGGCTCCATTAAAACCCATGTGGATAGAGGAACCGACATCCCCCGATGACGTTTTGGGTCACGCAGCTATTTCAAAGGCGTTGGAGTAAGCATTACATACTATAATTTATCTCGCTTGGATGGGTTTCCTTCTAAAAAAGTTTGTAGGTGTAAATTGTAAGTCCTGAATTCATTTATAATAAACACTGATCCTGAATTCGTATATTATAACACGTCTATGAAGGCTAAATCCTGATAAAGAGTCAACCTAATAGTCATATGTAAAGCGCTTGGAAAAGAATTTCTTAAAACCTATCAAAGTAGCTAGCGTAGCGCGTAGTTGCGTTTTAGCGTAATGACGCCTAAACGTAAAATGATTTGTTCTAATGGATTCTAGATGTTATTGATCTCATATATACAAAAGTAATATTCTTCATATCAACAGGCCTTATGGTATCGGCGTGGCAACTGGTGAGATGTGCGCAAACCGCGTTATGTTCAAGCAGTTCTTACAGAGCGGTGGAATGCAATATTGTCAGATCGATTCTGCGCGAATTGGTGGCATCAACGAAATACTGGCCGTATATTTAATGGCAGAGAAACTTAATGGTATGCGTAAAATCTATAAGATAAGGTATAGTCTCGAGTCATTTGGTGAATTTTACTCCCTAAAGCATGCACAACGTCGAAGTTTTAAGTTCTTTTATTTGTCTAATCTTATACAATGCTATACTTATTGTTATCAACTTTACTTAATTTATACAGATGACGTGTTAACAACTGCTTAATTTACAAAACAATTCTGTAATTAGTTACAATAGTTTGTTTTATCTTGTTTTGCTTCAGCTAATATAAAACCGGGGTTAGTAGGCACTGACCTTATCCAAAAAAATTAGGTGAAGAGAGTGAAAAGATTCGTTCCAACAACTCGTATCAATAGCTAAAAATGCCAACTGAAATAATAAGATTTGTAGTTTTATGTCGTGACAGGGTACTAACTTATCTCTATACACAGTGAAAGTGTGCCCGCACGCGGGGGGCGTGGGCCTGTGCGAGATGGTGCAGCACCTGCAGTTCTGGGACTTCGCCAGCCTCTCCTGCACGATGGAGGGACGCCTCATAGAGTACGTGGACCAGCAGCATGAACATTTCTACGATCCTTGTGTAGTTGAGAACGCTAGATATCTGGCACCCAAGGTAACTAAGAGCTACCGGTTTACATTTATGAAGACTCAATTCTTTCGTAGAATATGTGTATACAATAAGAAATTAAGAAAAAAATATGGTTATTAATGTTTGTTTGAATTGACAGCGATTTGTGTCAACTGCTTGTGACCAGTGATTGAAGGAGATACAACACAGAGTTTTGTACTCTTGTGATTCACGGCCTTTTTCGTTGTACAAAACTGATTGTTATATAAGCTGTACCCAAGAAAAATACCAAACTTGATGGGAGTTAACATGTGACCTGGGATTTAAGATGTGGTGACTAACAATTGTTTCGACAATAGTCTTTGTTTGTACACTTAGTACTCTTATTTAACTAGTGTATAGGCAAGTTTTACTTATGCTACTCAAAATATTCCTTTATTGCCCAATTTATATATATCAATTTTAATTTATTATTAAATATTTTTCTATTGTTCACAGCTGCCCGGGTACAGTACACAATTTCTACCGGAAACACTAGAGAAGTACGCATATCCCAACGGAAGCCAATGGCAACGCATGTTTAAAGAGGGGATATTCCCATTGCCCGACGAAGCTGAACTCGCCAACGCATGAAATGTTTGCACGAACTTGTTATTAAAAAAAAACAAAATGTTTTAATTTTAAAAATATATTATACACGGAGTTTCATTATAAATAACCTTAATCTAGTTCGCAGACGCATCATAATTTAAAACAATCGATTATACGGAATATCGACTCGACATAAGGCACATTTTATTAAGAACATTATCACATCGTATGAAGTTACCAGACCAACGTTAACATGATACTATTATGACATAGGGTGTTGCGTTTTAATTATTTCTTTTACGTACGCGATTATTTTACGTATCAAATGTACTTGTTTAAGGAATTTACAGCTCATATTTTTTATTCTGGAATCCGTAAAAAGTGGATTATAAGAAGTTGCTTTTGGTACAATAAGTAATCACAATATATCGGTAGGAATTCGGATATGATATTCAAGTAAACAAAGACATAATATGTGAGCTACTAATGGCGTCAAAAGTGAACGCGTTTTCATTTGCCGAACTACGCCATATTTAATTCCCAAGCTATGTTTAACCAATAAAAACGCCAATGGTCTGACATTAGAGTCGGTTACGAAAATTCTGTCTCACTTGGCATTGGCTAAACTTTCGGTACCCGTCGAACCAGAGTTACCGTATTCCAGTACCTTTAATATCCGCACGATACGAATTATGTTACAGTTATAAAAACCTAAAATTTAGAGTGTTGGTGTAAAGGATCGTTTTAATTAATGAACGTATATTGATTATTCGTGTGAAGGAACCTTTTTTTTCAACGAACAAAAACTTTCTTTAACATCGAAATCATTTCTTTTGGAACGCGAAAGCGCTAAGCTTGGACTGTTTAGGCGCTTTAGAAACAGAGGAATCCGCTTCAATAGATTCATCCAATTTCCTTTTTTGGGCCCCTTCGCCGTTCGTTGCTTTCGTTTGGACGTCCTTGAAGGTCCTGATCCCTTGGCGAGTCAACTCGGCAGGCGTTAAGTCGGGATGCTGCTGTTCCAGGGAGGACTTGTTCCTTGAGTACCAATCGACAAACGTCTCCCCTTCCAGCGGGGTTAATGGCTGAAAATATAAGGGTTAACTTGATAGCATTCTGTACGAACAGTTTAATTGTAGGGGTAAAGTTATATAAACTGTGACTTAGGGGAAAAGTTATATAAATTTTACAGTTGTATTGTATTATTAATGTAATGTTATTTTGTTATGTTTGACTTGTAAGTTATTTGTTGTTTATGTTATTACAGAAGAAATTTATCCAAATAATTTCAATGCAAACGTTTTTACAGGTCATTGAAGCAAGCTTACGCCTATGATCAGAACTTTTGTTTGGCTATTGGATATTACGATCATTGTAATTATATTATAATAAATCAAGCTCATACAGTTAAATATGTTTAAATAATTTAAGAAATTAAACACTTATTTATTAAAGGCGATGTGTTTGGTAACAAATAAACATTTAACAAGAGGCACGGAAGTGTTAAACAAGGGGTTTGTTACACTTTCGGTTCATTAACTCGGGACAAGCTATTTTCGTATTGCTTATTACAAAAATCACATAATTTTGTCAATTATATAACTTACGTCTTTATTTTCTGTAGAGTCCGGAGTCGCGTGCACCTCCACCAACGTTCTTTCGGTCAAAGTCAATGGACTTTGTGCATTTTTGGTGGCATCTTGTTGTTTCCTGAAAGGATTCCTCGCGCCACCGGGTGATGATTTTATTGGCTAAAATTGTAACTTAAAATTAATTAATCACAAAATAATGTTAACTATATAAAACACTGCCAGTTATCCCTTGCATACGACAAAAAAAGCAATTAAGTCAACGAACAACTGCCTCCGTAGCCTAGTGGTATGGGCGTGTGCTTTAGAAACCGGAGGGCGTGGGTCCGAATCCTGCGGGGAGTCTACAAATTTTCATTGTTGTTTCCTAGTTGGTTAGGGCAATTTGGGCCGATCACCCAATTGTATGAAAAGTAAGATGATCCATGCGTCGGATGGGCATGACAAAAGTCGGCCCAACAACCAACCCGCATTGGACCAGCGTGGTGGGATACCGTCCATAAACCCCCCAATGGATAGGGGTGTATTAGGCGAGGCCTATGTCCAGCAGTGGATTATCACAGGCTGATGATGAAGTCAACGAAAAGAAAGCGTGAGTTTACATCGTCAACGGGAAATTTTAGCATTGGAAGTCTATTTCTTTGAAAAACTTATTGCTGATATAAACAAAAACATCGTATATAGTAAAGATTCATAGGTACTCAGGTACCACAATAAAATGAGTACCTTCAATACTCACAGCTGGTTTAATAGGCGTTACATTTTCCACTTTCTTCTTGACTTTCTGCGGAATAATAAGGCTTGTGTTCAGATCCTCTTGCTCGGTATTCGTGACGTCATACGTCTCCTGCGACTCCAACTCTTGGAAGTGGGAATTTTGGGCGACGTTCAGTTTGTCTGCTTCCTTCTCCCATTTCTCCGCTAAATTGCCCAATTTGTCCGCTAAATGCATTCTGCCAAGTCGTGACGCGTATTTGGCGGCAAGAGGCAACAGTCTATCGTCCCTTAGTAGTTCCATCAACTCTAAAGCCCTCTGTTCGATTTCACTTCGACAGGCCAACTGCAAGCGATGTGTATCATGATAATACAATATGCAAAATCAAAATTGATATTTGATAACTAGTTGTTTCGTTTTGTAATGAGGAAATACTAATAAAATTTTGATTTCAACAAGTGTTTATTGATTATTTCTTTGAATAGAAAGATGGAAACAGATTCATATCGCTCTTTTACTTGGTGGTAAACTCTTACTTTGGTAATGAGTTATTCGTAAATGGCAAAAATAAAAAAATGAATAAAAACAATATAAAGATCTTAAAAATATTCTTCCAGTTGCGGCGATGCATAGGTGTCAGAATGATTCAACATATCATAACAAAACTCCATACCTACTGGTACTCGCTCATACAAAATAAATGGATTTTTTAAAATAACGAACATCGTCATTTGAAAAATGAATCGAAAAATGTTACCGCAAACAACTTGAGCGCAGTTTCCCTGGCAGCTTTGACGTCAACGTCAGACGTGGTATGCGCCCAGCGCACTAGTTGCTCTTCGTACTGCCCTTTCTCCGTGTCCAGCTCGCAGAGAGGGATCTGAAGAGCAAATAATAAGTGATGTAAGGATGATTTGAATGACTACCGGTGAAGGTTCTTTAATATACTGAAGGTCGTGAGTTCGAATCCCTCACCTTTGTGTTATAGTTGTATTGCTCTTGATTAGAGCTGCTATGAAAAATCATTAAATAATATAACGTTTTAGTAAGCAACTAATAACAAGATATTAGGTTCTCATAGGTGGAATATCATTTGGCAGATAACAAATATAAAATTTACAGAAATAACCAGTATAAATATTACGCTGTAGTTCTATCATGAGCAATTTTTTATAGAATTTTGCTTTAGTAAGAATATTCTGTGTTTGAAATTTACCTGAATAGGTAGCTCTGCGACAATAGGCTTTGGAACAGTAACTGGAAATGAGGTACCTCTGCACAATATAGCCCGTACCGCCTGTATCGGTTCACTTATCTAAAACAAAATTATAAGCTATTTATGAAAATTAAAGGTTTTTGTGTAAAATTTCGTAAATTGAGAGTTTTGAAAAACAACATATACTTTGAAATAAAGTTATATTTACAAAGCGAACGTTACAGACTATTCAAAAGGATATTATTTTAACGTCGTATTTATTTTATTGTTATCACTAATTTAAATATTAATCATGAGTAATAAAATATTGTGGTAACCAAAAACGCTTAAATGGGTCGATACGTTAGCACCAGTACTAAATTGAAAAAAAAACAATATAATTTATATTTCATTTCGTATTTGAAAAAGATATTTATATTCTCGGTTAATATCTGTGATAAAAATAATACAAAAAAGCTAGCATTTTTAACAGTAAAGACAAAAAACAGACTAAAAAAGCTCAATCAACATTTAAAAATAATACATACAGATACAATAAACCACGTATCGGAAACTCCTTTGGAATGTGTGCTCGTATCGCAAATAGGCATCCAAAGGCCGCTGGCCACATCATACATGCCTGAGGACACCGGTGTTGTCGTACGAACACGGGGAACCGACGTCCGTAGTACCGATCCAGGCCAATTTGGAGCTTGGGGTTAAAGGCATTTGTACTGTTTTGCAGCGAACTTGCCTGCCTGAAAAAAAAACAGTCGCTTAGTAATGAGTGAAAGCTGCAACTTGAACTATTAAGCGCTTTTTCCTAATATTGGGAAATATTTTATTGTGTAAAATGTATATCGAACTTGAAAGTTTTATTACGTGTAGAGTAAAATGGGCCAATAATATATAACGCAGAGGTAACACAGTGTCTGTATAGGTTTATGAAAGTTGCAAGTAAATGGTACCTTCGATTATGCCAAGAATCTCCCAAAACACCTACATTGAAGTTTTTACTTAGAAAATGTGTATTCAGTGCGATTTAATTAAAAAGTTGATGAAATATTATTTAACGTTATAAGGTGAGAACTGTAATTTTTGAACCGCATGTGCTTTATGGATTTTTTTTTGGGATTTGTTTCAAAAACTTTATTTACAACTTGTCTATAAGAGCGTACTTATGACAATATAACTGAATACTTTAGAATTTATTTACCGTTAACGGCTATTATATCCATAGCAAGATGCTGATCAGAGATGCCCGGATCGGTTTGATGGTACGTCGCCAGGATGGTTGTATTGAATCCGCTCAGAGCTACAACGGGTCCTGACAGGGAAATAACCTAGAAAAAATAGATCTTTAAAGTCGGTTTACTGTCGATAGTTGACGATGATCGCGGAGGCCGATCGTCCCTTTTTGTCGCTCGCTCCGCGCTCAAGCCTTAAATTGAACGCCTCAGAGTGAGGTAACGCGGCATGAAGTCATATTTTTTGTGTTCAGCCACTTTGATCGAATTATATGACGTTAACACGTCGAAAAATATTAAGTTTAGGTTACAAACTAAACTTTTTTCTTTATTAATTTCCTTTGTCTAGTCGTGGATGTTTTTCCGTCCGTTGGTAGCAGGACAGGTATTTAAGAAAAACCTTGTCAGTCTGAGGAGTAAGGGCGGCTATGGAAACAGCTTGAAACAAATTACAGAAGCAGAACATTCTAAAAAGGTTCTAAGAATACCGATATTATTGTTCTTGTGCAGTCAAAGTAGGCATAAAGGAGGACTTGTTTTCCTGGCTTCTTTAGCCTCTGTGCTACTGAGACCGGAGAGCTTGTTGCCTAGATAACGGTTCTGACACTAAAGATATGTCACTTCCCGTGTTCTCGAAGGTCAAGCAGACCGACGGTTCGTGGGGGCGGGATGTTACCAAAGTATTGACGTGATTCTATCAAAAGGTTAGCTACGGTGGAAAACTTGAAGGTGTTGTTATAATACTAGATTTGTGGTGGACCTATTTGCATCTTAAATCAGTTTAACAAAAAAAAAAAATGTTGCCCTCGATTTTGTCCGCGTGCTAATAATTTTATAAAAAATATCCCCGCTTACACCCAGTTACATCAGCTATCTTTCAGTGCAAGTCTCGACAAAACCGGACAAGCTATTCCATCGGAGATTAGTCAGAACAAACAGACAGACAGACACAAAAATATTAAAAATGTTGTTCTATTATACGTATCGGTTATATATTACAATGTAATCGTCATCATTCTAAAATTGTTATTTCGATGTTATAAACAACACTCCAGTTTTACCTATTTGTATAGACAGCTACTGGAATACACACCTGCCTCTGCGTGCCCATAGGAGTGAAGAGCCTGAGAAGGCGGGCGTTGGTGGCGCATCCCACCAGCCCGGAGCTGGCAGCCACGCAGAGGATCTCTTCGGTCTCAGGCATCGCCACGCTCCACTCCTTGCTACTGCCCACCAGAGATATGCACACCAGCTTACTGGAAAGTTAATAAATTCTTTATTAAAAACCAAATTTTGCTAATTTTTTTTTCGTATTTATGCGTTTTAAAACGTGAAAAATTGATATAATACGATTCTTTTCAAATTTTATAATCTGCGAGAAGATATCATAGATCATAGAGCAGAAAATTATAACAATTTGTAACAATCTGAAGTAATTATAATATCATACATGCTGCTGCAAATGATTTTGTTACTACAAAGATTTTATACCTTTATTATTGTTTTATGAGTATAGATTATTATTATCGACAAGTAGGATATACCTTGGTGTTTCACATGCCAGTGCCAACACAGATGTCGACAAACTGGCCATAGTGTGATTGAGGTAGTTGTTCAAGTGGATCCCATGGTGCAAGTTGGTGTCGTGGAATTCTATATCAATAGTAGATTCTCCATTTTCGCCTGTGTGGCATCTCACTATGCCGACGTCATTCCAACACATATATCTAAAAAGTGTATAATAACATGTAACACGACACAAAACACTACTTAATTACACTTTACTAAGATGTATACTTTCTTTGACTGCCTCCGTAGCCTAGTGGTATGGCGTGTGCTTTAGAAACCGGAGGTCGTGGGTTCGAATCCTGCGGGGACGCAACAAATTTTCATTGTTGTTTCCCAGTTGGTTAGGGCAATTTGGGCCGATCACCCAATTGTCTGAAAAGTAAGATGATCCATGCGTCGGATGGGCATTTAAAAAGTCGGTCCACCCACCAACTAGCATTGGACCAGCGTGGGGGGTACGGTCCACACCCCCTAATGGATAGGGGTGTATTAGGGGTGGCCTATGTCCAGCAGTGGACTAACGAAGGCTGATGATGATGATACTTTCTTAGCTAAAATTTTATCTATTCCAATAAAATTAACATAGACAAAGTCTCATGTCAAATACTTAAGCTACCAGAAACGAACGCATTCTTATTGGTGAACAGCCAGAACATGTTTAAACCCTCCGCAATGTTCTAATGCATTATTGCGTCATTTGAGTTCTACATAAGACTTTGATTACAAAAATTCTATCCTTTCATTCTTTTCTGTTCTGCACTGAAGTATACAACATAATTATTTACCGTGTCTCAAGGTGCTATAAGATTTTGTAGTTAAACAATACTTTTTAAAAGGCGAGATAAAACACATACTGTAAATAAATGCTTGTCTTGTCTCATCACTTTCAATAACATAAAAAGGACATAAGAAACAATGCCTTGGAATTTTTAAATCACTAATGTTTTAATTGTGTCTTGATACTACCACTGTAATATTACATGTAAGGTTAAGCTTCATATTATTATTGTACATCTATTTCAATTAACTAAAATGCTTCATATTGTAATGAACAAAGAGAAACCTATGTTCCAAATGGGCGGGAGTGGACGACGGCTGGAAGGGTGGCTGCGGAGGCACCGAGGTGGGAATCGGTGCCACCTGTCTCGACTCAGGCCTGGACTCCGGCTGCCGAACTCCCATGGTCTCGTTTTTAATCCTCTCCAACGATATAGCATTCTCGTCGTCACTCTCGTAGTTCGTTATGAGATTGTCGACTAAATCATCGTTATCTGGAATCAATTATAGGTAATATAAATAAAAAGGTTTATTATAAAAATTTTTGGGGCTCATATTGTTGTCTAGTGGGCAGTGATCTGTATCTTAGCTGTTCAAAATGTAGAATGTATCCAAAATAAGTAGCATCAATGACTTGATTAAACATGTAATGAATTTAAATAAGTCTAACTTTAATTATAGACTTAACATTTAATGAATCGAAAAACTGGACCTGAACTTGTATTACCATCCAGTCATACTTAAATTAAGTATCCGCCCAATACTTCGACTCGGCTTTGCAACATCCCACCGAGTTTGTACGAAGCGCCGCCGCTTACGTATCACTCGAATTACATCGTAAACACACCCCCACATACAGGCGACCGTGCCATGTATTAAATGACACAGACGATGAAACAACAAGTGTTTACGCACGTATTAAGTCCGTCAAACAGAACACATATTCTCTCAAACTCACACCCTTTCTGTAGATATCGGCACGTACCAGCCGTTTCTCGCCAGCTAAATAGAACGGTTTCACCAAATTTATCCTAAAGCAACTGATCAAGCCGAGATTCGGCCCACTTGGGCGCCCTCGATATATGCTTGCTAACGGGTTAGACAAGGACCAAGATGAGCGGCTGTGTAAATATTAGTGATGCTGATAGGTGTCTGTTTGATTGCATCAAAATATATCAGCATAACGCTTCTAATGATTACATTGTAGATATTACCATAAACATGATTTTTTTATTTTTGTTTGCCTGTCTATTTAATTGTTTGTTCTGGCTAATTTCTAAAATAGCTGGTCTGGCCGCCGAAGAAGTCGCAGGCACCAGCTAGTTAAAGATAAATAAATAAACAATCGGTTTCATAATACTGGTTGATCATCACTCATCACCATTTCTGGCACTGGCATTAGATTTTGTTACAAATTAAATTTTTCTTCAACTCAATTATATTCCATACTGTGTATAAATTGTAGAAATGTGACTTACCATCATCTTTCTCTATCATCTCTATGTCTTCAGACATTCCCTCAGACTCATTTTTGCTGCTCTCATGGCCAAAACAATTGACTAACATCCCAAGCTGGCCAGCAACATCACAGTAAGCAAGGACACCATTTCCTAAAACACAATAATATATATAGTTTTAGTTTTGAACACAATGTTAAAACTATTCTTCAAAATCGTAATGAAAATATACTGACCATTTGGCTTCCACGCCATTGCTGACACATTATGTGATGTTGGATGCTCAATTAAGCCCATGCATGCACCGTTATCAACTTCCCAAATGGCTATCTGACCAGCCACTGTGCTAGCTGCCAAGTATTTCCACAAGGAGAGAACAAACACTGGGATATTGCACATTTTATCTTAAAAGTGAAAAAACTATATTGATTTTAAAATATTACAAAAAATTGATAGATGGATTGTGTGAACTAAACAGGATTATCACTACATAGTATAAAACAAAGTTATATTTCTGTCCCTATGTATGCCTAAATCTTTCAAACTATGCAACAGATTTCAATGCTTTTTTAATAAATAGATAGGGTGATTGAATAGGAAGGTTTATATGTAAGCACATGCTTTATATAGCAGGGGCATTTATTATGAGCATGGCTCCGTGCGAGGCAGGGCGAGCAAGACCTAAATAATTCATTATGCTGCTTGTTTATGTTTTTTATTATGTGTTAAAATTAATTTGATACAGTAAAATAAAGAAGAAATAATTATCAATGAAACTGAATTTATTTATCATGATAATAAAAAATATTATTTTGGTATAATCTTTGCAAAGGAAACCTACAGAATCCTGATAGCAGATACTTTATAGTGGTTACCTGCCACTTTTTTAATAATAATAGAAATTCTAGCAGGTTTGCATAATATACTTAGCCTAGAAATTTATTAACTTTATAAACTTTTTATTATGGTAATACACCAAAACAAGAATACTAACCGAACTATGAGTAAATGACATTCTCTGACCCCAGCTCTCGCAGTCCAATAAAATAACTTCTCTATTATTAGGGTAAGCTAAATATTTGCCTTCCGATGGTTCAAAATTGATTCTACCTAAATTTTCAAAGAAAATAAGTAATCAATTTTTAAGACATACATAAAGAAAAAACAATTTAAATTAAATTATTGTTCAACTTGTCATTTGTGTTTAAAAACAAAATGTTTAAAAAAATATCCTTATTTAATAGTACGTTGTTAAACATTAAATTATATTGCTCTTTGATTACCAAGTTGAAACCAAATCCTTACATAAAACTTTAGCAGCAAAGAAAGTATTGATTTTTGGCACACATGCCACTTCTTTAACAACTTTCTGGGTATCAACATCCCATATTCTCAGAACACCATCACCGCAAGCTGTTGCTGCATACTTCATTTGTGGGCAAATTGCAACACTAAGCACTGGACCTTTATGCTCTGTCATAACAAATAATGGTGCCCCTCCGTCCAAGTTACAAATTTTGGCCTCCATATTCTCGGAACAACATCCAAGTGCCTTCAACAAAAACATTTTATTCAGTTATTGGAAATTATATGTATGGAAATTACATAAAATTTCTCAAAATACAATTTTGCACTATGATTTTAAATGCTTAGTTTTTTTACATGTACGGCCAGTGGCATTTTTTAAATTATTAACAGAAAAGTAAACTTATTACTTAAACTAATAAATTAATAAATGAGAATGTTTATTACCTCAATTTTGGATGTCGACATAATTTGGGTAACCGGTGCAGTAAACCTTATAACAATGCCATCTTTGTCGAATGCTGGAAATGTATATGCTTGAACAGCATAATTATCATTTGCTACATACAATCTTTTATCTTTAAAGCACACAGCAAGAGCACTTTCTCCAACGCAATGTGAATTTGGATCATCATCTTCAATATCAACCCATATACGCACATCACCATCATGACCGCAAGTAATTATGTGACTAAAATGGAATAGGGTTAAAAGGATTCATTATAACTTTTCTATACTACAAACTTAAGAGAATTAATAATTTCCTCAAGTTATCAAACTTACTCTCCATTTTCGGTAAAACATACATCAGTATGACCTTCCGCGTGAGCGTATCGCAATGGTTTACTATCAATTTTCATTTTCAAGTACATAAAATAAATAAACTAAAACAATTTTTTTCTTAATACATTGAATACAGTTTAATATATGTTCTTTTAAAATAACAAAGGTTGCATAATATAAAGTTTATAAATTATTAATTTTTGTTATATTTTAACATACAAATAAAATAACAGAGCTACAGTTATGTCAAAATTTGGCGCGAACAAGTGATAATTTAATTATACATTTTGTGACCAATGTCAAAAGTGTTCTGCCGTATCTATTTTAACTATTATTGTTATTAGTAAAAATCATAGCCCTAAGAATATTTAAATGACAACAAATCTAATAACCGTGTTATTTATGAAAGCCGTATTCAATATTATATAAATATTCCATGGTTATAAACATTAATATTAACTGTCAAATGATTTATTGCCTTTTGTTTTAATGATTGCATAAAATAGGTACATAGAAATCTCAATATATATTTCAACCACTAAAAATAATCGAACTTAGTATTTTACATATAATTTTATTTATTTTGTTATATGGCAAATACCGTGAAATGAAAATGACAATTTCAGATTCCCGGGCTCATTTCATAAATTTTTATTTTCATTCGACGTTTAGCCAGTGTGTTAGGGTATCGTCAGTTTTGTCATTTAGAATTATCGTGCCGGTATTTCATTTATAAATTTAAAAGAACTTGCAGTACACCTACAGGTTGAACATTATAAAAATAGTGATACCTATATAATAAAGTGAGTAACAGCCATTTTTTTATAAAAGTCCAATATGGTTAGTTATTTTTTATAGCACCGCTTTCAAATAGGAAATTCGGAAGCATTGTTCGAAAATATATTGAGTGAAATGTATAGTTTATTGTAAAAGTAGTTACACAATAAGAGTTAAAGCCCCCAATGTTCAAAATCCACTGCGATACATAATATTTTTTTTATTAAACTCTTATACCTACAATATTAATTAAAATTTAGGTTAAATTTTTGTTAGAGGTAATTCTCGCGTGTAGGCTTTACCTATCGACCCCAATTAATCTTATTATTTATTAAAATTTATTTCTTGCAGTTTTCACCAAATGGCCAGTCACGGTTTCTTGAATAAAATACCTGGTTTTTCCACTATTGCAATACATGCGGGCCAAGAGCCGGAAAAATGGAACTCTGCAGCAGTTGTACCACCAATTGTGACTTCAACCACTTTTAAACAGCCAGCCCCAGCAGAGCATACGGTAAGTTATACAATATTCCGTTTATTTTTTCTGAAACCGAATGTCAATAAAATGTTTAAAATTTTTTTTTGTAATATTAGAGTACTTTTTTGTTTAATTATTTAGTGTATAAATGATGTAGTACAACTACTCTCAAAATAGAAATTTCAGTATTATGCCATTAGTATTTTGTATTGCATCAACCAATGGATTTATTCATTCAAAAAATTCTACAATACTCCCTAATAATAAACAAAGGGTATAATTTTAATCTAATGTTTATCTATTTTTTTTGTTTAAAATATTTTTTTTAAATATTATTTTAAACATTCCTAATTGATTTTAAAGATTTTGTCTGCTACAAACAGTCAAACTAAAGGCTGCAACATATTATATGTCTATTGTTAAAATCATTTTTAGGGCTTTGAATATGGAAGATCAGGAAACCCTACAAGGAATACATTGGAAGAATGCCTTGCCGCATTAGACGGTGGTAAACATGCTTTGGCTTTTGCATCCGGATTGGGGACAACTACAACACTAGTTTCTTTGCTGAACAATGGTGACCATGTTGTGTCATGCGATGACGTCTACGGTGGTACAAACAGACTGTTCAGGTATATATTTTTTAGTAATATGTAATAGTCAATTTAAGTTAAATTAAATCAATAATATGATGCAATATAAACTTTTTAGACATGTACTAGAGAGGTTGGGAGTGGAAACAACATTTACTGACTTCACAAACTTGGATTGTATAAGAAAGGCTATCAAAGAAAACACAAAGGTTTGTTATTTTCTATTCAACATGTTTATAAACATCAACGCATTAGATATCTTTCCAATGTGTTATTGTTGCATCAAAAGCTTATTTCTATGTAGAAATGTTGCAACATTATGCAACCGTATCAAAGATTTAGTAACCAATAATTCAAAACAACCTTTATCATGAAATTGTTTTATGTTACTCAAATGTCCATAATTATACGCAACCATAACAAGAAATGTGTGATAAGAGTGTTTTCACTTCAATCTCGATGCTCTTTTGAGTATGTTAACCTGTCTTTTTTTTAAATAACAAATAATAGAAAATAAATAACAATATTAAGCTATGTTGTCTTCTCAATATTTGTAAACAAATGAACACAAGACTTTAAAATATCTGAAGAGCTGTACCGAGATAAAATCTCAGCTATGTTTCAGTAAATTTAGGTAAAATGCTAGTATTATCTAAAACAAGCTGAAATGTCGCAACATTATAAATACTACGACGAGAGTTGATAGAGTAACTGACATACATTATGCAACTGTCATTATTTCTCAAAGCCGAATAAGCCGCGAAATGATAAGGAAGCTTTAAATTATTCATAGCAAATAAACCAATATATACAGGTCATGGTACATCTTGTTACAAGAATCAGTTTTGGGATAGGTTGAGAACCGTGTAATACTTTTGTTAGTGATATCCTAAGCTTACCATAAAAACCGCAGAATAATAATAATAAAAGCCCTAATGTCCATCCATTATTGTGCTCTGGTTTATACGGCGCCGCGTCTAAGATAGCTCGACATTAAGTGTCAAATTGTAGCTTTTACACTGCCAGTCTTATAAGCAAGGCCTTCGCTTACAATCATGAATAACGATACAGTGTTTAACTCTGCAACAATACAATTTCTAAGTTTAAACCTGACTAAGGATAAAATCTATCGTTTTCAATTTTCTATTCAATGATTGTATCCAGTCAAAAAATACATGAAACTTGAAGTAATCACGGTTTAATGCTATTAACATTATTATTAGCACCAAATCGTAGGGCGTACGTATTGGTAAAACATCACATGACGATTAAAAAGTTATATGTATGATGTATGCGATGAATTTGAATTGAATGGAAATTGTTTTAAGATGTATCTGTACGTAATTTCCATGTCTGTATTTGGCTCGGGTATGGTTTAGGGAGCAATCTGGAGTTGGCTTAACCGTAGCCGTGTTTCAGATGATCTGGATAGAGACGCCGACCAATCCTATGTTGAAAATCATCGACATAGCCGCCGTATCTAAGATTGCCAAGGAACGTGGTGGCATACTGGTCGTTGTGGACAACACGTTTTTAACGCCGTATCTGCAGCGCCCTCTCGATTTCGGAGCTGACATAGTGATGTACTCGCTGACGAAGTACATGAACGGCCACTCTGACGTCATCATGGGGGCCGCCATCGTCAAGGATGACGCGCTGGAGCAGAGGCTACGCTTCCTGCAGAACGGTGAGTCATTAGATCATCATAATCATCATCAGCCTGTGTTAGTCCACTGCTGGACACAACCTCAACTAATAAACCCCTATCCATTAGCGGCTTTTGGACCGTACCCCACCACGCTGGTTCAATGCGGGATGGTGGGTGGACCGACTTTTTACATGCCCATCCGACGCATGAATCATCTAACTTTTCAGACAATTGGGTGATCGGCCCATATTGTCCTAACCAACTAGGAAACTACAATGAAAATTAGTTGAGTCCCCGCAGGATTTGAACACACGACCTCCGGTTTCTAAAGCACACGCCCATAACAATAGGCTACGGAGGCAGTTAGTCAGTCATTAGAAGATAATTATCTATCGATTGTGGTATCACTATCGTACCGGTTTCGAAATTCACTATAGCTCATATAAGTTCCGAATATCATATGAAATTAACGTAAAACATGTAACTGATGGCGAAATCGATTTTTGTTCAGTAATTCATAACTCGGGTACAAGTTCATTACTTACACTTCTATGTTAACATAAATTTCGAGTTATGTTTGACTCTAGTAAGATGTGTTTCAATTATTCGATTTTTTATGACATTCTGTTAATATTTAGTTATGTTCATTTTTAGTGTATTATTTACGTCGTCATGTTACATGTGTTTTTTTTTATTTTAATTTTAATTTTTAGATGTAGTTAAAGTATTAATATTGATACTGAATAATATAAAACAATGAATAGTAATAATAGTAGCTAAACTTAAATGAGTTTACCCGCCGTTTCGAATCGAAGTCACGTGGCAGTAAAAATTTCTAACGTGTTTTAAAGAAAAGCAATTCATCATTACATAAACACGTAACAATGTTACCAATATGTTGGCTTGTAGGGAAATCATTGCGTAAATTTACATTAATCGTGAAGAATTCGCACGTCATTGTCTTACTCATAACCGGCAAGGTCGTCATTTACCATGACGTCATCTTCCTTTAATAGCGGACTTTTCCTTAAACGGAAATATACTATTAGGCAATCCTTATGTGATACTTCAAGAGGATATTCGCAAAAGGGAGTCGCGAATAGTTCTCGAATAACGCTCGACTTAAAATCGAACATTTACACAGTTGTGTATATTGCCGATTACCTTTAGAATTCTTAACCATAAAAGACATGAATGTTTAAAATATCAGTAAGCATTGCTTAATGTAACAGTCTTCTGGCGACATAACCATCGCGCGATGTTTGGCTAATTTTGCCCTCAAAGTGTGCTAAAACCAGCCAATACTAATAGGACGCTATGACGTTTTTGCGGTATACATTATTTACATAAAGTACATGTTTGGATCAGCTGTTTATTAATTAATATAAAAAATCTGAAGGCATTTTTAAACCATTCTTCGATGGACAAGTCGTCATAGCTTTTCATTTATTAATTTAGTTTCAATCTATCGTAACGAAATATAATATGTATAATAATGTATAAAATCTATATAAACTTAATCCATAGCCAGGTTCTGGTTTTTATTATGCAAATTATATTTTAGCTGTCGATCATAATGCGATGTAGAAGCATCGCTTCATCTCGCATTAACAATCGTACAACAGTTTTCCTATATGCGTATATCTAATACCCTAATTCGCGCTATAATCTATATATTAAGATAAAACATCTGCGTAAATTATACCGAAATAATGGTGATTTGTATGTATAAAAACATAAACGTGTCGGTTCTCATTCAGGTATCGCGAAATTTTCAAACTGGTCCGACTATTCGCATACACGTAGGCGGCGTCGATCGCGCGTCTGCGGTACGTTTTTGCTTCATAACCGGTATGTACCGGTTGCGGCGAATTCGAAAATTTATCGCTCGTTTCTTGATAGATGGTTTGATGAATACTCTTCAAAATTGTGTAAAGTTCTTAAAACGTTCCAAGATGAGAAAAGTATGCAAATTTGTAGGGTAAGCTTAACATAATTGCGAAGGGATTGGTGCCTAACTATAGATTCAGATCATTGTGCACAAAAAATGTGTATTGCGCGATATAACTATAGAGTAAAACGCGATTTTCGCCTCCTTATAATTTGAAATGTGTCGCGTCATTTACCCTTTTATAGAGGTAAGAACCCTTCATGCCGGAACACAGTTACGTTTGCACACTATTTATTTACGGTAAAAATAAGCTACCTCAGTAGGTAATTGTAATATCCCTTTGCTAAATCTTTCTTGATCCTTCTTGGTTATAGTAGAATCAGCTTTAAACTATGAGCAAATTAGATATTAACATGTTTAATTGTACATAACTTCCATAAAGACTGCCAAATATGTGTATGACACAACCGTGACCTACTGTTAAACGGCCGACGTATGGATCATCTTACTTTTCGGACAATCAGCCTGAATTGCTGACCAATTGAGAATCGACAACAACAACACAATGGGTCAAGTGCCAGACTCGAACCCACGACCTCCGGTTTTTTTTTTAAATACAGACGACTTAATTTATAAAAGAAAGATACGAAAGAAGAATATTTGTTTGTTGTTCATTCCTAATTTAATATTTAAATGTATATTTTTATCATATTCAAACTTTTAAACAATTATATATAAGAAAATTAGTCTCTTTCAACGCATAATAGAAGCGGGTGAATATAGAACGTTTGTTTACTCTTACAACGTTCTGGAAACTAAGTAGTATAGAAAACACTATTGACAACTTTCAAACTTGTCTTTTGCGATTTATTTAATTTTTGATACAATTCAATTTAATTTTTCTAAGTTTAAAATAAATACACGAAAATTAATTCTTTTATCGCAGATTCAATAAGAGCCTGTGCGGTTAAACAAAATCGCGTTGTCATTTATCGAGTACGCGTAACGAAGAATGCCTTAATTAGGTCGCTTGAGCTCATCAATCACTCCGCAGAATTACGTAACGGTTGACAAAAACGTACACTTCAGACCATTAAATGAGTACGAAATTATACAATATAATATGTATTTATTTATTAGTGGTTAATTCATAAGTTGGGTTGGATTCCCAACACGGGAGAAATATTGTTCGATGATCATAGTATTTTACATGTGTTTGCATATTATAATACATATTATATTGGCCTAAACGCCAATATAATATGTATTTATTTACAAAAGAAAAGTTATCTAGTTTCCATAGTACCATCATCAGCCTGTAATAGTCCACTGCTAGACATAGGCCTCCCTTAATACACCCCTATCCATTAGGCGGTTTTTGGACCGTATCCCACCACGCTGGTCCAATGCGGGTTGGTGGGTGGACCGACTTTTTACATGCCCATCCGACGCATGGATCATCTTACTTTTCATTACAATTGGGTGATCAGCCCAAATTGCCATAATAAACTTGTAAACAACAATGAAAATTTGTTGAGTCCCCGCAGGATTCGAACCCACGACCTCCGGTTTCTAAAGCACACGTCCATACCACTAGGCTACGGAGGCAGTAGTAGGTCCATAGTACCAGCTTTACTTAGTTCCGTACTAGACTATGTTGTGTTTTTGTCCAGAAATATTATAATAGTAATTTATCAGGATATATTACTTTTTCATCTCTATGAAACCTAAATCACTTGCTTTCTAGAAACTGCCATTGACATTAAGCACCGCCTTTGTACTATTCCAATAAAAATATATCTTTATTTAGATATGTTAATCTTATAACAATTTGGTACTAATCCATTGAAAGGAAATTAATTGCTAGCAAAAATATTGTCGCCAATACTAAAGATTGTATGCAATATCAAGCTAATACTAAATTAACTTGTTGATAATAACATTATCTTGTAAATAATACCTAATAATCCTATACAATCATATTATTCACGTGTTATCAGACAATGAGATGTTAATGTCGGAATCATATAAGACGTGGTGTTTAAGTATAAATTGCAACGTATAGCGACGAATTGGTGTCACACATCTTGATTTCACATTGATGGGATGTCACCGAAATATCAACCACTGAAAGACAATCTTTTAAAATAATACGTACATATTACCTATACTTGCAATGTTTCTATAATTTCCTTGGAATATATTTTTCCTTTTATTATCTGATATCCATTGTATATCGTGTATTTCTATTATGTTAAATGTTGATCCTGCTTTCTCTCCTTCATAATTTCACGGGTCTACGCCTTTATGGTTCAGCAGCATTGTGTTACATTTAAATAGTGTCACAAGGTAAACGGCCTGTCTATCGAGCTGAAAATGCAACGTAACCGATCGTCGAGTATCGCGTTTCCTATCATATATATATATGTTATAATAAATTACCTGTATTCGAACCGAGTAAACACATGAATACTATTATACGGATAAATAATAGCTTTAACTTTATTTTTAAAAATGTCCGTCAACTGGTAAATTTTCGCGCAAAGGCCTCATCACCCACCGTTGGTACGAAGTTCCTCAGGCTCAGGACAAACTTTAAACATGCCCTCACCTATCACGAGCCCGCATCTCACTATCACGAGGTTTAGGTAATTAGCCTGCATTACGATAACTTTACGTAGGACAAACATTTTTATTTTTCTTAATCTTTTTGGTAAACAAGTTGAGTTATATGCAATAGAGATAATTCGGCCGCGGACACTTATACCTAGATCCTTAAAAATAAATCTCCTAAAGTTTTTTTATCCAAACTATTTGCAATTGTATATTTTTAACAGTCGCAAATTCAATGAAACATTCCCGCTTTAATATAGCTGGTATGTTAGTAAGATGTTAATACAAAAGGTAATTAACTTCCTAGGTATAATTGGTTAACATAACGTTGAAAATCTCACTTCTACTTCACTTAGTCTAATGTCACATATCATTTGTATAGCAACCTTGTGAAATTCTACATCATCATCATCATCATCATCAGCCTGTGATAGTCCACTGCTGGACATAGGCCTCCCCTTATACACCTCTATCCTTTAGGGGGTTTTGGACCAATGATGGTTGGTAGGTGGACCGACCTTCGGTTACAAAAGTACACGCCAATACCACTAGGTTACGGAGGCAGCAGTGGAACTCTGCTGCATAAAAATTCTGCTATTGTGTATTTTGTTTCTTCTTATTTGGATAAACAAACAATGACACTGTGTAATAAATTATACAATGTATTATTTTTACCATAATGTTTATAAATGTGTCATCAGCATCGTTTTAGACATGTTACAACACTATTTGGCTTAGCAATTGTTTATTGCAATTGACCTGACCTGGTTATTACATTTGAACCGCATTAAAAACATAACAAGAAATGTATAATTCAATTATAATTCAATATAAGTACATATTACATGCAAGACAGCATCAAATAATACTCTGCCCAATATTAAACGAAATTTATTAAATTTACTAATTCCTTACTTAATATTTCGTAAAAAGACTTTTAAATATTTTTTTTGGTCTATAATATATTTTACGCGATACACTATAACCGAACAATGAACTCTTTTCCTTTAAAGTTACTGAATTTTTTATACATTAAGTGAACGTAAAATAAATATATATTTGCTTAAATGATGCAATAGTTATATTCTTTTTCCCACTCTGAACGTAATATTTTCTAATGCGTCGCCGCGTAACGTTCTTTTCAACGCAGATGTATTTTTAGATAGCGCGATATTTTTGCGTGCTCGCGTTTCGATTCTGAGAACTTTAGATGATAACGCTTAGCACGTGCGTAGATTGTAATTAATAGACAATGATGAGGCTAAATTAATAATTGACAGTGTATCCAGTTACATACGGAACGACTTCAATTGATTAATTAATAAAGGCCTCCCGGCCCGCATTGATTAATTCATTCGGTTTCCAATCAATTTATGAATGTCTCATTTATCGATTTGTGTTTCAATTATTTATCTTGATAAAACCTGTAATTAATTTAACCCTGTATTGTTCATTGGATTATAATTTATTTGATGTACTCAATTAGCCCGGTAGCACTTAATTTCAGGTAATAATTAAAATCTTAATCTTTGATTCCTTTATCTCAATACAAATCATCTGTTTGTGCAAAAACATATATGGTAGTGGTAGGTACTTGGTATTGGTCAGTTATATATTAAAATACTATCTCACTGTGCTTGCTACAAATACAGAATCTTCTGTTTGGGAACACTAACAAAAGTTTATGGCCCGATTATTTACAAAAAAAGTTAAAAATATCTAAGGCTATCAAGCTCTGATTGCCATTCTTGATCATTGATACCTACAACATGTAATATGAAGTTATGCTTCCAGCCTTGTCTATGGTAAGCTTAATCTAATACAGAGTTTTGCGGGAAGCTATCGTTCCCACGAACTAGGTGTTGTTAAGGCATAAAATATTTAATGGCACCATAGGCTATGCGCTTATATTGATTTTTGTCGCCAAATTTCAATTACCACGTGTCTGGCCAATGTTAAGGTACATCTTTTCGCCATCAGATTTTACGATTTAATTTCGCAATATACAATAAATATACTTCAATGTTTCGCAAAGTCATCAACACAAAAAACAGACATCTTTGATAAGCGAACGCTTCGTTACATTTTCTCGTACTATGACTTATTCGTAATCAGTCATGCTTTTGTCATTAAGTCATTGCTTTTCAACGGCGATGACTTTGCACGTTGTAACTGCGCGTCATTTGTTTGAGTGGAGCACTTTTAAGTCGCCATACTTCACTATGAGGACGCCATTGTTGCTTATTTTATCTGATCACAATGCTGTATTGTCAGTGCTGACGTGTGTGAGTGTTTTGAAATTTGTTTTTAACATTCTTCGTTACAAACATCCTCGTAAACTATTTTAATGCTAATGTGTACTTAAATATTGTCCTTGTTTCTTTATTTGATCGTAGTCGCTAAGATACTTAACCATATCATTTACCAGGCTGGTCTTAACATCCGCTATTATAAATAGTAATAAATTAATTCAATATTTAATTATTCAAATCCTTAATTACGTGAAAGTGTAATACTTGAAGTATTACTTTCATATTGACAAGGACCACTATCTCTAGTTAGGGAAAGGAAGGAAAACCACTGACTTGATAGCAACTGGTGCAATCTAACTGTCTGCATAGAATTATTTCTCCTTTCGACAGTTTAGAAATCGAACAATTTAAATATTTATAAAGTTATATTTAGACTATATATTTCAATGCAGTTAAAGGGAAGTAATGGACTAGTATTTAACGCAATAAAATTTTATTAATAATACGTTAACATTATGTGTACATTTTGCATATTTCTTACGAAATAACGAATGCTAAAGTTCTTCGGTTTAATTTGAACAATTACATACAGTTGTTGTTCAGGCAATCTTTCATTTTAATTACGAAACAAATAGGTATAACAACTCACTTTTAACACTCGTCGTTCGAAACAAATCAACATCAATGAAGACTGATTGCCTCGGTCGTTTAAACCGTTCGTATGAACAAGGAACTTTAAAATATTTTAAGTAGTTGGCCCATTTTTATGTTAATACCGTTTTATTAAAACTTTTTTCAACCATAGCGTCCATTTTATGAATCCTTTAAAATTGTTTTAAAAGAGGAATTTACATAAACAATGTCATTTCAAACTTCCGTATCTATCTTTTTGGTAAAACATTGCGTTGTGATCGACTGTAACGTTAATATGATGGATTTAAGAACAACATACGCTGATTATGTATTGTACTAGCTGTTGCGCGCGACAATAATAATTCCGTTAGTTTTTTGTAAGAAAAAGAAGCCTAAATCACTTCCAGTAGCTATCTTCTAGTGAAATCGATCGATTTGTTCAAAATCGGACCAACTTTTCTTAACATTAATCAGAACAAACAAACGCATAGACAACAAAACTTTTATAAAATATTTGTTTTGATATATAATTATCACGAGGTAAAAATATAAAAACGGTTATTTTTATGTTGCAAACAGTCACTTAAATTTTATTTATTTGAATCGATTAGCATTGGTATAATCTATAATATCGACAGGGCCTTTCTAGGTGGATGTTCATTATTGCTAAAATCGAGTATATCGGCGCAAATATTATATGGAATTCTTGTAGAAGTGGTAATGTACAGCAACGTCGTGGTATCTTACGCTCGGATCGATATTTCACCACGTCAAGGCATAGCATCTAATGCTATCCAAATATTTGGATTAAATTGTTCATACGAGCTTGTAAGAGTGTAATTTGAAGAAATATTAAATTTACTTAAAATTTGCTGTGCCTACAATCAGATAAATATATTGTTCATGCCTTTTAAAAGGATAAGAAAACATAATGTATTCTTTATCGTTCATAGTTCTTTCCAGCTAAGACAGGCTTAGATTATTAGTTCCTATTACCGAGCTAAAAAGAATAAATCGTGTATTATAATTTAATACTCATAAAATATAATAACATTTGACATAATTTTCTGCAGCCATGGGCGTTGTTCCGTCACCTATCGACTGCTACTTCGTGAACAGAAGCCTGAAGACGTTGGCACTGAGAATGGAACAGCACCAGAAGTCCTCGTACCTGATCGCCAAGTGGCTCGAAACCCATCCGAAGGTCACGGAAGTCCTTCACCCAGGTAATATACACTTTATTACAAAACTATAACTATATAATATAGTAACTAACTAACCCAGTTACGGTTAGTCAGTTATTTATCATCATCAGCCTGTATTAGTGCACTGCTGGACATAGGCCTACCCCATTAGGGGGCACGCCTTCTCCATTAGGGGGTTTTTGGACCGTATCCCACCACGACTTTTTACATGCCTATTTTTGATATTACCGTATAGTAATTTGATGTTGCTTAAGTTAACATTTTAACGTCACCTTGATTTTAAGATTTTTAGCTATGAAGACACACTGATATTTATAGGGAAAAATGTTGATTATTATGAATGGAAAATGTACATGATCCGAGCATCCAACTCTGTGATATAGAGTACTAGTACACGTGGTACTTTGTTTTCCGCAAATGCTGAACGCAAAAATGCTGAAAGCATTTGTGTAACTGATTAAATTAAGGACCGAAAGCACGATTGTGCAATAAGAGTACAAGCACCAGAAGAGTTGGCGAGCAAATAATCTGTTGGTCTTGTAAATATACCGTTGTCTTTTTCATTTTTTGTTACGAAATCTTTGCCTTTGCTTTGAATTTAGAGCAAAGTCTTAGTTTCCGATTATTCAAGGGCTTGTTAGTTTTCGATAGGCCGACGAGTCTCAAATCAATAATTTTTTCCTTTAAGATGATTCTTTAAAGATTTTTTCATCATCATCTTCATCATCAGCCTCTATTAGTCTACTGCTGGACATAGGCCTCCCTTAATGCACGCGTTCTCAAATATTTTTGGACCGTATCCCACCACGCTGGTCCAATGCGGGTTGGTGGGTGGACCGACCTTTTTTCATGCCCATCCGATGCATGGATCATCTTACTTTTCCGAAAATTGGGTGATCGGCCCAAATTGCCCTAACCAACTAGGAAACAAAATTGAAAATTTTATTGACACCCGGCAGGATTCGAACCCACTTCCTCCGGTTTTTAAGCACACGTCCTTTCCACTAGGCTACGCAGACAGTTGATTGATTAGATTTTTTCATTATTACTAAATGAATCTACCAACTTAATCCTTAGCGGATTATAAGTTAAGATACTTTTAAAAAAGCAACCAAATATGTGAAGCCGTTATATTTTAGAGCCGTGCCACGTATGTAAATGTCATTAAATTATTCCACTATGCAGTCTTCTGCTTTACATACAATACGAATACGCACATTGATCCCACTATCCGTATCGGTTTGTTACTCACAATTTACATTCACGGCAACTGTCTATTGCCATTCAATACATAGACGTAAATATTGTAGCCCGCCTCCGTGGCCTGGCGGTATTGGCCCTTTATAAACCGGAGGTTGTGGTTTCAAATCCCTGGGGAAAAAAAACTTAGCGTTAGAAAACAAAAACGTCGCAAACGATAAAAATAAATTTGTTCTCCAGGGTTAAAGAACAATTAAAAAAGAAATGTTTGTTTATAACTTTTATTATATTTAATTTTATTGTAAATAAAAGATTATAACGAAGAAAATAACTTTTATTGTACATAAAAGTTATGATCTTCATTGACTAACTAAAGTTTAGTAATTGTTTTTCGGCTCTGGTGAACAAATGCAATTGACTGCCTCCGTAGCCTAGTGGTATGGGCGTGTGCTTTAGAAACCGGAGGTCGTGGGTTCGAATCCTGCGGGGACGCAACAAATTTTCATTGTTGTTTCCTAGTTAGTTAGGGCAATTTGGGCCAATCACCCAATTGTCTAAAAAGTAAGATGATCCATGCGTCGGATGGGCATGTAAAAAGTCGGTCCACCCACCAACCCGCATTGGACCAGCGTGGTGGGATACGGTCCACACCCCCTAATGGATAGGGGTGTATTGGGGGAGGCCTATGTCCAGCAGTGGACTAACGAAGGCTGATGATGATGATGATGAAAAAATGCAATACGATGTTTCTATTTACTTTCGTCGATTTTATCTCGGCGAATAAGCTTTGTTTCTATTTTAGTGCTATTTTAACAAACACTCTGACGAGCAAATTTTCGCGTTTAACAGTTTTAGTAGTACAATATTAAAGGTAACAGTTAAGTAATAATATTTAAGGTTCCGCCTATATCTTGCATTTA
Organism: Lamproptera curius; assembly: GCA_029286875.1. Taxonomy (NCBI): domain Eukaryota; kingdom Metazoa; phylum Arthropoda; class Insecta; order Lepidoptera; family Papilionidae; genus Lamproptera; species Lamproptera curius. The sequence goes on along the minus strand of JAGSMT010000063.1, from coordinate 714,119 downwards.
TAATATTAGAAGGAATTTAAAAATATGTTTTATTGTTTTTTTATTTTGTAAAGAACTTATTACAAAAAATAATCCCGCTGAGTTTCTTACGGCGGTTTTTTAGGTCAGATGTTTTTCGAACCGGTGGTAGATTGATTGACAATCAAAAATAGTGCAATGCTTCTATATTGAATAAAGATATTTGACTTAAAGCAATTGAATAATATTAACTTATTTAATTTCCAGGTCTACCCTCGCATCCCCAATACAAAATAGCGCAGAAGCAGATGACCGGCCACTCTGGCGTTTTCAGCTTTAAGCACACCGGCGGTCTTCAAGAGTCCAGAACGTTCTTGAGTACGCTGAAAATATTCACATTGGCAGAGAGTTTGGGTGGATACGAGAGCTTGGCCGAATTGCCGTAAGTGTTTTTTTATATCTTGGGCACATATAGCGGATGTTATGTGTTAGCATCATAATTTAGTTATAAATTAAAATATTCATTTGAATTCATATCCGGGTAATGATTTTAATGTGGAACTATTTTTAATCGTATTTGCAACATAAAAAGAAAGAGGATTTTGAAAAAAAGATTTTCTTAAAAAAATTTCGATTCGATCCTTACTCTTAGCATGTTGCCAGTCAAAAATGCAGTAGTTTTAGTCAATCATGTACTCATCTATTCATATCAAATACATACATCGAACATATTACGTTATGCTTATCAATTATAAGAGGTGCTTAGGTATATCATTTTTAGTCTATTTATTTTTACTTATACTAAGGTACAATACACGACAGCTACAACCTTAAAGGTCCAGAATAAGTAACGTATGTTAAAATAAATCTGAGACGCTCAATTATCGTCTGCGTGTTTTATATTCATATTTTCTATCCGATGTGACATTGACGTCGATACTAGTGTCAAATAGGTTAAGTTCGCAAAAAATCGCGATGATATTCCGTATGTTTCGCTCTGATTCTTATCAGCTTGTTGGGCACTATCAATATAGAATTAACGTCATGTTTTATTTCAGCCCAAGAGATCATGTAATATCAGAGATAGCGCGCTATCAGTAGAAAAATAATAATAATATTTGCCCAATCGCAAAGTCGTTTGGTTAGCACGTGGCATAGACATTTTAAATTATTATTTATTGCGTCAAGGTTAGCATAGATAACTTCAAAAATTATATTTTTTTTACCTATGCACTATGCACGCACATTTTTTATTAGTTTAAGTGTCAGTTTTTTAATCATAAAAGCCATTTATTTACCGATATTACAATGATACATTGTTTCAAAAAGTTTAGGGGCCGTTATAAATTTTATCACAAAATGTAAACAAAATTTAGCCGCTTTTTATTTTGTTACTAGCAGGCATCTTTAACATTACTAAATGTACATGAATAAAATGTCACAACAATGTACAATAATCCGCTGCCCAATTTTAGATACTCGATGTGAGGTCTCCTTAACTCAACTATTACACTATCTGTAATTTCCTTTAAACTGGATCACAGCAGTGTTGGCACCCTACTGCTGCAGACATAACTCAAGTCAAATTTAGGCTCTATTGAGCACTTACATACGTGAAAAATTTAATATAGGCATCTAATGCTTCCTCGCTAGTCAGTATTCCTTAAATGGGTAACCAAAACTTTAAATTTAGTTTCATTAACAAGCGCCACTTCAAACATTCAGACAACGTTTCACGGTTTTCGAAATATTTTCCGCTGTAGCAAATATTTAGTTGGTCGTAGTGTATTGTTATATGAACTGAAGCCTTTCTGAATGCCCTGAATTTTCAAAAGTGTGGCAATCAATGCTGAGATAATCATATAATCTATCGGCAAAATTTCGTTTACCCAAATTAGATTCAAATAGTTGAAAGCAAAGTAACTCATAGAAAGGAATCGATGTCGAATGACATCGATTCCTTTCTATGAGTTACGACAATCACGTACGTAACTGACTTTTGGTGATATTTTATTAACGCTATTTGTGTGACACCACATCATTGCGATGGGTTATTTTGCTTACATTTATTTCGAATTTTTTAGTGCCAAACTATAATCTGTACATCTCATCATCATCAGCCCTCCCCTTATGTACGCCTTTTCCATTAGGGGGTTTTTCTATACATCTATACAAATACAATTAGAGTGTCTGTTTGCAATATCGAAATAACCGTTTTTAAATTATTTCGATGTAATGGTACAATATATTGTAATAGTACTTATACCAAAACAATATTTTTTTAAATTTTGGTCTGTCCTGGCTAATCTCTAAATCGGCTTATCCGATTATGACAGGAGTGGACGGGGAAACATATTTTTTTTATATATTAACAACATTGGCTTAAAATATTAATATAGATATTACAATTGTATTATTAATTACAGATCGGTAATGACGCACGCTTCCGTACCTGAGGATCAAAGAGCGCAGCTCGGCATCACACATTCACTCATCCGCCTTTCCGTCGGATTGGAGGACACAAATGACCTCATCAAAGATTTGGAAGATGCCTTCAAAGCCGCTTTTTAAATAAATTCCTATATCCGATTTAGTATCAGATTCCTCTTAAAGCTTTTAAATTATATGTTTTTTTTTTTAGTGATTTTTTTATAAACTTATCACAATTTTGTTAGTAATTTAATTACTGACAAATTTAATAATTTAAATAGAAGTGTGTAAACTTGAAAATGTTCCTGTTAATTGTATATAACTATTTATACGTTTCACTTTCCATTAATTGAAAATAGAATTTTGTAAAGGTGTTCCTATTTACTCTTATTTAATTGTGTTTCATCACTTTTGTACAGAGATAAATTCAAAAAATAATATTATTAATATATATACCCAATTAACACATTGAATACAAGTAAAGGTAATTTTAGTTATGTGATTTGGATACTGTTGCGTTTTCTCTAATGCTACTTATCATATTTAGATATAGCAAAATTCCATTTCTTAGGTAAAATTGTTTTTTTTTGTATGTCAACAATTACCTAAACACCAAATGTACTTTAAATTACCATCACAAGTGACTTGAATGTGTGCAGTAACCCTGATTGAAATTCAAATAGTAAACTACAATGCTTTTATACACAATAGACAATTTAGCATAGTTCAAGTTGGGCTATCGCATAAGTTATCGGGTCAGTAATATGAATTTATTGAAGAAATTTCATCGCAGTATTTTTACTAACATTTACTCGACCTACCTCATTTTAAATTTTTTTTTTTTGCAATTATCCTTTCTTTTATTTCGACAATTTTAATTATCTAATTATTTATATTTGAAATTGATGTTCTTAGTTGATTCATTTTATGTTTTGGAGTGTTTATGAAAATTATTTGATACGCGTTATCCTTTTTAAATATAGAATAATTTTATATGAAATAAACGTGATCTGATCTAATTTGTTGTGTGTTATTTGTATTTCAGCGTTATTTTATTATTAAAGTTTAAGTAGTCTATGGAATAATGTATTGTTGATTCTCTGTGTATTTAATAGTGTCCGACCGAGATTTCTGTTTCGGCCGCAGTTTCAGCATTTTGAAAACGTTCAGTATCTGTAAATAAATTCAAAAACGTAAAGGAACTTTTGCGTGTTAAACGATATTATTACTGTAATGACTTTATAAATACAGTCACACTGTGATAAATCACGCCCTGGTAATGAACTGTATGTGTAAGTAATAATATTGTAAAATTTATCGAAGAAAGAAAAAGAAAGTCCCGCTGAGTTTCTTACAGCTGTTCTTCTAAGGCTTACATATCCATATTTTTATATGATTACATATTTAATTTTGCCTTCGCCTTTCATATACCTCATTCATTCAATCCTTATTGACACAACTTTTGGATATAAGAAAAGGCTCCGCAAGATTCCTAGAATCGAAATCAACCAAACAAACTATCGACTGGACATTTCGAAGATATTGTTGGACAAGTTATAAGAAGATTCGGAAAACTTTGTTGGCTCGTTTTGTAGCAGTCGATGAAACATGGGTCAATCCTTTTGCAGGAGACAAAGAAATCTTCGCAATGGACTTGGTCAGCCGCGCCAACCCCAAAGAACTTTCATGGCATGGCAACGGCTGGCACGTTTATGATCCCAAAATGCTGTGAAGTTCTTTTAACAAGACGAATGCATTTTTTTGAAAAAAGATTGAAGTCTTGGAAAAACGCTGGAGTCAGTGTGTAAGGGTAAAATATAGAAAAAAAGGAATAACTAAGTTATTAATACTCATTACTTTCTATCTCATTCTCCCTACTTTGTGATCCCTCCTCGAAACTACAAATAAAAACCAACGTATTAATTAGTAAGATCTCAAAACACCAATACTAAGATTTAACGCTACAGTAACAATTAGTATTTTTTTTAATTATTTGAAAAATAATACTTCTATTTTTAATATTTTATTGCATAAAAAAATATCACGAATTTAAATAAGTCATTATCAGAAACGGTATACTGTGTATCCCTTTAATGACTTAGTTAATCAAGAATAATAGCTAAAAGCATAATTTTTCAGTACTTAAAGAATTTTGATACTTGACCACGTGAGTTTCGGTTTCGGTTTCGGCCGGAAAGCCAGTTTCGGTCGGACTCTAGTATTAAACAATTCAAATATCTTTATTCAACATATAAGTAATACACTTATTGATTGTGAAAAGCCATGAAATCACCGGTTGTCCGAACCGGTGATTTCATAAATGAAACTGCATGACTATTGTGACATCTCTTACTTTATCGCAAAGTTAATTTAGTTATTTGTACCAGTCTAGTTGCTGGATAAATTAGTCTGTTTATTTCCAGTATTTATGTGTTACAATCCCTTTACAATCGTTTCTGATTTAATGTATTAAATTTTTGAAAATAAATTGAAAACAAACTATTTAGATTTGCGTAGACGACTCGCCGAGTGCTTCTTTTTTCTAGGACGAAGATAGTACTAATGTGGCCTGCCTTTCTGCGGTATGTATTTTTAATTTGGTAATATTTATCTAATGTTAAAGACAAATATAATAAACATCTTTGGTCAAACTAATGGCACCAAAAACTAAATAGCTCTGGTAGGTTGATTCAAATGTTAATCAAAGACCCATCAATCGAACGACCCATGTGGGGGCCAATTTCGCTAGTAGAGATTAATATATGTTTATTCATATATGTTCTATATGCTATTAAGAATAGATAGCCAATATCAATAAATATAAGATTTATTTAGGTATTTCAAAAGTTATTACTAATGATACCTATATTACTCTTCTAATACAAAAATAATATTCATTCATCTGCATATTTAAGAACTCTCTATATCTTAAAAAGTATGATAACAAAAATACCTAATAACAATTATTTTACATATGTAGAAATTTGAGGGCGTTTAACATTTTTGTAGTATCCGACGAAACTTTGGTTTCGGTTTCGCCAAAACTTTTGCCGAAAACGAAACTTGTTCCCAAAGTTGTCATGTTATCAAAATTAAACGATTTCAAAATGGAAAAAAGGTAGTAGAAAGTTATCATTGCTACAACCGAGCTTTTAATCAGTGGTTTTAAGTTCTGTCAACTATTCCTATGTACCTTAAATAAATTAATGATTGTTCTAGAATGACGAAGAGGGACCAAAAAGTAGTGAGAACAACATTTATACTCCTTGCTAACAAAAATAAATAAATAATGGAAGGCATAGCTCAGATGTTTGTTATGTTAATAAAATAATATTCTATTCTCTTTAATTTTTCTTAATGTTGATATTTTGTTTTGTCTCGAAAATGGGAAAACTAATTGAGGGCTTGTTAGAAAAACCTCTATTTAAAAAAAAATGACGGCGCAAGAGATTCAATACATTCAGAAGCAACATTGAGTAGTCTGCTCTGCCTTATTCCATTGTCCAAGATGAGCTTCTCAATTTCGAGTGAGAACGAGCACGGAAGACAATTATCGACCTCAGTCTTTCAAGAAAATGCTGCCAAATTCGAAGTTTTGAGCGATCGAAGAATTACCATCCGATACCTAATTCAGAAACAAGCATTTTAAAAACGTTTAAGCTATTATCTGTAAATAAATTAAAAAAGTTTTAAAGGAACGTTTGTGTTTAAAGGATATTTTTACTGTAATGACTTGATAAAAACACGTCCCTGGCAATAAACTGCACGCTCCAGCATATTTCAAATTCTTAAAATATGATGCTGAATGTCAAATATTGTAAATTTATCTAATATATAAAAAGTTCCACTGAGTTTCTCACACCGGTTCTTCTTAGGTCAGATACAAACATATCCAAACTAGTTGAAGTTTATTTGACAATCAATAAGAAAGCGTAATGCTTCCATATTGAATAAAGATATTTAGGTGTTCAATCATTATTGACCAATTTGTTTTCAAGCCGTTGCACGGCATGAAAAACCTCAATATTTTGGGACTCACAAATGAAATTATTATATAGTACCTAGAGTGGGAACCACAGGAACATTACAGGTTATAATGCAGCAAATTCCCAAGTTGAGAATGCCGTCAATGATAAAAATATAGATACTACGTAGGAGTGTGCTGTTTCGTCTTGATATCGCACCCGTACATGGGTTGAGTAGCGATGGTCGCCATTCAACAAGCTGGCTTCCGATTGGTTAGAAGCTCCCTTGCCACCAGGTCTGGCGCTACTTGCATTTCAGTAGCTTAAACAATTTTGATGCTAGACTATGTGAGTTTCGATTCCGGCCGAAACTGAAGACATGGCCGATTTTCGGTTTCGGCTGGAAAACCAGTTTCGCCGGACTCAATTTTTGCCATTCAAGATATTAAGACACTTTTGGTTATTAATAACAATAATTAATAAATAAAATTAAAAATAAATAAATTTATGTATGTGATATATCTAACTGTAAATACGATAGTAACAAATGCCAATTCTACTAAATCCTCCAAGATCCTGATTGGGCAATTGCTCTTAAAATTAAATCAGAATCTGTATCTAGTTAAATTGTAAAATCAAATTTACATTAACAAAGAAGAGTGTCAAATACTAATCTCGCTGGAAGTGTATTTAAGTGAACTTTTACATTATTCTTTCTTTATGTTTTAACTACCGCTATATATTGATGACGATATAAGTTATTAACTTGCATTTTATATATGTATACAACGTGAAGAATTCATCTTTTCTGTATTACTTACTTTTAACTTTTAAATTTATATATTTGTTGACTAAATGTTGTTGTGAATATTTCGTAATGTATAGTATATATATGTACATGCTCCGCAATTGTTGTGTACACATAAACCAAATACAAAGTATACCTACACATAAAACAATAAGACTACATGGGCACATTGTCATGACAAAGTCTGGCACAACGGCTTGATTTACAAGCTGTACACTCTCAAAGTGCCGGACAGGCTGGTTCACATCATCCAAGCCTACTTGTCGAATCGCTCTTTTCGATATCGAGTCGAGGGCACCCTGTCCACGAGCCGTCCGCTCCAAGCGGGCGTCCCTCAAGGATCGGTCCTATCACCTTTATTATTCGCGCTCTACACGAGCGATATTCCAAAGCCCGATGATGTCAATCTGGCACTTTTCGCCGATGACACCGCTCTCTATTGTTCGTCGCTTAGACCAAACTATATCTTTAAAAAGCTCCAAAACGCGATCAATTGTTTGGGCGATTGGTTTCTTAAATGGAGAATCGACGTCAATCCCGATAAAAAGGTAGACAATACACTTTCATCGGTCTAGATTACGTCGTGATTACACGATACCCCGGTCCTTAACCCAGGCGTCAGGATAAGGCCACGCGCTGGCCACACCAGACCTAGGCAACTAAAACTTTAGCCAACCGATCCCATGGGAAAGGAAGGCCAAATACCTAGGCGTGACTTTCGACTGCAACATGTCGTTTAAAAGTCACATTCAGGACGTTGGGAGAAGGGCTTTGTTCGTTTCGACCAGACACTATCACCCTAACTAATTCTAACAGTAAAATGTCGCTCAAATATAAACTTTTATTGTACAAAGGTATGCATACGACCAATCATGCATTATGCAGCCTACTTTCGCTCACGCATCCTCCACCTCCTAAAGCAACTACAAGTAGTTCAAAACAAATTCATCCGCCGCGCCACTGGGGCAGCAGTGGACTCAACGAAATTGTAAGACTTACACAGCGACTGCAAAGTTGCCGACACTCCGCGAGCACTTTAAAAGTTAACTCGCAAACACATAGATAAAGTAGTCAACCACAGCAACCCTCTGCTGGTAAAGCAGCAACATACGGCCGATCCAAACGCGTCTGTCGAAAGCGTAGACCGCGAAACGTTCTTCTCGACCCGGACGGGAAGGGTCGCCGAGACTCCGGACCACAGGGGTCCCGACATCCAACCTTACACACACACAAGTAGGGATAGCACACACTCACCTGTAGTTCGCCCTCGCTTACGACACAGTGACACATCACACACCGCGTATACTAGTTACACTCAGCGTTCCAGGGCGGTTCTCACCGCCCAGCAAACGATTAATACAGTCGCCAGACCGTCGGTCCCAGTTCGTTAACCGATCGTCGACGATCCTAGAGACATAAACCATCCTAACTCACGTACCTTCTGTGCGTGGCCTTCATTTTATAGCAAAAATGTGGGCCACCCTAGTTCAGGGACGGGAGCTTCTCGAACTCTGTGTTAGATGAAGCTTAATATATACAGTCACACTGTGATAAATCACGCCCTGGTAATGAACTGTATGTGTAAGCACATATTGTAAAAATTTATCGAAGAAAGAAAAGAAGTCCCTGCTGAGTTTCTCAGCTGTTCTTCTAAGGCTTATATATCCATATTTTATATGATTACATATTTAATTTGCCTTCGCCACATATACCTCATTCATTCAATCCTTATTGACACAACTTTGATATAAGAGGTGCTCCAAGATTCCTAGAATCGAAATCAACGAAACAAACAATCGACTTGACAATTCAAAGATATTGATGGACAAGTTATAAGAAGATTCGGAAAACTTTGTTGGCTCGTTTTGTAGCAGTCGATGAAACATGGGTCAATCCTTTTGCAGGAGACAAAACAGAAATCTTCGCAATGGACTTGGTCAGCCGCGCCAACCCCAAAGAACTTTCATGGCATGGCAACGGCTGGCACGTTTATGATCCCAAAATGCTGTGAAGTTCTTTTAACAAGATGAATGCATTTTTTGAAAAAAGATTGAAGTCTTGGAAAACGCTGAGTCAGTGTTTAAGGGTAAAATATAGAACAAAAGGAATAACTAAGTTATTTATACTCATTACTTTCTATCTCATTCTCCTACTTTGTGATCCCTCCTCGAAACTACAAATAAAACCAACGTATTAATTAGTAAGATCTCAAAACACCAATACTAAGATTTAACGCTACAGTAACTAATTAGTAATTTTTTAATTATTTGAAAAAGAATACTTCTATTTTATAATATTTTATTGCATAAAAATATCACGAATTTAAATAAGTCATTACAGAAACTAGGTATACTGTGTATCCCTTTAATGACTTAGTTAATCAGAATAATAGCTAAAAGCATAATTTTTCAGTACTTAAAGAATTTTGATACTTGACCACGTGAGTTTCGGTTTCGGTTTCGGCCGGAAAGCCAGTTTCGGTCGGACTCTGTATTAAACAATTCAAATATCTTTATTCAACATATAAGAATACACTTATTGATTGTAAGCCATGAAATCACCGGTTGTCCGAACCGGTGATTTCGTAATCTGATTTGAGAAGAACCGGCAAATAAAACTGCATGACTATTATGACATCTCTTACTTTATGGCAAAGTTAATTTAGTTATTTGTACCAGTCTAGTTGCTGGATAAATTAGTCTGTTTGTTTCTAGTATTTATGTGTAACAATGCCTTAACAATCGTTTCTGATTTAGTGTATTAAATTTTTGAAAAAATAATTAGAACTAACTATTTAGATTTGCGTAAACGACTCTCCGAGTGCTTCTTTTTTCTAGTTCGAAGATAGTACTAATGTGGCCTGCCTTTCTGCGGTATGTAATTTAGTAATATTTATCTAATATTAAAGACAAATATAATAAACATCTTTGGTCAAACTAATGGCACCAAAAACTGAATAGCTCTGGTAGGTTGATTCAAATGTTAATCAAAGACCCATCAATCGAACGACCCATGTGGGGGCCAATTTCGCCAGTAGAGATTAATATATAAGTTTATTCATATTTGTTCTATGTGCTATTAAGAATAGATAGCCAATATGAATAAATATAAGTTTTATTTAGGTATTTCAAAAATTATTACTAAAGATACCTATATTACTCTTCTAATACAAAAATAATATTCATTCATCTGCATGTTTAAGAACTCTGTTATTACTAAAAAGTATGATAACAAAAATACCTAATTACAATTATTTTACATATGTAGAAAATTGACAGGCGTTTAACACTTTTGTAGTATCCGACCGAAACTTTGGTTTCGGTTTCGGCAAAAGTTTTGGCCGAAACCGAAACTGGTTCCAAAGTTGTCATGTTATCAAAATTAAACGATTTCAAAATGAAAAAAAAAAGGGTAGTGAAAGTTATCATTGCTACAACCGAGCTTTAATCAGTGGTTTTTACTTCTGACAACTATTCCAATGTACCTAAAAGAAATTGATGATTGTTCTAGAGCGACGAGAAGGGACCAAAAAGTAGTGAGAACAACATATATACTCCTTGGTAACAAAAATAAATAAATAATGGAAGGCATAGCTCAGATGTTTGTTATGTTAATATAAATAACATTCGATTCTCTTAAATTTTTTCTTAATGTTGACATTTTGCTTGTCTCGAATATGGGAAAAACTAATTGAGGGTTTGTTAGAAAAAACCTCTATTTAAAAAAAAATGACGACGCTAGAGATTCAATACAATTTGGAAGCAACATTAGAGTAATCTGCTCTGCCGTATTCTATTGTCACAAGATGAGCTTCTCAATTTCGAGTGAGAACGAGCACGGAAGACAAATATCGACCTCAGTCTTTCAAGAAAATACTGCCAAATTCGAAGTTTTGAGCGATCGAAGAATTACCATCCGATACCTAATTCAAGAAACAAGCATTTTGAAAACGTTTAGCTATTATCTGTAAATAATTTAAAAAAGGTTTTGAAGGAACGTTTGTGTGTTAAAGGATATTTTTACTGTAACGACTTGATAAAAAAACGCCCTGGCAATGAACTGCACGCTCCAGAATATTTCAAATTCTTAAAATATGATGCTTAATGTCAAATATTGTAAAATTTATCTAAAATATAAAAAAAGTTCCGCTGAGTTTCTTACACCGGTTCTTCTTAAGTCAGAGTCTTACATATCCAAACTAGTGTAAGTTTATTTGACAATCAATAAAAAGCGTAATGCTTCCATATTGAATAAAGATATTTAATTTTGACTTTGACTTTCATATATAGGTGTTCAATCCTTATTGACACAACTTTTGAAAATAAGAAAAGTCTCCGCAAGATGCCGAGAATCAAAAACAACCAAACAAACTATCGGCTTGACATTTTGAAGATATTGTTGCACAAGTTATAAGAAGATTCGAAAACTTTGTTGGTTGTCCCGTTTTGTAACACTCAATGAAACATGGGTCAATCCTTTTGCAGGAGACAAAACAGAAATCTTCGCAATGGAAGCGGCCATCCGCGCCAACCCCAAAGAACCGTGCTGGCCGTTGCCACGGCATGAAAGACCTCAATATTTGAGGATATGACCGCAATATTTTGGGACTCACAAATGTAATTATTATATAGTACCTAGAGTGGGGAACCACAGGAACATTACAGGTTATAATGCAGCTTCAATTCCCAAGTTGAGACTGCCGTCAATTATAAAAAATATAGATACTACGTATGAGTGTGCTGTTTCGTCTTGATATCGCACCTGTACATAGGTTGGCAGTAGCGATGGCCGCCATTTAGCAAGCTGGCTTCCGATTGGTTAAGTAGCTCCCTTGTCACCAGATCTGGCGCCTAACTGTTTTTCATCTTGTCACAAATTTGCCACTGTATTTAAGAGAAAACATGTGCGAAGACAAGTAAAGGATGCTGTGAAGTTCCTTTTGCAAGACGAAGACATTTTTTTAAAACGATTGAACTCTTTGAAAAACGTTGGAGTCAGTGTGTAATGTATAGAAAAATTAATAACAAAGTTATTTTCTATCTCATTCTCACTAGTTTGTGATCCCTCCTCGAAACTACAAACACAAACCAAGGTATTATATAGTAAGATCTCAAAACACCTGTACTAAGTTTTAACGCAACAGTAACAATTAGTAATTTGTTTAATTATTTCAAAAATAATTCTACTTAAAATTCTTCAACATAAAAAAATCATTACCAGAAACTATTATACTGTGTCTCCCTTTAATGTCTTAGTTAATGAAGAATAATGGTAAAAACCATCAAATTTCAGTACTTAAACAATTTTGATACTTGACTATGTGAGTTTCGGTTGCGGCCGAAACTGAAGACATGGCCGAACTTTCGGTTTCGGCTGGAAAACCAGTTTCGGCCGGACTTAAATTTTTGCCATTCAAGATATTAAGACAGTTTTTGGTTATTAATAACAATTTATGTATGTGATATATCTAAAGTAATATACGATAGTAACCAAAGCCAATTTCTACTAAATCGCACCAAGATCCTGATTGGGCAATGTGCTCTTAAAATTGAATCAGAATCAGTATCTAGTTAAATTGTAAAATTCAAATTTACCTTAACAAAGACGAGTGTCAAATACTAATCGCGCTGGAAGTGTATTTAAGTGAACTTTTACATTTTTCTTTCTTTATGCTTTAAATATCAGCTATGTATTGATGACATAAGTTTTACTTGCATTTTATATATGTATACAACGTTTATTTGTTGACTAAAAAGCTTGTTGTGAGTATGTATAGTAATGTATAGTATATATATATATATATATGTACATGCTCCCGCAGATTGTTGTGTATACATAAACCAAATACAAAGTATATACATGAACCAAAAAGTACTATATGTGGCGCATTGTTATATTTCAGATGTGTCCACTGTAACCATACAGGTGGTTGAATACCTACGTCGCAATTTAAATAAAAAATCAAAGCAGAGCGCTAAGAGCGGACCAACGACATAACATGACTAAATTAAAAAACAAACGTAGCTCCAAGGACAAACGAGGACTGGATTTTAGCTGGCACCGAGATTGTTGGGTTGACTGTTATAATGACTTCTAATGCAAGTTTATTTCGAGTTTAATTTGTCTATACTTAAATTTATAAAATTAGTTTTTTATTGCTTTAAAGGGCCAATAAAATTTCAGTCCTTTCTTTACAGAATTTTATAAGATTCTATACGTTCTAGAATTGGCTACTTAATATTTTGGAGTAACTTCCTTATATCAATGTCATTATAGTTGGTTCTATTATGTATAGATGCTTTTATGACGGTCTGCAAATCTGTGGAATAATAAAGGTTATCAATTTGTTTATTTACTTTCTCGGTGTTAAGATATTAAGCTACGTGGTGGCACTCAAGTAGCGTAAGATAACATACGTTGTTTTTAATTCGAAGCATCTAATTATTGATAACGATATATTATTTAAGGAAGATAGTTTATTTGCGCAAAGATTATTATTATTCTTGTGGAAAATTTTAAGCGTCAATGTTTATAGTAAAAAAAAAACAAAGTACATTAGTTTAATTTTTTATGAAGTTGTATATTAAATTAACTATTTTTTGCCTGCTATCTCAGATGAAGGAGGTACCTCAATTCGTAGTGAATATTTTAAATATGTTAGCTCATTGCATTGCTTCTAAACTAAAGCCGAAAACCACAAGAAGTTCATGTGAACAAAATCTAATATCAAGAGCTGATAACGCCAATATTTAATGAACTTAAATTCCGTGTAGTTGTGCAAAATACATTTTATACTGGTACTTTGATTCCTACTTCATGATATCAATATCATTCAAACTTATTCTTAAAGATAAAACACGATCAAACAAAACCAACTAAAATATTTAATTAGAGCAATCTAGAAATCAAGTAGCTAGTAGAAAACGCTCATAATTGTGCTTATTTAAAGTAAAAATAGTGATGAACCTTATCAACGTACTTACTATATCTACATGACGTACATATATAACCGCTTGATAACCAGTATTATACAATAAATATTTTGATGTGCCGTAATATACTGACCCTAACAATAAGCACCAGTAAATTGTTGGTCATTATCAGTTTATTTAAACTGAGCTCGATGTTAAACTCTAATCATTGGCAGATCTGTACCCACGACAATTAGTTCTGTTGCTTGCAGCAAATATTCAAGGTAATTATTGACACCCTTTTTAATTTTATATTCATTTACATAGAAATTTTATGCCTATGAAAAATAAAAATCAAACAATTGTTTTTTATTTGGCCGCCACCCAGCGAAATTAACCATGTTTTTTAAAAAAATTATAGATTGTTACTAATAACAATTTATCAAGCCCTTTTCTTGCTAATATGGCGTCAAATCGCTTTTATTTTTTCTAACCGAAAATTTTAAGTGACTTTAATTTAGTATCTCCTCTTTCATAGTTAGCTTAAATTAATAAATTATATTATTGTTATTTACATTTCGAAGCACATCACCTCAGTCACTCTTAGTTTTTCCGGTTTGTCAATGTCAAATCAAAAAGCTAACCATTATGCGCGATATTATTTTCTTATCGCACAGTTAGTGAAGCCGTAGACAGTTTTCCACGGGCCTCATACCACGGTGTTTTATATTTTATGCCTATAATGTTATATAATATTTATCTTTGTCTATGTATGAAATAACTATGTTAAGTGTTAGAGCATTTAAATTAATTTACAGCAATGCAATCAGCAGTACAGTGAAACTATTTTGTAATTTAGGTGGTCTTGTGTATGCAGTGAAATGCGTAAAAGGTTGGTGTTTGTAAAAGTCATTCTAAAAAGGGTTTTTTTTCACTATTTACTTTTAATTTTTATAATAGTCGTTGCTTCTAGACTTTTTTAAAAATTCACTTATACAAAAGCCATATTGCAGCGATATTCATTTTTTTAAAAGATTGCCGTTTATATTTACGATGCAGCCTTAACTTTTTTAATAATTTGGTTCCCTGAGCCATCTTTTCAATTCGTGAATAGTTAGTGAGTGCGTAGTTTAGTGAATACGGCTATTATAAACATAAGTTTATATTATAACTGTTATAAATATCAAGCAGGACTAGATTAAAACAAAAAAATGACATCACAACTATCAGACAATACTAGCACATCTTTAAGTTCCCGTTTATTCCAAATACTAGTGAAGAGGAGAATTTACTACCAAATGTAAAAATCGTGAAAACAACTAGAAAGCTGTATATTTTTTGTCAAATCGTCTTTAAGCATGTAAATCAGAACACCTAATATTATAATTAAATTTAAAAAATTCAAAATCAATTGTAAGTGATTGCAATAAGTACGATTTAAAATGTTTTACATTGGCTATATAGCATTTACGATTGCCCATATTCTTGTTTTCTCGCAGATGACACTACGCTGGGGTATCGTCACGTCTGGCAAGATCTGCCACGACTTCGTCAACGCCTTCAACTCGTATCCCAACAAGGGTGACCAGGTTATTGCAGCGGTTGCCGCTCGCAATGTCGACAAGGCTACGGAATTTGCCAAAACTCACAGCATTCCCAAAGTATTCGATTCATATCAGTCCATGGCAGTCAGCAAAGACATTGGTGAGGATAAACTCCAAATATCATTTAACTATATGCTTATGAATGAACTTGAACTAAACCTTAGCAGATGTACTTTAACAGAAACACTGAGTTATCTATAAATATATATATATATATTACTTATGTATATATTTTTTGCTATACGTCATTTTTCTTTTAAATTCGTAAAATATATAGGGTTTGACTTTTAATCCAACGAGAATTATTCAAATATCAAGGCAGCGGAAAAAAAGATTAAAGCCCTTAAGCCCTAGCCGTTTTTACTAGAGACCATCTGATGCGCTATCACCGCGTTGCTCTATTTCCACTCCAAAGCGGTGGTGTGAAAGCACTACCGTGTTCCGGTTTAAACGCCACCGTAGCCAGCGAGTTTACTGGACTTGAATTTATGTTCCACTATAGGCAGCGTGTTGGTAACGCTCCTGGTATTGTCGATATTAACTGCTCGTCTGCCTTTGCATACAAATAAACAAAGGTATATCGAATGGTTTAAAGGCCTTTAATAACGAATGCCAAAAGTGGTTATATATATATAGTAACATAGCAGAGAAATACTTTTTACATATGGCCTACCGAGGCGAAGATCACAAATATTTTTAGTCAATAAGCTAACCAGCATATAGTAATTTGGCTCGAAGCCTGTTAATTATTATCGCGGTGTTTTCGTCTCGAAAGACAAAGGGCCTGAATCAGTAGAACACTGAAGCTTAAAAATAGTTTAAATTACTTTATTTTAATACGTGTAACTACCAGTATCGGAATTATTTATGAACCAGTTTAAAAAATGTTAGTAAGCATGACGTAAAAAAAAAATTGTGTAGGTTTATTTTTTTATCGAAGTCAATAGCGGGAATAATTACACAAATATTGTGTGACATTTGATAACGTCCAATCGCTTATCGTTTTATGACATAACTTAAAATAAGCCTATTTTATATTTGACATATAAAATGAACTCTGACAATTTATCATCAATTCACAGATATCGCTTACATTGGAGCCTTGAACCCCGATCATTATGGACTCGCCAAGTTATATTTGGAAAACGGAAAACATGTGCTCTGCGAAAAACCTCTCTGCCTCAATTACAAACAGGCCGAGAGTTTAATTCGCTTCGCTAGAAAGAAGAACCTATTCCTGATGGAAGCTGTCTGGTCGCGATTCTCACCAATTTACTTGGCATTGGAAAGAGAAATAAACTCTGGCAAACTTGGAGACATCCAGTACGTTGAGGTCAATTACGGTGTGCCGATTTCTACTGTCGACAGATTACGGTGAGTATTTGGACCAATGGCAAAAAATGTCTGATCGGTATCATTTCAAACATTCCTATAAAAGTATAGTTTTCATGTCCAAGTACATACCAAAAATTGGACAACACACATTCAATTCGTCTTCTTATTTTTTTCTCAAAATGTAAAAAAATACTTCAAACCATATCAGAATTGTTACTAGCGTTCATTTAATTAAGGGTTGCAAAAGACGATTCTATACAATATTATTTTTCATTATGTTTTATGTGTACCTCATTGCCTTATCATAGAACGCCTAGTAAATTTAGTATGGCCTGTCGTTAATGTTTTCCAAAATTTTCAGCATGAAAGACTTGGGTGCAGTGCTATTCTTGACATTGGCATTTACACCCTGCAATTTGCCCAGCTCATATTCAAAGAGGAGCCAATCAAAATCTCTGCTATTGGGGACCTTAACGAGGAGGGCATTGACGTGGCCGAGACCGTGGTGCTAGACTACGCCGGCGGCAAGAAAGCCGTCCTTAACGTTAACACTTTGACGAGACTACAAAATAATGCCACGGTGTATGGAAGCAAAGGGAGGGCAACGGTAACATTTTTCTCTATTCAAACGCTACACATATATTTACTAGCGATCCGACCCTGCTTCGCACGGGGGCAATGCTGATAATGAATGCATCTACTATATTAAGCATGTGCTATACATATAAACCTTCCTCTTCTATCACTCTATGAAAAAAACGTGTAAAAATCCGTTGCGAAGTTTGAAAGATTTAAGCATACATGGGGGCATTGGGGCATAAAAAGTGACTTTGTTTTATATTATGTAGTGATTTGACAACTATTTGCTTTTTTTATAAAAACGGTTTTATCGTTAATAAAGTACAAATATATAAACGTCTTAAATCGTATTTGAATGAAAATTATTTATATTTGATTAGTTTTGGAGACGGAAAAAATATCGATACGCGATATTTTTGTTGAGTACGTTTCCATTCGATATCAATACTTTTGTTCTTGATACTTTGCATTCCATACTTATAAATCGTCTATTCTTTTTATTTTTAATGCGTAGCCATAGGAATATCTAAATTTTGAAGTTTGCGCTTACGGCTTAAATTAATGGTTATACCATGTAGTACTTTTTAAATGACAGCAAACGGCTTCAGCCTCTCAAACCGATTTTTTATGTAAAGACTCATTGAAATTTAGTCAACATGTCATTGAGATATATACTAAAATAGCACAGATCGTAGATTAAATTACGCACCTAAAACACTGAATAATATATTTTTATTTCTTTTCTTTATTATTTTTAAAGTTACACTTTCCTTTTTCTATTGTTTTTTCGTAAACTACCTTAATAAAATTAGAATGTGCCAACGAACCGGCGGTAGCGTCTTTGACAATCAACGGACACCACTTTTATTTTAAAAGATATGTGATTGTTAATTCGCACATTAGGCCCTAATAAAGATAACCGATATTTTATTATAAAATTAACGCTTAATACGAAAATACATATTTTAATGAAAATTTTTGGTGAACAAATAGTTCCGTTCCGTTTAAAACGTAGGAACCGCATTAAGCGTAATTATTAGGAAAACGATAAGTTGCAACTGTGTATCTATTTTAAAAGCTCTATTACGGCGTGTCGACCATGAGTTGGACGCTGTGAGCGTCTCAAAGAAAAATGAGGATCAAATAATTTTTCCAACAATAATTTAAAATTTGAGACATGTTATAAAATTAATAAAATTGTTTTGCAGATTGAAGATCCCTTCAACTCCCCCACAAGCCTGATTCGCGCGGACGGCACCACCGAGAAGATTTCACTGCACACGTCAAATATTCCGTACAATTTCGATAATACCCCCGGTTTGGTATTTGAAGCTATGGAAGTTGCGAGGTGCATCAAACAAGGTATTAAAATTCTAAAATAATATCACTTTAAGTAAAATCACTTGAAACATAGAGAAAGTAGAGTATTGCACGGCTAGTTAATTCATGTACAAGTTAAAGTCAAATGCTCGTATTCAGAATATCTGGCCTTACAATATCGGTACGGTCTGATAATGCAGAAAAGGATTTGGCAGACTAGATAAAATAATTACAATCATCAAAAATACGAAATCAACACCTGTTAACACTAGTCTTTAGTAGTTACCATTAAGTAGAAAACAAAGGAAAATATTAAAAATATGGCCCATGTATCTTAACATTTTTTAGAATCCTATTTTAACATTAATCGGAAATGTATCTAATGAGGACGAAGATGCCGATCGGAATAAACGCTTAGTATGTGCTAATTTTAAGAATAAATACACAAGAATAAAACTCAAAAATAAATTATGATGTCCCACGCAACTGCATTACATAAGATTTACTTGTAGGTTACACGTGACTCTTATTGTCCCCATAGTGACTATAACTACCCGCAGATGCGGAAAATGTTTGTCAATGTTGTTTTTTCATAGTTCAATAGAACATTATTTTTTACTCTAAAGGTGGTGAAACTGCCCAAGAGTAATAGATGGATAATTAATATACTTTAAAACTTTATTTAACAAAAGATAAAGTACGATATGGATGTTTTATTCTATGTCTTGCCTCAGTTACTCCCATTGCCTCCTTTTATAATTTATGTTGTATAATATATCTAAGAATAATTTTGTGACATTCAATGACTAATTTGAACCAGCCAGATAATTATAACCTCATATAAAAAAAAAACTTTTTTTAAAGGTCTCAAAGAATCCCCACGCATGCCGCACAAAGAGAGTCTCATTTTGGCAAAGCTGGAGGACGAGATTCGTCGGCAAGTTGGCGTCAAGTTTGATGTTGACGATGAAGAGTTCCCTTAATTCGTTTTATATACTACGTGAAACATTTAAAAAACTTGTCTTATTATCTTCTTAAAAGAAATCTTTTATTTGCCTATGGCGAAGAACCAATGCACACGCAAAATGATGTCACTAAGCACATTTATTAAAATGTTATACAAAAACTGAAGTGTAAATTATTTAGATTAGTAACTCATCAAATTGAAACACTAGCCCATTTTGGAATAAAATCAACACTTTAAATTACCCAACAAAGGTATTATCAGATGGTCATTCATGAATGGCGATTCGCCCTGGCTTCGCACGTATCCGCACGTATGCAGTGCAATATCTGTAATATTTTCGGAATTATTTTAAAATAATAACTTAAGTTATAAATATTGATTTAAGGCACTTAATTGCATTATTAAAAGTTGCAAAATTAAAATTGTTATTATTAAAAGGATAAAAAAAGGTTTTTGTGGGTTATCCGTAAGTGACAGACATCTACCAACGTGAAAGTGTAAAAAACATTATTTTGATTTATCTCGAGCCAGCGTTTGCCATGTAAGCTCAAGAAATGTGTTTGTTAACGACATCACATTAGACACCAATAAAATTATTAGAGTTTCTGTACAATATATATGAATATATTAAAATATAAACTTCTTGAATCACTACATTTATTAAAAAAAAAACGCTTTAAAAATCGTTAAGCAGATTTAAGGATTTAAGCATACATACGAGGTAGGCATTGAAAATTTCAAGAATCAAGGAAGTGACAACACTACTATTTAAAAATGTATTTATTGCTTTTCGAAGTAATCTCCGCGAAATTTGTCAATTTTTTTTATACGATGGAACTAATCATCGCTACAATGATTAGTTCCATCGTATACCATTAGTAACCTTTCCATTCGGAAGTTTCGGTCTTCAAAATGGCCGTTTTGTAGGCGTTCACAGCTTTCTCAGGTGATGAAAATCTGTGATCACGCAATTTATTCTTTATTTTAGGAAAAGTATAGAAACCATTAGGGCTCAAGTCGGGCTGTACGTATGTATGGTCTTATAATTCTATGTTTTCTTGCTCTAAAACTCTTGTTCTGTGCACGGTGTGAAAACTCTCATTGTCGTGATGGAGGATGATGTGGCGGCTCTTGCCAATTCCAAAGCAGCCTCAATTTCGCGGTATATCACATGTTGATCTTTCTCAATCAGCTTACGCAATGCACCAACTTTTTCTAGTGGCTGCAGTTTTTGGACGACCTTGACGGGGATCATCACTGAGTTTAACACGTCCACGTTGACAAACAAACCAAAGATAAATTGTGGTTTTGCCATCCAAACGCAAAAATCATCCGGTCATCACACTGTTTTTGAGTTAAACCACTTCGAAAGTCATAATTAATCATCGGTCTTGAATTTTCTCGTGTCAATTCTATTTTCTAAACGACTAAAAAAGTTTGACAAGACCGATAATTTTTTTTTATATAAATAAATGGTATTTCAAAACCAAAGAGTTTGCAATTAAAAATATTTTATTACCAATACTTTTAGTGCAGCCCTCGTAGAGACGGACAGATAACGAAAGCGATATTGTTTAATGCAATGGTACCTGTACCTATACATAATTAATAAAAATGTTAGATTATTTCACTATAACGAATACTAAACTGCATATTAAATTCAACCTTTGGCACCATTAGGTACCTGTTGACATTTTTTGCTGCAAAACTGAAAGTTATTCATCCGCGCCTATAAAGTAAAAAATTTAAACAATTTTCTTTATATTAGTGGGTTTTGGTAAGGTCTGTCTAGTATTCGAAGCGACCAATGGGAACGCGTAATTTGCTGCGCGTTTAGAACTTGACAGTAGACTATATAGAGGAAAATACCTTAATTCAAATGTATTATTTAATAGAAGTATTCAGAGTTCAATAAAAACAACTTCTCCCCGAATTCGGCCGACAAGAGTCTAGATAGGGGCCTTACATCGTAGGCGATACCGTAGAACAGACGCTGGATACGGGATGTTCACGGCCAATGGCCCTGGGACGTGGAAGGAATCTGTGCGTAATCGATAGTTTCGAGATGAGCAAAGTTAGTCTGATAGATGCCTAGGCGGGTGGCCAGACGTGGTTGCATCGGCGGCCAGCACTGGGGTAGTAAGATGCAAAATCCTGTAACCAACATTTTGGTGCAGATTGAACATTCTGCCTGGTTTTAAGTATGTTCGAAGCATAGTTAATATTCCACAAGGTATTAAAAAATTATTATTTCATGGTCTTTAAAATAAGATAGAACAAATATTACTAAAGAATATTACAAAGAAAATTAAAAATAGATTATTATTTATTATCTACAATATGACAACATTTGCAAAAAGTTAATTTACTAAGCATTAATCAATTTTAAACTAACTCAATGCAGTCTTTTTAGGAGTTATCAACTTTCTTAACTCTCTATATCTGCTTGTTGCTTAAATATGTAAAAATTTTAAATATATATATAAATATGTACAAAACTTTTTTCATATTATGTGACCTTTTCAATAATGTTAAAAAAACCCGAACAGTACATTTCATCAAAAGTGTTTCATTAATTTAAGGCTTTGGAAGTAGTTGGATTAAGCCTGTCAGTGCCAGGGCATAAAGCCTGAATGAGCCCAAATTTAGGCAATAGATTTCATAAGTTTTATTCAGTTCAATTTGATGTATAAGTATTTATGATTATATTCGTTAAATCTGCATTAAATTTAAATTCATTAATATTAACTTAATAAATTATGTGACCTACAATTATCATCATCATCATCATCATCATCAGCCTGTAATAGTCCACTGCTGGGCCTCCTAATACACCCTAATGGATGGGGCCATTAGGGGGTTTTTGGACCGCAACCCACACCAATGTAGGTTGGTGGGTGGACCGACTTTTTCAACCCATCCGACGCATGGATTATCTTACTTTTCAGAAAATTGGGTGATCAGCCCAAATTGCCCTGACCAACTAGGAAACAATACTGAAAATTTGTTGAGTCCCCTTAGGATTCGAACTCACGACTTCCGGTTTCTAAAGCGCACGCTCATACCACCAGGCTACGGAGGCAGTCGGACCTACAATATGGACTGAATATGGTTGAGGAAAATAAAATACAAATCGAACGACAAAAAAGGTAAATCAAAGGTAGTTTTATTTTCAGTAGATATGAAGTTAATTATTATATGTTATTTCGTGCCTTCAATTTACAGAACTCATAAATAACTTCTGTGAAATCAATTTCTTTTGAAATTTTTCTTTCAATCAAAAGTACGGCTACATTAACCAGTCGCTCATGACCCATTGTAGATCGAACATAATTTTTAAGTAGTTTAAGTTTCGATAAACTTCTCTCGCATGATGCAACCGAGATGCAAATGGTCAAGAAGTATTGAAGTGTAAGCGATGTACAGGGTAATGATTCGCTGAAATCCCATTTTATTATAAGTATTAGGATTTCTTGGGTTGTCTATTTGGCAGCAACACCCATAGTCGTATCGGTGGCTTTTACATGTCTGTGGTACCTTTTAATTTCTTAAATTTTTCAAAACTTGCTCGTTATCAAATTCACTATATATATAAATTTTTAAGTGCTACAGCTAGAGCGTCATCTGATGCTTCTAGCATAAACTTTGATTCAATAATTTGGAAAATATTATTGATTTGCTTCATGGCCTCGTATCGTGTCGACAATTCTGGTATAAATCGATCTATGCATTCAAACATTGACCGTCTTATTTCTTTTTGAATCGTTAATTCAACATCATGAGCTAGTGAATTAGCTCGTATCGCCGGCATCGTTCTTTTTACCTTCCCTCTTCCTTGTTACTCTATGTCGATGTCCATACCATTGCATTTTTTGTGCCAAAAGTTACAGCATTATCTACAATCGTGTTTCGTTCGGTCACTAAATACTCATTCAAGGCTTTTAGTTTAACGATTCCTATATCAAGAGTCATTATGGGAGACTGCAAATATTAGTAAACTAAATTTACTTCCTCCAGTATATAAAGCCAAAATTGTATATAGATTATAAAGGTAAAATCACAAACAGCCGGCAGGAGCAAGCTTGCTCCTGATATTGTATCTAGATTTGCCTTTGTTGGATCTTGAAAATGTTCCAAACTACTTATAATTTTCTCTATGTTTTCTTTTACGACTTTTACTGACTCGTAATGAGCCCTCCAGCAAGTATCAGATACACGTTTTAAATTTATTCCAGTCTTCTCTTTCAGTAATTGCCATCTCTGTATAGATGATGAAAAAAACGAGTACAATTTCTCTACTGTTCCAAAACACGTGACGCTGGAAGGAACGCATGCAAACGCATGAACTCCACAAAGATTCAAGGAATGATTAGAACAGGGACTGAATAGTGCTTTTGGATTTATTTCTCGGATTTTTGTTGCACCCCTCCATGGACACCAGAAATTGACGCGACATTGTCGTAACCTTGAGCCTTCTGCCGCAAAGCAGTAGTGTTAAAACACTGCACACACACTGGTTTGAAGGGCACCGTAGCCAGCGTATTTACTGGGTAAACGAGACTTAGCACCCTATGTCTCATGGTAGGCAGCGCGTTGGTTACCACTGGTATTGCCGATGTCTATGGGTGTCGGTGACCACTTTCCATCAGGTGGCCCGACTGCTCGTCTGCCTGCGTATGCCATAAAAAAAAGAACGAATCTAATGATTTGACTCATTTGGTCTGTTTTGTTTTCGTTAGGAGTGCTGTCAAAAATTATTCCGTAATATTTAGCCTTCTTAATATCTGCAATAATTTTTTGCCTTACATGCTAACCCAAACATAGAATAAATTCATTTTGTATGCCTTTTGACAAATAAGATGGTACTCTCTTTGACCCACCAGCGGCCTCTTCTAGGTTTAAGCAATGCTCTTTCAGCACCGGATCATATTTCACTAACAACTGTACTAATTCTAAAAAAATCCCCTGGTTTCCGGAGAAATATCTTCACGGTGGCCTCTGAAAGCAAGATTTTGTTGGGCTAAGACTAATGTGACACCTAAAAGGCTATGTTAAATGTTTCCTTTTTTTTTAGTTTCATCGTTATTTCTTTTTCACCTCTTGGATTTAATTTCCACCACTGCAGAGACCAGAGACGAATTTATTTGTGTTATTATCAACCTCACATGCAAATAACCGGCAGCAGTAACCGGTAGTAAAGTTTGAAAGGTTTTTGGATAAAGATCCAGCAAGTGTATGAGGCCAATGTATATTTTTCGACTTAAGTACAATGTAAGTGTAGGTGTACAAAAGTGAATTATTCACGCTTCCTTTATTCAGGGGAAGTACCAGATACACAGACAGGAATCCCCCAGAGTATCTGACGCGTTCAGCATAAAAGTTTATTAGTACCACATAAACACTTTCGATGGTTGTACTGGCCTAATCTTAATGAAATCATGAAGGTACTAAGCATATTTTTAAAGTATGATGAAAAACATTTGGGGGCCCCCTGAGGCCCAGGGCGGGCCCTTCCTGTTAGTCCGCCACTGCTTTGAAAATTTTACTTTTATAAAACCAAATGGTTTAAAGTCATGTGTTAGTTTTGATAAAAAAGTCAGAACAATATTATCAAGTCAAAATCCCCCACAGATCATGAATGTTTACAAATTTAACTTTAATATTTACCCATATAACTAGTGTCCTTATTATGAATTTTTTAAAAAAATTTTAACCTGTTCAATATTCAAAACCACTAGAGTTTTCTATTTAATTAATTTAACCTGGCCTCTAAGCAACCAGTACCGATGGCACAGGAGTAACTTTCATGTAATTATAACTTTTAGGCATCGAAAAAACGATATGGTAGTTTTAATCGCTTCGCATCTCACATAAGAAGTTAATAGCGTTTAAAGGACAGGCCGTACTACACGTTAAAAAAAATGTTTAAGGATAAAATAACCTTTTTGCTCTTTGCCTATTTACGAGCAACCAAATCGTATTTGTATATAATACAATGTCATCACGCACATTTTCATTGTCATGCAATATTTGTTTTTTATTTGCCAAAATTTCACTATTTATAGGCTGCAAAAAACTAATACAAAATCGTCGTCGTTCGTCGTCGTCGTTTCAGCCTGTCAAAGCCCACTGTTGAGCATAGGCCTCCCCCATAAGTCGCCAAGAGGTACGATCCTGTGCCACCTGCATCCATCGACCTTCCGCACATTTGCACAGGTCGTCACTCCATCTGGTGGGGGGTCGTCCGACACTGCGATGGCCAGTACGAGGCTGCCACTCGAGAACCTTTCTTCCTCAACGGTTATCGGTTCTACGAGCTAAGTGGCCGGCCCATTGCCACTTCAGCTTGCTAATTTTGCGGGCTATGTCGGTTACCATGGTTCTTCTGCGGATGGCTGCGTTACGCACTTTATCACGCAGAGAAATACCGAGCATAGCCCGCTCCATAGCTCGCTGAGTGACTTGGAGCTTCCTCATACGGCCGGCAGTGAAGGACCATGTCATACAAAATAGTATCCGTCAATGTCCTATGCGTAATGCGACGTCATGAAAATTGAAAAGGACACCTTACGATATAACTTTATGAGAAAAATACATTACATTTTAGTCTACTATATATTTTTCACGTTTACACAGTATTTAGAAAAGTTTAGTTTAAAATTAAAAGGTCATACTCTCCCTACATCTTGTGTATCTTGTCATTTTTAAAACTGTCGCCATCCGACTTATGAACTATTAAGCGACCATTGATAGATTATTTTAGTGAACGTAATCTTACAGTGGCATGACAACCGATGAACAAAAAATTTAATATGGAGCACGTTACTATATTTAAGTACTACGTTGGTAAGATATTGAATAACAACAATTATCAAAACAACAACAAAATAACATAAGAAATTCATGTAAAGGAAGCGTAATATCAAGTATTAAAGGCGACAATAGTCGATTTTTTATTGGTTGTTCGATTCACCAATAAGTTAATAATTAATATTTTTTGGCGCCAATAGAGTTTGACATCAGAATTTGTGTAAATAATTCCATGTATAGTTCTGGACCGTACTTCGATTCCTATTTAATGACATCAATATCTGTGTAACTAATCCTGAGAGGTTTACATAAACTATAAGCACGTGTCGCTTTAAGTCATAATTATGACTAAAATATTGTTATCAGAATATTAATAAATCGAATAAACGAAAATTATCATGATTTGAATAACTTAAAGTTCTAAAATTTTGGAAAATAGAGTTTATAGTACAAATACCTAACTACTTTGATTTCTACTGTAGCAAGAAAACTTAATCCGTCAGTCACGATATCCTCAACCCATGGCACTTGATGGTTTCCGGAAGCCGGATTGGTTTCTTCTATCTTCGAGGACGAACCGGTTATTATGATGGTTCAATCTCAAATTTTTGCAGAGGGGCCTCAAAGGGTATTTTCCCTATCTTTTTTCCCAGTTTTCTAACTTCATCCTCAAAAACCCATTGGCGTTCATCTTTATGCCGATGATCTTCAGATATACGACCAGTCAGCTATTGATTCGTTACCGCAAACAATTCAAAAATTAATGAAAATTTAGATATTATCAAAAGTGGAGTGATCAATTTGGGATTAATATAAATGAATCAAAATGTCAAGCTATCATAATAGGTAGTTCGCGAAATATTAATAAAGTGGATGGTCTTAATCTCCCAGCAATAAGGTTAAATAATGTTCCCATTTACATTGGTAAAAATGTCAAAAATCTAGGACTCATACTGACAAAACTCTGAGTTGGAAAGACCAGGTAGCCAATGTAAGTTATAAGGTAACAAATACTTTACGATATCTCTATAGACTGAAAAATTTCTTACCTTCTGAAACCAAGAAAACGCTCGTGCAGGCCTTAGTCTTCCTTTAATCGATTATGGTGACGTGTATTTTGACCTGAATGCAGATCTACTCAATAAACTTGACCGACTTCGAATAACTGCATTCGATTCATTTTCAATCTCCGTAAATATGACCATATATCCATCTATCGCTCGCGTCTGCGGTGTTGCCCACTTCGTAAAGGCGTTCGTTAAGAGCTTTAACGACGCTATATTCATTCTTGACTCTCCTGATACTCCTGTTTACTGACCACCGCTGTCAATACCTTTGCTCACTTAATAGTAAGAATCTTCGCTCAACGCATAACCGTCTTCTGCAATGCCCAACCCATCGTTCTGATTTCACACATTCCTCTTTTTCCATCCAGTCCATTCTTCTGTGGAATGGGTTACCTCCGCAAATCAGGTTAGCGCAAAGTCGCTTTACTTTCAAAAAAAAACTAAAGCATTATTTGTTAAAAAAACTGTCCATGGAATAGCATTAATTTTATTAATATAGTAGATATATGTATACTATTTAGTGCTTGTATGTATGTATATATATATGTATTACAATGCATTTTTATCTATATTCGTATATTTATGTATATTATATATATGTATTCATTATATTTATATATATGTATATTAGGATTTTGTTGTTTTGTTTTTTAAATAACTTTCTATTTTGTATGCTTAACGCTATTTTTCTTATTTGCCATATCCCTGTGCACCACAATGCTATCTCTACCACTCAAAGGTTGACTGGTAGACAATGCTATTGGCATTAAGTCCGCCTTTGTACAAGATTTGTGCATAAAGTGTAAATAAATAAAAAATAAATAACTTGTACGCCATTCTGAGTTAATTTGATTTGTCTAAAATAATAGTAAATAAACGATCTCCGTACTGAAACTATTTTGAAATAAAAAAAGACAATGCAAAGTACGTAGTGTGTTTAATTTGCAAATTAGAATTATCTCGTGGTGGCGAAGGGAAAAGGGGACTACAATAAAAAAACCATTTTTAAAGCAAACATCCAGACAAATTATCCGAAATTATATACGCTGGTACATTTTAACTTTTCCTTCTACGAGTTCATTTTAGTACGAGCGCTCCGCTTCACGTAAACAATTAACTTAGGCAGAGACAGTAGAAAGAAAACAGTATTTGGGTATGAAGGACCCAAATCTAAGGAATATCATTATTTAATTGATTAAATGATTGCGTCAGATAATGAGTCACTATCAATGGTGGACACAATTGATTTTAACAGGCTTATGCATAAGACAGTCTCTCGGTACAAGATTCCCAGTCGTACATTTATGATTGAAAAAATAGTAACCGACATTTATAACGGAATCAACCGAAACAATTATGGAAAATATTTCCAAAGCTGCCGTGATGCCTGTTGCGTGAGATATATGGACTTGCCACCACAATAATGAAAGCTTTTTAAGTTTAACAGCCCACTTGATATCTCCTGAATACAAACTGGAACATGGCGGTGCGGTGCTCGATAGTGGGGTTAATATAGTAAAATGAATTCGAGTGGCTGAATACGATTCTGCTCGTTGCTTTATTCACTCGCTCCTAACCATTTTTCAAAGATAAATACCAAACAGAATCACTTCAGTATCCAGCCGGATATCGCGCACTAATCCGGTATTCGGCCGGATACCGTTGCATCTCTAGTGTACACTGCGTTGAGGCGGTGCGAAGCGGGTGCCGAGTAGCTGTAATGAGCGTTGAACATTTAATATTCCACTAATGTCGCCATTGTAATCTATTAGAACACTTACTTTATTAAATAGGTCAAAATAGATATTATTCTATGTATAATCTATACTAATCTTATAAAAAAAGAGGTTTGTTTGTCTCGAATAGGATCCGAAACTACTGATCCAATTTTAAATATTGTTTCGCTAATAAAATAGCTTTAATATCCTAGAGTAACATTGGCTTCTTTAAACTTAAAATCAATTCCAAAAATCTAAAATTACGGTCTGCTAATGATTTATGTAAAAAGGAAATGTTATAGAACGAAATAAAGTTCTTATTAACATTGCGTGGAGCTGTAAATTATCATGAGTTTTAAGATAAAATCGATGTTATTTTTTATAACAATCAAACAATGCTGAGATCTAGTACATTGTTTTTTTCTCAATTATTCCGAAAAAACTTATTACTACTAAATAAAACCTTTATAAAGTAAATTTTTTTATGTATCATTTACTATTGTCCCATGTTATTGTTCTCTCGCAGATGTCTCTACGCTGGGGTATCGTCACGTCTGGCAAGATCAGCCACGATTTCGTCAACGCCTTTAACTCTTATCCCAATAAGGGTGACGAAGTTATTGCAGCGGTTGCCGCTCGCAATGTTGCCAAGGCAACGGAGTTTGCTAAGACTCATAGCATTCCCAAAGTATTCGATTCATATCAGTCAATGGCAGCCAGCAAAGACATTGGTAAGGATAAAATGAATATATCATTTGGCAAAACTACTTGACTAGTATATGTTTTCACTTCTTGAAAAATTTTTTCCTAATAATTTCGTAAGATATACAGGGTTCCACTTCTTTTCTAACAAGTATCATTAAGCAGAGTTCTTAAAATGTTATTTTGTCTGACAACATGTAAAAATAGAGTTCAGTACATGTATCAAAAGTTCTTCATGACCTTTACATACACAGACGTGTAATAACGAATGCCAAGTGGTCATAGATAACCGAGAACTTTTACAATTGCCCTTCAAAGGCGGAGATAACTTGATTTTTCATTTCATTCCTACCAGCCCATTTAACATCAATGAGAACCGGCGATTCTATGGTTCGAAAGATTTTAAATACTAATAAAATATATTTTAAATATATGATGATTTAAAATAAGCGAAACTGTAACAATTCATATTAACCAGTACCGTAGTTATTATAATATTCAAACTCTATAATTAGTAACAAAAACTCCATAAGCGTTAGCTATTAAAGATATCATGTTGTGTAGCATTTGATAACATCCAATCGCTTATCGTTTTATTAGATAACTGAATATGATCCTATTTTATATTTGACATATATAATTAACTCTGAAAAATTATTTTCGATTCACAGATGTCGTTTACATTGGGGCCTTGAACCCCGATCATTATGCACTCGCCAAGTTGTATCTGGAAAACGGAAAACATGTACTTTGTGAAAAACCTCTCTGCCTCAATTACAAACAAGCCGAGAGTTTGATACGTTTTGCCAAAAAGAAGAACCTATTCTTTATGGAAGCTGTCTGGTCGCGATTCTCACCAATTTACTTGGCATTGGAGAAAGAAATAAACTCTGGCAAACTTGGAGACATCCATTACGTTGAGGTCAATTTCGGAGTGCCCATTTCTGCGGTCCAGAGATTACAGTGGGTATTTGGACCAATGCCGTTTGAAATAGACATAGACAAAATAATGATTTTATAGGAGATATACTTCTATCATGCTAATGTCTTTATGTGTACATAAAAACAACCTAAATGGCAAATATAAAGTTAAATGCGTCTCTACATATTATTAACAACTTACTTTATTTAACATATTTATTTTCCCAAAATACCAAAAAAAATTCATATCAGAATTGCTACACCACAAATATTAATAATTTTCTATCAATTCACGGTTGACTTAGAAGATACAATAAAATTAAAATATATTTCACATTATTTCATTTTTGCGTCCGTGCTTCATAAAACTCCTAGCAATATTAAGTGTTGCCAGTCGTTAATGTTTTTCCTAAAATTTCAGCATGAAAGACTTGGGTGGTAGTGCTATTCTTGACATTGGCGTGTACGCTCTGCAATTTGCTCAGTTTATTTTCAAAGAGGAGCCCATCAAAGTCTCTGCTATTGGGGACCTTAATGATGAAGGCGTTGATCTGGTCGACACCGTGGTTCTTGACTACGCTGGTGGAAGGAAGGCCGTCCTTATAGTTAACGCCACGATTAAACTTCGAAACAATGCTACGGTGTATGGAAGCAAAGGGAGGGCGACGGTAATATTTTTCGTAATTTTAACGCCAAAAAACTTGTTCACGAACATTTTGTTGTGTATAATAAAAACCACTTTTCTCCAAATAACTTATAATTAATTCAATTTCTTAATTCGCCTACAGTGAGAATAATTAAGCGAAAATATTTTATCATTAACTATCGGTTGTTTGCTCTCTACCAGAACAATACTTTAAAATTAGGGACGATTGAATTTTGCAGATCGAAGATCCCTTCCACTTCCCCACAAGCATGATCCACGCGGACGGAACCGCCGAGAGGATTCCACTGCACACGTCACAAATTCCATACAATTTCGATAATAGCGCCGGCTTGGTATTCGAAGCTCTCGAAGTGGCGAAGTGCATCAAACAAGGTATAAAAGTATGAAAAGCATAAGTATATATGTTAGGTAAAAGTTAAGTATACATCGCGGTAAATATACTTAAATTTAATGAAGAAAATATTTAGATTGATTGGCATTGATAATTTTTTTTTACGAATGGCAAAAGGTTATCTTTTCCCTGTATAATCTTCAATAGTTATATAAGAATGAATTGCTCGTCAATAGTCTCATTAAAACTCGAGAACAGCTAAAATGATTTGTATATCTTTGGTCTTGAATTGTTGGAGAATGTCCGGAGAATAAATTTGAAAACTCAAATTAAATGAAACAACAATTTTAGTATAGAGTAATATAGTAGTAGACAAATTACCTAACCAACTAAAAAATAACAATGAGAATTTTATGCACTTGCATTTACCAGTAGGCTACGGAGGCAGTTAGCGTTGGCAACGCCATTGTTGCGTCTGTCGAAATTACCTATATACCGTGCCAAATTTTACATGGAATACACGTTTACAGTGAAACTCATAGCAACGAAGTAAGGTCATGCGTATTACGCGTGCGTCAGATTTCATTAGTAGGACTTTCGCTCAGTAATTGTTATCTCAGTAAAACATCTAATCAACCTCGTTTCT
This sequence comes from Lamproptera curius, assembly GCA_029286875.1. Lineage (NCBI taxonomy): Eukaryota > Metazoa > Arthropoda > Insecta > Lepidoptera > Papilionidae > Lamproptera > Lamproptera curius. Next base: position 681,380 of record JAGSMT010000063.1, on the reverse strand, counting down.
TATGCAGCCCTCGAATTAAAATTTTAAAATATTCTTTATTTTTTAAAGGTCTCAAAGAATCCTCACGCATGCCGCACAAGGACAGTCTCATTTTGGCAAAGTTGGAGGACGAGATTCGCCGGCAAGTTGGTGTCAAATTTGATGTTGACGATCAAGAGTTCCCTTAATTTGTTTTATAAACTTCCAACTTCTTTATCTATTATAACCATGGCTGCCCAATGTCTATTAAACTAATTTTTATCGTATTATTTCGTTTATTTGCCTATGTGTTGTATCTGTCCACAGCTGGACATAGGCCCATAGGCCTCCCCTAATGCACGCAACCGCTTTGCGAATGTCGTCACTTTTTGTTAGTGTCCGACCGAACTTTCGGTTTCGGTTTCGGCCGAAACTGAAGCCACGGCCGAACTTTCGGTTTCGGTTTCAGCCGGAAAACCAGTTTCGGCCGGACTCTACTTTTTGTCTATGACGAAAATCAATAGACATGCAAAATGATATAACTAAAACACATATATTCATTAAAATGTTGTATTTAAATATATGTCAGTTTGGTATTAATAAATTCCCAACATAAGCATCTGAATACCTTACACATAGATCTTAATAAGTAATATCAATACATTAATAGAACATTAAGTCCAATTCACTCACTGATCAGGAATATTTTTACATTTAATTTTAATATTTACACATAAAAATCATCATAATACTATAAATTCTTAAGAAGTCTTTAATTTGTAAAGATTCAGAACAAGAAAAGTTTATTAATTTAACAAAACATTCAGTTATTTTTAGTTCAATTCAGAACATAATTACCATCATAATTTAGTCTGCTAAATCATACTGTTGAAAATATCTTGAGACCAAACAAATAAAAATGTTTAATGGTGCAACAGCTTTTGTGGAATTCTCATCCTCTGGATTTAAGTGTAATCTGGAAAATAAAGATCATGTCACACATGTTATACATATAAAAACCTAGACATCCGTTCACCAATTAGAAAGCATTCACTTCTCACATTATTCATGTAAATAGTAGGATAACAAGTAAGCTTTCCTATTAATTATTTACCCTACAAGCACTGGCCACCAAGGCATCTTGTTATGGCTCTTACACAGCACCTGTGTATGCAATGCTTTGCTACACACCATATATTGTCAGTTTATCATTCGGCCCTCAGCCATTTTAATTAAATATATATAAATAAAAACATACAAAACTTATGAACGACATATAATGCAAATATATTTTTTAAATGCATAAATACCTGATCTCTGCACACTTTCTGGCTAAATTTCTCAATATGCTAATAGTATCAGACAATAGCGGCTGACGTGTACATGCAAGAAATGCATAAATCCATTGACCTAAAATATTAAACAAATTGTTGAAACATGAGGAAGGTCTAAGTTGTTTTGAATATCGTAATTGTCATATATTTTACTAGAAATTTTTTGTTCAATCTGATTCTTACAACAACTTATGATGTAAATATTATTGAACCTTCTTCTGTAGTCCACTAAAAGAGTTGTGTTTTTACATGTTAATTGGTAACCAGTGTCTATCAGTTTGTATATTGAAGGGTTGGGCAATGCAGTGATGACAATCCATGCACTGATTGGGCACATAAAAATCAGTCTTGTATAGCTTAATCTCTCTTCTAATGGTATGGTTTCTGTTCCATCATATGGTAAGAAATAATTATCAGAGGGGCAAGACAGACTCCTTAATTGATAGGTAGCAGAAGTTTTCAAACATTAAGAACAATATAAATCATTATAAATAGCTTAACACTGTCTTAACAATTTAAAACAGAAAACTCAGAGGTACTTTTAAATCAAAATCCTTGTCTGTTTGACTTTAAAGGACTAATTTTAAACATAAATCTTGTTTACATACAAAAGAGTGAGCTTTGATTATTACCTGTTTCATAGTCAATTGATTGTCCTCTAGGTATATCATTTAAGATTTCAGTTAGAATTTCTATAGCATGGTCAAATAATGTGTGGCTTACTCCAAGAATGCAAGATACTGTTGGCTTATTCAATTTGAAGAATCTCTTCCACCCTATCAAATTGTCTTGTTCTATTTCAATTTTCTGTATTGAACTTGATTTTTTTGCCACTAAGCGAGTTATGTACATCCGTACTTCTGAGAAATCAGCAACTTGTATATTTTGCCATTCTATTGTTGGTTTAAAAATGTCAGGTACATGCGCACGGGGCAACTAAAATTATATAAACGTAGAAAAAAACACATATGTTACAAAAAGTTTTTTTAGTTTTTTTTTTATAGACAATAATAAATAAATAAACTTGCGTATTATGTTATTTGTCTAATTTGGATCGAGAGGAATTTTAAAATAACCACTTATTTGAAAATTCCTCCTGATGGTTGAAAGGGCACTATAGCTTGTGCAATTACTTAGATGAACAAAACATAACATGTCATGTCTCAAGGCAATTGACTCCATGGGTTACTAGTCTGCCATACCCCAAGAGTGAAATATAAAAGCGCAGAGCTAAAAATTTGCAAGAGGTCCTGAGATCGCTCAGCATCAACAAGCAAAGGTAATGAGAAGAGGAAAGAATTAATTGATACAGTTAATCGTGAAGGTTGAGTGTATGAATACAGTAAAGGGCTTACGATCGTATATAGGCGTAGCACATATAAATTAACCGCAATATTTTTCGTAATGTCAAACATGGCGACGCTCCATACAAATGATGAATTTTATAAATTTTTTTATTTTACGTTAATCGACTAATTCCATTATACACGTGATTTATTTCTATCTATAAAAATAATTTTCTTTTATGCGTAAAAGTAAAAAACTAAAAAAAGTAGAATGATTACGTCTTGTAAGTTACCTCTTCGACAAAACAAGATTGATTTTTAGCAAATTTTGAATAGTCTTTAGTGCATTTGGATACATCTGAATAATTTTCTCGTTCCTTTATTACTTTTAACAGATATTCTTCACCTGTACTTGGGACATCTTTTAGTTCTACATCAGGATCAATTCTAAAACATGGGGACAGTAAAGAATCTGTACTGTCATTATCTTGGACTTGTCCTTTAAGCTGAACCTTTTTTTTGGGCATTTTGTTTAATTCGTTGTTTAGTGAAAACGTTTTAGTACTAATTAATATATTGATGAAATTTAATATCGAAATGAACACATTATTCAAACTCAACAGGTATGTAAAAACGTCATTGACATTACCGAGGAACTTTAAGTCAATATCGATGTTATGTCAACAAGGTCGTAAGAAACGTGTTATTAAACAAAACGCGTTTGCGCATTATTTAATTAAAACGATTAAATTATAGTATTAGGTAAAATGCATTTTTAAATGATTTAATAGATATTGTTGCTATTTAAGTGTTTTTTATGTGGACTCTGTTTAGAAAAATATTGCTTACACAAATTATAATTGATTAAATAAATTTTAAGTAAGCAGTATTTGTTAAATAAAATGATAATTTACTGATTAAATAAAATTGGACACTCAGTAACTTCTAGAGTTATTGAAGAAAGGGACAGATTTTATATTGTAACATGGTGTCAAAAATTAAATTAATTGATTACTGTAAAATAGGGTAAATAGATATCACTGGTTGAATAGACACAAACGGTAAAGATTTTTTTACTCCGACGGCAAGAACGTTCGAGTGCAAGAGAGGCGCAAGGCATAAACCGGTAAGCATGCCCCTCTTTCACTTTCTCTGTCTCTCTTTCACTTAAACACGCCAACTGCGTACGTGGAAGAGAGACGCGTGCCTCTTGCTTTCCCTTATGTTGCTTATGAAGAGCGTTACGTGAGAGGCGCTGTGACACAGTTTTCGAGTGTGCCTCCCTATCTTGAACCAATTCATAAGACGTTGCCACATCCAAAGGATACTTATAAGTGTTACAAATTCCGTGTCTTAAGTAAATATAATACTTTTAAAAAACCATACTTTTTTTTGCTGACTTTTATTCTTTTTATATATAAAGTATCCAACATGCCGCGAATGTACAAGACTAATTCAAGAGGCAAAAAGTATAATCAATCATTACAAAACGTGGTACTAAGTATCCAGAAAGATTAGTAAACCATTCCAAAGCCTTCATATGAAATATAATGGCCGCTACATTATTGTCGCCCTGTCTTACAGGGTGTTACAGGGCATACATTACTGTCGCCCAGCAAAAGTCAAAATTATTATAATACGAGATGTGAGAACCGACCTTCCAGAACCAGATATAACCGCTATTAAAATAAGTGATTTGACGGGCATAATTACATTCTAAGATTCGGTAAAATCTATTGTTTCGCTCTATTTAAAAATGGAACAAGAGAAAATAATTCTTACGTGTAATTAAGTTATAGTATGATCAAGATATATAATTTATCTTTCTATCTGCCAAAGGAATCCATCATAACCAGTCATTAGATGTCGCATTCTTACGTCCAATATAGGTGGCTGGTGTAACATCGTCCTTAAATAAAAAGGACTTTTTCAATGCTATTAAAAAATCTTTGAAAATTTAAAATTAAATCTTGTATTCGGTTTCAGAATGTCAGGCATTAAGCCTAACGGACGTTATTTTGTTTAATTTAATGCAATGTGTATACATTCTCACGTTACAATTATAGAACAATCTAGGACTAGCGGTTTGCAATGTAAAAAGACGCACTTATTATTTTGTTTTTAAACAAATTTTATACGCAAACCCGCTATGATGATAAATTTGATTCTTTATTTAAAACAAAATACCAATGAAAGTAGAACTAGTATCTATTGACCCCATACCCAGTCTAAATAGGAATCACGTATATTTTTGCATTGTTTGCAATATTTATGCAATAAAAACCACGTTTAAATAATTAGAAATTGTGTCTTTTCCTAGGTCTTTATTTAGGTCTTAACCCATAATTAAACTTTCGTTGTTTGCTATTTTCAAGACTGAAATGTTGTAAAAAAACAGTTTCAGTGTAAAGGTGTTTCTATTCACCCCATTTTACGGTAATTGTTTTGTAGATTTGGCAATTCTGTCATTACGTCAAAAATAAAATTCAAACTTCACGGTATTAAGCCCGTGAGTTTTTTGACTTTGCTTTTAAGAAACTTTATTGTTTTATAACACTGTTTTCTTATACATAAGTTTTACAAGTGATGTCGACATCCAGCAATATATCACAGTCGGCGTATTCCCCTTCAGAACCCGAAACACCGCAAGTATTATCATTGATTTTTAATATATTGTTGTTCTCATTATGTTACATTAAAAGTAAAATTATGTCTTAATTTAATTTCAGGGTAACTCTCAGAATAGAATATCAAGTTTTGACCAGTCATTAAATCACGTTGAATTGGGACATAGCATAGAACAATCCATTAAAAGTGCTCAAAAAGAAATGCATCAGAAAAGAATTCAAACTATTAGAAAAGAACTCGACTACTTAAAATCGACCGAGTGGAAATTTGAACATGATAAAGGATTTGCTCAATAATTTTTAGCATTACAATGTTTGCATTCATATCGTCCTGGTTCAATTATCTCTTTACTAAAGACAACAGTGAAAATTGTGATGATGACTACAAAGAAGATTATCTAGCAGAACAACTTGTTGATCTAGAATATATTGTTAAAACAGAAGAGATTGCTTGTGAAATAGCTGAAAGTTCACAAATCCCAATTGATGCAGTTTGTTTTAAGAGGACTGGTATGATTAACAGCTTTGTTTGTAGTAATAAATAAAATAATATCTTAAAAAATAAACATTTTATTTTATAATGGTATGATTAATTTACAGGTGTTGTAACATTTAAAGATGATAATTACATTCTAATGGATGGAATTCTATATTTTGATACAACATTCTGCCCCCATAGATGTGATGTCAATGATCAACTTTTATATTTAGGCTATAACAACTCAAATGATTCTGTTGTTGTTGTCAGAATATTAGAAAACAAAGGTTCGTTTTGGGGTACTGAAGATGACTTGGAGGAAAATAAGTTTCAAATTGTTGAACATACCTTAGTTGGTGAAGTAGACTTCAGAGAGGGAAGAAATGTGCATATTAAAAGTAGTGACTTGAAATTCAATCTAGATGATGTTGAAGGAACATTCATCCCAATTAGAGGGAGATTGGTTAGAGCTAAGGTGCAAAATCCATTTAGATGATAACAGCCTTTCCAATGTTTCACTAAAACAGGTTAACAACTCATTATGTTTTAAATAATTTGTGGAATGATGCTAACATTTGTAAATATTAAATAAATTAATAATTCTTTATTTTGTAAGTTCAGGTACATTGTATTGAAAGATCTGAAACCTTTATTAAAGAAACTATGTTACAGGTGTGCGTCTGTGTATTTTGGTTAACAGAATAATTATTTCTTTTTTTTAGGTTTCATTAAAAATATTATACTGTAATTTTATCAAACATGTGCAAATATTACATATATACAGTCTACCAAAGTGGGCAATATAGTAATGTAAATAAAATAAAATAAATAAATAAATATAGTAAAGTAATTTCTTCTATAGTAACAGTTAACACTTCAGAGCCAACAAATTGTAAATTTATGTTTTTTTTTATTAACTTAGTAGTTTCTTAGGTTGTTTTTATCTGAAACTCCTCTATAGTGTCTTCTGCTTAATTTGTTACTTACATTTAACAAGTTCTATTAAAAGTTTTTGAACTCAAATGATTAAGACCTAGATTCATCATTAAATTAACTAATTATTATTTGTGTTATAGGTATTGACAGTGTTGTCTTTTAAGCCATTAAGGAGTAAAATTGTCAAAGTAAACATTAACAGTTGGACAGGTACCACTGGTACATGCGAAAAATTGATATATTTTGACAAGTCTTGTCTGCTAAATGGATTTGAACCTCAAATAGGATTTAATGTAGGTATATTTTGTGAAATTTTATTATGCTGCTTTAATTAAATAATTAATTTAAAAATCATCTTATATTTAAGGTTTTGGCTGAAGTTATAGAAAGTAACCAAAACTATTGTGCATGGAGAGCCATAAGAATGGAAAGTAATGATAATCATATCAAAGAAAATAATCATACAGGATCTGAGTGTAACAACCGTGACAGTTTTCAATGTGAGAAAGAAAGAAATATTGATGTGACTCATCCTCTAAAATTTGAGAATTTGTGTTTTGGTCAAACTTCAAGAATATCTCTCAATTTGACTAATAAAAGCAGTGATATATATATTTTTAATAAATGGATTGTTCTGGGTAAGAAACGTGATTCTCAAATTAAAATAGAACCATTTATACCAAACCCAATCAAATTCCACCCTGGACAATCTATTTCTTTTATTTTATCATGTACCCCAAAATTTTTGGGAAAGTCCACAGAATGCTTAGTTATTTTATTCCGAGGATTCCAAATAAAGAGGTTTATTGAGATAAATGTGATTGAAGAACAATTAATTTTAAAAGGCCGTGAAGGAAACCACCAACTTCATTCCAAAACAGTAAATGAAAGAATTGATAATATGAAGCGAATCAGAAACCACAATACAAGTTTTATCCCTGGTGAAAAACCCATCAAACCACCAGCTTTTGTATCAGTAAAACTCGGATTTTTTACCATACCTGATAAAATATGGAATGTTGTTTTAGGTGACTCAGAACAAACAATATATAGTAATGAATATGATAAAATTATTGATAGAATCTTAATGAATTTTCCTTGCTTAGCACAACAGTTGAATACATCTAATTATATTGATAAATGGCATACTCTGCTTTATATGGAAGAAATACAAGCAAATATTAACATGAGAGTATATGACATGGCTAAAGTTTTTCTTATAAGGTGTAATGAATATCTTTGTGTTGAAATTATTGGACTTTCAGAGAGGAGACCTTCATTAATTGCAGGAGACAGAGCAATTATAAAAGATATGTGGGTTGTGGATACACCTGAGTATGAAGGTTATATTCATGCTATTAAAGGTGATTTAGTGCAAATGAAATTTAATAAGCAGTTCCATGAAACATACAATGGTTCTGATGTTTCAATAGAATTTCATTTTAGCAGATCTGTGTTTAGACGTGCACATCAAGCTATTAATTATGCTATTTCCAATTTGGGAACCAATGTATTATTTCCATCTCGAATCACTTGTCAAGAACCACTTGTATCAAAAGAAAAACTAAAAACAATAAAGTGGTTTAATACAATGTTAAATGATGAACAAAAAACCGCTGTAGCTAATATATTGTTAGCAGAATGTCGACCAATGCCATATTGTATCTTTGGACCACCCGGAACAGGCAAAACAATTACTGTAATTGAAACAATATTACAAATATTAACTTATTTACCAGACAGCAGAATACTTGTAGCTACCCCTCAAATAGTGCTGCCAATTTAATTGCAGAGAGGTTGATACAATATAAGGATCACTTCAGCGGTTCAATAGTGCGTCTTATTGCCAACTATTTAATTGATTCGGATAATATCCCACATATTATAAAACCATATTGTGCTACAATCGACATTGGCAAAGAAGAGTGTTCAAAATCTAAATGGGTAAACAAAAATGGGATAAATTTATACTGTAATAAATCATTAATTGGCAGACATCGTGTTACCATAGGCACTTGTTTTTGCCTTGGTTCATTAGCTCAAATTGGTTTACCTAAGGGCCATTTCACACATATAATTGTTGATGAAGCTGGACAAGCTACCGAACCGGAAATAATGATACCAATGACTTTATTGACAAAAGCGGTGGACAAATTATTCTGGCGGGTGATCCAATGCAACTAGGGCCTGTAGTTATGTCTAAGTACTGTAAAGAATTTGGAATGGAAGAGTCCTACTTATCTCGAATCTTAGAATGCTATCCTTATCAAAGGGATCACGTCGCGTTTAAGAATGGTTACGATAATAGACTTGTTACAAAATTAAATGATAACTACAGATCAGTAGATGAGATAATCTCTTTACCCAGTGAAATGTTTTACGATTCATCTTTGGTTGCAAGGATTGATGCAAATGAACAGTGGGTGTCGAAAATTATTACTGATACGCGTGAAGTTCTGGGTCTGATCGACGAAAATACTGGTGGATTATTTGTGCACGGAATAAGAGGCTACAATGAAAGGTCGGAGGACAGCCCTTCATGGTACAATCCACAAGAGGCGTCAATGGTGGCACTAACCACTTGTAAACTGCTGAAAAAAGGTATCACTGTAGAGGAAATAGGTATTATTACACCTTACATAGCTCAGGTAATAATTCTCACTTTCAGCTTTTCATTTTATCATCGGATATAGTTTTCGATCCATAAGTGACATTCACCAAAATACATGTACTTCTTTATTCTAAGTTTTCAGATATTATTTGAAATACTATGGCAGTAAATTGATTTGCCGATCTTAATAATCCATATAATCAATTAAAGGCGTTACATCAATAGCATTTCAAAATTTTTATCGCAATTGTTTTGTCCTTTCACTTTGAAAATAATCTTTTGAATTATTAAATTAAGCTGATTGTATCAAATTTACTGTACCCTTCAAAAACTAGCCCAAGACAAGAAATTTCCTCGCCACGTTATGACATGTCATGTTATACGTATTTCTACCAAGTGATTATTTGCTATAGTGCCCTGAATCTTTGAAATTTTATAATAATATGACCTGTTAAAGAAGTTCTTAAGCAACATAGATGATTATATAAAGTATTAATTACCCTAATCGAAGAAACCGTCATACCCGCCCGGATTCCAACCAAGACTTGTTATTTCGCAGTGGCTCAAGCCAAACAGTACTAAAGGGATCTATTTCACTCCGAATATTTGATTGTGTGTCTCTATCTTAATAAGCTCAATCTTTTGGGTTCCATGTTTATTTGCGCTAGTTATTTTCCTAAGTTAACATAGGATCACCTAATCCACCTAAATTCACCTGAATAACAGTTTTTACGAAGATCGACTGGTATCTGACTTTCATATCTCAGAGGGTAAACTGAAATCAATTAATAGATTGAATTTTGTAAATTTGACTTAAAAAGAATCCCAAGAATAGTCTTGACAACCGGAACGGTCATTACATGCCTATCCGATGCATAAATCATTTTACTTTACATAATACATTTTATTTTTCATTTCCGCAGGATTCAAACCTACAATCTCCGAGTAGTAATGCAAGCCTTATAACACCTTATAACATAATATTGTATACAAGCTAAATTTACTAATACGATAAAATTTTCCTTTTTGATTACAGATAAAATATCTGCGACTTTTATTTGATTCAATGGGCTTAGAGCAACCGAAAATTGGAACAGTTGAAGAATTCCAAGGTCAAGAGCGACGTGTTATTCTAATATCAACTGTGCGATCATCAGAAGCATTAGTTAAAGAAGACCAGAAATACACGTTAGGATTTGTCAAAAATCCCAAAAGATTGAATGTTGCTTTAACGCGAGCTCAAATTACCGCAATCTTATTTTGTAACCCTCACCTGCTTAGCCAGGATCATTTATGGAAACGGGTCATTGTAAAAGCAATTAAAGAAAACAAATACTTAGGATGTGACGTTCCTGCTAATTTGTGTAGCGAGCCGTGAATAATATGATTATTTTTAGAATTAAACGTACTTGAATGAAAAATATCGTATTACTTTAATTTTTAGGTTAGGCTTATTAATGTTGGTAAAATATAAGAAAAAAGCCGGTTCTAAACGAAGTGGTTAAACTAAGTGTTAGCTAGGCAAAATATATAATACCATGAAATATATACCTAAACTCTGAATTAAGATATGGATGTTAATTGTAATGGTGCTCACACGAATGCCCTGGCGTTGAATGCTGAATAGCATTGAACAATTTTGAATAAAGTTGCTACGACTTTTGTAAATTAAAATAATTAATTGCTGTATTTCAATCAACTTTGATATGGCAGATTTTACTCTCAGTTACACATGGCCTGACAAAGGACATGCGCCACTCTCCGTACGTTGCTCGGCCCACTAAACGAAGTTGAAAGACATAATGAAATATGTATGGAGAAATATATTTATTTTATGTATACGTTCTTATTATTAAATCTGTGGAAATTTTAATCATGGGGTACTTGAAATAGTAAATAAAAAATGAATTTAGCGTTACTAAGGTACATTGATAATATTAAAGGAGTTGCCATAGGTGAACTATATTTTAAACAATGCACATTTAATCTTCCTAATAAAACATTACATTGAAGAAAACTAGCAAAATGTTTGACCATTTTTATTGAATGGGTTTTAAAATTAATCTAAAATATTATATCGAAATAAAATTATATTTTTATTTTTTTAAAGCCGTACAATAAATCATTACATGGCATTAGTTCAGAGGCATACAATACGACGGAAGAAAACAGAAGCGACGTATGGTCCATGGCCTTTCCGGTAGAAAACCGCTTAGATAAGTGCTCTGCCGAATCTGTACAAGATCTTTACATGTTGTAAGCGCAATATCCTACCTATACACACGGATTACTCAGTAAACGGAATTATTTATTTGCCTTGCGTTAATGATAACCTTTCTAATCGATAGCTGGAACTATCAATTTGTATGATGCTTTTTTATTTATATACATTAACTAGCAGTGCCGATAGACATTGTTTTCTTATAAAGTTTGAAATGTGGCAGTTTTTTAGTAGTAGGGGCAAATAATTCTCTTAAATAGTACCGTAACGCAGGTGACAAGGCGGTGTGTAGGGCTCAGGCTGAACAAAGTAGCTATACTTCCACGAACATTGACCGTCCCCTAGGGCCGAAAAAAATCCATCAACTGGGGTGCCTGCCAGAGTTCAAACTAACTGGCCACTGGATCAAACCTGCCTGAAAAAATTCTCGATATTATTACTTTTATTGAGTTTCGGAACGCAATATTAGATTCTCCAACGCGCAATGCACATAGTTTTGATAGATATGATTGAATTTGAATTATTTGCAGCTATAATAAAGTGCAAATTTACTCTAATGCATTAGTAACACAAATATGTTGCTTATGCCGCAATGAGTATTATTTTAATATGACCTTTAAGGTAAAGGTAGAGGTAGGTAGAGGTCTATATAATTGTTTTTTGCAGAAATTTGTACTTAACTTGATTTGTAATAAAAAGAAAAATCAGTTAGCTTCTAAAAATCCGGAATTAAATCCTCAAATATATGTTTGATTTTATTCTGTGTAGCTTTTTCTACTTGTCAGTTGTGACAACCATCTTCAATAGACTATAGAGTTGCGTATAAATAAATAAGAAAACGTCATACCTTAGTTACGAAGATTATGGGAAATCAAATATTATATTCGTAAATACGCAAAATTTGATGTCATTTTGTTATAGTAATAATGATAGTTTATAAAAAAAATTAAGGACGTGTGTACACTTTGCTCATAGCCCCTTTATGAAGATAGTTATATTTTATAATGGAAGTGAATGGTGTTGTTTTGTGTGACAATCTAATCAAGTGGTTGCAGACATTAGATCTGACCGCTAAACATGGGAATCCATCAGGTGAGATTATTTTTTCTTATTTATACACCGTTATATACCAATGGATTAATCTGGCTCGTTATTTGGAATATTGTTTTTAAAACCGTCCAATTTCTATTTATGTCCACTATGTCATTACTATTTTAATGTTTAATTTATAAAAACAATGGATAGAAAGGTTTACCAGGCATAATATTCGTTTAAATGTCACCTTACATTCATTGACTTTGGTCTGAAGCGTTTTTAACCTATTCATAATGGCATGAGCATTGGCAAGTTCGTAAAAAGTTACTTTTTCATTGTAGATTTATCTGATGGAGTGGCGATTGCCGAAGCTCTCACTGAAATTGCACCAGAATATTTCACACCAACATGGGTTTCAAAAATTAAAACAGATGTAGGTCATAATTGGAGATTGAAAGTAAGCAATTTAAAGAAAATTCTGGAGGGAGTAGTTGGTAAGTATTGCAGATCAATAAGTTGCGAAAGTTTCGCGGCTGATCAACATTGGGAATTGATAAATTTGACCTTTATTTAACAGAAAGTAAGATAGGTTTTTCTTATTGAAGGTTATGTAGTATGTATTATTTCACTTTACAATGTTTTGAATTCTTAAAAATTTCACTCACTTAAAAATCATTTTGACAATTCATAGAACTTAGTCACATATCACATACTCCATAGTATTTTATATTTTAAGTTGTGTTAATTAATGAAAATTTCTCTCGAAGCATCCAATGACATTTGTTTGTTGGATTTTGTGTATTTTTGAGGTAACCTGTGTTTAGGTGAGGTTAATAATACTTACGAAACAATGATCTTGAAGTACATATAATAAAATGTAATATGACTGTTTGATGCTGCAAGCTTATCCGGTGCTTGATAAATTCATAAAAAAATGTTTGAGTAAAATTCAATATTGTACAAATTATTTTAAAAACTACTTAATTATATTCTTTGTTTTAAAAATATATACTTTTCAATTATTTGACATGTGAGTAATTTTTAAGTATTGAAATATCTTCAAACCCATTTATTTTCTTCTGAATAACTTTAAAACTTGTCTGTTCCGATTTGTCCTCTGAATTTAATGGCAGACTGGTGGATGTCATTTTTAGATAAAAGGGCGGAATAAAATGAAATAAAGGTGTAGTAAAAGTAGGTGGATAAGAAAATTAATGGATAAGGGTGTATTAGGGGAGGCCTATGTCCAGCAGTGGACTAAAAAAAAAAAAAAAAAAAAACAGGCTGATGATGTATGTATGTATGTAAGAAAATTAATAAAAATTTAATAAGTATAATAGACTAGGTAACCAAGCTAACTTTGTATTGTGAAATGTTTCATCTCTATCAAAAATATATGAAAGATACAAATTAAAAACAATATTTCTTTTTATTTTTGATTATTGACAAGTTTAATTCTAAAGCAAAAGGATAGTTTCTTAAGGAAAGCAAAATTATTATTTCTTATGCATTAAATTTTTTTTTATTTACTCATCATTTAAATCTTCTCTGCATTTCCATAAATAAATAAAAACCAAAATTTGCAATGTCAGCCTTTTTTCGACTTTCAGAAAGACTAACAAACAGCACTTGATTTATATATATAATCTATTAACAAATCATAAGTATATTTTATTGTAAAACTTCACTTTTTCTGTGTACCTACATATTTTTTCAAGTTATGTACTTATGATATAAGAAATGCTAAGTTTAAGTGTATTTTATATTATAGATTATCATCAAGATATTCTCAACTTGAGTCTTCAAGAGTTTTCAAGGCCTGATGTTGTTAATATAGCTGAAAATGCCGATCCTTCAGATTTGGGAAGGCTGTTGCAGCTGGTTCTCAGTAAGCTTGTCCATTTTATATTTTATAGCACCGTAGCCAGCGTATTTACTGGGTAAACGAGACTTAACACCCTATGTCACACGGTAGGCAGCGCGATGGCGATACCACTGTTATTGCCAATGTCTATGGGCGTGACCACTTCCCATCAGGTGGCCCGACTGCTTGTCTGCCTGTGTATGCCATAAAAAAGCCTTAAACAAATTATGTGAAATTTAAAAAATTGCTATTTCTTTTTCAATAAGGTTTAATATAACTTTATAACATATCAATTGAATTTTAAATCACAATTGAAATATTGTTTTGTTATAATTTTTAGCATATAAATTTAATTATAACAATATAAAAGATTATTTGCGATTATAATTATTTTAGGTTTGATCATAAAATATCCAAATTTAAGTATTATGAATATAAACCTTAAAATTGCATTTATAAAAGAAGACTTTATCAAATTGTAACTGGTTTATGAAAATAAATAAACAAAATTTATAATACAAAGTGGATGAAACTATTAACTGAATTGGTCCTTTTGTTAGGTTGTGCAGTCAACTGCAACAGAAAAGAAGAATACATTACTCGCATTATGGAGCTTGAGTTGTCATGTCAGCGTTCAATTATGCAAGCAATACAGGTTTGACAATTAAATTTATTTACCTTTTACATAGTAGCTACTAATTTGGTAGAAAAATTCTCTTTAATGGTTAGAAAACTACTAGGACTAACTAGTTGAGGACCTAGAGATTTAAACCAGTTTTAACAAACTCCTGTGTTTCAATATATAAATACATATTTATTTCTTTTATTTACGCGAATTATATATATCAATTCTGAAAAAACTTTATTCATCAAGATGTTGTAAAGTTCTCTAGCAAATTGCAATTGGTAGCTTTTAACAATAAATTAATAGTACAGTAGTGCAAACAGCTGTATTTCTGTTCAAAGTGTATAGTTGGTAGTCTTCTTACAGAGTAAAAGGTAACTACCATCACATGTCTTGGGATAGCGAAATGGGTGTATCGCTTAACATGAAGTGAATGTCCTGCTTGCCTCATTGTGTCATTAAGAAAAACTTATTTGCAAATTATATGTCTTTGCCATTTATATTCTAGTCTTGGCACTAGCAAGGAGTTCAATGATTTCAACACAAGGCAAATATTGTATAGTTTAGCCAATTTAAACTCTGAATATATGTAAACAAGGTAACACATAGTAATGTAGTGGCGGTGTACATATGGTGTTGTTGTAAGTCTACAGTCATTTAGGTGTTGACTTGTGACAATTGATACATCTGTACAAGTAAATAAAATTGGAGTGTCTGTTTGTAACATGAAAGTAACCATTTTAGAATGATTTCATTGTGATCTTTAACCAATACAAGTAACAAAACGACATTTTTTTTTAATTCTTATCTGTCTGTCTGTCTGCTGGTTTGTTCTGGTTTATCTCTGGAAAAGCTGGATCGATTTTAACGAACTTTCACTGGAAGGTAGCAGATATAACCGGAGTACTTAAAGTACTTTAAATAATAGAATATTTTTTATATTACATGAGTCATCCGAAAATATATTATTAAGAATCTAGCATTCTAATAACAGATGACCAGAGCGTGGGTACTTTGTTTACATTGTTCAAAGTCCAAATTGGTAAACTTTACAGTATTTTAGCAGAATTAGTAAGATTGTCCTCGAAATCAATGTTTAAATGTTTGTGTTAATTAATTAATTTTTTTTATAATTTCATTATTGTGTTACTTAATTATAATGACTTTTACAAAGTTATGCCAAATTGCTTATTTAAATTTTTCTTTCTTGAAATAATGTGTTTTATTTTTATTTCTAATCTTTATAAGTAAAAGTACATTACATTTACTTTAGCAAGAGCTAGCCAAGGACTAGTAGTGATATTGTTCGTTATTAATTTTTTTAAATTCTAGCGTTTGTATTTTTTTGTCACTGAGATGATAAAAGCTCTACTTATAGCACGTATAGCAATACGTACGGACGACGTTACTTCCTTGCTTTGTACTTTGACTTCCTTATATTTTTTAATTAAAGTAAATTTCTTGTTTCATTTGGCTGTACAACTACAGTCAAAACAAGATACAGCCAGACACGAAATACGAATTAAAAATTTACAACTGTTATAACAATAAACATGTCAAGTCTCAGGTATCATTATATTATTGTCATTATTATTATCATTTTAGGTAAGTTTCAATTGTGTATTGAAAAATAGTTTATAAACTTTTGCGGAATTATTTGAAGACTTTGAAATTTGTTTCGAAATGTATAACTCAAAATTGTTGCAGTATAGTTAATTTAATATTTATTATAGAAATATCGGATAAATAACGTGCCAATATAACACGTAATGCCTAACGATCGCACATAACACAAACATTAATGAGATAATCACATTCGCCAAATTACCGTATCACCTTCGTAATTCGTAATTGGCAAAAAGACTAATAAACGAAGCGACGCAACAATAGTAAGTGGGGCATCGCGAGCGTTATGTTTGTTGCAAAAAAAAATATGTTATTAAGCAAAATTTGTTGGCTAACTAACTGTTATTTCTTGTGCACGCCCGCCGCAAGTGCGGCCACTTGCCTCGTACATTCTGTTACGCGTTTCGACGTCCTTGGTGGACGAAAAATGCCCGCGCGATGCGTTCCATACATCAGTTTGCACTCGCGTTTCGCGTTGCACTGTTGTCGAATCACGTTTGCCGCGTTTTGCACAGAGTCGGTTATAAATTCGCGCCATTTTGAAACAATCGTGTTATACATTAAGATGGAAAGTGTATTGTTGGATTGCAATGATACAATCGCGTTTCGTGTCTGAGGCGTTTAATTGTAACTGTTGTTTTATTTGTTGCTGTTCACTCGATACGTCACGCGATATATTGTTGATTGCGTGTCTGTAGAGGTTTTGTCCGTCGATATGGTTCTGAAATTGGCGCTTTGGTTGGAAGGAACTTGAGACCCTGACGTTGGGTGGCAACCGAGGCAGCCTGCATCTGGAACCGGCGGTGGTGGAGACCGATGTTGATATGAGAGAGGCACTCGCCCAGAGATGCCATGACCTCGACAATCAGGTATGTTGTATTATATAGACCTGTATCATTAGGGTTGATTATTTGAGATACAGGATTCGTCCTAGTTCAAATATCAACCCACCATAATCTGTCTGCTAATGTTTATTATTGTACTTTCTTTTTCTCTTCTTTTATTTTATTCTATAAAAGCTGTAAGATTATGGTTTATTATTGTTATTATATCAGTCTGATCAAGCCCACTGCTGAACAAAAGCCTCCTCTATGATCTTCCATGAGGTCTTCCGTAGACTTTTGCACAGACCGATATACAATTGTTTTTTAATATTATTTAGTTACTTTGTATTGTATTGTGGATTTTTAACTGTGGTTACTTGATACTATTTGATGTTTGCGCGAAAACGTTGTAACTAAGACTAACTTAATCTGCCCGTGATCATAGATGCTGGAAAGAATCCGAAACGTCATGAATAAATATATTTAAGTAACGCGGAAAATCCGTAAATTAGTGGATTAGATAAGAATTATTACTTATTAAACGCAATACTATTCTATGCATTTCATTGCTTCTATATATCATATATCTTCAGCTGCGCAGTACACTTTGTTTTTGGACAGGAAATTATCTTAAGTAATGTTTTAGTAAAAAGCTAAGCGCTCTTCGTGAATGGCCTCTCCGGTTCTCACTTACGAAGTACCATTAAACTTGATACATTTTACTCGAAATTTTAAATATGAAGTTAATATTGTAGAATGCAACGCTAGGCTTAAGGCAACGAAGATTTGGAATAATCTTGGCAAATTAACAATACGATAATACTATATAAGATAGTTAAAAAACTAAATATTCTCGTGGCATTGGCATGCCGTTACCTTAAGCCGTGTCTAATAGGCATTACAAATGCTGACCAACAAATAAAATGAGCAAAATTCGTGTGATGATGAAACATTGTTTCGGGTCTGCGGTTGTAATTGCTTTCTCCGTTAATCACTTCGTTATCAATATATTTTTTTGGTGCAACAAAGTGAAAATAAAATGGATGTGGTACTTGTATTTTGTTGACTTAATTTATAGGAAGGTCGCGTGGATCAATGAGACACTTCCTCTCCATTAATTCACAGATCCTAGTTTTCAAACAGTATGTAATACTAGTGGTACTTGAATTGTAAGATTCTGGTAAAAAAGAAAAATATATATTATTATTTTTAAAGCTAGTTTTAAGAGCATTCAGCCAAACTATGTTTTATTGAAATACGAAGGAACACATTTAATAAGATAAAGTTTATTAATTTTCTAACCAGCTCGATATCACTTTCATGTTTACATCACAGTCAATCATGGATGGCTGGCTACGAAACTGATAGTGAAGTTGTTTTTATACAAAAATGTGACTCACATATTTAGATAATATTAGATTATTAGTAATTCATTTATTATAGTAGATGTATAATAGTTAATTAATGAGAGGAATGTATCATTACATCTTTCTTCGTGTTAGTTTCTTTTATATAAGATTATAGTCAAGGCAATTTACTCAATACTTTATAGTATCGCCAAATGAGACTCGGATGTCTAGAAATGAAATCATAACGTCGAAGCGATGTCGTATATGTTATTATTATGCACTGTCACTAATTTAAACTATCTGTCATCACCATAATCAGCAGCCTTTATCCGTCCGCTGCTGGACATAGGCCTTTTTCAATGAATACCAAGGCGGCCGCTCCCTTGCTACTCGTTGCCAACTTGAATCGGTTACTCCACGGAGATTGGCATTCCACCTGGTCGGAAGCGACCAACCTCGTTGGCCCATCGGACATCGGTTCTTCTGACTATATGACCAATGCTACACCAACGAGCTAATCCTTTGCACTATGTCGGTGATTTTAGTTCTCTGACGGATAAATTTGTTACGAATTTAAATTAACAATGTATAGGTACATATAATAAAATTGGAGAGTCTGTTAGTAGCATCAAAGTAACATTTTTTAAATTATTACCTGGTGATATATAGCCGATAAAATTTTTCTTTTAATTTTCGTCCGTTTTTTTCTTTATATATTATCTGGCTGGTCTGATTTTGACGGGACTTCCATTGGAAGATAGTTGATAAAACTGGGAGTAACTTGGGCTACTTTTTTCTTACAAAAAATATACATACAGATATTTTTTTCACCACGCGGACGAAGTTTATAAATAGGGCTAGTTAATCAATAGGAAAGCTGTAGCTATGCCATGTAAGCGGTATATATGCAATATGTTACTTTGTTTATACTTATTTCGATTTTCTCTCTCCGGACGCAGATGCAGACGATAGTTATAAAAAGTCCGAATTAAGGTCTATACCTAAGGCAAATTTCGGAACTTATAGAAAAAACTTAAAAAGTTCTTATTGGTGGACTTTAACCAAACGTCAATGATATTCCATAATTAAGTTTGTAGTTTTGATCTGTCTTGTCCTGATAAAGGAACTCCGATGGTTCCAAAACCAGACGGCACCAATACAGATTACACGTAAGTTTAGCCGTTTCTGGACTTTAGTGCTGTCTTACGAAAGTTTTAACCGTTAAATCGTTTGTTTTGTTTACTGAAATTTTAAATGCCATTTGGGTCAGATATCTATATTTGACAATGATTCTACAATTTAAGGTTTTTTTGTTTAAACCTAATTTAAACAAAAAAAGTTTTAGTTGAATTGAGATAATTATGTAGGTTCGTAAAACCTTGATCTTATGTCCGATTATACGTTAAATGTCTACAATGAAGCATTGACCTTATTTAGCTTGGGCAAAAAGAATACATGCTAATTTTTTTTCTGATTTAATAATATACATTTTCTTTGATATTTAATCCTATCGAAATTAATAAAATTATACATATTTAATTTAATTAAAATTTAATGAATAAATACGTCTATGTTAAAATATCACTTTGTTATACTAAATTTTAAATTATAATTACGACTTTCTAGACATTTTAAAGTGGTTTTAGTCACTTGATAGACTACGTTGTTATTCGTCTATTAGTCGTAAGTTATTTATTATGCCACAAAAAAGTAACTATAATATTAAAAATATATATAAATAGATTTCTTATATGACTCCGATTGATAGGAATATGCTAACGGTACCTTCTGGAAGAGGTAACTGCAAGCTTGGTCCACTCAGAGCTATTGTCTAGCGAATAGCTGTTCTCTTTGTATTATGCCGTGTTTCCAATCGAGTGATTCTATGGTGCGATACAAGTAATTGTAAAGGTTTATTGTTAATTCATTTATTGTATTGGTATATGAACAGTCATTATTTAAGCAATTTTCTAGTATTTAATTATGTGTTATACTACATATACTGTGCTGAAGTCAAATTCGACTGGAATTTCCGTAAATAAATCATTATGTCAAAATATTTTCAAACCCTAGACTGCCTATCAATATATTTGATAAATATTCACTCATTATAAATATACATGTGTATTATTTTATGTATTTATATATTTATATCAATAGTTAAAATTTCTAAAACGCGTATATTTGCACCTTGCCACTTTTTATCTCTGCATCACACGAAGGTTGACTGGCAGAAAATGCCATAGACATTAAGGCCGCCTCTGTAAAATTTGTGTATGAAGTTATAATAAATAAACAGTGCGCTTCTATTGGTCGCATATCGCGTGAATATTAAAGTCCACGAATGAGATCGCTTCATGATTAGATGTCACTAGACTATGACACTGGTCTTTTACGTAAACTCTTTTCATTTTTATTTATTACGCATTATTTTAATACTCATAACATTTTCCCATTTTTATTAATAGTACGATATTTCCACATTGGTATATTATCACGGTCTTTATTAATGTACTTTAAAGATGTAGAAATGGGATTATAAATGTACCCTTGTGCTATTTAATTTTCTTCTATTAATAGTTTTCAAGTAACTAAGACGCTTTCTTCCTCGTATATATGCGATTGCGTTCGGTGTACGGCTCGAGGCCACGTCGAAGTAACGCTGCACCTTCGGGGGTTATATTAATGGGATTAAATCGGCCACTCGGCTCGCAGAAGATCGCGCAGTTTGCACTTGGGCATTTGGTTTGGTGCAGTTCACTGCGCTTGATTGATTGTTCGTTATGTGTATACGGTTGTCGGGTGTACCATTCGTCCGCGCGATATAAATTCGTGTGACCTTCGAATGGAGGTCCGAGATTGTTAGAATCTGACTTTGATCGTTTTTGCCGTGGGTGATGTTTCAGCTTTAGAATTAATTATTGCACGTTAACTTTATATTTATTATTCGGAAAGAATTGTATCCTTTCTATTTCATTGAGTGAGATACATTTCGTCGTGTTTTGCTTATTGAAATTCAAATAATAGCTATGAATTCATGTTAGAAATTTTGTCAAAGTTTCGTTTATATTTTACGTCCTGAGATTCAGGTATGCCCTAATAATCTTCTTTAATCTTTAATTTCTAATAATCTTCTTTTTAACGAGAAACATCGTACATGTATATTTGAACGGTGCGCAGGTAAAAATACTACAAGAAGAGAAGATGACACTGCTAAGCGAAGTCAGCAGGCTTACTGCAGCGCAGGCTGGTGCAGGCGCGGCGGCTGATCGCGAACTGGACGAGGGAGGAACCTCCTTGGGACCAGCTCATGCGGGTACGCTTCGCTATAGCAACATGCGAGCACAGCTTGACGCGCTCAAGGATGAGCTGGACAAGCTGGAGCTGCAGCGGGACGACCAGCGGGCCCGCGGCGACAAGCTGGAACGGGAGCTCGCGATGCTTAAGCTTAGGAATGAAGAGCTGCAGGTGGGTCGTATGTGTGGCTTAACTTTTACTCATCTCAAACGTAAAAGCTTATTAAGAATTTGTTTTTGAACATTTTGCTTAATAATGCTTGTTTATATTAAAGATTTAAAAATACTTCGTAAGTATTGCGCACTCTCGATAATTATTATTTTCTCCATTTAATATTACTTGGAATTAGCTGTCAAGTTTTTGTGCACCTTGTGGTGTATTTTTTAATAATAGATATTGTGTTCGTTTTATCAATCCAAATTAAGGATCATTTCTAATTTTTTAAGCATTACATATCACATTTAGCTTCATAAAAATAGGTCCCAAGGAACTGTAGGATTTTGTGCGCTATCAAAATAGATTTAGAGGCTACTGAGTACTTCTATAGTCAGAAATTCTATATTTTCTATATCATCATCAGCCTTTGATAGTCCACTGCTCGACATAGGCTTCCCCTAATACACCCCTATCCATTAGGGGGTTTTTGGACCGTATCCCAACACGCTGGTCCAATGCGGTGGACCGACTTTTTACATACCCATCCGACGCTCTTATTATATTTTCTATATATTATTCTATAATTAGAATCATGTTATCCATTATAGATCTGAAAAGTTATACTAGTTCGAAAACGGTTATGTTATTGTTGGCATTTTGGTTAAACTAACCTCAGCCTATAGATAGCACATTACACGTGGAAGTAACATAATTTTTTTACTGTAACATTGTAATGCGAACATTATGTTAAAGGAAAGAGTTCGTTTCGCCAACGATATTGCTCAATTTTAATTAGCCGACTATTCGATTGAATTGTTTCCTGATGTTGCATAAGCTTTCAACGTTAAATTTAAAATAAAATTGTTAGTTATATTCCATCGCTAAGCACCAATTAGTTGGTATATGTTGAGTTACTTGAAATTTATGTTACGTAAGCTCAATTCTTTTGCGTTGTTCTCAATTGATTTCTAACAGATTACTTGTCGACGTACTCATTTACACGAGTGTTATTGCTTACTTCCTCGCATATTTTAATTGGCTAACAATTGTTTTTATATTTGTTGTGTCACTTACTGTACTTGACTCAAATAAAAGATGGTGTTATTGTAATAATGAGAACTATAGCAACAATAAGGCGTTGTACGCATGGCGTTGTTTTTAGCCGATTCGGTCAGCTATTGGCTATAAATCACATCACATCATCAGCCTGTGATAGTCCACTGCTGGACATAAGCCTCCCCTAATATGTCCCTATCCATTAGGGGTTTGTTGGACCGTATGCCATCACGCTGGGCCAATGCGGGTCGGTGGGTGGTCCGACTTTTTACATGCTTATCCGACGCATTGGCTATTTATATAAAATCTGTCTTTTATTTGGGCCAGGTCCCTTTTCCGCTTACGAGCAGGAAGTTAATGTCGTGATTGGCGATACGGCTATTGTGAAACAGTTGTCAAATACATTGTTTTCATTTAAGATGCTTACGATGTTTCTTCAATAATAATTGGCTAGTTATACTCGATATATCTTCGAAATTACTTGTAAATCAATTTGAATATTTGTAATTAACTACCACGACTTGAGCCGGTTTCTTTAATAAAAATATTTTGTACTTTCTTTCCCCAAAATAGATGTATTGAAAAGATATTGAACGACATAACACATTGATAAGCATCTTAGTGTGACTTTTTCCTAAATGTGTATATATATAACTTGACACCGACTATAGTGTAAATTGTATATAAATAAACTAAAGCCAATATACTGCCAAAAAGTCGACGTATATGACATTGCCTTCAAGTCAAACATCTTGAATCTTGTCTTTTGGTCAATATATTTGTTGCTCGACATAAATTTGCCTTTGAACATAGTCTAATATGATGGCTATATAATGGTGTACTATATTTGTATGTATGTTTACGACACTCATTAAGCGGTTGGTACTGGCTTCGCGTCTTGCATGTGCAGGTCGACTTAACTCGATGTATTGCTACGGTCTCGTACAAAAATTCTCGTCTCGTTCACGCATTCCATTCCTAAGTCAATGTCATCAATGTTTTTTCGAACCTGCTCTTAATTACATGCGTTTGTCCTTTTTATTCATTGAAGGTAATTTTGATATTTAATCACCATTCATTTAGAAAAGGCATAATATGATGCATTTGTATATAATACATTTTTTCCAAATGTACAGAAATTTTCGATTGAAAAAATATACTTTAAAAAGATCGAGCCATGTCACATGCGATAGATGATCCTTTAGTGGCTTTTGTTTAAAAATATATTTAAATAATGGCGGAACTCACGTAAAAACGGCGTAGGTGCCCGACTAGTTTCGGACCTACCGGAGATTTGCCAAGATGAGCCACTTCCAATAAGTCTAAAATCCCCTATATCGTTTTTGTGTAAGTTCAGGCGTTTGAAAAATAGTATTGAGAACAAATAATTTTTGGTTATTAAAAATATATTTGAAAATAGATCGCTGCTTCAGAGAACGTCGCGCTGAAGGACGAGGTGGACGCGTTGCGTGAAACGGCAGCCAAAGCGACCGTGCTAGAGTCCACCGTCGCCTCATACAAGAAACGGATGGAGGAACACGTCGATTTGAGGAGACAGGTGAGTTGTTATCGAAAGTCCATTGGAGATAAAGCACCGTGTGTAAAATGCATTTGGTTTTTACGATAACCTTTAAAAAATGGCAGAATTTAGAAATTAAATCTATATATATATAAAAGAGATTCCCATCTATATATTGACTTCACGATATCTCTGGAATCATAAGAAGTAGTGGCTTGAAATTTGGTAGAAATGTTCCTTTCGCCGAGCAGAGGTCAGCTAAGAATGGATTTTACGAAATTCCACCCACAAGGGGGGTTGCGGGGTTGCTATTTAAAATATATTTAAGGAGTTTACATTTACTTCTGAACATTTACTTACATTCAATGTCTCCCACATTGAGAAAATATGTGCTAGTGCGATGCGCAACCCATTAACACGCTTACTTTAACATGATAGTTATCTACCGCTGAACTTTTAATGCCATTGACAGGCTTTGGTCATAATTATTTCCAGGTTTTGTTTAGTACATTTGTAGCCTAATATTTATGTAAGGAAATTCTATTTAAATAAGGTATTGTTTATTCCAAATCAATTATATTTTTTACCGCTTATTTCATTGATGCATATAGTATGCCGTGAAGTATGTAATAATGCTTTCGTAGGACGCCTTAAACGGACAAGAGAAAGTCACCCAGGTCTTTAAATACTTTGAATGAGTGGATATTATGAGCTTTTACGACTTACTTTGTCACTTATTTTGTATTGATTTAGTGACGATATTCGCTTGACAGGTGAAACTGCTGGAGCGTGTGAACATGGAGCATTTGCAGCGTGCGATAGAACACGAGCAGGCGACGACGCGCGCCAACGCGATACGCGCCCAGTTGGATATATACAAAAAACAGGTGAGTACCCTGCTCACTCGTTTCTCCGTGACAGTGCTTATTGATAATTTAAATTCCTTAACGCTTTTATAGTGTTTAATAAAAATGTAAAATAAACCTTTTCTTTCTAACCATACAGTACTAAAAATCCGCTGTCTCCTAGATAAACCACATTGCACTTCGCAATAAATTAATATGATATAATATTGTTGTTTCGTGTTGCTAATAAAAAACACTGCCTTATAATTGTTTAACGATTTGTGTTGTGAGATTTAGTTTAGTCATAAACCAATAATTTAAGACCAGAGTATTATACACTTACCGTTAATATTCTATTTTCAGGTGACAGATCTGAACGAGAAATTAGACGCGGAGATAACGAAAGCGGACAAG
This sequence comes from Lamproptera curius, assembly GCA_029286875.1. Classification (NCBI taxonomy): domain Eukaryota; kingdom Metazoa; phylum Arthropoda; class Insecta; order Lepidoptera; family Papilionidae; genus Lamproptera; species Lamproptera curius. Next base: position 655,319 of record JAGSMT010000063.1, on the reverse strand, counting down.
CTGGAGATCGAGAACAAGAAGCTGAGCAGTCACGTGGCGTCCGTCCAGCGCGAGAGGGACGCGCTATTGGAGGAGCGAGCGAAGCTTAGAGAGACGGTCGACGAACTGCGCTGCTCCGCCGTGCCCACTGGTTAGCATTTGTTACGCGACTGTACCTACATTTCATCGACAACCCAACTGTACAGTAGGGTGGTCGATATCGGTTATTATTTACACCGCGATTGCATGTTGTACACGACTGTACCACAAGTGAGCACTATTTGAGTTAATGTCGGATAGCATCCACATCGCTACTGTATCTCTTTTTGATCATGAAAACGCCAGTGCTATAAGTGTGTCGCGTTTGATACAGTATCGGTGCGCATTAACATCGCAACTGCTTCTTTATTTTATTTGATTGACACCACGACTGTACTGCAAGTGGTAATTAGGTATTGTCACCACGCGCTATTGGAGGAGTGACCTAAGTTTAGGGAGACCGTTAACAAACTCGGGTATTCCGCCGTGCCCACTGGTGAGCATTTGTGACGCGACTGTACCTAAATGTGATAATCGACTGTACTATTATATTACAGTGTGCATTACTTGAGATAATATCGGTGAACATTTACACCACGTCTGTATCTTTTACGCGACTGTACTGTGTTAGCATTCACGTCGCGACTGTATCTATATTTTTGATTATTGACACGACTGTACCCCAAGTTTGATTTTTTGGTATTTGTGCGCCGCCATATTGGTAGACTAAGCCAAGTTGGTGGCGATCGTTGACGAACTGCGCTGCTCCGCTGTGCAGACTGGTAAGCATTTGTGACGTGACTGTACCCGACATTTCGTTGACAATAGGACTGTGCCACAAGAGTTATCGATGGTACTACGAGTGTGCATCCTAAGGATTAGCATCTCTCGTTATTGGAGGAGTGAGCCAAGTTGACGGAGAGAGTTTTGACGCGGCTGTACCTACTTTTGATAAGAAAAGACTGCAACGCCAGAGTGCACGATTGTACCGAATGTTCGCATTTATAGCGGATTGTACCTTAGGGTGAGTTATTCAATTCAGTATGAGCTTTTTTGTTTAAATGACAGACTTGCTTATTTGAGGTACACTTAACAATATGCACAGAGTTAATAGACTATACATGTGACGTCACAGCGTTGCTGTGTGTTTGTCGCATTGTTCCGAAACATTTTTGGTATAAATGTTGTCATGCTTTCCAGCCGGTGGCAGTGAGGGTAACGTGTCAAAGGAGCTAATGCCGAACGATCTAGAAGAGCGCTTGATCAGGCTCGAGCACGAGAACAAATTGCTGAAGCAAAAGCAGGGAGCGCAGGCGGACCAGGCGTCGGTACAGGTATGTATTCTCTCTTACGTACATATTTGACCTGATAACTTATTACCACTATTCTTTCAGTGGGGGTATAATTTTCAAAAACATATGGTTAGTATCTTACTTTACTTCTTATTTACGTGTTTGTTGCAATTTGATTACCAACGTGGCCTAGTGTTCTCTATAAACGGTCGTGGGTTGATAGCCTTGCGGGAAAAATCTGGTGATATCGTAGTTTCCTGGTTACTTGGCGCAATATTGACGATTATCCAAATTTTCATACAGTAAGACGATCCATGCTTCGAATGGGCATGTAAAATTTATTCCTCCCGATTGTCAAGCCCGTCGTAAGCAGACGTTATAGGTAAGATGAACTAACATCCAATCCTTTCATCAAATTTTTTTCACCTATTCAGTTGCGGAGGTCAGATCAGCGTAACAATTTTTTTACGCGTAAATAGTGGATTAGAAGCCAACCCCATTATTAATTTGGAAAATACCTAGAAAGTTAAAGTAACTTTGCGATTTAATTATAATTCAAAACAGATCATATAATGACAATATTAAGGATCATGTTTTGTATAGGCGCTGTTGGAGGATTACGCCGCCCGTCTCGAAAAGCTGCGCGCGAAGAATCGCGAGGCCAACCAGCGGATTATGCAGTTGGAGGCCACACTGGAAGCACCACACCCTCGCCTCGCATCCACCATGGAAGAGAACCAGCGGAAATGTTAGTTTGCTTATTCAGTGATCCACTAATGATTGATATTCAAGATAAAGGTTCTTAGGTAGATAGCTGAAAACATGGTTATTATCTGTGGAAAAGATTCATTCGAATACTAAGCGTATTGGGATTTTTCGATTAAGCACAGATCACAATATCGTAACGATCGTTGTCGCGTGCCGGCACGTGCATTCAATGATATCGGAGCCGATCCGACCGATTGAGTAATTTGTACTTAACACCAATAAACTTAAGTTTTTGTCGCTTCGAAAGGGGAATAAAATGTACTAAATTTATGCCTTTATTTGGGCTGCAAGAATCTGTTGCAGGATCACTCGTATTCGAACAGACAATATATTTTCCTATTATTTCAGGCATTATATTATACTATTAGACTACACTTGTTATATATTCCAAATGTATTTTTCTGTATTTTAGTTATAAAAATGAATTTGTAATTAATTTAGTCTTTTTCAATCGATCAAGTGATATTTTTCTATCGCTGTGCTGCCAGCGTTTCATATAGTGCTATAATTTATGATCTCACGGTTTCGTCAGCGCTTCAAGTTGAAGAATTGCAAGCGGCCCTAGCTGAAGAGAGGCGGCGTATCAGCAAATTGCAGGAGGCTTTATCGGCGCGGGAAGCCGAAGTACTGGCCCTCGAAGACAAGTATAAGAAGTGCGTAGAGAAGGCGAAGGAGGTCATCAAATCATTGGATCCGAAGGCGGTGACGCCCGGTACGTAGTTTTGGTGCGAGTGCAAAGAAAATTATTTTTTCTTATTATGAACCATTTATCAAAATTCGTGTTAATTGGTGGCCATTTCATACGGAAAGGGAACCAACGAGGGATAGGTTTTTTTGTAAGAAACAGGATCATCATCAGCATAAACAGCCTTTAGCAGCCCACTGCTGGAAATAGGCCTTTTTTAATGAACGTCAAAACGGCCGATCTTGTTGGTGTTTATAAAAATAAAATTGCTCATAATTGCTACGCTGAGCAAGCGGACTGGCTATTGATCTGTCTTACTCCCACTGTAAGTGAGATAAGTCGTCAAATGGGCGGTGGGATCGTCACATGCCTACGCCTACAGAAATAGGATAGTACCTTAAAATTAATAAGAAATTGCCATGAAAGCTGACACGGTGTCCTATATTTGTCAGCATATGGTTGTGTTACTGTATTATAAATAATGTGCTCTAATGTCTTTCTGTGATAGTTGTCTTTTTTGAAACTAGACAATATGTACTGAGAAGAGGGAGAAAATTATGAATGAATTTGGTTTTTCCCTAACAGGTCAACAGTCCATGTCCGATATAACGTTGGGGTACGCCCGAGCGCAGAATAGCGCCGCTACCGCGCGGCCGGATGCACAAGCAACCACCAACAATCGGCACGAGTGAGTTAAATTCGTATTTCATTTATAACACCTTTTTATAACAAATACCATAAATATAAGTCCTCTTCAACCAATTTATACTATGAATAAATGTAAACAAATCTCATGTCTTTACACTAATGGCGGCAGAAGTAAACGGGTGAACCCAAATTGGTGTACCGCGGCCATGTTCAAACCCCAGGTAATGTGCTAATGGGACAGGCATATTCTGTTGTTGAATTCAATGTGAATTCATCTACATCTTTTCAACGTTTCTGTAGTATAATTGTATATTATAATGAATGCAACAATTTAACTACCCTCCAGTATACCAAAAGTCGTAAGGTTAATATTTAGCTTCCGCTAAAATACACTAGCACTAAGACATATATACTGTACTTAGTTGGAGCGGCAGCGGCAGCGAGGAGGCGCGCACCGGCAGCAACGAGCAGCGGCTGCTCGCCTCCGCCTGGTACCAGCTCAGCATGAGGTGCCACCGGGAGGCGGTGGAGCAGCGCTTCGCCATGCGCGCCGGAGGCAACTCTTTCCTCGCGCGCCAGAGGAGGCAGCAGCCGCGCCCGCGCCCCGCCACCTCCACGCCGACGCCCTGACCCCCCACCCCCACCAGCGTCCCCGTTATCACACCCACTGTTACTCCTTCTGTGACCTCCTGCTCCATTCCTACTACCGCTTCCTTTAGCACCTCCACGCTTATACCAACTGTTACCCCCTCCCTAACCCCTGTCCCCACGCTTACACCCTCCCTCACCCCCTCCCTCAGTCCCGTTCTGAACTCTGTCCCCACCTCCACTGTTACTGGGTTCCCTGCCCGCTCTCTCAAGCGATTCCTGGACCCTTCCCTCCCGCCCCCCTTCAGCCCCGTCCTCGCCCCCGCCCTCATCCCGAAACGACCCCTTCTCCGCACCCACTCGCTGAGGATCATCCAGAGGCGTTTGGCCTGCACCCACTAGGTGGTGACAACGGACAAGCCAAACGAGGTGGGAAATTTACGCGAGCAAAGTCTGATGTCTCATTGAGGCCGAAATGTATTGAACTTGTTTTGGTTGGACGCTGGACGATCAGCATTTCGAACGATTTAGTTTTTTAAAGTCGCTGTTTGAATAAATTCCCCATCTTTTTGGCTTTGATATCGATAAAGCTACTGCTGTGTTGTCATCTGTAAGGTTCCGATCGTTAAGGTCGCGGTACCAAGACGACCGTCCGGTCATTAGACAAAGAGATATGAATTCTTTAGATGTGGAAGTGTGAAGCTACCGTTATACTTTTATTAATGAAATGGCAGTGGTCTGTTAGACATCTAGAGACAACATTGTAACCTCGTAAAAGTATATTTTGCGCAATATTCGTGGTACAATGGAAGTGAAGCCACAAATATTGTTTTATCCGTGATGCAATCGAAATGAACACATTGTCGATTCCCCTACTTTGATTTCTATCAGAATCAGACGACTGGAACTGCTCTGCCTATTTTATAATTCAAAAGTGTCTAGATTACATTGTTCCTTCAGTTAATTATTGAAGAATTTTGTCAGGTGACAATTCACTTAAAAATGACGCGTATAGAACTTTTAAAATAACAGGTACGACAAGAAAATAACCTGAAATGCGGAGCTATGTACGTATGTACGGTTAAAGACATTTTGTTGCATCGTCGTTTGAGTGTATTTTTCACCGTTATAAAATTTTTACGGGAGCCTTATCCTAAGAGACTTTTTACACGATAAGAGGGACTCTTAATATTAAGTTACCAATAATAATGGTAAATAAAAAACAGCAATAAGTTGTCGCATTCTACTGGTATTTTATTATTTTTCTCAATAATAACGTTATAGCTATATTGTATGTAACAATATTTTTTAAAAGTATTTTTATTTACTTTAGACCTATAACAGAATGATGTTTTATATTTATTACGCTGATGACTTCTATTCTGGATACATCGTGTATTTACTATTGGCCCTTCTATTGTTTCATTCTTCCTTTAAACAATTTTGGTGTAGTGATAATACACTGGGAATTTCATTTTTATATAAGTCCCTATATTTTTATTATAATGGCTGCTAGCTGCGCTAGGTTGGTCCTATTTTGATGGGGTTTTGCTGAACATGAAATAAGTTAGGACAAAAACTACATGTTGCCAACCCGATTTAGTGTAAACATGAAGAACGCTTTCGCTCTATCATACATCGTTAATGTTCATATTTGTACCCAATTATTAGATATTAATACAGAAACATGTAAATAAGATGTTTTTTAAAACCTACAAAGTAACATGATGACATGAAACTTGTCATAAACGTGTTATTTTATGTAACATGTTTTAACAAGTGATATGTTATGAATAACAGAGTTTTCAAGGTATAATGTAGACATTGTATCATACAATGCCAGGATAAACATCTGAGCTAAAGAAAATTCGCAATTAATATAAACGATTCAAACCATAGCAACGACGTAGCGACATACGTCTATCGCTCTTATTAATGAATTGTTTTCAAGATAATCTTTGAGCATCATTGTTTACATTAAATACGCATTTTATTTGGCTAAGGGTAGATTATTCTATCGAATAAGAATTCTTATCTAAATACGGTGCATTATTTCTTGTTGAAATAGTCCAAATAAATAACTTAAGTAAGAACTTGTAAGAACTTTGGGTGGCGAATGCACGTAAATGTGAGTTCCGTATGAGTAAAATATACTTTTTTATATACATATACGTGTTGCTATATGTCGGCTATTTTGGATGGTAATTGCCTTATCTAATGCCTTTTGAATAACTTAGTGTTGCCACTTACCGTTAAAACATAAAATAGAATATTTTATGTACCTCCAGAAAACTGATAACAGACAGATCAAAGTATTACTTACTTATATTTAAAGATATATTGTAGTGAATTATTGGTGACTAATGATAATTTGTAAATATAAATTATATTTATAGTATATTACCCAACATGTACTGTGTTGTTTATTTTTAAGAGTGCTTTTTTATTTCTCTTAATTATCACGTTACTACCTTTAAGTTTAATAAAAGACATTATATTGTTTCGTTTCATATGTTTACAATTTTCTAACGCTCAAATTAATTATTGCCTGGATGTAGGCAGATAATACTAAATAAAGTTACTGATGCTTTGTTTTTTAGTAAAGCAAGAACGGTAAAGACATAGTTCAGCTTATATTGCTTATTATGATAAGAGAAAGTTGTATTGTCTTTTACGAAAAAACTTTTGAGAAGTTTGTTTTTTTTTTCGTATTTTATTTTTTGCTTTGATCGATTAATAATTCAGCGCTTCTACAAAAAATATTGTATTTAGTAGAAATATACGTAATATTTGGCATAATTTATTTGTCACATATTTTTTTACATTTCTAGATTTGATTTTATAATTGGTACTTATTAATTGTTTACAAAAGTGCGTATATTCGAGTGTGGCCAAAATGCCTCTTAAAATAAATCTAAACTATATATTTTTTGTGTACTATCTAACGTAAACTGTTTGGTCTAATCATTTTTAATTTCAATGTATTGATAAACAATAATTTGTGACTTAAAATTCTAAAAATTGGTATCCAAGGGTCACATTACAATGCTCGCTCGCGAGTGTATACGCACCAAAGTTGGTTTGTTGATTGATAATCGTATACGCACCTTATCCCTCTGATTCCAATGACAATGTCATAGACACTAGAGCTTCTAATAAAACCTGAGGTACAATTAGCATTAAATAGATTCTCCCCCACCCTTGAAAGGTCAATCCAGTATGCTCAGTAGAAGGGAGACGTTTTTCTTCCATGTTTTGTGCAGTAATTCAGCATAGTATTCTCTGTGGTAATTAAGTGTGCATTTAAATTTCAAATCGAACGCTGTTTGTTAAAGAACAAAAGTCGCGGAATATACCATGGGAGTTGTTTTTTTTTTTTGTAATTTTATTTTGTATCGCAATAAGTGTGCTGTAATGTTGATGATAATAAATTTATTAAGAGTTACAACTAATCTTTTATTCTTTGTTCACAATAAAACACTATTTAATACTTTTTACATAATGCAATAATAACTGCCTCCGTAGCCTAGTGGTATGGACGTGTGCTTTAGAAACCGGAGGTTGTAAGTTCGAATCCTGCGAAGACACAACAAATTTTCATTGTTGTTTCCTAGTTGGTTAGGGCAATTTGGGCGGATCACCCAATTGTCTGATAAGTAAGATGATCCATGCGTCGGATGGGCATGTAAAAAGTCGGTCCACCCACCAACCCGCATTGGACTAGCGTGGTGGGATACGGTCCAAACCCCCGAATGGAAAGGGGTGTATTAGGGTAGGTCTATGTCCAGCAGTGGACTATCAAAGGCTGATGATGATTATGATGATGAATGCAATAATTACACGTGTATATACGAAAGACTCATTTAACGTTCCATTAATGAATTGTAAATCAGTGTCATATCAATATAGAAACCTACCTGAGGTTAGGTATTGTTAATAATTAATATAACAGTACCCACATACATGTTGGCTTATTTGTTAATTTTGGGATACTTCAAGCCGCCTTTGCTGTTTTCGTATAAAATTATGAATTAATAAATAAATACCATAAGGCAATAAATACATTTAAAGTTATAATTACGCAAACAAAAGAACATGTTGCACCAATTTGCCGTTCGTCGTCTATTTTGAAGCTTTACAAGTTTTTTTATTTATTTCGATGTAAAAAGGATGCGGAATTTATAAAAGTAGTCTATGACGCCAAAATTTAAGAGCTGGATAGGTTTCTATCGTCCTAAAGTCAACCACGACTCTTGTTTTTATAAACTTCGGATCCTTTATGGTATCTATAACTTGTGGCACAAAAATTTCTGTTTCATTATGCGTATTTTTTCAATGATTTACTTTCATATATTAATTTTAACAAGCCCTTGGTGGCAAAACATGGGCTGGATAAAGCAAAATTATATCTAAAGCACTTACTGATGATGTGTAATAAGTGTATACATATAAATATCTTATACAAAAGATTCGAGTCGGATTCTATTAAAAGACGTTTTCCATCTTGGATAATAGTCATGGTCAATTCCATAAATGTAGACAAGCGCATTTTAATTGCATGTACCAATAGAACGGACAGGAAATGGAGAAAGTAAAAGCCTACCGCATAGCGTAGCAATTTAGGTAAAAGAAATTATATCGGTAAATGTTATATATTAAATAAAAACCCATGATATTGTAATAAATAAACTTTATTGAGATCCACAAACCACTTTAAACAATTTATACACAATAAATAAAACGATTCTTAATTCATACATTATTTAAAACGAGAAATATTGCGTTCACAAAAAAATCATCATACGCATGGATGATTGACGCAATAGCTATACATAAAAAAAAACAAAATTAAAAACTTGTTATTCGTAATAATCAATCGCTTCTACCGATGACTAATTTGCAATTGTAATAGAAAACACTAAGTACATTCACCTATTTGCTTAAAGCTCCTGTACTGCAGACGTATCGATTGATTTGCAACTAGCAACGCATTTGAATACAGGATTACATTAAATATGCGAGCGCTCGAGTGAAATGGCCTTTTTATCGAGGTGGCAATTAAAAATATACACATTGGATATACAGAATTCAATGTAAATTTTAAATAAATAGTTGTTGGTTAAAAGTTATGTTATTCGCATTAAGCAACGCTTATAAACCTTCATGCAGTTTTTATATCTGCTTATTTTGGTTACGTTTTCAGGCCAGCATTTCCTTAAATATTATACATATTATTTCTATACTCATCAATTTCTATATATTTAATCTGTCTAATTTATCTGAATATTATTTTATCGGACACGTCTGCAAGCATAGCGTAGTATTTAACTATTATTAGTCAAACTCCTCATCTGAATCCGTCCTCAGAACACTGTCGGAACCCGAACCTTGTTCGCTGTCCACCGTTTTTTCTCTGTAATAAGAAAAATTAACGCAAACTTTGAAACATTAAAATAGTATTATATCCGAAAGAACTTGCTATTTAGCACGATTCGTGCCAAGTTATAATGGTAATCAGATAACTCAGTGGCGACAAAGGAAACATTTTCCCCGAGCGCTAGGTAACTTTTGTCGCGGACATCATCATTCTATTTTAATATTCCATCGGTATGAAACGCAAACTACATACCAGGCGGTTTATTAATAGAATAGTGCAGCCAGGATGGTCGCATGTAGTGACGTTATATCCCCGCATAATTGCTCGTGCCGATTCATCATAGGAATAAGCGGTGTGCGCCGAGCTTTATATTGAAATAGCACGGCCGGACCAATAATTTATAGACACTGTATTGATTTAGCGTCCCCCGCACTGAAGACATAATCGCAGACGATGCCACGAAGGGCGGTAATGAAACGGATGGGCCCGATCGAGCGCACTATACTTTGCGAAGATTGTTGCGCATTGCGTCTGCATATCGGTGCATTAGTGACAAAGTAATCTCGGTTATGTATTAGAGAGTATTCCATCATTCTAATTGTTGGCAATTACGGTAAATAAAAGATCAATTAATTATAATATTTTATTTAAATTTCTTACAGCAAAGAAATAATTGCTCTTCAGATAAATATTACTATACTTACTGAACTTAGTAGTAATATTGTTTAAACTCTTTTTGTAACAAACAAAAAAAAATAATTCAATGAACTGGTAGATAGTTAATAATGAAACACGAAGGCATTATTTGGTGCATGAGGCGCTGTCGTTAAAGTGTTCCTTTTATTTGTTAGCCATACCAGTGCAAAACGAAATAAAATGGGTAACAGCCATATTTAAGCTAATGTGTGAAAATTCTATAGTTAGAGGGCAATGTTTAGAAATGCGAATGCTTTTATTATTGCTGCACTGTTAAAATTTTAATGGCTCAAGTCACATAAACACGTCAAGTTAATAACACGTCCATTATCGTACGCATATAATCGACTTTTATTATAAATTATATTCAATTTAATATTTAAAAAATAGACATGCTGTTTAAAATAAACGCATCATGCATATTTTCTTAGAACTTGCCTTTTGCTTTCATTATTCCAAGCGATGGAAATATTTCTGCCGATAAAAGTGTATATTAAATTTATGACGTAATTATTATCAAACTTTTATTTGTCTTTTTTCACATATAGACGCAAAATCGAGTTGCGAATAAGCTCCGGTTGATTTATAGGCCATTTAAGGGCATACAATGTTATAATGGTTATGGTAAGAGCTTACGAAGATGACTCATAGAGGATAATTTTTATGACCCTTCGCCTTTGCATTAGACGTATAGATAAAGTGTGATTACATGAACTTTATGGGGACACAGACCTGTTCAGTTATATTCTTTAGAAAAATATTTCTTCAACCACCTAGTAATTGCGTTGTGTCTATTCGGAAAACAGTAGTGTCTATACACTACCACTTTGCGGCAGATAACAGGCACCGTGGTGGTACTTCCGTAGGCGTTCTAACACCTTGAAAATTATAATCCAGTATAATGATTTGTTATATGTTACTCTCAAACAAATAAATAGGCATTTGATTCGGTTTTTTGTGCCGATGTGAGCGCGCGCCAGTTATAAATATTAACTGTAATAATTTTTCCCTAATGCACTAAGAGAAGTGTAACTTCTAACGCGTGAATACACACACTTTTTCTTTAGCGATCGTCGAACGTGCTTGTCGTTTAAAACAAACCGCTGCACTATAGATATATAGCAAGCGAGCGGGACATAGAGGCGTCACACTGTCAAAGGTTGGGACTCACCCGTTTAGCTCCTTGGTGAGCTGTAGGTCGACGGTGGCGCCGTCGCCGAGGCCGGCCAGCGCTTCGCAGAGGTCGCTGCCCACGCCCTGGAGGTGCTGCGTGTTCAGGTGGAAGCCCTGGCGCAATGTCAAGTCTTTTAAAATCCGATTATACATTAAACGTTAAAGAATTACCCTTTTAATAGTTAGTTACTTTTGATTGCATCCTTGCCATGGAAGATACTATAAATGTAATATTAATGGATAATGTAATTGTTTTATAAAGCGATAGTTTACTTTTAATAGCGTATGGTTATATAGGATTAGAGAGAGTTATACAAGCAAGTACTGTAGTTAAATAAATGAATCACATCTGGATGATTAGTCCTAATGAAATATAGTGACGTAGCGCAAGCTTAATATAATCCTTATGGATACCTCAGTAGTTTGGGGGATAGGTACCGGAGGTCATGAGATTAAATATGGCATGAAACTTTATAGTTATCCAGTTAGTTAGACCTATATCGGCCGTTTGCCCGATTGCCAGAAGAGTAAGATGTAACATTTATATATGTAAAATGAAACATTTATTTAGACATGCTTGAAGTTGGTCTTCGTAGGGAAGAAAATTTATTTAGTTAACATTAGATATACTTAACAGTTAAAGTTTTTGAGCGTTAATGATCAATGTGGTTATGCTAACCAGGAACGGGATATTAGGAGAAACAAATCGGAAGGAACATATCGGGAGCCAAATGTAGCACAAATCAAAAAAATAAAACAATTTGATACGATCTCAATGAAACAATAAAGTTTAATCACTTTGCAATTGTTTGAAATTATACATGTCGTTTTAATCCCTTCCATGGTCACGAGACAGACGATAAATAATCTGATCATAATCATCTCAAACTGAATTTCAAAACACATATCGACAGATCTTTGATTTCCAAGTCTCGATAGAATTTCACGCGTTCAATACAATAGACAAATCTTAGCAACGATTTATCCTATAAACCCTCCTAAAAACAACATTAGAAGTGCACGAAAAACGGGAATGCAGCAAGGCGAGCATTCCGAGATATTTCTCGCCCCGCAGAAATTCAACAGGTTATGTTCCCGAGAGTCCTGCGCTCGAGTGACAAAGTGCTTGCTCATGCACCGAGCGTTCGTATAGGCCGTGCCATATTAAAAAAGCCGGTATGCCCGCTGACACGCGACGCTTGTTAGGCCTTCATTACAACGGAATTTCGCTCGCAATATTGTTAAAAGGCCGCTTCAAAGCGCACCGTCCTAAGTGCTTGCAGTGCGTAATCATGGCTCATACACTCTCGCCCGGTTTCGGCTATCTAAAGAGTCTAGAAAAGCTTGTAAAAGGTGAAAAGTATTATTGTTATTAAGACGAATAAATCAACGGCAACAATTGAATAGAATTCGCGACATCATAATATTAACTCCAACACTAACAACGTAAAAACGTCTATCCATTTGAAGACATGTTTATAACAAACACAATAAACAATAACAACCGCGTATAGAGCGCTAAGGCACACATCATTCGATACCCTAGCCGTCTTACATCTGTATCTATAAACGGATACGAGAAAAAAGCAATTGAAAAACCAAATATTCGCGCCCTCACGCGGCGTGCAAATGGAGTCCATGTGCGGCGATTACATCGTAGACGTGGCCGCATAAAAGAAATATTATGGTAACGTCTTCACACATAACCCGGATGGCTGATTTATTGCGAATGTTATCTGTGCGATCTAAAAGGTAAGAGGGCCGCGGGATGTATTGCCCGGAGCTCGCTTATTTACAGTCGACACAATTTATCATGATGCACGCGATCATTTGTAACTGAAAACTAAGTGAAACATTACTTATGCCAGATTTGCTATTTTCAAATGATTTTTGTATTACTGTCGAACAGCAATACAAAGCTTAATGTTTAATAAAATCATAACATTGTTTAACATTATTTTCGCCTTTAGTTACATTATCGTCCTTTTTTAATGTACTATTGGTGTTAAGACCTTTCCAAATGTCTGTAGTCACAAGAAAGAAGTGAATAATTAATCGTTTAACTCATATGTAAAATACATACATATTTTGAGGAGCAAAAATTTAAAAAGCGTTTTCATTTTCTTTAATAGTTTTAGATTTTTAAACGTTTTTACAGATAATAAAGATTCTTATCACCACAAAAAAAATAACTACAATTAACAACTGACTTAAAACGACATATCCAATAATAAAATCTAACATCATCTTTGGTCCGAAATGAAAAATTAAATGATCTAAATACTCTACTGCGATACAGGTTAAACGCAGTTTGAGGAACACATAAAATGTTCATATAAATGTGGACTGAAGTATCAGAGGTATGCGTATCGCAATGCGTCTAACCTTCCCCAAGGTAGGGGGATCGGTGTAATTTTATCTCCAAGACATATAATTAGCTAAGTCGGCCCCGAACAGGTTCTGGGCTCCCACATAGGAGTTAGAAGTGGTTTGCATGAAATCGTAAACTTTTTTAACCGTCCTTCTTTTTTTAATGTTGATAAAACAAGTCAACTATTTCACAGACGTCATTTACAGATATTCTAATGAACTTGAACGATATCTTGAAGTTGTTTAGAAGAAATTTATGTCTTTGTATTTTAAATGAACAGAACTTAATTTGTAAGAATTTGATGTCTACAAATTTAAAGCAATGCTGTACAGTTTTATGGTCGATTGTATTGTGGCCGAGATGAATCAATAAACATTATTATACGGTTAGCGAAGTTGGTCTTAAGGTATTCCGATATTTAATTCTAGAATTTTTTAGATCAAAAGGAAAAAGTTAAGAAGTGAGAAGACGCGTACCTATTAGAAAACTAAATAAGAATTTTGTACATTTTTTTATCATACTGCAAGTTCTATTTAGCAGTTATAGTGTTTTAAATTTATCTTATGCATTCTGAAATATATTATATTGTATGTATCATCATCTAGGCAAGACATCCGGTTTCTCCTTCAACTTTTAGATATTCTATCTTATTAGACTGACGTGTATAAAAGGAAAAAAGTTACGTTTTAAAGTAACTCAGTTTGCAGAAAAAACCTTTCCGTACACATAAATACTATTGATTTGAACAGGAAAACTATAAACAAACTGACACGTATTGATAGATAACACATTTGAATCTATATCAGCCGTCACATCTGAGTTTTATTTACAAGTCGGCTACAGACAGAACACCAAGATACGGGACGGCAGTGCGCAAAGTTATTTATTGAATTGTCTCGAAAATTCCATGTGAAATGTACGCGATGGGTGCATCGCAGGATTCCTATGCAAATAAGATGTGAGATTCACAATCGCCACGAAGCCCCGTATTATTTCACGTGAGCTGTCGTGGGTCATACGGGTCGGGGGGTACCGAGTGTACTGAGAGGTTATCATTCTCGGGCTCGTGGTCGAAAATATTATGTTGGATGTTGAATGGAGTTATGCTCGATACGTGACTAAAATTGTTAAAAACTTTGCCTGATATAAAACGCATCAAATGGATGTGCAAGAGTATGTAAAAGTATTTTAATACAAGAGTTTATTCTGAGCTCTTCTGATAGCCGAAACTGGGCGAGAATGTATGACGCCTAAAACTCATATGTCTACCGCTCAGAATAATAGTTTAGAATATTATATTGTGATGGTAAAAAATTGAATTTAGTGTATGGGGATTTTATACAATAGTTTAAAATAAATGACTCAAAACCGATACTACAGTATCCATGAACGATTACGAACATAACAATGTTGAAGCATTTGCTTTATCATAACGGGTCCGTCAGTATTTTGTAAAACAACAACCGTAACAACAGTAAAGGCACCTAAAGTTTGAAAGATATCAAGATGGAACGTGTATAATTTTCAGTAAGAGCTGCATAATATAACTGTAAATGTTGTATCCAATTGTTGTTAACGGTTTTTGCATGAACAATAAAGCGCTTCACGTGTGATTTTTGCAATATCTAATGATCTGAGGTTTAACTTTTTAGTGAATAACTAATAGTTTTCTACATTAAACACAAAGGTGTTATAAGTTTAGTGTGTACCAAATATAAAACCGTTTGGTACACCCTAAACAAAAGCACAACAAGACATGGAATTTAACGTATACGGTGGTCCGTCGCCATGCGCAATACCGCGCGAACCAATTAGAACGTTATGTTTAGGCGTCGACGAAAATTACTTATTAGGCTGTTATACTGGATATAGGCAACAGACAAGTCTGGCGCACTAAAATAAATGACTAAAAGCGCCAGAGCCTAGCATGTTGTTATCGGTAGACGTATATAATAATAGGAAATATTTAACCAATGAAAACAATCAACGTTATGCCGCCAATCAAGTATAAAATTTTTTTTTTTTTTACCCAAATTCACGTTTCATTTTGCTGAGATATAGAATTGTGCACCAGTCTTCCACTTGTTTAATATATTACCTTGTAAGGGCCCTGGTCGAAGCCGCAGAACGACGCCTCCATCGTGTAGGAGCGCGCGACCGCAAGATGGCGCCACACGGCGACGCGCGCAGTGCTCTCGCGCTCGCGCTCCACGCGGAACGAGCAGGAGCCCAGGGCGAACGCGCCGGATATCCGGTGCATCAGGGCTGGCAGCATCTGATAATGAATTCCCGATCTATACAGATACCTAAATGTATTAAACTATACCCGAGCCGAAGAAACGATGGAATAGAAACTAATATTCTGAGCGATAGCAACTGCGTGGTGTCGCACATATGGCGCATTATTAGTTGATCGTCGCTCAGAGATCTAAATTGTGGTGAGAGTGATGAAACTGGACAATTCATCAAAAGAAAGACGCATTACGTAGTTTCTTTCTTCGTTTACGTTGATTGCGTTAATCTTTCTTCTTTGGCCTTATTTTTTCGAAAATATATACCTGACTGGATAAAGTCGTAAGAAAATAATGACGTTTTTTTTGTTAGTACACTGCATAGATGCTTATTAAACAGTGAAAGCATACAGCGATCATAATGTTGGTTTTTATAATAGAGACTTGTGTTCATCGTTTTAGGCCCTTCCCTTTTTAGCATCCATTATTTTTTGTTACGTATGTAGGGTTCAATAATAAATTTTGCCAAAACTACATTTCGACCACACTCAATTAGCACTATCACATGTTAAGTAATATTGTTACCAATACAGATACAATTACAATGTCAGAAACTAGTCGCTTAATAATCCAATAATACGCAGCAGTTAGACAAGTATTTCAACTGATACAGTCGGGCCTATTCCAGGACTATTCACGTTACGGGAACCTGTTCAATACTGAGGGGAACATATTCAATAACATAGCGCTCGGTTGCCAGGCGCGGTGGACGTAAATAGCTAATAATCTTACGCAACACAACTTCCTTGCGGTCGTGCGGATATTTCATGACAGCTCAGTTAGGTCTGCGCGGTGTCAATGCTCAACGCTATTTAGTATCGAGTGTAGTAAAATATAATACCGTTTAGTCTCTATTTAATAAGTGCAAATAGTTCCTACTGTTTTGTATCACCGTCTGTAAAGTATTACTATTTTGGTGCCAACATAAAACATATTCCCATCAGCTGTGTATGATACTGTTGTCTTAATGTCTTGAAGTTTACTTTAGCCGTTATAAAAAAGTTTTGGCCTCGAGTCGAACTGCACTCTAATATTACATGTCACCATCCGGTGGTATGATATGCGGAGGTGTCCCAATTGATACATATTCTCCTTTTGATTAAAATCATAGAAGATACATACAACGGCAATAAGATACAACAAAAAACTATTAGCATAGGTATAATACTGATCCATGTTACGCTATTATGTGGCGAATAATAGGCTGTTTATTGCCATCTATCGACGCTTTTAGCATCTCTTGTTAGCCCCGAAGAACAAAAACGTATCTAATTACCGAGGGGGCGCGGGAACACGGGTGGCGGCATAGCGCTGCGACGGTTCCGAGATGCGCCCGTAGATTTACGATATCGCCGGGCGAACCGCGAACCGCATACAAATGGCCGGCCGTCGAAGAAGAGGGAATAATATATTCAGAACCCAACCGGAGTCCCATAGACTTTGAACGTTCACATACAACCAACGTGCAGTTCTATATTCGCTCTCTCTCTTTCCTGTGACAGGAGCCGAACAAATGATGTTCATTCTCAGTCTATGTTACAGCCAAATAAGCTAAATAAGCCAAATAAAGTTGACGTAATAGTGGCACCTATAATAACTTAGTGGCGTCGAGTAAGATAAATAGATTATTTGGACATTTTATTTCACTTGGTTACTTTTTCCACTAAGTGCCTTTAACATTAAGCCCAATAAAACATACAAGCAAGTAGACTGAGCAGACTGGGTAAAGAAACATAAGTGAACATGTAGCATGTTACTTATTCCTCATTTCCAGGGCGTCACACTAACAATCAGGAAAACTTTTAGTTCTCTAATCGTTTGATTTCAACAAAAAAAAAATGTCTTCTAACCAGATATTTGACAGGCTCGTCTGGCACCAGCCGGTCGCTGCTGCACCAGCTCTCGGCGCCAGCGCATCCATAAAAGAACACGTTCTTCTTGCGCGAGTGGCCGTGGTAGTCGCAGAACACAAGCGGCGGTTTTCTCCAAACCCTGACCAGGTACTCTATTAGACCCTGGGAAGAAAGCGATTGTTATGCACATGGTTGAATAAAAGTAGCCATATACGATAATAATTACATATTTAGAGTAAAAAAGTAATTAAAAAAGCAAGAACCAATTTGTCCTTTTGAGAAAAATAATTTTGCTAGTCCTAGAATAAATATTAGTCAAAGTAATAGAAGCGTTATTTTTATAAGTTTTAAATTACACTGTAATTTAAATACAAATTGATGTACGTATAGTAATAAAATAACAAGATAAAAGAACACAGCATACGTATAAATTTGACAGCGACATAAATTCAAAATGGAAGCATAAATTTTTCAATGTAACTACAAGAAATAGAGCTATTTTTAGTATAAATCCAATCTAAGGTTTACAATCATGGCTTTATAATGCTAAAATCTTATTCTAAAGAACTTGCCTTTGTGTGATAGATCGATGGATGTAGAACGGGGCTCGGCTTGCACCAGCGTCGATTCAAATCTTCATTAGTTAAGCCGCAGCGATGGCTGAAACAACGTACAGACGTTATCCTGGACGTGCAGGAAGCCGCCTCTTATCTTCCTTTCGATTTGCCTGACACGATTGGAAGACAGGACGACGTATGTCCTGTCGATATCGACTCCCCTTGGCTGCCTTCGAAGGCATTTAAACCGGGCACGTCAGAGCATTGTTGCAAGCAATCTTTGCGACACTTACGCTTGGATCGAACAATAATACTCTCATTGTTTAATATAAAAAAAAATAGTTTACCGATCCCTTACATACAAATCTGGGCAAAAATATATACACCCTTCCCATATCTATTGAAGTGCAATATATGTAGATAAAACAAGTGAATATCAAATCTAAGTCTTTATGTAATCATAATGTATATATCAACAAATGGGGCATATTTTTTTTAATAATCATCAAATTAATCATACACTCATTCATCATCATCAGCCTCTGTCAGTCGACTACTGTACAGAGGCCTCCTCAAATACACGCCTTCTCCCTTAGGGCGTTTTGGACCGTGTCCCACCACGCTGGTTCAATGCGGCTTGGTGGGTGGACCGGTTTTTTTATCCCGCGGGATTTGATCATTTGACCTTCGGTTTATAAAGCAAGGGCCAATACCGTTAGATAGTCATTTTTTTGGCGAAAAATCGGAAACGATTAATGAATAATTCATAAGAAATTGCATCAACCAGCTTTTTCCTACTTATTACCTTTCTATACACCGAAGGTAAAGCAATTTTACATTTCTATCATACTGCTAAAATATTATAGTAATGTACGTAGCACAGTTCTGATAATAATGCAAAATTTAAATTTCAATCAAAATCAAAGATTATTTTCTAAAGGTATGTAACGTATGGTTACGTAGCGCATAGCGTTGTTATTGGCCGGTTGTCGTTTATCTTGGTGACAATTTCTATATAAAAACAGTAAATATATGAAGCCTTTTAAATAAATTCAAGTCTTATTATGTAGTTACATGGTTATGAGATGCTTTTTTAAATTATATGACGTTAGGAGTCTTTTCCAATCCAGAAATTAAGGCTGAAAAACAACTAGTTAGAGGTGGCGATGGTAAATGTTTTTTCGCTATGATAATAATGTGGGAAATTTAAGTTAATGTAGAAACTCATTTCTGTTAATGGGGTATTGATAGCTCATTGGCTTAACTGGTTGAAACTATACTTAGAATTAATACGGCACATTATCATTATATTAATAACTGGAAACTGCGAGATATGTCGATATGCTATTAATTAACGTAGAGTCTAGCGCTACTAAAAACCACCAATAGATCCTTTGATCTTTAGCAGATAAAACAGTCTCATAATAACATTATTCAAGAGACAATTATGGTCAGTAAAGGTTTTGAGAAATCGATTTCTATCTATCGTCCTTGTTTTTACGTTACAGTAGTTAGTCTTCATTTAATAAACCTTATTCTGAGAAAGATATAATAATTTATATGATAATGATCCTTAAAGGCTTGGTTCTATAAGCTCGTCTTATTTTAAGCCTTCCGGAGATGTCGTTCGATGTAAAATCGATAACGGTATCGGACGAGTGATTAACTTTATATTAAGTATACTAATTAAAGAAAAGTTTCACGGCAAACTCATCTTAATTACGGCTCACCAAATGGTAAAAGTAGCGGACCGATATGAATCGTGACACGAATGCGAAGGGATATGCACATAACACAATCATTTCGCGGACGTATAAGGGCGAACGATTGACAGAGTCTTGGGAGGGGGACAATTAAAATGACAAGCTATTAAATTAAATGAATTGCCGGCCACGTAGGAATCCGGGCCTTGCAAAGAATACCACCACAGGGGCAGTGGTATTCTTTCGGGTCGTACCATTGTTCGTGATGGTAGTGTGTGTTACGCGGCCATGCTTCGAATATCGTTAGTACGTGGCAGCGGCTCGCTGACTCCTTTGTCATTTCCTGGGTGCGTTTATTCTCACAGAATGTGATTATTGAAAAAACATTATACAGGAGCCATTGGAAACGCAAACTACTAATATTGTTTGTAGAATTTTCAACACATTTAAATTTTATCCCATATATATTTATATAATATAGTGCCAATGGAATTAAATTTGCAGTTTTAACTGGCCAAATAGGTTTAAATAAAAAATATATGTATAGAGTTGTTAAAGGGAAGTTAGTTCCTAAAGCGCGTTGAAGTGTTTATGTCTATGTTTTTACTACTTAGCACGTGATCGATTTGCATATAAATATATTATTTGAAAATGGATCTTGAGATTTATGACCTTCTCAAATATCTTGATGATGATGATCATAAAAGCGAGATTTTGGACACTTGGGTACCATGGCTTAGTATTAAAAAGTAAAAGCCGTAAAACGACCAAGTTTTCAATCAATCAAACGTCTAATATATTATAAAAGCTTCTTTTATAATTACAAAACGAAAAACATAGCACTCACAAAACGCCGCCAACAGGCAAGAAAGCTGCTCCAAGTCGATATACGGTACGCGGCATAATACATCTTCTTACCACATTGTAATACAACTGGTTTAATTGGTTGAAAAGTGCAATAAATATCAGTTGAAATGCAGAACGTGTAACTGAAGTCATGCCACGGCGCAGGATTGAGACGAAGAATAAAACTGTTCAAGAACTATGCAAAACAAGCGTCACGACCGCGGCCCACGAAAAAGAAGGAATACATTTCGAGCACAGATAAAAAATATCAATTCAAAGCCTTTCTATAGTGCGATAAAAACTTCTTTTGCATATAATATCGATGGCGGAGGCGTCGTTACGATTGTCAGCGTACAGGATGCGACATTGACGGTCGTAAATTTGGATATTTGTGACATTGTTATAATCCTTTTCCTACGATTACAATGCTTAAGTGAACAATATGAATAACTGAGCAACGATTTTTTTAAACATCCATTGCGATGTTACCGCACTCATGTATGGGTCTATTTTAAGCCCTATTTGTATAGTTGTGCTTTACAGAAGATAGAGAATTGGATAGAGTCGTTTTAATGTACACGTTAAATTTTGTCTCGTATTGCACTTAGATGTTCCGTGTTGGATGTTTATTTGCTCGTTACAATGTTTGCCCCTTAGTTTAATTAAGATTGTAGAATTGAGATACATACGATTTATTTTACGATACAAAACACAAGGGACTTTTTATATCGAGATATGCAGCGAGTGGTTTTTTTATAACGAATAGCAACTCTTACAATTTTTGCGATTTATTTAAAACTTTAGAATTATCGATTAAAGTTATGGCAGCAATTTTATCATCATCATCATCATCAGACTTCGATAGTCCACTGCTGGACATAGGCCTCCCCTAATACACCCCTATCCGTTAGAGGACCGACTTTTACATGCCCATCTGACGCATGGATCATCTTACTTTTCAGACAATTGGGTGATCGGCCTAAATTGCCCTACCCAACTAGGAATCAACAATGAAAATTTGTTGAGTCCCGCAGTATTCGAACCACGACCTCCGGTTTCTAAAGCAAACGCCTATACCACCAGGCTACGGAGGCAGTAGCAATTTTATAGAAGTATATATTTTCCGTGATGAATATTTTTTTTAATAAGCCGGGAGATACACCAAGTTATTGGCAAAATTAATTGTAAGTGAAAATATATGTAAAAGTATGTAACATGTCCTGCTAAATCAATTTAATTATAATGTTTTTTGTACATTGACATAAGATATGATGTTCGCAAGAAATAATATTTCAACAATGTTGTGTCACAAGAGGAAGTCACCACAGCGCAGTTCCGTTAAGAAAAATACCTTCACAATTGTATTATTACTTACAGCTACATAAATAGCTTTAGTGCGTCTGCAATCTACGACAATTCGCTACAAGTTGCCCGTTATTAGAGGGCAATTCTTGTCGCTTGATACGTGCTCTTGACATAATCGCATTCGGTAAGCACCACATCTGTACTGCGTAACGGATAATGCAAGGGCCCGTTGCTTCCAATACCTATCATCTCTGTCAAAGGATGTCTCGTTACAAGAATGTCAGGTCTGCTATTATATTCGCGATACAAAAAAGCATTCGCGCGACGTGAGTCGGAGAGAAATAAAAATTTACCGAGAACTGTAGTCTGTTTCAAATTGAACCTCGAAATCGGGCGGAGTAGCAAGTAGCAAGAAGCCAGCGTGAAACGATCGTAGCCGTTTCGAGTTGAAAGTGGAACGTCTCCCGGTGATATTTAGCCGGTTCGCGATATTATTCCGGAGCATCTTTGCTTTGAGTCGAACGGCTCGGGCACAATGCGAGCGCTCGCCGTGTTTTTTCCCGGAGCGGTGACGAGCGAATCGGCCGGCCGGGCGTCCAATTAGGCGGGGCACAGTCGTGGCGCATCATTAGCGGGCGACGCGGGATATGCGGCTGCGACGGGACTGGCTCGGTGCGTCCCTGGCGCGGCCTTCGCCCTTGCCCGCGACCGGTTCGGCGTCTTTCGCTCTAATCGGCCGGGAAAAAAGCGAGCGGACGCCGCGTGCCCGCACCGAAGCCGGCCCCCGCGTGTTTTACGGACGCTCCCTGCAACACTGGACACGATAGCGTAGCACTCCAACTAACACGCCATTTTTAGGAGCGCATCCAATGTATGCAAATATCTACTAGCAAGGGCGTCTAGTGTCGAAGACACGCTTCTGAACGGTGTAGTATAGATGTTGTTATAGATTTGCTTCTATCGAGAACGCAGTGAATCAACCGCCGCTCGTAAAAGCTTTTCATTGTATATTGCCACGAAAAAGATAAATCAATCAGGCGAACAACGCAAAATAAGCGGACCGAGATAAATGCCCGAGTGCAGTTGGGGGCCCTTTGAGGTGTGCTGCGACGGCCGCGTCTGGTTCAAGGGTCCGCGAATGCTATTTATAGAGCGCTATGCGGCGATGCTATCGGAGCAGGGCCGTGCTTCGGCCTCGCACGATCTACGCCCTCGTTGCACCCCTCAGTGGAGAGCGTTTGCCCAATGAAATGGACCGGGGGGTAAAAAACAACGGGTGCACTACAGTCGTCCGAGCTATTTATATCACGTGTCCATTGTTTGTGGCGCGGCTGAAATTAATAGCCGGCGGGCGATTACCCCGTGCACCCGCAAAGATAGTCCACGGATGTTGTGCGCTATTTGCACGTAGGTATATATGTGCGTAGCATCGCAAGGTGTGGCGAGAAGACAGAGGGACGTCGTCTTCGACGGTTAGATGAGTCGGACGGGTCGGGCGACGGGCTCATGACTATTCCGCGCGCAATGCTCACTTCCTGTCCCTGTGCGTCGATGGGAGGATGTCTCAACGCCACCGGCTACGGATTTTTTTTAATATGGCCCGTAATTGAATGCAATCCTGCCTCAGGTAGTCCTATGCGATCGGGATTCCACTTCCTCTTTTGTCGAATACACTTCACAAGAAAGTACTGAGATTTGTGTTTCGAAACAGCTAAAGTATCACAAAGCGAATGTGAATCACGGCCGCGTCACAAAGTAAGGTCTAATGAGCTAGGTGTCAGAGAGATACGATGCTCGTATCGGGCATTCAGTATTCGAACACCGCGCCGGACATAGTCGCGTGTTATTTACGATGGCCGGAGGACAATCGTCCGGTCGCCGCTTATCCGGTGACTGGGTGACGTGGCCGTCTCTATTAAATGCCTCCCTTGGAAATTAACACACGTACACATGAGAGATATTACATTTGATCATAATAGACGCAACGATTTTAATGCGAATTTTATATGAAGTGTTACATGGAAACTTGAGAGATGCTTTTGTTGATTATGCTATGCGCATGAATCGGTTAGCGATTATTATACGCGTTGGGAACTTATTAAGGGTCCCTACGCAGCAATAACTCGTCGGCTAATGACGAGAAAAATTATAAAGGCAAAAATGTACGCTCATATTTGTATAACAATGGATATTATAACTGGGCAAATTTTATAATGCATAATTATTATGAGAAAATATGCTAATATGACGTTTCTATATGAACCTTCATAGCGTTACAATTTTTAAGTGATGTTGAAAAGAACGGTACCTACGTTAATTTCTATTCCTAAAACTTTAAATTGTCTAACAAAAGTAACTTAAATTATATCACAAGTTTACGAGATATTAATTGCCATATAATAAAATTAAATGGCTAATAGAAAATGAAAAATCTGTACCCAACATAAGTCAAACTTAAAAAATCTTATAATTCAAAACAATTGCAATCATCGAGAGTCAAAACAAAGCACAGATTATCAAAGAATTTTGGCGCGCTTTTTCCTTGTTTTTTTTAAACCATCCGGCGGCACAGACCATCGGGACAAGTCCGCGGCAGTAACGCCGACGACGGCCAATCGATTCCATTTCGCGGGTGCTGGCGGAAGCGCGTCGGCTCCGCGGGGGTCGACGACACCGCCACCCCGCCGCGGCCGCCCGCGCTCCCGGTATGCGGCCTAAACACCGCATTATGCCACAATGTCGGCGCGGTGTCGCGGCCCGCCGTGGAAATTGTTTAGGGAAACGTACACGCTGGGAATGTCTATGCTTTTAATTGTCAATACCTATTATTTTACATGTAAATTAATGTACGATTATACGTTTATTTATTATTACTAAATGCATATTTGAGTATTCATGTTAGTCCGAGCCGTTACACGAATTAATGTACTAATTAAGTAATAACATGAAGAGATAAAATGTAGCATTTTGTGTGAATCGGCTTAGATTGAAATACATTACCATCGATCATATTTTAAACATTTCGAATGAAAATATGTCAGTAATTAAAAACAAATAGGTACCTACGTAGGTAGTAATAATTATATGTAATTGTTATAAGTTTAAGAATAGTATAGTAGACATTTTTATTTTAATTAAAATTAATAATTTCTTGCTTAGAATTATTTTTATCTAGAACCTTTTAATAAAAATAAATTAATTGTCTTTGTCGACGTCCCTTGCTTGGCGTAGTTGTTAGTGACCCTGACTGTTACGCCATTAGGTAGGTTCAATTCCCACCACGGGAAAAAAGTCAAGTGATACAACATAGTGTTTTTCTCGTGCCTGGGTGTTTGAATCTATACAATACGTGATTTTAAAATAAAAAGAGTAAGTGTATTTATAACTCATCTAGTTTCTATAGTACAGACATTGCTTAGTGTGGGACTGGATCATGTTTCTTCCAGAAATATTATTAGTACTTGGACTTTTAATATTTGTCTGTATAAAATCTTAATGAGTATTATATAAATAAACAGTGTTATCATAATTGCTACAAAGAGTCGGTTTCGTGCAACGGAACGCCAATGAAGCCATAATCACAATAAAGAGAACATTAATTTTAACAGCCGACTCGATAAACACGATCTACCCGACTATGATTGATATATTAATACATAGCTTTTGTAATGATATTTAATGCTTATTATTTAATAGGGAGCACCATTGAAACAATTAATATGCCAAGTTTTTTACACTAGAGCTAACAGATCTAAGAATATCAAAAATGCTATTTAAAATTTAAATATGCGATACACAAATTTTAGAATGGTATTCATCGTGACAATTGCACAGTAATGATAACATCACTGAGTGAAATCGTTTATGCTATAGTTTGTATAGACAGATAAATATCATCATCATAAAGTATATCATCGTACTTTTATATTCTTACATATTTGACATCACCATTTAAAGACGAATATGTACGTGTATAAAATAATGCAAAGATAAAAATGACTAAAAACATCTAAATATACACATGATATATTTTATCTATATAATATTAAATAGATAAATTATATTATACCCATAACATATTTACGTCTATACAGTACTACTTCTAATTTGTGCACCCACCGACTATTTGACATCACACCACCCAGCTTATTTAACTGGCCGCAAATGTCAGAGGAGGTTAAATGTTGAAATAAGAAAAAACAAAAAGAAATGGCGCGGACGGATCGGTCCAACACACCGGTGCAGTCACGTAGGGTCTTTAAGGGCCGAATGTTTTCGACAGTACGTGACCACCGGATCACTCGTGAGGCCACGGCTCAAGATGAACCCCACGATAAACTGTCATAGACACGAACCGCTAGACCTGAGCTAGTACTGCCAGCTTCCCCCTCACAGACGCAGCCAGACATTCACGTGACCCACGACCAACGATGCAAATGCCGAATGGACCGTGTCAGATGCGATACAACAACTCCATTATTCAGTTTGCAAGTTCATAAGGATGATTTCAAGTGCTGCACGGAGATATGGCAATGTTAATGATGGTATATGAATATAGGTGGACGGGAATCAACAGAGTGCGGTCGTGGGTTCGAATTCTTCGGGAGAACAACTTTACGGTATCGTCGTGTCCAGGTTAATTAGGGCAATTAAATATGCGAGCAAACAATTAGCGGAAAAATAAAACGAATGTATCAAAGGGTTGTGTAAAAGTAGACCGGATCATATCAATCACGATCTTATTGGATCTTAAACCTAATTACTTATTTAATCAATGCATTAAATAAAGTTTAACCTCAAGTTTATGAAGGCCAGATGCCAATCGCTCTGTGTAAAATCGAGTAGAAGTCGACCCCATTATAATTTGATAAAATAAATACAAATATATACCTCCGTAGCCTAGTGGTATGGGCATGTGCTTTAAAAACCGGAGGTCGTGGGATCGAATCTGCGGGAGACGCAGCAATTTTCATTGTTGTTTCCTAGTTGGATTAGGGCAATGGGCCGATCACCCAATTGTCTGAAAAGTAAGATGATCCATGTGCGTCGGATGGGCATGTAAAGAAATCGGTCACCCACCAACCCGCATTGGACCAGCGTGGTGGGATACGGTCAAACCCTAATGGATAGGGATGTATTAGGGAGGCCTATGTCCAGCAGTGGACTAACAAAGGCTGATGATGTATGCGATGTATGTGTTGTAAAATAAATACAATTATACCTCTGAGCCTAGGTAGGTATGGGCATGTGCTTTAAAAACCTGAGGTCGTGGGATCGAATCCTGCGGGGTCTCAACAAATTTTCAATGTTGTTTCCTAGTTGGTTAGGACAATTTGGGCTGATCACCCAATTGTTTGAAAATAAGGTGATCCATGCGTCGGATGGACATGTAAAATTCGGTCCACCCACCAACCCGTATTGGACTAGCGTGGTGGGATACGGCCTTAACGCCCTAATGTATAGGGGTGTATTTGGTTGTCCAGAAGTGGACTATCACAGGATGATGATGATTATTAAATACAAACAAGAAGTAGATAAAGTTAAATTAGAAAATCTATTACATATCTTCGGAGTTCCTTTAGATTTAACCATATTTATTCTGACAACCCATTATTATCTTACTGTTAGCACAAAAATATCTAAAATAAAAAAAGAACACAAAAGAAAACACCTCGAAAGCACAATTTCGTTGCACAAGATAACAAGTAACGTAGTACCCTAAAAACGCAATAGGCACAAACAGAAAAAGCCTCTGCCGCCTTAGAGAATGTCACATTGCAGCGATGCCTCTTTTGCCCTCGCGCACATTCGATTCGGGACCCATTATGACCAAACGTGGCGGACTTTCGGGCCGGCTTTAATACCATTTCGGGCGAGCGGGTGGTACCTGTGACGGCGATGACTTGCGTTCCGGTGTCGTTGACTCCACTACCACAGTGTTGCAAGGTGCGCCACACGACGTGTCACAGTTAAAACAAAAATTTGAATCAAACCTTTTAGATTACTTAGCCAATTCGATAAAGCTCTCAAACTTGGCCGCTTTAAATAGGTCCTAACGTTTAAAAGTGCATCTTAAGACCTTGAAATTTAGGCCCTTGCTCAGTCAAGATTATTCCAACACGAGGCGACAAAGCTCGTTGCTTACACATCGGTTTTAATCAACCCTCTAAAGATTTGCCTAAAATTTTGACGAGAAGTTCTAATGTGTCAATTCATTTAACGTTTCCGTCCATAAAATTAACACCAAACAAACAGTAGTTATTTAGTGATTATTCTGATATGATATGCCAATAAACAACTGGAATCTTATGTCAAAATCTAGCGGTGCAATTAGTTGAAAAGTTTGGAAAATTTGAAATACGAATAGTTTGTCGACACAGACAATAATTATGGCATATTTATCTGATGATAGTGTCTTACGGATCTGCACTATTAAATTTTGATCGAAGAATATAAATTACACTTCACGAATGAAGAGTCAATATCTAATCTAATTCAGTAAAAGATATAACCGAGTTGATAAATACGTAAACTTTGAACAGAAACTGCGTTGTGCTTAAATGCATGCAATTCAATTTGCAATTGCAATTGCAGTGCATATTGTGGAACGCGTTGAACTAATTGTTCAACGCGATACACAAATGCTACGTATATAGCAAAGACAGAAGACAGTCGACAATAGAACTTGTTTCACATAACATGTATGATTAATTAAAACGATGATTTAAAAACAAACGGTTAAGCAAGACAGACGCAACCGGCGATCAAAATGTTTAGACACGTGTCGGAAGATCATTCCAATGTGATTACGAGTATCATGTAATCAGATAATTAATGGTATTTCTTTTAATCAAACAAGCATATTTTGTTTGATTGAAATACTTCTCTATAAAGTTTTTTTTCTGCTTGATTTACATAATATTTAAAGCCTACTCAAAGTAAAACTAGTACAGCCTACAATAATATTACAAAAAAGGCCAAAGAACTATTTGTACAAAGTAAATTATTGGTAAGTAACTTTACCAAAACTAAAACTAAAGCTTAACTTCTATATTATTTTACTACCCCTACTCAAGGAGAAGGATAGGATATATGATAGGACTTTGATATTCTTAAGTGACAAAGGCTAGATTTATTAATTCAATAGTGCGTAAAGGTTTATTAAAGCTGGTAATCTGGTAGTCTGGTAAGTGGCTGTGCATAAAAGGTAGTAAAATAATAATTACGGTGACTTTACTCCGGAAACAAATTTAAAAACAAAAGATTTACCATATTTCCGCCTGCATAATATATCTGAGCGTAGGACGAAAGGATTAAATCCCGCTTAACAATCATAATGTAATAATAAAAAAACGGCTATGTTAGATGACCTTATTAATTTAAAGATATAGAAAAGAAGATGCAAAAGAAAAAAATGCAAAGAACGTTAAACACAAGTTACTAATGACGTTAGGACTGCAATCAATTTAGCTTTCAAGTTTATATTGCGTCGGTAAACAGAGTTGTTTATTAAAAACAAACAGTTGACAAGTTGTGAAGAAAATTGCCAAACAAAATACACCCACGTCGCTTAGGCGCGCTGGCAAAGAAAGCACGAAAACGCAATCAATCACAATCGATGGAGACCTGACGCCATCCGAGACACCTCGGCCGATTGTTATTGCACGGTAAATAACGCGCGTGTCCCCTTCATTATGTTTTAATATGTTTTATGGTTCCATTCATTGTTGTATGGCAAATGGCGTACTGGTCGCTCTATGCTCTGCCCGCGGCCCGTTGGCCACGATTATGTGCTCCGCGCAGCGGCATCATATTTCATTAGCCGGCTACATTCGCATCGCATTATTTATGGCCGCTTAGTTTTGTCCAGAACGCTTCTCGGTCGCGGCACGATTTTAATGGACCGGCGGCGGAGGCATAATAAGGACATCTGAATAGCATTTGTCTGCGACAAACCTCTGCGTGCGTCCTCACAACCCACAGGCAACGTCGAAACGATTATCTTGTAATCGACTTAATTAACGTATTCACAAAATCGGGCACATGATAAGAAAAGTAAGACGCATAAATACAAGAAGAGAGTACAAAAACCCGAGACGGTAACGGATATGAGCGATAAATAAAATGTTTAAGCCTAGGCCACAGATAAGTTGATTTTTTTACGAGCAACCAAAGGGAATTTCAATAAAATGCCTGCCCGTCCCGCGTACACCGCGCGCTGGTATAGAAACGGAACATATTTTAAGATAACATTCAGATTAAATCCAGAGATACGGATTCAGGTTTTTATTTGCTTCAAGCGCAAATAAAACCTGCGCAGGGATAGGACTTGGAATAACGTACGAGTAATGTCTGTTTCGCGTCCTCCTTTTGCACATTGTTCGCTATTTTCGCTTTGGCGTTTTTTAAATTGAGATTCATTCCTTTCGAACGTGCGTCGGACCCGTGTCTCTCGCTGATGCGGCTCGTGGTCGTTTTGCTGGCGGCTCTGACGCGGGCCCATTTTCCCGGAAGGGCCGCTTTAATTGCTGGGCGTTGATGGACGCATCCTTGGAACTTAATCCAAGGCCCCACCAACAGGCTCGACGTTCACGGCGGACGTGAGTGGTTAGGTTACACGAGATCACTTTGCCTATCATGCAGACAGTAGAGGGTGAAGTAAAGTGAATATCCACAGTAAGATAAATCGTATTTGCGTAATTGTGTATTTGTAAACAAACAGTTGAAGAAGAACCCAAAGCAATCGGAACAGTCTTGAAATATATATGCAATTTGATTAAAACAATTATATCAAGCCAAGTTTAGTTGCGTGCTTTTAATTCCCCATAACTTTGCAAGATTGATGACATAATACACAAAGTGCATTTTCCTGTCATGCCATGAAAGCTGAAGTACCGTTCGCCGAGTCGTCGTGAGTCAATCCCAAGGGAATCCGGAAATCCATAGAATTGAATAGGGCCAACGATAATTGTGCAATTGAGCTTTAGCCACGCCATTGCCTCGTCCGACTCGATGGGCCGCAATGTCATTTTCCCAGCCCCCTGTTAACTACACGCAGTTTTTCCCAGACAATGGACTTGATAGGGTCGATCGCCTTTGCAACGGTTCACTGTTACTACGGCGCGGGTTCAGAAATCTTTGAACTGCATTCAAATCGTTCTATCTGTTCATTTTTGTACGACACTTTAAAGCTCTTACAAATTTAAGAATAAATTTGAGCCGCATAAATTATTTAAGGCATTCTTAAACTGACAGTTGCCTTATGTTTCTACCTCTGCAAGCCTACTATTACACTTGAAATACTACTAAGAGAACAAACTGCATTGAGATGTAACTAGCGTCCCAAGAGTAAACTGGCGACTTTGATACCAGAGTGTACAACAGCTTAAAAATAACTTAAATTACGCAATTTAAAGAGGCTTTTAGGGTATATTAAAATAAAAAAGATATAATTTAAAACACTAATGTTAAACGATTAAAAGTGTGCCCCCGACCTTACGTCGTTTCTCACAAAATAAGGTAAGCACACACCCTATCGAATGGATTTATATCTGCCAATGTTCAAATCATGAAAAGAAACTTTTACGAATGTTCGATTTTATCGCCTTATAAGTCGTTAAGTCGAATTTGCGATACTAAAATAAATTCATCGGATTCGATTCTGAGAAATTTATCACTCAATAAAACTCCATCAAAATATTCTTATGAAACTTCTCGAGATAATTGTGATATATGTCTTCGCCTTGCGTTTATTAAACACGCGCTTAATTGCATGTAAACTAACTTGTTATACAGTTACAAATATATTCAAAACATCTTCGATTTTTTTCAGTTAACTTTTATTAATAAAATAACGAATAGAAATAAATTAAACAAGATTTATTAATTTATAATCAAATATTAATAATTAGAAAGTACAACTTTGTCCAATCAAATAATCCAGCACTTTTATTAAACGCTGGTATATTTAGAAAAAGATAAAATAGCGCTGTTCTATTTAAAATTCAAACGGAGGTTCTACTCAAGGGCTATATGACATAAATAATGACTGAATGTAACTAAATAGGCCCAAACAATAATAATTCCACAAATCTAACGAAGGTGAACGTTGTTTAGAGAACAAGTCTACAACCTCCGTGTAGTTTGTTACTCACATGTAATAACAACATGTCGCTATTTACACTGGATTGAGTTGAAGGCATTAACACGAACCGCTAATAAAGGAACAAACGATAGGGTCTATGCTATTGAGAGGTAAATTATTCACAATTACGGTCTTTTTAAATTGGCAACTTACACTTGATGAGAAAACTGCACTCGATTGTGAATACACGGTCAAGTAAGATCTTGTACCTAGAAAATCTTATTCTGTTCAGAATTAAAATGAAATACTGAAGCAATAAAATATTTATCTAAAATATATGCAATAGTAAGCGGCCTGTGCTCTAGAAACCGGAGGTTAGAATCCTGCGAGGACTCAACAAATTTTTATTGTTGTTACCTAGTTGGATAGGGCACCCAATTGTCTGAAAAATAAGATAATCAATGTGTCGGATGGTCATGTGAAAAGTCGGTCCACCCACCGACCAGCATTGGACTAGCGTGGTGGGATACGGTCCAAAAACCCCGCTAACTTATCATTAAGGGAGGCCTATGCCCAGCAGTGTATTCACACAGGCTGATGATGATGATGGGATGCGGCACATTAAATTAAACTATTAAAATATGATAAACTCTACATGACCTGATGCCATACGACTTAATATACATTTTATAATATACTGCGTATTCCTTATGCTATTTGCACGCATCACCAGCCTTTGATAGTTCACTGCTGGACATAGGCCTCCCCTAATACACCCCTTTTCATTGGGGGGTTTGGACCGTATCCCACCACGCTGGACCAACGCGGGTTGGTGGGTGGACCGACTTTTTACATGCCCATCGGACGCATGGATCATCTTACTTTTCAAACAACGGGTGGTCGGCCCAAATTGCCCTAACCGACTAGGAAACAGCAATGAAAATTTGTTGTGTCCCCGCAGGATTCGAACCCACGACCTACGGTTTCTAAAGCACACGCCCATACCACTAGGCTACGGAGGCAGTTTTCATGCTATTTACTTTATGTGAATTATAAAGAAAAGAGCGGAGGAATTCTAGGCGCTCTCAGATCGCGCGATTAGAAATTGTAGCGCGAGCGAAGCTGGCTCTTAAATCGCTCGCAAACAGACGCGTCGGCACAAATCGTGTTCCCGCCAATATTTACAGTGTCAACATGGATAACAAAGAACCACATCGATTGATGCTAAACACGACTCGCAAACAAAACACTTACGAACACACATAAAAGAAAATATACTTTTTTTACTCTTGACTCTCTGCGGTGTCTGCATTTTAAACTTAATGGCTACGAAGTAAGATTTTAAATAGAATTATCGCGATACAATTCGCATTCGTGAGAGAATATTCGATCGGATTTATGATATTTAAAATCAAGCCCGTAACCTTGAACCTGGAAGGAGGTAAATCACACGTCACGATGACTTTTTCAACGGTGGTAAAATTAATTCTATCGCTTCTCGCGTGGCGCGCTCTTTTTGTTCTTGCCCATGGATAATCGAGTTATGATTTATCTGTGGGACTTTTTATTGTGTAGTTTTTTGGTTGGTATTGATTGCGTCTGATTGTTTTGTATCTGAGATATACTTTTCAATCTGTAATACATTGCATTACATCTTAATGATACAATAAATTGCTTGCCTTTATATGTACACAAGTGTAAATGCAGAATGATCCAATGATACGCGATTACGCATATTGTAAAAGATAATTTGTAAACCTTAATAAACTGTTTAAATAACTAAAAAACAGCATAAGAGCGCTTGCAGCTGACCCAGGAGCTCGTTACACCGAGAGTTACGAAGCACACGCTATAAGCGTATGAAAAACCGACATAGCGCGATCGCAACACGTCGTTACTTTAATAAGATTTTTAATGTGTTTAATCAGGTTATAAATAGGCGATTACATTGTCGTGGACGGCGGAGCGCGAGGTGTTGTGAGCCATGCTCGCGCTAAACGCGTGCTTGATAATGGGGGTTCTCTGTCGGGCTACGGTGCGAAATTATAGGTGGTGCGTGGCGTTCCAGAGGCCACACCAACCGCCTGACACCTCTCACATGTGCACCACAGACGCCAATTATAACGGACCCCAACTAGACTCAATCCAGTATCCAATCACCCGCCCTATAATTGCTTAAGCACATAACCACTAACGTCTTGTAAGCGGGACGATTCGCACAGAGATCGACAATGCGCCCTACATTTATGACATTATTAAGTAAACAAGCCAATCGCGTATTCCATTAGCTTTTGATGTGTCTTCAACGCTTGATAACTGATTATGCCTATTAGACCTACAACGTACGTTCGCTGTTGTGAGCGGATGTCATCTAGACGTATAAACGTTCTTTTAAATACACGTGTAGAGTAAAATAGTAATGGTTGTAAATCGTTGTGCTAAGGTGATAAGTAGACATGGACGTATAAGAAGCAAAAAATCGAGGTGCACATAAACATGTGCAGCCATGCGAAGGTTTTACGTCTGCATAACTCGTAAATTTTATCCCCGCGAGTGACACGAGAGAAAAGCTTATCTCGTCTCTTGGAGCGATCTTCCAACTTTAACGTCATTCGTACAATACTATTTATAACCCGAACAAGTTCTGAATTATCCTAAAGCATTATATCTGGCCTTCAATGTGCCATATTAACATGAAACATGGCAGATATGCTACAAAAGTTTTTGCTCGACGCATGAAATGTGTGTTTTTGTCAGACATAAATATAGACTGAAACTAAATTATATATACAGAGCACAAACTATAACTTGAAAAAAAAGGGTATTATATTCTATTTTTAGTATTAAAAAGTAAAATATAATTAAATTGAATTATACATGCACTATAGTCTAAGAATATTTATAACATGAATAATAAAAATAATAAATAAAAACACTTATTTCATACTTTAGGCCAGTAGGGTTTCTGTAGACTAAAAATCCTTCAGAATATTAGATATACCAAATAAGGCAAGGAATCTATGTAAACAAAGTAATCTAATATTACCACATTGATAAATTCAGCGTTATTTGGAGGAAGATCGCTATGTTATAAACAGTTTCGCGACAGTCTTACCAATAAGAATCATCATACGCGAGATGAAGCCGTTGACGGCGACCGACGTTGCTCCCATCATTTTTTTTCTAATATTCCACATTTAACATCTTAATCGGCCCTGTACACATAAATTACATATTAAAAGCTATGCAATGCGTTTCGCGTATCTAAATTGTTACAAACAATGTAACAACACGCAAAACTCGCAGCATTACAATGTCAACATCTGAACATTACATCTGGTCGCGTGTTTGCTAACAGAGATGTATACCTACACAAATCTGAGCTTACGCAGATCTTATAAAAGATATTGCAAGTTCACGGCAAACAGCCGAGCCGTTAGCAGTCTTGGATTCATTACGAGATTTACCGCTACATTTGGGTACTGTCATATGGTGCACACCGTGGATCGTAACAGAAAAGCACGGGCCATGCAAATACAACTAACGCTAATGGCGTCCCCGCTCACGATTTTGTACGGCGAAAAGCGTGGCGAAATGTTTTCTTTAAATCCAAATGCATTATACTTTGAAATGAGATGGCAATGAGATGCCTGCACAATGGTCACTTTAAACAACACGTATTCTCTGGAATGGACGATGATATACAACTTGTGTTCATATAGGAATATTATGATAATACTTTCGAAGGAATTGTGACGGAGTAAAACGTGCGGGCCACAGAGCATGCCACCTCGTAATGATTAAAATCCTACTTGAATTATCTGCTCTGAATAACAGTTACGCGTCAAAAGCAAGAATAATTATGGAGTGTTAAAGGAATCGGGAGAGTAATGACGATATGTGTCGAGGTATTCATTAATTATTCAGCAAATGGATATACTGTGATAAATGTATTCGAATTAAGATTAAGCTAATTTTAACGTAATGATGTTGTACAGAATGCTGGTATTTAAATGTTATACATTTTCCAAATTTTGAAAAGTAACAGAAACTTACTCATAATTTAATATTTGTGTATTGCCAATAGCCAAAAAAATGAGCACTGCCATATATTGAATTATGCTTGATAAAAAAAAAAGTGTTATATTTGTTATCATATGGGTCAGGCAATAGGAGCCTATTAAACAATTGCCCAAAAAATAAGTTGATCCATGCGTCGGATGGATATTAAAAAAGCCAGATTTAGTAGAACCTTCTTTGGCAGTCATTATTGGATGCCGGTACCTTTAAGTCAACTAACCCATGCTTCGAATGCTGGGTTAAGGGTTTGGGTTTGGGTTCACTTAAAAAAACTTGTCACTTTAGTGAAAATGAAGACTTTGGAAAATGGCTAGCAGAATAGTGTTCCACAATTTTAGTACACAAACTATTCTGCGCTAATTTATTTATTAAATAATTATTTTCTTTTTCATAATTATTTAATCCAAGAAGTTCTAAATGAGATATATATATATATATATATATATAAATGTAAATAAATTATAGTTAATGGACAAATTATATCATTAGCAAAACAACGCTGAAAAATACTACAAAAATACGTTTTATTTCCATCAATGAATAAAAATTAAATTCTGCTTGATAACGCTTTTCTCTCTATTAAAAATAACTTATGTTTATACATTTAGTTTTTTAAGCTATAAATTGCAAAACAATTTATCAAATCTTATTTGATTAACCGCAATCTTTTTGCGAACAATATCGTATTTAACAAACGATACATATACATATATATAGTATGAGTACATATATATTACATATATATAGTATGTACAATTTTAAAAGGCCATCTGTACACAGTACAGTTTCTGAATGAAGGAATGCACTTGAGTCTCATCGGGCAAGTTCAAATTCCGGTACAAAACTCAAATAGCATCGTAACTGTCGCGGCAACATTTGTGATGAGCACGTTTCAAGTTTTTTTTCACCAAGGCTTCCGAACGTCGAATGTTGCCCTTGCACGATGCACGGACGGAGCGAGCTTACGTAAAACAATTAGCACCGCCCAAATACAATGTTTAGCGTGAAAAGGATTACCGTGTATGGTTTCAAATGCCGACAATAATATTCTGTTCGGTAAACAACGAGTAGAAGGCTTTCAGATTGTTCATAAAAAAAGAAAAAAGAAATAGGTAACACTCATGGCGAACACGATTCTATGTGTCTTCATAAAATAAACTATTAGCGGAGGCCTATGTTCAGCAGTGGACTAACACAGGCTGATGATGATGATGCTGAAATAAAATAATCAATCCCAATAATAAAATTGAGAAAAAAATGATCTTCGCTCTCTGAACTACTGAGCCGTTAGTGGTCTTGGATTGGTTGGTAGTGTAGAGAATTAAGTAATTAAGTTCACCTTTTGTATTAATGTTGCGAATAAGTTTAAAAAATATGTAAAAATTTTAAAGCTTCACATCGAGTTTACTTTTCGATTTAAAGACTATGGATTAAGTTTGAACACTATATTGACCCATGATGTCTATGACTTATAGAAACATTCTCTCTCATACTTAGAGTTTTAAAATTTCACACCATAAAAATTAAGAAATATCCTAATTTTGATAGTGTTAGAGTTTTTACTTACGATTTTTTTTTCACTAAAATTATTTTGATATTAAAAACAATGAATGAAATATCAAATATAAATTATGGTTTTTAGAAATGAAGTCATTAGGTATAAATCACTATAGCATGCCGTATTTAATAAAGATTTCGTAACGATGCCCGTTGGAAAACTGTTCTCTGGAAAGAACGAAACGTCGGAACGATAATAATTACAATAAACGCGATAATTTCGTAAAAAGTGGATAAAATATGTTACCGTTTAACCTGTTTCGATTAGCAACTAGCTCGTTTCAATGTACAAGCAACAGGAATGGCTTCCATTGAACAATACCATTTACTATAAATGAATTCATCGAAGCTTTTGCTATTAGATTTAATTTGAAAAAGACGGAGCAGTTCATGACAAAAAGCGTGAAAAGGACCACAGGCAATTACCGCAAAAAGTGGTAACGTTACGTTAATCAATTAAACGTTAATTCACATAAAATTAATTGCTTACCCCTGGTCGTAATAAACAGCATACCGACTTCTTAATTATCTGACTTTTTGTCCTATAAGAAACTTATTTTATACGTTCAAAACTGTACGTTGACATATAAAAACATTAAAATAGGAAACTGATCTTTGTAAAATGTTATTTAATTACCTTAATCTTTTTTCTTATTCTTTAATAAATACAATAAATTCTAAGATCCATGAAGATACATTCATACATACCGCGTAGTGTGGTAATCACAGCTTCAAAATTACAGCTAAATTGAAAAAAAACGAATAAAAAAACAAAACAAAACGCCAGTTACGTAACCATCCCGGTGCGAGGTTTAATTGGAACTTTCAAGAGGAGATGCCAATGCATCGTGATTGCGCTCCGTGAATTTGAACAAAAAGCCCCAGTGTCAGATACGCGCTGCAATTGGCCGGTGGGGGGACAAAAATATCGCCGACGGTACTGTGACACAATTGGCCACGTTACTGGCAAAAATTACATCTGTCAACCTTATACAGTACACTTGCAGTCCACGAATAAAGCCGAATTAACGAGCTAAAATTAAAAATGAATTCACATCAAAATTATTCACGATATTGCTATTACAATGGTCAGAGATGCGTTGAACATGTTATCCCGTTATACGGCAACGAGATTTTACGCTTTAGAATGTTTTGCTTCAAAGGGGAAACGTATTAACGTAATGTTTTTTAAACTACCCAAAATGAGTACATTTACTGCAGACGTGATGTAAAATCTAGGATATAAAAAAAACCATAACCATAAATTATTTTGATTACTGAGATGTTATTGTAACATTTTATTGTACTAGAGGACGAAACTAATCCGCAGTTTTAGAGTCAAAGTACTACAGTAGCAGAATATAATGTAACAGCGTAATATATATTTAAATTACACATAAATGCTACCGTCGAAACCAAATTTACATGGTTCAATTAAACTATTTGACGGGTTTAATTGCGTTATATTTCATTTTCAATATTCTCCAAGTTTTAAAGTCTTTTCACTCTTCCTATTAT
This sequence comes from Lamproptera curius, assembly GCA_029286875.1. NCBI lineage: Eukaryota > Metazoa > Arthropoda > Insecta > Lepidoptera > Papilionidae > Lamproptera > Lamproptera curius. Next base: position 615,909 of record JAGSMT010000063.1, on the reverse strand, counting down.
AACAAATAAACCGGTACAGACCAAAAAAGAAATAATTGCGTTACAAAACCGGTTAAGTATTTCAATTAAGTCATGTGTAGAAGTCATAAACGCAATTAACTATTACGTAAAACTTACAGATACAAAAAAAATACAGTCACACGAAACATGACGTTTAAAAGATTGATGCACTGTGAAATTTGTAAAAAGGTGTGTTTAATAAAAAACAAAACACGAACGTTGACGCGGGGAACATACGTGATGACATCATAGTTACATCATCAGATTGGTTCCGGTGTGAGGGGTGTTGGAAACATCATTATGGAACAACGATTTAGAACTGCTGATCGCAGTTTCAATTAAGAATTCATAAATGCGTGTGAATTGTAAACACTATAATCTATTAAACAAGTTTTTTGTAGTATAGACGTGTTTTAGATTTATAAATTCTGTTTACAAATAAAAGAAAAAGATTGAGGCAACGGTTCTACGCAATTGTTAACTGTCATTGGTGTAATTGAGTACATCAAAATAGCATACATTCAATAAGATTTGTTATGAAAGGGGTCTGGCATTTAAAAATTAATGCTGTCTTGTTATATAAAGCTTTTATATAACATCTTATATGACCCAATACAGGTTATTTCATTTGTGGCTAATTGTTAAACGAAACTTTAACTGTTCTAAGATAGTTGCCGTTCCCTCATCATAACGCCTTAAAACAGCTTAAGCTCAAATCAACCACTGGAAAAATGATAACAAATACCTACGACCGCGCAAAAACTACCATATCAATTTACGTCTTCCTTATACACTCTATATAGTACCATACTCTTGAAAAATATTATCAGAAATCTTATTCGAGGTACGCGATCATTCTTCACTTGTCTTTAAAAGCAACAAAAGGCAGACATAAAGCGGGAAACGGCGGGGTTCGTAGTAAAGCGTAATATACTCATAACCGTTCCGCAGTTCGAGATAAGCCTCGCATCGGATAACAAACGGAAGCTTTTGATTCACGATAGTGGCTGCAATGTTGCACGCTCACTTTACTAGCAATGCCCTGAAAGTGTCTAGAGCTCGGATGAATCACGAACGGGGCGGATAAACATTTTTTACGATGTCCGGCCCGACGAATGTATTTATATGACGACCGGTCCATGCAGTTCCGTTACACGCGAGATTTGCCTCACGGATAGCCGCTCAAAGGACGAAGAGCTTCATTTCGCGGCTGTACTATTTAAATTCCAACGCGGTTGTATGGTAATGTGCAATCGATGCGGCTATAATGGCGCAATGGAGCGCCGAATGTTATTCGTCCACTAAAGGCCTGCCCTACATAATAATTTACTTTTAGCGACTCCCATTATCGAAGTAAGCCTATTATGCCCGCAGTTTAAGGCGGCGCCAACACAATAGCCGCCGAAGATTTTCTCGTAATCGAACTCGGCGTGCAAAGCGACCTAAACAAATAAAGATAGCATGGTTTAAGATAACCGTTAAACTCTCCGAAATAGATAAAGGAAATAAAAAACACCGTCCACAACGATTGGAAGATTGCGTTACTTTTAATCTACGTTTTTTTACGAACAAAGTTGTTTCGCTCAACTTATCCTGCTCATGCTCGAAGCTGTCTAGCGTCTGAGCGTTCCACCAGAGTAATGCTCCGCGCCAGTAACTTTGACAAGAATCGGTGCGCTCGAGATAACAGTATTGATTGTTTTGTTTGGGCGGCATGTGCGGTCCACCATTATTGCCATCATTCAAACATCAGAGTCATGGAGCCGTTCAATTAACTCTCTATGGAGCGATGTAATATCATCCGATCGAAAACGGGAGAAAAAAAACCACTCCGCATCTCTCGAATCTCGTCTCTTTTGTTCCTTTTGCCGCTATTAAAGTAATATCTCAACTTTTTTTGCTTCGTTGCCGAATAAAAATAAGAGACGGTAAACTCGCATTTCGCGTACTCACCGCGGACGCATAACACGAACGCCACTCGTCTGATGTGAAACAATGCGTAATGCAATATACAGTCTAGATGTACTATTGCGATTGCGAACGTATAGAAATCCAAAAGCGCATCTTGGACGGACTGAGGCAATTGATCTTTGTTCGGTTAAGACTAAGTGCACTGTCATGTATTGCGAATACAATGAGGCACTAAATATGTGATGTATTTTTAGATATAGGCCCCGCAGCGGTTCGTGTGTGAGGCGAATAGTATAATTCAGGGTATAGTTATAGGGTGAGTGTGTCAAGGCGAGGTAGGGCCCAGTACAAACACGGCCCCCACCAATTAACGTACCGATCCGAGCCCAACTCTAAAAGTGGTGAGGCAGCGGCGGCTTTCAAGCATTCAATGTATTCTAATTGCTCTTATTTAAGCACTGATCTAACTAGTCGAATACTCCGCCTGTCGCATTGTATTCGAGCCCGTTTCTTTTTCGGTCCACGCACTCCGACCGTAACTCGTGTTGAAAGGATGTACTTATAAAAGACCATATTATTTTTAGACCTGCATAAACTAACTTTATTGCGTTGCATAGTGGATGCCACCAAAATAACTCATTACGGTAAGCGGCGTTAAAAAGGCGAAGAAATACCGCATACCTTTACACGGCGGACTATTAGCGATGGGACCTTACACAATCTCGGGTGTATTTAATTAGAAAAAGACATGTTCGAGCTCCCTTTAAGTGCTTACAGTGCAAAAAGGTTACATTGAACTTTATTTATGACCTACGAGCACGAGACTGCGTAGGCAAAAGAAAATAACTATTAAAGGATCCGAGTCCTAGCTGCATGTGTATAACAAAAAAAAGTTATTTTAGATTGAGTATTGGGTTTATTTTCAACGTCAATTTCATAAAATTCCAAAGCATAATGTTGCGTTTATTTATGAATGCATTCCGAAAAATCAGTACATATAATGACACATGGCGGCAGTAAATGGCGCGAAGAATGATAATCTGTGCCGCCATTGACAAGTGCAATCTTTTGTCTGTGGATTATTTGGTGCAATCACGCAGTCGAGTGCTTACGAGGGCTGACTTTTTATGTCCATACCTTACAAATAACGAAATGAATACTAAGAAATTTGTTATTATACTATTTAGACTTGTGGCGGCTGGCAACTAACGTTGACATTGAAATATTTGAATCTTATAACGTTGGCACAAGTTTCAAATTGCTCGCACAGGCGACCACGCGTGGTAAGTGGGATGTTGGGGAAAAAGAAAATTGTATATTTATGCAACGTACATGGTAGATTAAGAAGATATTAAGCTTCGTTATTCCGAGAATTACGACCATTGAAACGAGAGTTATAAGGATGATATGTCAGTCACTGATACAGATGGATACTGCATGATTTGCTATTTATATTTGTGTGTCTGTATTGGTCTACTATATTAAAGATTGAATTTATTCATTTGTAAGGTATAATAGACGATTCTCGGTAATTGTAAGTTAGATTAAACCCTTTCTTCGAACAAAGTTCTCAGGCAGTGAACCGACTGTGTAAGTAACACTGCGGCGCCTACTTTTGACGCAAAGCAATAGAATGATAGAGCTACTGTGTTCCCGTGTAATAATCTGTAATAATTTTTATCGGAATTCGATGACACCGAACTGTCAATGAATTATCGTATTAAATGAGTGACAATTTCATATCCATTAATATTTTTAAATACTACTAACAAAAAATATATTAATGCTAATATTTTTTTGTTTAGTGTCAAATGTCAAATTTAATTATTGTTTAATACAGGTACTGAAGTTATTTGAGAGGGCATGATAATCACGATCTTTTCCGCAAAGTTGCGAAGGAAAATCTTTTCTCGGTATTTCTATACGACACTATACTTTTGACAGATTGAGCAGACAATGAAGATTCTTGTCATTTATAATAATCGTTTAATAAAATAAAAATATTATTAACAACTATTGAGAAGCAACCCGCATTGATCATAGACCAGCGTGGTGTGATACGGTCCAAAAACACCATAATGGAGAAGGCGTGCATTAGGGGAGGCCATTATACCAACACATGATGCTGATGATGATGATTGAGAAGCAAGAAGATATTACTTTATGAGACAAACGACGTAGTGCGATATAGTATATTTTTAAGTAAGGGAGGAAAATAACTTTATCTATATTTTAAAATGTTAGTTCGCCTTAAGGTTTTATATATCTGAAAAAAAGGAAGAAAAAAGTTCTAAAGAGGTTTCCAAAGCTGCATAAACAGTTTACAGATTCTCGCTTCCATGATTTTTTTCCAAAGGGATCAATGATCTGTCTATAAAATGGCGGAAGTGTGAGTATATATAATAACGGCGCGTACTTAGATTGATTAAATAATAACTTCAATTTTAAATATCCAATTAGCAGCAATATCCTCTATACCTTGACGATAGTAAAAGAACGTGACATACATTTTACAAACATACGAAAATTAGTATGGTCTATAGAAGATCTTAGTTAAAGAATTTAAACTTAATTATTTTTTTGTTATTGTCATCCCTAAAAATTATCTTTAAATGCTCGATTTTGTATATTTAATGACATTCACGAACAAAAAAAGACTCTTTTTCATTTTTATTACTCTTTTTACGTGTACAAATTTGATTTTAAGATTACTACGAAAATAGACCTTGTCAGAAAATTAGGATGCGTATTTTGCTTTAAATGATAACTCTAGAATATAATTATGTTAGTGAATCATAAATATTACAACATGGTATGGCTTTTGATGGAACAAATAATTGCAAAAAAATAATACCTCAGGGTATTTAAGACTTATGAATGCTCACACACTAAATGGCAGGTCGCAGTCCATGGGCGATATTATGCTACACCATAAAATAAAATGGTATTTCCACACATCATATATTGTCGGAATAAATTAGTACTCGCGCAATAATTGCATTGGGGGTGCTCTCTGAATGGTTGCACAACAAAGGCACTGGCCGAGCACTGGGCCCGAGAAAAAATCAAGACGGACGCCCAGGCGAAGATACTGCCCGCAACAAGAGCAAATTGAGCGCAAAGCATTGTGCTCTACGAATCGAGATAACTCCCGAGCGCGGGCGCCGGACGTCCGCGGACGGGGCGGAATACCTGCGCGCGCGGCGCTGTTACTAGAATGCGATCCATTACCTGCCGCGTTCAATTGTGTTCTACTCAAATAGAATGCGACAGGTAATGTACAGCGTGTGCTGGAGTGGTGCCGCGGGACCGGGACCGAAGTAGAGTGGGCCGCGGGCGCGGGACGCGTCACAGTTATAAGCAGGGTCCCGGTGAGCGCGCGCTCAGTGTGCCCGAGTGTCCTATGTTGCGTTAGCGCACTCCGAGTGTTCTACAGTAGCAAACGACACGCGACCCAACATGCAGCTCATCGTGGCCTCAAGTCTCCTGCTCCTGGCGGCCAGCATCGCCCCGGTCTCAAGTAAGTACGGCGGATTCGAAGCTGTTGTTTTCGGTGCAGAAACAGCCAGAATATCGTCTAACTGTTTCTGGTTGAATTTGAATCGGAATAGCAATACCTTGCAGATTATTTGACAGATTGCTTTAAATTATCGTTATAGTTGTTTATATATCAGTTCAAGTTTGAAGATATTTATATCTCTGTATATGTTTAACTCTATCCGGGAGTACATTATAGGAGTATGGTATTAAAACCGAACATTTCACCTAAAAAATTCATGCGTTAATATAAAAGTAGCGGGATGAGTTATTTCTTATAAATCGCTAATAAAACTACATATGATTTAAATTATCGTAATAAGTGCAACAGAGATTAAGTAATACGAATGCATTGAGATGAGGCTGCGGGGTCGTTATGCAAGAGTGTATCACCCACGCTCCGGGGCTGGTAATCAAGTCGGCTGTTGTGACCTACCGGTCCTCGACCTTCATTGTTCAGCTTCCATTACAGTACAATGCCTTCTTCGTGGCACAAACCTGCGAGTTACCATTATATTTTTAATTACACTCCTCGGGTTGACGACCCGAACCACGCTGAGATTTAGCTATTTCTCTATTTAGAAATAAGATTTTTACGAACAATAATGAATAGAACCGACTTAAAGACCTCATTTTAATTAATAAAAGATACAGTAACATATTTTTGACCTATTCGTAGAAAGAAGCATGTTTAACAGAAATTCTAAAATGTTAAATTGTGTGTTATTTTTGCAAACAGACATAAATAAGTATTTAATGAAATATAATGTTTATATGAAAAATAATGTTCTTTAAGTAACAAATTAAACACACACTTTACCATAAACAAAACCTTCAGCATAGTGATTAGGTGACCATACACTTTGCTCAAACAAGAATTTATAATGTTCTTTTATCATTTATTCCTGTTAAAAGTTGAACCTATACCTTACGTAGGCTATTAGGCAGAATAAAGCAACGAAGCCTATTCTTAAATTCTTACCTTTTCGCTATCTTACTTATCCTTAATATATGATAATTATAAAAATGTAAAACACTTTCTTGGTTAGAAAACAGTTTACATAAAGACTAAGACCAGTTTCTAAATTGTATAAAACTATAATAAGTTTTACACAAAATAAACCAAAAGACTATATTTAAAGTAAATCACAGCCTAAATAAAGTAATACTTGAAGAAAGCTCATTTTAAAAGCATGTACCCAATATAATCGCCTTTCGGAATGTGATGTCGGCCCGCAATGTGTCCATCCAATACAATGGGTTCTGGACTACATTATTCGTCAATGTTGATTCAAGTGTTGACTCTGGCGACAGGTAAAGATACCCTAATAATAAACCATTAAAAAGGCTCACGTTACCAAATAACTTGCGTACTCGTATCCCGTTAGAACATAAACGACATCAAAATATAGTTAAAATATTGGAAGACAGTATGAGACAATAATAGCATAGCAAGTTACGTCATTGGCGATGTTACTTGCGAATTTATTCAAAATGATACTTGAAAGTCTTTTACTGTTTATTTGGTTTTTAACGGAAATATTTTGATTGGTTATTAAAAAAATATATTTACTACTAAATCTTTTGTTAGATATTTATACTTTATCGGCATAAGCCACTGTTTAAAACACTGTGAAGTAGAATTATGCTCTATTTAGAACTTGAACGCAAAATATTCAATTTAATGTAAACTTTACTCGTAAAAGATTTTCTATTATTATTTAAATTTTCTATTATTTTTTGAAACATCTCTATTCGTATATATATGTGCCTATATGCCAAAGAAATATTTATATCTGTCACAGTGGTACCAATATCATGTTTTAGTATAATTGTTTATTTTTATTTGTTTAGTAAAAAAAAGTTTTTATTAGCGAGCAAATTACTAATTAATGCATTTGTCAAAGACAATAAATAGAATAAATATGAAACAGATATAAAAATATCAGGTACGATATAGTTTTCCTTTGCTCTACCCCAGGATCATGACATAGAACATCGTTTGCTCATTTTCATACTGCCATTTACATAGCAATTCGAAAAAGTCCACGTTAAAGTATTAAAAGCCTTTTAAACTTTAACAAGTTTAAACAACAAACTATCGTCCTTTACATTAACATATCAATCTAATGATATAATTCAAACCAAAAGACTTCTTACGGGCAGAGATCATGGCCGACTCTCAGCTTTAAGTCAATATAGTTATTTTCCGGAAAGAGGGAAATTGTATGCACTAAAATTTATATCCTTGTTAAAGATGCAAGGTAGAATTTAACAAATCTTAGTTAAGACATAAAAACCTTAGCTTACACATGAAAATTACAGTGCTACAACTTAGGTCGACCACATATAAACGGTATTTGTGTCCATACTAAAATCCAAACAACAACCAAGTCGTAAGCACAGGTTGCTAAGCGGTCTCCAAGGCCGGTCGGACGAGTCCGGGCACAGACGACGCCTTCTTTGGCTAATGGTACCACTCGGGTGCAACGAATCCTCCAGTCCATAGAACCCTGAGCGTTTCACACCAATCAAGAGTCGTCCATTCCGTTAATGAGCCGTGTCCGCGAACGCTGTCGATTGCCGGCAAAAACCTTGCAGCGGAAGCGTGGAAGGAAGACGATCGAGGGGCCGGCGGAGGGGAGGTGATGGTGGTGGTGGAGGGGGAGGGGGCGACAGGTGCTGGGTTCAACGCCCCGAATCTAGCGGAGCAGTGCTTCCGCGGCCTTTTTTGTCGCGACCCGAGCGCCGCTCGCAATGGCAACTATAATCCTGGGCAATTAGCGGTGTCACCGTAGAAGCGAGCGCCGTGTACGGAATGGCACGGCGTTACGGTTGCATACGTGGTCGTGTGTTATATTGGCGGCGTTGTCACGTATTACGGCATAGAGCCAAGCCAAGTTGGGTCGGAGTTAACTTGCACTTAATTTGTGGTTGTTAAGAATACGATCATCGGAGAGCAAGTTGCTAGCAACGTGAGAAACTTGCTCTTCGATGATACCTACGTCTTGCTTTTCATATTATCTTGCACTTTGTCAAATAATTTAATATTACATAATTTAGATTTAAATTCATATCGTGTTTTAAAATTTAAAATAAGCAAATCAAACATTTTTCACTATTCAAAATAAATGATTTTTGGATACCTTTTTTAAAACTCATTTTAGGCCCTTTCATCAAACATAAAGTCCATCTTTATAATTAAGGAGACATCTTACAAAGCCACATATTTAAGGATCATAAAACTTTTTTATTAAAGCCCCGAGATTAAGATCCCCTGATCGACCTTTACTTTAAATAAGTTCCCGTACAAGTATGTTATCGGTACCTTTTCTAAAATTAATAGGTGATTATTGTGTCTCCTCGGTTTAATAGAGTTTGATTTATTTTTGATACATTAGCAATTTTACTCTCAACTTACAAAAATAAAACTACCAATTAGTTTAAAAAAAAATGTCTAACAAAATATTGCAAAGAAAAGGAAATTTAAAAATAAAATTATGGAATATTTTATGTTTAATGTATGTATGACTAAGACCATAGACTAATGTTGATGTAACAAGATCAAAGGCGTAGTATGTTATGGAAACGGTTTACGCGGTTAACCCTTGTGGTGTAATGTTATGGTTTTGATTATCACAGCGTGCGGATTATTGCGGTGTTCCCGTGTACCGCAATATAAATAAACGCACAATACCCTGCACACGCTGCAACAACACGCATTGTTGTAACGTACAATGTTATTATAACAGCCAAAACACCTTGCGTCTTAATAAAATGCTAAATATTACGGTAATAATGCATCAAATCAGACAATATAAAAACATAAGGCACATTTCTTCTGAAAACATAATACTTATTAATAAGGTTTGCTTCCTATTAGCTTTCGTAAAAAGTTGGTAATATTCATAGTGGGTTATATGTATTATTAATCAATATAGCCAACAATTAGCATGTTAGCATTATTACTAATTATTTTTCTTACGCGAATAATACACAGTATTGAATAAAAGGTCTTTTTAAGGTTTTTGATGTGACGGCCGTTGGAAATCGAATTTACTTACTTCAACGCGGTATGAGTATGGCATGAAATAACCAGGAAAGCGTACCTTTTGAAATATAGAGACAATTAGTTTATGAGCCCAAAAAAAACGGCTAAATCAATTACTTTTTTATGTCCCAATTAAAGGAGCCGGCTGCTGAATTAGTCGGTTATCGACAACAGTATCTAATCTTAATTTATAGTAGATCCGCCTGTTCGTTTGGTTTTTTTCTCAAACTCTCCTTTTTAACCTGTCCCTATACTATGGCTCAATATGTAATGCGCTCCAGGTGGCGATTATATCAAATTACAGGACGGGATCTTTCCTTGGCCGCGACCTTCTGTTGTTTTTTTTGTTTACGCCGGCTAAGAGGACGGTACAACAATCATATTTTAAGATTAGCCGTGAGTTACTCGAGGTTAGACTAAACTTATGTATGTTAATGCAGCGCGCGCAAGGGAGATTTTACGGTCGTAAATTGTTTGCACGTGCTTTTCATATTTATAGTAAAAGTTATTTTTTAGCTGTAATCTCATAGATATATATTTAATTAGGAAGGACACGCTGCTTATTTATCGCTATAAATCATATGATTAAAAATATCCTTCAATTTATTGCAGAGATTCTTTTAAATAAAGTTTTATAACGTATTAATATTAGCATGAGCACTAGTTTGAAATAGAAATAAATACAGAACTACATTATGAAAATAATATTGAAATTTGCCTAGTCTAAAAAGCGTGTACGTTGCGTTTTAAAACGAAAAACGCTTTACAGGTGCACATAGGGCCATCGAAGTCCACTTTAAATTTCAATGGGATCTCGAGCGTTCGCGGACGTCTGAATGCGGTGGGCGGCATCGGTTCTGATTGCTAAAAATAGTCTGGGAGAGGTGCATTCCGAGGGGGGAGTGGAGCTTGAAACGGGCGGGGGGGGAGAGAGAGGAGGTATTGGTAGAGCCGCGTCCTTGGGCTCGTCTCCACCTCGCACCCTTTTTTTGCGCGTCGATCGTTACCCGACCGCGGGCCGATCGTCCTTACACCGTTCCCACGTTCGATGGGTTTTCGAAACTTTTTTGCGTTGCGACACAATGATGAAACAATCCAATATCGTGAAGGTCACTGACCCGAAGTAATGATAATCAACCTAGGAAAAGTTCGAACAGACTATTGATGATCAAGTTGAAGGATCTGATAAGACTGATGAGTCTACGTAAGGCCAAGTCAAGAGGACTTGGCATAAAACAAACATATCGTTTATTAGTTTCCATAACGCATATGCCTCGACTCGAAACGAGTCGATTATCGATAAGGCGGAAGCGAGTTCGACACGGTGCGGCCGTGAAAATGGCATTTAACCCCGCTCGTTGTAACGTAACGTGTTGGTGGTGGCAGACTGGTTTTCGTTACGCAACACGATGCACCACAGCTATGCAGCCAGGGGTCCTTGTGGCGCCAAGGCACCTTCGCTTACGGTTAATAGTGCGACAACGACCGATCTCCCATTACGCTGTGCCCGCATTTAACGACCTCGCATAGCCCTCTTTTTGCGTATGCCAATCGAGTACTCAATGATATTTATAGTACGACCGGAATAACTGTTACGAGCTTCTTTGCATGAATAACTTTAAAAATGTTGAAGAGGACACAAAAATCTTATGACAGAAAGCAAAGGAAAATGTTGGGTCGTAGGATCTTTACATCTATGAGAAAAAAACGATTTTAACTAATTAAGGAAAGACGTTCGCCTGAATGTTATTATATTTCAGTCGGTCAGTCGTTTTGTAGGGTATAGATAGTCAATGTTTGTTAAGAATACTTCAATTTTTACATGTATGATGTCTTATAAAAATGCAAACCGATCCATTGTGGAAGGAACTTTTAGTTATTGTAGATTGGCAATTAGAATCCCGTCTCGGGAGCTTTTGATTAGTGTGAATACAAACGAGGGGCTGAATTTCCTTGTATTGCAAGGAAATTCAGCCCATCGTTTGTATTAACACATCATGTTTGTATTATATCTTTAAAAATATGTACATACAAATCATCGAATAACCGTATCATGAAAATCCAAAATGAAAATCAAAAACATCCAAGCTAGCTTTCCGTCTCGAATTAATTCAGATAACATCATGCATCATCGCTTCTCGACTTAGCAGAACAATGCAGCACCCTCTCTCAGCACGTAATCGCACCGGTATTTGCGACAATCATTGCAAAGGTCACGCATACCATTATGTTCCTGCACTCGTGTGGCGTTGGCGAATGGAGTAAGACATTAAGTGTTCGCCAACCGGTCGCCACTAAAAATAGGCTGCACTAAAGCCAGGTTGAGACCACTCCGCTTTAATCAACGCACACACCATCCCACCGCAGGGGGTATTTGCGATGCACTCGTACCACGCCGTGTATAGATTGTGACGGAGCTTGAAATTTATTCGATGAAACATGTAATAGCTCGCGACGTGATAGCGCAAAAAGTTGAAACCAACGCTAGAGAGCGTAAATATAAAAAGGATGTTGTGATGAATCATTAGGAGCCGTGAACATGATGGTATTCCCACTTCAGCTTTAACTTTATCAGTATATCATGCTTTGAGTTATATCAGTGACAAGATTGAAGTTTTAAAGGAGAAGATGTAGAACATGTGGAGTGCTAAGAAAATTATTGAAATACTGAATGAGTACAATGAAATTATTCGATATTATTCATTGTATATCATTTCGCTTTAAATTTTTTGTATAAGGATTTATTTGATAATTTTAAAGATTTCGACTCACATTTCTGTCCAGTGATATAAAGACTATGGTAACTAAGCCATAAATATGTTCCTAGGTCAAATGAAGTATGTAGCGTCGCTTAGCTTTTGGTTGGCGGTCCGTTACCGCGCGTCACGTCCGGTGATGAGCCACCCGGATATCCCGAAAGCTGCTTCGAATGTTTGACGCATACGTCTAATTTATATTCACTACGCCTACTCGGGGATATATCCTCCATGGTTATATTATTATTGTATTGCATCCTGTAGAATTATTTATATATTGTCATTGGCGCCATTAAAAGCTTAATGGGTATTATTTTAGAACGCTCAGATTTTTTTTTAACAAAAAATTGTATCCTACTATATATTAAGTTACTTGACCGTAATTTCACCGAATGAAATAACCTAAAATCTTTTTTGACAAAAAATGTAATAGGAACTTTGGGGAGAATTTATGAAACCTTTGCGCTTAAATATAAATTTCGTAAAACAATTTTTTTGGATGTCACTTCTCTGTGTTTTTTTTTACATATTTTAACAATCTCTGCCTCCACATATAAATTTATTTTAATAAAAAATAAATGATGTATATGAATATGTCTTTGACATTATCAGCTCCAGTTAAAAGCTTCCGTACGGTACACGTACAAACTGTCAAATAAACAGACGTAACCGATAAAAACTCAAATAATTAGTGTAGTCGTGGCCTTAATGAATCCCTTATCGTCGAAACAAGTTCGGGCGTCCCCGATTCGTTTGACGCATGCGTTTAAGTGCGAAACCGAACATCTGTTCTGGCATTCGACGAACGTTAGAAGAAAAACCTTAATAACAATAAGCTTTTTCTATATGTCGTCGTTCGTTGTTATATGCCGTTGTTCACAATACATCGCACGTATTATCACAAGTATTTTTTCCTATTGTAGAGGTAGGTAAACCACTATGTTCGCAACATGTCTCCACTGCGCGAACTCTAAGCTACGTGTTTGATCTATCTCGAAACTTATCGCTCGGCTAGTGTATACGCACCTTGTGACCCGATGCGCCTCAAATGCGACACGCTGTCGTGCATTAGTTATTCTACGCGTGCACCGCATACGTGACATGCTCCCCCAAGGGCCCCACAACTTTCTAAGGCATATGTCTCATACCGGCATTTCATATTTATTCAGCTGGACGCGACTGCAACGACCACTGATACTTCCTTGGAGTTTTATCGAATGGTCTGATATATGTATGTCGTCGTGAAGGCGTGGACAATCTCAGGATGCATTTAAAACACTTTTCGAGTAAATTGTGATGATTGGCGCCGTAAATAGCTATTTACTATTTAGTCTAAGATAAATAGAATAATAAAAAAAATCCACTTGACTTTACTAATAATAATAATTATAGGTATTTTTGAATAAATTTGTCCGTTATTACTTCGTCGTGAAATATTTTGGTATCTTGTAATAATTTATTGTTATATATGGTAAATTTATAAATACGTATAAATGTACTAAATACTATGTTTAAAGTTTTGTTTTCAATGTCTACAATATTTTGTACGACTCATAGAGAATACAACAACAAGTCTGTCGCATCTTTTCTTTACTCGATATTTATAAATGGACAGCGCTCTGCTCGTATTAGAAATGTTATTCTTAGCGATACAATTTTAATAAAAATGAGAACGAGCGTTGTACGTGCACCCGTATCTTTGGAATTGTATAATATTCAAGTACAGGCGATCTCATGCATAAATTGAATGTTTATTCATAAGTATGGGATGAACAAATACCAGAATCACAGCGTTGTGTTGGAGGACTAGCCTGTAAGTTGATAGATCTAGTTTTTGTTATTCTGCATATGTTTAAGAAAGGCGCCTTTGCGTCTAGTGATTTTAGGTTAAACTAGAAAATTAAATACATTTTTTCAAGATTTTTTTTGACTTGTCATTTAATACTGAATAAGATTAGGAAATAATACACAAAACAGGTTAGCTCTATGTTTAAATAAAAGCTCACGATCGTTAACTTAAGACAGGAAAAAGGCATAGTTAGATATTAATTCAAGTGTATAACAAAACTGGCAAGACTGATGGTCTAAACGATTTTAAATTTTATCATCATATCGTTATGCATAAAGTAATAAATGGTATACCAAAACCATAAGACATACATTATTACGTCAGGAAAGATGAATCCAACGGATGCGCGCAAGAAAAGAAACAGAAAAGCACCAACCGTCGCTTCTTTGGGCATTCAGGCAGAAAATGGAATACTAACGCCAATCAATAATTACAGACAGAACGGGTAGTGCTAATAAGTGTTGCCGAGACTTGGCAGGACGCTTGTTCAGTTCCATTAATTGCGTCCGTGACTGCTATTAATCAAGCAGAGTTCGTGGACCTATGGAGCGTGGATAATCGTCCGTTCTATGCACTTTTGGCGGGGCTCCGCGATAATTTCGTTTTATTCTAGTCAGCAACTTGGACCCGCCGTTCGCCTATCCATTTTTTACGCGCTTCCACAAAAGCGACGAGCGACCGGTGAAAAACGACAACATTACGTTTACAGCTCGATAATAAACGAGTTTCGAGTTTGTTTCAAGTTTACGAATGGAAAAAATCATCCACAGTTATCTAAAAACGATATAAATAACCAAATTCGACGCTGTTGAAAACAATGCGCAATCCATCAATGTTTTGCTTTCATTGTGCTTAGTTCGTCGTCTGACAGTGTATTAATGTCAACGGCTGTCGAAAGGCGTTTTGTTGCGTCCATCCCGTCAGAGCTCCTTGATACAGGTGACAATGTACCTTGCACTAGGTGTAATGACCGTTTGCCTCCGGGAACCAGTATTTGCTGTCCTGTACCGACGCCGCGCTATCGGATTGTGGCTTAACGAAAATAGATCGCGCGTTAGAAATTGATTCACTCATGTCCGTATCGCTTCGCAATATATTAAATTATGAGGTAAATACCTTATTAGAGGTACACCGCAACATGTGACAGACACCGCATTTAATTAGGTGTAATATCTGCAGCTCTAACCGCAAAGGCATTTAGCGGGCACCACGATTTTATGCGACAAGGGATCGCAAATTCACTTCGGTTCCAAGAAAATCTAATTGAATGGAAAATGTTAACATACCATTTAACAAAAACCTGTATCGTTTTCTGTATTTATTGAGTACTAGCGACCCGCCCTGGCTTCGCACGAATGTTATTAATTTTATCAGCGTTTTTCTACAATATTATGCATGAATTATTAATATCTCTTCTTCAATCACTCTATCTATCAAAAAAATGGATAAAATCCGTTGCGTCATCATCATCATCATCATCAGCCTTTTATAGTCCACTGCTGGACATAGGCCTCCCCTAATATACCCCTATCCATTAGGGGGTTTTGGACCGTAACCCACCACGCTGGTCCAATGCGGGTTGGTGGGTGGACCGCCTTTTTACATGCCCATCCGACGCATGGATCATCTTACTTTTCAGACAATTGGGTGATCGGCCCAAATTGTCCTAACCAACTAGGAAACAACAATGAAAATTTGTTGAGTCCCCGCAGGATTCGAACCTACGACCTCCGGTTTCTAAAGCAAACGCTTATACCACTAGGCTACGGAGGCAGTTTGTAGTTTTAAATATTTAAGCATACATAGGGATATAGGGACGGAGAAAACGACTTTGTTTTATACTATGTAGTGATGTATTCAATTGATTAAATTTTCTTTTTAAATATCTGATAAGCTTAAAAAGAATACTTCATCCAATAAAACGTAATTGTCAACAAGTTGAAAGTTTGACTCATGAATAAACGAAACGAAACTCCCTCTTGTTGTTACTAACTTGTAACTTTTTATCATCTTTAAAAAATAAGCTACGGGCATTTTTTACAAGATCACGTTTGACTACTTTAAACCTAATGACGTCATGACATAGACCTAATGGAAGATAATCACTGGTCGCGAAGTAGTGGAGAAGGATAATGGTAATTTTTTGCGTCAGATGCAAAATAAATTACAAAAATAAATCCGCGGTAATCGTAAGTATTTCCTTTGCGGTCAAAGTGTAATTACCGACGCTGTAATAATATTATGTATTGAACAAAATTATTGTACTATTACTTTTAAATAAATGCTACGATTTAAGTTTATTATTACATGAAACGTGCTCGAGTGGAACGGAAATCATAAAAGATGTCTTTTTTATTGTTTCAGCCCAAAGGATAACGACGATACAGCTGGATGGCGTCCAGTATTTCATATCCAGGATGAACCCGTACAGTCCAGAGTTGAATTACTTCCTGGCGTACCAGTATTGTAGGTAAGGGCGTTCATTCCTAAACAGGAACGGTTGGACCAGTCTCATGTAGATCGTATCGCTTCACCTTCGGGCCGTCGTCCTGTTTGATATAATAGTTGGGTCGTGACTCCACTGCCTTATCCGATATCGTTGCACTCGGACAGTCGGGCTGGTCGTTGGTAGAAGCGTCCGCGTCACCGTTAGCGGTTGTGGGAAAACTCGAGAACAATATTCGCCACCGCAATGAACCACTTCCGCAAGCCGTTCGCAGTTAACGCCCGCGACGGACCGCCGCACAGGTTCCCACGGAAAGCGTTCGACGCAGTAAACGGCGCCACATTGAATGGTATGCCAATCGTAAATTGTTTAATAGTGTTGTTATTGACGCATTGTATTCCGCTCGAGAAATGCACGCTCGTATCCTGCTCGGTACGACCGGCCCGAGTAACATTCCAAGTAATATTAACGATCGCAAGCTCTTCTTAAGCGTGTACCCTTAAGAGATCACGGGTCGGGTCATTCCCTCGTTACGGTCACGATGTCCTTCGATCAAAGCACTGTCACGACCCATATATCTACAGTTTCAATTGTTAGCCTGCACCGCAGCGGGAACGACGGTCGTGATACTTAAACGCAATCCTTTCACGGATACCGCTTGGTACCTTGGATGTGGCATTACATGGAATAACATTAAGGTCGGAGGTCCAACGGTGCAAAATAGTCAGACAGCGTCCTATTTGTAGTAACGAGCGACTGAGAATAGTTCTTGACGAGCCCTTTATAACGACGCGTCGTATACCTACAATAAGCGGTGTCACGGCCTGCATAATGATCCAATTGATCGCCTCCCGTTATAACATTCAGTTATGACAGAACTGTGTATGGTACACTAGACGTTAATTGGGAAACAACTTATTTATTTATAACCTATCAATAAGACATGAGGCTTATAATTTACGAATAATTAATCCTCATCTTGGTATCTATTGATTTCCACATGCCGCTTGCATCGAACTTTAAATTATATCAGAACGCTTCTCGCAGCTAATATTCACACAGAATTAAACGCATGTTCTGAAAAACTGAACGGTCTGACGCTCTAAGAATATTGATTTGACGGGACAAAAAGCAATGGTACAGTTATGGTGTAAAAATATATCGATATACGTGGGCACTTCAATGGGAACACCAATTAGTTTCGCTACATTAAATTCAAGTCGTGTATTTCCAATGACGTTTTGAAACTTCGTAAGTAGTCCATCAACGTGCATTTAATTTTAATAAGTGCAAGGCGCTTCTAGTTTTAATAATGTAAAATGCAATGGTATTGTATTAAAATTTTTGAATGCTATAATCATTATTAAATAAAATGACTTTACGGATTTTATCGCGTTTATTTTACATTTTTAAATTCCCGACGTTTCGAACACTTTCCAGCGGTCGTGGTCACGGGGTAGACGACAGAGTTTTCTATATTTAGTTTTAAACGATTCGAATACAGGATTTATGTACAAATATCACAAGCGATATAATATCATAACCTTGTGCGAAATATATACACTTAAATGACGATGACATTGTTTGAATAAAAACTATTGATATTATGGACGGAGCGCCTTAAGATGATTCTAATGTTATAAATTATGCCTCTGGTAAATATTCAAGGGCTTTTTGCGATGGTCATTTGGAAATAACGAGAGGGCGAGCTAGCGAGGGCCGGCGCCGCTCGTAAATGCGTTGTTAATGAAAAAAGCCGCCCTACAACCGGTGGCAACAACCTGGCATTGCATTGAGATAAATGTTATGCCAGCACGGTCATGCGTATGCAACCGATACGGGACGAAGGAGGTTTTTAATCTCGCCGGGTTCTTCACTCCCGCGCGGAATGCTTTTCTTGTAAGTTGCACGGCCGTAGCGTGTATTTAGCGGATAAATTGCCTAGCGATAAACAGGCTTTGCGGTGCTCTTGGGCGTATGGCGATACACGGGACTCTGTGCGATTAGCAGGAATAGCTATTTAGCTAAATCGTTCATTTCCATAACACGGTACTTCTCCTAGAGCGACTGACACGTGTTAAACCGTGGCGTATTTATATTTGAACGTTTTTTTTTTTCAATATTTTTATAATTATTTTATAAAGGTTGAATAGACAATCTGAGATCAAATTATGTAATATTATTAGCGTAACATGATTAACGTGGGTTCGAATTCTGCGGAAACTCAACAAATTTTCATTGTTGTTTCCTAGTTGGTTAGGGCAATTTGGGCCGATCACCCATTTGTCTGAAAAGTAAGATGATCCATGCGTCGGATGGGCATGTAAAAGTCGGTCCACCCACCAACCGCATTGGACCAGCGTGGTGGGATACGGTCCAAAAACCTCCTAATGGATAGGGGTGTATTAGGGGAGGCCTATGTCCAGCAGTGGACTATCAAAGGCTGATGATGAACATGATTAAAACGTTACATAGTTTGAGGCGTTTTACAAGTCCTAGGAGATTTTTAGGAGCAGTTACATGTTTTGATTGGTCCATTCCTATAATATGCTATATACTATAATACACATTAAAATTTTGATGTTATATATTTCTCAAACGTGCCTTTTGTTCTAGATCATTGGGTCTACAGCTGGCTTCTTTTGAAACAAAGGAAAAAGCAGATTCGATCACAACTTATCTGTTAAACGCAGGTAAGCCCTCTTTAAAAATTAGTGTAAAGAGATAAATAAAATAAATTAATCGAAGTTTGTCTGACTTATAATCAATCAAAATAATCACAGCCAGGCGCAAAATGTATGCCTTTTTTCATAAAAATACTAACGAATAATCGGTAATATAATATTAATAAGATCATTAATTACTGCGCAACAGCCTAGCTCCGATGTTATATTCCTATATATATATTACTATGGAGGATCTTTTGTCATAGAACTTCTTTCGCCATTTTAGTCAGGGCCTGATGTAATAAATTTAACTCATGTTACATTCTAGGCTACAACAAATACGATTTCTGGACGTCGGGCAACAACCTTGGTACAGACATGTACCTGTGGATGAGTACAGGGCTACCGTTTAACGCCACCTTCAACTACATGCGCCGCGTCAGCAATGTCACCCCTTACCAGCACACCGATGACAGCATGGACCCCGTAGATTTGCCCCAAGGCAGCACCGCACCCCAGCGTACCGCAAGGCATGGGTACGTGTTTACCATCTTAATCGGCTTCACTTATTTGTGTCATAATTTTGTTTTCTCTTCTGTACCTTCCAGATTTCTCATTGAATTATAGATTGTTTTTTTAAATCACAACTTAATATTTTATAGTTGTTAAATTTTAGCAGTTTATTTTTGTTCCACGTGCATAAAACGGCATTCAAAACTTTTTAGGTATTCCAGGACCGAGCACGTGATGGCCAACGGCTGCGTCGCCCTCAAGCAGCCCGACTTCCACTGGGAGCCCCAGCACTGCGGCGAGATCAAGGACTTCATCTGCGAGCAGACGCGCTGCTACTACTATAACTACGGCTCCATCCCCGTGTCTTCGGCGCAGGGGTAATGCCAGGTGAGATGCCAACCGTCTCCGGAGGCCTGCTCCCCGACAAGCCGCGCGCTCCTATACTCCGCACAACTCTCATTGCACACCTAACATAAAATGTCTTCATGACGACATTCGTTAACACGGTCCCCGTAGTTCTAACTATTGATTAAACACGACGTAGTTTGTGGGCTAACATAACCGAAGTAGATTTATTACTAGTTTCGGTCTTATTAATGGTGAAGTAGCGCGCGCGCAGCGGGATTAGGCCTCTATGTTAAACCCAACCACCAAACAACATCCCCACACCCAAGATTACCGCGCCTCCTTATTGCAAATTTAATGTAACATAAATGATATTAGTTTACATGTGGGATTTTCAAAATTGTCAAACATTTGGTGGGTGGGTGAAGGGGGCTTTGCTTGGTATCTCTAAACGATGTCATTATTTAAGTGACAAATGCACTATCCTTAAAGGCCGTCGTCGTTCATATCATGACGATGAGCCAGGACACGAGTCGCTCTGTAACACGGGGGTCGTTGTTCCGTTTGCGCCGCAGGAAACCGCTGTCCCTGACGACCACGACGACGGCGCACCCCCTCACCTCGTCGCCGCCGCCACCTCCGCGCTCTGAGCACCTCCCGACCCACTTCAACATCAGCGTGCTCTTCGACAAACTTCAGCCCTCTTCGCTCGACGGTTTGCGCTCGCCGCACCTGAAGGCTGGTGCGGCCACGGGAAAGACCTCACCCCAGATTGACTCGCATTACTCGCGCGCCGCCGATGCCCGTAGCCACGAGCAAGACGACAAGGAGGAGCCTACACAGGGTCCATACGACGGCGAGGAGGGCATGTTAGGGGACGACGCCGCTGCCTACTTGAGCCAGGAGGCCCGCGACGCCGCCGAGGGCGCGCCGTCCACCGCCGAGCCTGACGCAACCGAACGCTCCGTCCATTCTAGCGGCATGCTAGCACCCCCCGCCTACTAGCGTCCGACTCGACGGTCTTACTGTAAACGTTTCATGACAAGTAGCCGTATCCCCTACCAAAAGTATTATTCATTATTAAACCGCGTCTCGCGCGCATTGCATTGAGACATGTAACTTGCTTCTTTTGGTGTATAATATGCACCGGTTAATCCATATTACGTAATTGTAAATGAGATTTTTTACTATAAGCGTTTCTGTGTATGATTAACGTAAAAAATTTGGCGGCAATTTTTTTATATATTTTTAATGGGTAGCAGGGAAGATGCTGGCGACTTGCAAAGTGCGACTCGCCAGCTTCTTCAGAAATTAGGGACATCGCGTGGGAATATTTAGACATACCTAGACTTCACTGATATAATAAGTTAGTATCAGATCTCCGGTATTTTCATATAACCGTAAAATTTAGTATTTTCTTAAGAAAATTGACAATGTTTTATGGTCTGGACATATCATTCGGAATAGTGGTTTAAGACTATGTTTATAATGTAACGTAATATTATAAGTATAATAAGTTAAGTCTCAAGAATTTAAAAAATAAGAGATGTAGTGGAGTAAATAAATTTTTATAAGTAATTTAATGTTTTCTTTTCCAATCTTTGATTTTACCCATATCGAAGAAAAAATGTTTTAGAAACGTTTGTAACCTTATTTGATACAAAAGGTTCAAGTTCAAGTACTCAAAAATCCTAAACGATGCATATTTACATAGTAACCGAAGTTTACCACGCTTTTTTGAACGATAAGCGATTTTATGAAAACAATTATTGCATACGAAAAGATACATCAAGGCGACCTCACACAAAGTTTACGAGAATTATTGTTTACATAAATTAAAAAAGATATCGATGAGCCTTACTGTTTCGGAGAGTGTGATTTCCACTAAAAGAAAAATACTGGGCGATGAACTTAACTATGTTCCTCTTGTCTGGGTGCTTGTATTGTATTAATTACAAAAAAAAAGGCAATTTAATTCTCATAATACAAGCTTCGCCTAGTTTGACACCAGATCGTGCTTTGTTTTTGTCCCAAAATATTTATTTATTTACCACTTACCAGCCATTGATGACACCCTCGACGTTGAGCATCGGTACAATTTTGAACACGTATTTGGAGCGAATGGAGGCCGCGTTGGGCGAGTCGCTGAGCAGGCAACGCAGGGTACCGTCCATGACCCAAGAGGCATTGCTCTCTCCGGGGTGGACGCGCGCCGTCAGAAATATTATCTCACGGTCCTGTACCAAAAATACCATTAGAAATACAAGTTCTTTTTTGAATACGGAGATATATATTTAACGTTAAAATTAACCCGACGGTAACAAACAAAACAAAACGGTACAAAGTTTGGTTATGATTTCATCTAGAATTTTTGTAACTGCCGTTTTGCGATGCAGAAACATAACGTAGATAAAAAGATATATAATCTTAATCCAAATAAACCAAACGCTAGCTTTACAGAAACAGTTTCAAATTTTACAGAAAGAAATCTGAAGACATGAGTTAAACGCTATATCCGTTTTAATTAATTTCAAAACGAACTACAAGAATGATTACGTCCTACTACTCGACTCCGGCTATGGCGGCCGATCTACATTAGAGATCAACCAACTGCGCACGAGATATTATAGTGCACAAGTGTACGCGCAAACACAGGTGCACTCTCTATTTCTTTACCCTCATAGTCCGATGGGACGGATTACCGACATGGTCGGAAAGAAATCAGACGCGGGACCGACTTTTTACATACCCGTGCGAGGCATGAATCATCTTGCTTTGCAGGCAATTGGGTGATCGGCCCGCGTTGCCCTAACCAACTTGAAAAACGACAATGAAAAGTTGTTGCGTCTACGCAGGATTCGAACCCCCCGGTTTCTGAAGCACATGCCCTTATGCAACTAGGCTATGGAGGCAGCACTACAACAACTAATGTTTTAGTAATGAGATCACGGAGGCTCCGTGATAAGAATCGTATTTCGGTTGTAGAAAGAAATTAAAGTCAAAGTTTACCACAATAGGATTGGAAGCGCTATCCTCAGCAGTGATTGTCTACCAACGGAACTTCATTGTTGTTTAGCGAGAAGCACAAGGCCTCTGAACGAAAATATGTTCCTAAGGGTACTTGCAGACTCCATTGTAGAATGCGTGTCTGTAAAGAAAAATCGTTACTGATTAATAGAAAATATTTTGGAAGGAAGTTTCCTATTTTACAGGAGATCGACTGAAGAATCAGTGGGAATCATTACTTTTCTGTTATACGCCACGAACCATCAGTCCTTGTCATCCCAACGCCATGCTCGTCTCTTGATTTTATACACTAAAAAGGTTGCAGGGACACCTTATTGTGCGTGAACTATCATTTACTTTTTATCATTTACGCTTTCAAATTTGAGTTCTATCATCATCGTCAACATTATTATCAGACTGTGTTAGTCTGCTGGACATAGGCCTCCCTAATGCACACGTTCTCCATTAGGGGTTTTTGAACCGTTTCCTATCACGCTGGTCCAATACGGGTGGATCATCTTACTTTTCACACTTTTGGGTGATCGGCCCAAATTGTCTGAACCAACCAGAAAACAACGATAACACAAAGTTGTTTCCCGCGGGATTCAAACTCATGACCTCCGGTTAATAAAGCAAGGGCCTATACCGCTAGACTGCTGAGGCAGTTCAATGTGATGTGAGAAACAATAAAATGTTTTCTAAAGCTTACCATAAGCATCGAGTAGGTAAAAGGAAAATGGTAGGCGATGTAACAGACGTCGTTGCTGTGAGGGAAGTCGATGTTGAAGGTGACCGTCATGTAGCACTTGTTGTGACTCTTTTGGTTTGCGTAGTGATAGCTGTTCCGATAGTAGCAGATCTCCGAACCGGCTCTTACCCAACCTGAAAAGAAATAACACATAAAAGTATTAATTTAATGGAAGATTATTTATAGAAAATACTGATTATTTATAGAAATTTTATCAGATATGTTAATAAAATATGTAGACCGTAAATGATGAGTAAATCTTTAATGAATAAAGTAGTCTGGGACGCATATACATAAACAGTATAATAAAAGTCAAAAAATATGCACAAACGAGCAATTATTACGTCAGTCTGCCTTCTCCTTAGTTTTAACAGAATTGCAACATAACATATTATTATTATTATTATTGCACATAAACATACAAGGTAGGTCAGTATTATATTAAATGTATTCTTAAATAAATGAATAAAAATATTAACTTAATATCGTTACAATCTTCTTGATGTATTCTCAATGTATACTTTTACGGACACGCCGTAAGTTACATAGACAAATTTACCTGTTTTCGTTGGATTAATTATCAAAAATATTTGATCACACTGCAATAATAGTGTTTTACGGTGCTGAACAACATAGACACTAACTACAAACAATTGAACAATTAGTAGTACCTGGTTTCCCGGATATGGCTTCTTTTACAGAATACAAAACTGGCTTCATACCAAAATTGAATTGGCTGTCGGATTTCTCGCAATTGACAATATTAAATATGTACGGTCGGCCCTGTTGCATGTTGCGTACTTCGAAATAGAACCATTGATGTCTCTTTGGGGAGTTGACATCTGGCATCAGTATCAAATCGTATTCTCTTGGACCTACCTGAAAAATGTCAGTGTTAATATGCTAATTTCAAAGTAAAATGACTACTGTTTGAAGTGCGTGTACCTGTATCGCTTTTCTGAGATTGCCGGACTCAAATCTTGATTCAAAGCTGAGACGCGTTGGGAAAGTGTTCGCCTTCGAGATGTCTTGCTCATCAGTATTAGTTAACATATTATCAGCACTGGAAAATCACGCAACGATTAATACTTTGTGAACGGAACAACAATAAATATACAGATGTGCCTTTTTTAAACGCTTAGCAATCTTTATAACTTCATGTTTCAGGAATGTGTGTCGACAGATTGTATGATATATAACGTTATAATGCGGTATGTTGCCATATCGTTGCTATAACTTACATAGTTAACAATTACAGGCGTGTCAATAATAAATTATAACAGGAACCAATGTCTAATGTGTAACAGAACGTAACATTTGGGGTCTCTACTCTTTTAAATTAGTTGTTATCTACGTATATTCCAAGCCTTATTAAGCTCACGTAAAGTCATAATCTATAGGAAAATAATGTAATAAAATATAAAAAATAGACTCTTTACAATGGTAAACGGTATTCTTATACGGTTTACCTTTTCTGTACCGATTCGGGCCCAGTGGAAGAGCACAATTGGTCCAAATCGTATACGACGTCATTCATATACGATTCCGGGTTGATAGCTTTGTCCACACACGACAGCAGTTTGCTCCTAGCAAAGGAAAATTACAATTCTTCATTTTTCTATACAATTCTACAGTAAAATCCTGTTTTGTGGAATATCAACAGTACCGACACGCGAGTCTCTCCATTTTGTTCAACGGCTCCGGGCGATTGAAGCTTTGTCCCCCATTCATATCCGGATAGGCAACTTTGACAAAAGGTATTACACTTCGAACCCTTGACGCGATTACACAGTAAGCTGTTTGGGATAGAGTATACTTCGATAAATCTTTATGGATTTTGAGAGAAGAGTGGGAAGTGAAGGCTGAAATGTGTTTCATTCATAGTAAATAAAATTTTGAAACATTTAACACAAATCCATAGAGTAAATACTTACAAGGACTCTCTGTAATCCTGTTGCAACACGCGAATATAGATGTCTGTGGAGATTCGGAAATGCGCTCGTAATCATTGTTGCCTAATAATGCGCAGAGTGATAGATTGAGCGACGAAGATGTATTCTTACTTCCGCTAGATTGATTAAGAAAATCCTCAAGTATGGATCCTCTAGAGTTAGAGCGACTTTTCACTTGTCGAATTTGTTTGTTGTACGAACCGAATTCCTTAAAATATATACAATATCTGAAATGAAAAGAAATACAACTAATTTGTTGTTCAATACTGAAAATTAAAAATTAAATATTAGTTGACTAATTACTTTTTCAAGTCTTCTATATCTCTCTCATTAGGATTGATCCATAGCGCACTCTGTGCACTTTCACTGACTTTAAAGTTTATCTTCTCTATGTCACTTATTCTATCAGACTTAATATCCTGGCAGTCAGAATCGATTTCTTCTACACCCTCGATATCCGGTTCCTGTTCATCATCATCCAAGTCAGAATTCACAGTCTTGGTGTCAGAATTTGCTGCATCATCCTCATCTTCATGACATGGCCACGATGTGTTCGTACCTATTCATCACACATCTAAGTATTTACATACAAAATCAGGAATTAACGCTATAATTCTTTAGGGATTTGTTTTCAATTTGCCCAAATTATTATTGATAGGAAATGTTTTTATTTATGGGTAATGTGCATTGAATGGTGTATGCTGTGCTTTCTCTCACCTTTTAGTATGGGGTTGAGGTTAAAAGTAGCAGGACTTGAGCTCGGTACGGGAAATGCCTGATGTTTAAGACAAAGGGTGATCACAGAACATACGCGCGCTAGTATGCCATCGAACTCCGGTTCTTCAGGACACTGAGAGCAGAATCTATGGAGTATTTGCACGTGTTTTTTCGTACACAACGCTCGACGTCCGGATTCTGAAACCGAAAGGGTAATTTTTGTAACAAAACCTTAAAAGACCTAGAAAATATCTTAAAAGACACTTATTAGTAATGGTGACAGGGTAATAGCCGAAAGTAAAACAT
Organism: Lamproptera curius; assembly: GCA_029286875.1. Lineage (NCBI taxonomy): Eukaryota > Metazoa > Arthropoda > Insecta > Lepidoptera > Papilionidae > Lamproptera > Lamproptera curius. Next base: position 589,106 of record JAGSMT010000063.1, on the reverse strand, counting down.
TATTCTAAAAATAAAATAATTCCTATCCGTTGCACTAAAATAAAGGTATAGTCTAAAATATAAGTAATCCCCTTTTATATTGTTGAAGATTAAGACAATTTTATCGCTACCAGATCACAATTAGGATCGAACTTATGTAACCATGTAACCAATAGTACCAAAGCAGCGTTTAAAATTATTTTGAGCGGCATCACGCTCATTAAATGATATTTTAAAGAGGAAGAAATAAATTGGTTTAGCACAACTTACGGCATTGTTGGATAGGACTCAGATAAATTGTAAGTTTTCTGCATCTGCTAAAAGTCAAGCTGAAAGGTAGATAAAAGTATTTTCGCAAATATTTGCTATGTCAAAAAAGCATGAACAATTTGTTTTGGATTAACTCTTATACGATAAATCACATCATCATCATCATCATTATCAGCCTGTATTAATCCACTGCTGGACATAGGCCTCCCCTACTGCACGCCTTCTTCATTAGGGGGTTTTGGACCGTATCCCACCACGCTGGTCCAATGCGGGTTGGTGATAAATGACAACAATAATTTAATCAAACTAATACAAGACTTACAGTCAGTGGCATTAGTGTACAATATTTTGATGAATAATAAATTAATTATTATTTATATCTACTTACTGATATTACAAAGATGTTGCAGCGTCTGCAGAATGTGTGCGCAGATTTTGAGCCTCATGCGCCCCTCGTAGCGATCCCATCGATCAAACACTCGAAGTAGAACAGCTATTAGCCCCGTTTTGACTATTTGCATGCAGCACACCTCTGTATAAGAGAATTTCATTACATTTCATCTTACCTGAACATAAAATTTGATTTTCAACGTATAGGTCTCATTTATGGGTCTAGCACCTTAAGTGATTATTGCTTCCGGTCTCAGATTTGTGAGCATATTTGTTGTACCTTAAGTTGCGTTTCTTATTTTTATATTTTATTCATCATTAGGCGAATTTATCTCTAACTAAAAGACGACACCCGAAATCGGAGCGAAACAATGCTTCTTGATTTGTGTTGGTCGACTCATCGAGAAAATTTCCATGTAAACATATGAAACTTCATTCAATTATGAATTAATAAGATAAATATAATAATAATCCTATTACTTATCTCTGTAAAATTTGAGTTTTATTATATTTGTTTTAATAGTTGTAAATATGATAATATCGTTTGAATTAAATGGACATAGTCATTTAAATAATTGTGCGGTTCATTGCATGTTATATCCCATATTTACAAATACGATGTTATCATACATGAAAGCCATAAGGACAAAAACTATCCTTTACCACTATTATCTATCGCAGTTTTGATTTTAAAACCGTTAAGCCGACGGATACATGAAAAATATATTTTTTTCACATTTGTTTTATTTAGTAATACTCAGTGTTCAACTAATAATTGTAAATATATAATAGTGAAACTTACTGTTTTTACTAAAATAGTTTATCGCGTCGAGACACAATCGCAGCCGGGCGGTGGGAATGTATCCGAGACTCACCAACACTCGCTCGTAGGTTGCGACTATACCGTCACGGACCAATATTGATGTTGTCACGGCTGTAAAATGACAATCAGTAGCTTTTGATCTTTTACTTTTATACACATAATTTATAATCCGCTAAGTAGCTATTTTTTATTTATGGATAAGGATTGACGGTCAACATTTATAAAAAAAGTGCTTATTCAAAAGAAATATCAAACGCAAACGGAGTGACTGTGTTAAAGTGGATTTTACATTGTAAAATTAACTATGGCAGCATCTATATGACAATTAGCGGTTTGTTAAAATCAATCCTTTCTATACCTAATACCGAATCCTTACGGTAAGAAAAAAAAGAGTCAGCGTGAAACAAAGCCAGGCTTTAACCAGTAAACGGAATTAAAGCCTTTCTAGAAGCTGGAAAACTTAAAAGATAGTTGATTGCCAAGGGAAAAAGGTGGACCAATGTTTAGCAGAAGGCGGCGATAGACTGCTGATGAGCCGCCTTGAATGCGTTTTATGATAATTGGACTAGTAAATGTACAAAGGCATTTAAAGCAGTGTTGGCCTTTAAATTCATTCGTGTATATTGTAATTTAATACGCAGTGTTAGAGGTCGAGCGATTTCGGAGCATTTAGAACCGAACAAATTATTTATAATCAAAAATTACATGTGCGTAATATTATAAAAGCCAAGTTTTTGAATTTAAATACTTTAAAATTTCGTGAGATTAGCTAATATAAGCCGCAGAACTGACGACCGCTGGGGTCTTAAAAATTCTAGAGTGGAGACCGAGGCTCGGCAAACGCAGTGTAGGACGCACTGCGGAAAGATGGAGTAACGACATTCGCACAGTGGCCGGTGTGGGCTGAATGAGAATAGCCGAAGATCGGAAGCGGTGGCGTGAATTAGAGGAGGACTATGTCCAGCAGTGGACTGACACAGGCTGATGATGATGATGATGATGAGGTAATTAAATCTTTAATTTTAACTTACGATTTTTAGATAGCTGCTTTATTATAACGAGCAGCGGGAATATAAGTTTGTTGTCTGTGTAATGCCCCTTGAATATGAGGTGCATAGTCCTGACGCAGCCGATCATCCTAACTTTCATCGCGAATTTGGGATCTGAAAGAATGTTTTACGTGGAATTATCGTACTGATATATTTTAATCGTATAATAATAAGTTAACTGCCTCCGTAGCTTAGTGGTATAGGCGTGTGGCTTAGAAACCGGAGGTCGTGGGTTCGAATCCTGCGGGGACTCAACAAATTTTCATTGTTGTTTCCTACTTGGTTAGGGCAATTTGGACCGATCACCCAATTGTCTGAAAAGTAAGATGATCCATGCGTCGGATGGGCATGTAAAAGTCGGTCCACCCACCAACCCGCATTGGACCAGCGTGGTGGGATACGGTCCAAAACCCTCTAATGGATAGGGGTGTATTAGGGGAGGCCTATGTCCAGCAGTGGACTATCACAGGCTGATGATGAATAATAAGTTTTATGTCGTGTATATATATTCTAGGTCGAGTGCCAGACGGGAACAACTTCAAGGACACCCTTGAAGTTATTCCACTCGTCCTGAAAAATCCCGATAGGTCCGAGAGGTCCCGAAACTAGCCGTCATTAATACCGATTTGACGTATGTTTAGCCGTCTGTGCAACATATTTACAGTGCATTGTTGTATGAAAGTTAATAATAATAAATAACTCCATCTCTTATTTGGCTAACGTAAAGAATATTTTATTTACTAGAAAATTTGCTACGAAATGTCAATCTCCTACATACATAAATAAAAAAATGGGAAATATGCAAAGCGAAAAGATGCGATAAAAAGTAAAATACATTTGATACCAAATCTTGAATATTTGAAACCGAATCGGTCTACGAATTCAGTATTTCTAGATATTTGTAGGTATATATAAAAGATGTGCTTTTTGCGCATGTTAAATTGAGCGCGCTGATGCAGGTGCACTCTATCTTGTTTTACTCTCATAATCTGATAAGGCGGAAATCCGATATTTTATGTGCAATCGCGTGATCTGATTCAGTAATTTTTATCAGATATGTAAGATAAATTCAAAGATTTTTAATATCTATTCTATACCAAACTAAACAAAACGTTTAATTTTGGTATAGAACTGTACGTTCAGTCTTAGCTGAAAATTCATTGCTATTTTAGCAGAATGTAATTCCACGCTAAGGTTTGCATTTAAGAAAAAGACACTACAAGAGTCACCTAAATTACAGACAAGCACCAAAACGATTATTAGAAGAAAACGTAAGCAAATAACTTCTAAATTTAATTCGATTTTACTTCCCATATCTTAAATATTAAGACAACTTAAATTAGATACAAATTTAGTTACCTTTCGGTGCAAGTGCAGCAATTATCCACACCAGGTCCTGAAGCACCAGCTCAGTACCAACATTACTGTCACGCTTGCATTGAGTGTTAACCAGCACACGGAGTATTACTTGGGTGCCGTTCACGGAGATAAAGTGCTGAGCGCATTGTTGTCTTGCGACATTGTTCACTGCAATGTATACAAAAAGAAATTAAAAAATTAACGCCTATTACACATAGTTGAATCAGCAACGACATCAGAAGCGACGGTGTTATCAAACCTATTAAAAATGCGGGCGATGTTGCGTGCGTGAGGAATTCATTAAAATTATTCAATTGCTCTATTCAGACTATAATCATCACATTAAAATACAATTTTATTATGATAATTAAAATCTTTTCATCTCGGTACGTGAGAACAGAGTCACGGACGCCATGCGAAACGTATTAGTCGAAGCCTCTATAGCATTCGCAACTTGCGTACGTGTGAATGTTAATATGCCATGTGACAGTTAAAGAGATTCGTTGCTTATACATCACTGTAAAGAGGCCAAGCTTGAACTGGTCCAATGTTAGGCAATCATCGCTTCTCAAATGTCACTTGTTTGAACGATATAATAGGAGAAAGGATGAATGGTTAACGCTCAAGGCTTCATTGTGTTATAAAAACTAAATGTGCAGTTATTAAAAAAAATCTTGTTAAGACAGTATCAATCCAGTATACTATACTAAACCAAAATAAGACATAAAATTGAGGTAAACAAATTCCAATTTCAAACACTTATTGCACCGATAATGAATGCCTTAACATTAGAGATCCAACGCCCTAAGCTTTTCCCATATAAAATTTTACCAAAAAGAGCGCTAAACGTCTTGGGCTCCAATAATGTTTGAAAAAGGATTTTTTTAACGGTAATCTTATGTCTTATCTGGCTGGAGTACAGTAAAGCGTTCATTTGGCCTCGGTTGCATGTTGACCTACCCTTTTTTAGCAACTGCGGTATATTTTCTTTTCCGTTCTTTTTTGTATCTTTCTTCTTTAATCCGTGCGTTTCGATTGCCGCTAATTTTGAAGCAAACAATTTTGTACAGTTTAATACATTTTTAATATTCTAAGATAGTAATAGTAATGATTAACCTAACTTTTTTTATATTAATTTGGAGTCGATAACTTTACTGCATAAACGTTTAACCGATTTACCTAAACAACATAATATTGTAATCTAATTAGCTTGGTTTTAAATAATTTTAATGCACCTGAGTTTTTCTTTCCCCTTCCTTGCTTTAAACAAAGAGTTTCCCTCAAGATGGATGTAATATAAGATGACGTGGCTGCATCTCGAGTATTCTGCAATAAAAACGAAGAAAATAACTTGTGCGTGTTCTTTTACTATCCAACAGTATTTCGCCCACAAAACTACTTACTTCCAAAATTGACACCAAATTTTGAATTGGACTCGACTGTTTGTTCCATAATTTGTCTAGAGTAGACTGACGAATATGTTTATCTGAAAGTAAATATTAGGAAGCTTAGGAAAAAGGTATATTTTTCTTTTAATCAAATGAATCAAGTAGATTAATTATTAGCCCATAAAAATACAGTTTATGACGTCACAAGTACGGTCGACCCAATAATTACGCTGGCGATGGTGTCATACCGGAACACATTACATATATTCATGCTACTGCTTTGCGACAAAAACAGGCACTACAGTAGCATTCTCTCATATGAGCCCCTTCAAAAAGAATACCCACCAACTTCTGAGATTAACCTTTTGGTTTAAAGGTTAAATGTAAAATTAAGCTCGACTTAAGTAAAAAGCAGTGCTAATATTAATATAAATTGTAAAAATTTCACTACAGACATTGCGACAAACATGTAATCCTTTTAAACATGTTGTTTTAAGGATTAAATGTTAAAGTAATCAAAAGATGTCAATTACAAAAGCTTCCTTTTGTTCATACACACGCACCTTCATAACATTACATATAAGGCCGTCAAGTAATCTTTAACCCATACATAATTTATATTATTTCTTCTGGCGACAAGCAGTCTTGTCCAATGTTACGTGCCCATTTTGAATGTCATACGAAATAACGACAAAACAAAATTAGATCCTGTTCATAAATAAACCTGACATTATCACACATTTATGTTATGTAAGTAATAATTACATATCTGTCGCCATGGTAACTGGCTCAGAGCTTTATTTTTCTTACGTTTATTTCATTTTTTTACCTATACAGATTATTGGGTGTTTCATCTGAAAGCTCTATCTACAAGAATACTTTTTTTGGCACTGTTAAAAATATTGATTCATACTAGTTATGTATGTTATAATTGCCATCTTTTAAAATGTATCGGAATCATTCCTGGATGTTATATGTAAAACACTGACATTATAGGAATTTTTGCCTTTGTTCGGAGTACGCAGTTTACTTGGTCAGCGAGAAACAATTCGAATGCGATGAAGCAGTTAAACGAAAAGTAATTATCCAGCTATAAATGTGTAATTTGTCGAATTTGTTCAACGCATCTTCGAATGCTTGATTTTAACATTTAATAGAGAAGGAAAGCACAATAACATTTTTTTAATTGCTTGCAAACGAACAGTCGGGATGGAAAGTGGTCGCTGATACCTATAAATATCGGTAATACCAGGGGTATTATCGACGCGCTGCCTACCGTGAGACATATCATGTTACGTCTCGTTTACCTAGTATATACGTTGGCTACGGTGGCCCTCAAACTAGAACATGATAGTGTTTTATATTACCGTTTTGCGGCAGAAATAAGCACCGCGGCGGTACCTTCCCAAACGGCCCCCAGTAAATAGGGGACCTACCACCTAAAACATTCTGTGCCCGATAAGTGTGGAATCGAATAAAAAAATATTATCAAATATATAGTTATATATATCATATATTTTTCATGAAAGTCATCATCTTTTCTATGACACTTAAACTATTTCCAAAATAAAAAAAATAATCGAAGAAGAAAGTTCTTGAGATTGAGTTTTTCAACCAAATAAATATTCGCATAAGTTTTTCTCGGCGACGAATCAACAATACGAATGATACATGTATGTTTGTTTGTCAAGGGTAAGAATGTTAGCATTAATTTCCCGTCTAAATTTGCCGAGATAAACCTAGTGTAGATCAGAATATTTTCCAACGATTGGAAGTATAAAGTAACCATTCGGAAGAAGTATTTATAGAGATTAAAATTTTCAGCAACGTCGACTGTCAACAGTTTGATTGACTGATATGTCTTCAGCTTGTATTGAAATGGCTCAGATGTGGCGTATGCTTCGATACGCTAGCCATTACTCAAATAAAGATAGTAGCAATTAATCACCAATGTTACTTGTTTGAAGAGATTTGCCAATTCAAATGAGTTTATCAATTTAAATGAGAGTCATGTGTCTCTGCGTATTTTTATACTCTCCTGAAGTTTAGTGCGAATCTCACATTTACACAAACATATTTTTACTAAAAAAGTTTATTAGTTATATTTTATTAAAAAAAAGATGCTTAAGAAGATGTTCTGCAAAATAATTCCCATTAATGCACAATTATTATAATTCTTATCTTTTACCGTTTGATATTTGCATATTTTTGCTTATTTGTACATTTATTTAATTCTTTAAGGTATTTATGCAAGATAATTAAATAATATAAATGATTCAAAGCTGTTTTTGGCATTTCTACGGTTCCACGGTTCAAGCTTAAATGAAAAAAAGGCCAGCGAGGGTCTAAAAATTTAAATCTCGTTTTAACAACACAATGTGCATTTCAGTTAATTTCCAATAGAGTCCGTTGGCTAGCAAAAAAATTATTGATGTTGTGGAAGTTCTTAGACACAGACAGATTTTTCTCCATAATTTTGGTACAAGCGATTGTCGTGATATGTCTATTTAAGGATGGCATCTAATGCTCTTTTGTTGCTAATGGACCAGATAAGTCAATTGTTAACCGGATAACAAGCGATACTATTTCGGTCAAACAATCATTTTGGTTGAATGACGTGCTCGACAAGAAATTACCTCTATTGGCAATAGAGCTCTTCAAATCAGAACATAAGTCTTTAGGCGGTTGTCGAAACAACACCGAGTTAGAAATGTTCTATGCCAGCGATGACAATCTAAATTTTTTCGATATTACTCGGCGTGATAAAGTACGTAATGCAGAAATCTGCAGAAGAAAGGAGGTGACCGATAAACCTCGCAGAATTAGCAAGCCGAAATGGCTATGGGTCTGCCACATAGCTAGTATAATCGATAACCGTTGGGGACGACAGGTTCCCGAGCGGCAGTTTCATACAGGAATTGCAGTGCAGGATGCCGGTGGCGAAAAATCGTGCCTCTTGAAGACTTATAAGGGATTTTAGATTATTAGATATCCAATTTTTTATTATCTATTCATATAATTATTTCTATTGTTTGCGTGAATATTAAACATTATTAAATAAAATGACTTTACGGATTTTATCGCGGGGTAGACTGAGTAGAGTCTACCCCGTGACCACGGCCGTAATGTATACATATTTTTAACCAAAACGCCTAAACTTTATGATATATTAGCAACCCTTCAACCTCCCTTGTGGGTGGAATTTCGTAAAACCCGTTATCTGGCCTGTACTCGGCGAAAGGAATATTCCTACCAAATTTCAAGTCGCTACGCCTTATGGTTCCAGAGATATCGTAATGAGTCAATATATAGGTGGGAATCCCTTTCATATATATAGATAACAAAATTATGTATGGTGGAAATATTATTCCTTTCTAGATCTATAAAAAAGACTGCGATAGCATATGTATTGGCTGGTCTGGTTTTGACGGGATTATCTCTAAAAGATAGCTGATATAATAAGGAGTAAAACAGGCATTTTTCATCACTTGGATTTTACTATATAATGAAATAGACAAGCATAACTTAAGTCACGTTTTTACAGGACTTGTTTTACCCGGATGCCAGTTCATATAATGTAGAACATATTAAAATCTAGCACAGAGAAAAAAGCAGTACACCCTCTGTTCCCGTAAGTTACTAAACAAACGCTGAGCAGCTAAAGAAAAGTTATTAAAAAGTGCACTACACGCAATTAGCTTTTTCTCTAAGTGTACAATTATAACGATCGCAGAAACAGAACAAGAATATACAAAATAAAAACCCGTGCATACAAAAATTAAACAAATGTCGGCCGCGGTCCAACAGCGAATTCTTCGAGTAAAGGGCCGCGTGCAATGCTATTGATCATGACGTAATTATCTTGTACTGCAATCAAAACGAGACTATAGAATATTAAGACAACAATGATAATGACAGGCGGACTCCATACTATCCGGCGTGAAGCGGCTTGGCCCTCTGCCAACGGGTAACACGCTGTCACGTCACCGATTCTAAAAACACTGATGCCATGGCAACACCATCCGATGCGGCGTAAAAACATGTCGGTCCAATTGAAATTTTAATTCCGGTTATTTGTAACCGTCCTATGTGCAAACAGTTAGATGTAGACTAGCCAGGTCAGAAAAAAATAGCATTCGGGAGACTATGCATTCGGTCGGGAGTCTAGACAATACGGGAAAAAGCAGATGGTTACTGACTGTCTGGCAACCCTACTGGGTTCATACACCGCCTGTATTGCTATTTTTCAAATTATGCTTTGATAACAAATAGATTCTATAAAAATATATACCAATAAATATTACTTTTATTAAATTGCTTTATTGTTAATAGTTTCTACCGAGCGTTAAACTTTAATAACTTGTGTATTTTGGTGTGTAATGTAGTTATTTATTTTTAAATACTTTACAGCATGACAAATGGTATAAATAAACATTGTACTTCTATGTGTGTTTGTTAAACGTGTTAGCCAAGATGTACTAGCAATTGTGCCATGTAAGGTGTCCTACATTATGGCAATGTTAACATGTATAGGACAAGCAATCAACGCAAATTATACTGCTGGAAATATAATAAAAAAAGGTTAGTTGGTGAAAATAAAAAAAAATAAAAACTACAGCAATACTTCTTTATTTAACACTATCAGTTAGTATTTAAAGATATTATTCATTTATAGATATATCAGAGATATTTAACCAAACCACAAGAAATATTTCCAACAATGGATAAAGTAAAAAAAGTATAAGGAATAAACAATACGTCAAGCTGATCTATCTCAATAATTTTAAACCTTATAAAAATACGGGTCTACAAAATAATTTAAAGACAAGAAGACTATTCCGCAATTATTATGGCAACACATAAGTAAAAATAATTTAAAAGCAGGAAGAAAGCGGGCGGCAGATCAGCGTTGGCGTCCATCGCACGAGACGATACTAGACGAGGCTGTGCACGCAGCTGCTACTAGCCAATGTCAAGGCGATTCTTGATTTATACCGCGGTATTATTAGATCGAAGCGCATGTAAACAGCTTGGAGTTAATTTTTTTCTCAAATCAAAACATAATGTTTCCGGCGTTACATCTACTTATGTCGTTTTAAAAGAAAATAAATGTATATTTATTTAATAAAACTTGGTTGCGCTAATGGTACAAAAGTCGCCTTTTCCCTTAATGAAATTCCTCCCAGTCCTTTGATTTATATGCATTATGCGTTTAAACTGCACAATTTCCTAACGATATGGTACGACGATTGGCAGCTGGTGCGTTTCGTAATTGGGATATCTAAACAATACTCGTGAATTAAACTCTCGCAGGCTGAACGTCTTTTGTTTTAGTTATTGCGTTCCACATTCGAATATAATTCGTGACGTCAGCCAGTTCAGTTTTGTTTATGAACCCATATTTTCTATTTAACCGACTTTTTTCTTTTTTTTTTAAAAAGGAAAGTCCTCAATTCGTCTGTATTTTTTTTATGTTTGTTATCTCAGAACTTTCGCCTGGGTGAACCGATTTGGATTTTTTTTTTACTTGAAAGCTGGTGTTTCTCGTTTGGTCCCAGAGCAATTTAGTCCAGTTCTTACAGTGGCAACCATGGAAAAATTGAATAAGGCTGAAATTTACATTAACTATGTGCTCAAAAAATGGACAATATTTGAAGTCAGTTTGTTTTTTGTTTTTATAAAATATCATTTATTTAATTGACACTTTATTCAAGTCTTCGGTTCACTTGCAATATCTATTCGTCGGTATGTAGTTTATAGTGAATATATACAGTGAATATGATCCAGATTTGAGCAACTCTAACACCGGCCGTTAAACTTTTAGTGTTCCTTTAATTTCCATGACGCGTTTCAAACAGCAACGTCCTATTCATAGATTTAATTGCATAGGTTATTGAAGTAATTGAAAAGTTAAGTATTTAATATTTTCCCTGTCTCTTTATAATAATAAAGTCGACTTGAGAAATGAATAAAAAATATAAAGGAAAACACAGAAAGAAAGTTACAGCATATTAATAATAAAATGTACATAAAATTTTGTTATTTCGAACCCAGTACAAACAAAACTAGCGGCCGATTAAGCAAATTTATCTGTTTAGTTGAGAAGCATATAAAACATTAATAAAAATATTTCACTAAATGCACATTTAGTATACAATAGTAGTTTGGGACCGCCTAATCCATGTCGGAATAATTTCTGATGGTACAGTTAGTTATCTTCAAGGAAAATGTTTACAATAATAAGTCAGAACGCATTAGTAATAGATACGATATCTCAAAACTGCGCTGTTCCGCTATAATATCATATTTAAAAATATGATTGCAATAAAATTTAAGACTCAAGAATAAATTGTACACACGCATACGCTACGCTCAATAGCAAGCTCAAATGATGTGCTACTAAAATATTTGCCAACTGTCTGTAATACGTTACTAAGAAAGCTATCAGATGTAATGATTGTGATTAATTATGATGAATGTTATGATAGCTTGTAACTACACAAGAGTCAAACGGGCTATAGAATTAACGGAAACAATTTAAATATAGCAACGAAGATTTTCCATTGATAAAAACAGCGTACGTTCTAAGCCACTTTATTGTTTTAGGTTACCTAGTTACATCAATTGCGTGTCCTCTTTGGATTCTTTGGGATAAGATTTTAAAAAATAAAGAAAATGTAATCGCCTGAATCTTTTGTTGTAATATATTATTAAATTAAGGAAGATTCAATATCGACTGCTTGAAGAAATAATAACCAGATAAAACATTAAGACTTTTCTGCTCTTAGTAAGGTGAACATGGGAAACCTTTTTCATCAGAAAAAAAAAATCATAAATATTGAGTATAATTTGGTTTAATATTACCCGCTAGGTCAAATTCGCGAACAACGCCTATAATATATTTCATAGCCCAAATCATCGCTACGACAGCGTTATATAAAATCCAATAATGTATCAACAACATAGAAATTATCTATATCCAATGAATCGATCCGATATTTCAAGGTAACCGTTCATTAGCTTGCAGTCAAGTAGGGTGATACTGACAGCTCCGTTAGTATCGCTGCACCATTATAGGGAGACTATCGGGGAGCAAAAAAACTATTAGTGGAATAGATTAAATTTCAGCCGTAACACTTGTGAAGCCGGTACGAAACCATAGGCAGGGTCCTATTGCACCAACATTTGTATGTCCAACAGACACGCGACATAGTTGACTTTGCAAAGTAAATTATCAAAGTATTTAAGGTACTTTGAAAGTATAACTGCTCAATTTATGTTAAGTTTGTTTTGATTAATTGTAAGAGTTTATTTATCGAAGTGCTTAGTCGTTTGGCTCTTGGTAAAGTTTAAGTTTAGCAGTTTAATTAATATGTCAGGAAAGTTTCAAGATTCCGTAAGCATTCTTAGTCCGCTTTGTTATTTTGACGGAAGAATGATAAATTGTTTTTATTTTATTTTTAGTGGAACTTTATTATTTTAAAATTGTTATAATAGATCACTAAAAAGACAACATTTATTAAAACTCAGCGTAACTGACTATCTGACTGAGCTGAAAAGCATTTTTTTCAAGTTATAAACTCTTTCGTTTCACTTGTTTTTATTGAATTCGTAAGAATTTATTAAACCACTTAATTTCATTACCTTTTCATTAGTAATTTTAGTACGACGCCGTAAGTTACTTAAGGCTTCTATTAATAGAATTAGGGATTACACTACATTAGCCAGCATTCTAATGGTTTCGGTGTCAAATAACGCAAAAAATATAGTATTCTTCATAAAGGCCCACTACATTCAAAGTGTTATACTCATTCTTTTATAATTTAGGATATATTTTCAATTATGTTTTTATACCTTATTTTAGGCGCTTACATGAATAATCCTTAATATGTTTTTAAAACGAAATGTAATTATCATTTTGAAATTTAAACTACTAGTAGTACGCGTACCTAACCTTGTTGAATAAACTTATAATATGTATTTAGATTAAATTTATATAAAAAATAAATAATAGCTTACCGATTTTGCTCTTCTAGCTTAACACTTATTTTAAATATGGAATAAAATTAAAAAAAGTATTACGTCAATTGATGATGTACCTACATAATTTGAACTTACAGATTTTTACTAAACCTTATAATGTCTAAAACGATTTAGTAAATAATTAACGTATAACGTTAAGGGTCTAACGGTATTGCCGCTTGCGAAACAACTTTGTGTTATCGTTGTTTTCTGATTGGTTAGGATAATTTGGGCTGATCACCCAATTGTCTGAAAAGTAATATGATCCATGCGTCGGATGGGCATGTAAAAATCGGTCCACCCACTTACCCACCTTGGACCAGCTTGGTGGATACGGTCCAAAAACTCCCTAATGGAGAAGGGGTGCATTAGGAGAGGTCTATGTCCAGCAGTGGACTAACTCATGATGATGAAGAATAATTAATGATTATCGAGAACTTATGGCCTTGGCTTAGGTCAAAGATTTTTTTTTATAATAACATATTTTATATAATAAATTGATACATAGAACCTGTCATTCATACATACACTGCAAAACGTCTTTCAAATGTAAAAAAAAAAAAAAACAATTTATATTCCTCGGCATGAAATCTTTATAAACCTTAAGAAATACAGTATACTTTTGATATATACGTATTTCTTTACTGTACGAGTTACGTAGAATTTCGTTTTCGGTGAATTTCCGGCACAGTTTGAGTAAAGTGCCTCAACCCGACGCCTGCCAATGACGATAACGCCACAATAAAAAGAGGGGAATGAAATCGAGCAAGACACGAACACCGGCAATGTATACGTAATGAATAAAGTGTATCAAATGGCAGTTTAATTTACCACAGATAAACTACATTAGCGTAAAAGTAGCAATTTAAAAACTTATTGGCATTATAAAACGACTGGCATGTTACAATAAAAAAAAATTAAAAACCTTTCTATCTGTGACGTATCCACATAACATGTTTGCTACAATCGGCCGATTAATAAATGCTTAACAAAAACAATAAAAAAACGAACAAGTGTGATTTTGATTTATACCTCGACATTTCCGTATTAATTTGCGCAATAATTAGTCAACAGACAACAACGCATTCGATAAGTAAAGAATTTAATTTTATTATTGTTTCAAATCTTACACTGGAACTTTTATGTTATGAGTAATGAAACAAAGCGGTGTAATTTAGAAAATTATTTCTTTCTTGTTGAAAAAGTATTAAATGCAATGAATAATAATAATGATATTATCTCCTTATACTATACTTGGATTGGAGCTTTAATTTGACTAATTGAACAAATTTTTATCTTCTAACAAAAACAAAAAGAAAGAATGAAGAAGAAGAATGTCATAAACAATCTTCTTTCAATGCACTAAGAATATTTTAGTAACATTTTTAATCAAGCTACGTTTCCTACCGCCTTCATTAAAGTCATTCCGGTAATTTTTGCCGGTAATATCTTTGTAGCTTTATAAAGCTGGTTAGATTTATCAAGCTACCACTCAAAGCAAGTCGCCTACCACCGAAACGGGCATAGGACCAAATACATGCAGCCGCGAGCATAACATAATGTCAAAACCATTACGATACAGATCGTCGGCAAACAATGGATGTTCAATCATGTAAGGTCAAATTGAACCGGTGTTACTGTTTATATTGTTTATACCGAGGCCCACAATGCGATACAAGCTTTATGTAAGCACTTAATCACGCCTCAAGGTAACAGCCGGTAGTGCTGTCGCTGTTGTTTATCAGAAGCTTTTAATTTAATTTGACATAAGACTTTTACGGATACTCGACTTTTAATGTTTCTTACGCACGAAACGTTTAAAAACTTTATATCAGTGTTCAAGACATTTAATAATATACAAAAAAAGTAGTGGCCTCTATATTAAGTCAAAACCGATTTGGATACCGCGTAAACGTAGCAACGAATAGCATACTGCCTCCGTAGCCTAGTGGTATAGGCGTGTGCTTTAGAAACCGGAGGTCGAGGGTTCGAATCCTGCGGGGACACAACAAATTTTCTTTGCTGTTTCCTAGTTGGTTAGGGCAATTTGGGCCGATCACCCAATTGTCTGAAAAGTATGATGATCCATGCGTCGGATGGGCATGTAAAAAGTCGGTCCACCCACCAACCCGCATTGGACCAGCGTGGTGGGATACGGTCCAAAAACCCCCTAATGGATAGTGGTGTATTAGGGGGCCTATGTCCAGCAGTGGACTTTCATAGGCTGATGATGATGATGATGATGATGAATAGCACCAATTGGTGGGTCTTCTACAAACGTCTGATGTTACGTGAAGTTGCACCAATCAAAGCGTGGTATTGCGTTGTATTCTAATTTTACACACCACTTTCATTCCCAGCGCGCAATTTTGTCACCATTATTTGTTTGTTGAGAATCCAGGTCTTATTTGGTTGGTATATAAAAATACCTCTGTTTGAATTATGTGCATAATGTTATATTGTAAATTACTCTTGAATTTTCCTCTGTTTGTCATTTCACTTGAATGAACACTATTGAAATAAAGTGCTAGTTTCTGACAAGCGGAAAAAGCTGTATGCGGATGAGAAATCTAGCCAATTATTTCGAAGTGGGAAGTGCCGTGTCAAATTGAAATAACGCATATAATCATCGAAAGATAGACGTCTTAAAATGCATTTAGTGATCCGAGACAGACGTTGATCGATGTTATCAAATGCTATGTAGGTATGTGCGCGTCAGATTGACATGTAAAAAGTCGGTTTGTTGTCAAGACCATCTTTGGCAGCCGTAATAGGATGTCAGTGCTTTCAAACTTACTGACAACAAATTCATCCATAGAATGAAGCTCAACCTTTGGATTATGCCTGTGGTAAAAACTATCATTTTGATGGATTCGAAATGGATTAGAAGCCAATCCAAAGATAACGAGAAAACGTCTAGGTAAAAAGTTTACGTATGTATGCAAAATTAGACGAATCTCTCCTGTCAATCGCATCGTGTCATCCGGAAGAGTATTGGCACAATCCAGGTGTATTAGTAAAACGGAAGTGGTGTATTCTGAATAGACGTGAAGCAATTAACACGCTTCTGTATATTAACAATCTATACCCACATATATCTGGCACTGTTCCAATGGATTAGCAGGAAAACCCGCAGTATTGTTGTATAGCATACATATGGATGGACAAACGAACAATGGGACTGATTTAATTTTTACAGAGTGATATGCTAGTTTGTATATGACGTGAGGCGTTACGTCACGTTCTCCCGTTTAGTAATTATAACCGCCACGGTGTTCTTAAAATAGTTATGCTTACACATTGAAGCAAACATTGATTCTTTCTTTCAATTTTTTTTGTTCTTGATGTTTATTATTTTAGTACATTTCATAACCGTTGAGCAATTACAATATGTATATGATGACTAAAAAGTTTTTAATACTGAGGTCAATGTAAAACATTGCAGTCAGCTTTGCACAATTAATCATATTTAGTAAAACCAAGGCCAATAAGATATGGAATTTATGTAAACATCAACATTGATGTAACCCTTAGTAATAAAGTAGCGTCGTATGTGTTGCCTGCTTATTAGTCGATTGCCGTTCATTGATTGAAAATTCATCAATGAGAATGTAACGCACGATCCATTTTATTTCCTAAGCTTTTTTTTACATCAACTTCTTCTCTTTTGACATTACTGTACTTGAAGGAACGCGTGTAACATTTTTACAGTGAAGATTACTTGATACCTTAAGACGCTATTTAGGAGTAAATAATAAATATGTAACAACAAATGTAAAATAAACTAACCGCGTCTATATAAAAAAAAAGTAGGAATAAGGAAACAATATTCAAGTTAGACACTGTAATGGCGACTGAAAGTAAAGCATTCGTACTAGATGACTATAATATAAAGTAAAGTTAGTTAATCTTTTGTTATTTATATATTTTTAAAAGGTAGGAGGCGGACGGGCAGAAGACACACTCAAGTGAACATGGACCGCTTTCCATGGACATTTACAACTCAATAGGAGCTAAGAATGCATTGCTAGCTTATAAGGAATCTATAGGTTCTTTTTCTGAATGACCCCGAAACGTATCGCTCGCAATCCGTTTTTTATTCAGTTTGATAACAACAATAATCATGCTCTAACGGGTAATATTATCAAAATAGATTACAATATTTCCAGCAATACCTTATACAAAGTGCTCAAGAAATAGACCCACAGATATAATAACAGCAATCAGAAAGATTTATGTACCATAGAGACGTTGTTTATAACTGTTTAGATTTCGATCAGACAAACAAATTATAGCTCTTCGAATAAGTTGCCAAGTATTGTATGCCTTAAGACAAAAGTAAATAATTACAGCCAGTATTTAAAACTACGTTTTTTAGTATTGTTATTAGTCAGTGGTTTTGGGCGTTAAATTAAATTTATTAATTTAGTTACTATTTAAATAAACGCTTAAAATGTAGCGTTAAATATAAATGTTAAAATTACCGTTATATTTGAAATAAAATAACTCAATCATGTACTTGTAAATTGATTTGATAAAAACAAAGTGTTTTCCGAGAAAGCTTCAGTTTCACGCGTAAATTTAATATGACCCAAGGACATTTCACTGTTGACGCAATAGATAATGTGTTTAATTTCATTTACTTCTGTATCTTTGATGTTAAAAGTTGTTAAACATTTTGTAATGACTTTAATCATTTGTAATGACCTCACATTTGACGATGTTATAAAGTTGTCACTAGTATGAGGGATAAAAAATATTAGATTTTTTTATATTATCTGATGATTTTATTTTAAAAAAACATAAAGCAATCATCTATATGTTTACTTTAGTTAGTTTGTATATAAGACTAGTATCTCGATCTCAAACGTAAAAATTTAGGTACTCAAAATATCCTCAAATTAATTTTGATGATTTTGCGTATATATATATATATATATTTATGTATGCGGATGGAGCAGTTAGCCTTAATAAATGCATGTAATTATTATATAATTCATGATAATAAATAAGATTATGTTTCTCACCATGCCTGAAAAACAATTTCGTGTTTGCGTGCGCCTTACCAGGGCCAATCAATGTAAAAATTTAATTTGTGACCAAATCTTAGGACATAAGATTATTTTAAGTCGATCTTAGTGCATAAAATCAGAACGGCAAGATTTAAATAATTCGAAAGTTTGTAAAGTTATACACATCATCAGCCTGTGTTAGTCCACTGCTGGACGTAGGCCTCCCCTAACACACCCCTATCCATTAGGGGGTTTTGGACCATATCTCACCACGCTGGTCCAATGCGGGTTGGTGGGTGGACCAACTTTTTACATGCCCATCCAACGCATGGATCATTTTACTTTTCAGATAATTGGGCGATCGGCCCTAATAGCCTTAACCAACTAGAAACACCAATGAAAATTTGTTGAGTCCCTGCAGGATTCAAACCTACGACCTACGGTTTCTAATGCATACGCCCTTACTACTAGGCTACGGAAGCAGTTTAAACAAAACCACAAGATCTTGAATTTACGCAAGTCTAATGGCCCTAAAGTTTAAGCCCTCATTGATCGGATATCGCGTAATGATTGATTTTTTAACGGCGGAAACCAATCAGACTCAGAATATGTTGTTCAGAGGGAAAGGTGCGTTGCCATCGGGGTCATGAGGGTGTCTCCGATACCCGTATCTGCGCCTATGTAATGTCTAGTGCAACGTATATGACCCAATATTTGTAATAAATCATAGCGTTTTATAATTTAGCTAGATTGTCATTAAAGTATGTCCGCTTAAATGCAACTTCTTATTTGGTTGTGTTTGAGTATTGTCTATGCTAACCGTGTGAGGTGATGCGGGAGTTGATCCGCGCCACGATGCCCCTGGCCACCTCGGCGGCGTCAGGGGCCCTGGGCTGGAAGCCGCGGAGCCTCTCGAAGAGGCACTCCGCCGACACGTCGTCCGCCATGCGGAACGCTGCAACGTTAAAACACTGTAAAACGAATCAAAATTTATATCTGAACATAAGAAAATATTGAATTTGTGTCTGTGTGAATAGTCAATGAAAAGATTTTCCTTGTTAATTATAAAGAAAAGATTTCATGAATCGTACTCTCTCAAATAGCTTCAGTGCCTTCACATCTCCACATTCCATTCTACATTTTGACATTTGACACTAAACAATAAAGTCTCATATTAAGGATATGAAATGTCACTCATTTAATACCACAATATCGTATTCATTGACAGTTCTGACACCCGAACTGTCAATTATAATGTATTCCGATAGACCACCGAGTCTTTCCGAGGGAAGATAATTTCCCACTACATCTATAAATGATGTAATCAATAGAAAAAAAAAAATGTCTTCTTACGTACGGATTTGTTGTTAGTCGTTCATCGCACAAAGATCGGCATGTCAACAATTTATCAATTAGAACTCTAGCTATGACGTCAGTTCGTTGCTATGGGCGGTTACATTGTTTAGCTATAACAATTCCCTTTTTTGATTGGCTCTGGTGTAGCCGGTGTGTATGTATGATATGAAAAATATATAAATGTTATCACATACTGAATGCAAAACCCAAAATAAAAATGTTTCGAGCATCGTGTGAAATATGTGTAAAAAAACTTAACTAAAACTAAAAGCGCCTTTTGTTTTTCACTGAAAGTGTATTACAGAGATACAATTATTTACATTGACAAGGAAATTATGTAGCTGTCGCAAAGTTATAAATAATTTTCATTGTGTCTAAGCTTGAACTTAGTAAAGGCATTCGAATTGCACTGATGTAAATCTAGGTTTCCGAGAAAAAATACGACACGGTTAAACCATAAAAAACGTTATATTTTAATACGGTATTAATGTCATTAATCTAAAGCGCAAAACTACTGCGTATCTACCTTGATACGCATAGAGAAATGTATTACTGTGAAATAATCCACCCATGACATTAACGCTAATGAAAAAGTGAAATGTTTTCATTCAGTAAACATGACTTGGTCATTTTCGTCTCGCAAATATATTTTATTCTCGTGTTTTGTTCAAGAGAAACATTTAGTTTGTACCCCAGCGAGTTAGTGGGCGTCGTAATTAAATTGAAGTGTTTAATTGAAGCGTTGTGGAAAATTTGCGACTGTCTAACAGTTGACAACACGCTTGTATTCTATTTTGCGCTTTTTTAATGTCTGTCCGGACTTACGAAGCATCTCTGTGTACTCGTAAATTGTGATCAAGCTTTCTTTAACCTGGCCTGTCTCCGTGAAGGTCGATGCATGTTTGATTATGCTGTTAACGCGGTCTTAAATTGTTTATATAAACAACGGCTAGTTTTAATTAATAATACCGTATCAGAGTTCGAAACCATTTTGTTGTTTTTATTGTAACGGATTTGTGTACAAAATTATTCATGTCTGAGCATATGAAGGTAATTGTTTCGTTAATTTGAATAACAATATAAGTAGAATATTAAAATGGAAATGGTGTGAAGTGTATAAGCTCTTTACAACTATTGAATTTTGCTTTAGTTTACATATATAATATAGCGTAACATAAATTGAAATAAAAAAAATGATATTAATATCTAAATCAGTAATGCAAATCAGTTTATTAATATATAAATTAATATTTCTTTACGTTTCAATCTTTTGGATAACTATTACTGTTAAGGTAAGAAAACATAGGATATCAACGAATGTAAAGCATTCAATAACTCAAACAAATAATACCTAAAAATTTTACGAGTCTGATGTCTGTTTGATGTGTATTTTGTAATGATTGCAATCGAAACGTGCCAGTCGTTGCATTGCGAACGAAACTGCAATGCAACGCTGGCGTCAACACAGATTTAGTATTGTCGTGAATGTAGGTTAAAACAGTGGACGGTATTAAGATGATAAACACGTATTCGCTATGAATGGACGCGTGTTTTCGTTCGCCGTGGACGATTTGAGACATACGTGCGTGAGTTGCGTTGTGTTGTCCCTTTTTCTGGCGTTTCGTTTGTGACGCTGTGTAAATAAACAGTGTACGAGTGTGACTAGTTGAGCGACACTAATGAGCACGTCAGCGCGCCGCGGCGGCCATCGGCCGACTGACATTCGTATGGTGGGAACGCTGGCGCGACGCCGCGCGTGCCAAATAGTGTTTCTCGCGCGCAAACCGAGGCCCGGGGGGTAAATAATGCAGCCTAATTTTGGTACGGCTTCAATGTAATCGCTCATGATCGATAAACTCTAGGGCTACGATGAATTTGTCCTAATAATCAATAAAATCATCTAAATCAATCATAAAAAAAACATCTGATTTTTTTTAATTTATCATGGAATCAACAATATTAAGAAAAAAATAAATAGACTTATAGTAATGGTTCCTGCTCTCAATTACAGATTCCTTTTTGACATTTTTTGACAAAGCATATTTCCTAAATTTATGAATCGACATTGACGTACACTTAAGTCAGGTTTCCTAAACTTTCATCTTTGTGAACCAAGAGTATTTTGTAAAGACAATATAATTTTTTCTACTTACATTTTCTTCTAGATTTTTTAATGGTGTGACTACTAACAAGCACATCAGCTGCGGCAGCCTCATTCTAAAATTAAGTTTTTATTAAAGTATTATAAAAAAATAATACCGATATAATATAATACACTAACGGCAAATTTTTAAGAATTATTCATTCTGTACAAAGGCTGCATCGGATACCTATACAGGTCATCATTATTATAATCAGACTGTGTTAGTCCATTGCTGGACATGGGCCTACCGTAATGCACGCCGTGTACACTAGAGGGTTGTTGGACCGTATCGCACCACGCAAGTTCAATGGGTTGGTTGGTGGACCGACTTTTCACATGCTCATCCGACGCATGGATCATTTTACTTTTTAGACAATTGGGTGATCGGTCCATGTAGTCCTAATCAACCAGAAAATAACGACAAAACAAAGTTGTTTTCCCCGCGGGATTCAAACCTACGACCTCTGGTTTATAAAGCCAGGGCCAATGCCGATAGACCATAGAGGCGATTGGGGTACACATATATAGGTTTCTCTTCTACGATTTTTAGCTAAAATAGGCGATTTTAGCTGGAAAGCAGCAATGGGAAACGGCGTTAAAGCTTTCTGTACATCTCAGCTAGTGGGTGAACGTGTTGTTCACGTTCAAATATATGCCTATACTTAATTTTTTAGATGTAAAGTAACGCCAGTGTGATACATCGGATAATAAGTCTCATAGAAGGAACCTGATTTTCAGACTTTCGCTATCAGGGTCTTGTGAAGGTAGGAACACTACTGCGGTATGCTTATTTCTGTCAAAAACCAGTAGTGAATAAGCAGTACCGACTTAAATTAAATCACTGTGTAAACATGAATAATAATTTTTAAAACTAAAGCATGTAAACAAATTAAATAAATTAGGAGACTCTTTGACTGCCTCCGTTGCCCAGTGGTATAGGCGTTTGCTTTAGAAACCGGAGGTCGTGAGTTCGAATCCTGCGGGGACTCAACAAATTTTCATTGTTGTTTCCTAGTTGGTTAGGGCAATTTGGGCCGATCACCCAATTATCTGAAAAGTAAGATGATCCATGCGTCGGATGGGCATATAAAAAGGCGGTCCACTCACCAACCCGCATTGGACCAGCGTGGTGGGATACGGTCCAAAACCCCCTAATGGATAGGGGTGTATTAGGGGAGGCCTATGTCCAGCAGTGGACTATTAAAGGCTGATGATGATAATGATGAGGAGACTCTTTTGGAGCTACTACATAGGTATTTGTACAGAAAAATGTGTGTTCAAATTGTCTTTTCATTTGTCAAACTTACATTTAACTATTGAACTTGCCTAAAGAAGAGTTCCAATAAAAGGAATAAATTTAAATTTATATTCCATTTAAATATTATTTATTGAGTCAAAAACTAAATGTAACAGATGCATTAATAATTATTTATAGCTTTCGTTAATTTGATTGCATTGAAAAAAATCGAAAAAGTATTGAGTAAATTAATTAAAAATAACATTTAATGGAGTGGTAGGGTAATTATCTTATCTATCAAGTTTCATTTAGACCTAGTATTATGTTTTGAATAAAATAATTAAAGGTAGCTCAAATATTTTTAAGCAATAATTAAAGGAAACTGTTAAATGTTACATATAAGTCACCAGTGGTATCCTATTTGAAAATAAAGTAAGCGTTTCACCAACCTTGAATTTTTCATTCATGTCACTAAAACTATTTTCGGTGTTTAGGTTATCACGGATAGATGTCTTTCATTTCCGACAAAAGTATTCACAATTTTAACAACTTTCATAACCTTTAAATATCACGAAGAAACATTGACATTTGAAATGTGTCACATTAAATGCATATGGCCTGCATTTTCTGTCCTCAATTAGTACAATTTCACGGTCGTATAGGATATTGATTGAAATGAAATACACATATTAAGTAATTCAGAGATGCAATTATATCTAATTCATTGAAATTGAATAAATTCACGGAGTGATTTTATTTTCTATATTTTAGTAATTCTGAGACATGGTTATAACAATGAATATAATCTCAATGTAATATGTAAAGCTTTTTAAAGACATTTTTTTGAGATTGTTATGGATTGTTTTATGCATATAAATTAACATATATAATTTATATATGTTTTTACATATACGTTTTCTTGTTTTTTTTTTAAAGATCCATGTTTTGGGAACACATTTCACAACCCGAAAATTAACTTTTTATTTCTTTTGTGGTATGATGTAGTCGGTTTCTAATCTAGTTAGATTTTTTGAGTAACTGATAATACGCTGAACGACTGGCATCTGACCTCTTCAAAAGAGTAAAATGCTTTCAATTGATGAGTAAGTTATGAGTAAAGAACGTGGCAACTCACATACACATTGCACCAAAAGCCGTTTACGTTCTTGATGAAGACGGTAGTAGGTCCCTGTTTACAGGAGACCGTCTGGGTACCACCGCGGTGCCTATTTCTGCCGCGAAGGTAGGTGAAAACACCGCGTGGTCCGGTTTGAAGGCACGTAGCCACGTATTTACTGGCAAACGAGACTTACATCTGTCTCACGGTAGGCAGCGCGTTGGCGATACCACTGGTATTGCCAAGTCCATGGTGCCGGTGACCACTTTCCACTCAGGTGGCCCGACTGCTCGTCCGTTCTGCGTGCTGCAAAAAAAAAAAAAAAAAGATGACGTCTTATAATGACTACCAAAGATGCCTTGATATATTTCTTACACAATCGATTAATTGGCCCATATTTTCTTATTTGACCAGAAAATAACGATAGCTTAAAGTTATTTCTGCGCTGGATCGGCCTACTACTTCCGGCTTTCAAACCAACGGTAATTACGACTAGGCAATTTAAAATTTATTTTTAATTTAGAAAATTTATCAGAAATACCTGGTTACTGTTACCGTTAACCTTATTGCAGGCAAAAGAAAATACAAGCAATAATAATTCCCTTCAATTTTAAATACGAACTGACGTCACACTTTGAGTTATGTCGGCACTAAATTTTCTTCATCATCATTATCATTATTTTTATCAATCGATGTGACTATCGAAGTCAACTGCTGAGCATAAGCGTCCCTCATGAGACGCTAAGAGGCGATACTGCGCCACCTGCATCTACTGACTCCCTGTACATTTACACTAGTCGTCTCTCCATCTCGAAGAGTTTCCTCCCATACCGTGACTAGGTAAATTTATGAATTTACGGTAATAAAAACATGTAAAAACAACGGTTTGTTAGTATATGCTGTTGTCATGCTTTATCAAAGATTTAGTAATGTTTTTGTGTATTAAAGAGATTTGTACTTTTAATTGAGCAAGAAATTATTTCTTCGCTTATAAAGCAATATTGTAATATAATAAAATTGCGTGCTTTACAATGTTTTAACCATTTATTTAATAATACATTAAACAATAAACTATTCTTATTTTTTCCGGGTGTTAATCGAAAATACGTGTAGTATAATCAGCAAAATAACTTGTATTTTTCTTGGCTTTTAATTACTTACACTATTTCATTTAATACGTCACAAATTCGACACTTGACAGGAATTAATTATATATTTCTTTTCCAGTATGGTAGTATATTTTGAGTAAAAAAAAAATAATCATTTCGCAATCATAACATTTCTGTAAAATAAAATACAAATCCAGTGACAATTACCAACCATAGAAACAATAATTTTGGAGACTATCGTGATGTGTCAAGCAGATATTTAACCAATAGGAACGCATTACGCTTTGTGTAAATCAGATTGAGCAACTGACTTCGCAGCCTAACGCTATGCGCTTGTGCTTTAGAAACTGAGGTAATGGGTCTGAATTTTGGGGACTGTATTACTTTTCTAAGTTGTTTCTAGTTGGTTAGGTAATGCGGCTGATCCCTCGATTGCCTTTTAAAGTACGATTGAGATCCATGCGTCAGATTGGCATGTAAACACTCGGTCCTGCACCTTAACTCTTCCGGTCGTGTTGGTCATCCGTCATATCGGACTTTGAGAGATAAAGGAGAGCACCTGTTTGCGCGTACACTTATGCACCATAATATCTCCTGCGCAGTTGGTTGATCTCAATATAAATCGGCCACCATGGTCGTAATCGATTTGGAGGTCATCAGACTATGTTAACGTAGCGTCAATAATACTGAAGTTGAGTAAGAGCTGAATCTTACTGTGTAAAATAATTATTATTTCTATCATAACATGAATATTTTGTAGTCACCGGCTTCCAATGGTAGTAACGTTCATTATGCAGCCGAAGTAAAGCCGATCTTATCCTACCATTCAGGCACTACTTTTGTAGTAACACTGAAAGTTTTAAATCAGTCAAACTGTTTTAAAATCTAAAGTAGGATAGTTAAACGTCTAACCATTAAATCAGATGTTGGATCACTGATCAATCTCATCTAATTACTATAATCTATGAGATATAAGTGATACTATCACGTTGAGTAGAAGCTGAGTAGAACTAGATTCCGTCTCTGAGCGCCGTCAGTACGGACTTCTCGTCGTTCCGCATGAGTTCGTTATTCTCCATGCTTACAAGTTACAGTCACAGTGCTGCGTGTTAGTAGTGCTGTGTTCGTTTGTGTAGTGAGTGCTCGCAGGTTCCGACTTAACTGTAAGAAGTTACACATATACACAAAAAGCCCACGAGGCATTTATCTTTAAATTTAACTTGTGCTTGTGCATTAGGTGGCAGCCAGGACACACCTAGTGCTCCAAAGCGCTTACACTTATTCAATAGGCACACACCTCACGCAGGTGGGAGGGTTAGAATAGCTTACACCGTGCCGGCGGGGTCGCCCCAATGGCTAAAATGGACGATTATGATCCCGCACAACACCGCGAGGCAATAGATGACTATTTCGCGAGTCCGCCCCGGAATATAATCCGTCCACGCTGGTTACCGCTCGTATTTAGCAAAGCCGCGCGTCCGCCACCATACCCGCTACACCGAAAATCGCCCACGCGTCGCCGTCTGCGACACCCAACCGGACCGTAGCCCAGTAATTACACCTGTCCTGGTCATTATCTTCGGCGCAGTCAGACGCCGAAGACGAACCCCGGCCTCGAAAATGGATCTCCAACCCACGACCGGTCACAAACGCCGCCAACATAGCGACTCAGATGGTTTTACCACCGTGCGATCGCGGAAAGGGGCAAAAACGCCTGCTACATAGAGAGCGACTGAGAGCCGCCCTAGCCCCCACGCCCGTCACCGACCGCGACGCCCGCGAAAAGCCCGCGGCCGAGCCGCACCCGCTTCAGCACTGCGGACGTATATGGCCGAACGTAACGCCAAGACTCCACCCCGGTCGTGATTCACGACAAGGGTCACTGGAGTCGTGTTCTTACGTGCTATCAAAGGCGAAAATATCGCAGTTTCGTTCCGCTAATACACGAATAGGCATACGGGTCAACGTAGAGACCTCAGATGACTTCCGCGCGTTAACCAATACCTCCGCGAGGGTAAAATCGCGTTTCACACTTTCGCTCTGTTGGAAGACCGACCTTCGAGTCGTCATTAGGGAGTTCCGAAGGAACTCGAATAGACGAGGTCAATGCGGATCTCAAACGGCAAGGATACCTGCATAGGTGCGCCGCATGCACCACCCACGCCATAAATTTCAAAATGGACCTACATGGTCGAGCTTGATCTTTCCCCGAGGAAAACAATCATTTAACGTACATTCAATATGTAAATTAACCGGTTTACGGGTGAAACTCCACGCAAGACCGGCCTAGTCGCGCAGGTCATAACTGCCAACACTGCATCACAACGCGCAACTGCTTCGCGCGTGCACGTTGCGTGAAATGTGCCGGCCATCACAGCACTCCGGAGTGCCCAAGGCCAAAAGATCGGTCGAACCGCCCGCTGCGCAAATTGCGAAAACGTAGGTCACCCGGTTAGTTACAGGGTTGCTCGAGAGCACCCAAAACAATCGCGCCATCTGCCCACGTTCCGCGAACCCGCGAATTCCGCGGTTGAAGCGAGCTTTGTCCCGCACCTGCACCGGCAGTTAGTGCATGGACAAAGCCAGTTGTAATTAAAAATCCGTCGCCGTCCCTAATGCTGCGTGGCGGCAACAATCAGTAAGGGAACCGACCAGGTGGTCCCACAATAGCGAGCACAACTCGCACCTGCGCCCGCCGCGCAAATCACGCCCAAAGGGCCCGGTAATTACGTCCGTCCGCCACCGTTGACTTAATCTCGAAATACTGAATTCGCACAAAAGTAAACATGTCTGTTATACGATTTGGACCATAAAATGCACCTGGCAATCAGCCCAGTTGAAAAATAAACGTCTGCTCGCTCACGCCGAAATTTTAGACGCACTAGTAAATTTAATAAGAACCGAAACAGACACAAACAAGTAGGTTAACCGTAAGATGCATCCAACTTAGGTAGGTAAACCGCTTCTAGTCGTATCGTATTTTAACGCAAACGGCCTTAGAGCAGCGATCCGAAATCGCCAAACTTGCAGGATTATAGTATAGACATATTTCTAATGCAAGAGACCTTTTAAAACCGTCAATAGCCAATCCTAGAATCAGTGGCTATAACATTATTAGAAACGATAGGTTGTCAGGACCGCTAGGTGGTACACTGATATACTATAAAAGGTCACTACATATCGCACCATTAGATATACCTACACTCAATTCTAACTTAGAGGGACAGCGTCAGATTGCATCACTGGCCACAGACCGCTTGTACTTGTTTCCGTGTATCTGTCCTCAGCAAGAAGTTACTTAGATCCGACTCTAGAGCTGCTTCTCGGCCAGGCCCATCAACCATTATCGCAGGCGACTTAAATAGCAAACATCCTGACTGGAATTGTATACGCCAAACACAAATGGCAATAAATTGCTGGAACTGGAGGAGCCACTCAACATAAACATAATAGCTCCTGGACCCCAACTAGATACTCAGATCCAGGCATAGGCGCTCCGTAGCACTATAGACCTGCATTAGTTAGAGACGCTCTGCCTCGATGTCGTATCGATAGAGGCACTGTGAGTTAGACCTGACCACTTGCCGGTCTTATTCAAATTAGCAGGCGCCGGTGCGGTCCCTACAACCAAAACTGCAAAAATTGGCATTGTCTTGAACGCAAACTCAAGGCTATGGACCCCCAAAGGTTTCTAAACTACCGGAGGTTATTGATAGTGTAGACAAAGCGTATATTGCCATCGACAGTATCTACACGTATATCCTATCAGCCATCGACGACCCGAAAGGACAGTCAAGGTTTCGGTGACCGCAACTTTGGCTTGCCGTTCAGTATTCGATGTCTGAAGAGAGAAAATACACTGCGGCGTTTTATCGCATCCGTCCGAGTCAAACTCGATTTCGCTTTTAGGAAACTTCAGTTAGAGGTCAGGAGACAGGATAGAATTACACCGCAAAGAATCGTGGTTAAGTCTGACGGAAGACTTAGAGCCATCGCACACGCCTATTGGCAACTGGCTCGACGTATGAAGTCGGATCCCGCGACGCCATGCGCCATTATCAAAGCCAACCGGGGCTTATTAGCTTCGATGACTTCGAAAAGGCCGAATGCTTAGCCGATACGCTAGAAGAGCAATGTACGCCACCTCGCGCATTACGGACGCGGCCCACCCTTGGAGGTGGGTCTAGTCGGAACTTAGGGGCTCCTTACCACCAGAGGGGATAATTTGGCCAGTGACCCCCGGAGGAGGTTCTTGGAATTATTAAGGGTTCTTAAACCCCGGTGGCAAAGGCCCAGACCGCCCCTGAAGAACTCTAAAATACTTGCCAGGCCCTATTGTCTTGTTTGGTCAAATTTTAATTTTTTAATATCAACTTGTATTTTCCTGATGCCTGGAAAGAAGCCAACGGTCAATTGGGTATTCCCGAACAAAACCCTCTAACCTACCCACGAGATTTGTCCAATTAGCTTGCCCAAGTTTGGGGGTTATATGAACGTATAATTCTCCTTGGGAAAAGACCACACCCTCCAATAACCCATCCCAGAGACCCTTTTGGTCCGAACACTCGTGTCCCACCAAATTTATCCCTTTGGACGGAACCATTTGAATGGCCTTCACCAACCCAAAACCCCGAATACAGGGGCCGTTTCTTCGATGTCGCAAAAGGCATTTGCAAAGTTCCTCAAAGGCCTTGATTTGCGTTGTACATTCTCAAATGCCGGACAGGTTGGTTCCTACCATCCAAAGTTTACTTGTCAAATCGCTCTTTCCGATACCGGAGTCGAGGGCCCCGTCCACGAGCCGTCCGCTCCAAGCGGGCGTCCCTCGATCGGGTCCCATCACCTTTAATTTTCGCGCCTACACGAGCGGGTTATTCCAAAGCCCGACGATGTCAAATCTGGGACCTTTCCCATGACAATTGGCCTGTATTGTTCGTCCGCTTTGAACCGAACTATATCTTAAAAAAGCTCCAGAACCGCGATCAAATCGTTTAGGCGAATGGTTTCGTAAATGGATTCCGTAATCCCGGAAAAGGTGCGGAAGGCGGAATTTCACGGTCTTAGATTACGCCGTGATTGCCATGAACCCCCGGGTCCCCAACCCAGGCGTCAGGATAAGGCCACGCCGCCCCGGACACCGGACACTAGGGAATTAAAACTTACCCAACCGATCCCAGGGAAAGGAAGGCCAAAACCCAGGGGGACCCTTCGACCTGCCATGTCGTTCAAAAGTCATATTCAGGACCGGTTAAGAAAGGGTTCGTTTGACCAGACCCAATACCCAACGAATTCTAACAGTAAAATGCCGCTAAAAATATAAACTTTTATTTAAAAGGGGTATGCATACGAAAATCATGGCCATGCATGCCAAACTTTTCTTCACCGCATCCCCACTCCTAAATCAACTACAAGTGCAAAATAAAATCCACCGGCGCCATCGTGGGTCCCAAATGTAGGACTTCAAAGGACCGCAAACCGTTGAACCCCGGAGCACTTTAAAAAGTTAACCCTGCAAAACATGGATAAAAGTAAGTCAACCAAGGAAACCCTCTTGGTAACTGGTCGTCCCTCCATCTCGTAGAGTTTCCTCCCATACCGTGACTAGGTAAATTTATGAATTTTACGGTAATAAAAATATATGTAAAAAACAACGGTTATGTTAGTATACGTTTCTGTATTCTTTATCAGCGATTTAGTAATGTTTTGTGTTTAAAAAAAGAGATTTGTACTTTTAATTGGAGCAAGAAATTATTTCTTCGCTTATAAAGCAATATTGTAATATAATAAAAATTGCTGCTGCTTACAATTTTTTATCCATTTATTTAAATAATAAATTGACACAATAAACTATTCTTATTTTTTCCGTGTGTTAATCGAAAATATGTGTAGTATCATAACGCAAAAATAACTTGCATTTTCTTGGCTTTAATTACTTACTTTATTTCACTTTAATAAGTTGACAAATTGACACTTGACAGGAATTAATTATATATTTCTTTCCAGTATGGTAGTATATTTTGGAGTAAAAATAAAAATAATCATTTCGCAATCATAACATTTCCTGTATAAATAAAATAACAAATCCTAGTGACAATTACTAACCATAGAAACAATATTAATTTTGGAGACTATCGTGATGTGTCAAGCAGATATTTAACCAATAGGAACGCATTACGCTTTGTGTACATCAAATTTGAGCAACTGACTTCGCATCCTAGCGATATGGGCGCGCGCGTTAGAAACTGGAGGTAATGGGTTCGAATTTTGCGGGGACTGAATTACTTTTCTAAGTTGTTTCCTAGTTGGTTAGGTAATGCGGGCTGATCCCCCGATTGCCTTTAAATACGATTGAGATCCATGCGTCAGATTGGCATGTAAACAGTCGGTCCAGCGCCTTAACTCTCTCCGGTCGTGTTGGTCATCCGTCATATCGGGCTTTGAGAGTATAAAGGGAGTGCACCTGTGTTTGCGCGTACACTTATGCACCATAATATCTCCTGCGCAGTTAGTTGATCTCTAATATAAATCGGCCACCATGGTCGTAATCGATGGATTTGGAAGACATCAGACTATGTTAACGTAGCTGTCAATAATACTAGAAGTTGAGTAAGAGCTGTAATCTTACTGTGTCAAATAATTGTTATTTCTATCATAACATGAATATTTTTGTAGTCACTCGGCTTCCAATGGTAGTAACGTTACATTATGCCGCCGAAGTAAAGCCAATCTTATCCTACAATTCAGGCATTACTTTTGTAGTAACACTGAAAGTTTTTATAAATCAGTCAAACCGTTTTAAAATCTAAAGTAGGATAGTTAAACGTCTAACCACAATCAGATGTTATGATCACTGATCATAATCAATATCTAATTACTATATATCTAAGAGATATAGTGATACTATCACGTTGAGTAGAAGCAGATTAGCACTAAAATGTTTTATAACGAGCTAATCCTTACTTAAATGTCGACAATCAGTGCAGTTTAATGATGCCTAACAGTCTGCACGAACACTGTTTTGTGAATTAGATTACACTAGGTTTATTTATAACGTTGTATAAGTCATCAATTTATGTTATTTAATCTGGAGCAATGGAGCATAACATTAAATATAAATATCATTAATACCTAAGAGAAAGAAAAACATATTTTTTTCGATCATTGATGAATCTCTTTTTCTATATACACAAGAAGAGAAACCATTAAATATTTTGTGTTTGATGGCCATTGTTGGAAATAGATTACTACTTTAAGAGTAAGTAACAATGATTAATATCAAAATAAAGAAAGTATATACACGATGAAATTGCCTTCTGATACATATAATAAGAAAAAAATGTATTAAAAAGGTTTTCAATAAGAAGTTAATATTGCCGCAATAAATTATGTGATATAAAATATCTCATACAGTATGTTAAGAAGCAGTTTACGATATCAAATGTCAGTCACGGTATCGATACCTCTAACTGACAGGTGTCAGAAATAGAATGTCTTATAAAATGACAAAAGAAGGCTCTATTAATTCTACTCCTTGAGCATGTGAGCACCGACGAAATTCATGCTTTGCAGGCGCAAGGACAGATGCTTTTCGCGTTGATATTCGCATTCTTTTTCTTTAACCCAGCACCCGGACAATATTCCTCTAACTAGTGTAATAAATATATATATATATATATATGTATATTGACAAAAACCCCCGATGGTGGCCTCGAAGGTAAGCACTACCCATTTCGGCCGCGAAAGGTCGATGACCGTACCTGCGATTAAAAGTTATTATAAATTATTTTATTCGTTAATAAAAAAAATTGTACGTTACACCATTAAAATGTAATCTAGAATGGTTGTGAAACATAGGTACGTACGTAGTCTATGAAAACTTAAGTTAAGAACCTATTCGATTCGTATAAATGTTCAAAAAATGGTTATTGAATAAATCATGATCAATTGTATGGCTCTGAGGTTTTGTTGTTGGAGTAATACATCTGATCCTTGATACAAGCTACTAAAGGGGATATAGACTAAGCAATTAGTCGATGTTTCAAATAAAGTTTCATTTTAATAAAATCGTACGATACTGTTAAGAACGACGAATTTACAATTACAATTTTCACCTCCATATATAATTGTTGTAAATATGATTGAGCAGGCTTGCACTGGCCTTTAATAGCGAAATGGCTGATGTCTTGAGGACATGGAGTAATTGCATGGGCATAAAGGCTGCTTGAACCAAATGTGCAGAAATATCGCCAGATTCATAGCTTTGTATAGTCAACGTATGTATAACAAAAGTTTGATCTTAGGTGTCAGCCCACCTACTCAGCGTTTCTTATGATATGGTAAACACCATTAAATGCTTTAAAACGATTGGAGCTTATTAGAAGCTGTATGACGTACCAACCGCCTTCGTGGTCTTGCGGTATTATCCCTTGCTTTATAAACCGGAGATCGTGGGTTGGAATGCCGCGGGGAAACAACACTGAATTATCGTTGTTTTATGCTTATTTAGGACAATTTGGGTGGATCACCCAATTGCCTAATAAGCAAAACGTTTCATGCATCAGATGGGCATGTAAAAAGTCGGTCCACCCGCCAACCCGCATTGGACCAGCGTTATAGGATATGGTCCAAAAACCCCCTAATGGTGAAGGTGAATTCCAAGAGGCCTATGTCCAGCAGTGGACTAACACAGGCTGATCATTATCATCACATTTAGGATTGTTCTGTTTAAACTACGCCTAAGTTATCTTAAAGATGATCAACATCATAGGACATTATTAAAACTAGAGGTTTTTAATTATTGTCTTATTTTTATTTAAAGAAGACCTTTTGATTAAAACTGTGCATAAATAACAATATGCATATATCGCTGTTAATTAGGATATATTTACAAAAACTTAAAGTTAAAGAATTCTGTATATAAAAACACAAACAGAATTATTAACAGTGAACGGTCGACGAAATACCGTTCGCACTTCCTTACCCTATTAAATAAACTTAATGCTTTATCGATCAACTACCTTTTCGATATAATAGTTATTGCTGCTGGTAACACGTAATTGTTCAAACTAGTCTGACGGCGTCTCACTGGAAATGTCAAGTGAGATCTCGGGCGTTCAGTTCTCGGCCGATGGCTGCACGTAAATGTCATCAATGCAAGACAACACGTAAATAACCAGATCACTTGAAGCCAGCCTTGGAGGAAAAAGTAAACACAATTCCTTTTTGTTCCGTGTGCAGCTTAAGCCCGGGCGCATTCCAACCCTGCAAGCGTAGACCAGTTCTGTAATCAAGGGCAGAAATTTTAATGCATTCGTCCTTCGCTACGTTATTTTTAGTCTGTTTAGTATTCTATGAACTTTCAGATTAAGAACTCGAGTCTATCGTCTGTATTATGAATTCATGTAAACTTGACTCAAACAAATTTCAGCTACGTTGATACAAGTATTTGGAAGTGATTTAAATTAAATGATTTCTATGTTGTTTCCAAACCTTATCAGATTTTCAGTTTTATATTAAAAAAAAACTAACCTAAGAAATTGACAACGATTTGTACAATGACAAGCCCAAAGTTGTTTCCGTTACTAAAAACGGAAATTGGCTTATACGATGCATCTCAACGGTTTCAATATTTATTTTAATTTAAATAAACAAATACTATGACAATCGCTTGTCCATAAGTGTACTAGTATTGTTTTTACTTAGTATTCAAACTTTTATAAATATTCGACGTGATGTTGCTGATAGATATTTGTGAACAACAATCTATATTTGTTCGACCTATGTTTAGACATTGTCTCTGGACGAAATAACAAACACGATGGTTCGAATACAATGGGGCAAATGCAAATATAAGCTTTGTACAACGAATTATATTCATTAAATATTCAGGCCTTTAGTGCCGGTCTATTAAATTGCTAGCAATGAGCATTTTGACTTTATTTTCTGCGTTTGTTATTATTTTGAGCCATACCCACAGAGTGATGTCGTCAGATGTAAACAATACAGACGAAGTAATATTTTTTTTAATTGATATGTTTTGAGACCGAAAAGATAAAATGGATACATTATAATAGTTTACTTAGTAATTTATCATGATACAGACATATACCAACTTAGTCTGCCCGTGATCACGGATGCTGGAAAGAATCCGAAACATCGGGAATAAATATATTTAAGTAAGGCGAAAAGTCCGTAAATTAGTGGATTTGATATAGTAATTTTACTTTACTTTTTTTACTTTTAGAAATTAAATCACAAGAACGTGTTAACACATTATCTATTACAGAAAAAAAATTATGTTGGATTAAGGAAACGAATGAAAAGAGAAGGTGACATAATTTAAGAAATATTTTTTAATAAAGCTTAAATTAGATCAATGATTTACATGTTTAAATATTTTTACTTTTACAAATGGTTACTTTTTATTTCGTCCCTTATATTATGACGTGTATTTTGATTTCAGATCAATCAATATCGCCTTCAACAGCAATATCTATTATGTTGCAAGTGTATGCAAACGTCTTAAAGGCAATATGGTATCAAAAGCCTTTGTCTCCACAATTTCCCTCATTTGTAGCTCGAAGAATAAAGGACATGTTTAAGAAGTAAAATGGTTTGTTTATCTATTTTAGAGGGCTACCATTGTACTGCCCTTCTAATATTTTGGGTATAAAAATATTTCGTGACTATTCACGATTTTGCATGTTAATACGTTGTATATGAAAAAGGTTATTTAT
Organism: Lamproptera curius; assembly: GCA_029286875.1. Lineage (NCBI taxonomy): Eukaryota > Metazoa > Arthropoda > Insecta > Lepidoptera > Papilionidae > Lamproptera > Lamproptera curius. The sequence continues at coordinate 553,116 of JAGSMT010000063.1, read as the reverse complement.
CGAAATAAATATATAAATCTATTCATAATAAATAATAAAAATTCGTATCTTCTTTAATATCGATTGTTGTATGAACAGATAATGTATTATAATTAGCATTGTCAAACTATAATAGTTAGGTTTTTATGTAGTTTTAGGTAAATAAAAATAAAATTTATTTAGTGCTGAGCTAAAGACAATTTTAGTGCTTCAAATGCGGAAGTGAAGTAAACTCTCATTATCAAATATTGTCACTAAGAAAGTGATAGTAAGGACGCCAAAATTATTTATGTACATATAAATATATATAGAATTCGTGATTGTTATAGCTGTTTCAGTTACGATTTGCTATTTAATCTCTTTGTATTTATGCAAAACGATTAAGCTGCCGTTAAGAAATCTTGCCCAGTGTTATTTTGAAACCGATTGTCCGATAAGAAACGTGCGACCCGTTGATAGATTAGGACATTATGTTTGCTTTGGATTTTCTTAAAATACTAAGTGAGCATTGCGCAATAATCGTAAGGAATGTAATGCCATCGAATACAAATTCGACAGGCGCATCTAGTTTTTTTACTTAGTCGCCCGTGGGCGGGGTAGTACCAAGTATATAAGCGGCGTTTACTGTAACGAGTATTGCTGTGTTCTCGGTACAGTGGCATCGTCATGAAGGTACGACTAGCGTGTGTTGAAAGAAATATATATAGCAATAATTATATACCCTAAATATATTTATATTTATTATTAATTGTGAAAAGTGATACTTGGTTAAGCTTTGAAATTTCTGTGATTTTTTAGATATATGTCTATTTAAAATATGTTTAGAGATATGTTTTTAAAATATAGAACTGTGAGTGAATCTTTCATGCAATAAATGGACTTTTATTTAAATTACAAATTGTGATAAAATTTTTGTCCAAATAGGAGCAGTGTAAATTAAATACATTTTTATACATGTTAGATATATTATAAAAACCTAAAATCACGTGTCAGTTTAATTGAATTGTTTACGGTGTTTACTTGAGCTTTTACTCAAAACTGTTGATTTCCTATCGTGGAAAATAAAACCAAAGTCTCATATATTTTTCAGTTTTTATTCTTAATACTTTTCTTAAATCGAATTTATTCTTTCTGGAATAAATTGAAAAATAAATAAAGTCGGGCGCTGCAACTAATTTATTGTTGTAAGACTAAGAATTGCCTTTAAAACTTATGACTACTAAAATGAATTAAATCTTATGCATAAATCATTTATGATTTTTGTTGTATGCTCTGAGTCGAAACTGGTTTATACGGACCTTATAACTTATTTTATATAAGGAAGTATTTTAAATCATATCAATTTCATAATGTGAATATCTAATTTCATAAAGTTTTCCCTTCCTACTTTAATGTTGTTGGTATTTTAAAATTAAAAATATGGTCTAATTAATTTTAACTTTTGTTGCTTTTTTTATTTGACAATAAGTTATATTATGTTGACAATATATTGTCTAAAGAATGTGGTAGAATAGTAAATAATAATAAATTTCCACACGTGTTTTCGAAATTTATTTAAATTTAGCGTAGATTTATTTAATCTTTAATATTTGTGAAAAAGCAAACCACGTTACATATACCTATTGACTGACCGATGATTGTGTCGACCATGTGCCGTTACTAAGAATTAATAGCCGTTTGTCATCAAATAGTGCTATGTACACCGTCCATATTTTTTTCTGTGCTATAAGTGGAGCAACAGGTTGATTCAATAAGCTACCTGTAGCTTTTAATAATAATACAGCCTCAGTCAAACTTATGTAAACTAAAAATTGGTTGGTTCTTTTCCACGCAAACCACCAAAGAATTGCTTCTAGCGACATTGATCTTCGACATACATTTTGCTAACGTAAATTACATCAATGGCAATTTGGGCCGATCACCCAATTGTCTGAAAAGTAAGATGATCCATGTGTCGGATGGGCATGTAAAAAGTCGGTCCGCTCACCAACCCGCATTGGACTAGCGTGGTGGGATACGGTCCAAATGTCCACCCGTGGACTAACATAGGCTTATTATGATGATGATGATTATGTAATTATATCATATATTTGCGGTTATAGACACCACTGCTTTAATAGTGACTATGTTACTAGTATAAAATTACCTAAAGTCTATCATGATCATAAAACGTGTAAATATATTGATACAGGCATTGATCGTCGTTATTTTTTGCGGGGTTGCGAGTGGCGTGATGGGTGGGGCGGTATCATGGCCCGGAGCAGCAGTAGCCCTTACAACTCCATTGGTGAACACCCTCGTCCAGCCCTCCACTAAAAGCTTCGCGTATTCAACGACGCAATACATCAACGCTGTAAGTTACGCTACAAATCAATTAGAACTAATTACTTTACTTTGTTATATCTATGTTTGATTTTTTTACTGACTAGTTCTTAGACATTCTATTAAAGAATGTTGCTTTTACATCGTATCTAGGCAGTAAAGCAGTGTGAGTTTAATTTAGGGTCTAGCGCTTAAAAACACGATAATATTTCTTTTATCTATTTATTGTAGGTGCATTTAAAAAAATATATCTTATGATATTTTAAATACAGTTTATATTTAAAGTAGACCTTTAAAGTTTGTTATTATATGTTTTTTCAGTTACCTGCGTCGTATTCTTATGGAATACGTCCGCAACTAGCGTATCCGGTTTCTCCTGTGACATCTTTTGCACCACTGCCCGGTTTGCCGGCCTACTATCCAGTATCAAGTGCAACGTACTTTCCTTCAAGCAGCTTAGTATATCCCCAGTTGACACCTGTCGCACCAGCTCTGCCACAGCAGCCGTTACCAAGTCCTCCGAGTGCACCAATAGCACCAATTGCACCGAACCCACCAAATGCACCAAGTTCCCCAGTACAACCGATTCAGCCAGCAGGACCATCAGAACAAGCTAATGGTGACGAAGATACAACGGTCGTCGAGTCGGCGGAATTTTCAAATACTAGGCAGAGTCAACAACCAGCGATATCTGCTCCAAGTCCATCTCAATCACCCGATGTACCATCGGCGAATAACGATCAAAATGAACAGCCAAAAGGAATAAATTCTCTATACCGGAATACACAAATATCTAAGTTTGCCTCCTTCCCATCGATTCCTCAATTGCCTCAAGGACTACCGCAGTACGTGCAGCTGCCGCAAGGTGCTCAGATTCCGCAGTTCCCACAGCTGCCACAATTCCCTCAATTTCCACAAATACCCCAGTCCCCATCTCAGCAGGGTGATGCATCTCAACCTCAACCTCAGCCACAAGGGCAGCAACAACCATCTTCACCCCAGTCTCCAACTTTACAAGATAACCCATCACTACCACAGCTGCCTTCATTACCTCAGTTCCCCCCGTCACAAGAGAACCCATTCTTTCCACAACTGCCCCAATTACCCCAATTCAATCCGTCTCAACTGCCTCAGTTCCCTCAATTGCCTCAGCTCCCGCAACTGCCTTCTTTTCCCCAATTCCCCCCCTCCCAAGAGGGCTCAAACTCGCAACGACTCCCACAATCACCGTCGTTTTCCCAATTTTCCCCTTCACAAACGTTTCCCTCAGCAGACAATACAAACAAAGGCCTAAATGACGATGACACTGTTACAGTTGAATCCGCATAATTATAAGTGTATTTTTATGATGTATTGAGTAATTAATATGTGTGTATGTGAAAATTGCGCAATTTTATTATAGACTAGAAACGTAATTAAAAGTTTACCACTTACCCAGAAATAAAGCTTGGTTAAGAAATTCTTTGTTTTCCTTATAACAAATTATTAGTAATACATATTTAAGTTTGCAAAACGGCTTTTTAATAATATTAACATATTGTTAATATTAAAAGACGAAACGCATTTTTTAGTATTTTTAATGCTTTTTTACTACTTTTTGAGTATATATCCATTTTTGATACAATTATTTCATAAAATTAATTAAATCAATTGATCTTTGTCATTTATGCGTCAGTTAACAAAACTTAACTAAGAAAACGTTTATTAACTATATTTTCTTTTTAAATTGATTTAAAAATATTACCTACAGTAACTAAGTGGTTTAGCACGAAAAATTAACTTGCTTGTGCCTCAGAGATGTTTTGGGGATCTATCGATATAAACGCTAGACGTGTGTCAACTTATCGTTGTTATTCTGCTTCTGTAGCTTAGTGGTAAGGTCGGTGCGCACATTTTCATTGTTGTTTTCTAATTAGTTAATCAATAATAAAGGCAAGGCAGGCTGATCAGTCGAAATCTGTATAAACTAAAGAAGTGATGACGTGTGCCTGATGGGCATGTCAATATCGGTCCTGTGCCTGACCTCCCTCCGGTCGTGACGGTGACCAAGACTGATGGAATAGGGAGTGCACCTGTGTTTGCGCGTAATTTTGTACATTATAATATCTCTTGCGCAGTTGCGCGGTAGAAGAGGTAATGATTACAAAGGAGGAGGAAGGATAGTACGTCCACGGTGCCGGCTTGAAGAGCACTGTTGCCGGTGTCATAACTGGGTAAACGAGACGTAACATCAAATTTTTCAGGGTGGTGAGCGGATTTGTGGCGCCTTACGTAGATTTTCTTATTAGCAGGACAGGTATCACTTACCTTCAAGTAAACGCTCTGATCATTTCAGCGCTTTAACCAATTGAAACAAATCTCTAATATAGATTGCGTAGTCGAAAACGACACGAAAAACATTATTATTATCGTACGATAGGTTGCATATAACTTGTATCGATTCTTTTCCCTAGGTATCTATATATCTTATATTCTGTAAGACTCGCCTTACCACTTAATTCATTATTTTAATAAAGGTTAGGGTGAAAATAAACTTAACAATATAGAGGAAATTTAATGCTACCATAATCCTGTGCCACGTTGCGACCACCAAGTGTCAATGTCCCTCGATGTCGAATTCCTTCCACTAAGACGTAATGTAAATTGAAAGTTGTAAGGCAGCAAATCGGTTTGGAATTGAATTGAGATGTTAAAGCTTCCTAAGCCGTCAATAACAGGCGTAGTCTTATGATTGGGTAGATATAAACGCGCGCATGTTATCGTGCATTCTACCCCGGCAGAGATCTAAAAAGAAAAACATATAAATATATGAAATAATAAATATGTGTATGTTTAAACAATACAGCATTGTTATTAATAAGCCAAAAATTATCTATATATATTTAAATACAGTAGGTTATTTTTTTTAGTCATTATTATTTTTTATTCAGTTATTTTTTAACACAAATTAATATACACTACTTTGTAGCCATTCAAGTATATATTATTTATATTTTATTACGGACGACAAAGTTTATATACGTTATTTTTTTTAAAAGGTAAAGTTAGCAAAATAAAATGAATGCTTAAAGTATAACTTTAGTTATGTACTGGAAAGATTTTACTAATTTAGTTTGGTTAAAATCCACGACACTTACTTTCATGAATACTTTAAGCCGCGTACGGGGTAATGTAACCACAGTAAATTTCTCATAATAGAAAAAGCTATCTTGCTATGGCGCTTGGAACTCCTAAAGCAACTGTTGCCAGCAACAAAAGTATGTCCACGCCATGCTAATTTCTCTCCCTTCCATTTTTTATAATATTTTGTCATTGCGGGCTGACCTGAAACGATGTAGTTCATAAAACGTAGTATACTGTTTTTTGTCATTGCTTATTATTTACTTGGTTCACCGCTCATCTCCATGAGACATATTGATTTGCGGTTCGGAAAATAGAGACTTTAATAAGGTAATTTCTTTCTATAACATTTTGCATAACTTCTGTAATAATCTTACAATTTAAGACAACACCACCTGGCCATCTTCTTACAATCCTTGCGAAAAATAAAATAGAATTTAACTATGTGGTGAACGATCAGCACATAGTTAAATTCTATTTTATTTCTCGACCTTCATTGTATCGTACAATGAAGGTCGAGAAGAAAAGAGTTTAGAGTTGCAATTGTATGTTGGAGATTAACACATATCATACATATACATATATACCTAAACATAATATATTTCCTTAATAGGATTCCTCTGTGCAGGCAACATTTAACACGATACATCTATAATATGTTTTGTCTTGTTCTTACTCAATATCATGTATCTTATATTATTCCGTCTAAGAAACAAAAATACGATTTGAACTTTTGCTTTTATATACATACCGAGGTCCGCTTTAGACAGTTGGAAATTCATCGGATAGGGGGATGGGAGTGCATAAGCGTTGACCACGCTGGTTATCCAAGTGTTGTAAGGATATACGTCGATGTACAGGGGCGGATTGCTGTTGAAGCGAGTCCTCATGGAACGTTTCAAACAATGAACACCTCCAACAGACACACCGATGAGTTGGAACATACCGTCAGCGTCGTGGCTTATTATAACTGCCCCAGAGCGGATACCGCAGCCTGTTGTGCACAGAGAGTTCGATACTAGATCTACAACTTCGAATTTCTGGAACAAAAGTAGGGTCATACTTAAACTTGATTCAGGAACGAGAAGACTATTAAAAACTTTTTTGGATGAAGGATATTAGGTGCAATTTAAAAATTGATTAACCGTTATCAATTGAGTCATAAGGAAATATGTAGAGTTGCAAAAAGAAATAAAAATATCTAATATTTGGAGATTGTCGTTATATTATAAAAAAATAGCAACTATATTTCAATACCCCTTCAAGATTCTAAGCAATTTTAAATAAGTTTTATTTACTGTTTTCGTTTTTATTAATACTTCTCTTATTCTATCAAGCAATTATTTATTTAGACACATATTTATATCAGTAACTTTATAGATAATACACAATTATGCTAAGCACCTCCAAATTTTCTTTTCATAAATTTTTTCGCCCATTCAAGTGCGGACGATGTGTAATCTACCTGCATCAATTTATAAGCTTATTTATTACGAGACATTTAAAACATTTACTAACCGTTATATTATTATGTCTTCTGCAAGCATTGTAAGTATACAATTTCAGAGTTCGCTTAGCCATTTTTTCTACTTGTAAATCCAAAGGCACACCTTGAAATATTAAGAAGAACGTCATGATTGTCCGAATCGTTGTAGACTTGGAAGTTAAACTTAACCACCAATTATCGACTACGATAAAACCGAAACACTTGAAATTTTAAAATTATATACACAAAAGGTTTATTTGTTTGTGTCTTTTTTTCTAAAAATTGGTTAAAATTTTATGTATTTGTGTAAATAATTGATTTTTTCCCTCTTACTGCTTAAGTAATCTATCAGGTAGACTTTTTTACTCCTACGTAAACGCCGTCGCTCGTCCAGTGACGGTAAACATATCGGTAACATATATTCTGCAAGGAAAAAAAGCAAATAAAGTACTTGTCTACAATTTGAATCAAGAATATGTTACTTGTTTGATTTACCTGATGGCAAGGGATGAACTAATTTACCTAGTGCTAAGCTGTTTGCAACTCCAAACCTGTGAAGGAGTCAAGTTTGGTTGGTTTAAGTTGATAGTGTCCAATAATCTCATTTTAATGTTAAATAAATAAAAAGTAAATGATTAGTAGGAGGTGGTAGGTTTTTACAGGGTGCATTCTGGGGCGGTACCACTGCGGGGCCTATTTCTGCTGCAAAGCAGTAGTGTCTGAATCACTACTGTGTTTCGGTTTGAAAGGCACCCAAGGTATTTACTGGGTAAACGAAACGTAACATCCTGTCTCTCACGTAGGCAGTAGGTGATACCCATGTTATTGCCAATGTCCATGGGAGTCGGTGACAACTTTCCATGAGCTGGCCGACTGCTCGTCTGCCTTCGTAGGCAATTAAAAATACACACAAACACATATTATTTATAGTATTTCATTTATCTTGGATATTTTTTGATAATTTGAGACTTTTTTTTTTGACCAAAACAAAAAAAACACGAAAAGTACTTAGCAATCAATAATGAAATAATAATTTGCAAACCTTGTATATTCAGGGTGAGGCGTGATATTTATAATGCTTGTCTGGAAGTAAGCTGCTTGACATGTGAAACCATCCTTAATTTGTTCACTTGTGAGTCTGCATTCATCTTCATCGGATTCGTAATCGCCGAATACAACATTACCTCTTTAAGATACATTAGCTTATTAACAATGCTATTGTTTATCATTAATTGTATCAGAATTTGGTTACATTAATATTCTACTGTATATCTACGGACACTCTTTGTAAGAGACTTTGTTATGTCAAGTTTTATTAAAAGTTACTTAATATTGTAACGTACTGTTTCAGGTTGGCAAAACACTTTTCCAAATCTATGACAATGATCATACCTGCGTTTCAGTGACTGCGAGTCTACTTACGAGAAATGAGAGACAAGATTGGCTTTATGTTAAATAAATTGACATGGTATTTTTCTATCATTATTAGATTTACATTATTTTCAGTAAATTCTATCACAAAAACCTACATCGGTTTACAGATACAAACAGTATTGAAAGTACTTAGATTAAAGGTAAAAGTAAGATGACTATATGGAGATCATTCAATAAAACTTACAGCCTATAGTTTTTTGGTTGTAACATAAGATCGCTTGCGGTCCCAAGAACGAATTGTTTATGAACCAGTACAACTCTTGGCGCCTTATCCAAATTTACTAAACCTGTGGATACTGCAAACAAAAAAATGCATTTTGTAATGCCTAAGTAACATTCAGAACTGATATAGTCAAATTCTTAATCAAAATCGCGTTTAAACGCGTGATTCTCATATGGAAATAACATTGCAAAGTTGGTGGCATTAAAAATAAATTATATTACTTCTGTCCTGTGTAAGTTCTAATACAAATGTTACATAGTTTTAGACCTCGGTATTGTGTTACTTAATTATATAACGGTTATTTATATTAAGTGAAATGATTCGTCATGAATATTGCGGAAGGAATTTTCTAAAATATCTGAATTGAAAATTAAAATCAATATTTTTGCGTAATGGTAATTTGACCGACATTTAAATTTAGTCAAATCCTTTCCTAAACTAATTAAACTATTGAAATAAGAGCCTTAATCAATTGAATTTATTTTGTGGAAGAATTAAAGAATTTTAAAAATCTATATAATAAATACTGCCACTTGAGACGGAAGCATTATTTATTCATCAACATCTCTAATGAATTCAAACGCAGTATGCGTCTGAAGTCATAATAATAAAATTTTAAATTAAAAATATTGTATTAACACACAATCATTAAGAAGAAAAAAATACAAACCGTGTACATAGAAAACAAAACCGAGCCACTTGTACGTATGCGTTGATAAAACACCATCGGCGGGATTAAGCTCATAATCATCGTGACAATTTGCAAAATCCGGAGGCAACGGAAGTGCTTCCTTCAAACACACTGTAAATAATCCACTAGCATTAATAAAACTGGGACCTAAATTTAAGTTTCTTTCATAATTATAACATACAAACTTGCAAAACAAATAGATTTGTAGACAAACATTACTGGATAAGGCGCTCTCCATGAAAGCAAATTCGCGATGATTTTCATCATATATATTAAAGCATCAACATTGGCTATTGATAAACAACTATTGTTAAAGTAATTATTATTGTTACTCGCTTGTTAAAAGAAAACAAATAAGTTCGCAACTCACCATATTTATCTAAATCATGCCCTGTATAAAAATAAAGGAGTTGATCGCAACATTTCACTTTTACAAATATATGTTGCACGTATATAATAGATATGTGATTCAAAATTGTAATTAAACTTAAATTACTTGCTAGAAAATCTTAGGCCTGATTTTGAATAGAATCTGCACTTGTTTTTTGAATCTTTAAGCTATCCTCTATTAGCCTCTTTTTAACATTTACTAATTTCCATGGATGTTCGTAGGTGGTTCAGTTTAGTCACATCACAATTTCAGACTAGTCTAGTTATTATTTTATTAATCCAGTCGCGTCTAATGTTATCATCGTCAGCCTGTGATAGTCCACTGCTGGACAAAGGCTCCACTAATGATAATTTAGTTGGTTTTTGGACCGTATCCCACCACGCTGGTCCGCGGCGGAATGGTGGATGGACCGACTTTTTACATGCCCATCCGACGCGTGGATCATCTTACTTTTCAGACGATTGGGTGATTAGCCCAAATTGCCCTAACCAACTAGGTAGCAATAATGAAAATTTGTTGAATCCCCGCAGGATTCGAACCACACGCCCTTACCAGTAGAATACAGAGGCAGATTCAGCAGGCCAATGTAATCGCGAACGGGATATTACGTCACTTATATTTTACCGAAATATCAAATATCTTTTCACTAAACGACTTAATTAGAAACGCTGACTGTACACATATTATGTGACTGCTTTTTTACAATTAACCATAAATGTGACATAGTAACTATCCTAATATCTGCGAACCTGTTTGACGGCTGTCTATTAATTTTCTGTTATCATTTATCAATTTATCAATTTACTATTTTACTTACCAATGTACTATTTATCCTATTTTTAAATCTTTCATCTTTTTGTCGCTTTTGATGTCACTCGCCGTACTGTTTCCCGCTATCACTCCCGGTCCCTCGAAATTGGTGTATAAGAAAATCCGGAAGATAAGGGGCCGTATTAAAGGGTGTTAGTAAAGTTGTACTGAATTACGGGAAAATTAATTATATTTTATTGTTTTTTTTTTTTTAGTTTATCATACCAATTTATACTTAACGCTTTCAGATGATTGATGAGATTTGATTAGTAGACGGTGAGAAGTATATTACGTTTGTTTTACGGCTAACTCATGACAACATACGTTTTCTGAACATGTGCATATATTTTTGTTTATTTAACAGTGTTTATTCCGATATCATTATAAAACCAATTTATATGTTGTAAGCTAAGCATCACTTCTATATTATTATTTTTGAGATTCCAAGTTCATATGATAATCTAAGAAATGAAACATTACTTTGTATATATTCGAGGCAAATATATAAAAGCTTTTGATTATAATCAATATAATTAAGAAGCCTGTTACTGTTATTTTATATATTATTACTTAACGATTAACGTACAAAGAAGATCAGAAATAACAGATCACGTATATATTATAATTTAATTTAAAAATGATCCTTATATTCTTAAATCAATAACATTAATAGACATATAAATTTATATTAAGCGATATCGAAAGTGTTTTGTAGTAACAATGTCTTCATATAACTACAAAATTAAATTATAACAGAACCTAAGCATAGCGATTCTATTTTATTGGTGTTCAAATACGTTCAAGACTCGATATTAGTCTGATACCTTGTGCCCAGTAACCCCTGTGCTATTGCACTTAGAAGTGTCTCAGACATATCGATCTATTGTTAACGTCGGTGTATTAAGAATTTATAGTAGAAATAACAGAAAATTTGAGCACTTTTCTAGCTTAAACTTTATACGGATAAAATTAATTGCTATCAAGAAGCGTTGTGCTAAAATTTATGATCGTCTTATGTTTGAACAAGCGGTCATTGTTGTGTTAAAATGTCTTAATGTACAAACTCTCGTACTGAATTTGATTTTGGTAAAAACAACAAATTCACAATTTTGTTGTTTCCCAGATGGATAGGACAAGGTTACTATGGAAACCTTTTTTGCCCACGGTAAAAATAAAAGGCTAAATGAAGACATGACTTCTGCTCTCTTTATGTCATCTATTGTCTCTTCAGTCGTGTTTGTCCCTCTTTCTTTAATAGACAACGTTCTACTGGAGTTAAGGAATAGGGTCAGCACCTGATGCTGATTTCAAATATTTTTTCATACTTTTAACTAGCTACTAAATCATAATTGTTATACTTTAGGAATAAAGACTAAATGTATTTAATTGTTAGAAATTTTACGCAGGCGGGCAAATACGGGAGAGATAAATAAATATAAACAATATTTTTATTTAAAATGGTATCATATAACTTTAATTAAAATAGTAGTAGTGAATAAACGTATTTAATAACAAAATAATAAAAAATCCTTCAGAAACTATTATAATAACTAAATAACACAAATGTATAGTGAAAATTATCGTATCTATGGTATTTTGCTAGATTGCCACTGCTTTCTTAATATTTTCATCATCATCAGCCTGTGATTGTCCACTGCTGGACATAAGCCTCCCTTAATACTCCCCTATCCATCAGGGGGTTTTGGACCGTATCCCACCACGCTGGTCCAATGCGGGTTGGTGGGTGGACCGACTTTTTACATGCCTATACGACGCATGGATCATCTTAACTAGGAAACAATAATGAAAATTTGTTAAGTCCCCCGCAGGATTCGAACTCACGACCTCCTGTTTCTAAAGCACACGCCCATACCACTAGGCTACGGAGGCAGTTAATATTTTACTATACTTAATATATTATTTTACTATACCTAATATTTTACTTTTATTTAATAACTCATATTAATAAATGCTTTTATTATTAATACGACTGGTAAAGACGATTGGCTAAGACCTAAGTAGAGCAAAAGACTGCATCACACAGTGTTTAGACAAATGGGTCCACAGACCAGACCAATAAGAGCCTCGTACGATATGACATTCAGTAACAAAGATGACAGATGTCACTTTCTAGATATTGCTTTACCAGAGCCCATCACCACGTTGCGACCACCATAGGTCAATATCGCTCGATGTGGAGTTCTTGCCATTGAGGCCGATCGTGAATTTGAAGGACTGTGGAAACCAGTTGCTGTTCAGCTGCATGGTCACATTTGGACCACCGATCCCGTCGACCACTGGCGTGTTCCTGTGGTTTGGCACGAGCAGTCTGGCGCAAGTGATTGTGGTCTCTACGCCGGCGGAGACCTGGACGGATTTAATGTGTTTCATTAAAATGTGTTTCATTAAATGTTTTTACGGATCGTTTTGCTTTTACTATTATTTTGTTTTATTTTCCATGTTTCGGACCCTTGTGTGAACTTTTGTGATCTTGGGATAAAATAAAGGCTAGAAATCCGTAAAAAGTACATTTTTTATTGTTGTTGTTTTTTTTTAAATGCATGTGCAGTATTTTGTGTTTTATTCTTTTTAAATCGACGTATATATAACCTATAAATAATATTATATGTGTTGTATGTAAAGTAATTCTATTGCTTCAAAAACCGCCTTAACGTGTTATATAATAGATTTGCAGAAGAACGAATGTGAATGAGTAATCGTGCTTTATATTTTAATTTGTAAATGTTTTATTATTGTTTCGATTTTATTTATACGCCTACGTTCAACCAATGTTTTTTTTTTTTTTATATATAAATAATTATGTGAAAAGTATTGCATTAATAATTTATGTAAGTTAATGATGCATGAGTTAAATATGCATATGTATTTTATGTAAATAAATGATTGTCCAAATCGTCTTGATAAGCTTCAAGAAAAGGTTCTATAACATACCATAAAGTATTTGTAGCTTCTGGGGTTGTGAATGTCCATACGCGGCAACACTTACTGCATACGCATATAGAACATACACGATCTGATGAGTCACCTATCCTTTTGACTTCTACATACCTTTATATAAGCAGTGAGCCTTGTGTTTGGGTCGGCCTTGACCTCGAATGTTTCCGAATAGAAAAATGCAGTTCTTGCTTGACTTTTAGCACTTTATAACAGTAATTGCCCGAGACAAACGTACGTCCTCTCCATCCGTACTTCTGCTCCTTTTTCTTAGCTAAGGGCTCAGTGCGAATACCGATACCTGTAACGCAAAAATAAGTCGCGTGATCAAAGGATATTTGTGATTTAACAGGCCTGAAATGTTGACTATACCACTTGCAGGAATCGAAGTAATCCAAAAACTGAATTAAGTCTGCAATAAAACCGTTATAAAATTTGGTCCAGCTCGCAGTTACACTCAGAAATTATGATATGATAACTTAACTTAACTTAGACAACAACATTGTAATAATTAAGTAATGTAACACTACTATTATTAATTAAGAATTTATGTAGACGGTAGTTTCGGCCTATTTATAGTTTTAACCATTTTTTTTGTCGAGTTTAAGAGTTCATCGCACCCAAAATTAGATGGCAGGAATATGTATCCCGGCCAAGAAGAAGGGTAAAGCTGCTCTCATTTAGCGTGTAGAGTGAGTACGTAATGATAGTCCTCGGCACCCCGTTGGATCCTGGCCCCTAAGGACCTCTTCCGGAGTTTTGGCTACCTTGCCCGACATTTAAGATATCGTGTCGAACTAAACTGCTAGGCACCTACGTTACCTAACACGACCAGCGTTTTGCGAGTTGCCATGATAAGCCCCTTATGTCACGATGGCGTTTAGACATTTGCAACCACAGAAAAATGTTGAAATTATCGTAAAATGCTCTATTGGTGAAACTTCTTTCTTGAAAACCTTTTCTCAAGTTACTATGAGGTCGATTTCTATCGGTGAAGCCATTGTCAAGCTATTAATGGCAATCTGTTTGGATAGGTCGACAGTTATTTTATTAGTTACTCAGGCGTAATATAGAAACTGGTTACTAAAACAATCACTTATTCTTTACTTCCTCAATGACCAATAACTTACTGGAACCTCCTTCGGCGAGCGCGAAGTTCTTAGGGTAGGGCCTTGGCAGAAGGCTCGCTGAGATGACATTAATTATCCATTTGTTATAAGGGTACACGTCGATGAAGATAGGCGGTTGCTCGTTGAAGCGTCGCCTCATCGAGCGACGCCCGCAAGGCTCGCTACCAATGGACAATCCGATGAGTTGGAATGTGCCGTCGGTATCGTGGCTGGCGATCGGTGCGCCCGTCCGCACCCCACATCCGGAGGTGCATAGCAGGTGTGTTATATCTTCGTTCTCGAATCTCTGTGAAACGTGAAACTAAATTGACTATTTCAATGACGACAGAAAATCGTGTGTTGTCCAGCTGATATGTTTATTTATTTATATGGATAATTTATTTAATAAGATGAAATAGCTATTCATTATTCATATTCATTCTTCATAGTATGGTCTGTATAAAGCTTGAGTAATATTTGATGATTAATCAGATGGAAAGCAGAGAACGTTTAGGGCCAATTTGGCACAACATATTGTTAACAATTCCGCTTTGCATCAAAAACTAAACATGAAAATAAAAACGTTCTTCAAGCCGATTTCGACTACGGTGATCGATTTTTCTTAGAGATCAACCAACTGCACGATAGATAATATAGGAACAAGCAAACGCGCAAACGCAGATGCACTATCACTTTCTTCACTCTCAAAGTCCGATGGGACGGATAACCCACACGACCAGATCAGACGCACGATCTACTTTTTACATGCCCATCCGACATGGATCATCTTACTTTACAGGCGATTGCGTAATCAGCCCGAATCGTCGGATAGCTAAATAACAGAAACAATGTTACCTATATTTATGAAGTGTCATCTCGAAGGCTATGTTATTTGATGTAGCTCAGTAATGACATCTAGGTGACAATTCATCAAAAGGATTACTAGACGTATGAAATCTGTACGTTGCTTACCTTGTAACATAAATTTTATAAATAAATTAAACATTTTTCATATAGCTCATAATTAAAAAAAATCGATATGATGGTTATAATTAAATTTAAAACAATATTCATAAAAATGTCTTTTTTGGATGTTGGCAATATGTTCTATAGCAGTAAAAATGAAACAGGTGACAGTAATGTAATCTTTGTTTGGCCCTAATTAATATGAATACCCTTTGAATATGATGGCTTTTACACTCTTTCTGGGAGTACAATTTCAATGTTTTCTTGCCCATTTTTTCTGCATCAATGTCCAAGGGCACGGCTGAAATGAATACAAATTTTATGAAGCTTAATGATATTGGTATGTCTATTAGTAAACCGACTTTCCTTATATTATCGTTCAACTCCCTTTTTTTTGCCCGTTAACCTTAATTTAAAAACAGTTTTCAGTCGATTTTAAATTTCGAAAATTTCCATTAACAATATTATTTCATAAGATAGGTCATGCCGCTATGCTATTAGATAAAATAAAGCCTTCCTCCACAAATTGGCAATTTATTAGTAAAAAAACTGCCAATTTGTGGAAGAAAGCTTTATATTATCTTACAGTGAAGTTAATGTGGTACTGTGGACTGCCTCCGTAGCCTAGTGGTATGGGCGTGTGCTTTAGAAACCGGAGGTCGTGGGTTCGAATCCTGCGGGACGCAACAAATTTTCATTGTTGTTTCCTAGTTGGTTAGGCAATTTGGGCCGATCACCCAATTGTCTGAAAAGTAAGATGATCCATGCGTCGGATGGGCATGTAAAAGTCGGTCCACCCACCAACCGCATTGGACCAGCGTGGTGGGATACGGTCCAAACCTCCTAATGGATAGGGTGTATTAGGGAGGCCTATGTCCAGCAGTGGACTAACAAAGGCTGATGATGTGTATGTCTAATGTGGTACAAAAGAAATATATTTTATTATATAAAATAGAAGCGCAAAATATGCTTTGTGCAGTTAAATGATAAGTTACATTAACGGTTTGATTGATATTTATAAGGTAACTGTGTTGTGGGATAAAATCAAGTGAAGATTATTATATTTTCGTCTACCCCCTGATTAAAAAATAATATATGAGACTATGTTATTTCCCATTCTTCTTTTCTCTTTTAAATTCAGTTTGCTCTTAAAACTTATTGCATGACAGAGATAATTATAATTAAATCTAATAATACTCACTGCTCAAATAATCCACCATGAAAACTGTTTTTCTTTTTCGTCGAATTTGACGATTAATTACAGTTGGTAAGCAAATAGGAGTCATGTACGCTGTAATAAAAACTACAATAAATTTCATTCGAATAGGTTTCAGTAACGTACAATATAAGTTATATTTTATAGTTCTTACCAGATTTAAGTGGGCTTAGGAGCTTTATTAGCGCCAGACTGTTACCAATACGAAATCTGGGAAGGCGTAAATACTAAAACGTTATTTCATAAGCAGACTAAACCTCTGTTTGATGCGAATTTAAAATAATTTCTATTGTGATTTTGCTATTTTATTACTGTCTATTTCCTAAAATACTTAAACTTCAAAGATATAACTATTAATCCCAATTACATCCGTAGTGTTTTTATAACTTAGTGTTAAATAAGACATGGAATTAATATAAACGATGTAATCCAAATAAACTAAATGCCACGATACGTTTTGTATTCTTATACATGTTGCGCGCGTTCACTTCACTTCGTTTGGATGATAATATAACATAAAACAAAAAACTAAGTTTACTACTGTTAAACCTACTTTTTTTAAAGAAAAAAGTGGGTTCAATATTTCAGTTACATTAGCTATCTTCCAATGAAAGTCCCGTCAAAATTGGACCAGCCATTCCAGAGATTAGCCAGAACATCACGTTACCATCACAAAGTAATCATTTCAACATGGTTTCATGCTTCCGACGGACACTCCAATTTTATTTATTGTATAGATTGCAACTGAGATGTCAATCACTGAGGAACAAACCACTAATGCTAAATCTGTAGAACGTTATTTAATGGCAAAAGGTTACACAGTTCTCAGTAATTGCATGTCTTATGTAATTGTATTTTGTGCGACTATTTTTGACACAAATATATCACATCACATCATCAGCCTTTGTTAGTCCACTGCTGGACATAGGCCTCCCTAATACACCCCTATCCATTAGGGGTTTGGACCGTATCCACCACGCTGGTCCAATGCGGGTTGGTGGGTGGACCGACTTTTACATGCCCATCCGACGCATGGATCATCTTACTTTTCAGACAATTGGGTGATCGGCCCAAATTGCCCTAACCAACTAGGAAACAACAATGAAAATTTGTTGCGTCCCGCAGGATTCGAACCCACGACCTCCGGTTTCTAAAGCACCGCCATACCACTAGGCTACGGAGGCAGTTGCAGCACAAATATATAATATTTATATAGTACAAGAGCTAATATGGTTCTTGTTTGGTTATTTTCTTTTTAGAAATATTTTAAACCGTTCCTATGTTCATAAACTGAATTTTATGTGCGAATTTTTTTGTTACCATATTTTTGTATGTAAATGTGTATTTTTTTTCGAAACGAAGTTTACGTCCATGTCAATGTCTTATTTGGTTTTGGTATAAAAGTTATACTTTTGTCTAAAAGTAAAACAACTATTCCAAAATAACAGTTTTTAGGTATTCATTATTAATGACGATTTAATATTACGTATATTGTGTATAGGACAGAAATATTAAATAAAACTTTATATCCGACAAAGCTTCAATGAATTATGCATCGATGGTCTAGTAACAACAGATGGGCTTTGCTTTATAAACACGATAAACTTTTAAAAACATCTTAGGAATAAAGTAGTATTTTTGTTAAATCTTTCTGATAATTTAGGTAAGTGTGAAACGAAAGTTCAGTGCCTAGAAAATGCACGTAAATAAAATGTAAAATTTCATTTTAGGCTGCCTAGATAATGTTTATGGTAATCCTAACAAAAGCTAAAACGGCATCTATATCATGTATAAGTCCGTTTGTTTTATGTGGTTTTATAAAAACGTACGCTCAAACATAATTTTACAGCCAGGTTACCTCGTGAACTCCGGATGTGGAATGATTTCAGTGAAAGGCATCACGAAGTAAGCCCTGGGACAGACTAAACCCATTTTGAGTTCCCTAAGGGTTAGGCCACATTCGTCTTCGTCCCGCTCGTAGTCACCAAATATAACGCTGCCTCTGGTAAAGCACGGGTGAAGAAATGTTAACAAACAATTACTAATACAAAAAAATATCACCAAATATGTAATTTTTTAGTCATTTTGCACTGCTAACAATTATCTTTACTCGCAGTTCTCTTTGCAGCTTCGTTGCATCGACTTTATTCAATTTAGGCTTTCTCTTTTAGCAATTTTGGAATCAGCTGATTTTATGTTGTTAAGTATAGACATACGTTACATTGTTGTTTTTTGTGATTTGGAAACTTTTTTTTTGGAAAGACTAATATGTACCAGCTTAATACGATCTTAAACGTAATAGAACAAAGTCTAATGTCTTTAACTTTGACGTAATATATACAGTTTTTCAATGTACATTTAATTCCAAGTGTAATCTGGTTCTAGTATTGTAGAGCATTTGCTGTTAAGGTTTGGAAGGGCTGGTGTAATTAAAAAAATGCTTTGAAATCCCTGTCTGGTAAATAAATGACTATTTCACGAGCAAATTTCAAATGAGAAAATGTTTTTAAAACTTACAGCTTATAGTTTTTTGGCAGACGAAGTAGGTCAACAGCAGTGCCAATAACAAATTGCTTGTGTATAAGTACCACTCTGGGGCCATAGACTGGTGTGGCAGTGAGGTACTAACTAAACAACAAACATTTACTTATATAAGTAATAATAAATTTCCTCAATAAAGATTAAATATTAAGGAGATGATTGCCATTTACAGCCTTGTAAACGAATAGGTTTTGACGTACTTTTAACAATACTAAATCAACTATGACTATAATTTAAGGATCAATATGAAATTTAAAAAAATCCTGCATAAAATAAGATTTTACTTACCATGAATATAATAAACGAAACCCAACCACTTGTATGTATACGAATCGAGAATGCCATCTTTTGGTTTTAACTCGAAATCGTCATGGCAATCGTGGAAATCGCGCAAAATGCCAATGACGACTCTCACGCAAACTGAAAAATATTCTGGTTTATTTAATGCTTCAATATTGGTGTGGTTTGTTTACAAACGTTATAAAATCTGGACTAACAAAAGAAATTGATTAATCTACATGCGTCCATTAGGCGTAAGGTTTTTTCGATTCTACGCATTCTTTTACGCGTCATTATGGTTGTGAATACAGTTATGCAGCGGACGGTCTAACAATGTGAATGGAATGTAAACATTTAGATACAAAATTTTTAAGAACCTTCAAAATTCTGCAATTTACTGCCATTCAATTCCGATCATTTGTTTTATATTTCCGTTAAACAATTTACATCTCATCATCATTGTAATAGTCCACTGCTGGACATCGGCCTCCCCTAATACACCCCTATCCATTAGGGGGTTTTGGACCGTATCCCACCAAGCTGGTACAATGCAGGTTGACGGGTGGACCGACGTTTTACATGCCCATCTGACGCATGGATCATCTTACTTTTCAGACAATTGGGTGATCGGCCCAAATTGCCCTAACCAACTACGAAACAACGATGAAAATATGTTGAATCCCCGCAGGATTCGAACCCACGACCGGTTTTTAAAGCACACGCCCATACCACTAGGCTACGGAGGCAGTTATTACATCTACGTCAACGATTATGGTGACATGACGGAATATATTATATTTCGACATGATTTTATTTGTAATTGTCGGAAGAAAACGTCTTAAAGTCCAGATACTTGAAAAAATCTTCTTCAACTAATATAGTGACGTAATAAGCGTCACAAAGATGTGCACTACGATGTAATTCCAGACTGTCTACCTAAATATAAGTACACAGTGGCAAGGATGTCTCTTAAATCAGACAAGGGCCACGTTTGTATTGGACATAAAGTTTTTTTTAATAACTCGAAAAAAGGGCGGCTGTGGACATTCAAATGCAGTCGTATTGAGGTACAACTGTTCATCATATTAACCTGTGAAAGTCTACCATTCTTGTACTATAAGTCGTTACGACGTACGTTCCTAAGTCACTTCCTCATATGGACGTCCTACACATTCGGTCTTCACTTCATCTCGACGTGGGTCATCCCATTCTGGAATATGTCCAGTCCAACCAGTCCAAGGCTGTCTTATTTTGACAATATTTTGTCCCTAATCTGTGAGTACAACTGACATATCATTGTACAAATGCTGCGATCTACGTCGGTTAAGAAGATAGAATATTCTAAAACGTAATTTTCGTTGGCTAATACTGTGTCGCTATAATAGCTGCGACATTAGCCCTTTTACAGCACGCTTAGGCAGATAAACGTTTGAAAAAGTAGATTGACTATCCTTAGAGCTCATCCTTAGATCGTATAGTGTCTTAAAATTTAAAGTTAATCCATGCAGAGCTTATAGGCTATTTGAAGCGTAAATAAACTATACATGTATGTATAAAATAATTATACGAAGTTACGCTCATTACTGACTAGGGGCCGAAAATAAAGCAGCAAAAGTCGGCGAGCGATGATGATCATTTACCATCAGTTAAGCCATCAGCCCGTTTGTCTCCTGATCCATAGAAAATAGTAAAGGCCAAGGGTAACCGGTAGTGTCATCGCACCAATCCTCTTTAATTTAATTTGAAGTCATTATTAAAACGTTCGGAAATACCTAAAACCAATTAAGGTTTACCTTCGTAAAGAATGTTACTTGTGCTGTAATAAAACGTTGTGTACATATTTGTTTATTAAACAATATTCGTAACAACACCACATGAGAACATTCAAGAAGCGTTTGTGAATGTGAGCAGAAGGACAAATTGCCAGTTTAAATTTGTTGCGATTATGGAACCTCGTATAGGTCTTACTGTGTGTATTGTCTTTCACTTTGGTATGTTATATTCGTTTGTATATTATAGCTTTAAGTATATTTTTTATTTTTAATATTGATTAAAGAGAGAAAGAGCGACGAGACAAGAAGAACGTGAACCTGATAGTAAATGATACACCCAGCCCATAATAAATACAGTGGATGTGTAATAAGTGGCCGCCCTGAGATGGAATGCTATGTCTTGTTTAAAGATTATTTGCGTTAGGTGCGGTACCCCTTAGAACCGGAAGACTGTATGCACTACTGATTTGTGGCAGAAATAGTTACCGCGTTAGTTATAAACGAACGTGTTATAAACTTAGGAATGGACGTAACATTTATGTGTAATAAGAGTTCTACTTCTAATTTTACTTATAGATCAGATAATATAGAATTATTTTGAACCATTTACACGTCTCATACTACATATTTTATTTTTATGGTACAGTTTTCAAATTAAAATTTAATGACTCTCTTTTTCAGTTTCACTCACGTGCTGTTTAATTAAAAAAATAATTTTAAATAAACATATAAAGTAACTACGTAACTGACTTTGATTTAAAAATAGCAAACACAACAAATAGTAGTTTAAATAAAAGATTCGAGAGTGTACACCGAATAAGAATCAGGCACAGGTCTACTTACATGCCCTCTGACCTATGAGACATCTTACTTAACAAGCAATCCGATGATCTGATCGCGTTGCAGAGGATTTAAACCAGCATACCCAAACTTAAATAAACTATCTCCGGTTTCTGAAGTTGAATAGGAATAATATTAAAGTTATAATATATTGCACATATCCATTAAATGTCTGAATAACTTCTCATGCATTATTTTTGTTTCAGTAAAACTAGCCTGGTGTTGGGATGTCTTATCGAATATGGGATCGAGACGGCAAGAGACCATAGGTCAAAGTTAGTGTTTTTGACAATTATTTAAACAGTTTAGTCAATGAAACCATTAACTTATGTAAGTTACGTTTCAGTTTTCAATTATGAGTATACATTCGGCGACTGTCAATACAGACATTATAAGCGTTACCATTACAGCCAGAAATCGTGGAAAGACGTACAAAGTTTAGGCATAATCCGGGTAAGAAGCTATAATTGTTATTTTAATACATCTTCTATTGAAAAAATGGAGTAGCTTCTCTTTTGAGGATAAATCTAACAAAATAAAGCAAAATAAAAAACAGAGTTTACGTAAATGGTGTAACCCATAGCAACGACTTGGAGACGTATGTTGTTGTTATTGATCGATTGTTTGCTCGATGAATGATACAACTTCATTGTAATGCTTTACATTTGAATATTAAAGTCAAATAAAGCAAGTCTTAATTGGCTTTAATGGTCACAGAACAATTTTAGATGTTCATTAGAAATATTATAACCTATTTAACTGTGGTTAAACCAAATTAGACTTAGAACAGTCAGAAACAAAGAAACCCATAGCATTTAGGCGGCGTCGAAAATATGATCCGTAGCCTAGTGGTATGGGCGTGTGCTTTAAAAACCGGAGGTCGTGGGTTCGAATCCTGCGACGACTCAACAAATTTTGTTGTTTGTTTTTTCGTCTGTTAGGGCAATTTGGGCTGATCACCCAATTGTTTGAAAAGTAAGATGATCCATGCGTCGGATGGGCATTTAAAAAGTCGATACACCCACCAACCCGCATTGGACCAGCGTGGTGAGATACCCTCCAAAATCACCTAAAGGATAGGGGTGTATTATAGGAGGCCTATGTCCAGCAATCGACTATCAGAGGCTGATACTGAACCTATAGTCTACCGTCACTGAGACTCACGCATTGGTGGCTATTCATTAATAGGTATGGTAGTTGCAAGATGCGACTTTGTTGCCATGAGTTACTTTTATTTTAACTATTTCTAGTTCAATTTGGGTAAACTATGTTTATTCACACTTTCCAATAGACTCTAATTAAATTTAAGCCAATATTCTGATTAAAAATAATAAGCGCCTGTCAAGAAACTAGCAATTGTCCAGTTTAAAAATAAATAGCAGCATAAGCTTCTTTCGAAAATTGTCGCAATAATAACGTAAAGAGTTTCATCATTTTAATATTCCGCGAATTGACAGAAGAGATTCAAATATGACGAAGTAGTATTGTTTTTATAGTTGGTATTTATTTTGTTTGTTTCAATAAAACACAGAAAATAGTTAGGTGAAATAGGGAAAATATCCTTACTTACATAATGGATCGTGAGACATACAATTTATGGTAATAATATACATTGCCAGACATTAATGATGAATAAGTTCTTACTGTTGGACCACCACAATACTTTATTACCACGTGTTGTTTAACAAAAAGAGCGCTCGAAATTTTCAATACAAACCATTACGCTATGTTTACTTAAATTCTGTACCTTATTTAACCTTTAAAAGTTAGACTTCATATGTTAATTAAGACACATAAATCTAGCCTTATTACTGAACTCGCTCTTGACAGCTGCCATTTGCAAATGGCAACACAAGAAATATTTAAACAATAAGAGATGGGCATATTTGCGCCTATAAAGTGACAAATTAAACTTTACATACGTGATTTCCAAATCCTTTGTGACTTTTATATTTTCAGGAGTGGTGTCAAATCACCAGGTTACCCAAATGTGTTGTACTAAGGGCGGCGACTCACTCAGGCATCACCTATAGAGTCACTAGGTATAATTTTGAATTTTGCACCGTAAGAGTTACCTTCTGTTACGATCGGCGCAGATTTCACTACTATTATTACGAGTGGTTCTTACCACAGGACATCGTGGGAGGAATTGGTTGGGACATTTATTTATACGGCCCTGATGGAAGTGATTGGCTTTATCCATGATATTATCGAATCCAAGAAACTATTCATTACCCATTTATGTTTAAATTCGACAATAAATTGGTGCACCAAACAGAATCTCTTATTGTATCTAGACTACGTCGTTAAACCAAGAGTCATGATTATAAAGGGATTAAATAAATAAAAAAATAAGGAACTTTATTATTAATATCCTTAAATCTAATACAAATGTTCACGCGATAGAAAGTAGTGTTGCTATTTATTGCATAGTATTAAACAAGCAACAAACAGAACATTAAAATAAAAAAAATATATGTTCGAACAAAGACATCATGTTTTATAATTTACGATAGATGATGATGAGATTATAGAAGAATTTACTCTGTCTTGTCTGGCTTTAGGCCACCCTGAGGTATAGGAGGTGGTGGTACGTTAGCGATTTCAGGGTCCCTAGGTGAGTAATTTAAAACATTAAGGTCACTAGGTTCAGGTGGTGGCGTAGAAGACGTTTGACTGTTTTGACTGGGTGGGGGTACAGGTACTTCCTGTTTGGCCGTCTGTTGAGCATCATATTGTCCTAATATGTTTGTCAACGGATGGTATAACGCAGGAAGTCCGGCATAAGGATGAAAACTGAACGGATCGAATGGATCGTAGAATCTGAATGTTGGATACGAATAAGTGAAATGTCCAAGGTTCGATATTCCTGGATGGTTGATGGTGTTATATGTTCGGCTAATAGGAACAACCTGTGGTGGTAGACCGAATTCGTTAAGCGGAATAGGTGACTCTGTGCTTGGTGGGGCTGGAGGCGCCTGCGGTGATGGGTTGTCAGTTTCCGGTGGGTTCGGGGCTGGAGTTTGCACAGGTTGCTCAGTTGATGGTGCAGCTTCTGTAGCAGGAGGTTCTGATGAGGGTGCAGGCGTCGGCTCTGGTGTAGCACTTGGCGCCTTAGGCAAAAAAGACGGTGCGGGAATATAATTCTGAAATCAGAGTACAAAAAATATTACAGTTCGTTGATTTCACCATTCCTCACTTTGACTAAGCATTTTTTACAATTATGAGCTTAACATAAAACTGCGAGTGGTCATGAAGTTAAGAGATATAATCATAAAAGTTTAAGTGTAAGAATTTATTGGAAGGACTAGAGTGCAAAATAAAACGGTTACTCACATTGCCTATGGGTAATTCACCACCGTAGAAAAATGGTGCCTGGAGTGGAAAAGTAAACGCTGCGTCCTGTATCACGGGCTGATACACTGGGTAAGCTTTACTAGGCTCCAAGTTTTGATTCGACGTAATGAGGGCATTATACACCTTTGGAATCCGACCTGGTAGCGGACTGGACGTTACCGCCGCTACCACACTCAGAAACTGGAAGAACAATCATCGGCATTTATTATTAAACTTTAAAGCATGTTTGGATTTTGTAGTTTGCATAACATTAATGCTATAAAAATATATGATAGAAAAAAATGGATAGATAATAAAACATTCTATACTAAATCATTAATATATCATTCATAAGGTTATGGTATCGTATAGTATTTAGAGTAGCCAAAACCCAGATGTCATGAGGATAGAAAAGGAGTGGTACCCTTCCTCTTCCGCGACTAAATTGAGGCAAGAATTAGAGTTTTCGAAGCCATTCTTTAACGGCATTTACAGGTTTCCTAAAGCCCTTTTTGTTTTGGCGCCCTTTAAGATAACACAGGTTTAGTTTAGAGAGGCTACTGTTATGAATCACGAATATCTAGTTGCTTATGTATTTATAATATTGATATTTTTATACAGATTTAAAGAAAAGTTTTAGGTAAGAATTTAGAGTTTAGAGGTTAAGTTTACTGTACATAAAGGGACATATACTATTTAATATTTAACCATATCAGTAATGTTAACGTTATATTTTTACAAGATTCTTTTCCTCTATGATTGCTAATGCGTTGAGTATATAATTTTCTCGAATGGCATATTAAAAAACCGGTTATATGAATTGCATTAAGCGTGGTCGGTAATAAGAGCAATTACTATTTGCCTTGAAAACAAGAAGTATACGAGTGGCTTGAGTGACACATAGTTTGGTAACGACGGTTTAACTTTTACGAACGCACCCATATGTCTCGTTCAGGTTTTATTTCTTTGTCTTCGAATTTAAAGTATGAACTTTGGTCGATTGCTCACAATAAAAACATATTGGTACGCGCAAATGAGAAAAATTTCTTAAACTTTAGAAGGTCACATTTTAGATTGCAACTACGGCGGTCTATATTAGAGATCAGTCTTATGTAGGAGATATTATAGTGCAGAAGGATACGTGCAGAAAAAAGGACGGATAACTGACACGACCGTAGAGAGATTTCACAGGATCGCCTATTTACATGTCCATCCTACGCATTGATCATCACCCCGCGTTGGGTTAATTAACTTGATATATAATTATTTCTTTTATTTACGCGATTATTACATATCAAATCCACTTATTTACGGATTTTCGCGTTCTAAATATGTTATTCCCGACGTTCGATTCTTTCCAGCATCCATGATCACGGGCAGACTAAGTTGTCGAATAAAATTTAATTTAAAATAAAATTTCAAATAACGAACGATATGTCAATTTTAAATAATAACTCTGACGGTTATTCGAAACATTGAAATACAGACATATACCAACTTAGTCTGCCCATGATCATGGATGCTGGAAAGAATCGAAACGTCGGGAATAATATATTTTAAGCGAAAATCCATAAATAAAGTGGTTGATAACTTGATATAATTTACTTGCTACAAAGTTTTTAGATATTTCATTAATAACCCAATGGTGGACGCGGATTGTTCGACAAAATTATAGCAATGGTTATTAACCTGTTAAATCGTAATTTTTTAATAACCATACTGATAAACTACAATTAATATAAATAAAAAAGCTACGCAGTTTACGGCACTTTGCGTTTTATTATCCTTTTCTAATGCAGCATTTAAAGTAACTATTTAGGAATTAAATAAAAACAGCAATGCTTGTAATGATAAGCATAGAACCTAACTAATATCACTTTGGTACCGGCAAAAAAACAGAGTTACTACTGAAGTAATATCTTAAAGTGTATGTTACATAATAAAGTTTTTATAAATATAATAAAGTTCCTTAAATACTAAAAAAAATATTATGACCAGTGCGATAAGATAAGATCATAAATAATGCCTACGTGTTAAATTTTCCCTAAATCCTATATAAATCTCCATTGTTTTTTTACGTTTTTGGTAAATACATATAAAATATATTTATTTACCAAAAAAATAAATGTTTTTTCCAATAATTTCATTAAAAGTTTATAAAAAAAAACGTTAATATTATAATGAAGAGGATCTATTTTCTCGACATATATTGGGATAAAAAAGCAACTAAGACAAGAAAATTTTACATATTTTACATTAAAATTAACGACTAAATTATATAATTTGTAACTTAGACGTCCTATATAGCAAAACTATTAAAATAATAGTTTGCTTTGACGCAAAGTAACGTATTGCGTGAAAACCTTGACGACTGCAGCACAAGTTGCATCATTTTAGAATATTTGTAGATAAAATAATATACAGACTGGAAAGAGAAATAATTTCGTGTGTTCTATACACACTGTCATAGAATCAAATGTTTTTAGATGTCTAATAAGTTATTTTACTAATCCTAGTATCCTATATATTATACATATAAATGCAAAATTATATTTCAATTTGTTTGTAACCCTTTCACGAAAAAGCGACTAAGTAGATTTGAATGATACTTTATGGTAATATAGTATGTATATAATAAGGTAGATGAGATAGCTAGATGCCTGTCGCTGTACCTAAAAACTGTTTTTCAGGAAATCTGGATGGATTAAAAGCCGACCCCATGACAACTTAGGAAAATGGCTAGGTGAGAGATAATATATAATAGGCTAAACTTTATAAAGATGTAGAATTATTTATCTAAAATATAGCAATGAGGGTAAAACATAAAGGTGAAAACCTGCCAACTGTTACGGTAGTTCAGCGTGAATCATTGACAAAAAACTTAATGATTTCTATCATCATTATCACAATTTTCCATTACCAAGCCTATGTAACCAGGATATATTTATAATTGCGACTTGTCATATTTAATATTAATATTTATTAACGTGTTCTATAAAAACATTCCTTTGCTGTGAAGTTTTTTATATAAAAAATATTGAATATAACTTGTCCGTATATTAATTGAAACTACCTTGAATACTAATTAACATCATAAGTAATATAACCAAGAGTAAGTAACTCATTGATTTTTTTACTATAAAACAAGTGATACGGAAAACCGACTAAATTAACAACTTAATTAATTAAAAATAATTATTACATTTTCCACATAATAATCAAATATGCCTATATAAATAATAAACATTGTAAATCAAGTTATAAAATTATTAAAATAAAAATAAATTACATTTCTACTATTGTATTGTTCAAACTATGTCCACGTTTGTTATGTGAAATATCAATAAGCCTTGACATTTTTATTTGTCATACGCTATTAACTAAGAGTGAAACTGTGCAAAGAAACATTAATTAGGTATTTGCAATCCTAACGGTAACCGAGTCTTCATCTAAAATCGCAAACAAACTTTTTCAATGAGAAGAATATACTTTAATTTTCTATAAAATTAGGTTTTCATTAATAAATCATGTGTTAGTCATTGAAGTTCCTATTAGCGCTTCGGCACGTAGTTTTGTTAAACCATTACAGAGGTTACAAAATGTGCCCCTATATATAAATGTTTTTACGGAATAAACTAAATCCTAAAAAATATACATAAATGTATAGATATATATGTATAACAATGGATGCAAGCGTCTCAAGACACAAGGGTTTTAGTGCATTAGATGCCCCTGAGATTAGGCGAAGACAATCAGAATTCTCACACTTCCAAGCGAATAAACGAGCGGAGGAAAAGGTCGAGTCATTGCCGCTGTCGTAACTGTTTGCCTAATCGTAATACATTATTCCGCTTTTGAGTTATAACCCATACTTTATGCAACAATATGACAATGGGCAGTGAAGCCGAAAAAGGCACAGAAAATATCTAGCTTAAGTACACGGCAGCCCGATTGGACATTTTACGTATATGGTCACGCCCGAACAGCTGCAAAAGGTGTGAAATGTTGTCAAATTAAATTTTAATGTTCATTTAACTGATTTTTGATCTTTGATTTGCGTTAGTACATTTTAAAATATGTTTATTAAACTGCAAATTGTATCGTCACTCTATTTTTTCTTCCTTTTTAAACGATAGTTATTTTACATAAACTTTATAAATATATATATTTTAATTTTTACCTTGCCGTAGTAAAGTGTTAAAATGTTATTGTACATTTTGATTTTGAGTACATGATGATTATTTTCCAATTTCTGAATTTCATAGTTCCAAAGTATAAAATACGAACATAAAAATGTAATGTATTCAAAATGTATTTAATTTAATTAGACCCTGCTATATAGCAAGTAATATATGTAATTATAGATATAAAAATAAAATAGAAAGTAAGGGCTTAGGATAGACAAAAACTTTTTGTTGAAGTCTGTACAAGTAAATCAAGTGTATTCTGACACAAAATAAGGTAATCAAATAATAATATGCCAATCCAGTGAATATAAAAAAAACACTTATGCGACAACGTAACTTCTGTAGTCATAAGCAATCACAATATTTTATTTAAATACGAGGTCCTGCAAAATTTCATCATATAATTTTATTCCAAAACAAGCAGTTAATGCATTTATTTTTTTATTAAAATTAACTATTGAATACGCATAAATAATTAAAAAAATTTAATAACGTTGTAACAATTTAATCTGTAAAAATAATATAATCAGAACCAGACACATAAAAATTAAACTATCAAAACAATTTCGAGAACGTTCTTTTCATATGGCACATATGTTTCGCTAGTGAATGGTACTTAGTCGAACTATATAGAAAGGATAGATTTTTGCACACTTGATATGAAGGCTAACGCTACTGGTCACCCAACTCAAACACATTTTTGTTGTCTACAAAATACTAGATCATTAATTATTTTTATTACTCGTATCGTGCATTATTAAAACTTACAACCGTTATTTAAGGCTAAATGTTATATGCAATATCAGCATTAGCCTGTGTTAATCTACTGCTGGACAAAGGCATCCCCTAATGCACTCAATCTCCATTAGCGGGTTTTTGGACCGTATCCCACCACGCTGGTCCAATGCGGGTTGGCGCGTGGACTGACTTTTTATGCCCATCCGAAGCATGGATCGTCTTACTTTTCAAACAATTGGGTGATCGGCCCAAATTGTTCTACACAACCCGAAAACAACTAGAATACGAAGTTGTTTTCTCGCTGGATTCAAACCCACGGCCTTCGGTTTATAAAGCATGGGCTAATACTGCCAGACCACGGAGGCGTAGGCGAAATAAATTATGAATTGTTTAATTATTATCTGTCCGTGCAAATCACTTATACGGCAAGAATGTTGCCAGGAGAACTGGTTGATTTGAATAAGGAAATGGTTTGCTGTTTATATTATTTTTGCATAACAAGACGATCAATCACAGCACCTTAAAATCGAAACTATGGTGAGATGAAAATTCAATATCTATCTATTTTCAATAATCGGCAGTGATTTAAAATACACTATTCTTATATTTCGAAAACATTTTATAAATAGTTTTTTGTTAATTTATTGAATAGCATAAATGTAATGTTCGTATCAATATCATACTTATTTAATTTGTTAGTGTACATAATTTACCTGAAATTATGATAAAGGAAAACTGTATATGTAACTCTTGAGTATATGTAAAAGTTTCAAAGCAAAAAAAACTTCTTTTATTCATTTGCTATAGACGCAGACGAGCGTCGGGCCCCCTGATGGCATGTAAACCAACGCTCTACCTTCATATACTTAAGATAATAAGTCCCGTTTACACAGTAAATACGGTGCCCTTCAACCCGTAACACAGTAGTGTTTGCACACTACTGCTTTGTAGCAGAGATAGGGACGCGGTGGTATCGCCCCAGACGGTCCCCTGTAAAAAGCGCCATCTACACCCTGCACCGGAAAACGTTTCAGGGCTAACACCGAGCTCTTTTAAAGCACACCAGTAATATATATACGTTCTATTAAAAATTTGTCTGTCACGAAAGTGCGATGTTAAGTTCAATTCATATTAAACTATAGGCTTTAGTTTAGAATCATTTTCAATGTGTATTATCGTGGTAAAGTTCAAAAGTATACGTAATGAATAAATCTTACAATCACCTATTAATGGTTTGCCAATGTTTAACATTCAGTTGACTTTTACCATCTGGAAAATTCTCTGATTTTAGTACATACTATTATTGAAAAATTAGTAATTGTTTTCAGGGCCGGTTAAAATTATTAATTTTCAACCCTGATTAATTCTCAAGCCGGAAATATATGACACAATGACGACAGCTGCCAGCTTTGGCCACGCTTCGATCAAGGTCTAAGAAATGGAACGTATTATAAGCTGCCACGCGTTAAGGTCGATACAACGAACTGAGTTTATCAGAAAAGATTGAATCATACATTTGAATAGCTAGTTTTCCTGGAAGTCCGTCCATATCGAATATTAACTTTTGAGTTGACATAATACTACAAAATATGTATTCTTTTTTATTTTTATCAGGTTTAACTCAAATAATACACAAAAAGAAGATTTCTAGTACCATTTAGATTAAAGATACTTTAAATGACGATTTCATCAATGTGAATTCCAAAAAAGTTGAAGGATGTGGCGATTGCGTGAGTAAAATATTGCATGCTAATTGACCTTTGCCACCGGAAATCAATAAGAGCTTTACTACAAATTTCCTTCTTTTATTTGCTCAGAGTTCAATAAAGTCATAGTTTTGGAATAGTCGAAATAACATTGTTTAAACATATGACTCTTTACTAAATATTTCAGTAAAAGTAAGGATTCGATTATTTTAGTGTAATTAAAGTAACTTGTTTAAATAGTGACTTTTTAACTGAAAGTCATAAATACTTTCTAAGATGAATTCCATACTCAATATTCAACAAGATACATATCATAAGTCCACTCATTTCGATAGTTATTTCGACTACGACAAATCAATGATTAAACATGTGTTTACTAGTAATTCGTTAGTAAAAGTAGTTACATTATTTGTTGTAATTAAAATAACTTGTTAACACAGCTATTTCATAACTTCAAGTCTTAATCATTTCTCAGACTAATCACAGTGCTTAAAATCGAAAGTATTACAATCATGAAGTCCGCGTACTCATTTCATAGTAGTTCGACATGACGACACTCAGATATCGACTCGTTTAACTGGCAAGATGCATATGCTCTGGGTATCTCTGAAGGTCCAGCCTCAAAGCTTGAGTGTTAGTCAGAGTTCACGACATCATCCCACAGTTTAAAATCGAGTCTAAGTCGGAGTGCCGATCCTACAACCATGGGCTGGATGAGATCAGCTGAATTAGGAAGCTTGTCGTATTCAATGGGAAGGGTATGTCCAGCAGTGACTGATAGGCCTGTATGATAATGATGATGAGATGATCTGTAGAAAATGTGTTATTGTAAGAAGCCACGATTAAAAGATATATGGCAGGCGATCTGAAAACATCGCTGATGAGAATAGTGAATATTAAGCGGTATTGGAACGCACGATTCAGTATACAAATACACGAATGATAATGTAGACGATCGTTAGATAAAAGGTTGTTAGATAAAGAATAACGAATAAGCTTTCAGGATGCATTAAATGTTATTATATCACTTGTTCTTTGAACGATTGTATATAAAGACGTTGTAAATCAAGTTATTAAAGTTTGACTTAATAAAACGTACTGTAAGCTTTCAGGATGTATAATGTTATTATGATTCTTGTTCCTATTGATTTAACGTTAGTTTATTGATTTGATAATAACGTACTGACTATTATTACAATTTCATTCGTATTCATTACAAAAGAGGAGAAACTGAAACTAACTTGTGTTACATTTTATATTGTCATAATATTAAATATGTCTTAATTGTAACTAAAATCATATAAGCCTATACAACCTTTGAGCTTAACTAATAGAAGTTGTATGAGGCTATATTTTAAGAATTTGTTATTGGTTTTTAAAAACCATATATTTTGCATGGCCCGTTATGTATTTGAAATACTTAATAAAATTTCAATTATCAGATTGATGATTAGAATTATTCGTTAAAGGAAATATTATATTAATATAAGGAAAGGAATTATTCATTACATTTAAAAAATGCCCTTTAGCAAAACGATACGGGAAATATAACGCATTCTATTTTACATCACATGAACAATGATGACCTTAAACAAAAACAATCTTTGACCATCGCAATCAAATTTAATGCAGCCTTTAAATCACCACGGTATCATGCAACAATGTGTTTAGAAATGGCATATGCGAATTCGTTTATTATTACGATTGATCAATTTCCGTTGCGTCATAATGGTTCGAATGGTGTTCTTTTCTATTCGTGTCTTACTTTATTCGCCTATAGAGCGTTATGGTGCGCGTAAATAGAATGAACAACACAAAGGCATCATTGCATTCTTGTGTTGTGCATGCAATGCGTCGGGTCGTTGACCTAAGACAGAAGATATATGTTGTCTTTGACGACCATATAGTGACCACTTAGCTTAAAAGCTTACTGATAGCTTCTTATCGAGCGTTATCGTTTCCGGTCATGAATTAGTAATAAAGCGTTATATTAGTGAAAGTTAACCTGCGACTGTCACGTGGTTTTTAATAAATATTTGTTTAACATATGTGTTATGTCTAGAAGTGAATAAGGAAAAAACTATAAGCAGACTTTTTAACAAATTCAGAGTTTATGATCTCTGTTTGCTTATATTAGTATTTCAGATTTATTTAGAACGTTTATGCTTGAAGGTGTGTATGATATAACCTTTTGATTTTTTTAATGTTGCCTTACCAGATTCTCATACTGCCATTATATATTTTTTCCAGGATTATCCTGGACAACTGCATAATACAAGCAGAATTACTTGCAACAGGGTCTTATTGCAACCATCCATTGTTCTCAATGACACGGAATCGTGCCTGCCTTTGTTTGTAGTAGTGACTTTTTAGAGCGTCATAATTATTTTGCGCAAGACACCTCATTCGTCAAAAACTAGTAGAAAAGTCTCGTAAACTCGTGGTAAAAACTTATAACGTTGCTTTTCATTATCTTTCCATAACTAATAATGAATATCATTAATGGAGACGAGCTAAGCAAGCATTTTTTCATTTGTACTAAGTATATCATACATATTTATGATTAGCACGCGTGACGAAGATTAATTTAAACAGATATTGATGATTAAATAACATACTAAAAGTATGCAAATATATGCAATGAAGTTGAAAAATTCGTACAAAAGCATTTATATAATTCATATTATTTAGTTTATTCAATTAAAGGCTTGTGGGAAATTATTCAAACTAAGATTTATAGTTAGCAATTTTGGAAACCTGCTTATTCTTACAACTCGTAATGGTTATAATTTACAATTTGACTTAAAAACTTTATATCTAATTATTTCTTCTATTTACGCGATTATTATACATATCAAATCCACTAATTTACGGATTTTTCGCGTTACTTAAATATATTTACGGATTCTTTCCAGCATCCATGACCACGGGCAGACTAGATTGTATATGTGGTATTTACATATACCAACTTGATAACTTTATATCTGTTAAAAAGATCTTAGTTTAACGCAAGTTACTATTAATTTAGTTATAATAAGATAACTTGAGGTCAAATCAGTCAGTAACATACTATTGAAGTTAGACTGTTTTCTTTAGAGGTACAAATTTAACACTATTAATGTTTAGCATATTAATTATATCAGTAAATAATAATAAAACATAACGGTTTTAGTAAAAAAAGGTATAAGCTGTCAGCAAATGTTAGTGTGCCGTAATAGGTCACAAAGAACCGATATAGTTCAACTGTTTTATTAAACGGTAGGACCATAAACCTTATTTATATTAAAAAGATAATAAATAACAGTAAGTAATATAGACCGTAGCATCTTTGTTGAAAAGATCTGTTAGTACTTAAAGCTTATTGTCAGTGCCCGTAATATACCACAGATATCAAATAAAAGCGAGGGTTAAACTGTTGTAATTAAGGCGCTGCATAAGCCTTATTTACACAACAGATAATAAAGAACATACCTGTTTTATAAAAAAATAATAACTAAAAAGCTGTGTTAGACCTCAAGCTTATTGTCAGTGTGCCGTAATAAAGCACAGATGCAAAATAACTAGGTTTAACTCACGAGTATGCGGCGCAGTTGTGTTTGCATGTTGAGAGCGCAGCGGCGAGTGTCGTGACAGCGTTTTCTGCTCGATACAGCGGCCCCTGTCCGCGATCTTGAGGTGACTGGATGTGGCGGCGCAAATATTTCGTCCTATTTATCGGAAGGATATCTATATTAGCGAAGTAAAAGTGGCAGCTGTTTAGTAAACAACGCGTAGTTAATTGAGTGTTTTTGTGTATGATTATTGTTCCTTTTTAAATTAATCATCTTGTTGACTTGAAAAAACATAGTACTGCGTTACATAGTCTTACTATGTTAACGCAGTACTATGCTTTTTTAAGTTTGTATTGTTTAAATAACCTGATTATTTGGTTTTAAACGGAAAAACACTTCGCCTCATTATACATTTACATCGTATTTACGGGAGGTTGTGTTTGGATGTCATAAAATAAATATTGGATCGACATAAAGTCAATTTAATTAAAAGATTACTAGTCCATTTTACGATACTTCATTCTTTTAACAGATAAGCAATCCAAAGCAAGATAAGATCTACATTTTATATAGCGGTCTAATTTACAAATTTAAAGGAATAATAACGTTAAATGTCCTTTTTGGTGTCCATTGCTAAACTTCAAGTAATATTTGACCAATATGATCTAAATATGTCTTAAAGCTGAAAGAGGTCGAATAAGCCTTTTATAACATAAATTCCTGATCCTTTTTGTCCTGGCCTAATAAATAAGTATACCTAAAAACCTAGGTTGTTTAGTAAAACACCTAAAGAAAGAAGTTCTGACTTTATTCTTAAATTTTGTTCTGGATTGTTAAGCCCATTTATTAATACGACGTAAGGTTATTTAAAGAAAAAGGTGTGTATTCTATTAGGTAATGTATTCTATTCATATTGATGTGAAGCAGTCGCGCAAGTTAGCTTAGACTTGTTTTATTCATTAATTAAAAACTTAATTGTCACTTTAAGTTAATTTTCAAGTTTATTGAGAAATCCTTACACATTGAATTCAATTACATATTTTTTTCAGATATATAACTGCTCCTAATTAATGTTTTTTTTTGTTTAATATAACTTAAGGTTTAGTAAAACGTGTTACATAGTCATGAAAAATAAATTAAAATAATAATACAGAACAATGCTTTTAACGACTAATAATTTTTAAGTTATTACTTCTATTATCAGGATCTTTGAAACAATTTATTATTATCTCAAACTGGTTATTATAAAGGCAAACTATCTCAGAATAGACGGCGCTTATTATTTCGTGTCCGTATCTATGTTTAATTTAGTTTACTTTGTAAAGGCTAGATCGATGGAAATAGAATTGCGGTTTGTATGGTCACGTATCAGGTTAGTGAAATACGGTTTTATCTAGATCATAGACCGCTTATACCAGAATCAAATAAGAGATGGAGTTTTCGCAAACAAACTGGTCCCCTTTTAACAGGGGACTGTGTCGGGCAGTACCGACACGGTGCTTATTTCTGCCGCAAAGCAGTAGTGTAAAAACACTATTGTGTTCCGGTATGAATAGCAACGTAGTCGGCGTATTTACTGGGTAAATGAGACCTAACATCCTACGTCTCACGGTAGGCAGCGCGTTAGTGATACCCCTAGTATTGCCAATGTTCATGGGCATCGGTGACCATTTTCCATCAGGTGGTACGTGGGAAGGTCTGCTTTTGTTTGCCATACATAAAAAAAATACTTATGGTTTCTTAACGAAATGTTTTCTGATTGGTAAACCACCGACATGTTCAAACCGCGTGATGATCAACCAATCAGAGTTTTTACGCGAATCGAGTTTGACATTAAGCTTTGTTTTTTTTAGCTCGGGACCTTATTTGGACTGGTTATAAAATAATTCACGCTTTGCTACATGACTAATGATTAGCTTACGATTTCTAAGGTCGTAATGTTAAAATATATTTACGGTATAATTATAATCAATGTCATTACGGTGAAAGGAGACTTTATATGCGAGTATATGAAGGTGGTGTGTATCTTTTTAACAAAAGACAGTCTGGGGTAGAACCAAAGCGGTGCCTATTTCTGCCTCAAATTAATAACTTTGATCATTTCTGCCTTCCGGTTTGAAGTGCACCGTACCAAGGGTAATTACTGGGTAAATAAGATGTAGACGATGATTACTTCTGGAAAGTCAAAAGATTATAAAATTTTTAACAGAGATACGTAAGCAAACAAGAGTGGGAACTTCGTGTATATTTATACTATTATATATAAAACTTTGTATTTGTGTTGCTCCGAAAAGTTCAAAATTTAATGCACTATCATCAGTTATACAATAATTCGAATATAGTGCTCGTTATCAGTTAGTACATAAAGCTAGTTAATTGTATATTCTTGATGAAAAAAATGTTTTTCTTTGTTTTGATTGATAAATGATTAATGGTTATGTATAAATAAGCATAGCAAGGTAATGAACTTGTTCTAGATTATTGTTAGATAGATATGACACATACACGGTAGTACTCTATGCAATAAACAAAAACTTCAGTACGAGGTCGCACGTAATTAATGTAACAAATATCCAATAGAAAAAAATAAGTCCAACTCCTAAAAACTTAAGTATACACATAATAAAAAAATATTGTAATCAAAAAAATACTTAACTAAATTTTGCTTTTTTAATCTTTTGATATACTATTTGTTTTAAATCTTTGAATGAAATTAACTACATACTTATGTCTATTTAATTTACTTTCATACCAGGATACAATAATTATCTTTTATTTGAGCGTAATCAAAATTTTATTTATATAAACGACTTTTTGGATTTTATCGCGGTTAATTCGTTTTACAGGGTCCATGGTCACAGGGAGAACATGGATTCCTGTGTGTGTATTCGCGTAAATGCCAGAGAGTATTAAATTTTATTTCGTCTCACAAAAATTGAAATAAACTTTTAAATTGGTGAAATTAATTACGATTTAGAGCTTCGTGGTTCCAGTAGGTTTTATTTCATTGATCGTGTCCTTGCGACTGCAGCCGCACTTTGCCCTAGATAAGCGCCTTTAGGACTTTAACTAATAACACAGGTGGTCATAGTAATCGCCGAATCTAGATCATTTAAAAGCGGGCTGTGGACTATTGGAGGACTTTAATGGACTATATGGGCTGTTGGAAACGCTTATTATAAAAAGATGTGTTGTGTACATGTTCATGTACAATGTATATAGGTACATGTACATATACCTATGTACATATCTATATATGCAAGATATGAGAAGTATGTTAGCGGCATTTTAAATAAATTTTGTGATATATTTAATAAATTTATTTATTTCAATTCTTTTCAAAAAAATATTTTGTCCTACCATTTACGATAGACGTATTTTAATTTATTAATTAGAATTTACTACGTACAAATGTTCTCAGAATCGATACAGAATCAATAAGCTGAAACCTTAAATAAACATTTATTTGTCCTCTTAGGATTGATATTTTTCCTTAAGCCTTGAAAATTTAAGAAAAACCCTTTTTTAATGTTTACTTGGAAGTTTTTATGCAACGGTTAGTTACATGTTAAGAAATGAATTTATTTTCCTATATATTTATAATATACTTAAAAACAAAAGCACTGCAGCTTTTTTCTTACCTTGCCCTTTATCTGTACAATTTGTAGATATGTTCATTCCAAAAAGAGAGGAAAACTCATAAATGCTCTTTTAATGAAATATCTTGGCCATTTTACCTGCTTTATGGTCTTTAAGCTTTAGCCTTGTTACCGTATGGTCAAAACCTGCAGTCTCTCGTCTACCATGGCAAAAGGAATGCCGGGTGAATCATCATGCAGAATTTTGCAAAAGGCGATTAAAGTATTCTGTGTGCATCCATACTTGTGAAATGTTTGGCTGGCATAATAGGAAAAAAATTTCAAATAATGTTGAATCAATTAAATTAATGTGAAATTCATAAACTTTTTTTTCGTTTATGTTACAATATGAAAAAAACACAGGTACGCTATAGAATCATATATTTACTATTTAATACAGAAATGCTAGTATTAATATTTGCGAAAGCTGTAAATTAATTACATTTTAACATTGCGTAACAACACCATCTATCATTTAACTGCAACACTTTGTAGTTCATGGTAAGTTCATGGTACCTCTAGTGACGAAAAGTACAGAGTTAAAAGGTGGTATAGTATAGATGGCGCTTTTACAAAATATTTGTCATGATCACGATGTGCACTAACTTCCTTAAGGTGATTTCGTATTTATTGTTTTTTTTTTTTAATATTGATCGTGCATTTTAATTTAGTGTTAAGCTAGAAAGCAAAAGCTACTTTATAAATAATTTTACTAAACGAGCAACGCAAACGAAGTAACCTAATATGGAAATTGATAATATCTCAATTTAGTTTACTATACCTAGTTCGTAGGAACGGGAGCTTCCCGCGAACTCTGTGTTAGATGAAGCTTACCAAAGACAAAAACTCTGGTAGCATAACATCCGAGTCGAAAAAAAAATACTATCGGGATACGGTCCATTATTTAGCGCCATTACGGTTTTTGTATTTTTTTACTTTTTCGACCCTGGTTTGTTGAGCTCCACTGTGCCTAACAAATTTGTCTGCGTTGTAATTGCGTTCTTGTTGGTTATAGCTGCTTTTATTGTATTTGACCTTTGCCACGTTGCTGGTTGGGAACCCACCGAAGAATGCCCAGCCTATATTGTATGCGCCAGGAACTAGAAAGAATTGAGCAATGCCGACAGTTGCGGAATGTCATGGGGCACAATATCCTCTAATGGGGAAGGCTCGCATTAGGGAAGGCTTATGTTCAGCAGTGGACTAACACAGACTGATGATAATGATGATAATAAAATAGCATCAGTATTTTATAGCTTTAGTTAGTTACAACCTCAAATTTTAGAAAAAGATCAAAGGGTTTTTGAATATATTTTAAGATGCATTTTTAATGTTGTTGTAACAATTCAAAAAATATTTATTGTCTTAATAGAGTGTTTTAATAGGAGAATATGATGCAACAATTAAATTTACTTACATTATACTTATATGTATCTATATAAACAACAGTTAAATATACCGTGACCTTTTTTAATTGAGCGCAATTATTTCAAATATTTTTATCAGCTTCGCCGGCCAAACAATAACTCTTTTTCCCATTATAATATTTATCGCATATTAAAGTGCTTATATGGCGAATATTTATTTTAATTGTATTCGAATTATAATGTTGAATGCTGAGCACTAGTGAAGTAAATTAATGATATACCTGTTCATGTTTCATCTATAGGGTAAAGGGAGATATATTGGTGATATAAGTAATTTGGTGATAGTTTTTAAAACACTTCTGTATGACCGCGTTAGCGAATTGCTTTGTTCGCCAAATGCTGAGACAAATTACCGGAGCGAGTGAAAAGGTTTTATACCGTTTATTGTACTTGTAGCAATTCGCTAACGCGGTCATACAAGTGTTTTAAAAAATATCACCAAATTACTTATATCACCAATATATCTCCCTTTACCCTACATATCATAGAATTAACTTATTATTCTAAAGCATTTAAGATACACCATACTTTAATAACTTACTCTTGTAAATAAATTATTGGTATTGCTGCGACACTGTTAATAATTTTTGGTTTACACTAGAAAATATTTTCCCTTTATGATAAGTATAGGCTTATAAATTTTCCCTTTAGATGTTGTACATTTTGATTAACTTTGGAGGAACACAAATATTGCAACAATATGTATAAACTAGCATATAAGCTAGACGTAAGGAATAATGTTCAGTAATCACGTATAAATGTGTAAGTATAACTTATAAATAAATTTAATAGTAGACTGCAAGGTTAAATTGTAAGCCCATTTTCTTATATTTTATGTTATTTAAATATAATTTCTGGCTTTTTAAATTATTATATAAAGCAGTGATATATTTTAAATATTTCAGTTTGCGTGATAATGATAATTAGAGGTTTTATTCAAATCGTGATCGTTATTGATAGTTCTCTGTTCAACAGAAAATAAATAATGCAGCGCATGCTTTAAAACACAAACAGTTTATTCAAGGTATTTATTTCTCGGTGCAAATTTCCTGTTCTTGAAACCAGTATTTTTCAACCAAAGTATTTACAGCTATAAATAGTTTTATTTTGATTTGTTTACCCATCTCAATATTAATGATGATTGAATTAATTTATGAAATATTTAAAGGACTATTGTAATTTACGCTCAGTAATAAGTTATATAGGTTTACTCGAAACAACGTCTATAATTGTGAAATATTCAGACCAAGCCGTAGGCAGAATGAATAATTGATATACAATCGAAATGCTATCCATTCGATAATTCATAGCAGTAGTCTTTAGTACTGCAGTAATTTTTTGTAAAATTCTATCTATATTCTTGTACCTTATTTATTTTTTTATGTTTCATATTTTTAACATTTCTTACTTGCACAATACCACCACCGATGAATAGAGTTGAGCAATGAGCCTCTTCCAAAGATACTTAAAAAATTGTTGAACCGTTTCGTTTATAACTATATAGTTGTATCATATTGTACTTCTTAAAACTAATACCAATTAATCATGTAATTATTTAAGGTAGTGGGGCTCTATTTGCACTAAGCCAACTAGGAAAGTGCTAACGCGGTGACTTTCTCTGCCATAAAGTAGTAGTATGACGACACTAACGATGAACAGGGATGAGGACAGTCAACGTTGAAGTCAGGGTGAAGACTCTTAGCTTCATTCTTAATTTAATTATTAACTTAATTAATAATTTTATTTTACTTAATTTTAATTATTAGTCGGTATGTGTATGGCTCTAAAGAGTTTTAGTTTGTGCATTTACTTGAGCAGAGGTCATGTGGGGGTGTTGGAACTTACAGCTAAAGTCTTTCCTATCATTACGTCGTGTGTCAATTGTAAATATCTAGGGTCATTGTTTATCGCACAACAGTAATAGGGTGAGATATATATATTTATGAATACACTTAGTAATTCAAACAATGAAAACATTATCATCATAATTAAAATAATTTTAATTGTAAAATCACTTAATTAGTGTACAAACACAATCATTATTAAAAATATATCCTCAAAAAAAACACCGAAACAAGTGTAGTTTAAGTTGGAACTTGATTTTTGTTACCAAAATTATTATTTTAGATTATATTTAGAATTATATACATTTATTTACAGACTAAGTTAGCTAGTATCACTCTATATTCCGCTCACGGCGATCCCTCATCGTTGTATGGCCATCGTGTCCTTTGGGTCAGATATATTCGAAGGGTATGTGGCATAGCCTTCGGATGACTAGAAGGGGCAACTGGGGGAGGCAGACCACGAAGAAGATCGCGAACGGACTGAACAGTATGCAAGTCCCCAACCACGCCATCAGAAACCACGTTGGCAATATCGTTACTTGGTCCAACATTCTCGTAGTTCTATCGTATCCAGAAAGTTCATAGTTTACAACTAATGGAAATCACTCCTAAAACTAATCCCTCCATTGTACTCTCGTTGTGCTTAATCCACGGTGCTTAAGCGTTTATGATCGCCATCTGTGAAGAGAAAAACGTGTTAACTTCATGTGCGTACTTATGTTTAAAAATATCCGCTTCCCTTCAGTTTACGCGATTAATAAGTTATATTGAATTGCTAGTATTTCTTTGAATACAATCGAAATTGAAAATGATAACATTGACTAATACCTATAAAAAATTATCCGTAATTCAAACAACAATTCTTTAATTCTATATTAATAACTGATTTGGTGCGTATAATTTTTTTTTTTCACTCAAGTCAATGACGTAGCAAAAATAAGCGTTTAATACATCCGAGAGTGATAGCAATAATGGGAGCACATGAATATTTCGCAGTACAATTTATTACGCCATCACTTGAGACAAATTAAAATGCGTACAAAAACGCGTCATATCATTACACAAAATGACACGAGCACAATCATTGTCAAAGAAAAATACAGAAATATGTACAGCATAGTACTATCAATACTTTATTGCGGTTATGTTTTGTTTATTTAAGTGACATTAAACAAAGAGTTGATTGTGTTTTACTTAGAATTTGTAAACCAAAGGTGATTGTGTCTTTTACGCATTGGCAAGTCACCTTGAAATTAAAATTAATTGAACTTATATGGTTATAGTTTTTTAAAGTGAGCATTCTATGGAAACTATATATTATAAAAGAAACGAAATATATTTGTAGCTAACGTAAACTTAGGTCTGTGGCAAAAAACTTTGTGCTTAATACTTTCGGTGCGGGTCTTACATATAAACAATTTTAATTTACTTAATTTTAATTATTGGTCGGTATGTGTAGGGCTCTAAAGAGTTTTAGTTTATGCATTTACTTGAGCAGAGGTCATGTGGAGGTGTTGTAACTTACAGCTCAAAAGCTCATCATAAATTTTAATTGTTAAATAGGTCACTATGTTATCTCACAAAAGAACTGAAGGTGGATATATTAGTTGTACACTTAGATTAACTGTTATCATCAAATTAAATATTTAATTAAAGTTTATATTCTCAAAACAGAAAATTATTATAGTTAACTTGATTTTTACTTAGTGTTAGTTTATATTAAAAGTAACATTATGACAGTGATACAAAACTAGACAGTAAGAATAAAGAAAATAAGTTTAAAAATTCCTAACACAAATTGAGATTATATTGAGAATATTCAAATCACGATTTGTAGCTACTAAGAGATCTGCAAACACCTTTTCAGTAATCAATTAATGAAACCTCATTTGCTCGATTGGTACATTTGAATATTTGATGGGCCTATTCATTGATTTTCTGTTTCTCCATTGA
Organism: Lamproptera curius; assembly: GCA_029286875.1. Lineage (NCBI taxonomy): Eukaryota > Metazoa > Arthropoda > Insecta > Lepidoptera > Papilionidae > Lamproptera > Lamproptera curius. Next base: position 508,599 of record JAGSMT010000063.1, on the reverse strand, counting down.
GTTGTATGTATGTAGGTGGATACGTCGTAAGGCCTTTTAACTCGTGCACAAGTCGAGATAATCAAAATACGATTTTTTTTTATCGTGTGATTACACTAAATAGGAAGTCGAACCAAGGTTTGACGCTCAAGGTTTATTTAGATCGCGAAAAAGATTATGAATATTTTAATGCAACAATTTAATGACATATTAGCATTTATTAACATTTGGTATCGTGTATAAAAGTATATATTTTTTAGAAGAAGTTAAGTAATAAAAGTTAGTAATATAATTAGTGGATTAATTATACCACAACCCGCATTGACCAGCGTGGTGATACGGTCCAAAACCTAATGGATAGGTGTATTAGGCTATGTCCATCAGTGGACTATCAGGTTGATGATGATGATGATGATGATGAATATAATTAATGGAGAAAATCACAGTTTTTGATGAATCTTTATATTGCTTAATATACTGTTGAATAACATGCGGTTGATTAAGAAAGATTCTGTATATGTATATATGTATGTACGCAAGTAGAGCCGAGGCTTAACACAGTAGCGAATAAGATATGATTGTACACGGGCCCTGCAATTATCAATTAATGAAAGCTTTTAACGTATTATATTACGAACTCAATATTTACTTTTCTTCTTGATCTGATGCCAAATAGTATAAATGATATATCCGTTTCAACAAGACATTTAAAAACTTCACAAAAATATTTTTCAGTTTTTATTTAGGCAACTTTCTATCAGTCCTAGCAACTTAAATGATATCATGATGAGAGAGTTTCATATTTTTATGAGTATTTAATATAGGAATATTTATCATATATCCGTGTCATCGTATTTGTTCTACGCACATATAAACTATATTATATTTTTATTTATTTTGGTATGTACAGTATTCATTAATATGTACCTAACTAGTTTTTTAAAACTGATATAAATTTTGGCGAGGACTAAAAATCAGCTTAATTATTAATTGTATTATAACATATAATATAATATATAATAACGGGACAATAAATTATGCCTAAAAAAATTCTCATGAATAATGTGATCGTGGACGTGAAAATTCAACAGAAACAACACAATCGTATTACAGCAAAGTTTGTAACAACTGGTCAGTAAATTATAAGAAAATATGAATGAAAGCACTGTACAAAGAATTACGCAGAAGAATTTTTACAAAAGAGAAATTTAGTAATCTCTCCAAATCAGATTAAAACCACCGGTGCAAGTATTAAAAAGTGATTTAAAATATTGTTTCAACTCAAAATTAGAATGCGCCCATTCTAAAATTGCAAAAGTCGAGCCAATTTAGATTGTAGAATGTTCCAAACGAATTTAGAACAGATATTCTATTCTAATTCCGTTATCACACTCACAAAGAAATCTGTAAGTTGATATAGCTATAGTTAATATTAACTAATTGATTGAAGTAGACGAACTTGGCTTAAATCCACGCCGCATTTGGCGATCGAATTGGATTCTTGCAATACATGTGCATGATCAGTGATTGTTACAAGTAAAAATAAACAATTGAAGAGCTGAAACAAAAGAGCATTGCTTCATCTGAACGACTTCTTGCGTACGTCAAACAATCTAATAAGACCTAACTAGTGCAATGGAATTTTACTCCTGGCTAACGTCTAGACTGCTTGGCGTCGTTCGGCTGTCGACCAATTTAGCTTTATACATTATTTTCCTTAAATGGTAATAGTCGATGAATTTTACACGTCTTATTTTTGATCTTTTAATTGTAAGCAAAAATTATTGTTAATAACTTTTTACTTAAAAGGTCGTATGCGCACATGCCTAAAGGCTTTCAAAAATATATCAACTTATATAAAATGCATAAACGTCTTAATAAATAAAATATTAATGAAAATTTATTTTAATTCTTGTTAGACCAATAGTATAAAAAAGTTTATCATATTTCATTGCTACAATAAATACCTGATATGGCTTAAGCAACCAAACCAAACTCTTTCTTTTTTTACCGAGTATTAAGAAAGAGTAATATGTCATGTGTTCAGCTTACGTATTATATATATATATATCACTCGCCTTATAAATTTAATGAATTGTTATAAAATAAAACATAATATTTAATAAACACAAAGAGTGGCATTTATCATACAGTATTATTTAATCATTTTTATCGGTTCTGTTTATAAATAATATCACTGTCAGACAAAGATATTGTTATAAAACATAATACGAACCGGTTTATGACTAATATTTGCAGTAAACGTAGCCATACATTGAGCAAACAACAACATGAAACAGTCACAGGGACAATGTTTATGTAAATCAAGGAAAACTGGTAATTTTCATCATCAGCTGAAGAGACAGTAACACTATGAAGACTCGAAGGTGAACCTGTACAACCATTCGAAGTCCAATATTTGTCAAAAGAGCGTGTTCACCTTGACAACTCATATATCTACATATTTTACACGTTCGTTTATATATACGATCAATTAACAAATACGTAGAATACGTCGAACTATGACCTCGATAATGTTGCTTTGTAGACAAGTGATTGAGTTAAGGTGAATTTATACGTAAGTATATGCTACGTAGATAATAACATGCTGACAATTCATCAAGCCCAACAAAAACTTCGAGAATTACATCATTAGCCGCTTCCAATGTTTGAATGCTAGCGAATAGAGAACATTAATTACATTACACTTAACGATAGCGAAATATCAAAATAACACTAACAATACAATTCCCATTACGATTTCTCGAGTGTTTACACCGAGCACGCGCACTTGACACGTTTAAAAAAATTACTCAACGTCTGGTTAAAACAATTTCAACTCGAACAGGCACATGTGACTTATCCTCGCATCAATTTACAAACACACCACAACAACAGAACATGTATACAACACGCACCATGATGCAGACACGTGGGTTGGTTGGAACAGACGACCACTGTCGCTTTCAACTTGGTACATTCGCGTATACTGGTGGTTTCGGTACTGCGTGGTTGGAACGACGTTCGGCGGCTAGCGTTCGTCGGTTTCGACACCGGCGCCGCCACAATTGGGCTTCTCTCTCCCACTCGTGGGAACCGCGCGCGCGAGCGAGACCGAGCTGCATCCATGCAGTCGGCCTTCTCGGTCCACCTTTATTGCTAATAAGCCTGCGTTTCGCAATTGTCTTACACTCTGCTCCTTGTGCCACATTCCGTCTAGCGGCCGATTAAAGTGGTGCGACGTACTACCGATCCAGTATACGAGATATATCGAAATATTCTTGGATCTAAGCAAAGGATAGCGTTGGTTAGGCGGTTGTGCTTACCAAAGACATTAGTATGGTAGCAAAACATCATCAAATTTATTTTGAGGTCGGTTCCAACTTTTTGTAGATGTGGAATGCAATAACGACATAGTCTGCTTTTTGTATCACATTGTATCTTGCGTATGGTTTAGGAGTTGCAACATTCAATGCAGTTCATGAAATTAACTTTCCTTTAAGTACAGCGCGAGGAATGTATTTATAGAGCATTGCTCAGATGTATTTTAAGCCTAGTTTAACTTTTGTTTATAACAAGGTCTGTCTCGAAAATATGGAAAATTTTATACACTGTATATTATACCACATTCCGTATTAAGGTGATTGGTATTTTGAAATAGACGTTGAGAATTATTAAGGATATGTATATCTTGAATTGCATCAGTTTTAAATATATATATATATTGGTCATAAAACCAGGGCAGCTTTATTTTTCTTGTAATATATTTTACTTAATTAATCAACATGTTTTTAAGGATTCATAGTAGTCAACAACTTTCCCTTTTTATAGGGACAGGTTTCGAGCCCTACTTGAAGGTCGACATGTTTCTGCCATTCGAAACTTATCAATATTAATAAAGACACGTTTAGTTCTTTGAAGTTTGTAAATTATTTCAAACCTTGTTTATTGAAGTTTAATGTTTATTCACTACCCGAAAATATTTCAATTTTTTTTTAACTTCAATAAATCAATAATGTGTTTCTAAATAGACATTTAAATCGAAATGAAAGCAGTTGTTAAATTTTCAAACATGGGTTATAAGAGGACGACTGAGAAATATTCAAGTACACATAAGTTTCACCGGTGGTAGGTCCCCTGTTTACAGGAGACCGTCTGGATGGGTACCACCGCGGTGCCTATTTCTGCCGCGAAGTAGTAGTGTGAAAACTCTGCTGCGTTCCGATTTGAAGGGCACCGTAGCCAGCGTATTTACTGGGTAAACAAGACTTAACACCCTATGTCTCACGGTAGGCAGCGCGTCGGCGATACCACTGGTATTGTTAACGTCTATGGGTGTCGATGACTACTTCCCATCAGGTGGCCCGACTGCTCGTCTGCCTGCGTATGACATAAAAAAAGTACCTTTTTTCAAACGGTATTATTTTTGGTATTAATTAACGCTTTAAAAAGAACTAAACTGAAATAGACATTATAATAAGAGATAATTGAATAAAACATTTGGAATAGTACATTGACTTACAGCCATAAGCGTCTTAGGCCCATAATCCCTACGTTAACCTGTAAGAGGGGTTCAAATCTACAGATCTAGTTTATCTTTCACAGAAACATACACAAATTTAATTTACGCCAAAGCATTTCGTACTTTAATCCTAAATTTATGGCAATCGGGTAACGGATTTATCTAAGTAAATGCCTAGACCATTTGCCTATAGGTATAAATTCCTCTCTTAGTCTAAGTAGAACCTGAAATATTGTAAAGTGTACTTAGGATTTTGAACTCAGGTGGTGTGGGTTCGTGACAAAGTTATTTTCGCGTTAAGTGTTCAATGTCAAAATCAAAATATATCACATTTGATCTAACAATTTATTTACTTTTTCTGTCTATCTAAACAACTAAACAGATGACGTCAGTGAGTGTACACATAATTTAATGAAATAAACTAACATGGAGAATAAGATTGGTTTGTAGAATTGGTTTTTGTTTATAAATATATACTCAAAATTATAGATAAATAAAAATATAAAAGCAAAATAGAAATATTTACGCCTAAGAAACAAATTTGTTAAGAAAATTTGACAAAGAAATTTCAACCTTGAGCTAAGTTTTCTTCGAATAATGCTTACACTGAAATAAATCAAACCTAGACTGAAATTGAGTTATACTGAGAAAAAGCCTTGTTTTGAAACTATTAATCATAGTTATTGAGTAAAATATGAGATGCCCACTGGGGCACTCCGTTTAAGTCATTCTTTAAATCGTGTATTTCTCTCAAGTTAACGCTACAACAAGACAATAAGACTGAGAATATACATTAAAAGAGTTAAATGTAAATCTCTATTAACCCCAAAAGTTAGGTCGCTTTTATTAGTTGAATTAGCGATCCGCCCCGGCTACGCACGAGTGCAATACTAATATCTGTAAAACCTTCTCTGAACTTATTATCTGAACTACTCTAAATAACCTATTTATTCAAACAGCACAAAATCCGTGAGTTTAAGATTAGGATTATGTATTATAATTATACTATTTAGTGATATTGCGGAGATTGACTTTGACGGCAGTGTATCAATAAGAATGCATAACGTAATGCTATTAATATAATTAAAAAAAGGAACCAACTGAGAAAATCAGGTTGAATTAGTTGAACGTCCTAGTTGTCCCGTGGCTTTTATCGATGAAAAAAAACATGGAATTATGAGCAGGAAACTGTGTTTTATTTACAAAATAAACGGAACATAAAATGTGCAACCATTTTGGGTTCAGATCGCAGAGGCATTGTTTAGCAGTGACCTTTGTGTGCTACATTGTCCACTGCTTTAAACACATTCAAAGGTTACAAGAGCAATAGGCACAGATTGACCTTTAGAGTAACAGAGTAACAAACCAGAAAGCGTACAACTTTCTTTCTTGCTGTAAAAAAGGCTCATATACAAATATTTATTTTTGAACAAAACAACAAAAACCCTTTTATGTTAATTTTATCCACAAATTAAGAAAGGTTTTTGAAAGCATATCTTATAAGGAGTACTTAATCGATTCAGCTTTAAATTGCTTTAAGAAAACCTGTCGGCTATATGACAGACTCTCCACGGAGACTCGAATTCATTAATAACGAAAAATTATGAATTTAAAAGTAATTTTATTAACTTTATAAAACCAATCCTCTTAGATAAACACAGTTGCACGATATGTTTAACATTTCTATATATTTTAAGGTTTCGAACCTGTTTTTGCATCTAGGTTTAGGACGATCCATAAAAAATTGTTATATTTATCATACAATATTTTTAGCTTGTTCAATCTCTCTTTGCAAGCGTTTATTCGTCGATTTTATTAAATTGCCTATAGATTATTTTGCGCACTCACTTGACTACTACAAAGTTTTACAAAAATCCGATAAGCAGTTTTATTATTTCTACGGCATAAACATGTCTGTCCGAATGGATAGTCAGACAAATGGGACCATGCCATTATTGTTATTCTTATCTATGACTTGGTTATCTAACATCGAACTGATCTATCTGGTTTACGTAAAAAATCGACCTGTATGTCTCGATATTAAAAATAAATGAAATCATTCAGTAATAACGTATTTTTACAACATCTTTGTTTAGTGCACCAAAGCTATTAAGAACACAAAAGCGACATTGAAATAAGTATCTTATCTCATTGAAATAAGTTTCTCTTTATCTTTTAATTTATTTTACTTTCAAAAATTTAATATGCGTAACTGAACATAAATTGACGTCATATGAAATGGTAAACACATGAATTGGAATATACCTAAAGGTGAGGGACACACTAGCAGGGTGACGTCACATAACGCTTTCTATATTCTTAATGGCGTCATTTAAGTAATGGCATTAAGCGATGGCGCTCTAATTGTCAAAACTTGCGCTTTACAATGTGCTCTACTTGTCAATCAGGTTAGATCTGGAGTTTTTGAGACTCCACCACAGGCTAAAGGGATATGCAAAATAATATTCAGAACAGTTCCATGTTGTTCGTTGCTTGGATTTAACACCTTCTTCAAATGACGTACAGTGTCAGCACCATAATAAGTCGCACAAAGAACATTCTGGATTGAATCTACAAAGAGATGAATTTGCCGAGATACTTGGCTGGCACGAGCCGTAATTGATATGACGCAATTAGCTTCAGGAATGTTCAATTAACATTACATTGTCGTCAGTTGAAGCTATTTATTTCACGAACCTTGCTAGGGACGTCTGAATTGAGCTAAAATAGCAAAACAAAAGATTCAAAGTTTTAAATTGTCCCATTGGACCGGTCTTATGGACCTTGTAAGCAAGGTTTACAAACAGACATACAAGTATATTTGATATATGACCTTGGTCAACCTAGTCCATTACATAAAACAAACTGACATATCAGTGTTGTAATTGTTTAAGCAAATATTTGGTATACACTTATTTATTTTACATTATTTGTTGATTCGTTGCAAAAACATTTTTCTGTGATTTGCAAATAATAATCTACAGGCTTAAGGGATCCAAGCTTTCCCTTAGCAAAGGATAAAGTAATATATCATATGTATGCAGTATAAAACATAGGAGATCCCGTTTCTGAATCCACTGATCACGATATCACTGAAGATGTAAGGCCGATTTACTTGAAAGTAGTATGAATATTTCTTTTGCCAAGTAGTAGTGATCTGGTTTTACGAAATTCCATCGCCCAAGGGGATTGCGGGGGCGTAAACAATGGAAAATTACAACAGCTAACATAATTAAATTTAGGTAACTATTCAATGTATTTATATATAAATTAAAATATCTATATCGTTAAAATGTAAATAAAATTATCGAATTTTATGAATTTAAAATATCCAAAGTACCGAGAAGAAAATTAAAAATAATTTTATCTTAAAGATTGACTATCGTTAGCTAAGTTTTACAAAACTATATATTATAATCAAATTTCTTACAGACTTTTTATTTGGGCTAATTTAAAAACGTAACACGAAATGGCTCCATTATAATTATCACATGAAATTAAGTCTTTGTTCTGTATTCTTGACTCAACAAAACGATTGTATATCAACCGTTCTAATTCAATAAATGTTGCATGCTTCGAACGTATATGAAAATTTCTTTAATTGTATTAACTTACTACATTGAACTCTATCTAGGATTTTAGGGCTGTACTGGATTTTATTATCTTGTATTAATATAATTATTCAGGATAAATTTGAATGTTGAGGTTTAAAATTTGCTAATATTATATTTATAAGATTTATACCATTTAATTTTTAAACCATCCCAGAATACCCAGTTCGAGAAATGCCGGTATTGCCATGATCAATTACTGCGATTCTACTAATATTTAAGGCGTATAGTAACTTTTCGGGTATTGTCATAATAATAACAATAGGAAATAAAAAATACGGTGTGTATCATAATGAGTTGAGTAAAAATTTATACTAGTTGATACTTAGTACCTATATAGTGATATTATTAAAATAGGCAACAGCGTGTAAGTTTCAGTGCATTACTTAAGGAATATCTTAAATTCATAACTCAAGAAAACACTATTTAAAAACAGAGTGGAATTCACGTAAACAAAGTCAGCACTAATAGCGAATGCGTTTTTATAACCAAGGCTATGCTTATTTCCACTTTATTCGAGCATGTAGAGTTTCGACTCAATAAACTATGTCATAACTGTTGTACATGTAAACTTGGCTATAGATATGAATTAATTAATTCATTAAAAGGCTTGTTACCACTCATAAACGTTCAATTTAAAACTACTAAACCATATGGTTCAACGATAAGCTTATATTGGCTTATTTGTTTTGTAATGTTTGTCTGAGTCAGAACGAATTTTGCTCCAAATTTCCAGGAACAAGATCAACGATTCCAAGAAGTTTACAAGTAAAACATTCAAAGACTCGATCAAAACTCCTGCGGTAACGTGATCTATGTTACAAAATTACTTAATACCCACAAAGTCGGGTGGGAGGGTTTTATAATCAAAATATTCATTTATTTATTCAGCTTATAGGCAGTTATAAAAGGGCTTTGAAACTAACCCCAGATTTCTAGGAATCGTTTAGAGACTAGTTGATGAAGATACTATTTCATTGTACGGAACTTTACAGATAACTAGGCCACTAACCCAGGTTACAGAGTTCTTGACTTAATTTTGGAAAAATACAATATTCAACGTTGGAACTCAATATTTAAATTTGTAATATGTATTGCATCGGTGTCCGAAATGTGACCTCGAAACGTTTCGATGAATTTTAAAAACGATCTCTTGATGACATGGACAAAGATATGATGGCAATTAAATTATTCATATAATTATTACTAACGATATTAAGGTCAGAGGCTGCATAAAGATTGTAAAGCATCGAACGAAATTAATTATTGAGAAATCATAACATTTTGTGCTTACATCATGTAGAGATATTCCTCATTGTTCTTGCTCGTCTGCCTTTGGAGCCCACCGAATTGGGAGCCTGTAAGGAAACATATGCATCAACTAATGTCAAATAACCATTCACATTCTAAAACACCAGAACAAAATCAGATTGCTTTTAATAATAACAAAAATTCTAAAAAATATTATGTGTGGTAACATAAACCGATCTATTTTTAAGCCGCTTTAGAGGAAGAAATTTAGAAAACTAAGTCTTATTTCAGACATTAATGGCGGCACAAGCAAACGTGTCTTTGTAGATGAAATGCAGACAAACCCCGTCCCCACGTGATGTTTAACCATTAAAAAGATAACTTTAGCGATTGACATTACACTTTGCTTATATACATTCTATCTTTTATAGTCCGATACTAAGTAAAGCTGTGTACTTTTAACACTAGTACACTTGTAAATATATACATTTATTTCTTTAAATTCATACATATTATACTGATATAAGATACCAACACCCAGACACGAGAATACCATAAGCATTGAACAATTTTTTTTCGGGTCAGAATCGAACTCACGCACTTGCGCAAGAGTCAGGGTAGCTTACCAACACGTAAAGCGGTTCATCAGGATGAAAGCAAAAAATTAATAATGGAATAAGATATATTTAAATGTTACTTGATTGTGGTACAGAGACACGCTTTTATAAAAAATAAACCTTTAGATACGTACATACCAATAGGTATAACACTGCTGACGCCATTTTCTCAAATCATATTAAAATTCATTTATACATATTATCTACATTGACCTAACGCAAAATATCTAAGTATGTCCCTATAATAAATGTTTAAGCGAACCGCGTTTTATACAATCATAAACTGTAGATGTAAAGAATAGTAAGTTTTTGTCAATAAATATAAATAGTAGGTATAAATAATTGACAGCTTAAATTTAACATCTAAATCTAATCGTCAATAAACAGAGAGAGCATGTGACCAATTTTGCTTTAAGTTGTTCCCTAGTAAGAACAGGTGGGTTATTTTAACATTCAAATATTGTGTAACCAACATGTGTTTCGGAAACAGAGTTGTGTATTTCGAAAACGATTATATTAATAATTCATTAATTATGCACCATGGTCAAACTAACGGACAAATAAATTATTAATTAAATCTTCTTTGGTTATGAACTTCAGTGTTATATGTTCGAGAGTAATTCATCCTGTGCTATGTGCGCATGTTTGCTGGACAGTAAAGATCAGGCGCAGGACTGGCGTGTATATATAGCCCATCAGACAATGTGAACGTCTTACAACCGGTCAGGTCGGCCAGTATCATGACGATTATACTTTTGATATTTGTAATTCACTTTAAATTAAGCTGTAATTTTTTAGAAGTAATATAAGATAACTTAGATAACTTTTCATACTATAAATTTATACATTTATTTCATCAGAAAGATTATTTAGAGGTGTTAATGGACAGAATAATTATAAGCTAATTCTTTTAAATTGCAAATAATGGCCTTTACAATATTATAACAAATTAATAAATTTTTTGACCAACAGGGAAGTGTATAAGCATTAAAAAACAAGTTAGAGCGTTATCTCACTGCCGGCTAATGTTTTCCTAATTGATTTAAAATAGTCTGTGGCGCTTAAGCCGTGAGCGAGCGTGACGTGACTTCATCGCGTACACGTTTACCTTGTTTGTATACACGGCATACAAAACAAAATCAATGTGGCCGTCAAAATTATCGTTTATTACGCAAAATATATTAAGACAACAATCTAATAACAGAATTAGGTTAGACGCGTGTTATCGTACAACAACACGGCATTGCTTGATACATTATTTTGTAGGTTAGTTTTGAAAGTAGTTAAATAACAGAAATGTTTACAATATAATGATATATATTTATTTAACTCATTATTATGATCAAAAAGTTAATAGTTACCTATGAGACTGTTATTTAAATATATTTTAATTGAAAGTGTGATTATTATGAATTATTAAAATATATAATATCAATTACGTAAACATACCAGATTGACAATTTGGCGAATTGGAACCGGTGCTGCTTTCACTTTCGCTACGTTTCCTTGTGTTGAACAGCAAATTCCATGGGTTGTATGATGCGTTCTGTGTTCTATTTTGGTTTGTCGACGCGTTCTTACTCGATGAATCCATTGCGTACGCGATTAATTAACGCTGGTAGATACTTTTCAAGTTGTATTAATTTGTTTATTTGAATTTTGTTTAATAGCAGACCGCTTCACGCACCGGCTGATAGTATAATAATATTATGACAGGGAAGCGTGGCCAAACAGTTGGCCGGCGCGGCGGTGGCGCGACGCAACTGCGGCGTTGCAGTGCCGACGAGCGTTGTTTTGATCCGACATCGCCCGAAAGCGCACGGAAATATACGAGGGCAGATTAACGCGGACTTTGCCCAGCTGTGGCCAACGAAGCTTACAATATCTTGTCTCGTCGCGTGGTTAACTATGACTTGTTTGTATTTTGAAATAAACTATTATAGCTAAATTATTTCTTTCATTATCTTCTGTTATTCAAAGATAGAATCTGAAATTAAAGTAAACGAAGCTAAATACACTATGACGTATGTTTACCTATATAAGCGGAACTTCATTACTTTAAAATTTATGATTTTACAACGTCAGATTAACGTTTTACATTTGGTAATAAAAATTTCACATTATACTTAAGATTCCATGTCTCAAATGGCTTAGGTAATCCTACTTGATTTCGACTGTGACGACCGAGCTATATTGGAGATCAAACAACTGCGCACGAGATATTTTAGTGCACAAATGTACGCGCAAACTCAGCTGCATTCCCTGCTTCTTTACACTATCATAATCCGATGGGACAGATATTCAACATAACCGAATAAAGACCAAACGCAGAACGAACTTTTAACATGCCAACCCGATACATCGATCATCTTACTTCGTAGGCAATCACGTGATAACGCGTATAGCCCTAATCAATTAGGAAGCAACAATAAAAAGTTGTTGGGTCTACGCAGGATTTAAACCCTAGACTTCTGGTTCCAAAATGAAATTCCATATCACTAAGCTACTGAGGCAGTTAAATAGCCTAAGTGAACAGTGTGACAGAATTCAAAATTATTATTAAGAAAAGTGGAAGCAAAGGATGAAAACATAAGAAATGTTTTGGGTGTATGTTCAAATAAAGAAACAAGTTAAATTATTGTAAGAACAATCCAAATCTCTAAAGAACAGTAGGCGAACAAGCTTCTCGCAAAACGTAACATGACATGAAGAAAACAGATGGAATATAATAACTTATCAATAGGCTAAAAATAACAAGATTGATGTATTTTATTTTCATAATAATTGCTATCTGTGGCAGTGCGCGAGATTGTCTCGTTAAATGTCATGCATGTTTATGTTACAAAATGCTGTTTTCATTTGCACGTGTGCGGCGACAATGTCAGTAACTCATCGCCGCAATGACTTATATAATTAGCTATGTTTACTTAAACTGCTTTTATGACTAGACTTAATTAGATTAGACATACTTAAACGAATCAAACCAGTTCAATAGATTCTGTTTGCATTTTATTGCGTTCTGCGTTTATTATTTATTATTTCTAGGTTTTAAATTTTTCGAGCATTGACTACATATAACTAACCATTGGCCAAAAAAATTTCAGTAATATAAAAATTTTAAGCGTCGGGTAACTTTAGTTAGTTTTCGCTAAAATTTCAAATATTTTGTTACACGAATGGCAGCAAAAAAGAGTTAATTAAAAAGCCGGAGACTTTTCGTAATTGACTAGTTGTCTAGTATAATTTTTAATGATTTAGCTAGCTATAAGTTTAATTGTAAATTTGAATGTATAATGACACTTTCAACTCAACAACAACAAACAAAAAACAAAAAAAGCGGTGAAAATATGTTACATTTTAGTATTTTTTCTAACGTGCAAAAAATATTGAAAAAGAATTGGTCCACCCGACCTTAGGTTTAATTAACCAAGCATTTTTTTAAACTGTTGCTATTCGTTTACACACAACACGTACGTACAAAATATTACGATTTAGGTAAAAAATAATATAAAACCTGAACTTATGTTAATCATTAAATACTCAAAAAAGCTTAATAATTATACTGACTTCTTAATTAAGAAAAATAAAAAAAAGTACATTTGACGTTTATCAACTGACATTTTTGAGCGATTGATGTGCGCATATTAAACACTTTTATAATTTGTCAGTTAATTATAGACACGATGAAAATCCCTTACGTAGTATCCACAACAACCCGTTATGCGTACCATACGTCGGAGTTCATGCAAGCGTCTACTGGGGAGTCATCCCGCAGAATAAGAGCGGAGGACTTTGAATGGGATGATGATCTGACTCCGGCGCCTCTGTCGTATTACGCATTGCTTTCTCTCTCTAAGATTTTTAACCGACTCAATCCACTCAATAGCATACTCAGAAAAGATGTGGATGTTCTTATGGATTTGTACCCTGCAGACATACCTTTAAAGTTTAGCGTTCCATATATTAAGGTTAGGCAAAGGCTGTACAAACATAATAATCAATGAATTCGAGAGATATAAATAAACTTTATTTTAATATAAGCAAGAATCTTTATAAAATAATTGTTTCCGACCGCACATGCTTTTAGTGTAGATAATTTTTTAATAATTCACAGCTTAAACCATTTAGATATTAGCTATGATAGGATTATTTTGCATGAGTTTCTATGTTTGATTTTATTAATTTTCATTTCCACGACTTATTGGTTGTTCATATCAAATCCACTCATTTACGGATTTTTCGCGTTAGTTATATATATTTATTCCCGACGTTTCGGATTCTTTCCAGCATCCATCGGGTACAATAAGTTGGTATATGTCTGGAATCAAGGATTCTGGAAAGAAACCAAAACGTAGGGAAGAAACATAAATAACTAATACGGAAAATTCGTAAATTATTAGATTGGATTTGCATAATAATCGCGTAAATAAAAGAAATAATTATATAAGTTATTGTCATTACAGATCTAAAACTATTAAATGATAATAGACTAGAGAAAACATTATATCTACCTAATAACTATTTAATAAACACTTCATATTAATTCAGAAAAATCTATTTGATGCTTTTAGTACGATCAATACTGGAAAAGGTCATTCTGTAAAAAGTATCCGGCAAAATTAGAACTTGGTGTTACTAACTGGAAAAGAAAATATCTTTCGGTTTGTCTACAAGAATACTTAGAAAACGCCAATCCCAATCTATTTCTTGAAGATGAAGCCGTTGAATTAACTACATTGGTATTTAATGTTTCATAATCTTATCATCTAATATCGTTATTAATTAATTGATTAATGTTATCCTTAATTTTTTCAGGTAAGTCCTTACATTTACCAATTAGGGTTAAATCAACTGCAAATAGTTCGACAGCCAACCCCAACAGTGCCTGATGAAAATGCTGTAGAAGATGTTTGCGTGTATAGCGTTCCGAAATTGTACGACCATATTCCCCTGGAGCCAGTTTTAAAGAAGCTGCACAATCTTCAAGAGCTGTCACTGGTTTTCGGTATCAACAACGTCGCAGACGGCTATATGCCGCGATATTTTGAATTCTCCATACAAGATTGTGAATCCCTATGCAGAGGGCTTGAGTGTTTGAATTTAAAGATCTTTCGTATAAACAGAAGCAATTTGGATTGTTCAAAAGTGAAGATAATTCTACAGAATTTAATGAAACAGGACACTATCGAGGAGCTGGATTTCAATCATTGCAAAATCGGTGACTACGGAATGAAAGCGCTTGGCGGTTTTATATTCTATCACAAGAATGTTAAGAGAATTCGAATAGCAAACAATAGATTCAAGGAAGTTGGTGTTGCCGGTATCGCTTATGCACTGCAGATGAATCCCGCCGCACCCATTGAACTGATAGGTAAGTATTTTAAAAGGTTTAGTTTTAAATAAGCGGACGCATTCAATTCCATTTCGCGTTATATTTTTACTTTTTAGTGCAACGTTTTGTTCTATTGATACTCCTAAATAGTATAGATGTATTTTTAATCAAGAATACTGCCTTGATAAATGTTGAAAAGACGACGCTGCCGTAATTTATTTCTAATGTAAATGAACTCATTCAACCACAAAAGGTCCGCTTTGTAACTCAACACAATATCTTTAAGTTATCTTAAACATTTTTAAATAAACCTTACATCCGTTTCATAGATTTCAGTTTGAATCAAATGTCCCTACAGTGTGCAACTATCTTCGCGGCTGCCTTCGTCCGTTGTAGAGTAAAACCACAAACATTGATTGTTAGCTCTTGCGGGTTCCGAGGAGCATCTGCTGAAAAGGTACAAATAAATATAATGAAAAATAAAAGGACACCAAATTATTTTTGTTGCTACACGTTAATCATACTAAAACTATGAAATTGGCATAACCCTTAACCAGTTTGGTTTAAAAAAAAATCTCAAATACGGAATTCGCGTAGTACGTACAGTGTGAACACGGGATAATTTGTAAAGGTATTTGAATTATTTGATTGATATACCATGAAAATTTACTTTACATTAAACGGTACCATCATGTTACTATGGAAAATAGTAAAAGTACTTTATATTTCAAATAAAAGATAATTTTTAATACATGTTAAATGTTAAAATAAATGTAAGTAAGCAGATTTTTTGGTCAACGCATTTGCAGCGCTCTTGGTATTGCGGATATCGGTAATGAACGGTGATCACTTAATATTATTGATAATTTCATTTGAAATAAGAAATAAATGCTGTAATTTGGTGAGAACATAACAAGTGATAACGTAATCGACATTTATGACAGTCATTATAATCCTTCGTCATAACGATAAAATAGAAATATCCAGTAGTTTGGCGTATCAGTTTTTCGAAGCCTTTTCAAAGATAACTCAGCTCGTTCTTTATTTTGGTCGCAAATCATGTTTAAAGATTGTAACGTATCTGTAATATTTTGGAATTATATCAAGGATTAAGTAATCAGTAGAAGTGAATTCAATAACTGTAAGCAACAGTAATCAACAGCGATAAATTAAAGTGCAAATAAAAGTCAGATCAAAATACAATTTTACTTGGATAGAAATAAAGAGCTTAGTAAATTTTATTATAAACGAAAACTTGTTATTATAAAATCGAGAGTTTCTTTAACAATCAATCTTTATACAGAAAGGCAATAAGTTTATTACGATGTAAACCTAATACTCGCAGAGACTCGAATCAATCCTTATAATGTTTAAGTGTGATCATGTTTAAAAACTGTCAAATATAATTGTGTTACCCGTAAATATCATCCTAAACTTACAAAAATTTTTGCAATTAGATTCACGTTTAAAAACATATAGACGTGTACAAAGATCAGAAATTTTATTTTAATTTGTTCTACTATTCACCTTAAATAATTTAATCATGAAAATTGCTATATTATCAAAAACATTTTTTTATAACTAATAAATAATAACTGCCTCCGTAGCGCTAGTGCTGTGGTCGTGTGCTTTAGAAAGGTTTTTAGTTAGGGCAATTTAGGCCGATCACCCAATTGTCTGAAAAGTAAGATGATCCATGCGTCGGATGGGCATGTAAAAGTCGGTTCACCTACCAACCGCATTGAACCAGCGTGGTGGGATACGGTTCTAAACCCCCAATAGATAGGGGTGGATTAGGGGAGCCCTATGTCCAGCAGTGGACTCTCACAGGCTGATGATGGTGATGATGAATAAAAATAATTAGATATGTAATGGTATCAAACATTTTCAGATGGCTGGACTTCTCAGTTTAAACAGAAGTTTGACAAGATTGGACATCGCAGCAAACAATTTGTCCGGTGAAGCGGAGGTAACATTGCTTAATGTTTTGGAGCGAAATAAAAAGATATTGAACATTGACCTGCGGCGAACCCGTGAGTGTTTTCAGAAATATTTCTTATAGATTTTAAAAACTACATATCAGCCTGCGCATAGTTTCATGTTATTATGAGAAATTCAGCTTAGCATACATAATTCTTGTATTTAATTACTTGTACTATGCAACAAAGAGATCTATACATTACCTAATGTGTAGCCTAGCCATGTATTTAATCACAGAATCCATAGCCTTTTGGTTTAGGCCTTAATTTTAAATTCTCTAGTTTATTAGGTTAAGGGAATTGGTTAATCGTTACTTAGGGCATACATTTGGTTAGTTGAAATTCGCAATGGATGTTAAGACAACCATTTCTTTTTTGCAAATGCCACTATGGGTTTAAGTATCTTTACCCTCGATGTCTATTTCTCCGTGGCGCTCATCACATTCAAAAAACTATTAGTTTAACGAATTCTTATTATTTACTCATTTAAGTTGACCAGAAAAATTTATATTTTTGACGCCAATAGGCGGGACTCTTAGTAGACTTACATCACTTTCATCACTATGGTAAATTTTTTGTCAAGATACTACAAAGTGAAGAGTAAAATTTTTAGTATATACATAAATGGGATATTTGTTTCTTTTTTTCAAATTGGTAAATTTACCATTAGTTTATATAATTTCAGACATATCAGAGAAAACCCAAGATAAAGTCAACGAACTCCTCGATCGTAATAGATCTCTTGTAGGGCATGAAGTTGAAGAACTAGAAGAGATACCACCTTTGTATCTAAACGAACCCGAATACCTTATATGGGAGTACAATCCCAATAACCCTGATTACATACCTGGTCGCTACCCTGCGAGAGTAGCCGAAATTTGATATTAATAACATCTTCATTCTAAATAAATGACTATTTCAAATCTGAGCTTGTTATTATTTTGGTTTTCTTGTGAGATTTTGATAGTTATATAATCATATGTATATGTGTTTACAAATATTATTATTGTATAATAAAAATATTTAGTAATTTTTACTAGGTTATACTATTGCCAATACAACATCACCGGAACTATTGCGGCTTATGATTACAAGCTACTCGCAGGTGTTGTTTGTCATGTTAAAAATATTAACCCCTTAACATTTGATATACTTTTTATTATTTTTAAGGTTTGTAAATTTTTTTCGGTCTATACTAACAATATTAAACGTAATGTTTAAGAAAAGTTTGTGTTGCTATACAATGTAAAATTAGTATATTTAAACCCGCTCAAAGAGATGCAACACAAACAGTTATTTATAAATAGGTTGGCAGTGTTTTAAACATGTTTAAATATATTCTTTCATAACTTGTAATTAGAAGTACAAGACATCGATTACCGTATAAAATGTAACATATTGCGTGTAACTGAATACATGCTTATCATTTCACGATTCACTTAACATCACGTCGTATTGATACGTAATTGGAACCAATAACCCGACATGCACTTTAACTGTATCGATTATGTAATCATGATAATCACTGACTTAACATGCAACAATGTCTGGTAATTCTTTGTTTAAAAAAAATTGTTGATGATTTTTATATAAAACAAAGAGATTAAAAAAGTTACTAATGACAATTTCTAAGATGAATATCATAAATTAGTTTTTCTTTTATCTTTCAATGTTCTGTTCCCACTTTTCAAAATTATTGTGTGGTTTTCACGCTCTCCATGGTTTTCAAAAAAACAGTCTTCACGTAGAGTGTCCAACATTCGAACTTCATATCCCAAATAAGACATTTGTTAAATAAATTGATGTTTTTGTATTTAAAATATATAAAAATTAACTGTATTACGTGCTTAACTGAAAGCAAGTACTAGAGTTTATTAAACATAAGCCAACTTTACTAATAAAAAACAACCTGTGCTTAAATTTATTCCTAAAAAAATCACTGTTTTACTTTTAAATTAACTACTTGTACATTTGTGATTGCACACATTATTAGCAGCACACAATGAGTAACAAAATTCACAGAAACGGCCTATGGTTAAACGGCTTTTTATCCCCGTATATGTGTGTACGTATATCGATTAAAAAAAAACGCCACGAAACCCGTTGCGTAGTTTTAATGATTTAAGCATCCATAGGGTTATAGGGACAGGGAAAGTAACTTTGTTTCCTTAAGAATAACAGCGTAAAACGCCACAAACCGCTCATCGACCAGACACGCGTTTTGATACATCTCGTTAACCCAGTAACTACCCCGGCAAAATTGCCATTCAAACCAGAAGACCGACTCCTAAGTCGGTCTCTTTAAAAAAAGACCTACCATCTTAATGCATATTTACATATATACAAAGCCGCTTTGTCTCTAATAGGTTACTTTAATTGCATCAATTCCAACCAATCAATTTTAATGCAGCTAAATTGCAATTGTCCACGTTACAATTGGTTTTAAAAACACCAAACAAGTGAAATATAAAACATGTGTGAAACTAAATATTTTAGATATAAAGGTATAACATTAATAATGAATTCATATAATATTTGAAACGTCTTTTATTTGATAGGAAAATAAAAATGATGGATTCTAAATTAAGTTGTAACTCTTTTATTTTATTTCGCCATGTTAATAGAAAATTCTAAAAGGCTCTTTGGCCGGAAGGTTATTAGGAATTGTGGACAAAATTTGATTTCGCATTGTCAAGAAGCTTACGAAGGTGCTCGTTATACGGAACATTTTTGTATTCATCTAGCGAAAGATTTTCCTTAGGGTATTTTTATACCGCCTTCAAGATTCCAAGAATGATAGGATGTTTTGTCATAGCCGTCTTTGGGCTTAATCACAAATGTAAAATACATGTATTTCAAAGCTTACCTTTTCAATATTGATTTTTTTATAATACCCGAGTTTGAATACGCAGGTACATATGTTTTTTTTATTGCATGCGCAGGGAGACGAGCAGTCGAGCCACCTGATAGAAAGTGGTCACCGACGCTCATAGACATTGGCAATACTGGTATCACCAACGCGTTGCCTATCGTGAGACACAGGATGTTAAGTCTCGTTCACCCAGTAAATACCCTGGCTACGGTGCCCTTTAAACCGAAACACTGTAGTGTTTTCACACTACTGCTTTGCGGTAGAAACAGGCACCGCGGTGGTACCCACCCAGACGGTCCTTTGTAAAAACGGGGACCTAGCTCCGGTAAAATGTGTTGTAGTTGTCTTGTAAGTTGAAAAATGAAAAAAATTGTGTTTTACGAACAAAAACAATTGCAAAATTGAGAGATTTTTTAAAGAAATGAAAATGAGAAAAGTATTATAAAAGGGGGAAAATGATTTTTCATATAGAAGCATGATTTTGCATTTAACGAACAAATTTTAGGAGGAAAAGTTTTAAGTTTGCTTTTTGTCTTAACTTAAAAATAATAATGGAAAATTGAGAATCATTTCTTTTATATCCCGAATGAGAATTTTCAACAAGTTTCTATACCATAATCATTTCGCGTGAGTAGATAAGCCTGAACTTGTCTACCCACAATCTGTTATACTTAATTATTTGAATAAGTTAATAAGGCTCACGTAGTTGCAAATACTAAAAAAAATTAATCAGTTGTTTTAGAGTAGTAATTACAATCGGTAAGGTCTCACTTTTGTGTATTTTAAATATATTCCCGTGTATATAAAAACCGAGTCTAGATTTAGTATCCCTGGAACGTACACTCGAACAATAAGTACTTTCGGAATTCTCGGCTCGGGTTTTCCTTTCGTTTGCTTAATATGCCCAAGTAGGTCAAACGTTGATACCCAGGGTATTTATTGTAATTAACACATTTATATTTGTAATGTTTTTTTTTCTACTTTGGCAATATTTACCGTAACTCAAACTTTTAAAGTATTGAGTGGTTAAATATAAGCTACTAATACTTAAAGAAATTATCAGATGTTTCGACTTTGCAGTACTTTTTTATATTATTTAGATAAAAATCTTATTTTGACCATAGATAGCTGGCGTTCCGGATATTACCAACCTATAGTACTATGATGTCATTTTTTACGTTTGCAACTCGATTAGAAAATGCCCCTGATTAAAATCTTTAAAAAACGTTATGTAATCGTATGTATCTTTGCGTAGCCTAGGATTTCTTGTTGTTTCGGTTATTACGATATGGAATGTATTGTGTCTTTACACAGTTATATTAAAAAATAACACTTGAAAGTCGTAAATGTTAAAAAGTATTGAACTATTATATCCTACATTGCTTTACACGTTTACCAACTCTAACACTAAAAGGTTTCGTATTAGAGGGATAATCAAAATACATAAAATATCGCTTTGCAATATCACATACAGGAAACATCGCTTGTAAGTAAGTATCATACTTCTTTTGTTACCGATTTCTTTTTATATTATCACACGCTAGCTCTACCCATTGTTGGACTTTTATCAAAAAAATAATTCGTTATTGAGGCAGTTTATTTGATTGAATTTGCAGCTGACGAAAGTAATTTACACGTTTCTTGGTTAGTAACGTCATTTGAAATTTTATTAAAAAATAAGGTTGATTGCGTTTAAATTAATTATTATTATTAATTTACGAATAAATACTTTAAAAAAACGTCGTTGTTATATATTTTTTTTATTTATTTATTATATTTTGCTCATTAAATCGGGATATAAAAGAAATGATTCTATACAGGCTCAGTGATTTTCAAAATTTTTAAAATCATTAAGGCTATATAGAAATTTTATTTCTACTCCCTTCTAAAAGTCATATTTACTTACATATAATTTAAATAGTACATACGTATAATGTATACTGAGCTACAATTTTTTTTAAGTTAATTTCTAGATATAAGATATTTTTGAGAACCTTCTTTAGTAATCTCGAAAGTGATAAGAAATTATATCTATAAGGTTTATGTCCTATCGACAACAACTTACTTAATGTTCAGCTTAAGAAAAAAGATATAATATGTTTGTGCCAAAGCTATTAGTTGCTTTAAATACTCTTTTTGAGTGGTTCTCATATTTTTAACAATCTTTACTCAAAGCTATTTTATAACTAGTGAGTTTATATTTTTTCAAAAATTAATGAAAGTTTTATGAAATGCGGTATACGTTAAACAAAGTATGTGTTTGAAGTGTATCAAGTTACCAGTACTTTTAGTAAACTTTTATGTGCTTTACACTATCAACAATCGTCACATCAAATGATTTTAGAAGTAGTGACTTTATATTACACAACTGAATGTAGACTTGAACCTTTTTATTTTATAAAACGTTAACGTTTTATGTCGTTGGCTTCGATGCAACCGACACGGGCTTAAAACGTGCCATTTTACTTTTACTAGTTTCGTTGGGACTTATGGGGCTTCGCAGCTTCCACGTGCAAGCGGATGTTCACAAGGCACGTGGAAAATCTTGTTAGTTTTGTTGTTTATTATATTTAATAGGTTACGAGATGGTTATTTTTTATTAGCAGGAACAAACTTACCGTGTTCCTAGGTTTGATATTAATATATTCGTAGGGGTACGTATTTTAAATAAAAAAATTATACATAGTTGTAAGTACATACAAAGCAAATATGCCATTCATCTATTATATTTGTTACATTATATCCCATTGTTGAGAAGAGTTTTAGTTAGGATATTCCACACTGTTTTCTCGTAAGAATCAAATTTGTTACAAGATATGGTTTAATTTGTAAAGTTATAAGGTATATATTACATATACGGTATATATACAATTAAAATTTTTAGATCTAGAATTAACTTGTATGTATAGTAAAATCATGTGTCAATAGTATATTCACATCATTTATTTCTTAATTTTTTATTTTAATACGTAAAGTTATATTGAAGCATTTATGTTGCTTTTACGTTTAAAGACGGTATTCAGTTCTCAGAAAATCCGATGCTTATTTGCTGAAGCCGTATTTGCCTCAGGCTAGTTTTAAGCGAAAGATTGTTGAAAGTTGTTTGGCGCCTGAAGCGAACACAACGTTAGGTATTCAGATATTAAAATATGACATACAGCTTTTAAACATTTTAATAAAATAGATCCGTAAAAAACATTTTGGTTAATATACATATAAGCAGACCCTGCCACGCGTTGTTGTGGTTAAATTTCGTAAAATTAGTTTTTAGCTGATCTCTATTTGGCGGTCTTATAGCTTCAGATATCTTGATCAGTGAGTTCACAAACGGGATCTCCTATATATAGATATATGAGTTATTTTTGAACGAAAATAGAAGTTACTCAATTTATGGTTATGTTTTTAACTCGTTCCTCCGTTCCTTGGGCTCCAATTTTAGTTATTTTGGTTTTTATAATTGGTAGATTTGGTTTTTAAGCGGGCGGTAGAGGCGTAGTAAACGGTTACTGTAGGTTGTTCTTAACATCTATGTATGTGTTACGAAAACCAAAAAGTACCTATTCAAATGTAGATTACGTAGTTAATTTATTTTTAATTTATAAGCTCAAATGAAGCTATGCCAAATACAAGGAAATGATTGGTTTTGTAGGCAGAAGATGCTATGGAAGGCATTTTGATAAAATGTTTATCTTAAAACATATCAGAGAGATATATAAGATAATTGGGGGAAATGCCGTTTATTTAAAATGTTATTACCATTATTCTTAATATTTTTTAATTGCCTACGCAGGCAGACGAGCAATCGGGCCACCTGATCGAAAGTGGTCACCGACGCCCTTAGACATCGGCGATATTAGTTGTATCACCAACGCTGCCTACCGTGAGACATAGGGTGTTAAGTCTCTTTTACCCAGTAAATACGCTGGCTACGGTGCCCTTCAAACCAGAACACAGTAGAGTTTTGAGCTTTACCACCAGTAAATTTGGTAATTATTGGTTTATATTGCATATGGTGGTCTAACCTTACAAGATAGCCACATACCTGCGTACAGGTCTCCATTGTACGCAGGTATGAGGTGTCAGTAAGTAGATAAAGACCAGGTCGGTGGTCGTGTGCTTTGGCCTTTCTTTACAAATCAAAGAACATTAGTTCGAATCCTATATAGAAATAACTTAACGTTATTGTTGTTTTCTAGTAGATTAGGACGCTATGACCTGATCTCTGAAGTTTCCTAAAATACAAGGATCCTGTATCGAATAGTGATGTAAAAATCGGTTCCAGTTGTCAAAATTATTTTCGACAGTAAAGATAAGAAGTCACAGGACACAAACTTAGTACAAACTTATTTTCAGATAAATCCATATCACCAAAACTAAACTCCATGATAAATTACAGCTGACAAATAACATTTCAATAACAATTTGTTATAAGAACAGAATAAGTGTTGCGATTGGGAAAACGAGAAAAATATTACCGAAAAAATTACTTCCTACAAGCAATTTCCGAGCAACTAGTGTTTTCTACAAAACATTCGGAATGTGGAATATTGCTTTTCAAAACATGTAGGGGTTGTCGAAGTTGTTATTTTGCAGGAGCAATTTATCTGTCTGTATAATCTCTTAAGACATTCAGGTCTATTGCAATAAGGACTATTTTTCAATAACATAATATAAACAGTTTATACATTTAACCTGATCTGTAAACCTACTTGTTCATTTTAAGTTAGAAAATGCAGAAACTCGTTAGCTATGTATCGAAACAGGATGAGTACATAATTTCGCCAACTGTGAAAAACTCTAAAAGCCTACATTATTGTGAGTTTTTGCATAGTTAGATACCTTGTAAAATTATCAAAGGGCACCGTGGTTATTGCAATAACAAAACATAAAACCTCGTATGATATAGAACGGCGAGCATAGCTCCGGAGGCGTTTTAGCGGCAGGATGTTAACCTGTATTATATTTTTACCATTAGATAAATGTTTTATAAAGCTTAATTTGGACTCAAAATAAATGTAAATAAAGTAGGTAGCCTATAGCAGCGAAGTAGCCTCTTACGTATGGCGTTGACATTAGTTGACTGCCGCTCATTGACCTTTTTATACAATATCTATTAAAACTTTATACACAACTT
Organism: Lamproptera curius; assembly: GCA_029286875.1. Taxonomy (NCBI): domain Eukaryota; kingdom Metazoa; phylum Arthropoda; class Insecta; order Lepidoptera; family Papilionidae; genus Lamproptera; species Lamproptera curius. The sequence continues at coordinate 483,302 of JAGSMT010000063.1, read as the reverse complement.
GTACTGTGTAGATACCCTTAATGCCAACGGCATTTTCTGCCAGTCAACATTGGGGCGACAAAGATAAAAAGTCCTGCAAATAAATTGATAATTGAAACTTTTACTTAAATAATATAGCAAATTTTAACCTTTAAATATGAATTTTCATATTTCAATTAAAGTTATCTATGATAACGCTAGGTTTAGAATTTTCAGATATTTTATAAAAACTTTATAAATGACAACTAAAAATATAATGAAAAAGACTGTACCTTTCTGAAACCAGAAATTATCATGTAATATATAAACTTTTCGGATTAAAATAACTTATTTCGAAGTTGTTGCTACTATAAGGGAAGATAAAGCAACACAAACTTGGAACAACAATGGAAAGCGCGATTACCAACTTTTTATTACCGCTTGAAAAATGAACAGTACTTTTATTTCACTCAAATTCAGTTGAAGTAGAAAACTTTTGAAATGCGCCAAAAGTTTTTAAACCATTTCTGATACACCGTAAATTTAAACAAATTTGATAGATTTATTTCTTTTAATTTTTTGCTTATATTCCCGACGCTTTAGACCCTTTGCTATGTCGATGATCACGTGGCAGACTAAGGCATAATATATATATATTTTATTTTTAGTCTGCAATCCGTTGTCCACTATAAACAGATAGGATGTGCGACAAATATCAAGTCGAGTGCTCCCTCGAGCGAAGACAGCTACTCTTTCTTATTAATGACATTCACTAGAGTATGTCTTTTGGTAACTGCGCATAATTTTTTTTACGGCAAAAATATTTGGGTGGTTTTCCAGCCGCTCTGATATTACTGTATTGCACTTTCGATTTCCTGTTTGACAGTAAACATATTGAGTTCTGTGTGAATTTCAGAGTTTGTAATAAACCACGGAACTTGAGCAATACATCTTAACATCGCATTCTGCATTCTTTGCAATATTGAGATGTTAAAGTTGCTTTCACTTCCCCAAAGCACAATGCTATAAGTCCAGGTTGGCTTCAATATTGACCTGTATATCAGAATTTGTCTAGCAGTAGCCCGCTGTTTCGACCTAGCAACCAGTGGTAGTTTCTGTGTCGTATATTTAGCTCCTCTCTCTTACTCTTAATATGCTGGTTCCACGACAAGCGGCGATCGAAATGTAGTCCGAGATATTTTACTTTGTCTTTGTGCGGCAACATTGAACTATCAAGACACACAGACAGAAAAAACTGTCCTCAGTTTTCTTTTCGAAGGGTGAAAATTAACAGTGCTGACCTAGTTGCGCTAGCTTTGATCCTCCAGTTTTTAAGCCATTTTGTTATAGCGTCTAGGCCTTTCTGCAGTTGTTCTGAGGCTTGTTTTGGATGCTTATTATTGCCAATTAATAGGCTGTGTCATCTGCATATGTGGCTGTCAGGACACCGTCTACCTGCTGCTAGTGTGAGATGTACATTGTATATAAAATTGGTCCCAGTACCGATTATTAGGCACACGAGCTCTTATGTTGTAGAATGTCGAGATTGCTTCGGATTATTTTACTTTAAAGATCCTCTCTGTTAAATAAGATTTCAGCAAGTTGTAAATGCTGTGCGGCAGATTTGTTCGCATCTTATATAAAAGTCCCTCGTGCCCAATCCTGTCGAATGTGTGTTGGATATCGAAGAAAGCAGAGCAGCTGTAGTCTTTTTTCTTCTAGAGATTTTTTTCTTTTGTTAACTACACTTGTTCGATGGTAGATTGTCGCTGCATAAGACAAAATATATGATTTTTTTATTAGGGAAGGCTCATGTCTAGCGGTGGACTAACACAGACTTATAATGATGATGATGATGACAGTAGAAATTTATATCAATATTTAAAAAGCTTCTTTTAATGCTATGATAAAAACTTTATAGAAACCTATTAATGTTTTAGTTCCAAAGTATGTAAATGCTCATTCTTTCTTGCTTTAGATTAATATATACCATTATTAAAAATATGGCGCGGTATTTTTTACTTTAGATGTATGAAAATGTTTGAGAATGATGACTTTAGTCAGTTTTGGCACTTAAAATTACCCGATGCAGGGTTAGGCACTAAATTAAAAAAAAAATTGTGACTCAATTTAGGCAACGAAATCAAATTATGAATAATGAATGAATATAGAACAAGATTTGCATCAGATTTCTATATATAGTATTTCACACAATGTATGACGCTTTGCCTATTAATGAGTTCATACAAAAGTTTTTAACTTAAAGTATTTATATACGTTTAGTTGCAACCATTATGGAAAAAATTGGATAATAACTTACGAATTACTTCATTCTTTGTTCAATTGCATAAATAATAAAGCATTTTACGCAAAACGTAACTTATGAAATAATGTCTATAACAAAAAAAATTAAAAATTATCAACTTACTTGAATAATTCCTATTGTAAAAGTATTCACGTTCCAATAAAATACAATATTTTGAGGCTCGCAAACCTTATATTACTTACATACTTACGCATTTAAATTTGATCACAAGCTTCATTCATTTTGGTTTAAAAGTGTTGCAAAGCAAAAGAAAAAATAATAATTATTTTAGAATTATTCAAGGCTATAATAACAGTCAAATGAATCATTTACGTATCCCACGTTCACAACTTGACAGAGTCGCAGAATTCAGGGATAGAGACCTATGAATAACTGACACACATTGACTGCAGAGGGCAGAAGTCCACCTTCTTCCACTCTTCACCTCCACCCTTTAAAACGCAGGGTTGGCCTTCATAGCCAACTTCCAGGTGGAGACCTCCAGCAGTAGAAACCGCTATGACAAATCCTGAGTTTGTTTATGTTTTACAACCTTTTTAAATGAAGCCAAAAATATACTCTATCAGAGTAATTTTATTCTCCTATATCTAATAATATTTCGGTGTACACTCATAAACGCGTGTAAATCTGCTAGCCTTTGTGAAAAATATGAATTTAACATAAATATATATTTTATACCAGTATCCAGTATCTAACCCTTTTTCCCAAACAGTCACGGGGCTGTCTTCTAATGTACCTAAAATATGTATACGTAAATACATATTCTGTAGTAATATTTTTAAATCAAAGTAACTGTCAATTTAGTCGCTATTGCCACACGTATTAAATGTTTGTTATTTTCACTTTATATAATTGAAAAAGTATGTTAGTGAAAAAATCGAATTAGAAAATGCTAGCTGCTAAATCAGAGCGGCTCACCAAATAGGTTGAACTTTTAATTGACTTGAATGGAAAATCCATACGCGCTCATGCCATTCCCAGAAAAAATATTAAAATCCTACGATTGATCGATTACTAAGCCAATTCGTAATGGCAAATAAAATTTAAATAAGTCACGAGATGAAAAAAGTTATAATTAGAGATGGGGTGAGAGATATCAAGAATTACTTTCAAATCTGCCATGCCCTACGAAGGATTATATGATGTAATAAACATAATTATTAAAGGTATGTTATAATTTCTAATATTAAGTAGGCTACGTTTCTTAAATCGTCTTATAACCAAATAAACCCGTTAATGCGTTACCAAGAAAATTGGTTTCATGTTGTCCCTTTTTGAATAGCTAATACTGAAAGTACTCGAATAAATAAAAGACGCCCTTTTCATTCAAATATACATGTTTAATGAAAAAACAATGAAATTTAATAATTTTACTTTCAAGAAGCTTAGGTCGGTGCCATATAAACCTAACATTGTATATTCATCCACTAAAATACTTTCGTTAGAGTATTATATTAAATGAAAACTTTTTAAGACTATAAAAATGATTAAACTATTGTGACGTAACTCTTTGTAGATTTAGGTTAGACTAAAATTTTCTAAGGAGATAAAATTATTTTTGATTTCAAGAGGCGGTTGTTTGAAAGGTCAAAATGTGCTAAAGTAGGACTTTGATCCTTTTTTATTGTTATGAACAAAAATAATAAGATGGAGGCAAAAATTAATGTAAATGATTCAAATAAATTTGTTGCTTCTAGATTTTATTTGTAGTTCTCTGAGCATTTAAATACAACAAGAATACATATACAAACAAGGCTACTGCTGTTAAACCTTTTTTAGACAGTTGAAACTATCTAACAGATATAAAATGACTACACTTGACGTTGGCAAAATCGCCCAACGCCAGAAACGCCATCAAGCCAAAGAACTAAAATAATTACTGAATTATCGCGTTAAACACATGCGAAATTATAGGTATCTACCTATTGTATTGTAGGTACCTACACGAAAAAATTAAAAAGGTTAATCAATGGCGCGAAAAGTATTGTATTGACAGTTCTAACAATCACATTTGATGTTTTAAAGTATTAAAAAAAATAGATAGCTATTTTCACATAACAGAATGATAACATTTAACGAAAAAAAATAACTTTTTATAACTTTTTAATTTTATATTATTTTATATATATACATTTATATTATTAAAATGATTTTTTTCGGGTTTTGTTATAAAAATAAAGTAAAAAATGGGAAAACTTACAAAAAGAGATCTTGAGGGGCTATGAGAGTGCCTGAGGTAAATTATATTGAAAAGTGTCTCAGCAAAGGACCGGCTCATAATACTGTTCCTAACAACTTTAGACACATTAAAAAATTCGAATGAGGGGAGACGGCGCCACTTGGCAAAACAAATTCCATCGTGCTTCTATATCATAGACCTTGCAAAAACTTCATATATCTTATACTTTACATTGTGTCTCCGAAAACATAATATGAAACATCTATACGAAAAGACAATATCACAAGAATTTTCTAGTAAGTTTTTGGGAGACAGAGTATAGTTAAAGCCAATTAGTCAAGAAATAGGCCTCCCCTAATGCAAAGTCTTCCATCAATTTCAATCCTATATTTTGACTTCTTTCTATACTTTTACTATATTTTTCCTATGTTTTTGTAGTAATGTATACATTTTTATATTATCATGTAAAAAAGGTGATATTGCTCACGTTTTGAGTGCATCGTTTATAATAATTTGTCCTCTCGTTCGTCAATTAAAAATACCGCAAAGAGGACATAATGAACCTTGAGGTTTAAAATGACCAAAACAAGAAAATCTTTGACGTTGACTTACTCTCATATTTTGGTCTCACCAAATTAATGTTTAATATCATATACGGATCATGCTCGTGTCCTGTATAAGGTAAATAATTTTTACATAAAGAAACATTTGGGTATCGAATATTGGACACGGCTTTTCAATTCAATATTTAACTTTACTGTATAAGAATATTTTCGCCTGAGCTCATAGCCGTTAAAAGGTAATGAGAGCTTTTTCATGTTGGGGGTTCGAATTACTTGGCCAGAAATATTTCTTCCTACCTCGTGACACAATAATATTAAAGAACTCGGACGGTTTTTCAATTCTTTAATAAAAGATCGTGGACGTGAGTGCTGATTCAAGTCGAAATGGAAAGAGCAAGTTAACTTATATCCGGATATTTTTGCAAAAAAAGTTTTGTTTTGTTTATTGTATTTCTATCGGTTAAGACCAATATTGATTGTACCATATAGACCAACATTGTTTTTTTTTGTTAAGTTTATATAACACATCTTAGGTAAAATAGTTTTGAAACCTCACAATCAGTTACAACTTAAATTTTCCCTACAAAGTTTATACTTAAAATTTCATATTTTTAGAAATAAGTGAGATACCCTAAAATATCAAAAGCCATTATGAAGGTTATACTAAACCCTACCAGATGAAATAATGTTATCAATTCTCCTCACCTCCACTCCACAAAAGGGCAGGAATTGCTTATCTGACTTGTTTTTGCCAATTTTAACAAATTTTATCTTCTGGCATATGATCACTTAGTCTTAAGGTAATTTTAAAACTTACAAAATCAGACCGTTGCCAAAAAAAATAACATGCTTTCGAAAAGTGCCAATTTTTCTTTAAGAATATTTGAATATTTGGAAAAAATGTTAAAATACGAACAAATATCATATTGGTAATGAAAATATTTTGTAAAAAATATGAAAATACTCTATAAAAAATATTTTCAAAACCCTTCTTAAAATTTCATATATTAAACCCATTTAAATTAGAACAAAATCGGAGCATCTTATATGTGATTTAATCTATATCTGTTTTTACTAATTCAATTTATTTCAATCGTTACAAGAGGTTTTAAATCCATTCATGGAAAGTTATAATTATATTGCAGTCAATTCAATAGACACCTAAACATAGTTTGCGAAAAGTTATATCGAAACAAAATAAAGTCCAACTTCAACTTATCACTGCCAGAAAAATTCTGAGTCCTTTCCTTTAAGCTCAGTTCAGTAGGTAAAACTTTTGCAATACTATTTTTTTATGCTAAACTTCTGACCCAATTTATATTTAATATGATACAATGAGATAAACTCATAATCAACCATATCATAAGTAATTGGTTAAACTAAAAAATAATAATTACGAAATATCAAATTACGGACTTAGCTCATTTATTTGCTTGATTTATGTATATGTGTTGTCAGACTATACACGTTGTTGAAATTTCACTTCGTTAATATTCCTTATTCGTAAAGGGACCCTATAAGGGGCTTTCATTTTATGAAACTAAAATTAATACGTCCTGTTTCCTTCAGATACCCTTAACTAAATTTCAACACAAATAAAAAAATATTTATTTTTTACACCCACCCACAAACCCGCTGGTGTCGAAATATGGTCCAATCAATCAATGGATTGGGGTGTATTAGGGGAGGCCTATGTCCAGCAGTGGACTATCACGGACTGATGATGATGATTTTTTTTAATTTTGACTGCAGCTCTTAGGCGTAATAGGCTTTAATGTATAGCCATTTTACACACATACAGAGGGAAAGTAATAAGATAATATATTTTTTTATTAAATTGCTATGTATATATATGACTAACTTCCTAAAGAAGGAGGTACTTTGCATATGTTTTACCTTGTTGCTCTGGTCCTAGTGTTCCGATTTTGTGCATTCTTATTTAAAATTATAGGTACAAAAATGGGAACACGTCACGTGTTCCCTTTTTTAATAATTTTGTAATAAGTCATTTGAGTTTTAATTAAAAATTTCGGCGTCAAAAATCACAACTTCGTGCGATTACATTGCAAACGGTGCCGAAATCATAAAAGATAGACTTAAACTATATTTTACGTAATTTTTGTTCTTTAAATGGTCTATTATAAAGTCCGCGAGCGCATATATCTATGTTTTAAGAATAACCCACAATAGCTATTTTCACGTAGAATATTGTTAAAAATTGTTATCGGGCATATTCAACCTCAGTTAACACAATATAGCGTAAGTTTACATCAAAGTAAACGTATTTATATAATTTGATGAAATGAAAGACAAACAATAGATTGAACAAATGAATACCTGAAAAGATAATAGACATTTAAAATACAGTAGCGGAAACCGCGGCGTTTATTCTTGCAGAGGACACGTTGTCACCAGCTTATAGCTATCGTTGGTAATATACTGTATACTGTTTGAAGTCGCTTAAATTTTTTTGTTATAATTTTAAAAACTTACAAATTGATTTTTAAGTCATTTTTTCATTCACAAAATATTTATTTCCTTCCACGTTTGTAATACGGTAGTTTTCACTTTTCTCACATCCAATAAAATTGTCGGCCTATTTTTGGCTGATGTGCTATTTTCAGTATAAGGTTCTACTACTAAAGCGTAAATGTTGGAAAGTGCTTGCTCTATACGATAAACAGCTTGAGGTTCTTAATTTACCAGAAAGGAAAAACCGTACGTAGCTATAGTAGAATTTCTGCGTCAGATGAGTAACTTACTTAATTAGTTACTGTGGATTGAATTGCAATATATAATGAATTAAAAATGTAACGATTATCATCGAGAAGGTGACATACTCCATTAGTAATAAAACAAGCTAAGGTGTCTTTTTACTAGTGTGATATTAGAAAACTACTTGTTCTAGTTAGGAGACAATATTTTATCTGCCAATAATAATGTACATATGTAGCTAACATTATATTTCATGTAATTAAAACAATAGCCAAATTACTTACCATTGTAAATTGTTTTCATAATAGCAAATAATAATAAATAATTAAATTATAAACAGCGACATAGCAAGAGGTTAAAAAAATAAGTAGGTCGTTACGCAATGTACCAACATTTGATTTCACATTTTAAATTGTCAAAGCTTAGAGCCCTGCTTGTTATCCCCTTCTTCCGTACGATGGAAACAATTTGCGATACTCAATTCAAAATCTTTGATATAAAATTGCCAAGGCGAATGGAAATTGGTGAATGAGGTTTACATCGTATATGGCTCGTTTCTCTGATTCTTTTACATCGAAAAATAATTATTATGTAAAATATACGAATATTGTTGAATAAAGAACTTTAACGACAATAATTTTGAGATATTCAATACAGTTTAGAGAATGTAAATTAATTTCTCGGAAAGACATGTAAACAAAGTGACTTATTGAATAGGCAAGAGCTAAGAATTTTAAAATTCGTCGAGATTTCTCGTCACCCATCCCACAGTACGTCAAATTGAAAGTCTTCGATCAGTGCGTCCTATTTGTTATGACCTACGGTGCCGAGACTTGGACACTTACAGTTCGACTGGTCCACAAATTTATAGTCACTCAACGAGCTATGGAGAGTGCTATGCTCGGGGTATCTCTGAAGAACCGCATCAGAAATTATGTGATCCATCAGAGAACTAGAGTCACCATTATAGCCTACCGGATACGTAAGCTGAAGTGGCTGTGGCCGGTCATATAAGCCGCAGAACTAACGACTGCTGGAGTAGGTAAGTTCTGGAGTGGAGACCGAGGCTCGGAAACAAAAACGGCATGTCAGAAAACTTAGTGTAGGACGCCCTGCGGCAAGATAGAGTGACGACATTCGCAAAGTGGCCGGTGTGGGCTTGATGAGAATAGCCAAAGATCTTAAGCCCTTGCATGCATTAGGGGAGGCCTATATCCAGCAGTGGACTTACACAGACTGATGATGATGTTTAAGATCTAGTAATCCAGCTTCAGCATTAACCGGATTTGCAGCATCTTACGCTGTTTTTATTATGGGAGCAGTTATCACTTACTACCACGTGAAGATCCTGTTCATCTTAACGCTATAATCGATACATAATACATATTGAGTAAATGAAATAATTGATTATGAATCTTCTTGTATAAAAGAACTGAGCCTTGGCACCGTATTGGTCGAGCTTATTGTCACCCGTAACTTGAATTAATTAGAACTTCTAACATTTATGTTCGTCCACGTTACTATTTATTTTTTATGACTCTATATCCTAGTACTAGCTTTACAAAGTTGTTTTCAGATAAGTTAGGGCTACTTGTGATAGTCCACTGCTAGACGTAGGCCTCCCCTAAGGTACACTTACTGCATTAGGGCGATTTTAGACTGTATCTCACCATACTGTCCCAATGTGGGTTGGTGGGTGGACCGACTTTTTACATGCCTATCCGACGCATGGATCATCTTACTTTTCAAACAATTGGGTGATCCGACCAAATTGCCGTAAGCAAATAGGAAACATTAATAAGAACTTGTCAAGTCCCCGTAGGATTCAAACCCGACATCCGGTTTGTAAAGTACACGCCCTCACCTCAAGCCTAAGGAGACAGACATGCGCATGTAAAAGTTGTAAAATCCTTCGGCAGTCAATGAAACAGTTATTAAATGCGGCTTATTTTGTTCAATGGTAAAGATAAAACAGCATGGAAAGATGACACCAAGCATTAGAAATATGCTAGGAGGAGGATATTAATCTTTCTTGTAATTTGTATTTTCGATCTACAATGTGATAATGCGTACTAAATTGCAAAGTAATTGAACTGTGGGTACTTATTAATTAGCACCTTTTTATGTTACTAAGTCAGCAAATTTTATTTTGGGGTGGTTCATATAAATTAATTACAGGAATTTTTGTGTATCGACCTAATATATATTGTTATATAAGACATAATCTTTTAATATCCAGTCACTATTAGCAATATATGTTAACCAAATAGATAGGATTATTATCGTTGAAAGAATATTTTTAAATGATAATCCTATCTGTTTTACATTCTGCTTCTTGTTGCTTCTTTCAACAAAGATAATAAAATTATACCACTTCTTTAATTAATCATATTTTGAAGATACCAAATAAGTATTGCTATATGTACGTAGGCTATACAACAGGTATAACAACATAGGTACGATACGGGTAAACTTATAGTACGTAACATAATAATGTATAATAAATAAATATTTGTGAATTAAGTACGAGACATTTATTTACTCAAAATAAAACAAATTCTTGAAAAAAGGCGCTTATTCTTATAAAGAAAAACATGAAAAACGATAAAAGGTAATGAGGGCTTTTTCATGTTTGGGTTTAAGGTTGTTGGTGGCAAATTTTCTTCCCGCCTCAGGTAAAAATAATGTAAAAGAATTCTAATGGATTTTCGATACTTTAACAAAAGTACGCGACGTAAGTGAGGATGTCTTTCACAAAATTACAATGGCCTCTTGAACAGAAGATTGAGTATAATTGAACATAAGAGCAATTAATGAGACTCTTTTTTCGTTTTGTTTTTGTTGTGATTCATATAAAAGAAATCACAGATTAAACCTAATTTGCGTTTGATCAATGAATCCTGCTCTAATAAATATTGTAATAGTTAAATGACGCAATTAATCATATAACTTTAAATTAACTAAATAAATAACGGTAAAAGAGTTGCAGTGTAAATAATGTATTTATTTTGTACTAAATGTTAAGCGATAATACTGCAAGTGTTACTGTCATTTGAGAATGATCAACAAATTTTGAAACTGCTGATAGTTTAACTGTATTAAGTATTAATTAGAAATTGATATCAAAAAATTTAAAGTAGTGAAAATATTTTTTCTAAGATTACTCTACAAGTTTTAATAAAATCTTGGCACGCAACAAAAATAAAACAAAAAGCTAACAAAGTGATTTTTAAAAAAATCAATTCGACATTGATCTATATAAATTCAAGCCCAGATTTAACCTTTAGATAATATTAAATCATCATCATCATCGAACAAATCGAAACCCTTACTCTTCTCACGGCTTTATCATTTAAAATATAAAATTGACAATATAAAATTATTTTTAAATAAAAAATTTAAATCTGAATTAGAAATATAACATTATTTTAAATACACAATTTGATTAGAAAATTATTAGTTTCTTTATCATAAATGTTACTTAAACAACTTCGTGATAAAAATTTATAATGCTGTAATGTTATAATCTTCCGAGATCTACAGGCCACAAACATTTTAACTCTCCATTGTTCTGTCACACGCCACGGAAATGAAATCATCCCTCGGTGTTCGAAGGAATTTATTTCAACAATGTTTTTAGAACAGGGCTATCATTGCCTGTTAAAAACACAATGAAGTATTCTTGAAAAATCCCAATAATCATTTGGGGCTAACTCGAGATACCTTTGCCTGCTTTATTTTGTTTGTTATCGGAATAATTTTGTTTACAATCTTATCCACTTCTCTGCTTTCCGTTCTTAGAAACACATAGTTTATATTTAACTAGAGATAAAATAGGGTATCTGTCTTAATATGCACTCAAAGAAATAAAACGTTACTAGCTTTGACGTATCAGACGTGTTTTCCGTGTGCCTGTTTATTTTTATTGCGATACATGTTTTAAGCATCTCATGGGATTTCCTGACCTCCACGTGCAAGTCGCAGTCGAAAATGCTGGTGGAAAATCTTTTTAAATTATCCGTTTCTTGATAAGTATTAAAAACAAAAGTAATAATAAAAACTACTTAATTAAATCGTATAGGTATAACGGAAGTTAACAACACAAAATAGAGGAATTTTTTGTCGTAGCTTTTATGTGTAACCGAAAATCGAGAATTTTTTTTATTCATGAGAGCTTATAACAACTAAATTCTCTACAAATTGTAGAAAAACCTTTTTACACTAATATGTCTGTTTACGAAATTTCGCTTGCAAAACACAATATTTGGCAAAATATTTTTAATTAATAAAATTACTTTACGATTTTATCAGCGTTTATTTTACATTTTAAATTCCGACGTTTCGTACACTTTCCAGCGGCCGTGGTCACAGGGTGAGACTGAGATGTCAGCGTCTTCTTGCCAGTGCTGAAGCGGGTTTCCAGATCTTAATTTTATTAATTATTTTTAATCTGTACTCTGACCTATCAAAATGAACTGATTTTATCTGTACAGCCAGCAGTGGTATTATGCTTGGTTTAAATTTAATTTATTAATTATGGATCCCAAAGCAGGTGGTAGAACAACCATCTTCTCTATTGAAATTTGGATGTTTTTAATGTCAATAGCCTCACGGATCATCCTTGTAGGAATCGGTGTTCTTTAGCGAGGATTGTTGGTCGATCAAATCTGATGTAATGGTTTGGGTGATTTAAGGTTGGGTCTTCTATGTTTAAACATAGAAGACCAACAAAGTCGGCAGTGTGTGACCATACCTTATTACCCAAACCATTACATCAGATTAGATCGACTCAGAATAATTTATTTAATAATGTATAATATTCGCAAGCAATAGAAATAAAATTATTTTTTTCCTTGAATTATTTAAAATCAATCCATTAATCACATTTTTTCGATATTTCATTCGATCATTGTCCTAAAGCATGGTAAAAAATCTTGGCCATTTTATTGGTCGAAGATATAAAATCCGTAAAAAGTAATTGTAAATTAGTAATTGTTGAATAATTTACGCTGTAGTACAACTAAAATCAAACAAATTGGTAATTCGGTATTTTTATGCTTTTCAGACTTACTAGAAATTATAAAAGCAACTAATAGAAATTACAGTTGCAACGATACTGCAAAAAGTTTCAGTAAGTATTTCCATAAGGTTGAAACCCAGAGAAATTTATTCTAATATTCGTTTTCCAAAACCGTAGAGCCACGGCCGTTATGCCCCTACTTGTTCTATACGAAAAATATTGAAAAATATTGGCATTACATTTATAAAAAAATATGCAAAATTAATCAAATGAATTAGCATTATTTGATGAACAAGAGAAATGAGTGAGATGTATATTAAGACATAGTTTAATATCGTAATAATCGAAATGTGGTTTGACAATTCATCTATATGCACGCCACCTCGTTGCTTTGGGTTTTATTCTTTACATCAGTTCCCGCTTGTCTTAGGCACATATACATATCATCGGCCGTGCATTGGCAGTGGCCTATGTCCAGTACTTTTCAGACAATTGGGTGAGCGACCCAAATTGCCGTAACCAACTAGGAAACAACAATGAAATTTTTTTGAGTTCCCGCAGGATTCGAACAGACAACCTCCGGTTTCTAAAGCACACTCCTTACCACTAGGCGGAGGCAGGCTCATATATAAGCAAGAGTTTACTCTATATTTAAAACGTAATCTATTTTACAGACTGTTTATTTGGGAAATAAACATAACGGATTAAAAGTTAAGTATTTTTTTGCAAAATTGATTAAAAATTTTAAAAATCTTTGTGATGGTCAAAATTGTTTTGTATGACAAAATTTGATTTCGCATTAAACCTAGTCACGAAGCTTACGAAAGGACTCGTTATAAAAACGTTTTTGTACTTATTTAGCAAAAGATTTTCGTCGGCTTACGCAACATAAACAAAAATAAAATCTTTTTGTTACTAACAAAATTTATTAAAAATAATAATATATATTTATATTTAAATTTACTTCTATAGAATAAATAATATTATTAATATTGAATTTAGGTGCTTGTATATCTTGGGTATGTCAATAATATTTTAGGATTATTTATTTTAAAAGTGCAGTTGTGTATGTCAAATAGTTTTAGTAATTTTTGAGAAATTTCTGTTTTATTTGATTCCAATTAAATCAAAATCTCTAAAAAAAAGTAAATGCTTCAAAAATAGATTAAATTAAAGTTTTATCGTTTAAACCAAACCTAATAGAAGTCTTTGCGATAGACGCTATTGCGAATTGTGACGAAATTTGATTTCGCATTCCAGATTGTCAAGGGGCTTACGAAGGTGCTCGTTATACAGAACATTTTTGTATTTATTTAGCGAAGGATTTTCCTCAGGATATAAATTTGGTTTACGGAATATATGTAGAGAAATAATAAATCTTAATCAGTAAATCTTAAAATGAAACTAAGATTTTTAAATATATGCTTATTATAACTTGTATGCGATAATAAGTTGTACAAGATTAATAGAAAAATATTACACATCTGAAGAATGGAAAAAAGAAAAAACTCTAATAAAAATAATTACAGTCTGGAAGATAATACTGTGGAGAAAAAAGACTTAATATTAATAACAAGTATTATTTCGAACAGATCGGATAAGAATTAAATAGTTCGGAATTTTTTCCCTAAGTTGCCCCAAGTTGCCCCAGAGCCAAGGACAAAGAAGTACTTGCCACTTTTGAGCCCCCTGCGTGCTTTAAACCGCAATCCTGGCCACACGGTGAACTACCTCGGCTGCCCTAAGGCACCAAAACGCAGAATTCCTGCGAACCCCAGGGAAGCCTCTTCTAGGCGACCACCAAACCCAGACAACAGCACCACCTTCCCGCCCCTCCGTCCTTTTAACGCTTGGTAGTTCCGTCCCGCGTGGCAACAGCCAGCACCGGAGCCGACTCTGAGCGCACAGCGACCCGCCGCCGCGTCAAATAGCCAGCATGCTAGCCATATACGCGCGTCACTTCTAGAATCGCTAGATCTCTTTGACCTAGACGAATTTAATCAATCAGCAATGCATTTAGCATTCGCCACCGTCGCCGGCGATGCAATGGCTAGGTTCTCACTTCTTGTGAAATACAAGAACGCCCTAAAGGCATAATAGGTTGCGAAGCCCAAGCAGTAGCTAAACACCCCTACACTTGGAAGTGTAGGACAACACACACATTCAAGCAACACTCCACCAGTGAGGTCGAACTCACTTACACTTTGCTATATGACACTGTAGCTTAACACCAAATTAGACAGGAGCGTTGCTTGAGTTTCTTGCACCACTTCTTCTCCCAGCCCCAACGCTTTAAGATTTGGTAGTAAATTTTAGATAGAGCTCTTCTAGCTATTAAACTATCCTTAAGAAAGCGTCTGAATCGAGCTGAGGCGCCAGCCCACCTAAGCAGTGCTCGATGCATGCTAACGTGAACCAGAAAATGACGGTCCAAGTCGAGGCTCCCCAACTGCACAAAGGGCCAGGCGCTTTGTTTAGGTTTACTCTACAGATCACGAGATCCAGTGAAAAAAATCATAAATATGTTATGCATCACCAGAAACTGTATATTTTTGTCATAAAAACATTTTGACAAATCTGTTATAAAATAATAAATCTGCCAGCTGAAGCTCCGGCTCATTCGGCTCGTTATTCTGTTATAATTTGGACTTCGCAAGGTTATAAAATGAAAAATTGTGATTAGACGATTTTTAAAAAGGACGAATTCTGTGTCACATTTAAATATATCGATAAAAGAAATGAAATAATTTCTCTTTAGTAGTTTTTCTTAAGTATCGAACAAAAGTGAATTATTATTAAGCAGTGGCGTATAGTAAGGAAGGGCCCGTCCCTTGTTGAGACGGCTGTTGTTAAGAGCTATGGACACTATGAAGAATCCACGTGAGAGGAGAAGCCGCCACTTATCTATGTGGAATCCATGGTACAACAGTATCATAGAATGCACAAAAGGCTCGCATATCTCAAGACCATTAACATACATGTCGTGTCACCATAATAATAAAAATATTTAAATATATAGACTTTTATGTCAAGGCGTTTAGCACCATCATCTGATAAAGTAACTGAAACGAGATTCATTTCTTTATATAAGGTTTGTAGTTTGATTATCGGACAACGCATTAGATAAAGACAGATACGGAAAAAACTATATTATTGATATTTTCCTGCACTACATTTACATTTAAGCCAGTACATAGTTCTCACCTAATCCGGTACTTATTTGCTAAAGCCGCATCCGCCTCTGGCTAGTTTTAAGCGGAAGATTTCTAAATGTTGTTTGGTGCCCGAAGCTACACACAACGGTAGGTTCATATGTGTCAAAAGTAGGTCACATTGCACATTTCCCTTGCCTGAGTTTTAACAGTACGTAGCAAATTAAAAAATGATTTCAACTCATAGTTTTCATTTCGTATAACTTTAGGTTACTATTTTTATATAAAATAAAGTGTTAGCGCCTAATAAAAATAACAAAGCTTTTCAATTTTTTAAAAATTAAAATTTCAGATGCTTTCAATAAAAATTAAATTTTAGATACTTTTTACTATTTCGCTTAGCATCTTTATATAAAAGTTTGAATAGAAGACCATCGACTAAGCATTTATATATAAAAGCAGCATCTACCTCCCAGCCAATATAATAACTCCTTTTTTATACCTTTTAATGACCTCAAATTTTACAAGTGCTTGGTCATATATATCATCATCATCATCATCATCAGCCTGTAATAGTCCACTGCTGGACATAGGCCTCCCTAATACACCCCCATCCATTAGGGGATTTTGGACCGTATCCCACCCGCGGGTTCAATGCGGGTTGGTGGGTGGACCGACTTTTTACATGCCGATAAATATATATACATCATATATATATATGTGTGTTACATATATGCGCTCGTAAAATTTGAGGTTGCCTCACAGTCCCGCAGATTATCACTACAATAAAATATATTAATCGATATATTATTTTCGCATTTAAATTGCATCTTACCCCTAATAAATAATATGTAGGTGGAGTATTGTATTTTACATGCATTCTTAAAACCAAGAGCATTCCTCTTAATAAAATTTTCATCCCCCTATAAAATCAAAGCTCTTGTCGCTATTTAATTATTTTCACATTGATAAATGAATTTAAATCCGAGCTAAATATTTTATTTTATTTTTGTTATTATTAACTATTTAAAATATTTTAATGAGTTTTAATAATTTAAACCTTTTTATTTTTTTTATTACAATTTGTCTAGAAAAATCTTAAATGTACACAAGAACATGAAAGAAAATCTGGCTTCTCATAACTTTTAGACAACACTTAAAAAAATTGAAAGTTTCATGGCTCAACGCCAAGACAATGTTTTCAAAGGGATGGAAGTGACCTAAAACAAAATGTGTGTATGTTATAATGTATTAAGTTATATTTACATTTATATATTACATGAATATTGCGTAACATTACACAAAATAAAGTGTTAAGAATGCTTCCTATCAACAATTTCCGAGGAGCTTAGATTGAATCTCACTTCTAAATAACAGGATATTGCTAGTGAAATTCTGCAGAGATGAGAACAGTCGATATTTTTTTTATAATTCTCCTAAGGTTCGAAGTTGGGACCTGTCGGGTTTACGTAATGATAATAATACTGATAACAAATCATAAATTAGTTTTTTTATTTAGACTTCTTCTAGGCACAACTAAAATAGTTTTGAATTACTTTAGCTTTACACAGCTACTTTTATTTCACTCCTATTTCCAATTTTATGCGAGTGCTACCCAATAGAAATTGTTTTAAAAAACGTAAAGTTTGTAAAAAATATATAACCCCTCAAGACATACTTTTTTGTACATTCAACTAGATGATAGACGTTTGAATATTTATTTAATCTCTTGCTTTGTCTGAAGTGAAGGGGTACGATCGTCAAATCTCCAAGAAGTTATCTGATGTTGCGCTTAAGTCAGCTGCCGTTGGCATATAAATAATACTTATATATTAATTCTCAACCATCGTTTTAGATCCCAAATGCATAGAATAACCTTCACTATAGTTCGTGTAAGTATTAAATTTTAAATTCTGAGCTGTTTTGCGAGCTGTCCATCAACGAGAAATAATGTCTTATGGCATACATCTTCTTAAAAGTGTTCACAAAATTTTACTCAAACTGAATGTGTGTTTATATATACGTTCCCTTACATCTACGTCTCCTGTTTTATGACGCCGTTTTAATATGTCTTATAACTTCTACATATTCTATAAATAACAATTAATTTGTCATAATAACAAAATAAATCAAATATTAAAAGACTTTATGTTCACGAATTATTGCAGAAATGAAAATTACATAGAGAAACATTTAAATAAGTTCGCACGCATACATTAAAGTAAAGCATTACGGAACAACGTGTGCCTGTAATGTCTAATTCTACTTTAACCACAATAAACATTTCTACGCTGAAACATGGGAAACATCAGAGTAAGGTATTAATGTCTCTTTACGTACAACGCGTTGTACGCATAACAATTAAGATAAATATAAGACGATTTGCGGCAACTTTTCACAGTTAGATTGATGTTAAAGTGAATTATTCAGAAGACAATAGTTTTTTTTAATAAAGAAAATAAATATCAGTAGATTTGTTGTTGTTTAAATATTAATTTTATAAGTTTGAATGATCCTAACATCCTAGCAACCACGAGACACCTGGTGAGAACTAGCCACACGGAACAGGTTCCTCGTGACCTAGGGGGGCAGTACATATTAGAAAAATTGGGTCCCCTTCCACGCCTTCTCCATCGAGGGAATTTGGACCGCATCAATGCCAACGCGGGTTGGTGGGTGGACCGACTTTTTACATGCCCATTTGATACATGGATCATCTTACTTTTAATACTATTATGTGAAAAACAAACTAGAAAACAACGATAGAACCAAGTTGTTTTCCTGTGGTATTCGAACTCACGACCTACGGCTTATAAAGCAAGAGAAAATACCACTAGACCACGGAGGTGTTTGCTATAATTTTTTAATTCTGCTAATTTCTAAATCAAAATCACGGCTGAATTAATTTTTCGCACCCGGCAAATGAATATTATTATCAGACTCTTATTTGAATTTCCAGCTAAGTGTCAATGGGCCTATTGTGCACGAATCATAAAAATAAATATCGACGGAAGAAAACAAAAACATCGTCACTGACAAAAATTAAATTGTCGACCAGCGCTGAAAAACAATTCAAAAAATTTATTGTTGTTCCTAACTGATACGAATAATAAAAGTTTCTTTTTTTGACCATCTTCCCAAAAGAAGGAGGTACTCAATTCGGAGCGTATGTGTTTTTTAATATATTGGAATCTTAGTTAGGATTTTGAAGAGATATTATTTCTCGTCTTTATGTATGATAAAATCCCGCATAGATGGCTGATTTCTAATATAGCCGCCTTATTGAGAAGCAGAGAGAAGGACATTATAACGCTTTTAATCCGTATATTCATTATTATCAACGAGTTATGCCATGCAGTGTTTATTATAAGATAATTAAATGACTTTTTTACATGAAATTATTAGAAAACAAAACTCTTTTTTAAAACACTTTCTAAAGACAAAGGATACAATTGAAATATTGATAGTTACATTTAAATACGGTAAAAAACAATAATGTACACCGATACTCATTACAGACAGCAGATTGAAAAAAACTGTTACCTAGTTTTAATCGAAACGTACTGCATCCAAGTGGCATAGAAGCATTGTTAAGCAGACAAACGACAAAGGCTAATGAATAGACTATGTACACGCTTAATGTTCACTTTTAATGTGCCTTAGTGATATATAATAACATAATTTGGTCTAAATTATTTGCACACGTGTATAGAAAAATTTACAGTAACGTAACTACAGTTAAAAGCACTTAAGACATTTTCATGCAAAAGTATATGTTCATGTACAGTGATAATATTGTGATTTGGATTATCGATAGAATAACTAAATATTTTTGAACGAAAAAAATATTGCATCGATATTTCATCACTACATAGTATAAAACACAGTCGCTCTCGCTGTCTGGCGTCCCTATGTATGCTTGATAGGTGATTCAAGAGCAAGGTTCATATGTATAATACATGCATAATTGTGTACAGAACTGACTCCGTGCCTAGTGGTAACGAGCGTGTGCTTTATAAACCGAAGGCCATGGGTTCGAATCCTACACACGGGGACGTACTTGGTTTATACGCTTTGATATAATATCGTCTGCTCGAATAAAATAATAAAATAAGACTTTCTGGTGCTTACCCGAACACTATATATGATGAATAATAAAATATTATAGATAATAAACATATTATATATAAAATAGTAAAGTAATTTAACGCGGGTAAATCCGTATTATACTGTATTATTTATTAATAAGTAAGGTTTTTGCTAGCGATTGCTCTCAATTCATAACCTGACTTTACAATGCCACTGAAATATATGTGGCATTTGAGTTGAAAATTTAATAACTAAATTGTTGCATATTGATATTGAAAGAAGTAATTTAATTTTTAAATGTGGACTGTAAAAGTCTATGAAGAAACTAAATTTTTCAAGATATACAAAATATGCGATCATTTTTTAATTTTAAGCTAAATTTTTAAAATAAACACTAGGTATTCTAATATGAGTTTTTTATGCATTATAACTTATGCAAATAGGTTTTCTAATATGAAGAAAAATTCTAATTTCAATCTTGAACGAAGACGTAAAGTAGAGAGGCACATAAAGCTATTGTCAATACCTCTGGACATAATGAAGAATTCGTGCGAGCCGAGAAGCCTCCACTTGACTACGCGGAGTCCATTGTGCTTTAACATAAAACTCACAAAAGGTTCGCCTATCGTAAGATCACGAGCAACCCCTGTATATCTTTGAAATGATAAAAATAAATGAAAAATCATTCGAAAAATTATATTACAAATATCTTATCTTGTAATTGTAGTCATTTTCTTTTAACATATACACATTTTTATGCAATTACGTACTGTATGGACAAGAGATATTGACTATGCTATACGTTACAATAATAACAAGAATAATAATAATAATATAAATTTAAGAAAAATATTCAACTTAGAATACATACACAGTCAAGCAGTTATATAATGTATAATGGTTTGATAATTGCGGATTTGTAAATTATATTTTTTATTTTATGAAATATCTTAGTAACAGCCTTACTTGAATAATTCATTAAAAATGGAATTGAGTTGTTAATTCAACGGTAGTAGAATGTAATAACTCTTTCAAATTGACAATCGCTCTTAGCTTCTTTAAACAATTAAAAATTATTTTATTTAAACTCTTATTTGAAATGTATACATGACTATTTTGATTTTAACAAATAATTTTATATTCGTAGCACATTTACCTAAAATAGCTATAAAACATACTGTATGGACTATGCAGCAAAAAAAAAAATTTTTTTTGTTGCAGAACGTTTAAACAATCTTTGCCTAAATGTAAACAACATGTCAACGTCTTAGCATCTTTGGCCAATGTGAATGTTTTAAATATTTACTTAAAGACATAAAATGTTAACGGCTTTTAAGCAACAGATACATTTTTTATGTTTATGTATCATGTTTTACATTTACGGTTTCCCTTTTATTGCAACACTAGATTTAAAGGACTTATGAGGCTTCTGGTCGTCCACGTGCCAGCGCAGTACCTCGAGACACGTGTAAAATCCTATAAACTCACATTCACACGTTGCTATACGTTTGATTCACAGTTTAATGTAAATCCACGATAATGTTTTGTGGTTTAATTACGAGTAAAATTTTAACCAAAAGATATGGAGCGTACGTTTTTTTACATATGTTACCTCGTTGTCCTGCTTCTAGTGCTCCGATTTTGTTTATTCTTTTTTTAAATGATAAATATTAGCCGACATTTGATCCTATTTTTTTTATTTTTTGGGACAAGTAGTTTAAAATATATTAAGAAAATTTCTGCGTCAAAAATCACAACCTTGTGCGATTAAAATGCAAACGCTGGCGAAACCGTAAAAGATCGATTTAATGTTTTATATAACTGCACTTCTTTTAATGGTCTATAATAAAGTAAATGTGTTTTAAGAAGAAACCCACAATAGCGATTTTAATGTAAAAAAATGTTAAAAGTTGCAATGATGCCTCATTGCAATTTTTCAAATCTCACTTAATGTAATAAAAAAAGTTAACATATATGTTACTGCAATAAAAAAATCTTCATTCTATGCACACAAAAAGTGTAATCTATGACATTGGATTAAATGAATTCCTTAAAAGATATTAGAGATTTTAAATGGAATGGCAAAAACTGCGGCTTATATTGCGCAAATTGGTTATTTACTGTTTAAAGTCGATCATATTTTTTATAAATATATTATAGCTCGCTGCTCCGCTCCTAGTGCTTAAATTACTAAAAGTATGTTACTTAAAAAATTAATACAGATTACGTTTTATGTACGGAGAATACTACTTGTAGTTCTGAGGTAGTACTTTTTGTAGGAAAGAAAATTGAAATGAAATTAAAAATGATAGCATCGGGTATTATAAGGAGGATATTTTTCATCTGCGGGTAAAAATACAATACCAAGTTTCAAATACATAGGAGGTAAGGGCTAAATGTAACTTTATCCTATTTTATTGAGGGACGAAGTTAAAATTCGAGCACAGTTATAGGTCAAGTAAGTACCTTAAGGAATATCTTATAAATCTTGCATCTAAGTGATCTTTAAAACGGCTTATGACAATCTAGTCATGCAATCCTGGCACAGATAAAATAGATTCATACAATAATGCTAATTGAATATTTATGAAAGTAATTAATTGATTTTTTTGTAAACACGACGTTATTTTGTTATAAAGACGGTCACGTTTTTTCTGTAAAACATGTATGAGGACTTGGAACCGCGCTAAAACTTTGTCGCACTATGCTGAACTATATTGACGTAAGAATATTGATTTGATCTCGAGCTTTGTGTTAAAAGTGGCCATTGTTCATTCACAAGCCATGCAGAAGTGGTGCGATCACCCGATCTCGAAAACGTCACTTGAGTTGCGCTTTAAGAAGTTGCCAATGGCACTATAAGTGAAATTTAATCAAATATCAAATCTAACCGATTTTAAAATATGACACAATATAAACGTTGTTTAACTATTTAGACGTCCTTAGTGTCGTAATACTAGTCACAAATCATCTGCTTTTATTACTTAAATTATCTATATATAAATTTTTGACTTTATTTAAAGTCATATGCTGCAAGATGCAGTTTCAATCTGCATATAATGGACAAGGTCTGGATTTTAATAAAATAATATATAATCATAATTTTTATGTGTTCAGTAAACTGGCTTTTTAAGTCAAGTTAATAGATATTTAAATGATTATATTCTTACTATTTAGTAAAACATCATTTTAGTGAAAGTCAGTTTTTTTATTCAATTTAAACTCTACCGATCACTTATAAACGTCGAACGTCGATGGAACGAACTCTGTGGTCTTTTTATTACATATTTTAATACATATTTGTAAATACTATTGTCTTTTTCAAATAATAGTATTCTCGAAATTTTACCAATACACCAATTTTCTAGTTACCAGGGGAATTGCAAGTGCAGAATAGAAATTACTTCTACACATCTTGGTCCTCAATATAATTTATAACAGAATAATAGACTTTTTGATGAGTGTTGTTTTGACAAATTTACGAAAGTTGTAATCATTCAGTTGTATTTGGCTGGCATTTGATTTATTGTACATTCTTATACTATTAAAGAGGAAATATTCTTTTGTTCTGGTCAGTCTAAATATGGGTAACAATATGGCTCAATTCGACCCATGCGCGGTCCAATATCTCTTTCAGCAAGCATGAATATTGTTACCCGCGTTCATAATATTTTAAATATGTATAGCGAAGACAGTTTCGCTTTTATTAAAAAAATTACGCCTAATTTTTAATGGTGTTTCCTAGTTATTTGGTTGGTGGTAGGGCAATTTGGACCGATCGCCCAACTGTCTGAAAAGTAAGAAGATCTAGCGTCGGATGGGTAAGTAAAAAAAATCCCCCAATTGAGAAGGCGGTGCATTAGGGGAGGCCTATGGCCTACAGTGGACTGACACAGGCTGATGATGATGATAATGCACGACTCCCATGAACCCAGATTGTTGATGTCCAAACATTCTGTTTTTGTATATGTTGTATAGAT
The DNA here is from genome assembly GCA_029286875.1 of Lamproptera curius. Taxonomy (NCBI): domain Eukaryota; kingdom Metazoa; phylum Arthropoda; class Insecta; order Lepidoptera; family Papilionidae; genus Lamproptera; species Lamproptera curius. The sequence goes on along the minus strand of JAGSMT010000063.1, from coordinate 459,320 downwards.
ATTGTGTTTAAACCGGCTGCTGATCCCCACAACAAAAAATAGGGCATAAGGCTGTAAAAGTATGTGTAATAAAATGGCTTCTAAACTTAGATCTATCTTGTAAGTTTGCGCCACCATAAGAAATTTAAGCGAATAACATTGCCTGGAATTGCTCCAACCAATTCCGCAGCCGTGTTTTAAATCTCTCATATGTCTTAGGATATACATTTGCCAAACTATATATTTAAACAACATTACAGTTAGATAAAAAGATCTCGTAAATGCATAAAATTGTATAAGTATTAAAATGCCAGCCAACATTACTTTACTTTTTTAGTATGTTTGCATTATATGGAATGAAATTTACATCACGAATAATTTTGGGTCATTCGTAACATATATATACATATATGCTTCCGATAAACCTATTTTAGACCAATTCAAGAAGTACAAAGGTTAAGCCAGCGTATTGAATTTTAATTAATACATACAGATAAGGAAAGATATGATCTTTACCAACTGCTTCTATTACTATATCAATATCTATTTACCTAAACTTTGTTTTGCATTTATTTTTGTAAGTATTTAACCTTATGTATAAAAGTATTTTTTAATTACTTGCTTAATATAAATGAAAGAGACCGTTGGGACACGATGTTTTCGGGTCACGGGGACGTAGTTACTAAATTTAATGAAAAGGTTACAATGTAATTAAAATTCAGCAATAACATCAATTGTAATCTCTTTATGTAAACTTTAAAAACAGACACATTTTTTTTTAATAATACAAATATATCCTCCTAATGATTAAGTTTGTGAAGTTCAATTGAAAGTTAAAATGAAATAGTAGAGCATACTCAATGCTTTAATAAATCAAATAATGCTACTATTTCGTTTTAGCAAACATAGTACAAGTTAAAATATTTAGTTTTATTGCAGGAACTAAACCCACGACCTATGGTTTATAAAGAAAGGGCTGCTGTCTACTTTGGAATGGATGTAGCGTTTGAGACTTATTGAAATGTTAATGAAAAAATAAATAAATATCCGTGATACATAACTTCCCCATACCATTTGTCTCGGAGTCTATCACGATTGTATGGAAGTATCTTACAACTAAACTTTTTTCTTCTACATTGAAAGTCAACTTTTTAACAAGTAAGCGTCATTGGACCGACTTTAAAAACAATACCAAATAATTTTCAAATATCAATAATTCTGTCATATAAAACGCAGCCCTCACAACCTCTTTCGTGACGTAAGCTCTGTCACGTCTCATCTGCCTTTTTAAATTTTCCTAATAGAGTCAAGGGCAAGTTTATGCCAGTATCAACCCAACATATCGTCAAAACCTTGGTTCTTTAAATTCAAAATCTTTTCCAAATTAATTACATCCATAGTATTTCGACTCCGTTTAGGACATGTTTGCTCCCCAGTGTTTTTAGCTAAACTGCGTATACTTGACCATTCTATGTGCCAGTGTGGCTTAGCAGAGGGCACTCTGGAACATTTATTTTTTTCATGTAGAAATCTTACAATTCCCCTATATGACATCCTCCCTTCTTCCTTTCCCAGACCTGTTAATATTCCTTATCTTTTAACCTTTACCAATCCGGATGTTATAAAAATTTTATGCAAATTCATCAGGGTCAATAATATTAAAATTTAAAAACTCTGTACTTGTCTCTTATCCTAATTTTGTTAATATTAATGTTTGTTCCGTCTAATAATATAAGTGTCCTATTTATTGTATAAAGTTATTTATTAATTAACATTTTGTCTTGTGTCTGTCCAGGTATCTCAACCAACTGAGTGCTATTGAGTCACTACTGTACAATTGTCAATAATACCGAACAATTTTTTTAATAATTCTGCTCTTTTTACCCAACCTTGACATTGCAGAATCACCAAGTTATCCTTGGTGGAGCCATTATATTTAAAAGAAGAAGAAGAAGTTAAATTTTCCCTGTTAGTAAAATATGTCATTAAATTATACCATGTAAGTTGCAGTTCTAATCTGTATATAATAAACAATGTGTTTATCGTAATAAACAGCATAACCTCCTTATAAAAAACTATTAACATTTTTGTAACACGTATATTAAATTAAATGAGTTGTGTGTCTTATTCCTAGTGGAGATTTAAGTATGAACTATTACTTGAATGTATAATATGGTACACTGACTCTATTAAGTTGTAAAGAAAATCTAATGTAATCTAATTTGACACGTGTATAGCAAAATTGCTAAAAGAGTCTTAGTTTGCTATATAAAAGTTAGTTCCGCTATTTGATTTGGCCTTTACTCAGGAACCTCCTATGCAAACCTCTGGCTGTGCGCTTTAAAATTACACCCAGGGGTAAGGCAGGCTTTCACCACGTGCATTAGGAAAACTTCGACAGTATGTTTGTAACGTATCATTTATATGTATTGTAAATAAACTAATGTATTATTAACCGCCTTCATGCTAGCGGTATTGACCGTTGCTTTATAAACCGGAGGTTCGAATCCCATGGGAAACAACTTTAAGTTATCGTTGTTTTCTGGTTGGTTAGGACAATTTGGGCTGATCACACCATTGTCTGAAAAGTAAGATGATCCGTTAGATAGGCATGTAAAAGTCAGTCCACCAACCAACCTACCGCCAAAAATCGCCCAACGGACAAAACGTGCATTAGGGGAGGACTATGTCCAGCAGTGGACCAACACAGGCTGATGTTGAAATAGACTAATATATTTTAAAACAATTTTGGATTGAATTATTAAATTATAATAAACTTTTATTGCAATAATCATTTGTAGTTTTAAATAATGTGTGAGTGAAATAAAAATATTGTGATATCCTACATGAAAGATTTTTTCATGAATTAAAACATGAAAAAAATGACATTGTGTTGAGAGCTGTCGGCAGAGGCAGGTTATTCTGTGAGTACCCTCTAATTCCTCATTACTATAGAACTGTGATAACTGTTTAATCATAATAATTTAAAGTGTTAGTCTATTTGTTTTATTATAGATTTCATTATAAGTTTTTTAGTTTCATTGATTGCCTGATGGGTGACCCTGATAAAGAGATAAGTGACGTCAGCCCGGCTGGCGTTACTGTTTCTAAAAATCCCATTGGACCAGATGCCTCGTTATATGTAATGGTAGAAAGTTAAAAATTGCCTCAAGATTTATTATTTTTTTTCTTCTTGAAGTTGATTATTATTACAGAGTTTTGAAGTTTTTTGAGATACGCAGTGCGCAAGATTATTTTTGCGATAATGTATCCATTTCTATGATTATTTTTGTTAAATAAGAAGTCATGACGATGATCCATCAGCTATGGTGTCCTTCAACCGTAAAGCGGAACTGTTTGTTCGTTTTTAAAATATGTAAGCCACAAGGCGAACAGGACCTGACGGAAATGCAGCGTAATAAGCCCAGAGAAATAAGATTTTACGTGTCGTTCTGAAAGCAATTTCACTGGCTTCGGTGTTCTTCAAGCCGGAACACAGCAGTGTTTATACACTGTTACTTTTCAGCAGATGTTAGATGCAGGTAGTACCGTTTTTATTAAACCAACCCATTATTTATAAATCCTAAGTTATTATTTATGCAATTTAACTATACCAACAAACCCGCTCCGTCTTTACAAGGGCGGACTTAAAGTTTTGGCATGAATTAGGATAATTTAAAATACTTGTTGTTGTTGGCGGTGGGGCTGCGGCATAGAAATTCACCTCCCATCTCTTCCCTTGGGTGTCGTAAGAGGCGACTACGGGATAAAGCTACTACTGCACATCTATTCAGTGGCGTCCGACATATGGCAGGATAATCCATCTCCGCTTTCAGATCCTAAAATCAGATCCTAAAATCCCGAGACCATCAATGGGCAGCAGCGTTGAAGGTGCAAAGGATCTGAAATGACTGCGGTTGCCAACCCGCTTGCCAGGCGTGGCAACTATGAAAACCCCAATGAAGTGTGTCAGTGATGTAGGCCCCAGTCCCCGGCAGCTCTGCTATTCCTGGCCAGTAGCGGTCATGGTAACGGCAGGGCGGGGGTGCTAAGAATCCCCGGTGGGATTCGGCTACCAACAACGACGACTGGACCTGGACATACAACACACGGACATTGAGGACCGACGAGAGAATAACGGAGCCGGAAGAGGAGGTAAACAAGTTGCGATGGGATATAATAGGATTATCCGATGTCTGAAGACAGGGGGAGGATACGATAATCCTTGAATCCAGCAACTTTTTTTACCACCGCGAGGGCGACCAACTATCCCAAGGAGGTGTCAAATTTATCATGCGCAAGTCTCTTATTAGCAACATTGTTAAAATCGAAATTGTGTTGACAAGGGTTGCTTACCTTATACTCAGAATATCGAAACGGTATTCGCTGAAGGTCATACAGGTATATGCACCAACATCGACACACTCCGATGATGAGGTGGAGGCAATGTATGAGGACATCTCACGAGCCATACATTCCTCTAAAACTCAATATATGGTGCTGATGGGGGACTTTAACGCAAAATTAGGCAAAAGACAAGACGATGAGCTGCGAGTGGGCAATTTTGGAGTAGGGCAACGGAACCCAAGGGGGCAACAGCTGGCTGACTTCATGGAGAAAGAAGGACTCTTTATGATGAATTCTTTCTTTAAAAAGCAGCCCCACAGGAAGTGGACCTGGATCAGCCCCGATGGTTCCGTCAAAAACGAGATTGACTTTATTATGACGACCAAACGCCAAATATTTAATGATGTTTCTGTGATCACAAGGGTTAAAACCGGCAGTGATCACCGACTGTGAGAGGCACATTAAATCTTAACATCAGGCTGGAAAGGTCTCGTCTGATAAAGTCCACGCTACGTCCGTCTCATGCCCATATCCTAAATGTCGAAAGCTTTCAGCTCGAGCTTAATAATCGCTTCCAATGCCTAGACACTTGCAGCACTGTGGACGAAATTAACGCTAAGCTCGTGGAAACTGTCCATACTGTGGGTACTAGGTTCTACAAGGCGCACCGCAAGCCTAGAACCAAAACTCTCTGGTCACACTCTGAACCTTATGGAAACAAGATGGAAGATGCGTCTACAATCTTCTTCTAACACGTTAGGCTACAGGCAGCTAAATAGACACATCTCCAAGTGTATGCGGCATGACTTGCGCATCTTTAATACATGTCGTATTAAAGAGGCGATTGAACGGAACCAAGGTTCTGAAGTCTTCGCTAGAGATCTGTCTGTTGGCAAAGCCAGCTAACTAAGTTGAAGACCGATCTGGGGCCGTCATCTCCGGTAGACCAGAAGTTTTGAGTGAGAACGAGAGATTCTATGGACAGCTGTACACATCATCGTCGGAACCGCTTACTGAAGCGAGTGACGACCCAAGACAAAGCATGCCGGCACATCTCTGAAAATATCCGGAAGTCAGTCTGAGCGAGATACGAATGGCTCTCGCAAAACTTAAGAACAGGCAAAGCACCTGGTGAGGACGGAATTACAGCAGAGCTTCTGAAAGCGGGTGGACAACCGATACTTTTAGTCCTTCAGAGGCTCTTAATTTCGTCCTACAGGATGGTATTACGCCAGAAGCGTGGAGCAGAAGTTTGGTGGTGGCTGTTCTTCAAGAAAGGTGATAATAGCCTCTTGAAGAACTACAGACCGATTTCCTTCTGAGCCGCGTTTATGTCCTGTTCTCGAGAGTCATCTTAAATCGTCTCGCTTCCAGACTAGACGACTTCCAGCCATCCGAACAAGCTGGATTCCGAAAAGGCTTTAGTACCATAGACCACATATTTACGCTGCGGCAGATTATACAGAAGACCGAGGGTATAATCTGCCTTTATGCTGGCGTTTGTGGACTATGAGAAAGCCTTGACTCTGTCGAAATTTGGGCTGTGCTGCAGGCCCTTCAGCGTTGCTAAATTGACAGTCGGTATATCGAGGTTCTGAGGTGTTTATACAGCAAAGCCACGATGTCCGTCCGAGTACAATCTAGTAGCACGAAGCCTATCCAATTGCAGAGAGGTGTAAGACAGGGTGATGTTATATCCCCGAAACTCTTCACCGCTGCATTGGAAGACGCCTTCAAACTTATGAATTGGAAAGGACGAGGTTTTAGATTTGCCGACGATATAGTCATCATGGCGGAGTCGCTGGAGGACCTAAATGCTATGCTCAATGACCTCAACAGGGTCTCTCAACACGTGGGCCTTAGGATGAACATGGACAAGACGAAAGTTATGTCTAACGGTCATGTCATGCCTATGCCGGTGGTTGTTGGGAGTGCTTGCTCGAAGTTGTTGACGAATATATTTATCTGGGACAAGTGATCCGATTAGGTAAGTCCAACTTCGATGCCGAGGTCCATCGACGAATCCAGCTCGGATGGGCAGCGTTCGGGAAGCTGCGACATATCCTCTCGTCCAATATTCCTCAATGCCTAAAGACTAAGGTCTTTGACCAATGTGTGTTGCCAGTGATGACCTATGGCACTGAGACATGGTCCTTCACTGCCGGCCGTATGAGGAAGCTCCAAGTCACTTAGCGAGTTATGGAGCGGGCTATGCTTGGTTTCCCTGCGTGATAAAGTGCGTAACGCAGCCATCCGCAGAAGAACCATGGTAACCGACATAGCCCGCAAAATAACAAGCTGAAGTGGCAATGGGCCGGCTTATTTAGCTCGGAGAACCGATAACCGTTGGGGAAGAAAGGTTCTCGAGTGGCAGCCTCGTACTGGCCATCGCAGTGTCGGACGACCCCCCACCAGATGGAGTGACGACCTGTGCAAATGTGCAGGAGGTCGGTGGATGCAGGTGGCACAGGATCGTACCTCTTGGCGACTTATGGGGGAGGCCTATGCTCAACAGTGGGCTTTGACAGGCTGAAATGACGACGACGAAAACATGAAAACGGTACGTAGTTAACGTATCGTTTTCGTTTCGTTTCACGCTTACGGTATTACTATACCGTATTTTTTTTAATAGTTGTTATGCAAATAGAAATAAAATTATGTTGTACCGCACGCATATCATCACATCTAAAACTATATAGTATACAGTTACTTATTACTTATTGCAGTATATCTGTCTTTACTTCCACTTTAAAACACCCTAGTTAACGATAAACGCAATCAAGTTGTCACAAATGTATGAATTTGCCATTTATATAATAAACATAATAACTCGAGAACAAATATTGATGTCAAGACAAAATATTTAATAAGCAATAGGAATGGCAATAAACACAGCAATGCTTGCAGCAAAACATATTATTTTTCATCAAATGATGGTCTAGTTAATTCAAACAGAACCGCTATTATTTTATAATAAAAGAAATAAATTTACGAGCTACTAGGTCAGCTTATTCAAATTAAATTACAAACTGAAAAGGCTAGTGTATGTTTCAAGTAGGGCCAGGGACACGGATAACAACTACTTTTATGGGCCATACGGTTCAAAAAATTGATAGTAAAACAAATTTTTGTTCAATAATTCTCTGATAGTTAACCAACATATAGTAAGCACCTGATTGTCAATAAAACACGGTGGGCTTTGAGTAGTATGGCCATGGACATTTAAAAGGTTGGCCTAATATAGAGAACAATATTGAGTTATTAAATTATGTTAGTTTGTGTAATAACAAATATATGTCTATTTAAATACATTTTCTTTCTATCAACTATATTTTTGTTGTCAACATAGAGAATATAAATTAGTTTTTATCAATTAAAACTCAGTATGTATTCAAAAATAGAGTGCTTTTCCACCTCAGTTTATTTATACTAATAAACATTTTAACTGGAAGGATATTAGTAAAATATACTATCTGTATAAAACAATAATACTGGCTGATCAACACTACGGACAGCAAATAAAAAACCGCGGTTCGCTTAGTTTTAATCTACAGGTACAACGTACTGCGTCCAAGCGACAATTACGTATTGCAGAGAAGCGGCAAAGGCAAATGACAATGGCTGCACTTTTAAATTAGTATACACAGATGTCGAGGTTTGTTGGCCTTTTTTCTTATTTCAGATTGTTAGAACTTTAAAAGAAACGCATACGAAGTTATTGTATTATAAACTACAATGTATTCATTATTAACAGTACGGTATATTTTATTATAAATTTACTAAAATTAATATTTAATAAAATTTTTATTTTCGAATTTCAATGTAAATGTATTGGATAGTTAATTTAAAATTTTACATTGTTTGAAGATTATTTAAAAGGCATATTCAATAATTTAACGTAATGTAACGTGCCTGACTCATTAAATTGTGTTAAAAATAATAATTGACTCAGAATACTATTGCTAAAGCGGGTATTTAGAGACAAGAAGTATCGATATTGACGTGATGTCTGTCCGAAATCGTGTATAAAAGACGAGTCTGAAATCGAGAGACAGCTTCGTATAAGCCGCTATCCGGAACGGAACTCTCCTTGTGTGTGATAAGTGTTGTGCATCGGTGATAGTGTTAGTTGTTGAGTGGTGTTATGCATCGACTCGTCCGTACAAGACATCGTGGCTGTTGTCGGGGTCACATGAGCCATTACAATGCTATTTTAGTATAAGAGAGGTTCAGTTTTTGTCATTATTTTTACTTTTGCAATTCTCTTCGAGATTTCTAAAAATAGATTATATCGATATGTAAAACATTATATTTTACTGGATAAAAATGTACTTCTCAGAAAAAATCTAATATAGATCTTGACCGTCGATGTTTATGAAATGAAGCAATGAGGAACTCATAACGCTATTGTCAACAGCTCTGGTCTTAATAGGGAATTCACATAAGCTAAGAACCCTCCTCTGGTCTACGCGGAGTCCATTGAAATTTAGCATCATAAAATTTAAAATATTTGCCCATTTTATAATTATCTTATGTACATCTATGAAACAAAAAATGTAATTTTAGGAAGCAATGCGCGTAGGTCAAACATAATGATTTCTTGATTTAACGCTCGCTAATCTGCCTGCGATCAATATATTAAGCCTATATTGAACTATGATTAAATTATTTTGTTTGCAAGCCTTACGCCCCTCAAAATAAAGATTATTACATAGTTTATTGGGTCAGGTGGCGATGGAAATATAAAGAAATATATGTATAATAGTAGTATAATAGCATAATAGTAGCATAATAGTAGCAGAAGCGACTTTCATTTATACCATGTATAAATAGCTTTGTCAATACCCGACTGACTTATTTGTTGTCTTAACAATAAACACGTCCTTGCGTTATAAACCGGAGATCCTAGTTTTGCGGCGTATAAGGAAAGAACTTTGCATTATCATTGTTTTCTTGTTAGTCAGTCAACCGAATTTCTTTCAAAGTAAGATGCTTTTATCTTATTTATTAATGCACAAGTTAGTACAATGGCGGACTTAATGCCCAAAAGCATTATCTACCAGTCAACCTGTGGGTAGTACAGAAAAAAATATATACATATATAAAATATACCATTAATATGTACTAAGAGTTCTTCCAGCGACTGAATGGTTACTCTTCTAACAGTTTTTGAATAAGTGTTCCCGAGCTTATATTTTAAAAGTGAAGCGACTCTTTACCATCCTGATCTTAAGAGGTATTTCACGGAAATAACTGACTGGACAAAGAAAGAGGAATAACATCAGAACGATGTGAAGGACATGAAAGTAGACGGTTATTATTTGAGCGCAAATTTTTATCGTAAAGTGAACAGAGAAACACAAAATAAGAAGTTAAGTAGGAAGGTGTAGAAGTAGAATCAAAGAAGGCAATGTGGTCAGCGCTCTCAATTTCCGCCTTCGGCGTATTGCCTATACGACAAAAAAAAATTTTAACGATAAAACGAACCGTGATCATACTTACGTAAATTGAAAATGAATCGAATACAATTATTTGAAGTCGGTCTAATTTATTGAGCTGATCTGCATTCAAGTCAAAATAGCAAACGTCACCATAGTCAATTACAGGAAATATTAGGGACTGTACAAGCATTTCGTTGGTTTTATTGGACAAAATTTTTTTCTGTTTTAGAGAGAGCTATGTTTTTGATAAAAATTTTAAATGTAAATAAACATGGCATACGTCTAAAAAACCTGTCTCTTTACTATAAATAGTGCGCTCTTCAGAACAATGCATGGTCCTACCTCGTAGAAGATGATTGGCGTAAGGTATTGATTTAATCTCGAGCTTTGTGTCGTAAGTGTCGATTGTTTATTCAAAAGCCACGGAGGGCTGATGTCATCGTCCGATCATAAAAACGTCGCATCGAGTATCGCTTTAAATGACATTAAATAGTCAATTATAAAGGTACCCAATTTTTAACTTACATTTCGAAACACTCATGTTATCATACAAGTTTTGAAGTTCGAAGTTTACAATTAGTTAACTTAGCGTAAGTTTTAGTGATATTTCAACTGTTAGCGCATCTTGGTCAAAAGGAATCATTAATGTTATTGTTTAAAATCTATTAAGTTTAATCTAAAGGCTAATAATATTAAATGTTGATTTCTATATTTGTCGAACGAAGCATAGGAACGAGGCACCGACGCGCTTAGCGAAATCTGTAGGTTAAGATATAGATAAAATTCAGCATTAAAGTTATTTTAATGAAATTTTAGTTTATTTAAAAGGGAATCAAAACTCATTTGTCTATGACATGGTTAATATAACCTTTACAGATAATATACTATTTCAACAAGTGAAATTTTATCAAAAAAAATATGACCGACTTTAAATTGTCATATTTATTTTACGCAATATAAGCGAGCGACAACGTGCCGTCTGCAAGAAACGCGATTTCTGACACTGCATTTTAAATATTTAGTATCTTTCAAGGTATTCATTGAAACAAAATGCCATGTAGGGTAAAGGGAGATATATTGGTGATATAAGTAATTTGGTGATATTTTTCAAACACTTTTGTATGACCGCGTTAGCGAATTGCTTTGTTCGCCAAACGCTGAGACAAATTACCGGAGCGAGTGAAAAGGTTTTATACCGTTTACACTTGTAGCAATTCGCTCTCCCTTTACCCTATTACAAGTTTTATGCACATTGAATAAAGATTTTTTAAATGCATTAACTTATTTATAAATTTACACTATATACCTTAAATGAGTGTTGAAAATGACTCATTTTAAAGTTTATGTAAATGAAAATGGTTATTGTGGCTTAAAACATATGCTCACTCGTACTTTATTGTAGACCAATTTAGGAAGTACAATTACGTAAAACATATTTTAAGTTTATCTTTTACGGGTTTGGCAGGGTTTGCATTTTAATCGCACGAGTTTGCAATTTTTAGTGCCATAATTTTTTTTAAATTTCTATTAAACTACTTACTTAGTACCTATCATTAAAAAAATAATGAACAAAATCAGAGCACTAGGAGCGAATCAGTGAGGCATAGAATCTTTATCAAAAAAATTAATACAAAAACAAATTGCACTTAAAATTTTGTTTAAATTTTCTATTAACTATAGCAAATATACGGCCTTTAAAATGCTTTAATCAGTTTAATAATAATAATAACTTTATTAAATTCAGCACAATATTAACACTAAACTTATCTCTAACAAATTGTACATGTAATACACGAACAATAAAGATTTGAAGTACACTAGCCCCTCAGTAGGAGTAATAACTGTTTAACTTTATAATGACATGTTATACTAAGGAACATTTATGTATATTTTTTCTATATTTAACGACTAGAGCTGAGGGAGGTGGTCCTGTTGAAGATTTTTATTTAATTTAGAATTGGGAACTCATCTTAAGATAATTCTCTATTTATAACTGCAATATTATCATGCTTTACCATATAATCCAAAATGTAATAAAAATGTTGTTTCACGTTACTGAAAAACGTTTAATCATGTATTTAGTTATATAGGGTTCAAAACCTTTGCATTAAGTTGATATTTGATTTCTAAACATATTTCAGAATTAATTTATATGATTGTATTCCATATTGAATAAAATTATACAATCTTATCATATATGCACATATATTATCGTACTGAATAACATCTTTAATTGAAAGGAAAATACCTCACTAAATTAATGAATAGTTAGCCACACTGGCATTATTATTTTATCTATTATATTTGATTTTGTGCATATATACAATCAGGTATTTTATATATGGGTCTATTCTAGAAAATAAATTAATAACAAAGATTAAAATACCTATAGGTCTATACCGTGACCACGGCCGCTGGAAAGTGTTCGATACGTCGGGAATTTAAAATGTAAAAATAAACGCGATAAAATCCGTAAAGTCATTTTATTTAATAAAGATTAAAATTTTATTTTTTAAGATACACGTAAGTCTTAACATGTGTTTGATTTGGCGGAGGTAAATAGATAGATATTTATATTAATGATAAAAAAGAACGCTTTTATAGAAAAAAAATATTCATTGTTAATAATAAGCAATTATTAGATATAAAACTTGAAGCGTTCAATGTTTTCATACTTCGTTGAAACGCTGAAATATCAACATAAATCAATAAATCAATTAATACAACAATACGATATACCGATATATGTATTGTTGCATTATACCACTTCATGTGTGTTACCTATCTACAAAAACATAAACCATTTAAATAAAAATAGGTTAAAAGAAACGCCTTAGTGGTATAGCGGTTTTAGCCCTTACTTTATGTACTGGAGGTAGCGGGTTTTAATTCCGCGGGAAACAAGTTTGTGTTTTCGTGGTTTTCTGGTAGGTTAGGACAATTTGGGCAGATCACCCACTTCTCTTAGTCTTAAAAGTAAGATGGTCCCTCCGTTGGATAGGCTTATAAAAAGTCAACCCCCTCTTGGACGAGCGTGGTGGGTACAGTCCAAAAAACCCCTAATGGAGAAGGCGTGCACTAGGGGAGGCATATGTCCAGCAGGGGGTTAACACAGGCTGGTGATGATGATGAAAAGAATACTAATAAAAAGATTAGTAGTGGATCAATTTAAAAATTTACCTCAATCACACTTCAAATTTAAATTCATCTAGTGGTCTAAAAGATCTAAGAAGAATAAACAAACGCAAATGATAACTGAATTATAAACTTAAAATACTAACATATGATGTACGAATACGAATGTAAATGTAGCTTTATTTGAAAGCCATTTACTTGTCGTTGTCAATGATAATATAATTTTACAATGTACAACTACAGTGGTTGTTTGTCCGTCTGCGGTGGTCGCCCAGCGCTCCTTCCACACTGAATTCCCTAGTTTGTAGGGACGGGAGCCTCCCTTGAACTCTGTGTTAAATGAAGCGTACCAAAGACAAGAGTCTAGAAGCGTGTCAAAAAAAAACACTGATTTTTCTGTGCGTAGCATATGCACAGTGCGTAGAATATGCACAGCGCGTAGAATATGCACACTGCGTAAAATATGCACACTGCGTAAAATATGGGATGTGGTAAAAATAAAGTTTTGTTGAAATAAATTAAAGCACTTATACAACAAATATCTTTTATTTAATTTGTACAGTAAACTTAACATAACAAAGGATTTTTTTGTTAAACAAATAAGGTAGTGCTTGCTGGATTTCCCATATGAAATTAAATAAACTATCTTGTAATTAAATTCCAATTACAATAAATATTAAATTTAATATTTTTTTATTAATTTGCACATAAAAAGCAAAAATAAACACATTTCAAAACTATAGTAATAGCTTTTTTTAAATAAACTTACTTTGCAGATAAAACCAAGACGCTAAATATTAAACTAAACATTCGTTATCTTTTATAAATAAATCTTAATTTAAAAAATTAAAAAAATCAAATTGAAAACATTAAGTCCGCATAGTTTTAATTCGAGTGCAATTACTAAAAATAGGACACTATTTATAAAACCTTTTCGAACAAAGTGCCCTATTCACAGTTATTAATGTCCATTAAAAGTGTATAAATTTTGCTATTCCATTCTACAAATTTTGAGACTATGTATATCACATACAAAAATCATGCGAAAACGTTAATACTTATAGAAAACTTGTTACTGGCTTCTTATTTTTTTTTAAATTAAGTAACCTCTGCGAAAATGTCATTGAGTTAAATCATTAATATTATGCAGTACCATTTAAGAATCTTCTGTATATTTTTTTAATTCAATCTTTATAACACCCGAGAGACTAAACCATTGCTTACATTAAAAACATTTCGAGAAGTACGTAAAATGCTCTTCTTAAAAAATGAAAAATCTTAATAAAAGTTAGCAAACCGAGCCAGAGCCGAGACGGGACATGCTTCGCCGAAAATAACTATGGTCGGCATTTTATTTAACAAAAAGTTCATTTATCGAATTAAAATTAATACGAGAAAACATGTGAATTGTAAATGCTAACTTAAATATGTTTGTTGCGTACAAATGCCTCGTAATTGATTTCTAAAAATAGTGTTACACATGCTTATTACGAAAAATTCTACCTCCGGTACAAATACATCGATTTTAGCTTAAAAAAAATTCTCAGAAGCCTTCCATTACTTAAGTAGAAATGTCTTATATTAGTGCTCACAAAAAAATAATTGTTAAAATATTACACAGAAATTTAAATATCATCGACCCGAATAAACATCATCTTATATCTATAAATTGTTAAGAAAAGTAGAATGAAATATTTTGACACAATTCTGCTACAATTTAAATGCGTCAGTTTTTAATGCCGTTTTATGAACTATTTAACTTTGCAAAACTACTGGAAACATCTACCGAGTTTAAGAACCATACTAAAATAAACTGCGGTTTATATGTACAATGCGCTTTAAATTAAATAATTTAAAACGCAACTGCTAAAATTATTTTATTAAGTCAATTGTATCCAAATATGTGTAGACAAATATGATGTTATTAAGTAACATTATAAGTTCACTATATTTTTTTAATTATTCCACCAAGCTTCTACAACCATAAATAAATAAAAGTTGTTGTATGTAAGTCATGTAATAGAAACGACATTAAAACAATGTCTTTTCTATTCCTTAATTTTACAATTTAATTATTTATATAACGGGGAGCACAAACTTGCTATTTTTAGAAGATGGTTTGATACAAAAGTAAGGTAGCAGGAAAACTAAGCAGTATTTGTGATATGAATCTGCGAATATGACAGGAAATACATCACAAATAATGAAATAAATATTTAGTTTCGTAAGAACTGTGTCGTTAAAAGCACATCCGTTGAACTTTTTCTAAAGGAATTCGTGTAAAACGTTTATAGAAGCGAGACCTCAGAATTCCAATTGAAACTTTTAATGAAAAGCTTACAGATTCTCACTGATCACGCTTTTTATGTTAATCTCGGATCCCAAGTTTGGTAATGAAGTTAATCCATTTTTTTGCTTTCACTAAAAGTATTAAATAAAATATATTTTAAATATTTATCTTAATAAAAATATTTCCCACAACTTAATTAATAGAGTAATGGTTTTTAAAGTAGATCCTTTTAGATCATATAAAATGTTAATTTCAACACGTGAGTAATGCACGAGTACAAAAAATATTTTTAAAGTCTAAAAATGCAAAAGATCTAACGTAAAAATTATACGAGGTGCCTTTGACTGTTGTGCTAAGTGAGTTGTTGTGGCAAGTACTAAACTTAAAGCTCAAAACCTCTTTTTAAAATTAAATACTCTTTGTATACCTGTGTCTTAAATAGATATTACTACTTGAGAATTTTCTTATAAAATGCATAGAGGCGACGTTTTGTACGCTTTACAAAACAGTCAAAAGTAAAGCTTTAATTAAGTTTGATTTGAATGTGCATTTCATATTTTTATACTTCTCTACATTTCTAATAAAAGCTTGTATGTTACAACGGTGCTATATTTGGAGATTTTTTTTTTCGAAATACACGGTCTTATTTTTTATTGCACTTATATTTATATTTTGATATGTGTCCATATAAAAGGTTAAGGCACCGTAGCCGCCTCCGCAGCCTCACTAGGCTACCTTACCACTGTAAGGGCGTGTACTCCTACGGGGATTTAACACATTTTCATTGTTGTTTCTCGGTTGATTAGGTCAATAGAGGTTGATCACCCGATTGTCTGTAATATGACATGATCCATGCGTCGGATGGGCCTGCAAAAAGTCAATCCTGCGCCCGATCTCTTTCCGGACGTGTCGGTAACGCATCCTATCGGCCTATGATAGTGAAGGAAGAGGTTATATGATATTAATTAAATCAAATAGAAAACTCAATTTTCATTATATTTTCATACATCATCATCATCATCAGTCTGTAATAGTCCACTGCTGGACATAGGCCTCCCCTAATATACCTCTTTCCATTAGGGAGTTTTGGACCGTATCCCACCACACTGGTCCAATGCGGGTTGGTGGGTGGACCGACTTTTTACATGCCCATCCTTCGCATGGATCATCTTTTTTTTCTTTGGGTGATCGGCCTAAATTGCCGTAACTAACTAGGAAACAACAATACAAATTTGTTGCGTCCCCGCAGGATTCGAACCCGCGACCTCCGGTTTCTAAATCACACACCCATACTAGGCTACGGAGGCGGTAATATTTTCATATTTACACAATTTATAGTTTATACTAGCTGATCATAACTTTCCTTACGCATACGCATGCATAAACAACTTAAAATAATATATTTATTTGAATAACTGCGTGATCGTTAGGTTCTGATGAAACAAGTTCGTTAATTGGAGGTACTTCTTCCGGTTGAATCATTAGTCTTCCTATCCTAATTAATATAGTAACTATAATTTAGTTCCTTTTTTAATGGTATTTTTCATGACCTCCTTATACCAAACTTGTCGGTCCGACTTTATTTTGTAGTTTTTAACTTAAAAAAGAAAATTGGGCCGACAGTCTTAGCCTACTACTTATACATCAAATTATATAAGTATAATCACAAATAAACTGCATTAAAGGTAAAACGGACCACGAGGTTCATTTTGTCCGTTCCGTTTTGCCTTTTCGATAGGCATGCAAACAATAAAATATTTTGAGGTTAATTTTGAAAAGAACCATGCCTATTTGTCGTTAAAACTAAGCAATATAAACAATATCCTAAATAAAATCACTAAATCTCCGATATCTTTAATGTGATATAACTGGAGGCGATTAAAAATTTGCTGTTTTTACATCAAAACTAGCAAAAATAAACTTTCCTTGACTAAACGTGTGCCGCTGCATGACCGCTTCAAGGACACTGACCAACTCTTAGTGGAAGCTGACTGTCAAGTTATTAGCCGGGTTCGTTTTACTTGCAGGGTTCGTTATACTTTCCTTT
Source organism: Lamproptera curius (assembly GCA_029286875.1). Taxonomy (NCBI): domain Eukaryota; kingdom Metazoa; phylum Arthropoda; class Insecta; order Lepidoptera; family Papilionidae; genus Lamproptera; species Lamproptera curius. The sequence goes on along the minus strand of JAGSMT010000063.1, from coordinate 442,081 downwards.
CCCCTACTTGGTTATGATAATTAAATGAAATTCTTTGTTATGGACACATTACTCAGATGTTAAAGGTTACACAAAAATATTAATGTTGATTTACCGATAAATCAAAATTTACTAGAATAAACATAACCGACATCAAATTGAAAACAAAGCAGTCCGGTTAGTTTTAATCCAAGTGCAATCACGAACTGCACGTAGTATTGTTAAGCACAGGACGTTACAACATCACTACGCTTTATATTACGATATATATGTCTAAATTCTATTTAATATACACTTTATTTTTTTTCTGTTTTGCTTTATATAGCATCGTACCGTTTTAACTTCTAATTAATGATAAATAATACATTTGTTACGGATTTTTATTACTTTACAATTATTTAAAATTTAATAGATTCGGCTGCTACATTACATGATGTATGTAAATGAAGTGCTTTTAAGTTGGTTCATTTAAGACAAACATATATAAAAGGGCCCCCTTTAACATATTTACATAAGTTGTTATGATGTCCTTTAATATATATGCAAAGTAATTCTTAATAATAAACTATTCCTCTTCTCAGCTACACTTTTTTTATTATTTATCTTTGTGGGCTGGTCATCAAGTAAATTATCAATGCCATGCATAACCATATTAAGTAACAAATAAATAAAAGACAATGTTTAACAATCAACAACTATGATCTGAATTTTTTAAACTAAAATAATATCGAAGAGGCTAATCGATTACCTCAATTACAAACAGTTTGAGAAGTGCGTGAGATGTTTTTTTAAACAAATTCGTTTCAGTAGGATTAATGGTGCCGTTATTCTCTTTATCGGTCCAAAATCTCAGATACAATTGCTATGGACCGAAAGTTATTTTACTTCTTAATACAGTTTTCCATTTAAATATTTTGTTTCCTATTTGGTTTTATCTGAATATTGCCTGTATAATTTATATCGTACAAAATAATAAGAGAAATTTCTTTGTACACAGGTTTGTGGTAACTTTTACCTGAAAATATTTTATAGTTTTACATCACAATAGATAAAAATAACCCTTATAATATGGTTCCACTTTTGTCTCTCTGTTAATTTCAAACAGATCCATAAATGTTACAATTTTCGATTTTAAAAACATTTGATGTTAATAACAAGTAATGTAAATTTCTTATTTTTTATTAAATAAATTCAAAAGATTTAATCTCAGCGTTCTTTCAATTTATACGCTTCTAGTTAACTTCGCCAAACTACTAGACAACTGCACAGTTTAAGAACCGTACTAAATTTAACGAGCAATTTACAAACAGACTGCTGTTATACAGTTTCGCATTTCTTTATTTACATATTTTGAAATCCAGTCAGTTCTAATATATTTTTAATAATAAGTTGTAAAAAATAATTTAACGGATATGATGATTAAAAACCAGAGAACGAACGGAAGGTACCTTTTAAAAATATATTTTTAATAATAGCTTCCCCTCCTTATGATTCAGTCAAAACGATTCTATAATTTCTCCATGCAAACAAATGATTTTATGCCTTTCTCTAGAAGCTCATTTATTAGAAAAGTATGTCAGCAGAAAAACTAAGCACTATTCATAACATTAAAACAAAGAAATCCGAACAAACTGTTTGTTTTATATTATTTTCAGAACATTAAACAGTAAAGCGCGTATTTTATTAACAATGGTAACATTTCTTTTCATCTCTTTCTAATAGCAACCTCTTTAAAACTCTCTGCTTCCCTCATCGCGGATGGAGTCTATATAACCAGGTTTACTATTGTTTCCGTGTAGTGTATCTATACTAAACTTCTGTTAAAACTAAAGATTGTTTATTTACTTTACCCAATTTCGTGTACAAAAATGGGAAAGAGAAACAAAAGGCCGGTGGTAGGGCCTCTTTTACATGGGACCGTCTGACATACTCTTTAGGAAAGAGTAAATTAGACATTTATTTATCTTATTCAGTACTAGTTTCATTAAAATGTCACTTGTCGAATAAGAAATAATATTTAGCGTTAAATTTAATTTTGTCTGTGTCACGTCATTATGAATGTAACGCGAGAAAAATTTCATAAGTACTATGATTTTTTATGACTTTCAGAATCGAAAAGAATGTTATGAAAAACTTTGATTGGCCTTTCGCGATAAAGCCCTTTCTTGTGACTCTGTTTATAGCTAGTTTAATGAGTTCAAACGTGGTCGTACCCATGCTCTGCGTGAGGCATGGAGCGTGTATGATAGTGACTGATTCTACAGTTACCAGCAGATTCAGACAAGCTTAGGAATCGGTATTAGCTAACAGCACAAAATTCTTTACAAAAACTTAGCCGCTAGAAAGATCTGTGTCAGGTGACTAGCTCATTATTTGACTAAGGTCGAAAAACTTTGTCATTTTCATTAGTGCCGTAAGCTGATGCAAAAAATTAACCAAAAGACAATGGGTGTTTCTTTTCGGGGAGTAGCAAACTAAATTGAAGAGAGGTCAAAAGAGCGGTCGTTATTTGACAATTATTTTAGAAGATCAAAAGTTCGTTACTTCAGGGTCGTATAGTAACAAATGTTTACCGTTTGTCTTCTAAAGGTCTAAGAGGAATGAACTCGCAGTAGGATCTTCTTTCACCACGACAACGCCTTCTCCCTCACTGCCGAGTGAACCATCAACTATTTGGCGTCGTCACTCGAGGTATTGCTGGATGGGTGACTCAGCAAAGTGACCGTATTCCCTTGATCTTGCGATTTTTATTTATTACCGAATCATCATCATCATCAGCCTATGTCAGTCTACTGCTGGACATAGGCCTCCCGTAATGCACGCCACCGCTTCCGATCTTCGGCTATTCTCATCCAGCCCACACCGGCCACTTTGCGAATGTCGTCACTCCATCTTGCCACAGGGCGTCCTACACTACGTTTGCCGAGCCTCGGTCTCCACTCCAGACTTTTCCGACTCCAGCGGTCGTCAGTTCTGCGGCTTATATGACCGGCCCACTGCCACTTCAGCTTACAATCCGGTGGGCTATATCGGTGACTCTGGTTCTCTGGCGGATCACATCATTTCTGATGCGGTCCTTCAGAGATACTCCGAGCATAGCCCTCTCCATAGCTCGCTGAGTGACTTTAAATTTGTGGACCAGTCCAACTGTAAGTGTCCAAGTCTCGGCAACGTAGGTCATAACGGATAGGACGCACTGATCGAAGATTTCCGGTTTGGGGCACTGTGGGATCGGTGACGAATAAACTCGACGAAGCTTATGAAAAGCCCAGCCGTATCCTTCAGTTAGCCTCCCCCTCAAAGTTTTTTCTACATAGTTAGAGCATTTACCCTAGGTAAACGTACTCCGAAACTACTTCGAGGGAGATGCCATCAATTGTGATCGGTCCCGGATCAACGTGCTCATTGAACATGACCCAAGTTCATCCGGAGACCGATGCGCACGCATACTCAGCTGACACGAAGACTCAGCCAGGCTTTGCACCATTTTCTGCTCGTTCTTTTGCGGTCTCAGCCATGATGACGATATCGTCCGCAAAACGCAGATGTGAGATGTACTCGCCGTTCAAATTTATGCCGTGTCCTTCCCAGTTAAGCGCCCTGATCATATCCTCCAGCGCGGTGGAGAACAATTTCGGAGACATAACGTCTCCTTGTCTCACACCGCGGTACAGGGGTCCTCAGGGCTCAGTCCTCCACTTTGGACTACGACAGACATAGTAGCGGCGTTATACAGACATCTCAGCATCTCGATATATCGCCAATTAATTTGGCACCGCTGTAAAGACTCGAAGAAAGACCAGGTCTCGATAGAGTCAAAAGCCATGCACAGGTGCTGTTTATACTCATGTGTCTTCTGTATAACCTGCCTCACTGTGTGGATGTGGTCTATGGTGCTGTAGCCCTCCGAAACCCGCCTTTTCTCAAGGCTGCACTTTGCCGAGCTTTCGTGGAAGACGATTCGAGATGACCCTCGAAAACAACTTATAGACATGACTCAGGAGCGATATTGGCCGAAAGTTCTTCAAAGGAAGTTATCACCTTTTTGAATACGACCAAACCCTATGCCATGCCTTAGGAGTTCTCCCGAGAAGGGCAGAGTTAAATAGACGACAGAGTCTCTTCAGCTCCGGTTTAACGGCGGCCTTCAGAAGCTCCGTCGTGACTCCGTCCTCTTCCGGGGCTATTCCATTTTAAGTTGCTCAAGAGCCCCTCGATTTCGTCTAGGCCGACTTCTGGACACATGGCGGGTAAGAGTGGCTCGAGATTCAGCAAATCGATTTTCCAGATTGATCTGAAATGTGCCAGGATCAATGATAGGCTGGAGCAGATTAGGCCGAAGCGTAGTCTTCATCGATCGGTACCGTTCAAGCTTCAAATCTATATTCAGGGTGCCTCTCAGAAGTCGGTGATCACTTCCAGTCTTAAACCTTGGAACACTGAGACATCCCTGAACATGCGCTTTTGTCCGTTATGATGACGTGTATCTCATTTTTGTTCATAGTGTCGGGCTCTGTCACGTCAACTTCCTTGGGATGTTTCTTAAACAACGAATTAATTTAGAACAGCCCCTCTTGCTTTAGGAAGTTGACGAGCATTTGCCCCTATGATTTCTGCTCCGTAGCCAATATGATACAGCATCGATTCACTGCATGCCTGACTTTGGCGTTGAAATCCTCCATGACAACGTTGAAGTGAGCCTTGATGGTGTTATGTAAGGCTCTTGAGATGTCCTCGTACATGTCTTCGACATTGTCGTCCGGGTCTGTCGTCGTTGGTGCGTACACTTGGATAACTTTTAGGCTGTATCTATTAGTCAGCTTTATTACAAGGTACGCAACCCTCGCCGACGCGCTGGATACTTCAATCACATTGCCAATGAAGGATTAGGGAACAAGAGATTTATTGACAAGGAACCCGACTCCGCCCTGTGATGGATTTTCTCCCTGCCCGAAGTACAGAAGATGGCCCGAATCTAGGGTTAGAGTTTCCTCGCCCTCTTTACGGACTTCACTCAGTCCCAAAACGTGCCATCTTATGCACCTCAGCTCCTCTTCCAGTTGGGCAGTGAGAATCTAGCCGTAGCGTGCGTCCGTTGTACGTTGCAATGGTCAGTTTGTTTTGGCGGCCTACGTACTCCCGGGGATTCTTAGCACCCCCCGCCATTACCGTGGCCGCCGCCTTGGCCAGGAATAGCAAGGCTACCGGGAACTGGGGGCCGGGGCGTTTTTCTTCTCATCATTAGGGGGGTTTGGACCGTATCCCACGCTAGTCCAATGCGGGTTGATGGGTTGTTCGCCAGAGCCTCGTCCGTTGTTCGGCAGGGTGCACCACGTGCAGGTGAGGTTGGCTTGGGTTCCGAAGATGTTGTTTAGAGCCCCTTACACCCGATATTACTACACCCTTATACCCTTATTACCGAATATAAGAAAGGAACTTTGAGGAAAACTCTTATGGACGCCAAGGAAACGTATAACAAGGTTAGAGAAGTGGACAAAGTATTTCTGGCAGCGATTCTATCGAATGCAGCGAAGTATTGATGTGAATGGAAACGAGGTATTTTGAAAATAGTTGATAAAAACAGTAAGTACAGAAATATAAAAGGAATCGGTTGAGCAGGTATATGTGCATCCTATTCTCTGTTAGAACGAATGTCGAGATTACAACTTTCATAAATTAAACTATTGTTTGATTAAGTGCCACTTAATCAAACAATAGTTTAATTTACCTCAATATGTCTGTAACATTAATATGCTCAAGATTTGAAAAACAAACAAAAGCAATACAAATTGAATTATTAACATTTAATTAAAGTACAAAAGCTTTTACACTCTATAGCGGTGAAAGCTTGTATCTGTTGACATTCTTTAAAAGGAATGTGAAACGTTTATGGTAACGAGCCCTCAGAATGACAATTGAAACTTTTAATTAAAAGCGTACAGGTTCTCAGCGATCATGTTTTTATACTAATCTCGAGTTTGGTAATCAAGTAAATCCGTCATCCTTTTTGTTCCTGTCGTTTCTTTTTGTTTGTATACTAACAATTTAACATTTAATAGTCGTACCAATTTAATGTCAGCTATGTTTTGAGAAAAAAGCATGTACGAGAGCTCTACCAACAATATTATTAACCCAATGACGGAAGGTAACAGCTGATAAATTTTCAAAATTATTTACGCCTACTGTATATTTTTTTATTGCATACGCAGACAGACGAGCAGTCGGGGCCACCTGATGGAAAGTGGTCACCGACGCCCATAGACATTGGCGATACAGGTATCACCAACGCGCTGTTTACCGTGAGACATAGGATGTTAAGTCTCGTTTACCCAGTAATTACGCTGGCTACGGTGTCCTTCAAACCGGAACACAGTAGTGATTTCATACTTCTGCTTTGCGGTAGAAATAGACACCGTGGAGGTACCCACCCAGACGGTCCCTTGTAAAAAGGGGACCTACCACCGGTACCGTACCGTTATATTTAATTTATGTCATAAATAATGAGGCGTATGCCCATTATATAATGTATTAAATAAACACATTTTGCGCTATAACAACATTATCATTATATATATAGTGCAATACTATATATCATATACCGACCTACTGTATATCATATATATATGATATATAAGCTAGGTCGGTAAGAAAATTGATAAGTATATATTTAAAAAGTAAATTGGCATATGTTTATTTTCATGTATATGTTTTAAACTTCAAGAAATTTTTAACAACAATGAGCTATCTGTTAAAAAAGGCCAGTGCGTCGCATCTCGAATTGTATACAGTTTACTGCGACGTGATTTGCTTGTTCTTAACGTAGCGCTGTGTAACAATAAAATAACAGTAAAAGTGACCCTAAAGCATTAAACAGATAGATCTATTTTCTGTCACTCTTGTGTAAAAGATATATTTTAAATATTATTAGATATATTTTTCAGTTAAAATTTGAAAGTATCGCAACTTCACCATTAAGTTATAATTGTAAAACAATATGTTATTATAGATATTTGTAAACATATATACTTTTTTAATAAAAATTACCTTCTTCGATTTTAAAATATTTTTTTTTTTTTATAAAATTAACCCATAAAATGTATCTACACTAAACGTATAATCTACTACAATTATATTTAGTATAGTAAATCAGCTTTGACGATACTTTCTATAGTATTGTTTACATCCTTCCTTTTATGTTTATTAAACGGTTATAAAGCTTTTCCTACTTATGAGTGCAATACTTACGACGGCAACATAATATTTACGAACAGTTATATAAATAACATATATATGTACTCGTAAATGAGGAACTAGCGTTATGCGTTTGTTAAAACGTTGTAAAGTTGCCTTTTAATACAATTAAATTAAATAGAAGTACGACTTTATAAACCCGTGACTATTTTGCAAATGCTTCGCAAAGGGTTTTCAAACGTTTCTTTGACTGCTGCATCAAAGTACTACATAATGTTGTCAAAGTTAATTGTCCTCATGCATTTCATATTTAGAAGTATGAACATTCATATTAAACGCGATAAAATCCTTTAAGTCATTTTATTTAATAATGTATAATACTCGCGCAAGCAATTGAAATAATTATTCATATTTAAATTTCTAAAAACGGAAAAGAACTCGTAAGAGAACGAAAATTATTCTAGGTGCCTTTGACAGTAGTGCTAAGTGAGTTGTTGTGACACATACTAAACTCAAAGCTTAAAACCTCTTTTCAAAAATGAAATACTCGTACTTAAGCTACGACTTTTTGCCATTTGAATATTTTCGTATGAAACGCATAGAGTTTTGAGGGCGTAAGATTTTTGTGGAGTATTTCCGACATGTAAATTCTGCAGCTGCGGCAACAAAATGGCGGCCGTCGCTATTGTCGTGACTAACACGAAGACGGCAAGCAAAGCTCGATCGGCGACAACGGCCACCTATTGTATAATTAAATAGCTATATAAAAAATTTATTGACTATGGAAATATACAAACGCTTAACTTATTTATCACAAAACTCTTTCCATTTTTCTTTCCAGCCGCAAGGGACTGAACTCGCTGGAAATAAGTAGACCCGCAAACCGCTCAGGTGCTCATTTCAGATATTGGCGTGAGAAAAACTTATTTTAATGGATGAACGCAGTCCAGTTTTTAAATTGGCAAAGTATTATTATAAAAATGTTATATAAAGGACATTTTGATACATTTTTAAACTCTTATTATTTCGATACTATCTGTGTAAGCAACCATAAGCATTACGTTCTTTTTAAAAGGAGCACAGTTGATGTGATGTTATTATCTACATAAAAAAATCTTTTTAAGACTATCGTCGTCAAAACTATTTTATCGTCGTTTCAATATATGTTCCTTTCCAAATTAAATATTTGTACAGTTCACCTAAAACGATATCTTTGGAATTGTTAAGTCTACAAACTTGACATTCGGCACGTGTATTCCTCAGCTTCTAAGTGCTTTATAAGAAGGGATTTGGGAAAATACTCGCAGGATAAACGGTACGTCACAAACTAAGTCGAAAGCGTTTATTTCACATTATAGTAATATTTGAAACAAAGTTACATTCACATTATAGTAATAGTATAGTTTATGTCGTAGAGATAAAATTTCTTAAAAAGTTTCCTATCAAAATTAAAAAATAAGCAACATTGTTGCAAAAACTTTTACTCATTATTAATGAATTTGGTATAGTAAGTAATTTACATATTATCACATTTGCGGAAGTTATAATGGAATTGGTACATCATATAATATAAAGTAGTATACTAACTCCGATAAATTCTTAACAAAACGAAGTAAATTGTATGTAAAATAAAGGAAACCTAAATTATACACATCATCAGCCTTTGTTAGTCCACTGCTGGACATGGGCCTCCCATAATACACCCCTACCCATTAGGGGGGTTTGGAGCGTATCCCACCACGCTGGTCCAATGCGGGTTGGTGGGTGGACCGACTCTTTTACATGCCCATCCGACGCATGGATCATCTTACTTTTCAGACAATTGGGTGATCGGCCCTAATTGCCCTAACCAACTAGGAAACAACAATGAAAATTTGTTGCGTCCCCGCAGGATTCGAACCCACGACCTCCGGTTTCTAAAGCACACGCCCATACCACTAGGCTACGGAGGCAGTTGCACATTATACACGCATCGTATAGTGTTGCATAAAGAAACTTTTTTGCAACATACATTTTTCGTTATTCTATTCTTTAATTCCGTAATTATAGATAATACCGTCTAATGAATTCTTTATTTACGTAATATTAATGATTTATGCAATAACATGGCTTTAAAGACATTTATCGCGTTTGTATATATATTTCAACCAGAATGAGGAACAGATAGACGTTGTTGAGTCAACCGTGTGTCTGGGAATAACAATAGATACCAGATTGCAGTGGGGCCCTCATATTAATAGACTGTCGAATAAATTCAGCACTGACGTGGAGACGACCCGGTCAGTATACTTTAGCTATTTCCACAGTGTAATGTCTTATGGCATTCTACTGTAGGGAAGTGCGGCGGATACTAATACGATCTTTGTCCTCCAAAAACGAGCTATTCGAGCGGTTAATAACCTGGGCCCCAAAGAATCCCTGAGAAAATTGTTCACAGAGATTAAAATCCTAACCGTTGCTTCTCAATACATATTCGAAAACCTTATGTATGTGATGCATATAACATAAATACTAGAAACAAACATAATTTAATTCTTCCAGTATCTAGACTGCAAAGAAGAAGTAAATTTTTTATGGGACAATGTATACGCTTTTACAACAAAATCGCAGTAAACGTTCAAAATTAAACTGGTAATATATTTAAAAAAGTAGTAAAGGAACGTTTATGTGTTAAACGTTATTATAACATAAATGAATTTATAAATGATAACACAGCCTGGTAATGGAATGCTCGCTCCAGGCTTTTTCAAATATAATATACGTATGATAAAATTGTATGTAGCTCATAAGAAAATTTTGATGTATAATTGATTATTTTAAAAAATTACAAAATAACCCCGCTGGGTTTCTTTCGTCGGTACTTCTCAGGTCGGAGGCGTCCTATTCCGAACCGGTGCTAGCTTCCTTGACAATCAATAAGCGAGTGTTACACTTCTATATTGAATAAAGATATTTGAATTTGAATTTAAGGTCGGTCCACTTCTATATCACGAAAGGTCAAAGTAAAGTAAGTAATATAAGGGCCTCCTTATACTAAAGACCGTCTGGGGATGTACAAAATCAGTAATTTATAAATACTAGTGTCTTCCGTCTTTAAACCGCACCGTAGCCTGCGTAATTGCCGAGTAAACGACACTTAATATCTCATGTCTCATAGCGGTTAACGGTTATGTAGTAAGCATCTTAAGTTGCGTTTCCCATGGACAGACGTAAACGATACACCATCAGGGTAAGTTTTTGTGAGTCTCGTCGCCTTTTATCAATAATAAAAAAAAAAAAATAGAAAAATTTGCAATCTATACTGACTTACCCGGCGCACCTTTCCCGTCCGAATGGATGTAAATAGATTAAACCATGGAAAAGAAGTAGTTATATACGTATTGCGTTTTTATTGATTTATTGTCACTGATATGTCAATCACCAAGTAATAGTCGACTAATAACAACACTAAATGGACGACGCCGCTTCGTTGCTATTTATTCAATTGCTACTTTGTTTACAGATATTCTGAATCTAATCTGGCTAAGAAAAAGGTAAATCTATAAAAAATATTATAAAAAACTGATACCATGTTCTTTTATTATTAGCGTTCTTTATGCTTGAACACTGTGATGTTGCTTACATTAGATTTCAGGTAATTCAAAACAACAGCCATGTACGTACCATTACAAAGTGTTTTCATAATAGCAAGTAATATTAAATTATTAAAATATAAACAGCGACATAGCAATTGATTAAAAAAAAAGGAGGTCGTTTCAAAATGTATCAAAATTTGATTTCACATTTCAGTTTGTCAAAGCTTGGAGGCAAAAGCTCTGCTTGTTATCCCCTTCTTCTGTACGATGGAAACAATTTGCGTTACTCGATTCAAAATCTTTGATATAAAATTGCCGAGACGAATTGAAATTGGTGAATGAGGTTTACATCTACAGGTTTACATGAGGTTTCGCCGATTTATTTGCATCGAAAAATAATAGTTAAGTAAAAGATACTAATATTGTTGCATTTATAAGTAATAGGCTAAATCTCAACCTTTACGTTAAGAACTTCACTGACAATAATACAGTTCAATACAGTTAAGAAAAAGTAAATTAATTTCTCTGAAAACATGTAAACAAACTTGACAGGTGGTAGGTCCTCTTTTTACTGGGGACCGTCTGGGTTGGTACCGCCGCGTTACCTATTTCGGCCGCAAAGCAGTAGTGTGAAAACACTATTGTGTTCCAGTTTAAAGGGCACCGTAGCCAGCGTGTTTACTAGGTAAAAGAGACTTAACACCCTGTGTCTCATGATAGGCAGCGCGTTGGTGATACCACTAATATTGCTGTCTATGAGCGTGGGTGATTACTTCCCGCCAGGTGGCCCGACTGCTCGTATGCCTAGGTAGGCAAAAAAAATATACAAAGTGACTTATTGAATAGGCAAGAAATTTAAAATTTTAAATTATGTTTACAATCTAGTAATCCAGCTTCAGAGATAAACCGATTTTGTTATGTCTTACGCTGCTTTTCTTATAGGTAGAGCAGTTATCACTTACTACCACGTAAGGGTCCTGCTCATCTTATCGCTATAACCAGTAAAAAAGATAAGTAATACGTATTGAGTAAATGAATTAATTGGTTACGATTCTTCTTGTATTAAATAACTGATGTTCTTGGCAACGTAATGCTCGAGCTTATTGGCACCCGTAACTTGAATTAATTACAACTTCTAAGATATTTATGTTTGTCACCGGTACCGTTTTAATAAGATACTTTTTTTTATGTAATTCGTTGATTTTTCACTATTTTGCATTAAATAGCTCAAAATACCGTGTTATTATTTTATTTACGTTTGCATTAAAACGATTACTGAGAGTTTACTGAGAGTTAAGATATATGTATTCACCGTTTCTATCGTAGACTAGCTGATACCCGTGACTTCGTCCGCGTAGTATATAAATTTTGTTTTTCTTTTAAAGTAGCTTAAGTCACTTCCTATAAAAATCAGTCAGGTAGATAAACAACATATTTAAAATTTTTTGTTTTATTACATGTACCGGATGTATATCACCATGTACTCCTTGAATAATAGTTATTTTATAAAAAGGTATTTTAATGTTACAAACAGGCTTTCCAAATTAAATTATTTGTCTAGATCATTTTAATACGTACCATTATGTTAGTAATGGTTAGTCTATCTCCTAAGCCAGCGGTTTCCAATTGCTATTTTCGACGATATATTTTTTTCGTAAAGATCTATAATAGTACTTGATGCAAAGTAGCACCAGGCAAACAAAAAAATCACAGAAGTTGATTCATCGAGAGCGTAACAAATCGATCCATACGAATTGAGAAGCTTTCCTTTTGGGAAGTCGGTCGAAAAGAATTGCTGAAAACGTTCAGTACTACTTATTAACAATTGCAAAGCAACTATGTTCTTTTAGAAAACAATTTTGTATTCCATATTTAGCTCAAAAAATATTGTCTACCTTTAAAGTGTTAAATAAAGTTTACATAAAGCACACTATGGTCGAAATATATTTTTAAATTGCATTAATATAATACATTAAAAAAAACTTTTTAAAGGATAATCTATCTGTCAGAGTCTGCTAGTCTTTCTGCTCCCTTCAATAAAAATAATAAAAGTACACTACTGCAAAATCATGTTTAAAAGTTTTCAAATAAATGTTGCTATATGTTATACTCATGCCTACATAGGTACAACATAGGTACGATACGAGTAAAATTATATGTATATTCTTTTACCCGTATCGAACGTACCGTAATAATATTAAAGACATATTTGTGAATAAAGTACAAGACATTTCTTTACTCCAAACAAAACAAATATTAGAAAAAAAAGACGCTTATTCTTATAAACGAAAACACGAAAAACGATAAAAGGTAATGAGGGTTTTTTTATGTTTGCGTTCAATTTTGTTGGTCTAAAATTTTCTTGCTGCCTCAGATTAATAATGTAAAAGAATTCTAATTGATTTTCGATAATTTACCAAAAGATAGCGACATAAGTGAGGATGTATTTCATAAAAGTTACAATGGCTTTTTGAACAGGAGATAGAATATAAATGAACATAAAAGCAATTAATGAGACTTTTCATTGGTATTGTTTTTGTCGTGATTCATATAAAAGAAATCACAAGAAGTAGTGAATATATACACGTTTTAAATCTAATTTTCGTTTGATCAATATATCCTGCCCTAGATTTGTAACCTATCTTGCAGGGTAAGGGTCAGTACACGTGATTTGCTGCACCTGGTTGGCTTGTTTAGAATAATAAATATTATGATATTAAATTGACGCAATTAAATAAATAAGTTTAAATTAAATTAATATATTACGGTATAAGAGTGGCAGTGTCTGTAATGTACTATATGTAATGTTTGTAACGGTCCATAATGTAATGTTTATTTTGTACTTATTGTTAAGCAATAATAGCACAAGTGTCACTGCCATTTGAGTGTGATCAAGAAGTTTTTAAACTGTTTAATTGTATTAGGTATTAATTAGAAATTAATATTAAAAAATTTAAAGTAGTGAAAATATTTCTTCAGAGATTTATTAATATTCAAGACTCTACAAGTTTTATTAAAATCTTGGCATGCAACAAAAATAAAACAATGAAGGTGACAAAGTGTTTTTTAAAAAATGCATTTTGACATTGATCATCATCATTGATCAAATCGAAACTCTGCTTTACATAATATAAGTGAAATTGATATCATATAATAAGATATACGAAATTTTAGTTTCGGAGGTGGACGATCAGTGACGGGATGGGATGGGATGAGAAGCTTTTTTTTTTAATTGCATACGCAGACGTGCAATCCGGTCCACCTGATGGAAAGTGATCATCGATGCCCATAAACATTGGCAATACTGGTATCACCAAAGCGTTGCCTACCTAGAGACATAGGATGTTAAGTCTCATTTACCCGGTAAATACGCACTTGGTGCGCTTCAACCGGAACACAGTAGTGTTTTCACACTACTGCTTTGCGTAGAAATAGGCACCGCGGTGGTAATTTCCACCAGACGGTCTCCTGTAACGAATAAGCTCACCGGTGGTAGGTCCCTACCACCGGTGAAGCTGGTTCGTCGTCATCGTCGTCGTCGTCGTTTCTGCCTGTTAAAGCCCACTGTTCAATAGGCCTCCCCATAAGTCGCCAAGAGGTACTGATCCTGTGCCACCTGCATCCACCGACCTCCTGCACATTTGCACAGGTCGTCACTCCATCTGGTGGGGGTCTCCGTCACTGCGATGGCCAGTACGAGGTTGCCACTCGAGAACCTTTCTTCCCCAACGGTTATCGGTTCTACGAGCTATGCCCATTGGCCCATTGCCACTTCAGCTTGCTAATTTGCGGGCTATGTCGGTTACCAGGTTCTTCTGCGGATGGCCTGTTGCGCACTTTATCACGCAGAGAACCAAGCATAGCTCGCTCCATAGCTCGCTGAGTGACTTGGAGCTTCCTCATACGGCCGGCAGTGAAGGACCATGTCTCAGTGCCATAGGTCATCACTGGCAACACACATTGGAAGCTTAGTTATTTTTAATATATAAAGTGGTTTTACTTTATTTATTTGATATGATAATTGAAAACATAACGTTATTTTTAAATCACAATTATATTTTTAAATTAAAAACATAACATAATTTTCAATACACAATTTGATTATTAAATGATCAGTTTTTGTGATCATACATGTTACTTCAACAACTTCGTGATAAAAATTTGTAATGCTTTAACCTTGCTAGATCTACAGGCCACAAACATTTTAACTCTCTATTGTCCTGTCACACGCCACGGAAATGAAATCATCCCTCGGTATTCGAAGGAATTTTAGTAACAATGTTTTTATAACAGGGTTATCATTGCCTGTTAAAAAAACCAATAATCATTTGGGGCTACCTCGAGATACCTTTGCCTTCTTTACTTTGTTTGTTTGCTACTGGAACAACCTTGTTTAGAATCTAGACCACTTTTCTAACTCCCTGTTCTTAGAAATGCAGAGTTTATATTTCACTAGAGATGAAATAGGGTATCTGTCTTAATATGCACTCAAAGAAATAAAACGTTACTAGCTTTGACGTATCAGACGTGTTTTCCGTGTTCCTGTGTATTTTTATTGCGCGATACATGTTTTAAGCGTCTCATGGGACATCCTGACCTCAACGTGCAGGTGACAGTCTAGAAGGTTGGTAGAAAGTATTTTTACAAAGTAATAATAAAATGTGTTTATTTAAATCGTATAGGTATGATTGAAGTCTATAATATTTCCGACGATTTATATACTTTACTCAGTCATGAAACAGGCTAAGATGTAGTTCGTCTGACTGCGAAACTTTTTTCCTCTGAATTATTTGAAATCGGTCTGGGGCAATACATGGGGTCCACAATGTATTTTGTTCGATCGTTGTCCCAAAGCTGTTAAAAAAATTTTGGCAATTTTATCGATCGAAGGTTTAAAACCGTAATTTAATTTACGCTGTAGTACAACGAAAATAAAACAAATGGTCATTCGGTATTTACATACTATTCAGACTAACTTGAAATTATAAATATTTATAATTTATAATTTGATGAAATTGATGGACATCATCACGTTCTTTAATTGTATCCCAGGTTCAGTCATCACTTATCTTCAGACAGTTTATAGCGTTACATCTTGTCTTGGGCTTACGAAATGTTAATTGTTGCATATACTACCACGACACTATAATTAATATCAGCCTATCAACTCTAATATTTAATTATTTGATTCACTTTAGATTATTTCGATCTTAATAGAAAGAATATTTTTTCTTAAACCTTCAAAAGTAGTAATGGGTAACAGTGGCAAATTTAAGTTTTTCGTGTAAATTATATGGCCTGTGAAATTTTCTCATTAGGGTTGTAATAGGTTTTCGAAATTTTACAAAAGAGAGGGCGTGAACAAAGATCATAAACGATATAATGGCCACAGATTTTGCTGGCGATGTTTCTTTGTATATTTATAATTACAGTACAAGTAGTTTGGTTTGTATATCTTAATAAATATAAATCTCGTGTCACGATGTTTGTCCGCGATGGTTACGTAAACTACTTAACCGATTTTAAAATATAATTGCGCACAAAATGCAGTTTAATCCAACTCGAAAGATAGAATAGCTAACATCTTTATTTATAGTCGCAATATTGTTTTATTGCAATTTATTTTTCTATTATTATTTAATGCAAAATGTTTGCTACAAAACGATTGTGACAGTAGGCGATATCTATCGATTGCGTGTCAGTAGATGGCGCTGTATAATACTATTAACTTTTCGTTGATAAAAGAAGAATTGGGACCATAAAAAGTAATTGCTAAAAATTAATTAATATAATTTTTATGTATTGTTAAAAACAAAAATACAATTTCATAACGCCGTTATTTTATACCAGGGCATAAATAGTAGCTAACAACAATAGTATCCTAACATGCGCCAACAACATAAAGTGTAAAAATTAAAAATAATTTTTTACAGAACAAAATTAATAATAGTGCTGTTGTATATAAGTAATGTTCTATACAAAGGAAATATTTTCATAACATATTCAACGGCGGTTACGATTGAAGGTACTGTATATTCGTTATTTATTATTTCATACGATAGTTGTTTCCTTACGCTTGCGATGAATGTAATCAACTTTTGTTCATTGTTTTTTAATAACCATGCAACTAAAACATTAAAATTATGTTTTGGTGGTAGTGCTCCATATCCAATTTGATTTATCATAGAAAAGTAACAATTGAATAAATAATAATAATTTTAGACGAATTCTTTTGTTTAGATTTTTGCAAACAGAAGGAACATTTTGATTCAGTCTTCAGTCGATTTTCATACACTGATTTTTTTACACTGCCATTTTTCATTGTATTCAGGTATAATAGTAGCATCATCGAGTACATTGTTTTTTACAAATGGCATGTATCTAATAAAACATGGTGGTTGCTAGTTATATATATATATATGTATTTCACGTGTCACGTTATTGTCTTCGTTGGACTCTCAAACTACTTAACCAATTTTAATAATATTTGCGCACCGTGTGCCGTTTGGCCTGCTAGGTCGGTACCATAGTTTATATTATTCAAAGCCACAATATAAGATTGATTTCGATTGTGGTCTCTCTTACATTGGACAAACAAAAAGAACAGTAATAACCAGAGTCAAAGAACATATAGCCGATGTTAAGCAACGACGCCTGAAGAAATCTGCAATTTGCGACCATACTCTAAATAAATCCATCAATATATTAAATTTTATAGAAAAAATACTTGCAAGAGTACATCGATTTATACCAAGGATGACTCGAGAACTTTTGAAATTATCATAATTTTAATAGAGAAGATAGTTGGATCCAGTTATTGTTTAAAAATTAAGCCCCGAGGTATTTAAACTACAACATTACAAACTTATATAATATCCAGCTATATACAATAAACAACTTTTTGTCAAGAGGATGTTAATAATTAAGAAAATAAAAAAAAGTCACATTTTAAATAAAAAACCCTGACGGTTATTCCAAAAACATTGTGATACCAACTTATTCTGTCCGTGATCATGGATACTGAAAAGAGTCCGACAAGTGTGGGTATTCCACACTTATATAACTAACGCGAAAAATCAGCAAATTTGTGGATTTGATATGTATAATAATTGTGTAAATGAAAGAAATATTATTATTTGATAAAAATTTTTAGCTTCGAAATGATTCTGACATTTGATATGTACGATTTAACTGCGATATCTACTGATTGTATTGGGTTAATCTTTTTACGTTCAACAGATGGCGCTGTTATGTCAGTATAAACTTTTTGTTGATAATAGGAGGATTGGGACAATAAAAAAGAATTACGTAAATAAATAATTAATATTTCTCAGGTAATTTTAAATAAATATAATTTATAGTTAAAAACAAAAGGGCAAATTAATAACGCCGTTATTACATACCAGGCCAATGAATAAAAAAGTAATGAATAAAATGGCTTTGTAACATACGTGTAAAATTTTGAAAATTATAAATGATTATTTAGACTGCAAAATGAAATAAAAGTGATGAGAAATATTTGAATTAAATATTCTTGATAAAGGCAAATATGATTGTAGGTACCGTAATTATTCGTTATTTATTATTTATTCAGTCGTTAATAAAGCATGTCTTACTCGTACAACGCATGTTATAAACTTTACTTCTACGTTTTTTATTAATCATGCAAGTAAAACGTCATAATTATGTTTTTGGTGGTAGTGCTCCATGACGTTAAATATTATAACCTTAAATATTTTAACATTTTAAATGGGGAACTAAGAATAAAACAAAAGAAAAATACTTGTTTAAATTAACTGTTTTGAATGAGTTTAAATTAATAGAAAGGATATTTTCATCAATCGTATTTATTCTGTCGACTTTAATACTCAATACAGACGAATTGTTTACAAGCGTTTTTTTAATTCTATTCAAGTGTAACGATAGCATAAATATATTCATCGAGGCCACTATGTTTTTTACAAATTTTATTTATCTAATACAACATGTTGATCCCCATGGCTGATATTCACCTTCCGTTTCTGTTAAGCCCTGAAATCGTTTATTGTTAAATTTAAAGTAAAATATCTAGAATCTTAGCTGCAGCAGAGCGTGGCAGGGTCTGCTAGTTGTACACTAATTATATGGACTTTTAACCAAAAATACGACTTCAAACAGAATTTTAGCATGTTGCGCTACAGCGCATTTCATTAGAGCTTAGAGATTTTACTATACATAATAAAATCTCTAATATCTTTTAAGATATTCCTTAGATCAAAATGTCATGTATGACATATTTAATGCACATATAAAGAAGTTTTTATTAATATAGACCTTATTGTAAGCCAATTTCAATAGGATAATTTTGTAAAACACAGTTTAAGTCACATTCAACTATGAGATTGTGATTTTTCTAAACGTAATTTTCTTAATTTATCTTTATCTTTTACTTATTATGACAAAATTATTTTTAAAAAATTTAAAGAATTAACAAAATCCGAGCACTAGGTGCGGAGCCACGGGGTAACAAATATTAAAAAAAACATACGCTCCGAATTTCGAACCTCCTTCTTTTGGAAGTCAGTCAAAAAGGGAAATGTATAAAAAAAGAAACAACGTTCTGAAGTGCCGTTCAGGATACAAACTTCGAATTGGAAAAAGTATGTATTCAAGATATGCAAGTCAATTCAATAGAAACTTTTAGTACGTACTTAAAGTAAGTTTATAACACCGCTAGAAAAAAATAAGACAGTAGCGGTAGCAATAATAACCTTTTGCACTGCACCATAAAGTTTTTACTGTACATTTTGAATTAAGTTTATCAATTTCTTGCTATCAGATTAGCAAACATCTGGATTAAGCTTCACTGAAATTCCACTAAATCATTTTACTTAAGGTGTTACAAGTAATCTGTTTATTTAAAAGTTTTTTTAAACTACATATATTTTTGTAAAATCAATTCTTAAAAAAAGCTGAATGACATTTGTAAATTTTTTTACTAGTTTTAATGTATTACCTTAGTAATAATGTGGTCAAACTTAACCATAACAAAAAGAATTACGATAGATATGTCAGTAAATCTTTAAAACTAAAAATAACAACAAATCATCGGACGTACCTCTTAGCTGTTTTCAATTTAAATAATAGATCGAGACTCTTCGTTCGTCCTGAGATTTTGTAAGAAGTTAAGATGCCTAAAGACAAAATTGTTTTCTTTTATTTTTAAACTATCTTAGCGCAGATATAATAAAACTACCAAAAAACTTTTATTAAAATAGACAATTTTTTATAGTTTTTTATACCACGTTATATAAGTGACACAACACGGGGGTCGATAACTGATACTGATTAACTGGTAAATATTTCTAACCACGGGACAATAATGCTACAATTAAAACTTTCTGTAAAGTTTACCTGTCAGACACATATAAAGAGAAAACCACATTCTTAAAAACACACTATTACGCATATAATACAAATAATGTAGGTTTAATAAAAATCGCAACATGCACTGTAATCTAGAAGAAGGTTATGAAATTCTGCTACGCAACGATAGTCTATGTAAAAAATGGAGTATCATCATGAGAATCCATTTTAGTCATGTCAAAAATGGAATATATTTTCTCATCTCATCTCATATCATCAGCCTGTAATAGTCCACTGCTGGACATAGGCCTCCCCTAATACACCCCTATCCATCAGGGAGTTTTGGACCGTATCTACCACGCTGGTTCAATGCGGGTTGGTGAGTGGACCGACTTTTACATGCCCATCCGACGCATGGATCATCTTACTTTTCAGTCAATTGGGTGATCGGCCCAAATTGCCCTAACCAACTAGAAAACAACAATGAAAATTTGTTGAGTCCCCGCAGGATTCTAACCCACGACCTCCGGTTTCTATAGTACACGCCCATACCACTAGGCTACGGAATATATTTGAATAAATCTAAAAAAATCATGCTTTACAGCCGGGAACACAATGCATCCCTTGTATTTCCATATAAGTAGGAGGGCAACGATAACGCAAAAATTTTCAGTAAGTATTTCCTTAATGTCGATTCGTAGCGAAATTTCATTCGAATATTAGTTTTTCAAAATCGTAGAGTCACGCTCGTTATGCCCCAACTTGTTATATACGATGGAAACTATTAGATATACTTAAATAAAAAAAATATATAAAATGAATTAAATTAGCACAATTTGGCAAGCTCCCTCGATGAGTGAGATATATTTTCACCGGATGCTGTTAGTAAATATTACGTATTACTGTAATAATTGACATGTGGTTGACTTCATCCATATGCACGCTATTTATCGGTTATATTCTTTACATTAGTTCCCGCTTGCTTGGGTCAGTGGGTGAACCGACTTTTTACATTATTTTTAGACAATTGGGTGATCGACCCAAATTGCCCTAGCCATCTTGGAAACAACAATAAAAATTTATTGAGTCCCTGCAGTATTCGAACTCATGGCATCCGGTTTCTAAACTTACAGTAGTAAGGGCGTGTGCTTTTTTAGAAAAGCTACAAATATAAGCAAGAATTTCCTCTATATTTAAAACTTAATCTATTTTACAAACCGTTTATTTGGGATATAAACATAGTGGATTAGAAGTTGGGTATTTATTTTTACAATATGAATCAAAAATTAAAAAAGTCTTTGTGCTATATTCTTTTGTATAAAATTTGACTTTGTATTCAACATTGTCACGAAGCTTACCAAGGGACTTGGTATAAAAAACAATTATGTTTTTATTTAGCAAAAGATTTTCGTCAAGTCATTTTTGTTGCGTGTCACGAAAGAAAAGTCGGCTTACGAAAGATAAACAAATATAAAATAGTGTTGTATATAATTAATATAATAAAATCTAATAAATAAAATCTATATATATAGTATATATATATATATATATATATATTTATATATATATATATATATTATATATATATATTCTATAGCACAAACAATATTATTAATATTGAAGTTCGGTGCTTGTATACCTGGTGTACGTTAATAACTTTTTAGAATTATTTGTTTTAAAAGTGCACTTGTCTATTTGAAATTGTTTACGAATATTTTTTTTAGAAATTTCTGTTTTATTTGATTCTAATTAAATCAAAATCTCTCATAAAAGTAAATGCTTCAAAAACACATAAAATTTAAGTTTTGTCGTAAATTGTAAAACTAATAGAAGTGTTTGCGTTAGACGCCTATAAGAATTGTGACGAAATTTGATTTCGCATTCCAGATTGTCAGGGAGCTTACGAAGGTGCTCGTTATACAGAACATTTTTGTATTTATTTAGCGAAGGATATTCCTCAGTATGTTCTTATAACATTCTTCGAGATTCGAAGAACAATAAGTCTATTTGGTTATAGTAAATTTGCTTTATGGAGGAAATGTAGAGAAATAATAAACCTAAATCAGTGGATCTCATAAACTAAGATTTTTAAATATTCGCCTATTATAACTTGTATGCGATAATAACTTGTACAAGATAAATAGAAAATTATTACACAATAATATAAAAAGTGAAAACTGTAAAAATAAAAGCGGTCTGGAAGATAAGGCTGTGGATAATAAAAGCTTAATTTTAATTTCAAGTATTATTTCAAACAGATCGGATAAGTTTGGAATTTTTTTGCCAATTTTGTGATCATAAATAAGTTATGCATCACCAGAAACTGTATATTTAACTGTTAAAAAATTGTTTTCGACTCTAATGTGTATAATAAATGTGCCTGTGAAAGCTCCGGCTCATTCGGCTCGTTATTTTGTTATAATTTGGACTTCGCAAGATTATAAAATAAAAATTTGGGATTGGGACGAATCCTGTGTCAATTCATGATCGAGTATATACTTAGATTTAACAAACGAAACATTGAATAAAAATTATAGTAGAATAATTTTCGGTAATAAACTTAAAAATAAATTATTTTAAAGCACAGATTCTAATTTTAAAATATATAAAAAAAAAGAAATTCTTCAAGTATCTAACAATAGTGAAGTAATATTGGGCAGTGGCTTATATTAAGGAAGGGACCGTCCCTTCATGAGTCGGCTGTTGTTAAGAACTATGGACACAATGAAGAATCCACGTGAGAAGAGAAGCCGCAACTTATCTATGTGGAATCCATGGTACAACAGTATCATAGAAGGCACAAAAGGTTCGATATCTCAAGACCATTAACATACATGTCGTGTCACCATAATAATAAAAATATCTAAATATATTGACTTTCATGTTCAAGGCGTTTAGCACCATCATCTGATAAAGTAACTGAAACGAGATTCATTTCTTTTTATAAGATTTGTAGTTTGATTATCGGACAACGCGTTAGACAAAGAAAGATACGCATAAAACTATATTATTGATATTTACCTGCACTACATTTACATTTAAGCCAGTACATAGTTCTCACCTAATCCGATACTTATTTGCTAAAGCCGCATCCGCCTCTGGCTAGTTTTAAGCGGAAGATTGCTGAATGTCGTTTGGTGCCCGAAGCTACACACAACGGTAGGTTCATATGTGTCAAAAGTAGGTCACATTGCCACATTTCCCTTCCACGAGTTTAAACAATACGTAGCAAGTTAAAAAGGTATGTCAACTCCTAGTTTTCATTTCTTGTAACTTTTGCTAACCATTTTTTATATAAATTAAGTGCTAGTTAAGACCTATTAAAAAAACGACGAATTTTTTAAATTTTAAAAATTTCAATTTCAGATGCATCTCCATATAGAAGTTGCATAGAAGACCATCGGCTTAGCGTTTGTATATAAAAACAGCATCTACCTTTCAGCCAATATAATAACTTCTGTTTATTATACGTTTTAATGACCTCAAATTCTACAATTGCATGGTCATATATATGTATTACATATATACGCTTGTAAAATTTAAGGTTGCCTCAAAGTGTCGCAGATAAGGACCACATTTAATAATATCATTCGATATATTATTTTCGCATTTAAAATGTTTCATATCCCTTATAAATATTATGTAGTTGTAGTATTGTATATTACATGCATTTTTAAAACCTGCGTGCATTCCTCCTAATTGAATTTTCTTCTCCCTAAAATATCCTAGCCCCTAGCACAGATAAATGAATTTAAATCTGGACTGAATATTTTATTTTAAATTATAATTAATAACACGACACAGTGAGTTAAAATTTTCAGCTATGTTTCTATTTTTCTTTACAATCTTTAAAGTGAAATAATTATGAGATTTAATAATGTAAAACTTATTATTTTTCTATTACGATATGTCAAAAAAAGTCTTAAGCATAAACAAGAACACGTAAAGTTTCATGGCTCAACGCCAAGACAATGTTTACAAAGGGATGAAAGTGAACTAAAAAGAAAAGTGTGTACGTTATAATGAATTATTATATCTATCCATTTATATGATACATAAATCTGTTAAAAATATTACATAACTTTGCTCAAAATAAAATAGTGTGAAGAATATTCAACGCTAGAAATGTATGCCATCAGATTTGCTTTCTATCAAAAATTTCCGAGGAACTTAGATTGTATCTCACTTCTGAATAACAAGATCAGTCGAATGTTTCTCACTTGAAATTATGTAGGGATAAGGAGAACAGCCGAATATTTCTTTTTATAATTCTCCTAATACGTGGTTCGAAGTTGGAACTAACTAAAATAGTTTTAAATTAACTTAGCATTACACAGCTATGACCCATTAAATGCGTGTGCTACTCAATTCGAATTGCTTAAAAAAGTAAAGTTTAAAAATATAAAATTAACCCTCAAGACATACTTTTTTGTACCTTGAACTAGATGATAGACGTTTGAATATTGATTTAAGCTCTTGCTTTGTCTAAGGTGAAGGGGTACGATCGTCTAATCTCCAAGAAGTTATCTCACGTTGCGCTTAAGTCAGCTGCCGTTGGCATATAAATAATACTTATATATTGATTCTCAACCATCGTTTTAGATCCCAAATACATAGAATAACCTACACTATTGTTCGTGTAAGTATTAAATCATAAACTCTGTTTGAGTTGTTTTGCGAGCTGTCGATCAACGAGAAATAATGTACTACAGAATACTTCTTAAAAATGTTCACAAATTTACTAATACCAAATATGTGTTATATATATGTTCCCTTACGTCTACGTCTTCTGGTTTCTGATGCTGTTTTAATATGTTTTATAACTTCTACGAATTCTATAAATAACAATTTTATTGTCATGATATAAACATAATAACAAATTATTGCCGAAATGAATATTACATAGAGAAACAATAAATAAGTCCGCATGCCTCCATACATTAAGGCAAAGCATTATAAAACAACGTGTGCCTGTAACGTCTTATTCTACTTTAACCAAAATAAACATTTCTACGTTGAAACATAGGAAACATCAGTGTAAGGTATTAATGTCTCTTCACGTACGTTCACGTTATCCGCATAACATTTAAGACATATTCAAGACGATTTACGGCAACTTTCCACAGTTAGATTGATATGAAAGTGAATTATACAATAGACAAAAGTTTTTTTTAAAGAAAATAAATATCAGTAGTTTTTGTTGTTTCTTAAATATTCATTTTGTAAGTTGAAATGATCCTGACATCCTAGCAACCACGATATACCTAGTGTTTCTATATTTTATAATATCAATTATTAAGTATGCTTCATTTGTTATAATTTCATTAAAAATTATTAATATATATCATCATCTCATCATCATCAGCCTGTGTTAGTCTACTATTGGACATAGACCTGCCCTGATGCACGCCTTCTCTATGAGGAGGTTTTAGGATCTTATTCCATTACGTTGTTCCAATGCGGGTTGCTGGGTAGACCGATTTTTTAACATGACCATCTGACGCATGGATCATCTTACTTTTCGGACAATGGTGTGATTGGCCCAAAATGGACCTACTCAACCAGAAAACAGCGATAACACAAAGTTGTTTTCCCCGTCGGATTCGAACGCACGACCTCCAGTTTATAAAGCTAGGGCCAATACCGCTAGACCACGGCGTGTTTGCTATAATTTTTAAATTCTTTTATTTTTATACAAAAATCACGGCTTAAATAATTTTTCGCACCCGCCAAATGAATATTGTTATCAGATTCTTGTTTGAATCTTTAGTGGAACGTCAATGGGCCTATTGGGCGTGAACCACAAAGGTAGATATCGACGGAAGAAATCAGAAACATTGTCCCTGACGAAAATGAAATTGTTCAACAGCGCCGAAAAAAAAATATTATTATTCATAACTGTTCCGTACAGTAAAAGCTTCTGTTTTGGACCGACTTCCTAAAAGAAGGAGGTGCTCAATTCGGAGCGTATGCTTTTTTTATATATATTCGAATCTTAGTTAGGATTTTAAGGAGATATTATTTCTCGTCCTTATATATGATTATTGATATTTAGATTTATATATTATTGAGAAGCAGAGAAAAGAAAACTTTTCGCTTTTATTCCGTATATTAATTATTATCAACCAGTTTATATTACAAGATGATTAAATGACTTTGAAAACAAACCCCTCTTTTTTACCACTTTCTAAAGACAAATGATACAATTGAAATGTTGTCAGTTACAAACGGCTCATACGGTAAAAAACAATAATGTACACTGATACTCATTACACTCAGCAGATTGAAAAAAAAACTGTTACTTGTTAGTAACAGGTTTTTTTTCAGTATGAGTATCAGTGTAAATTATTGTTTTTGAGTATCAGTGTACATTTAGTAGTTACTAACTCTAGTTTCAATCCAAACGTACTGCATCCAAGGCATTAAAGCATTGTTAAACACACAAACGACAAAGGCCAATGAGTAGACTTTTTACACGCTTTTTGTTCATGTTTTAATGTGCTTTAGTAATATATAAATTAATAATTTGGTCTAAATTATTTGAACACATGTAAAGCAAATTTTACTGTAATTTGATATAAGTTAAAAGCACTAATAATGATTTGTTCATGCAGCAGTATATTTTCATGTATAGTGAAAATATTGTGATTTTCATAATCGATATAATAACGTAATGTTGAATGAAAAACTATTACATCGAGTGCTTTATCACTACATAGCAGAACACGCTCTAGCCGTCTGGCGCCCCCTTGATAGATGCTTGATAGGAGTGATTCAAGAAGAAGGTTCATATGTAAAACATATGCATAATAGTGTAGAGAAACTCTGATAAAATTTGAGGTTTCTAATACGATGTCGTAAAATATATTTTTATGATTACATTGCTAACGCTGGCACTCAACGAGAAAAATCAATACCACTCAAGGATAACTCACAATGACTATTTTATCTATTATATTTTGCGGGAAAAAATGGGTCATTTACAAAGTGATTTTAAGCTATACAGCAATGTTGTTTATCAGGACATTCTGTAGCAGGTATGTTTATTATCAGCATTGCACGTGTGCAAACCCGGGGCGAGTCGCTATATTAAAGTAAAAAAAAAGATTGTTACATTTGAAAAATTTCCTCTTTCTACTTACGGAGAAAGAGAAAATTATTAAAATGTAACAATTTAGAATTAATCACAAAAAGATCTACGTTTGAGATATTGACATCAAAAATAAAGAAAATTTATATTTTGCTTCCTAAAAAGCATGAAAGAATTTTTTAACACAAAGAAAACGTATAGTACTGCAACTTAAACTAGTTGGTTTAACTACACTTGGTATCTAGCGGTGTAACTAATCATGGTAAAATATTAAACTTATTTATACTGATTGGGATAAAAAAAATTGAGATAATAAGACATACGTGTTTAATAATTCCTTTAGTTAATATGTGTGCTTATTTCTTTGATTCCAGCATAAAGTAAGTACTAGTTTCCTTTTATTTTCTTGCTTAGTTTGTTAAACCCTTATTATCTTTTCATACAAATTTTTAATATGAAGAAAAAAAAATGTTAGCACGATTCATTGTAAGTACTTGTGTATTTATTTCGAAGAAGATAGACTTTTCTGGGTCTTCTATAAAAACAAAATTCATTTTATTAAAACATCACTAAAAACATGACTGCCTCCTAGCCTAGTGGCATAGGCGTGTGGTTCTGAAACCGGAGGTCGTGGGTTCGAATCCTGCGGGGACGCAACGATTTTCATTGTTGTTTCCTAGTTGGTTAGGCAACTGGGCCCGATCACCCAATTGTCTGAAAGTAAGATGATCCAAGCGTCGGATGGGCATGTAAAAGTCGGTCCACCCACCAACCGCATTGAACCAGGTGGGTGGATAGGTCAATCCCCTAATGGATAGGGTGTATTAGGGAGGCCTATGTCCAGCAGTGGACTATCACAGGCTGATGATGATGATGATGATGAAAACATCACACGCTACAACAGAGTAAAAAAATGTCTTTTAAAATGAAAGGGAAACTGAAGGTATTAGACAATTTCAATGAGTTTTTTATCTCTTAAATATTTTAGCGTATAAGTTTCTGCGTGCTGGTTACCAATCTTACAAAAACTCTTCAGTAGATATTTATGAAATATCTATTTTAAAAAAATAAATTTATTATAACCATTAAGTTTTTAAAGTTTGTTTATACCTCTTAATTCATAACCTGACTTTATAATGTCGCTTAACTATATATATGGTATTTGAGATTAAAATTCAGTATCTAAATTGTTGTATATTGAGTATATTGAAAAACTTAATTACAATTGCAAGTGTTGACTGTTAAAGACAATAAAGAAATTTAATTTTTCAAGAGATACAAAATATGCGATCATTTCTTAAATTTTAAGATTCGTATTTTATAATAAAAACTAGGAACTCTGCTATGAATTTTTCATGCATTATAACTTATGCATATAGTTCAGGTTATAAAATCTGAGCAAAAAATCTAATGTCGAGCAGAGAGTCTCATAAAGCTATTGTCAATAGCTCTGGACATAATGAAGAATTCGCGTGAGCTGAGAAGCCGCCACTTGACTACGCGGAGTCCATTGTACTTTAACATAAAATTCACAAAAGATTCGCCTATCGTAGGATCACGAGCATCCCCTGTATATCTTTGAAATGATAAAAATAAATGAAAATCATTCGAAAAATAATGATAAAAATGTCTTATTTCGTCATTGAAGTAATTTTCTTGTTATGTATGGACACTTTTATGCGATTATATACTTTATGAACGACAGATGCTATAAGCTGCAATAATAATAGAATTTGAGAACAATCAGCAAGCAAGTAGTAAATAAAGTATATTGGTTTAATTATTGCGAATATAAAAACGGATAAACTATATTTTTAATTTTACTAAAAAAAAAGTTTTTATAACCGTCTTACTTAAATAAATCATTAAAACTGGACTTGAGTTGTTATTTGAATGGGGTAGTATAATGCGCTTAACTCTTTCAAATTGACAATCCCTCTTAACTTCTGCAGACAAAAAATGCATTTAAAACTAGATTTTGAAACATATTGAATATTCATAACCCATTTACCTGAAATGGCTATAAAACAGACTGTATGGGCCGTGCAACATAAAAAAAAACTTTTTTTTTTATTAAAAGTTTAAACAATCTTAAACAAGCCTAAATGTGTCAACATGTCAGTGTCTTACCAACTTTGGCCAATGTGAATTTTTTAAATATTTACTTTAAGGCAAATGTTAACGGCTTTAAAGCAACAGTCACATTTTATGTCTTTGTATCAAGTTTTACGTCTATGGTTTCGCTTTTATTGCTAAACTAGTTTTAAAGGACTCATGAGGCTTCTGGTCTTCCACGTGCTAGCGCAGTGCCTCGAGACACGTGTAAAATCTAATACACTCACATTCACAGCTGGTTATATGCTTGATTTACAGTTTAATGTAAGTACACGTTGTTTAATTACAAGTAAAATTTTAACCAAAAGATATGGAGCGTATGTATTTTTTTTATATACCTCGTTGCCCTGCTTACCTTCTAGTGCCTCGATTTTATTTATTCTTTTTTTTAATGATAAGATAGCCGTCATTCGATCCTGTTTTATTTAATTTTTTGTTGTAGGTAGTTTAAAAGATATTAAGAAAATTTCTGTGTCAAAAATCACACAGTGCAATTAAATTGCAAACGAACCGTAAAAAATAGACTTAAAGTATGTTTTACATAATTGTACTTCTTTTAGTGGTGTATAAAAAATTCCGTGAGCGCATATATGTAGGTATCTATGCTTTAAGAATAACCCACAATAGCAATTTAATGTGAAACAATGTCAAAAATTGCAACGAGGCATGTTCAAATTGTAATCCATGACATTTTGATTAAATAAATACCATAAAAGATATTAGAGATTTGAAATGTAATGGCGGAAACCGCGGTTTATATTGGGCCAAATAGTTATTTACTGTTTGATGTCGTTTATTTTTTATTTTTGTTAAAATTCTAGTTGATTAATATATTATGCCTCGTTGTTCCGCTCCTAGTGCTTAAATTATTAAAAAAGTATTTTACAGTCAGTTCAGGAATTTACTCAAAAAAATTATATATATTACATTTTTATGTACGGAGTGTACTACTAGTAATTCTAAGGTAATACTTTTTGTAGGAAAGAAAATTGAATTGAAATTGGAAATATTAGTAACAGGTATTATGAGTAAGAAAATTTTAAGATCCTTAGGAGGTACGGGCTAAATGGGAGTTTTTCCTGTTTTATTTAATGACGAAATCAACTTCAAGTAAGGACCTTAAGGAATACCTTATAAATATTGCTTCTAAATGATCTTTAAAACGGCTTATGAATAGATTTTTGCAATCTTGGCATATATAGAATAGATTCAAACAATAATGCTAATTAAATATTTATGTAAGTAATTGATTAATTATTATTTGTAAACACGACGTTTTTTGTTATAAAGACGGTCAGATTTTTTATGTACAACATGTAAGTAGACCAGGAAACGTGCGCTAAACACTATGCTGAACTATATTGACGTAAGAATATTGATTTGATCTCGAGCTTTGTGTCGAAAGTGTCCATTGTTCATTCACAAGCCATGCAGAAGTGGAGCGATCACCCGATCTCAAAAACGTCACTTCGAGTTGCGCTTCAGAAGCCGCCAATTAAAAGTGAAATTTTATCAAATATCACATCTAACCGATTTCTGAAAGACATTGAAACATTGAAAACATTACAGTCCGCAAAGTTTTAATTCATGTGCAATTATTCAAGTGGCACATATCCACTTGAATGTAGTATTGTTAAGCAGAGAATGAACAAAGGGCAGTGAAATTTTACACTTGTAAATTAGAAAACACAATGCTAATAGAAAGGCAAACGTTCATTAATAGTCTTATTTACTTATTTTCGAACTTTAATTAAATATCCATTAATGTTATTCTTTTAAAAGACATAAACTATTTATATTTACGAATTTATGCAAAATGCTCTATTTACTGTTATTATATTACATTATTAGTTTATGAATTTCGCTTTTTAATTATACAAATTTTAAGACTACTAATATAGGACAACGTTCATACTTATAGAACACTTGTTGGCTTGAAATGAAAAATCTTAGCTGAAATAAATGTTAAGAAACCGGGCCAGAGCCGAGACGGGACATGCTTCGCCGAAAACAACGACGATCGGCATTTTATGTAACAAAAAGTTCATTTATCTAATTAACATTTGCCTGTCATAAATATGAGAAAACGTGTGAATTGTAAATATAAACTTAAATATGTTTGTTACATATAAAGGCTGAGTAATTAGTTTTACAATTATTGTTACACATGCTTATTAATTACATAAAACTCTACCTCCGGTTTAGATAAGGCGACTCAAGCCTAAAAAAAAACGACATAGATGACAATTTTTTTTTTTCATTTCTGTTTTTATTCTCAGAAGCCTTCCATTACCAAAGTGGATGACTCATATTAGTGATATAAAGAGTAATATTTAAAAATAACATCTAGATACACAGTACAGTTAATTAAACTTTTATAGGTCATAAAAAAATAATAAATAGATATAATTATCGACCCATATAAACACCATCGTATATCTTTGAATTGTTCAGAAAAGTAGAATTTTCGACACAATTCTGCTACAATTTAAATGCATATGTTTTAAATGCCGTTTTATGAACTATTTAACTTTGCAAAACTACTGGAAACAACGACCGAGTTTAAGAACCATACTAAATTTAAAGCGCATTGTACATATAAAATGCGG
This sequence comes from Lamproptera curius, assembly GCA_029286875.1. Taxonomy (NCBI): domain Eukaryota; kingdom Metazoa; phylum Arthropoda; class Insecta; order Lepidoptera; family Papilionidae; genus Lamproptera; species Lamproptera curius. Next base: position 410,177 of record JAGSMT010000063.1, on the reverse strand, counting down.
TTAAATAATTTAAAATGCAATTGCTAAAATTAATTTTATAAAGTGAATTCTATTCAAATATTTGCAGAGAAATAAGATGTTATTAAGTAATATAGTAAATTCACTATAATTTTCGAATTATTTTATCAAACTTCTACAACCATCAATAAATAAAAGTTGATAAGTCACGTAACAGAAACGACATTAAAACAATGTCTTTTCTATTCCTTAATTTTACAATTTAATTATTTATATAACGGGGAGCACAAGCTTGCTATTTTTAGAAGATGGTTTGATACAAAAGTAAGGTAGCAGGAAAACTAAGCAGTATTTGTGATATGAATCTGCGAATATGACAGGAAATACATTACAAATAACAAAATAAACATTTAATTTCGTAAGAACTGTGTCGTTAAAAGCTTGTATCCGTTGAACTTTTTCTAAAGGGATTCGTGTAAAACGTTTATAGAAGCGAGACCTCAGAATTCCAATTGAAACTTTTAATGAAAAGCTTACAGATTCTCACTGATCACGCTTTTTATGTTAATCTGGGATCCCAAGTTTGGTAATGAAGTTAATACATTTTTTTGTCTTTCGTTTTTGTATTATCTTACATACATACAAATATTTACTAAAAGTTTATAATAAGATTTGTTTTAAATATTTATGTTAATAAAAATTTTCCTATCTAATAATTTAGTTATTATTAGATTAATGATTTTTAAAGTAGATCATTTTAGATCATAGAAAAAAGTTAATTGCAAGACGTGAGAATTCTCACGTATTTTAGATGCCGCATTTAACCTATCATTGACGATAATAGAACATGTTTCTTTTCTACCACCCTTTCCCAAAAGCGGAGGTACTCAATTCGGGACGTAAGTTTTGTTACTTATTTTTGCTATACATATACTTATTAATAACTGCCTCCGTAGCCTAGTGGTATGGGCAAGTGCTTTAGAAATCGCAGCTCGTGGGTTCGAGTCCTGCGACTCAACAAATTATCATTGTTGCTTCCTAGTTGGTTAGGGCAATTTGGGCCGATCACCCAATAGTCTGAAAAGTAAGATGATCTATGCGTCGAATGGGCATGTAAAACGTCGGTCCATCCACCAACCCGCATCAGACCAGCGTGGTGAGATACGGTCCAAAACCCCCTAATGGATAAGGGTGTATTAGTGGAGGCCTACGTCCAGCAGTGGACTATCACAGGCTAATGATGATGATGATATACTTATTTGTGTTACCTCTTTGCTTAACTCCTAACATTCCGATTTCAGTCATTCAATAAGTAATACCTGTCAAGTGGTCTCACGTTTTATAATTATGCGATAAATGAACATAATAAGTCACTTGCGATTAAATACAAAGCAAATTTTTTTATACGTTACTAAGTAACGTTTTAAAACAATAAAGATAAATTTAACATCGACTTCAAAACATCCGTTATTATCAAGTAATATTCTCAGGGTTTCTGGTTGTTTCTTTTGTTCACCGTATCATTAAACTACTACATTATGTTACCAAAAATAATTGTTTTTAGCTGTTATATATTTACAAGTACGAAAATTATTTTGAAAGTTTCTAAAAGTGGAAAGGAACTAACGTGAAAATTATACGAGGTGCCTTTGACAGTTACGCTAAGTGAGTTGTTGTGGCACATACTAAACTTAAAGCTCAAAACCTCCTTTTAAAATTAAAAACTCTTTCTTTACCTGTGTCTTAAATAGATTTTACTTTCGTATAAATCGCATAAAGGTGGCGTTTTGTGCGCTTTACAAAACTGTTAAAGGCTTAATCTTTGCTTTGAATGCGTATTTCATGTTTTTGTATTTTTCTACATTTATAATAAAAATTTGTATGTTACAACGGTGCTATTTTTAGATGTAGACGGTCTTACTTTCTTATTACACTTAAATTTATTTTTTATATGTGTCATATATAAAACGTTAAGGCACCGTAACTGCCTCCGCAGCCTAGTGGTAGGGCCTGTGCTCCTGCGGGGTTCAACAAATTTTCATCGTTGTATCTTAGTTGATCAGGTCAATGGGGGTTGATTACCCGATTGTCTGTAATATAAGATGATCCATGCGTCTGATGGGCCTGCAAAAAGTCAATCCTGCGCCTATTCTCTCTCCGGACGTGATGGTAATGCATCCCATCGGACTATGACAGTGAAGGAAGTGGTTATTTGATATTAAGTATATGAAATAAAAAACTTAATTTTTATAATACTTTCATATTTTACAAAATTTATACTTTATAACTTTTATTACGTTTACGCATACATATAAAAACATCTTCTTATAATAATTACTATGATATAAGTGAAATAAATCCTTCGCTACGCGCTGTATGAGAAAGCTACAGTCACTTAGCGATCCATGGAGCGGCCTGTGCTCGATATTTCTCTATGTGACGAAGTGCCTCATGCAGACATCCGCAGAAGAACGGTGGAAACCGACATAGCTCAGCTCTTTGACATAACATTTTATTTGGCTATCAGTCGAATACTCTTAACATCTAACGATTGGCGTATAAATATTGTCATTGTTATAAAATAATCTGATCTTTCATTATTTTTAAGAAAAACCGATATCATTTTTACGTATTCCGAAAAAATTAAAGTATGAATACTCATGCATAGAAATCATCACTAATTGCGTATGTACATTATATTTAGGTGGAAACTATTACATTAATAACTTTATTTTTCGTATGATTTAAAATGAGCAAACAATTTCGACGTTGTATCGAAATAAAATGTATATTTGACATATAGAAATTTATAATTTCTGTGTGTCAAATAGACCCAAGGACGATCATTAATATCAACTCCTGACCAACACGATCAAATTTTCAAAGCAGATTCGGTAAATTAAGAAACAAATTTGAATTCTCCCAATACGTGCTTCTAAATAAGTTTTTATTACAATTTCGTCGCAACATTTTATTTCGTTTGGGTATTTTTTAAGGCGAACGTATATCAATATTGGTATACCTAATCAAAGGAACACGTTTAATACGAATTTCAGTTACTGTTGATGTTGATGATTTATTTTTATTTATTAAATATTATGGCCACTGTTTTGTATAATAATACAAAACACTTATATACTTTAAAAAAGGTATAGCGAAGTGGGTCCGTGGCTGCCTAGACTGCCAGGGTTGGTAAAGTCGCAGAAGACAGTGAAAACGTTTATGTGATCGACCTTTATGGTACCAGGAGAAATAAACAGATTTGCGGTTTTAGCGAGTGCGGCTTTCGACATAATCCGTTTCTACCTCCGCGAGATATGCGTATTTCTTAACTCATTGGGGAAAGATTCTTGTGCCTTTTGAATAGTATTATAATACAAATATATATTTTGTTTTTATTGATATTTAAATAACTAAAATACATTTACTACTTGACATATATGTGTGTTAATGTCACAATTTTTTAAGAGCTCTTGTGTCTATGTTAAACGGTAGAATATTTTAACTTTATTCGTAACGACGAGAAAAAACTTAATAAACGGAAAAAATATTAGCGCAATGCTTAAAATCTAGCACAATTTGCACAATGCCATGAGTATATTGATTTAATCTTGAGTTTTGCTGTAAGTGTCTATTGTTCCGTAACAACCAAAAGAAATCATGATTTCGAGATCAGCTCGAGACATAAAGATGAATAAGTAACGACCCCAAATCCTTAACGAAATGTTTATTTGACAAAAGATGCCGTTGATTGCATTTTTAGATATTCAATGTTCAAGTACAAAAGTAGGCACACAATCGGTTCTGTAGTTAAGTTTATGTTAAAATTTTTATTCCTTTAAGTGTCTTCTAAATGGACGTTCACGTCATTAAAGGTTTTTTCTTTATCGTTTAATAGCTTGAATATAATTTTTTTCATCTTGCTGTTCAGATAATAAATACTTCATGCATCATTTATAGAATAATGTGTAAATTTATGGTGATAATTAGTGATTAAAAGTTAGTAATTTTTCTAAGAAACACTTGAAACCAACCTTAAATGAAATATTAACTAGTCTCAGTGAGCATTTTCTCGATGAAATAACCCTCACAAAGTACTTGGTTATGAGAACAAAATGTCCGTAGTACTTAGTTGTAAAAAAGTACACAGAAATTCTTTGTTATGGAGACAATACTCAGATGATAAAGATTACACAAAGATATAAATGTCGATTTACGAATAAATCAAAATATACTAGAATAAACATAACCGACATCAAATTGAAAACAAAGCAGTCCGCTTAGTTTTAATCCACGTGCAATCACGAACTGCACGTAGTATTGTTAAGCACAGGACGTTACAACATCACTACGCTTTATATTACGATATATATGTCGTATTTCCATTTAAAATACACTGTTAATTTTTAATCGGTTTTGCTTTATGTAGCATCTTACTGTTTTAACTTTTAAATAATGATAAATAATACATTTTTTACGGATTTTATTACTATACAACTATTTAAAATGATACCCGACGTTTCAAACCGTTCGCAGGGTCATACTTAATATTTTCTACTGCTACTATTACATTAGATATGTAAATTAAGCGCTTTAAAATTAATTAATTTAAGATGAAGATATATTAAAGGGCCTCTTTACAGTGCCAAGAAGTCCTTTAATATATGTACATTAGATGCTATGATGTCCTTTAATATATGAAATAAATAAATCTGAATAAATTATTATTCCTGCTCTCAGTTACACTTTTTTATTTACCTTTGTGGGCTAGTCATCATGTACATTATTAATGCCATGCATTATTATATATTAAATAACATCGCAGAGACTGATTACAAACAGTTCAAGAAGTGCGTTAGATGTTTTTTTAAACAAATTCATTTCAGTAGAAATAATTATGCCGTTATTCTCTTTATCGGTCTGAAATCTAAAATACAGTACTACTACTGTGGAACAAAAATGATTTTACTTTTAAATCCAGTTTTCTATTGATATATTTTGTTTCCGATTTGGTTTTTATCTGAATTTTGCCTGGATAGTCCATATCGTACAAAATAAAAATGGAAATTCCTATGAACACAGATTTTAGGGTAACTTTTACGTTAAAAAAATATAGATAAAAAGAACCTTTATGATATAATCCCACTTTTACCTCTCTGTTAATTTTACTGTCTAAATCAAACCTCGATAGGATCTGGGTCGAAAACCTATATAGTAATTCCCCTTGACTTATCATAACAAAATTTTACAAAAAACAATTTCAGAATCAAAAAAAAGAAAGCAACCTAAAATTTGTGTTTTACATAAAATGGTTAGGTGTAAGACAAATCATGGTTCTCCGGAATTGTTAATTTTTAATGAATCTACGTAAAAATTCATATCCATCAATATCATAATTTTTAATCATATTTTATCATATTATATCATATTATTTTATCATATTTTTAATGTTAACGTTAAGAAATATAATGAGACATTAAAAAAAATAAATCGATACAATGAAAGTTCTTGGGCAACCTAAATACAGTAAAAAATTGTCTATTTGAAATGTGTCTTTAAGTGATTTTGAAAATATGAATATCTTAGAAACTAACAGTTCCATAAATGTTACAGTTGACAATTTTTAAAACCACAGATGTTTATAACATGTAATGTCTAATCTTATGTTTTGTGAAATAAATACAAAAGTTATGAAAGTCTTTATCTTAGCGCTCTTACAATTTTAAAGCTTCTAGTTAACTTCGGAAAACTGCTGTTATACAGTTCCCGCATTTCCATTTTTTAAATAATTAGTTAAAATAAAATAATTTAACAAATATGATAATTAAAACCCCGAGAACGAACGGAAAGTATCTTTCAAAAATATATTTTTAATAATAGTTTCCCCTCGTTATGTTTCAGTCATAATAATTCTATGGTTTTTATTTAACGCGATGCAAAAAAAACGGCTTATGTCTTTTTCTATTTATTATAAAAATATGTCAGCAAAAAAACTAAGCACTATTCATACTATTAAAACAAAGAAATCTGAACAAACTGTTTGTTTTATATTATTTCTCAGAACATTAAACAGTAAAGCGCGTATTTTATTAACGACGGTAACATTTCTTTTCTTCTCTTTTTAATGGCAAACTCTTTTAAACTCACTGCGTCCCTCATCGCGGATGAAGTCTATTATGACCAGGTTTCCTATTGTTTCTATATCTATGCTAGACTTTCGTTAAAACTAAAGGTTGTTATTTACTTTACTTGCAATTTTGTGTAACGTAAAATGAGAAAGAGGGAGAAAAGGCTAGTTATTGATCTTCTCAACCTTGTTGTTTAATAATAATATATTTATTTTATTTTATAATATATTATATACTTACGTAAATACCTAATTCATACCTTATTACTTGAAGTGGAATTGAACTCATAGCCTCTGCGCTAAATTTAAAGACAGTTCATATATGTGTTTCATAAACTACCTCAAAGGCATATCTTTATTATGCCTTTTTTTTTCGAATTTAATATTCACTGAAAATATACATTTAAAGGATACCATTAACTCGTTGATGAGTCACTTTAAGATGAATAATCCGCATTTTTAGAGTAAAACATTTCCGTTACGAAAGAACATGTCACGACCGAAACAACTTTAAGTTTTATGTGTTATATCGTCCATGACAGTCATAAAATAGATAGTGATGCTAGCAAGGGACCTTAAAAATAGCTCTAACGAGGAAAAGATCCCCGTTAATATATTTGTACCACAACAAGATATGACGCGTCATTATGGCAGTATCGTAACTTGCATATTATTTACTTCTTATGTCGCATCTAATACAAAATCTTAATATGATATTTATTGCAGTAATAGTTTTGTGATTTATAAATATCAGCTCCTTTCAATTCTATTGTATAATATTGAGCTTCATTTTTAACATTATCGCTAAGGATACATTTACTTAATATATATTATGATTGATGTGGACTTTATTAGACACAATAATGTTATTTATTACATTTTAGTATTTAAACACATATAGTGACAGGTCGTCACTGAAAGTTTTTGATCTGGCTACTTTTAAAGAATATAATAAATTTCTAATTTACTCTTTGCTAATATCATTCAGTACTAATTTCATTAATTTCTCTCTTATTCTACTATTTAGCGTTAAATTATAATAATAATAATTCTGTATTGATAGATTAACTTAATTTAATTGTGTCTTTGTTTGTAGTGATTTTTATGACTTCCGGTGTCAACAAAAATGTTTTGAAAGACTTCGATTGGCCTTTCGCGATGAAGCCCCTTCTCGGGCCTTTGTTTATAGATATTTTGATATGGTGTTGGCACCAATCTCGACACTGCTCTGCGTGAGGATTTAAGCGTGTATGATAGAGTCTGATCCTAGAGTAACTTATTAGCAGATTCGGACAAACTTAGGAATCAGTATGAGTCAAGAGTACAAAATCCTCCACAAACATTTAGCCCGTAGAAAGCTTTGTGCTCGGTGAATACCTCATTATTTCAATAAGGCCCAAAAACTTTGTCGTGTTTATTAATGTTGTAAGCTGATACAAAGAATAAACCAAAAGACAATCTGCTCAGAGGGTGTTTCTTTTCGAAGGGTTGCCTACTAAATTGAAGAGAGGTCAAAAGATAGACTCCTTTTTCTTGGGAAGAACCGCTAGTTTTGCGACAATTGTTTTAGAAGATTAAAATTCTGTTACTGCAGAGTCGTATACTAACAAATGTTTAGCACTTGTCTTGAAAAGTCTTCTTTTACCACAACAACGCCTCCTTGCTCACTGCCGGGCGAACGATCAACTATTTGGCGTCGTCACTCGTGGAATTGCTTGGTCATCCGCTGTATTCCCCTGATCTTTGCTTGTTCATTTATTCCCGAATATAAGAAAGAAACTTCGAGAAAAACATTTTATGGACGCCAAGGCAACATAGAACAAGGAAGTGGACAAAGTGCTTCTGGCAGTGATTCTATCGAATGCAGCGAAGTATTGATGTGAATGGAAACTGGGTATTTTGCAAATAATTAATAAATGTAATAAGTACAAAATTTTAAAAGGAATATCAGTTGAGCAGGTATATATGCATTTCTCCGCTAGAGCAAATGTCGAGATTACTACTTTCAGAAATTAAACTATAGTTTGATTAGGTGCCACTCTCGTTTTATAATTTTAAATTAATACATAGCAACACATATTGAATTATTAACATTTAACTAAACATATAAAAGCTTTTACAGTATATGGTGGTGAAAACTTGTATCCCTTGAACTTCTCTGAAAGAAAATACCATGAAACATTTATGGTAACGAGCCCTCATAATGTCAATTGAAACTTTTAATGAAAAGCGTACAGGTTCTCAGCGATCATGTTTTTTAATGCTAATCTCGGACCTCGAGTCTAATGAAATATCCGTCAACCTTTTTGTTCCTGTCGTTTCTTTTTGTTCGTATACTAACAATTTAACATTTAATGGTCGTACCAATTTAATGGCAGCTATGTTTTGAGTAAGAAACATCGATGAGAGCTCTACCAACAATTTATTAACCCAATGACGGAAGGTAACAGCTGACAAATTTTCAAATTCGTTTACACCTACTGTAAATACCGTTAAATTTAATCTGTCATAAATAATAAGACGTATGCACATTATAAAATGTATTTGATAAATCCATTTTGCACTATAAAAACATTATCGTGATATATATAATGCATTACTATCAAATATATATATGATATAAAGGTCGGTAAGAAAATTGATATGTATATGTTTAAAAAGTAAATCGGCATATAATATACAAATCAAATTCACTGTTTTACAGATTGTTTGAGTTAGTTAATTAAAGTTGACAGACTGAAGACGATTAATCAAATGATTTAGTTTTAAAAATTATTATTGTTTTTTTAATGCTTACTTTTTCAATAATGTTATAATTTGTATGGATACGGAGCACTTCCACCAAAAACATAATTTAAACAGTTTAGTTGCTTGGTTATTTAAAAACCAAGAAGGTATCAGCCATTGAATATGTCATCAAAACATTTCTTTTATATACAACATCAGATTTAATTAATTTTGCTCTGTAAAAATCCTACAATTTACAATTTTACACGTATGTTAGGACGCTATTTAATTTATTAATTTTTTTTATTGAATGGCCTGGTATAAAAAAACGGCGTTATGAAGTTGCATTTTTGTTTTTAACAAAAGATAATAATATTTATAAAATTAAATAACCAAAACTAATTAATTTTAAGCAATCACTTTTATTGTCCCAATTCTCCTGTTATCAACGAAAAGTTTATACTATTAAACAGCGCCATCTATTGACAACACAGCGCAATCAATAGATTTCGCCAACTGTCACAATCGTTTTGTAGCAAACATTTTGCATCAAATAATAATAGAAAAAATTATAGCAATTAAACAATATTGCGACTATATATAAAGATGTAAGCTATACTATCTTTCAAGTTGGATTAAAATGCACATTGTATGCAACTATATTTTAAAATCGGTTAAGTAGTTTAGGAGTCCATCGCGGACAAACAACGTGGCACGGATTTATATATATTAAGATATTATTATACCTACAATTCTCAATCAATAGTGAAGCTGTCATATTTTCGAATTTTAACTCAAAACATACCTAATAGTATATATTTAAAAAATATCTTTTAGAGAAGAGTATTAAATAGAGCTTTCTGAGTTTAATGTTTCATGGCTACAACGCGTGATGTGAATGCGAGATGCGATGCACTGTAAGCCTACTTCTTCTTTAACAACTCATCATTGTTAAAAAATTCTTATAACTTAAAATATATACATATGTAATTTATTAAGCGTGATATTTTTGTATAAGTTACAGTTGGGATTTCCAGTTAAATTAAATTGAGGAGCCGAAGAGAACGGGGTGCTTGTTCCAACTTTCTTTCTTCTTACTTTTCTTTCTTTTGTGACTTTGCCTTTTAGGCACCAGGGAGAAATGTTGCATAGGAGAAATGCTGTGTTCGGCAGTTTTAGCTGCAACGTGCCTTTTTTTGTCGTTGGAAAAATCCAGTATACGGATTCCTCATCGATAGATTGATGGGGCAGCAGGGATATGTGACGCTTTCCAGCCCAGAATAGCAACGGTATTGCTATGGTCACTATCCCAATCTTCCGTGATGCCATATGCAGGTGTGATGTTAAGGGGCCGTGAGAGGTCCGCGTTCTGTCCACGGCCAAAACAGGGATATTTGTGGGCTGCAACGAAATGCGCGATGGTTACGATATACCGTGAGATATGCGATATACTCTGAGATCATGGGGCCATACAAAACGAGGGCTGCCGTGGCTATCAGCGCTAGTGTAGTTGCTGAAAAGAAATGTTAAATTTCCCGTAGCTACAACTAGGCGTCAGGAAAAACAGTTGGTAGGTTTGGTTGGTGCGAGTCTTTGATTTGATATGTATAATAATCACGTCAATAAAGGAAATAATTGACTAATATTCATCGATGATTGCTGATTATGCAAAAGTTCGTCGCCAAGCACAAAAATTAAATGAGCATGTATGTTTATTAGATGAATCTTAATTTCATAAATTCAAAAATTTAGCGCAGGCTAATGCATTTGCGTGTGGCATCCTGCATATATTACGTCAAAATAATAACTATAATTTTCCATGAATAAAACCATTTAGTTTTAATATAAACCAAAAAAAAAAATTTAAAGTATCTTAATCTTTGAAATTTAAATAACTAACTCAAACAATCTGCAAAACAGTGAATTTGATTTGTATATTATATGCCGATTTACTTCTTAAATATATACATATCAATTTTCTTACCGACCTTTATATCATATATATATTTGATAGTAATGCATTATATATATCACGATAATGTTTTTATAGTGCAAAATGGATTAATTAAATACATTTTATAATGTGCATACGTCTTATTATTTATGACAGATTAAATTTAGCGGTATTTACAGTAGGTTTAAATGAATTTGAAAATTTGTCAGCTGTTACCTTCCGTCATTGGGTTAATAAATTGTTGGTAGAGCTCTCATCGATGTTTCTTACTCAAAAACATAGCTGCCATTAAATTGGTACGACCATTAAATGTTAAATTGTTAGTATACGAACAAAAGAAACGACAGGAACAAAAAGGTTGACGGATATTTCATTAGACTCGAGGTCCGAGATTAGCATTAAAAACATGATCCTGAGAACCTGTACGCTTCTCTTTAAAAGTTTCAATTGACATTATAGGGCTCGTTACCAAAAATGTTTCATGGTATTTTCTTTCAGAAGTTCAAGGGATACAAGTTTTCCACACCATATACTGTAAAAGCTTTTATATGTTTAGTTAAATGTTAATAATTCAATATGTGTTGCTATGTATTAATTTAAAATTATAAAACGAGAGTGGCACCTAATCAAACTATAGTTTAATTTATGAAAGTTGTAATCTCGACATTTTGCTCTAGCGGAGAAATGTACATATACTCTCAACTGATATTCCTTTTAAAATTTTGTACTTATTACATTTATTAATTATTTGCAAAATACCCAGTTTCCATTCACATCAATACTTCGCTGCATTCGATAGAATCACTGCCAAAACACTTTGTCACTTCTCTAACATAACTTCCTTGTTCTATGTTGCCTCGCGTCCATAAAATGTTTTCTCAGTTTTCTTTCTTATATTCGGAATAAATGAACAAGCAAAGATCAGGGAATACGCGGATGACCAAGCAATTCCTCAGTGACGACGCCAAATAGTTGATCGTTCGCCCGGCAGTGAGCGAGGAGGCGCTGTTGTGGTAAAGAAGACTTTTCAAGACAAGTGCTAAACATTTGTTAGTATACGACTCTGCAGTAACAAATTTTAATCTTCTAAAACAATTGTCGCAAAACTAGCGGTTCTTCCACGAAAAGGACTCTATCTTTTGACCTCTCTTCAATTTAGTAGCAACTCTTCGAAAAGAAACATCCTCTGAGCAGATTGTCTTTTGGTTTTATTCTTTGTATCACTACAACATTAATAAACACGACAATGTTTTGGGCCTTATTGAAATAATGAGGTATTCACCGAGCACAAAGCTATCTACAGGCTAAATGTTTGTGGAGGATTTTGTACTCATGACTCATACTGATTCCTAAGTTTGTCCGAATCTGCTAATAAGTTACTCTAGGGTCAGACTCTATCATACACGCTTAAATCCTCACGCAGGCATGGTCGAGATTGGTGCCACTACCATATCAAACTATCTATAAACAAAGGTCCGAGAAAGGCCAATCGAAATTTTAAAACTAAATCATTTGATTAATCGTCTTCAGATCAATCAACTTCAAATTACTCAATCAATCGATTTATTATATAATTTATTTAATTACTCATACAGGTGTAACATGTAACTGTCGAGGTCTTTTTTACAGAGAAATTATACTTATAACTGATGTGTATATAAAATGTTTGATGATTCATTTCAATGCTGATACCTTCTTGGTTTTAAATAAACAACTAAAACCGATTTAAATTATGTTTTGGTGGAGTGCTCATATCTACAAATTATTAAAAACAATAATATTTTTAAACTAAATCATTTGATTAATCGTCTTCTTGTCAACTTCAAAACAATTTATACGATTTTTATATCAGTTATTATTTCATCAGGTGAATTAGCTTTGAGACAATCTCGAGGTTATTTGTTTTTATTCATATGTAAATTTACTTCTTATATAACAAATGGTTCGCATAATTGATATTCTTCATCGGTTAATTAACTATACTTATCCATCATTTAAGTAATATATATATATATATATATATATATATATTAATAAATTATCTTTAAGAGTATAATTCTAACAAAATCATGTTAAATGAAATTACGACTTTAAAAATCCGTGACAATTTTGCAAACGCTTGACAAAGGGTTTTCAAACGTTTCTTTGACTGCTGCATAAAAGTACTACATGATGTTGTCAAAGTTAATTGTTCTTATGCATTTTATATTTAGAAGTATGAACATTCACTTTTAAATTTCTAAAAAGCGGAGAAGACCGCGTAAGAGGAGGAAAAATTATTCTAGGTGCATTTGACAGTAGTGCTAAGTGAGTTCTAGTAACACATACTAAACTCAAAGCTTAAGACCTCTTTTCAAAATGAAATACTCTTACTAAAGCTACGTCTTTTTACCATTTGGATAATTTTCTATGAAACGCATAGAGGCGCAGTTTTTAGGGCGTAATAACTTCTTAAGGCCTTAATGTCTTTCCTTTGAATTTGCGATTCATATTTTTATTTTTCCTTACTATGCAAATAAAAGTTGGCGTCTAAAAAGTTGATGGATTGTAATTGTTCTTGTTTTGAAACATAAAGTATAATAAAATTTTTTTATCCGTTGTGTTAATTTGAATATATGTTAAAAATACGTACATTTGCAAGGTATTGCAATTAATTGCAGTTATTATTATAAATATATTGAAATAAGGGACAGTTAGCGGTTATTTTCTTTGAATATCTAGATACTAGCCATAGCCATAGGTTGCTAACTTCATATATAATTAAACTCAATTTTTACATTTATTTCATTTATTTTACACAAAGTACATTTCATATTCACAGAGCATAATTTATCGTCACATATACATACAAAAACGTAAATATAAAACAATGTTGAGCCGATAATTACCACTACATAATCGAATTCATAATATATATAATTATAATACAAATTATTTAGCTAAATTCACGGTATTTTTATATTCTGTTTAATCTATGACTTATAATTTTTTATGTACGGTTACGTGGAAATGTTAGATTTAAAGTAACAATTAAATAAATTTCTTTTAATACAAAAAATAAATTTAATTGACATCATGATATTTTTTTTTACTATATTAAAATAAGGTACTTTTTTTGTTTCTCCAAAAATCTTTTAACAATTGACTATGATAAATAAACATTGTCAATGACACATTTTTTTATAATTTAAAATCAAATTATATTAGGTAAAACGTTCCTTTATTCATTCTGTTCTACGGAAATCTATAAGTAATGGCCTATTACGTACATTTTTTTAATTAGAAAATATTTACATATTATCGAATATTATCTATTAAGCAACATTTTTACAAGTTCACGTTATTTTTAACGGTTAACATTTACGAGTTAAATATAAGCGGTTTTTCTTATATTTAAGAAGTTAATAGATTTTTAAATAATCATTTCTAGCATATAAACGAAACATCGGTTTTACGTAGGACTTACATTATTAATTATCAAACATTCACAAGAAATATACGTAATATTTTATACAGAGATATCCGAATGGAGAGAATTGAATTTCGTAGTCGACTCGGTAAATAATAAAACTTAGTTCTACCCAGTCTATGTATGCTTGACAGGTTTTCATTAAAACTTTGTGTAACATTTTATTTCTTTTTATTCAAAAGATTTTTTCACATCATAAAATAAGTGTTAACGTATATTATACATAAAAATCGTCACTTTTTAATATTTTTATCTCATTACAAAACGGAATGCATATGAAACATAACAATTAAGCCTTTATACTAATGCCAACTGAGAACGATGGTTGATATCATTAGTTGCTTCGTTTACTAAGACGATAGATAGTTTATGGCTCAGTCATAAATATAACAATCCTATTTCATTATCCAGTTGCTTGTTAACGATAACTATTTAATTACTAAATTTAAAATTTGATATAAAAAAATGGTTAATGCTGACGATTTTTTGCTGCATTACAAATGAATAAGCTCTAGTTGAGGATTAAATCAACTTAAATGCCTGGAATAAACGCTTATTATCATATTAACGATTAACGCAAAACTTTAAGTAGAATGCGTTGATGATCACATAATAATAAATGCTATTAAAACTATCATTGACTGAGAGAGTTTTATTGGCAAATATTCCATTCGATTTCAGGCTCTAAGTTGGAGACTTAGCTGGAAAGTATTCCGTAAATGACAAGTCTCTAAGTATGCGGAACAAATTAATGGCAGCGTCGCTTTGTACTACAATATATAGAAATTTATAGCAAAGACTCGATAGGCGTTAAAGGCACTATGATATATATTAAATTAGCTATAAAAATATCATTTAATTGACTATAGTTAAAACTTTTTATCTATTCAAAATATTTTCCATTTATACTTTCCAGCACGCTAGGATGACTCGCTGGACATAAGTAGACCCTAAAGCTCATTGCTCATTTAAGATATTGCTGAAAAACTATTTTATATGGACAATACGTGATCAGTGTTTTACTAGCAAGTATTATTATAAATACTTATAAAACGATATCTTTAAATTAGATTACCTACTTTTAGACAATTGTGACGTGTATTCCTACTCATAAAAATACTTTATAAGATATATGTTAAACTTTATTATCGTCGCATACTATCTTTGTCATAAACATACGTTTTACTTTTATATATATCATCATCAGCTGTGATAGTCACTGCTGGACATAGCAACATCTTTATACACTTCTCACTATTTATGTGTTATATAATATATAGTTATTGCCAAATTCAATATTTGCACAGTTCACTTAAAACGATATCTTTGGAATTGTTAAGCCTACAAACTTGACATTCGGCACGTGTATTTCTCAGCTTCTAAGTGCTTTATAAGAAGGGATTTGGGAAAATACTCACAAGATAAACGGTGCGTCACAAACTAAATCGAAGCGTTTTATATAACTTCAGCATAGTATAGAAAACATTTGCATAGTTCATTAATGTAAATTGATCAATAGTCATGTATCAATTAATACAACTTACTAATCACTTCTATTATTTTTTCAATATTTAGTAAAAATAAAGGTTTATTAAATAAGAAGGCTTCAAAGGCTTTTATATATGTATAAAAATATACATTAACATGCGTCGATTCGAACATTTTCAATCTACCGGGATATGGGACAATCTGTCCCGTGATTACTACAGGGTTTTATTCAAAGACCATATGGTTCTTAAAGCTCACCTGTTTCCACTCAAGGTTCGCTCTCTCCAAGCGTTCGTTTGCAGCGACCCTTTGCTCGTGGCGGGCAGCTGCTTCTCGAAGAGTGCACCCACAGCATACGCATCTGGGACAACTACCCATGCAGACCACCTCGGCCACAGGTGGACTGGCCTGGTTGGCGCTAGGGCCCAGTGCGACCCTTGCAGTGAGGTCGCTCCACTTCTATATCAAGAAAGGTCAAAGTAAATATACGTTAAGTTTTTACTGGACACCGCCTGGGGTTGTGGGAAATCAGTAATATATAAGTACTAATGTCTTCGGTTTTTAAACCGCAACGTAGCCTGCGTAATTGCTGAGTAAACGAGACGTAACACCTCATGTCTCACAGCGGCTAAAGTTATGTAATAGGCGTCCTATTAATAAATATGTATGTAAGCATCTCATGTTGCGTTTCCCATGGGCAGACGTAAACGTACACCATCAGGGTATGTTCTTGCGCGTCTCGTCGCCTTTAATCGATAATAAACAAAAGGAAAAAGTATAGAAAAATTTGCAATCCTTACTCACTTACCTGGTGCACTTTTTCAGGAAATGTTCATTCATCCCACTTATAGTTAGCCAATTTAAATTTGTAATAGATGTTAATAAAATAAACCATGGAAAATTTGAATTACGTATTGCGATATACGATTAGTGATATACGTATTGCGTTCTTATTGATTAATTGTCACCGAAATATCAATCACTAAGTGACAGTCGACTAATAACAACACCCAATGGACGGCACAACTTCGTTGATATTTGTTCTCACTGCTTCGTTTAGCATATACATCGAGTCTGAATTGGCTAAGAATGAAGAATCAATAAAAAAAATTACAAAAAACTGATACCACGCTTTTTTATTACCTTTCTTTAAAATTTTTAACGGTTCTAAAATTTAAGACTGATAGTATGAAGACAAACAAGAAATTGTGCGGCCAATTAATGAAATCATGATAGGCCCGGTTTATTCATGATTCAGCCAATTGTATGCGTGGTTAGGCTTAATGCATTCCTGATGAGGTTAAATTTTCCCATGATTGGCTAAGCTCTTAGGATAGGCCGTATCAGAAACCATCAAGTTAAACTCGCTACATTAAGTTAGTACGTAATACGAATTAAAATATTACATTTTTATATCAAATAATTATTAATATAAGTTGTAAAGTAAACAAGATTTTATTTAAATAGAAAAACAAAGAAAAGCTTTAATACACCAAAAGGGAATAAACATGCATCTAATCAGTTTTATCCCCTTGCATTATTTTTCTAATATACTATTCATTAGTAAACTATAAGAAAGTATAAAATTATAAAAAAAATAACGATAGTCAGTAAAATAAAAAATATATACTCCAGATAATCATGATTAAACTATTATTCTAACAAGCGTTTATTTTATAGTTAGAAAGCAATTATTTAAGGGAAGATATGAAATCTTTACAGTATTACAGTAACTATATTTATTTATTTAGGATATATTTTATTAATGGATAATGATCCATTAACTTTTTTATTACAAAGAAAATACGGCCGAACGTCGACCAACCTTACACTCTGACAATTGAAAAAAAAAATCTCAGGGCACATACTAAGATGATTGTGGTTCGGCCGATTGAAGCGTGGCGAGGCGGGAGGCGCAGGTGTTCCATCACAGCCCGTTTCAGACTTTAGCCGGGATCCGGTGCGCGGGTTTATTTGCACTCCACCGGATGCCATCGGTGAACTGTCGCTCTATAAGCGGGAGATTCTATTTGTCATTACATATACACATATACATAAAGACGCTTTATTGAAATGTACACATTAAACACGTTAAACTATTAAATACTTTTCTTTCTACCGCCTACTGGATTTGTTAAACAATGTTATTCTATTAGAACGATAATATTTTAACGATGATAAAAGTAAAGTGAAATATAACTTATTATATCAATTTAATTACTTAACTTAATATATCAAATCCACCTTTTTACGGATTTTTCTGGTTATTTATTTATATTCATTTCGGACGTTTCGGACTCTTTCCAGGATCCATGACCACGGGCAGACTAAGATGGAATATGTCTCGATGTGTTTAGATTAATATAATGTTTAAAATAACTAAAATAGCTCGAGTTTTGTTGCATTATCTGTGGTTATGTAACATGTAAAATGCTATTTTAATCTACGAATTGTAACAGTTTTATTCATACGTAACCTTTGTATCGGTGTCAAAGTTTATGAAGAGCATACGCGCTAGACGTTGTAGCACTAATTCCCTAGCACTGCTGGCACAGGTTGCCCTCTCACTCCTCTACGAACAACACCACAGGTTCACGAAATTTTCTTTTTATATTGTATGAATTCTAAAATATTATATCAGTCACTTAACGATTAGTAATCTAATCGTCAAAATATTTGTTATTTCGCATCACAAATCGGAAAACAATTTTAAAGAACTCTGTGAAATAAGAAATAAAATATATATTAAATAATAATAGTAACTTGGAAATATCTTTTTCATTAAAAACTAATTGTTTTCTTAGCGCGAATACTACACATTATTAAATAAAAGGACTTTAACGGATTTTATGCCCAGGACCGCAGGACGGTTTGCCCGTGACCTCGGCACCGAAAGGTGGTTGATACGTCGGGAGTTAAGATATAATTTATTATGTAAATAAACGCTATAAAAACCATTACAATCCTTTTATTCCATAATATTTATTTTATTAAAATTTCTGTCAATAAGAAACTCGCCTGTAAGATATATTAAGAGTTACCACTGAGAGCGAAGCGGAAAAAGAAACTAAGCACGTACTAACTCCATAATAAAGACCTGAAAGAAAATTATTTCTATATGAAATGGTTCGTTAATTACATTACGATATAAAACTCATCGCAGGATTTACTATTAAATATTTTAATGAACAAAACTTTTTTTAAAGATCTGAACATTATTAAATTCGTAATAGACAATTATAAAAATCTTTGTTCTGACCCTCAAAGAAATAATTATGCCTACACTGAAGTTTAATATACAAGATTTATATTAAATTACAATATAAAGCACTTATATTTTAAAGAGAGTTAGCAAATAAATTGGATACAAGATATATCTAATTAATCTAATACATCACAGAATAATTCCGTTCTTTACGAGTCCGGCATTGAAGTTCAAAGTTTTAGCGTACTTATTATAAACATGATTCCATTAATATTATAATATACTTTGTTATTTCTTGTATATTTATTTTTATTTTATATTTATTTATTTGGAAAGATCAAAACATTTTTAGTACTATGTTATACTGATCTGTAAGCTGAAAGCTATATTTTAGACGAACAAAAATTTTAAATTAGAATTTTTTTTTATGAAGGTACAATACTATGGAGATAAAAGAACACTTACTTATTAGTGGCGTTTTTTCAGTAGGCGGTAATGTATCTCTGATAGTCATCAAGAAAACGGTCATTGATAGCAGAGCACTGATTCCCAACGTCACCTTCTCACCTGATTCAGACGGTACATAAAATACTAGCAGTGCTACAAAAAAGTAAAAACACTCGTTAATTGTTGTAAACACCAATAATAGGTAATACTAAAGATAGCACAAAACGTTTAATTAGCATGTTATTTATCTTTTATAATTTTATATAACTGCTAACAATTTCTACACTACTAATAAAGTTAGGTGTTCATCTTTGGACGCAAAAGTTAAGCTTTATTCAAAAACATTTAGTATAAACCAGAGTTTCCAATAAATATATGGTGTCATTAATAACTAACTTAGAGGTAACATTTTCTCATGATTAACCAATCAAAGCAAGGCCCATTACGGCTAGGCCAAGGAGGCGGTGGCGACCCTACAAATAACGAAGACAAAATCCGAAAAACGATAAGACAGGACGAAGGTCTAATACAAATTTGTGCATTAGAGCGTAACAAACCGTCCCAACTGTCACCAACAAATTAAATATCAAACGGTCGTAAACATACATACCAATTCCATTTATAAGTAGACAGGGTAATATCAGATTGAATACGTAAAACATCGGTCTCCTCCGCAATTTTATGACGTATGTTATATCCGGATATGGTTCAACGCAACAGGAGTAATATTGATTGTGTCGAATTGCCTCGAAGCTCACCAAATCGAATTCGCCATTTGTTTGATAATTTGTTGTGTCACCTTCGTCGAACTGCTTTATTAGATCCAGCTAAAATTTAACAGCTTCGCATATAACGTTCGAACTATCAAATAATAATTTTTTTATACATCCTTCTCTTTCGTGTCCGGCTTTTTTTCTCTAGTTTAGGCAAATTACACTCAGAATAAATATAAGCAAAGTAACTATGGCAACGAAGAGCTATTACATATCTAGTATTGTTATCGATGAATTACAATTGAGATCACTGGGGTCGATCAATAAGTATAATGACCTAAGACGCCGCTTCGTGGCCAGTGTTTCCTTTTTTTATGTTAAATTCGAATCTAATTGGCTACGGTTCTCTTTACACTGCTGATATAGTAAATTACTACCTACTCGCTTACAATGATTAGAGCGTTGTACATTTTGGCTACAATAAAGTTTAACATTAACCCCTCTTTAATATAATTCAAAGTGATATATGCCTGAAATAATTAATATAACACCATTTTGTTTTATTGACAGCACTATTTCGAAACACTGCAGAGAAAGAAAAGCTGTGAGCTATACAACGAAAACATTATAACTTAGAAATTAATAACTAAAATTTTATAACTAATATAATCCTAAAAAAAATTAATAGAATTTATTTCTTATTTATTGCCATATATTGAGTACATTTTAACATAACATTACTCCAACCAGATTTTTATATAGAAGTTGTTGCAGTATGAGTAATAGTATATTTAAATATTTAAACATAGCTAATGATTTAATATTCATTAAATATGTAAATCAAAAACTTGCAAACTCGACACGCAGTATAACTGTTTTAATAATAAATCACAGTATCTAAGTAAATATCTGTAATTAAAAGACAATAATGGTAGCACTAAGTTATGGGTGAATATAAATTTGCATACGAACACAATGGGGGAACGTCTGCACCGAGAGAAAATATTCAGAGCGGATTTACTATCTAACAACTGACAGCGATGCAACATGCTGGAAAACAAATGGCAGGAAAACCTTTTTTGTTTGATATTGTTGGCAGACATGAATTATAAAAATAGAATTGTGAAGGCAGCAAGTTTTCAATTGTTTTAACAATATACTTCATCGCGACGACGCTAATACAAAATGTAAAGTATATAAGAAAACACTAAACTGAAATTACACATAAAACTTCTATGCTTATATTTTATTCGATTATTCTATTTTACCAATTTCAATATTAACATAATACAACGTACGGAACGGGAAACAAACAAAAAGTTATGTCGGAAACTGTACAGACCGGAAACAAAAGGAAACTCCGCCAAATTATTCGGGAAATTCGTAGCAAAATACTTAAGTGAATAACGATAAGTTAACCATATGCGTAACATGAAAATGTTTAATACATATTTATTTTATAACGACTTTGAAAACTTCTTGCTATAATCATATATCAATAAGATAATATGATAAAAGTCAGCATTTACGATTATTAGTAGAGGTTTACTATTATTTACCTGAAATCCGTCGTAAGTCCACGACGCCCATTTCATTGTGCAAAGCTGAATGTCAAAGGAAACTGTTCGACATTGATGTCACACACTGACACGTATATGCCATGGCTCAACCATGTCACTTCGCCGGTGCTCTTCACTATTACATTTGTGTTAATCACAGCTGATTTGTAGTTAGGATCAGCACTAAAAACGATAGTATTGTTAAAAAAAAAGAAAAAAGCTCATGTATGATTATCTTACAATAATTAGGAATTTTAGTAGTAGTTTGTAGGGCCACCTAATATAAAAATGTCGCTGATGCTCATGGTCATCGGCAATATCAGAGGTATTATCAATGCGCTGCCTACGTGAGACATACGATGTTACGTCTTGTTAACCCATTAAATATACTGGCTACGATGCCCTTCAAACCAGAACAAAGTAGTGTTTTCACACTACTGCTTTACGGCAGAAATAGGCAAATGGTACCGCCATAGACGGCCCTGTAAAAGTGGTCCTACCGCCTCCTAAAATGGCTGAAATTACAAGAACTAAATTTAAATGTAGAAAGAAAAACATTATAGGATAATAGAAGAGTACATATACTACATTATTTAACCATATCCCAAAATTGTATCCACTCGGCTTTTAATTACAATGTTTAGCTATCTTCGTGAATAATGGTTTTCAGTGGATCCATAAATTGATAGCGTACTAACAATATGAGACACTCACTTGTTGTATAAAATTATATCGGGCCTCCAGACTCGTTCATACGGTATTCGTATAACACTGATACCGTCGAACTCACTAGCATTCCATCTGAGATGATAATCTGTCCAAATCTGCGTGATCCAACAATTAGTCGTGAGGAGTTGATCCTTCTCCTCCTATAGCGCAACAATAATTAATATCAGATTACATTTAATCTAATGTAATCCAATGGGAAAATGTTGGGTGGAGACTCATTAATCACTAAGAACAAAAGTTTTGTTCGTGAAATGACTAATGACGAACCATGATGAAAAATAATAAGGAAAAAAAAATAAGCGGAAAAATATAAAAAATGCTTATTCATACGTACCGAATATTATCCTAACAAAACCAAAAGATTTATTGCCGAGTTGAGATATTTCACCTACGTTTTATGTATGTACCTACACAATTTTTGATATTTTTGATATTTTAATTGGACGGTATTAAAATTATCGTTAAAGAAAAAGCGCGCGTTGTATTTTTTTATATATGTCATTATTTCGTCAAACACATATTTTTGCAAAGACATCTACTTGATTGGCCATTAACAGTTAAATATTGTTCGTAATAAAAGTAACGACGTCACGGATCGCTTACAGAATACCAAATTCTTTGCTTTTATCACTTTTTCTGCGCTTTGCCTTAATCACCTCTATAACTCGCTTGGCGTGCCACTTCAGCAATTTACTTTTTATCTTCATTTTGTTATTGGAACAAAAATATTTATGATATCATTAATATCTTCTCCAGTTCCTGATGAGTGTGTCAATATCAGAAAAACTTACATTTGCTCATTTTCAAATCAAGTAGAAAAATAACTAGTGGACATATTACTGTATAAACCATCAATAATTTCTTCTGAGGTGACTTCGATTATTAATAAGACATCCATTCTCGATAAGCTTAGCATCAATAATCGCCTATCCGTGCAATCAGATATTGAAATTCTTTGAGCATGTTAATCGGCGTGGGAATGACTGTTGTACGGGAAAAAGTCGAAGGCACAAGACCACGAGGGAGACTCCCTACGACATGGAAGGATACAGTAAAGGATGCGGGCACTCCCGTACATAAATTTCGGGGACATTCATTCATAGACTAACAGCAGCCAAAGGTGGCGGTATTCGAAACTGAAAGTTTAACTTTTTACCTGTTTTCTTTTCCTCGTTTAATCGTTTGTAAGTGTGCGGATTTCATTAAAAAACGTTTAAAAATACATGAGAAGGGTTGATTACAAAACTGAACTAAATTAAAGATACTCAAAAGCAGTGGTCGTTACACACGAGAATCAAAGAAATTAAAATAATTTGACCATATACTGTTTAGTTATTAGTATATATATATAGTTTAAGCGAAAAGACTAAAAACTATTTACCAAAAAAGATATGGTTATAAATGTGATACTAATGATACGAGTTCCTTTCAAGAATTCAATGGGTTTAAATAGAATTGAAAGACAATAAATGTCGATTTTCCGGTTGAAATTTGAATGAAATATCTAGTATAACTCAAAATGGAATCAATGCGAGCGCGATGCAGTTCCGTATTTAAAAATTTTAATTTACCATCATATATGTAATCAAGCGGAATAAAATGTGGTCTTCACATTTAAATAAAGATATTAACTTAGATATTTATCGTATCACAATGACATCATTATATTATCAATATCATGTAGATTTATAAATTTTATTAATAGACGCACAAATTTAAGGTCTCTTGTTTTATTTAATTTATTTTTTTACATATAACCTGAACCTTTACCTAAGCTTAATCTGATATAAGAGAATATAATAAAACATCCATTTAAGGAAATCGTCTCCACATATGTCCACGCCTCAATATGGACTAGTCTCTTAGGACACACAAATACAATTAAGATTTTTTTCCTAACTTATATAATAAATTATATATATGTGTCGAAAAACTGAAAGTGAAATATTTGATAAAAAAAAACAATATAATTTTCCTTTTCACATAGAAGGCTGTGATACCAAATTAAATAACTTTATTTATATAATTAAGTTGAACAAAAGCGTTAAAAGTAAGCGTTGCAGAGATTTACCATTAACGTTTTAGTTTGAAGGAAAAATTATACAATAGATAACGCTTATTTCGAAGATTTTTGATAATGGCAAACTTCGACGGCCTGCAATAAATAACAACGCTTTATTAACTACATGTCATGTGCAGTATGATATAGGAATAAAATATCTTAATAAAAAAAAACCAATTCACCAAGCTCAACACGTAGAAACAATTTTTTGTTAATTTATTAGTAACGTTAAAAAAATTATATTACATTAAATATAATGTAAGTCAAGGTATACATAAAACCTTTGTACAAAGTCAAAAACAGGCTTTAAGTAGCTACTTATAATAATAACTAGGGACAGTAATCAGAGGCAATTTCACAAAGTAATTTCTTGAGATTGCCGTCATGAAAACAAAAACTAAAGCGAAAATCAATTACGGATTAAATATTTTCGCAAATTAATCCATCGGATCCACTACGGAAAACAACGTTACACCTTATCATCATTAAATTAAATTTGCTTATTCATAAAATTTCACTATCCGTGTTCAAAAATTAATAAGAAAATTTAATATTACTAAGAATTGTTTATACCATTTTACATTGACAATAAGCCCTTGTTAGCACGCCACTCATCGGATGGGTCACTATCTGACATCATACTAAATTTATGACTGTCCATTCCTTTGGGATCTAATTATTAGAAGGAAGTGGAACTCATGTGGGACTGCTATTGATCGAATCATTTCTCTTTTTTTTTTTTTAATACATTCATGGAAATATTTTCCTTAACAATGAAGGCAAGATGTTAACTATTCTGTGTTTCTAAAAAATCTTTCTTATCCCGACTTTCCAATCTTTTTATTTTAATGATGTCTACGTTTTCTTTGCTACTTCATACTATAGTGATTAAACATAACTAAAGAAATTTTTATACATAGAGAAGCGTCTAAAATTTTTATTAATTAAGTTAATTGTTTGAACAGGATAAACATTAACGCATATTAAGCTTCTGAGAATTCAAATTTTTCAAATATTCATATTCAAACCTAGTTTTTAGCAATCAATCGTGATCTAAACACAATTAAAATTTCACTAAAAATAAAATGATGACACCAAAGCCATAAAAATAAGTTAAAAATATAAGGACTAAAAGAAATTTAGCTTAAGAAGCGGATTTTGCCTTCGTATAATGTCTTTCATATCTTCTTATGTAACAAATTGCTTAAAAGAAACTTCGTGCTTCATTCCGAAATTTCGTACTTGAAAACTCTATAAGATATAGTCATCATATTTCCTAAAATTTTCTTCATGCTATTTACTTATACCACAATGCAATAGAATGTACATAGATGAGAAACATGTCATCAAGTATATTTTATTATTTGTACACTAATAACAGGAATAAATTAGCTTTTTGGAAGGAAATTCACGTACATTACCGCCTCCGTGGTCTAGCGGTATTGGCCCTTGCTTTATAAACCGGAGGCCGCGGGTTTGAATCCCGCGGGGAAACAACTTTGTATTATCGTTGTTTTCTGGTTGGTTAAGATAATTTGGGCCGATCACTCATTTGTCCGAAAAGTAAGATGATCCATGTAAAGAGTCGGATGGGCATGAAAAAGTCGGTCCGTTCAGCAACCCACATTGGACCAGCGCAGTGGGATACGGTCCAAAAACCCCCTAATGGGAAGGCGTGCATTAGGGGAGGCCTATGTCCAGCAGTGGGCTGTCACAGGCTGATAATGATGATGATAATAAAAGGAAATATTTTTTTATGTCGTATTGTTAACAATTAAATTTTTACATATTATTCGTTATCTGAAAATTGCTGTAAAAAGTGTGTTATAAGAGATGTTACAGCATCGTTGTACATGCCTGTAACTGGCTTACGTACGAGCACATAATTTTATGTTTACTAATTTAAGGATTAAATATTTTGTATTCATAGCTGCTGGTATATCTAAATAAATGAATAAATATTTAATTTTTTAAGATAATGTCACTATAAAACTGTGTTTTATTCAACTTAGAGACTACTACTACATATCAAAAATTATTTTGTTTATGTGACTGAATTGTGTAAGATATTTGAATTTAATATTTTTTATAAAGTATGCTAATGAGCCGGAATTTTCAATAATAAGATAAGTAAAATTTTAACAAAAAATATGATCTACTTTAAACAATGTACATAACTATGTTGCGCAATGCTGGTATAATAATATAAAACTGATAACAACGTGCCCTTTGTACGTATTATTATTAAATTATTCGTAAATCAATTAAAGAAGTATAATAACGTAGAACATAATTTAAGCCATCTATAAAGATTTAGCCAGAATTTGCATTTAATCTTGAAATTATAAATAATTAAAAAATAAAAAAACACACGCTTCGAAGTCAAAAAGATAATCATTTACTTGTCTAGTGTTATTTTTTTTTGTGTGCAGTTCAGTAATAAAAGATTCAGTTACAAAACTTATACACGTATAATGATCCATTTTAATATCTTTTACAATAAATATGTTGTGTTTAGAAGCCTGAAAATCGTTTAATAACTCGTAAAGTCTCTATGATATGTCTTTAACATGATAGTTAAAGCATATAACAGGATTTATTAAAAAACTTGTTTACATACCACGTCAATGATGTGATGTAATGAGACGCCAAACGTAACCATTAGCGGTTGTGATGAGTTCTCGACCGGCCGTACGGAGGCGTCGTATTTTTGCATCAGATGCCGAATCAAATTATATTCCTCGTCACAGCACCAGACACCTAAAAAAAAATTAAATATTGTTTATATAAAAAAAGAAAAGTTAATAGCAATACATTTTTAAAGCTCATTGAATAGTAAAAGTTTTTTCTAGTTAACCTTTTGTCTAGGCTTTTTCTTAACTTTTTACTTAAATATGTTATATTTGTCGTTTTAGATACATATATATATATATACTTATTAACAATGTGTTGTTTTACACTACGGAGAAATTGGTAATATCTAACCTAAATTTCTATTTTATTTATTCTCATTTTCATAAAATAAACATAAAACGCCTAGTTACATTAGTCCATTAACATATTTGCCTAGTGAGGTTATGAAAAGTTAAAAGTTCGTTACGTTAAGTTCAGTAAGTTTAGCACATTCGGCGCAAAGTTTTAGAGTATACAAAAACATGTTAGAAAACATGAAAATCACACTTAATTTTACTAAAACAAAAGCCTAATAAGCTTACACATACTTTTAATCTGACAAATGCTGTTTATAATGTCCAAATAAACATTTTTTGTATTGTGTTTTATTGCGTTACTTGTAATTCATGTTTGTTGTAAAATATTTAAATAATTCTTATTAGCCCGAGGAGAGGTAAATTAATTAAATTGTTACAGTGCTGCGTCGTTTGATCATCATGATGAGCTTTCCGTGTTACAAAGCTAATATAAGCGCCCTTCAAAATTTTGCAGAGAATGTGTTTAACTTTAATTAGCATCAAAATATAAAAGTGACCAACTATTTTGATAGTATTTATTACATTAAGTTGCACTAATGATGACTAACAACTTATTAGTGATAGTTTATTATAAAAAAATTAAACGAAAGTACGTTATGAATTATTGAAGAGATCAAGATCCGATCAAGCCAGAGCAAAATGTTGACAAAATTATTTGGACCACGGGGTACTTAAGCAGAAGGTCGGCCTCATGCTAGATGTACGGACAATATAGTATCGACAGCAGGTCAAAAATGGTTGAACTTGGCAGAGGACAGAGAAGAGTAGAATTTTGTAAAGGATGCTTTTACCTATTTCTGGTGAATGCCTTATTATTGTTAATTTTGACGGACTTCCCAGAAGAAGGAGGCACTCTATTCGGAGCGAATGTTTTTTTTTATATATGTTACCGCATTGCTCCGTTCCTAGGGTTTCGATTTTTTTCATTCATTTTTAAAATGTTAGGTATTAGGTGTCATTTAGTCCATTTTTTTTAAATCGTTTTGTGATAAGTAGTCTAATAGATATTAGAGAAGTTTAGAAAATTTCGGCGTCAAAAATCACAACATCGTGCGATTAAATTTTAAACGCAGCCGAATCCGTAAAACATATATACTTAAACTATGTTCTCCAAAGTTTTACTTCTTTAAATTTTCTATAATAAAGCCCGCGAGCGCATACATTTGTGTTTTAAGAACAACCCACAGTAGTCATTTCATCGTAAACATTGTTAAAATTTACAATAAATGTTAAACCCGCATTTAACATAGTGTAAGTTAATATAAAAGTTAATGCATTTTAAAAATTCTTTATTCTATCTGCATAAATTGTGTCATACATGACATTTTGATTAAATTAATACCTTAAAAGATATTCGAGATTAAAAATGCAGTGGCGGAAACTGCCGGGTAGTTTCTTACAGAAGGCACCTAGTCATCGGCTTATGTATCGCAAAATGGTTATATACTGTTTCAAGTCGGTCATATTTTTTTGTTAAAATTTCATTTGTTAGAAATAATATTAAAATAATCCATATTAAATTAAATTATTTAAAAAATATTAAAAAAGTACGATTCAGTTTAACTCGATATTAATGAATAATTTAACTCGGCTTTGAACTGGCAACCTATGTGAAACATTTGCATTTTACCATCAAAGTACACCTTGAAATAAGTAGATCAAAAGGATATGTTACGTTAACCAACATTATACTCATACCTTTTTCAATACATAATTAGGGTTTCAAAGGCTCTGTATTATATTCACCTACTGTAGTACAATACTTACGAGGAGAGTATATAAATATTTAAAAGAGAGAGATTATTCTATAGTAACAATGAACAACCCAAAGGCATATTTGACGGCGTAAGACTTGTCCGGAATTTTATGATGAAATTCATATGAGATACTACCGTAGGCCGTTTCTAATTTTGTTTTCAATTTTAAGATTGCGGTATAGTTTTGGTAAAGTTTATACAGTTAGGTATTCTTTTTATTTATTTTTTTTTTGGTACGTGGATAATTTATTTCTAAAAGGTTACTTATTTTTAGAAATAAATAATCGAAAGACAGTGTTTACTATAGTGTTTACCAAAGTGGGTGACATACAGTGTTTACCCATCGCATTAAAAACATACACATATGTTATTACTTCAATATCTTCTTTATTCACTCTAACTTTAGACCCTGATCAAATTTATCAGGATATTAGAAATTTTGTTTAATTTTTCTGAATTACTTTGGACAGGAAAGATCAGGCAATGTCTAGTATTCAGTATTAATACGCATAACTTAAAACTAATATTATTTAATCTAATAAAATAGATAGTGTAATATTTAATAAATCAGAATTATAAATTTTAAAATTTACTTTTACTGGTTATAGAAAATCTTTTAATTTAGCATTTGTTTTAAATACAACCTTTGTTGCGTCAAGCGCCTCTAAAGTAAAATCCTAGATACAGACCTGACCTTAATTATTGTATATCTTCTAATAAAGTGTAAAAAGAGCCTATAAAAATGTATTGAACAATTTTAATAATCATCTTTCTGATATTTTTATCAAATATAATAAAGTAGCTCCATTATATTCGATAAAAGAAATCCTTATTCAATAACGCGATGTTCTTCAGCCTGTCGTTTTTATTAACACGCGGAATAACTTTTTGGGCAGATTTTTACATAAAACGCGTTTCAACCCGCATAAGTTATTTAATAGGCATCCATTGTAAGTTATTTAATATAAAAGTAATTAAAATAGAATAGTAAATATTAATAAATCACTGTGCATTTAAAGTTTTAATTATGCACCCACTTTATGTTTGTTAAGGCCCGTATTTTATATGTTAAGGCATGTGTTATAAGTTATAATCATTTTACCAGAATATCGCTATTCTAGATATACATTTTTAAAGTGATTAAAATAGAAAATTATTGCTAATTAATCCAAGTGATCATATCCTTTATAGTTTCAACGATACAATTCACGTAAAGCTCTTAATCATTTTGTACACGAAAGTTAATTAATTAAATATTATTCTAAATATAATATAACAAAAAAATATATACATAGAAGTTTAAATAGTGCAAAAACACCTAAATCTGTTTTAAATTACATCTCACTTTTTTAAAAAGTAATTCGGACAGAAATCTTTTGAACCAATTATCACTTATATCTAGGGGACGAAAAAGGAAAAAAGCTTTGCCCTTTCATGGGAACTAGGCCGTCACTAATAGCCAAGGATTAAAACTTTAGAACTATTGGTATCCAACATCCTTATCTTCTCAGGAAAGCTTATTTAATTTTCTTTCGTTTTATTCTGATCACATTTTAAAATGTTCTCTGCTATAGTAACAACAGTCGTAAACGGTAGATTTTGAAATTAAAGTTATACCTTAAAAATTACATCCGTGTATTTATAAAGTAAGTACTAAAAATTTCATTAATAAAAAAACAACATACAAAAATGCAACAGACTTTAGTTAATATGCTTGAAATGCAAACTTTAAATATTTTTTATTAAAAACGCTGATATATAAATCTTTCAGTTAACAAAACCGAATAATCATAATCCGATATATATCTCTCACCTTTGGAATAAATCATCAAAATCATCCAAACGGAACACCTAAACATCGCCGGCAGCGGCATTTTAATCACTTCACTCGCTTTAAGTTAATCCAAAGCTTGTAATCATTAAAAAAAAAGCTAAAACGACAATGGAAACATTTTACAGGTCGCAATAACCAAGGACGTTCCACGGCTTGCTAAGTACGAGATTTCAGGTGATAAAACTTTTTATAGTGCGATAAATAAACGACGCGGTTGACGCGAGCCAAACGGGCGTGATACAGCCGTGCGATTGGTACGGTGGCTGGAACACTCATGACGGTCTACGCGTCCCAGCCTCCGGCGCCAACGTCTATAGGCTTGTATACAATGTCTACGTGTTCTACGTGTGTTCTGCTTAAGTTTTACACTACCGAAATGTATAACGGCTCGTCGTCGAATGTTGTGTTTATTTACTAGTTGGAATTTTATAACTTTAAAATTGACTTTACAATTGTTAGCGTGGCGTTTTTAACAGCGCTTATGTTCGCGTTTTAAACAGCAACTGCGCATCGTGATTAATGCTATCATTAAAATTTGCAGGATATTGTTTCTGTTGTATTTGAAGTGCATGTTTAAATCTGATCGACCTTAGGATAATTAATTTTGTATTGAAGTGGTAGGCTTTTTGGTTACGGCTTGATTAGTAGGGCATAGAACTACAGCAAAATAGTAGTGTGCGCGCTCTACAAAGTTCCAATTTTAAGGTCATCATTGCCTTGATAAAAAATACGTAACTTCACTCTTGTCATATTTCACTGGTCAACAAGTGAACATTCTGCTCTCTTGACCTACGACTAATAAATTGATAATTAAATTGATAAATGCATACTCTTATAAAAATTGCAATTATCAATATCTAATCGCAATAAATATATAATCGTCTGAATAAACTTTGTAATTAAGAGCGCTAATCTCCTCTGTATCTTAACCACGTCTTTATGCAATATGTGAGTTCACTTGAATGCCTTAAATATTTAATAATCGGTTGAATATGCAAAAGTCATTCATATGCGAAATTAAATAAATAAACCGTTGACTGTTCAACGATTTCCAGAACGTTAAAAAGTAAACGTTTAGAGGTGATCTTTTACAGCCGTATGGGGCGGTAACACCAACATATCAATTTCTACCACAAGGCTGCGGGGTGAAAACACCACCGTGTTCCGGTCCAAAGGGCACCGTAGCCAGCGTAACTGGGTAACGTGACGTTACATCCTTTGTCTCACGGTAGACGGCGCATTGGCAATACCATTTCATTTCGTATCAGGTGGTCCGACTACTCGTTTGCAATAAAAAACTGTCAATGAAAGGTTATGATTATGTTTAAACATAATATGTAGCATTAGCGGAATTAAATATGAATTATTGATTAATTAAAACCCTACTTTTTAATTTGGTACCATATCTGATACCCTGCCAATAAAATGACCAGAGTCATCTTGTGACATACCTTGATTTCAACTTTGTATCATACTAGTTTTATACCGCGGTTCGTCCGCATGGTATTAGTAATCTCTCCTTGGTAAACCCCGGATTTGCAATAGAATGAAGAAACTTGTAGTTGATATATTCTTTGTGTATACAAGAAACTTTGTGTTTTCAATAATAATAATAGTAAATAAATTATTATAGGACGCTACCAAGCGTAATCTTTGGATTTTAAAATAAAAAAAATTAAATGCACGTCAAAATAGCTTTGCAATTAACAGATTATGTGTATATACAAGAATCTCTTTAAATTTCCAGCAATTTAATATAATCGTTAATAATATAGTTTTGGACGATACTAAATTTTTTAGAATAAAATATTTTTTCTTTGCAATACGCTCTAGTAAAATTAGGAATTATAGAAATATGCACGTACTTTTAAATATTAAGCATTGAGATAATTTAACCTTACTTTAAATTGTAATATTTTTGCTAAGAATCGGTAGGTTCTTATTGCATTCCCTTAAAAATACTACTAGCAAAGAATTGTACGAGTTCCCCTTTGATTATTTAGATTTTAAATGTATCATATTGTATCACTTAACTAGAAATTGAAATATAAATCAAATTATAATCCGAGACTTAGAACTGTCTCAGACCTTAAGTGTATGTGGGTCGTTTGTCTATTGCTTCTCTTGTTATGACAGACACGACAGCAGCGTTGAAAACTAATGTTTTGTCAAGATGAATGGTTATTTTGTATTATTTATGCTTGGTTGTGTTTTTGTATCTTTATAATACGTACTACCTGATAAAACTATTAATGTACAAATAGTAAATAAAGATAAACCGCCTGTAACACGTTATTGTAACTATTCTAATTATTTTGTCAGGTTACATTATATATTACTAGCAATAAAGAATCATAACATGCAATGAGTCTCTTGACCGGCAATATATTTGCGAACTGTTCCCAACTAATATTAATTAATGTCTCACTTAATAACGATTAATATTCCTATAACTCCAAATTACCATTTTATAGATCGCTCTAATAAGTTCCCAAGCAACATTCAAAATGTAAAATTCGGTCATTAACTATCATCAGCTCCGCCCATATTATATTTTTAAAATGTTTGTTGTATAAATCGTTAATCATTGAATTTGAAAAATAATATTCTTGAAGGAATTCTCAGCATTTGTTTACCGCTTTCCTATTCTTCTCTTCTTCAACCTCCGAAGCCTTGTTAATTAAAGGTATTCTACTATTAATAAGGTACTTTAAAAATTTAAGGACATCGAATTTAGATCTCACGGGAAAAAATGTGGTTATGTTTTTTCGTATGTAGTGATCGTCTGTATCATCTTTGGCATTCGTATTGTTTTAAACATATTTAATCTTACCTTAAATAATATTATAATATACTAAATAATACCACAATTAAATTTTAATTTACAAAATTTTTTCAAAAGTTCTTTTTAAAACATCTGCTTGGATTAGATGGGGTATACAATGATTTAAAAAAGGGCTACGAAATAAAAGTGAAACGGAGATTATCTATATTGTAATTCTAAAGTTGAAACATTGAAGTTTTTCATCAAAAAACGTACTCGTTCAGCCTTCTTAACATTCATTATAAAGAAAATTTAGTCATCGTTAAAAGTATCGTTCAAGTGCTATTATAATTTGTTCATTCAAAAATGTTATATACCTGAATTTAGCATTATTTTATAAATAAATTTTATTCGATTTCAAGATTTTGTCCGTCTGTTGTCCGTGTAGTAAAATGTCAAGAAACAATTCAGAAAAAATCATCGAGTGACTTTGAATAGTTTTGCGTACTTAATGTATTCGATATAAAGAGCCTAATACAGGTACACCTACATCCTGTTCTTCCTCCAATTAAAGGATAAATGACATGACTTGAATACAAAGAGTTACCGAGACACTTAGGGGCTCATTTATTCCACGATCAGGGAATGTAATACCGGAAATGGTCATCCTTTCCCCTAAGGAGACGCTGACGTGACAGATAAAGGGATGGTGCCGAATAAATTTACAAATAAGGTTCCAGTAGTCACGATGTGGAAGGAATAAAATTAAACTTACCTTACTGACCTAACAAGTCATGTTAAAATAAATAAAATGAACAGATTTTCTTTATATAATACAAAATGAATTTAAATTAACAGAGTATAGCTTAATCATTTTATAATTTCTTGAACAGTAAGTTAAACTGTCTTAACAGGCAAAATGTATTATACTCTATATGTCGACGCCCAAATATCCATTACTGGTAAAAAAGCTTTTAATCACAAAATATAGTGTCAAGCAAAAATGTATAAAATACAAGCGAGACATTTTGCATTTATTTCTAATGGGTCCACGGTGCCTATGGCGTAACAGACGTTTCCACTCATAATTTTTTCCCTAACTCATTCAACTGTGAGACGGATTTATAATTTAAATATACGTGTATACGTTAACATTTATCATTTTGATCGGTTATTAAATATCTTCCCTTCAGACCCGTAGGATGTACGTAGTCATTGCTGCGTTATCTTTGGCTAAAAAGAAACAATCAAGTAGAATATGAAAAAGGAAATAAAGTGCATAAAAATGCTTTAAAAATTATCTACAACTACAGCAAGCGAAAAGGATAAAGAAAGAATTTATTACATCATTCGTCTTCGATTTTAATTTATTTTTTCTCAATAAAATGTAATATGTTTTTAAAAACGTATACTTACCGTGTATTGGAAAGTTTTACAGCTTTTAGTAAACCTATTATATTTTATTGTACAGGCCCCTGACTACTCTAAAATACCTTTTATATTTCACGGCATTTTTTATTTTCTTTTATCTAATCGTCACAAAAAAAATTTACATTCATGACCCTCAACCTTTGTTTGGAATGGTAAAGGTGAGAATGACACAAAAAGGACAAAGCTACTTTATATTGTGTATTGTAAAAAAATAAGCGTTGCTTTGGACATTTTCATTTAAATTTACCAAATAAAATTCGGTATAGAATGGATTATATATTTCGATAAGACAATATGGGTCGATTGAGAAAAGGTTTTCGTAATTTTATATCAGAACTTTTTGAACAAAGTGAATGATGCGGTTATTGAATATTAAATGTTATATATGCCATTTAAAATTAATATTAAAAATTTCATTTCCAATTATACTGATTTTGAAAACGTATAAAATTATACATCTCTCAATGGGTTATCTAGTTAGCCATGGTTTATTATAACTGTTTTAATATTATTCCACTGTGACATATAACCGATACATATAACATCACAATTTTTTTTTATTTTTGTTAGTCATAATAAGAAAAAACATGATAAGCCAGAAGTTAACTCTGGAATGGCTTATCCGATTTTGACTGGACGTTCGCTGAAAGATAGCTTATGTAACTGGGATTAACTTAATAAATAAGTATTTTTTATTTAACACGGACGAAGTCGGGCGCAACGGCTTGTATTCATACAATTTTAAATGCAACATTCTCACATGACTGACAAAAATTTGGTCTAGATAAGGGTAGTCAAGTATATAAAGCATAAACAGTTTTCTGTCCAATAAATAAAAATCATATTTTAAATTTCAACACTCCAATCTCGGTTTAAATTACTGAATCCCAGATCTCTCTAGCGCTATCAATACTTTTGCTTAGTGCGGAGTACGGCAATTAACATACGAGGTCAAGATGAATTTTACGGAAATTTAAACGCTTCCGTAAATATTCTTCATTTCTACGTATTTTGTTTGACAGTGTACTATTTCATTACATTTATAACAAAGATACTTGTGAATAAAAATTCAAAATAATTTATTTATAACAGAATTAAATTCAACAAGCAATCTGACTATAATTATTATAAAAAATTAACTCCATTGTAGGAGCTTAAAGGCAGATAGGCCCAAAAGTTTTGTAGGTGCATTATAAGTGGCCGGTTATTAATAAAATTTTGAACGAAAATTTTAATAAATTACTTTTGGGACCAAAGTTAATTGCATATTTTAATGTCCGATATTAAACTAAACATAAACATTTTGCTTACACACCGTAAAGGAAAACAGTAGGACAATTATTTATAAAAACCTGCTAGCTTGATGATACAAAGTACTTATTTGTATTTTTCTCTAACTTTTATGTTTATCAATTATTTTTTCAATCATAAGTGCATCATAATATCGGCCACCCGATTGTTTATATTTGATAACTTTTGAATAATTTGAAAGCAATCTACTTTATATATCTGATGTTACAAACATATTTATGTAGTGATCAATTTATCACTGCCCAATGTTCGATATAAAATGTTTAACTTTTTCGGATTTGTCGTCATTTTAGAGTTTAAAGATATATACTTTCTCAAGCATTACAAAAAGCAGGGCTTTAAAAATATAAATATCTGTTATACATTATATACTTACGCGGGACTCGCCGCAATCGCTCATAGAAGATACACATTTTCCAGCATGCACGGCTGCCTTTGCTATATTTAGAATAATTTGCACTTTAATTATATAAACTATTATTCCAATACGTAAGCTATATTTTTGTAAAGTTTTATTATAAGTCCACACAGCAGTGTCTGCGTAAAGGGTAACAACCGTGAATACATACATTCTTAAGTATTTTCGCGTTCATAATATCAGTAGGATTTTATTCATCACAAAACATTTCGTTAATAATACAAAAAAAATTAAAATCCTATATAAAATGTTTCAAAAATTAAACAAGATAACTAACTATACATATAAAAATGTTGTTATAAAATACTATATTAAAATTTAATAATCTGATGATTATGATACATTTTTGTAGTAGCACTAAAACTAAGCACTGACGAGTAAATTCATGTGCGTTATAAAATATAAATATTTAAAAAATCTAAATTTTACTTATCATGGACGTTCCTCGCTCTTCAAAAATATTTACATTTATTTTATTTTTATTAATTTATTCTTTATTGCAAACCTTATAATAAGTTTTACAAGAGGCGGATACATATGATGGATTTACATAAAAGCCTATAGAAAACACAAGAAAAAGTTATTTACCTAAAGTGCGCACTTACTGCTCTATTTTCCGGCTCAGACTTCAGGCAACGGTAAATCGGTAAGTGGACGGATTTCCGCTTCGTGATTTGAGAACTTGACTCCCCTAATTGATGAGGAAATTACTTCCCTCTTTTCTCCATGATGAGCTTCACCTCGTTTACGAAACAGATAAATTACATTATTAATTAATTTTCGAAATACCGCCATTATAATAAACGTCGTAAATAATTTTACATATTTTAAACGAAGCGTTTTAATAATTTGTTGCCTAAAAATTGCGTTAAATATAACATCATATTATTTGATATCCCACAACAAATATTAATTACTATACAAGGAATTATAAACGGTTTGAGGGAAAAAAATTTGAGCTATACGTTTGGAGATGAGCTATTTTAATACATCATCATCATCATCATCAGTCTGTAATAGTCCACTGCTAAACATAGGCCTCCCCTAATACACCCCTATCCATTAGGGGTTTTGGACTGTATACCACCACGCTGGTCCAATGCGGGCTGGTGGGTGGACCGACTTTTACACGCCCATCCGACGCATGGATGATCTTACTTTCCAGACAATTGGGTGATCGGCCCAAATTGCCCTAACCAACAATGAAACAACTATGAAAATTTCTTGAGTTCCCGCAGGATTCGAACCCAATACTTCCGGTTTCTAAAGCACGCGCCCATATCACTAGGCTAGGGAGGCAGTTTTAATACACAATTCATATTCAATAATACAACGACATTATATTGTTATAATTTAATAAAACTACATAACTTTATATGGCAATGCAACTCATTTTATTGGTAACTAGTATTCTAAATGCATTACTTTTACAATTTTTGCCAATATCGCATCCTTTAATTTATCCTAAAAAGGATAAGGAACGATACGGGGTCCCAGTTAGCATACGTCATCGTTCGAAGGGGCCATCCGAGCGTGAAGCCTATCAATTATACACCAAAGGCCTGGGGCTTTATAGATACCTCTCCGAGTGAATTATAACGACTCCTGATTTGCACAATAAATAGCATTTTCATCTGTCAGTTCTAAATTAAATAATAGCCAGTATCTATTAGGAGCGATTGGATTATGTGTTTATTGAGTAACGCATTTCTAAATTTAATTTCGTTTGAACGAAGGTAGGCCTTACTACCTTCGTTTACTATTACATCAAAAAGTGTAATAATTGTCATTAATATTTATTTTGTTGCATAAAGAAATACACTCAAAAATAGATTTAAAACTATGTTTAATAAATATTGAAAAACATTGCGGGTGTTTTATGTTTTGTGACTTCAATTTTAATTTATGAATAATATAAATCATTAAAGCTGCAACAAAATAATCTGTAACATATTTTTCCATTTACGTCATCGTATTATATAATAATATATTTATTTATTTATACGTTTCAAACGAATTGGACTTGTCGATTTGTACGAGCGCACAACCACCCTGTGTACTTAACGATTTCCCGCTTCCCGAACTTTAAGCCGTACAAGTAATACCACGGGGACTCGGATCAGATTAACACGCTGTTACTTCAACAGAATTGCAGTGTCTATACTAAATGGAAAGTATAAACTTAGTCATCACCATCATCATCATCAGCCTCTGATAGTCCACTGCTGGACATTGGCCTCCCCTAATACACCCTATGCATTAGGGGGATTAATAAATTAGTATCTCTCAGTAAATATTTTTTCAAGCCAATAATAAGTAAATATTTTGACTCCAGTAAATCTATTGATCGTTGTCTTGGGAATCAGAGAACAGTTCAGAGATGTAACTCTCGACAAATATTTATAGGAATTTCGTTTTAATGCCTGAAGTAGGGTTATTGCGAATATCAGCAACAGTATACGCAGCTTAATCTTAGTATTAGCATCATCATGAATACCAAAGTGCAGTGTACAAATTATTTAATCTTTTTAGTTCACAATATAATCTATGTTTAAGCACAATTTTTTATTAGAGAATTGTGACACTAATGAAATAATCGGTGCATAGAATAATTCATTCTTTTGTATAGAATAATAAACATTTTTCTTTTATTTTACCTTTAACTTTTATTCGTTTTTACCTTATATAAGTTATTACAACAGTGAAGTTCTAGTAGTTGCGTTTGTTATTTAAATAAAAAAAAACTGTAATATACTCAAAGACAGACTGGCAAAAATAATTAACGTAGTATGTTCAGGAATAACATCAAAAACCTTGCTTTTATCTTCTCTGGATATAAAACAAAAGCTTTTAAATTATATCATGTAGACAACTTAAAATTAATAATAGTTTCAAAGTCACAAGGAATAAAGTAATAGAGTAATTATTTTTAATTTTTCTAATTCCAATATGACCTACTCATAAAGATTTAATGTTTCACATCATCACATCATCAGCCTTTGTTAGTCCTCTGCTGGACATAGGCCTCCCCTAATACACCCCTATCCATTAGGGGGGCTTGGACCGTATACCACCACGCTGGTCCAATGCGGGTTGGTGGGTGGACCTACTTTTTTACATGCCCATCCGACGCATGGATGATCTTACTTTTCAGACAATTGGGTGATCGGCCCAAATTGCCCTAACCAACTAGGAAACAACAATGAAAATTTGTTGCGTCCCCGCAGGATTCGAACCCACGACCTCCGGTTTCTAAAGCACACGTCCATACCACTAGGCTACGGAGGCAGTAAATTTAATGTTGGTACTTAAATTAAATCTATAAGTCAAAGTCAAATATCTATATTCAATATAAAAGCATTAAAATTTTTTATTGATTGTCAAATAATCTACCACCGGTTCGGAAATGGAAGCTCTGACCTGAGAAGAACCGGCGTAAGAAACTCAAACGGGACATTTTTTTTCTTTATTTTCAATAAGTTTTTTTTTGTTATTGTCGCATGAAAAATTTTATTGTTCTTCGGCCAACTTTTTGGAAGAACAAACTTAGTCAATATCTTAACAAATTGAAGTATGATAAAAAAAATCACTATAAACATTGATATTTCGATTCCAAATTTAACTGTATCGTTTATAAAACGAATTAACGAATAAAACGTGAAATCATTCGTTAAAAAATAACGAACATCGTTTTCACTCGAGGACTGCTCCACTTCTTGAAGCATTTATGCACAATCATAAAGCTTGCAATTGAGGCCGAATATTGAACGACCATGTTACTCGATATTGGATGCTTAGACTACAATGGGAAGTCGATGTAATAGACATATTGAATCGTAGTAAATCACAAGGGAACTTTGTGACTAAACATTTTTCGAAATCTTTTCAACATTCTAATACGAAAAAGTTCTAACCATTTATTTGGTATAAGATAAAGAATTATAATTGAATTAAACTTTGTGCAATATATTAATGATACTTTATAATTGCTTTATTAATTTAGTATAATAAGTCAAAATTGCTTAATTTAGCATAAAAATGTTGCAATACTTTTTAAAATCTAAAAATTTTGTTTTGAAAAAAACTGTGATCACTCGAACTCGACACTCGTTGAAAAAAAATTATGATTTAAACGCTTTTCTTTAAATTAAAACAGATTCATTGTTAAATTTACAAAAGGGGATGACGGTTATTAAAATAAACGAAGATTATTGAAAAGGTTCTAACTGTATAACATTTATGTGTACAAAAAAAAACACATTAGTCTGCCAAATACCTATTTGGCAGAGACTAATGTGTTTTTTTTTTTATTGGGGCCAGAAAATTGTTGGTTTTGTCACAATATTTCACGGTTTTTAATTCTCATATACAGTCAAAAACCAGTTTCATTTTTCTACGCTAAAATTTCCCGCAGCGGCCGGATGATTGATGTCCTTACATCAAAACTAAGCCTGAGGCGATTCATCTGCCCGTTCCGCAGATAATTTCCAGACGAATAAGTACACAACATTCGTAAGAAAAATTATGTAAATAACTTTATATTAGGATTTTAATAACTATAAATTTGTGAAAATATTTAAATTCTGCTTAAACGATCTTTTTCTGTCACCTCTTTTTATTCGTATTCTAAACAAATACTAATTCGTAACAAATACGAATCGCCAGTTTAATGCCAGTTACGGCTTTATATTAATTGAGGGCGTATTTCAATCTTTATTTTTCTAGGAGTGCATTGTGATATGTATTTTTTATCAATATTTTATTAGTGTATAATGAACGAAATTTTAAATTTTGTTTCGTTTAGTTTCATATTTATTTTTAAATACAGTTAGTAAGCTGTTACCCAAGGCGTTGTTTGCGTGGAATAGGAAAAATATACGCGAGGCGTATGAAATATAATGTATATAATATAAATTAGGCGTTTTAATTGCAAGTGCCTATCGTTAGACACAAACTTTTATGGCTTTTGTTTCGACGATGACGAATTTCCATTTAGACTTTCATACCCATTTCAACCCCTAGTACATTCCTGTACAGTTTACATCACCCAACACCACTTATGGCTCGTTTACAGTATCTAGACACAAAATTTCATCGTTTTATGTTCAACAGAGACGATTTTCATATCAACTTTTATCCCCTTTTTGACCTTTTTTATCGCAATAATTAATTAATAGCCTTTGTTCTTTCACGGAATCTATTCTAAGTATGTACAAAATTTTGCCGAAATCGATTCAATGGTTAAGACAGTAAAGTCGGACAGGCAGATAGACAGAGTTACTTTCGCATTTATAATATTGAGTATGCATTACAAACTAGGTAAACCGCCTCCGTGGCCTAGCGCTATTGGCCCTTGCTTTATAAACTGGTGGTCGTGGGTTCGAAGTTCCCGCAGGGAAACAACTTTGTGTCATCGTTGTTTTCTGGTTGGTATGGACAATTCGGGCCGATCACCCAATTGTCTAAAAAGTAAGATGATCTATCCGTCGAAGGGGCCATGTGAAAGGTTGATATACCCACCAACCCGCATGGGACCAGCGTGGTGGTATACGGTCCAAAAACCCCCTACTGGAGAAGGCGTGCATTAGGGGAGTATTATGTTCAGCAGTGGACTAACACTGGCTGATGATGATGATGTTAATGACAAACTAGGAAACTAATATTTTGTATATTAAATGCACTAATTTAATACCTAACGTTTCAGGAGGCCGGGTGTGAAATCGCCTTTGCTTAGTTTTATAGGAAATGAATCAATCGCCAAAGGCAGACGTGCAAATATGCTAGACGATCACAAATATTGCATACGTTTTCATTGCACTATATGATAGGTATACGTATAATGTTTTGATTACAAACAAAAATGAAACGCAATCATTAAATCTTTCACTTCTAAACTGGCAAAATGGTATAAATTCAATTGCCTGTAATTTTTAAATATATTACATTTTAAGTTAAATACAAATATATTTGAAAATAACAATAAGAACTAATAATTTTGAAAGGTGTTCGGAACGTTCTCCTGATGGTTAGTAAAAAGCCCTGCCATAGAAAACGTTACGTAATGTTACTTAAATTTTATAGAAGCTAAGCTATA
This sequence comes from Lamproptera curius, assembly GCA_029286875.1. NCBI lineage: Eukaryota > Metazoa > Arthropoda > Insecta > Lepidoptera > Papilionidae > Lamproptera > Lamproptera curius. Next base: position 367,140 of record JAGSMT010000063.1, on the reverse strand, counting down.
CTTTCGATAAAATTAAAGTTGTGCTTATGACAATAATTTCCATAACAAAGTGTTCAAACATGTTTTTGATTGGCTTGTTTTAAAAATTAATAACAAAGAATAAGAACGAATTTATATTTATAAAAGCTTTCACGTCACTGCTCACAACAAAATGTAATTGATTTTTAGTAATCATGTTATTGGAAGACGAGCAACACTGTAAAAACAATTTCTGTTGAGAATTAAAGCTTTTAACGCTAAAGTGCTGTCGCTAATTGAAATAATTTTGTATGGTAAAATTGATAAAAAAATATTTTGTATACGCCATACTGTAGACGTTTTCAAAATTTATATATATATTATATATACTATGCACCTAATATCATATTTCTGTCGTAAAAATTATATAGCCATTCCGCCTATATAATTTTTACAAGACCAAATTTTATTAAGTAAATAATTGATACTATAGTTAGTTTATACATTTTTCTTTTGCGATTTTAAATTTAATTGATTTTCGGAGACATAACTGCCCAGTTTAACTCTTAGAAAGCTTAGCCATTTTATATAAAGTCACAATTTCAATAATTAAAATTAAAAACTGTAATAGTAAAACATGTAACTAAAACTATTCGCCCTTAAAAGCTTTATATGTGCTCCTTCTAAATGACATGACTATAATCTTTCAACGCTCTTTTCGAAGAATATTTCTTTTGAAGTTATAAGTTTACTATGACTTCTTCATCATCCTATTTTAGTACCACTACTAGTAGTAGTAGTACCGCTGCTGGACATAGGCCTCCCCTAATGCACGCTTTCTCCTTTAGGGGCTTTTAAGGCCGTATTCCACCACGCTGGTCCAATGCAGGTTGGTGGGTAAACAAATTTCATACATGCCCAACCGACACATGGATGATCTTACTTTTCAGACAATCGGGTGATCGTCCAAATTGCCTTAACCAAACAGAAAACAACTAATCACAAAGTTGTTTTCCCGCGGGTATCGAACCCACAAACTCCAGTTTATAAAGCAAGGGCTAATACCGCTAAGCCACGGAGGCGGATACTACTTATAAAACCTACATAATGCGGATAATACTTACTATGACTTAGACTTTTATTTTGTCTTAATACGTAACTTTGTTATAAAAAAGTAGAGATAGCCTTTACGTTTAAGCAAATTTTAGCCCTAGTTAATTTAATAAAAACATTACATATACCATATAAAATTGAAATACAATTACACTGGCCACAATAAATATTTTGCAGGTTCAACCGATTGTCAATATCTGTCACTATTATTGTCTTTTTATATGTATTATATACACAATATTGTCATGGTAAAATAAATATATTAAATCGACGTAAACTTTAAATGTAAAATCCAGCCAAGCTGTACACTTTTAGATAATAAATTCACAGTATGAACGATTTTTCCACATTGGAGAAAACCATAGTGCGCGAATTATCATGTCGTCTTTGCTTGTGTAACGATGTTATAAAATTGAAACCGCTGAGCGCTGAAACAAAACGCAAAATCAAAAGTCTGTTTAACATAGTGGTACGGTAATATATTTTTTGTAAACTATCCTTTTTAACAAGCCTGGAAAGGTAGCAAAAAATATAAATGAGAATATAGGTTCTGTATCGAAGATATTACTTATTTTGTTAATTGCAGTTTTCTTTTTGTGTTTCATTTTTATTTTTAACAAGCAAGTTGAAGTTACGATACAACTATGGCCTGCAAAGTATTTTTATCATTTATACTTTGATGATTTTTAAAATGTTATTGATCTCAGTATAACTAGAAGTTATTGCATCACTTTTGATCCTGTTGGTAATTTCAATACGACAGAAATTAACATATAACATAAATGATTTAACCTCGGAATAATTTTAAGTTGTGTTTGTACGGCCCTTTTATTTTTGTGTCATTCTGTCCGCATTTCTAAGTGATTTAATTTGTTTCGTATGCTATAGATTCAAACCGATGATAGCCTACCTAAAGCGATATGCCACGACTGCTTGCAGCAGGTAAATGCGCTGCATCTTTATACCGTGAAAGTAGAGAAAACGCAAAGATTCCTTAATTTTCACAAAATAAAATGTCAAAACATGGACCATAGTGAATTGGTTGCTGAGAAAAAACTTCACCCAATCATAAAGGCACTGTCCTCACAAAACGTCCAAAGTAATAAGCAAACAGTTGCTCCGAAATGCAAATCGAACACCTCTGATCGTGAAAGGTCTATAAACGCCACAGTAAACTCTAAAGAAACGAAAAAGAAATCACATTTGGACATGAAATTTATGGAGGCAATGCCATTAGAGGAGTTTGCAACGACAGAGCGATTAGACGCGTCCCTTTTGTTAAATCCCTTATTGAGTACAAAAAATCCCAAGGATAATGAAACACTAAGCAAATTAAACGGGAAAGACAACGATAATGTGCACAAAATAAGCGACATTCCAGATTCAATAGTTCTTACAGATGGAAAACCTGCGAAACAAGGTGCAGAGTTGGATAAGCAGATTTCGCTATTTTATAAAATGGAATGCGGCATTTGCCATGGAAAGGGCTTTGATTTTCGTTCTCTGATGAGACATTACAAGGAGCGCCACGGAGTACCGGGCTATGTTACGTGCTGCGATAAGAAGTTTCACTATTTCTATCCTAAGAAAATTATCGAGCACATGGCATATCACTTACAACCAAACATCTTTATGTAAGTTTTGTAATGATACGTTTCGTTTTATACTTTACAACTTTTTAATTTGAGATGTGCTTCGATGAAATAAATCGATTACACAGATTTTGTTGTTATCTATTTTACAAAAAAATCTGTATGTAAATGGAAGTGATCATATCGATTCATGTAAAGTATTACGACGCCACATTATGCTTTGCCTAACAAAGAAAATGTTTACTTTCTTGTAAGTGCTATTGACTTACATGACATGAACTTTTCATGGCTGTCTTATTTATGTTTTGTACAAATTTCAGCATGTTCATTAGATCTTAAAATCGTGCTAGACTAAGTATATTAATAGAGATATGGTTTTCCACATAAAATACTGCGTATGACACTGATATTTTTTTTGTCCACTCTGAGTCATAGAATACCGTTTATCTGGAGAAACGTTAGCAAATAAGCTAGACCCCGTTACACCCTCACCCTTTCTTGTTCTCAGCTGTACCATATAAGGACTAGAATCGAATGAAACCAATAATCTTAGGTTTAGCTTTTAATTAAAAACTATTTGGCTCTTTAGGTTATATTTATACTGTAACAGGGAAGTTCCTTCATACTCTATGAATTTTGCCATGAAACAAACATTGCCGTCAACCGCTACTTTTTAACGACGAATCTTAAAATGGAAATGAACACTACAGGTGCTCGAGCTGCGACACCAATTTTCAGACCTCCCAAGAGCTTATGGAGCACGAAAGCAACGGTGGTAGATCTGAAGGCAAAATTACATGTCCACGTTGCACCGAACGATACCCCACATATCGGGAACTCGGCCGGCACATACTATCTCATCGAAATGACAAATCGCAATGCGACTACTGCGGAAAACTGTATGTATGATATTGATAGTTCCAAAATCGACCATTAGTAGCGCAAAATGTAACAAATACTAATATAAATCATTTAATATTGGCCTACGCTAATGATTGAAGTCGTTTGAAAGCAATTTATACTTTTTTTGATGAGCGCGAGCTTAATCATAATGAAAAAAAATATCATATTGAAATCGTCACAACATCAGATTTTCCTTAAGACTGTTTCTAATGAAACATTATAACACACCTAAACAATATCACATTTTACCCGATCTGGCGATTCATAACAAAACTAAATCTCTTTTATTTTTTACTGAAAATAGTTGAAAGCGTCTTTTAAAGATTTCAAATAATATATAATACAAAAATAGGAATCTCTACTTTCTATTGCTCGTTTGATAGCTAGATATGTTAAAGGAAAATCTTTACATTATTAGAGATCCATCAGTATCAGCAATATGCTCATGCAGTATTGAAACCATGATTTTTTTGCAAAGCTTGGGGTATTAACACGTAATCATAGGCTTATATTAAATGCTGAAAGCGATACGTGACACTCTGCGTAAAACATTAGAATCACATGATAATTAAAGTTTGGCTGTGCCTCATCAGTTTGAACGATTAGTTTTTTTTAGAGACATAGGATGGTACGTCTATAGGCCAACAAAGCATTTTTCTAGGTTTTTTTTTTAATTTTATAGCCTCAAACACCACCACAGAAAAAAAACGGTAAACCACATGGAGGATATGAACCTTTGTTCTCAATGCCTTCGAACATTAAAAAACATCGAAAAGCAGGAAAAAGAAATGGTAAGTATATAGCAGACTATTTAATTTTATAAACACACGAAAACACATTAAAATTGGTCATTTGTTATCCAACAGAAAGAGAAGTTGAAGAGTAAAGGCGATACGAAATCATCGGAAAAATACAAGCGTTTCTATAAAGCGCTAGAAATTTCCGGTGACGACGCCTCCACGGAATAACACCATCTCTATTTATTTAAATGACTCAAAAAAAAATATTGATTACATGAAACTAAGCCAATTTGCCATGACAATGTTTAATAATAAATCGTTTGATGCTATTGTGTACTTTATTGTAGAAAACATAACACACATTATTTTTTTAAACAGTTTTCACTCAATCCTCCGTTTCTTAACTAGTGAGCCTAGCAGGTCCGAAATGGCGGGCAAGTTATTGGTCTGATCGTTGGCGCCCGTGTTCAAATTAGACAACGGTATGTTCAACTGATTTGATGCTGGCTTCGGCTGCCCTTTCATGTTTCTGTGTTGCGGGAAACTTGGCATCAGTTTTGGGTCGCATGCTGAAAAAAAAACCATTAAAGTAACAGATTCTTTTGTATGTGATAATTCGCTTAACCGTTCTTAATGCTGAAGCAATATCTAATAGATAATTAATACTGATGCAAGAAGTAGTTGGAGTAGTTTTTATTAACAAAAAAAATTGTTTACTTTTTCTTGTCTACAAAATATTTGTAACGCCACTGAAAGTACTCACGCAATGGTTGCTCCTTGAAATAGGAACTTTGCAGGCATTCCTCAGCAGTAGCCCTCTTATTTGGATCGTACATGAACAGGAAATTGAGAAGCCTCAAACCCGCTGCAGAGAGCCAAGGGAAGCGTTGTTTCAAATTGTTATAGGGTTGCTGCTTCAAAGTGAAGTTTTGTAGGGCTGGCAGTGTACTAAACTCAGGCCAAATTGCATCTGATGGGGTACCTGAATATAAAACATTTCCAAATTATCATTTTTTTAAGATATTGTATATAATGTCCATGTTACGAAGTATAGTTTGTAGTGGTACAAATTTTATACTACAAAAAAATAGTTGTAATAACTTGTACAATATTTAATGTACAGTGCATTATAAATGTCATATTAAACACAAAAAATATTGAATAACATTTTGCATATCAACTTAATATTTAAATAATATAATATGTAAAGATCTGATATGGGGAATATATTATATAACTGTAAGTTTAAATTATATAACAGTATTATCAGGAACCATTATTGACACGAAACAAACTTACCTAGCAAGTCCACAATGAGTTCAAGTTGTTCAATTTCCGTCCTACCAGGCAGCAGTGGCTTATTTGCAAGAAGTTCACCGAGTATGCATCCGGCTGCCCACATGTCTAGAGCAGGTGTCTGTTTAGGGGACTGTAGCAACAGTTCTGGTGCCCTGTACCATAGTGTTACAACTCTTGGAGTTGCGCTACGTGCGGGGGCACCGAGCCAGCGTGCTAAACCAAAATCAGCTGAAATAAATTTGGCAAACAATTTGAACTTTAATTTATTTCTTCGTTAAATATTGCTTTGCTTGGTACATCATCGGAGGCAACATCTGTCGGGTCCAATAGTATTTTATATGTTATTGTTAATATTGGGAAGAGAAGCAGCAAAACTTTAAGAAGTCCCTACTAGCCTGCCTACTACTTTAGTCACAGAAAAGATGCTGTTGATGTAAACAATGTTACTCATAGCAAGCATCATATAACTTGTTACAAGTCAGTCTTCGTTGACACCTTTATAAAAATCCATCATTAAGAACGCTGACAATATATGCAGCTTGTTTTATTTACACCCTGCCCACAATGAAATGCAACATAAGAAGCAATTAATCCAATCACCACCCACAAGACACAGTGAATGTTTTGTTTTATTAACCCAGTAAGACATGAGATGTTATGTCTCATTTACTCAGTAATTACACAGGCTATGTTAGCCTACAAATTGAGAAACCAAACCTTTAAACGAACACATTCAAGTTTAAACACTACTGATTTACGGCAGAAATAGCGGCTGCATGTGGTAATATGGCAGAATGGTCCCTAATAAAAAGGAGACCATCCGAAAACTTGTAGTCAATTCTTATTATGGCTAAAACATAAGCTGCATGTATGTTCGGAGAAAGTAGGGAGTACTAAATCTTCTGATGGAGAACATATATAATTTTTTAGATATAACACAAAGGGTATAAGTAAACAAAATGTTGCTATACACATATCTCATTAAAATAAATGGGCTCATATTATTACCTATTTTGACACATCCCTTATCAGTAAGCAACAAATTGGAAACTTTCAAGTCTCTGTGCACAATGAAATTTGAATGTAGATACTTGAGCCCTTTAAGCACTTGCAACATAAGGCATTTAACCTGCGACTCAGTGAATGGTGACGACATATTATCAAGCAAAGATGCTAAGTCTTGCTCGCAGTATTCCATGGATAGAAAAATGCTGAAAAATAAAAGAAATATCAAATCTGATAGTATGAGAAAACCATATCATTCCTACAGTTCTAGTATCTTTTGCAACTTACCTTTCTAGAGAGCGTCCTACTAGAACTTCCTTTAATTGTACAATGTTTTCATGCCTACAAGCCATTAATACTTGAATTTCTCTAAGGCCGCTTAATGGTAAACCATCTTTTTCCACATCCATTCTCACCTTTTTAAGTGCTACAATGTTACCATTCAGCCTGTTTTTAGCTCTGTCTACATAAAACAACAACAACAAGTCAAATGTTAGTTATTTAGAAATAGTAAGAAAAATAAGATTTACACAAGTACTTACAAACAATTCCATATGTGCCTTCCCCGATACGATTTAACTTTTCGAATTCTCCGACAAATCGGCATCTCCCCAACTAAAAATTAAATAAGTATAAGTAATGCACTTACAGAGGTTAATTTTTAAATGAAAACAACTTACGATATCTTTTTCAGGTATTTCCATGGTTTTTCCAGTTCTGAACGATATGAGTACACCTTTTCGCGCAGCAGGTCCAGTGGGGTCCACAACATCTTGACTTGATTGCTTTTCGCTATCTGAAAAACATAAAAATTGAGAACAACGTGATTTTCAGTCTTCAATTTGAGCATTTGTTTGTGATTACTTACTTTGTGACATAGTGAGAAACGTAAAGAATTATTGTAGTTTTGGTAAATTTTACGTATGGATAAATTGGACTTAAATTAGCAAGGAGACAAAGGGTTTATATTCCATTGAAAGTTTCCCAAAATATTAAAATTTGTTTTCTAGTTCCGGTAAAACAAACGATGCGTTTACAGATTAAAAATTAATCCAATTATTTACATTTCGTATTGCAGATAACTAAGACATTTACAGAGTGTAGATGAGCAGGGTGAAAAAACAAACAAGAGTTATTATTATGTTAAGTGATAAATATAAATACTTATTTATTCGCATAGGTGCCTGTTTTATTTTATTGTTAATCTAGGATTTATATTTTAAACATACGACAAAAGTAAGGTTCACCGGTGGTAGGTCCTCTGTTTACAGGAGACCGTCATGCGGTGCCTATTTCTGCCGCGAAGCAGTAGTGTGAAAACACTGCTATGTTCCGGTTTGAAGAGCACCGTAGCCAGCGTATTTACTGGGTAAACGAGACTTAACACCCTATGTCTCACGGTAGGCAGGCGTTGGCGATACCACTGGTATTGCCAATGTCTATGGAGTCGGTGACAACTTCCCATCAGGTGGCCCGACTGCTCGTCTGCCTGCGTATGCCATAAAAAAAAAAAAGTAACTGATGGTGGTCTTTAGTATCAGTCTGAAAGACTTACATTTTAAATCTAATGTAAAAATATTCAAAATAAGAAGCAGTTTGTATCAGAATTCAATTTGTGCAAAATTTACGATGTTTTATATTTATTTAAAATAACGTATTTTACTTTTAAAACATGCTAAACATTATGTACGGTGAACATAATTTAAAATTTTCGTGACATTATCATACTATTATTTTTTATCCAACGGCAGCATTACAAGTTACTACGCCGTAAAATCTTGATAAAAGTGTATGGACTTGACAGAAGTAATAGACATTTCAAATCAAATTGAACTCAAACAAACGGATGACAGCTACTTCTCAGGAGCGGTTGCGCTTACTAGTGATTATAAATTATATAACTTTTGGTCGCATTCAATAACTTACTCGCTTCAATTTAGTTATCCTAAATATATTGGTTATACATAATTAGATGTGTACAATTCTCTACTTTGGTAATTTTGAAAGTGTTCACATAATTTTATAAGTAATGGAGTTTACAAATAACGCTGTTGCTGCCTTAGGTCGTTTATGGCGAGCTAAAGTGTAAGCTAACACATGCATCGTATGCATTTATTTAAAAGTCCTGAAGGAAGTAAAAAAAAACTATGGCTTTGTAAAAGAAAGAGATTTATATGCATTTATTCACGATTAAGACGGAAATTAGTTTAACTTTAAATCTGTTTATGTGGAAAGCAATTGAGATATATTCAAAATGCGGCTGCCTAAATCACTCAATCCTCGAATACAGAAACAAATTTTGTAAGTGTAGGACAAGTAGTACTATAAGAATAAAATTGTAGATGAAATTGACTACTGAAGTATTTAGCCTTTATCTCATGATGTTAAAAAGAAGAAATTAACATATTTGGAATATATATAAAACTAGTATTATATGTAAACAATGCAAAAAGATAAATAAAGCAACAAGTGGCAATAAATTGCCACTTCATTGCTATATATATTACAATAATATCTAGAATATTTTTAATTTTAGAAGGCGATTTGGAGTTTATGACAAAGTATTACCGTAAAGACTACCTACAGTAGAACAGTGCCTAATCACATTGAGAAACCTGATTATGTGTTACAAAATTCCACAATAACAATACCAAATAGACCAGAGGTTAAAAATGAAATTCAGATTAATAGAATAAAAGACAGTTGCAAGTTAGCAGCTTCAATATTGAATCAACTACATACATTTATTAAGGTATTTTTGTGGAAAATTACAATAATATATACTTTATAAAACCGGAGGCTGTGGGTTCGAACCCCGCTGGTTTTTTTTGTTTTATTGTTGTTTTCTGGTTGCTAAGGACAATTTGGTCCGATACACACCTCTTTAAATTAAACTTGTTTATATAGATTTTATATTTTTACTTAAGAGATTTTAAACCTTTACAGAGTTTGTAGTCAGTGGTGATAAATGTATGCTCTTGATGTTTTAAATTATTGGAGTTTCTTATTGATTGTTTTTTTTCTCCAGTGTTTATTGTTATATGAATTATTAAAAACTTACATACTATGTGATTAATTGAAGTCAAATTTTTTAATATTCTCGATTTTTGCTTGCATATTTTGATAATTGTTATAAATTTTATAGTTGAGTACTATATTCCTTAAATTTTTTAGCCAGGTATAACAACAGATGCTATAGATGAAGTTGTACATAACTTAACTATTGAAGCAGGTGCCTACCCATCACCATTGCATTATAAAGGTTTTCCAAAGAGTGTCTGTACATCTGTAAATAATGTAGCAGTTCATGGCATACCAGATCTAAGACCACTCCAAGACGGAGATATTATCAATGTTGATATCACTGTAAGTCAATTCATAATCTTGTTTCCTACTAATGTGGATGGTGATTGGATAATGAACCATGATGTTACAGCAAATTGTAAAAAAAAATATGTTTATGGTATATTTTTTTTAATGAAAAAGCTGTTACAATAGTAATTATATGAAATATATACAGTTACTTTAACTTTTTTAGACAATATCAAAAACACTTTTCTTTTTAATTTATTGATAATTGTATTATTATTACTAAAATTTTCCATTCTAGAAATCAAACCTACATCAATCTGAAACTAACTTATCATGCTCATACGACAAAAGTGTCATTTTTTTTATATTACCTTTAATTTTTTTAATGATTTTAAAAAACCTTTTTTTCTTGATTAAAATAATGGACTATGACTACTATATAAAGCGTTAGGGAAAATTTATTTCCTAACCATCCAAAGGTTCATGCCATCTGCATTATGCTATTTCTTGCATGCATGAAGTGAATATATTTTTTTAACCTTTCTTATTTCATTCCATTTCAGGTGTTTTATAAGCAGTACCATGGTGATTGCTCCAAAACATTTCTTGTAGGCAATGTAGATAATAAAGGACAACAACTTGTTGAAGTAACACAAGAATGTTTGGAACTCGTAAGTATATTGTATAATAGCTATTAAGTGAATCTTATCGTTAAAATAAAAAATTAAATACATACATTTTCACTCAGGGTATCGGGTGTTGCGGACCAAATGTACCATTTTGTCACATTGGCTCGAAAATATATAGACATGCAAAAAGGAATGGTCTTACTGTCTTACCTGGCTGTTTAGGTCATGGAATTGGGCAATATTTCCATGGCCCCCCAGACATATATCATACTTGTAAGTACAGTAGTTACTGACTATAAAACACTTAATAAGTAATAATGTTTTGTACAAGTTGAACTTGTGTGAATAGTGTACTTGACATTTGTAAGAGCTCAGCAGAGCCTAAGTTAAATAAAGAATTATTGAAATTAATGGAATTGAATTCCATATTTAACTAATGGGTAGGTTTAGGTTTGTAGACCAATAGTTTACATTTTAATGGCATATATTTGTCTATTTACTTTATAGACAAGATCAAAAATTTTAACAAAAAAAAGAACGACTTCAAACAACTACTATCTATTTTGCGACATAACAATAACAATGTGCTCTTTGCTCGAAACGGCGCCCTGTGATTTCTGCGCATTTTAAATATCTGATGTATATTAAGGTATTTTATTCAAATTTATCAAGGACATGTTTTATGTATTATCCAATTTTTTAATGCATTTACTTTTATGTGGACCTGAGGTGAAATGAGCTTTCAATACTCCTAATTGCAGTTTTTAACAATGTTCCCATTAAAATGGTTCATTAGCAGCTCTTATCCGTCCACTGCTGGACATAGGCCTTTTTCAATGAACGCCAAGACGGCCGAACCCCTGCTACTCGCTGCCAACTTGAACCGGCTACTGCACGGAGATCGGCTCCGTCTTCCCAAACGCGGCCTCCACTCCAGAACCTTATTTGCCCATCGGCCATCGGTTCTTCTTACTACATGGCCGGCCCACTTCCACTTCAACGAGCTAATCCTATGCACTATGTCGGTGAATTTAGGTATTTAACGGATAAATTCGTTACGAATTTTATCCGACAAAGAAACTCAAACATGGTGCGCTCCATAGCCCGTTGAGCTACGGCAAATTGTGGACCAGTCCAAGAGGCCACGTTTCGGCGTAGGTCATCACGGGAGTACGCATTGGTCAAAGACTTTCGTCTTTAAATTCTGCGGTATCGGCGACGTGACAATATGGTTCAGCTTCCTAAATGCTGCCCAGCCAACTGAATTCTCCTATCGGCTTCCTCTCGAGTTGTGTCTTCCCAACTGCAATATGCGCCTCAAGGTCCATTGAGAACTTCGAGAATAACACACGTCGACATTGACTGGCCTCGGAGAACGTGTTCGTTGAACGTGACTTTCGTCTTGTCCAAGTTCATCCTGAGGCCAATGCGTCGGAAGATTCATTTAAACTATGCAACATCTCCTGCAAGTCCTCCAGGTCTCGGCCAATATAACGATATCGTCGGCAAAACGGAGGTGTGAAAGGTACTGGCCGTTGATTCTTATGCCACATCCAGTCCAGTCTAGGGTCTTGAAGACATCCTCCAAAGCATTAGTGAACAGTTTCGGGAAAGAAAATCCCAGTGCACTCCTCGATGAATTTGGATTGGTCTCGTTCGACCCCCGGAATCAGGACAGACATAGACGCACCACTATAGAGACCTCTCAACACCTTGACGTATCGATAATCGACCTGACACCGTTGAAGGGCTTCCAGAACAGCCCAGGTTTCTACAGAGTCAAAAGCTTTCTCATAGTCCACAAAGGCAAGGCAAAGTGGCTGATTGTACTCACAAGTCTTTTGTACAACTTGCCTTATGGTGAAGATGTGGTCTATGGTGCTGAATCCTCTGCGAAACCCAGCCTGCTCCGGTGGCTGGAATCCATCAAGCTTATTGGTGAGGCGATTCGTCACGACTCTCGAGAACAGCTTGTAGATGCGACTTAAAAGCGAGGTCGGTCGGTAATTTTTGAGGAGAGTATTGTCTAATATTCTTGAAAAACAACACAACTTCGCATTCAAGCCATGCCTTGGGGGAAATGCGTCTTTGAAGGACGGAATCGAGTACCTTTTGAAACGCTCTTAGAACAGGGTCCCCCCCTGCCCGAAGCAGTTCGGTCGTGATTCCATCCTTCCCAGGAGCCTTCCCTTTTTTTTTTTTTTTTTTTTTCCGTTTGAAAATCCAGCTTACGGATTCCCCGCCGCCAAAGTGAGGGGGCAGCGGGGATATGTGGGGCTCCCCGGACCAAGATGGAGCGGCCGGTATACCCACTAAAAAACCAACGGTTGTTCCTTTCTCATGTCGCTGTAGCCGGGGCCGCGGGCACTGATCACAGTCTTCGGCGACCCCGGCGCGACGTGGCCCTCTCGGGCCTCTTCTCTCCGGGTGTGTTGGGACACCCGGAACGTCCTTAGGCGCCGTGCCGGAACAAACAGCACTGGCGCTCCTCTTGAGCCCTTCTCTGGGCGGCGGACACCCTCTTGCCGGCCGCCCAGAGGCTCAGTGTCAGGGGGGAAGGTTGCGCGCGTACGCCACTCTTCGGCACCCTGGCCTTCTTTTGCGGATAGCCAGGGCACTGTAGGCCTCCCTGTCTCTTCCCGCCGCCTCCTTCCGGCCATCACGTCCTCGCAAAAGCAGGACGGCGCCCACGACCTTTCGCTCTCTAGCATCCTGCGTACTACGCAGGAAGCGAAAGGTCGTGCCCACGACTACGCAGCTCTCGGCGTTGCTCGACCCAGGCTGGGCACTCTTCCAGCGCGTGTTGGGCCGTCTCTTCGGCACATACGCCACGTGAGTAGGCACTCCTCGTAGGCTCCCTACCGACCAGCGGCACAGGTACACTCCCGAAACAGCCGTGTTCCGAGAGAAACTCATGCGTCGCGCGGAATGCTTAGGGCCGTGTCTCTTTCTAGCCACCACTTTAATATGGGGCATGGCTTCTACTGTTTGACGGCCTGGCGCTGGGGTGCTCCAGCTCGCAGCTCACTTCCTGTTGTAGGGAGCGCAATTCCTCTGCGCCCAAAGGAGCCTTCCTCCCTTAAGCTGTCTAAGCCCGACTAACCTCATCAAAGCTGACGTTAGAAGCTCACAGAATGATGTTTGAGTCCAGATAGCACGGGATCGTTAAACCAGTAGATTAGGTTTAAGGATCCGTGTTAGCGCTTACTAATTTGCGATTAAGTCTCTATCTCCGACAATATCTCAGTGCATCAGTGAAACAGTTGAGTCAAGTAGTTCTAACCATTCGACAGATGCTTCTTCCGAACTTTTCACGGCAAAACCTTGCATGAAGGTCTCGGCTATAAGTTTCGGATCCGCTTGAAAGAATTTTCACATCTTGAAGTAGTGTCATCTATTACTGCCACTTACTTACTACATAAAACCTTTGACCACACATCTAGTATGTAGTCTCACCACGTGTCTAGAGGGAAATCGCAACTACCATTGTGGATTTCCGAAATTAATGGCTTCGAATCGAGTTATTTAATTTCATTGCGAATTTTCGAAAGCCCATGACGGTTTACCGTAGATTGGACTTTGAGTAGTACATCTCAAGTTCAAGTTGCCTCTCACCAAGATCGGTGCTCACATTACGTTTTGAACCGATTGATCCTGAAGATCATCCTGAATAATGTTTCGTCCGTCGATGACGTACTATTTTCAGTTCTTTGTTCATCAGTTATAGGACTGCCATGTCATTCCATGTGAGGCATCTCTTAAAATTGAGACTCATTAAAGAGCCCTTCTTCGAGTGGAAGTTACAGCATCTGTCCTGTTATTGACTACCGAACCTGTCTAAAACACAGATTCAATGTCCTGTCATTCCCATTTTGGCATTAAACTCCCATGACAACTATATGAGCTTGAAGGGTGTTGGTATGCCGAGACATCCTCTGTTAGGCATCGACTTATTCTCAGGGCGATGTCGAAGTGCGCTACACTGTATCACTTTGAGAAATCTTAGATGAGTTTAGACAATGACGCTACCCTACTCGACAGCTCGAAACTACGACAATGTTGTCAACAAGGATTTAATTTGACGAAAATCTACGCCGCCTTGGACGGATGGTTCCCTCTTGAATAGTAAAGGTGACCTGATGCAAGTTTATAAGGTAGTCACTCACTCTCTTCATAGCTTCAAAACCTAAAAGTGCCACCGGATCTTGCCCAGTTCTACCTCCAGCTCGGCCAGGTGTTCGCCAAGTCTCAGCGTTCGTCCATTATACGTAGCCAGTTCAAGTTTTTGCTGGTAGCGATCCGTAACCCGGGGATTTTTCGCACCCCTATCAAATATCAAATATCTCTTAAACTAGTTACCACAAAATTATCTAACAAGAGATGAGACCACACGTGAGCAATGACTTACCGAGTAAAAATATAACGATCAAAATCCGAGTGCTTTGTTATATCTCCCTTACGTATGGAATAGCCCTGACTAAAATGCCGCATCAGCACCATTCCAATGGGTACATGTTGTTCGCGGGGGCACAGCCCACGGCAGTCCGTCTCAATCTTTCATCCGGGGTACTTGTTTAATGTATTATTTTATTGTCAATTTTAATTATGAGTTCCAGCTAATAAATATTTCTTTTTTAAAAAACCAAATCGAGTACCCCGTACAACAGCTTGTATCACACGGTCGGATAGTACCGTTCTCTACCCGTAATTGTAGGATACCATCCTTGACTAATTAATACATTTGTATGTCTTCCAACAGTGAACAGATATCCAGGCCTGATGAAACCCGGTATGACGTTCACCATAGAGCCAGTATTGTCACACGGTAGTGAAAACACAGTCATGTTACAAGATGGTTGGACAATTATTACTGAGGACGGAGCTCGAACGGCACAAGTAGAACATACGGTGCTGGTAACTGAAGATGGTGCGGAGATACTTACTAGATGAACACAACTATAGTAGTCACTTTAGACTTTTAATACAAAGTAACCAATAACAATAAGGTGGCAATTTATGTTTGCATGTATCTATTTCAAGACAAATTTGGAAAAAACTGTATACATACCTGTATACTATTAAACAATAAATACCACAATGGGTTAACAAGACCAACTTGTTTCAGTTATATTTGTCTATGAGATGGACATTGTGATTGACTAGTCAAATTAATAACTGTATACTTAAATTTAATCCAGATAGCCCTCTTACACATCGAAAAGCAATTATTTGTACCTAACTCTTATATTATTTAACTAATAAAAATATTTGATATGTAATTTTTAGGCGCGAGAGCTACCTTTTTTCACCAAATAATGTTACGAGAAATAAAACAACCCATCAGCTCAATGTGTTTTATTTGTAGCTTCGTAAGTTTTTAAAAGAAAAACATGTAACATTTTACATTAAAAGCACAAGCATAATATTTATCACTTGTAGCTGTCAGTCAATAGATTAGAATTTTATTAAAGGCGTAGAAGGAAGGTATCGATTGAATTATAATAGTAACAGTGGATAATATATGATAAAAGGAAGGCGTAACCAGTGGGACATCAACACAGCCCCTGAGAATCTCTTTCGCTTTGCACATTGGATCCCGCAACTATCCTTCGTTATGTTTTTGGTCCCATATTGCGTCTAGCTACGCCTTGAATAATAAGTGCTAGTACAATGAATTTAGTCCTAATAGTAAGGTTAAAGTGGAATTGTTGACTAGATATTAGGTCACTAATATATTATTAAAGTTTTAAAGCAACAGCTTAATAGAATAACTACGTATATTTTATACATGTCAGAAAGATAAGAAAAAACTAAAATATTCAATAATGACTAGGAGGTAAGAATTTAACATTGAACACAGTTTAACAACCCTGCAAGAAAGTATTATGTAAAATTATACAATTATAGTGGATTTATTAAATGTGAGCCCGTAAAAAATATAGTTTGTGTGTGTGTGATTTAATCAATAATATTAAATATGATCTAAAATGTGTAATTATAACTGTATGTCACAAGAATATAATATGTTTAATAATTTAACCTAATTTAATAACATTCAAGATTGGTATGACTTATCCTTTTAATAATATAAATAACAAATGCATAATTGTCTTAAGAAATAAACATCGTAACTTATATTTGTGTTTTAATATGGAACACATTATTAATATAATTAATTAAAACATTTGCCAGGTAAGAAACTTCAATCTTATTGAACCTAATTACTAATTCAAACATTGGCTTAAATATAATAATTTATAAAGTTTACACATTTATACTAATGGTGCTAGGGAAGGTTAAAAAGAGTGTATAAAAAGTTAATACAAAATTATTAAATAGATTTAACAACATACAAAAGCTACTTCGCGATCATATACATCACAATAATTATACTTAACTGGTACATATCACCAAGATGTAATATAATTTACAAACAAGAAACGTTTTTTCATTTATTTAACTAAACGATCGGACATAAAGCACTGAACAGCCAATTTGCAAACGTTAAAATTTGTACGTCGTAAATACTTAAAGGCAATAATTCGGTACGTCCAGCGTTGTGTTCGTAACTTGGTTTGTGCATGGTTTCATTGGAGGTGATTAGTTCGGAACTTAGTGCATGTATTTCATTGCAACTCTAAAAATATCGGTTTAAATTGATCTATTAAAGGAGGTGTAATCATAACTAATGATTTATCAAATTTCGACTTGGAATAAACGTTAAAAAATCCAATGTCCAAGACTTATGACGCCAGAAGCGAACACGTCCTTATTGGTGAACCGCACCCATTTACAATTTAAAGGCGATCTATAAGGGTGCCCAATTATTTGGCGCCAATTATGTTTGACATTAGATTTTCTTCACATTTATTCCAAGTCCAAATTATCTGAAAAGTAAGTACGAAAGATTTATTTTAAAAAAAATTTACACACGATATCCATAAGAATAAATAAATAAATATAACAAGAAAAAAAATAACCTATAAGAGTGCCCAATTTTTTGGCGCTAGATTTTCTTCACATTTATTTCAAGTCTAAATTATCTGAACTATAATTACGATAGAGAATTTATTAAAAATAAAAGTTTTTTAATCACAATATCCATGAGCGTGCTTACAAGCTATTGACGTTAACCTGCGTGATGACTTTCATAGGGGAAAAATAAAATGCGACCATGCCAACCATTATAAACTTACAATACGACACGCATAGCGTGACTCTAATTAACGCGTCATGTATAATTTTCGATGCCAATTAAAATATTTCACATATTTATGATAATTATCCATTAGAAGTTGTATGGTGCAATCACAAATAAAAACAATAACAATTGTACATTTTTAACCACATAATATAATGTTATGTGCATAAGCTATTAGACATACTCGTAAATAAGTTTTCGTAATTTATCAACACAAAAGCAGTACAGTTAGGAAGGGTAATTATAACATTAAATAAAAACTAGCACAAGCCTCTTTTTGAAATACTTATACTACATGCTTAATATTTTTAATATTGGGCTAAAATCATATGCAATGATTTTAGGTATATAGAACAAACAAAATTCTTAAAATTGTACGCCAGTTCTTAATATTATTATTATTAAAGAAGAAATAACAGCTTTAAAATGGTTAAAAATACAACACATGTTTGTAACAATAACATTCATGGATTTATGTTGTCAAGCAAACATACAATTTGGTGGAAAATTTAATATTTATTTTCTGTATAGAGATTTATTAAAATTACACTTCTACAAAGTAATGCCTGTGAATGTCTTTTATGTTATTTGTGCATGAAATGATAACATCTTTAATCATGTGAGAAAATTAGTAACAGTGCTTGTATATATTTTTTTTATATAAGCTTAAAAGTTATTATTAATAAACATTTTATATATAAGGATATAATTATTTTATGCTTAAACTAAATGTAACAACTTATAAAACCTAAAAAGTTTACAATTTTGTTAATAGACTATTTGACTTTTTTTCTAATATTTTTAATTTAATATAATTTATTTTTCTAATATTTGCTATCTAATATGAAGTATCATTGAGTAATACAATTCAATTAATATGAATGAAAAAAGTTTTCATGTCAACAATAATAAAAATTGTATGAAATGTAATTGAGGCTTTTGACTGACTCCAAGCTGTTTTCAACAATTTATAAAATATAAAGTTGAATAATATCAACTATAAACAAATATATTTAAATTTAAGGATATTGCTATAAGCAAAGGCAAGATTAAACTTCCATTTTCTTATAGTTTAAGCAGGAAGAATTAGTTATTTAAAGAATCCTTGATAATTCTTTACAATTAGTCAAACAGCCTATTATATCAATACCTATAATAACATAACAAACACTATAACAGTAACACCATGTCAAAATATTTTTTCAACATATAATAAGCCGAAATAATGATAAAAACAAACAACAAAAGATTATTAAAACATAATCAATAATATCGTAAACATAAACAGGTTACGGTAAAAATTATCTATCTAATGCTAAAGCATTTCTACTACTTTTCCATCTTATAAAACCTTTGTACAAAATCCGTTAAATTAAAAACTTGACCGGGACCAGAGCCTTGTTCCATGTTGATATATTCATCCAAATTATGGGTTGACACTAGGAGGAAGACAAAGACTGATTGTTAAATATTTCTACATCACACATTATCTGATATAATATTGTGTAAGTAGAAATAATTATGATACAATGATGACACATAAAATTAATTCTTTGATCACTTCAAACCTTTTTAGTTCCTGACACAAAATCTAATTCATTTATTCTGATGTAAAGACTGAGCTGCATTTAACCATGTTATTTAAGAGTAGCACTAATATGAAAAAATAATAATAATAGATAAATCAGCAATAAAACAATCACTAGGCATAAAATATTTGAATAATAATGATAAAGTATCTTTTAGCATTATTTGAATAACTGATAAGATTTTATGAAAGGATTTTTTATTTTTGTCTGGTATGTATTTCAGTATATTCAATAAAAAAATATATGATTATGATATGTACAAAACTAAATTGCAAAGGTACTTGAGCCAAAATTTTATGGACCAAACATGACGAAATAACTGATAGAAATGTCAAGCTTAGTTCTTTAAGACTCTTTTTATTTTCATATTATTATTATGAAGCTGAAATTGTTGGTTTAACTAGCACAAGTATTACTGGTCTGATTAAAAAATCATTTATTTCAGAAAGATTAGTTAGAACATATTTCTGAATTGAAAGATTGAATTATATTTAATTTTTTGTTAAATTAAAAATTCTTGAAATATCCAGAACTTTGTGAAAAATAAGGTCACCTTACAACCAAAAAATATTATCCCAGAGTAACTACTCCATCAACTTAAAAATTTTTTTTTTGAACTGCACACTTAAAATTGAACTTTAAATAATTATTCTTTTTGTTACATACCACTAGTGCAGATAGCAGGATATGCAGGTGGAGGCTTAATCCATGAACCATCAGGCCTCTTCATATGGCGACGGTCAGATGCAAAATGTTGCAGAAAATTCTTTGCCGGAACTACACGGAAGAACCTATAAAATAATAAGACAAAAGTCTGCTAATCCTTACTTGTTGCTTGAAGTTTTTTATTTTTACACAATATATTTATAGTCAATACTAAAATAGCAACATTTTTGTGATAAAATAGAATTTTTCCTAAATAATATTATTAATATTAAATACGAACCTGTGAAAGTCTGATTTCAATACTTGATCAGTACGGAAAGTTTCAATGACATATTTATGAAAGAATGTCGGGAATGGTAGCTCGGAGTCCAAATCGTAGACAAGACAAGTTTTAGAATCCCATGAGTATAAAAAAATAACATGATAATCCTGCAAAGCGTACATGTAAAATGTTAAAATTCTTATTTCAACAAGTTTTTGACACATTTTTATAGAATCTTCTTTAGCAATATAATTAATAACATTTCCTGATTGTTAATAAAACAATGCATGATTGATTTACTCAAATCTTAATCATATCTTTTTTTATCTTATATTATTTTTACAAGTAAGCCTTTTTATTAGGCACAATAATGTCATGTAAATATTTTATTACATTGATAGTAAGAAACATAACAAGGAAAACATTAAGTTTTAAAACCATAAAGTATTTTTAATTATTGGTACACACCCATATAACTAGGCGATCCTCTTCACGCCCTGCCCTTTGTTTCCACAAAGGCACCGTGCGGCAGGGGTTCGATATAAAAACGATATAGCACCTATCTAACTCACCAGGAACCCTTATCGAAACATCTTGGCAAAGCTTCCATACATTCTCCTCGCTACGAAATATAATTACATACAAATTTAAGAAATTTCAAATGCATTGTTTGAAATAAGACTAGGAAAATACAAAATACTTGCCAATAACAAGACACATATGAACATTCAGCTTGTTTGGGAAATAAAGGCTTCATCATTTTGTCGTTTCTTTTATTGCTCTCATTATTACTTAAATGCAGTTGAGCGTTGAGCGACATTTTGACAGCTTTTACTGAAAAGCTCATGTAGTTAAAACTTATTGGATAAGATTAAAAAGGTATAAACACATCTGTGTGTTGCTGTAATCGGGTGTCGCATCGTAGAGTATCGAGTGGTATTTTGAGTCTATCAAAAGGGCGATTTGACAAAACGAGTTAATGGGTGATGTGATGAAATTATTTAACTCCAAATAACGTGAAATTGTTTAATTTTGAAATTTTTGATAGTTATACACAAAAAACGTTTTAAAAAATGTTAATATAATGAAACTTATTGTTGTATATGTATATTTATATTCTAGTGAATTGGTTAAAAAATAATTGTATAAACATTTGTTAAAATTTTATATAATACTATTTTAAGACTATTTTTAAATTATTCTTATTTTGCCGCGTTAGGAAAAGATTATGAGAGTAAATTTTCAAGGTCTGACACCCAGAAGTAAGCTATAGTCATCATTTTTTTGTGATCTTTAGATTATGGTTTAATAACCAGTCAGGCCTCACGTGGAGTATTGTTCCCATCTCTGGGCCGGTGCCCCCAAGTATCAGCTGCTTCAACTCGACTCCCTACAGAAACGAGCCATTCGAATCGTCGGCGATCCAATGCTCACGGACAGGCTGGAACCTCTAAGCCTACGGAGAGATATTGGCTCTTTCTGTGTGTTCTACCGCCTGTTCAACTGTTCGATATGGTACCTACCTCCCCATTCTATTATCGTACCCTCCGTCACCGGACTAAAGTTCATCCATACCACCTGGAAAACGTGCCATCAAATACGTTACGTTTCCAGAGATCATTCATGCCACGCACTATTAAACTCTGGAATGAACTCCCCTCTAAGGTTTTTCCTTCGCGCTATGACATGTCTTCCTTTAAACAAGGTATAAAGAGAGTCCTTTACGGTAGGCAGCGCGTTGGTGATACCCCTGGTATTGCTGATGTCCATGGGCGTCGGTGACCACTTCCCATCAGGTGGCCCGACGGCACGCCTGTGCAATAAAATATATATTTTAAAAGATTGTTATCTTTATACGCCAAAATGTATAACTTTTAGCATAATTGTATGTATACAAGTACTTATGTATGCATATTTTTTTAAGAAATAAAATATTTAAATAAGTGCTTTTGGACTACTTTATTTTATAACTATTTTATTTTGTGGTCCATATACAATATAACGGGTCGTTTAAATAAGAACATAATTTAAAAACGAATAGTTTAATAATAAATAAGCAAGGATAACATTTTAATATAAAATAATAAATATTACTCGAAGTAAGACAAATAACATTTCTTTGAATGAAATGAATTTTAAGACAGTGTAGTTTTTTCGTATCGGCCATACGACAGCTTTGTCACTCTTACAATGCATATATAAGGCGTAATTACTTTAATTTAAAAATAAATAGCTCGTTCACATACAAAAAAAGTTTTTATTTTATGACATTATGTTAAAGATTCCGCTTTTTTTTAAATATTATAATAATTTATTTATTCTTTATTGCCCTCGGTGACTTGGTCGACAATTTTAAAGACGTAAATCTTTGTTATTTTCTATAATAGAAGTAGTTTTTCAAATTTGTGCATTTGTACAAAAGATAACAGGGTAAGTAGGGTATATATCTGAACGCCACTGACCTAATGCAGTATTTTTTGCGTCTAAGATAATTTTTGTTAGTTTTTATTGAATATCTGTACTTCTTACGCATTACTTTTTTATTTTCTTTGTGGCATAGTTCAATTGCACTCTTTATCTATTAGTCTATTGTTTATGGTTTGTGGTGCATCCAGCTGCTCAGCTGGTCACAGCTTTGTTTAAGCCTACTCTTCTCTTTTAGTTGCTTCAAAGTTAGTTTTCACATTGGCAAAAAGGTGGGCGGTGCGTTGTCCTAGGTTTCGGCCGGACTAGCGTATCGTCCGGACTTCCATTTCGACAGTATTTGAATTTTCTTTTACTTACTCCACTATCCGATAAACTATTCAGCCATAATGACTCGTAAGTATGTTTATAAGCTTTACAGATGTACTTAGAATTTTACTGCATAAAAATTGTAGTGTCGGATATATTAATTCTGCAGTTACTAATGATATAAGATAATCACAATGTGCTTTCGTGGAACATTCTAGATTCTTAGAATAGTCGTCTATGACATTTACCTTTATGGCTGTAGAGTGACGCCTACATTATGTAAACATTAAATTGCATCAATGTCTCTCTCGAAATAAAAGTGTTATGTGAAAGAAATTCATGTAGGATAGTGCCAGTAAATTAAATGTGACATGATATTATAGTGTTGACAAAGTGTAATCCTTCAAGGTTATAACGGGATGTTGTTAACACGCTGCTTTAGAATTGACAATATTTTTGTTAATTACAGGTGGAAACCAGAGGGATTTGGCTCGCCAAAAAAATCAAAAAAAGCAGGTGGAGATGCAAAAGAAAAAAAACGCTAGCGAAAAAACAGGAATGTCCCTTTCTGAGAGGAAACATAGGTTATTTACCACATATTATTTAACTTAACACGTTCCAGTACTATAGGTTGGCTTGGTGGTACATTATTAGTAAACATGTGGCATATACCAAAGGGTTAGTTGTAATAGGTATGGGGCAAAACTCATGTTTTATTATATAGATTATTATTTGCGATACATTAAGTAAATATTGTTTTTGAAAGATGTGTTACTTTTGTTATTTAGTATTGTTGTATACAAACTTTTCTGTTTATCATAAATTACTTTATCAAAACTGATAAGGGATTCAAAGTTTATAAATAAGGTGACAACTATACATACTGCTAAACAAAGCTAACTGTTATTTTTGTAAATCATTCTTAAAATGCATGCAATGGCAATTTCTAAAGCACCATACATAATTTAACATACCAATTTTCTTGTCTTTAATAGTTTTATTCATATGATTCTTAATGACGCTGACTCAAGATATGACTTTTGAATAAATACAGCTAACAAAACATTATGTTACAGAGATGCCGAATTAATGAGAGAAAAACAACGAAAAAAAGAGGAACAAGAAGGGCAAGGTAATCATAAACAAGCAGTGCACTGAGGTTTGTCTAAAATGCAAACTTACTTTGACTGCATAAATTTGTGAACAATTATTTGGTAATTGAGTTGATGTGGGTTTAAATACTACAAGTGATACAGAAGCAATCATATATGATAAGAGTTCATTTAGTAACCAGTTTGCTGTTAATCTATTTTAATAAAGTATTCAATAACATTTCTGTTTTTTTGTACGATAAATAAATGATAAGTCAGTCCTTTAAAGGAAGAATATGATCTGATGTGTTCCACGTATCGACAGTATGATATAAAATGTCACATTATAATAGCATTTATGAGTCTTGATTTGACTGAATAGATTTGTATGTATACTATTACACAACTATCCATTTTTGTAAAATAAACATTTCAAAAACATCTGGGAAGTTTTATTATAACAAGACTGGCATTGTAGGTGAGATATATATATATAATTAGCAGTCGTTATGGCTCCATGTTATTTGTTATTTCTGAATGAATTTTCAAAAGTTATAAGTATCCTATGTTAATGAAAAGTAAGATAAGCTTGGTAGTGGTGAAAGGATACTTCAAATAATTTCACTACTTTTAGATCCTTTTCAAAATGAACAAACAAATCTTTGCAATATTAGTATAGTTTGGCCCTGACATTTGAATGTTGAGCAAATTCTGATTATTCAACCTTAACCAGTGTTGCTCCATAATATTGAGGAGATTGTGGAAGTTATGACAAAAACTTTTCTATTACAACAGTTACCTTGAACATCTACATTCTCTAAGTTATAAACTTTATGCATCTAATTCCTACACCGAGTTGGGGAAATTTCTGCTTTCAGTAAATTAACAGTATTATTACTTATGTCTCAGGTTAATAAATGATGAAATAGCTGCATTACATTCTTTTACCCTTAGGGTCCGTTACATCAACCGGCTCGGAAGGAGAGCAGATTTTATCCGTTGGAAACAGTGTTTTGAGTGATTGTAGTAAAGTTTATTTTTGCATTTGCACCTTTTTGTCATTAAAAATGCCTGAACGCGCTTGTGTGAAGTAATAAAAGGAAGCGACCGGCTCCGCTTGGTCTCGCTGCGCGCGCTGACCGCCATTTGATAGCAACATTTGAACGTAATGTTGTACTTGTACGAAAAGATGAATGATGAAAATTAATAATACTCGTGTCAAAATATGAGTGTTTTTGACATAACAAGCTCATCATATGCGATCGAGCTTTCAGATCTCTTCAGCCGGTCGATGTGAAATAGTTAGCGGCTCCGCTCCGGCCATTCAAGCGTATACGACCCGGTCTGTGTGAAAAGAAAAAGAGCGATGTCTCAGAGCCGGTTGTTGAACGGACCTTAAGAATCATCATTACATTTAAAACAGATATACTATAAAGTACAAATTGAAATTTTTATTTGGCATTAGCATATTATGTTTACATTAATATAATATTTTCTGTAAATGTATGCTTATAATCAAATATACAGAATCAGCCAATGTCAATAAGCAGATTTATAGAAACAGATAGCAATTTTTATCATGTTAATAGTATTACCATGAAGCAGATATATGTTATGTATTGTATAACATCACTCTTCTTTGGTACCTATATGAACATTGTCACATAAGATGTAAAGGGGATTTCCTTACATTGCAAAACTCATTAGGAATGTAATTAAATCATTTTGTAATAATTAACAGACATTTAAAGTACAAAATGATGTTCACTATTCTTAAGATACAAAATTTTAAGCTGAATATATAAATAAAACTTAAATGTATTTGACAATTGGTTAATTCTTATTCACTATTAGTTTCTGCCATTGCTTTATTAGTTTTAATTTTGTCAAAGTCTAAAATAGTATTCTGCATGTATTAAGTACATCAGTGTTAGTCATAATACATATAAAAATCATGTTATACAAAATATGTAAAACATTGTCCATAGCCATTTTTAATTAAAAGCTTTATATTCAATAATAGTATTATATTAATACTTTGAAGAACTAAATATAAATACTTATATTAAAAGGTAACAAACACAAGTGTAATACACAAAATAGAACTATTATAACTTTTTGTACAATAATATAAAGTGTTTTGTATCAGTAGCTGTGCTAACAACAAAAAATAAACATTTTAAATGCACTAATTACGACCATTTGGTTTAGATAAACATTATTTTGGATCAGATCCATTTAAAAGAGCTTTTTTTTCAAACTCTTCCCGTTGACTATACAACTCTTGTACTAATATTTTAATGAATGGATGATCAAATTTTCCCTCAGTCGCTTTAAAGAATTCCTCTAATTTTTTTGGTGCATTTTCACGCTTTTCATATTCAAATGCCTGCATTATCATATCAAAGCGGTCAAGATCTTTTGCAAATTTCGCTTCTGGTGAACTCTGATTTTCATATTCCTGAAAACAAAGTAATTATAAGTGTCTTTTTACATTTTATACCTGCACAATATTGCAATAGATTGCAAGAGAATTTATTCAATTTTTATATACATAATTAAAGAGTTCTCTTTGTACTCAAATTTAAAAATTAACAAGACAAAAAATAGCACATAGAATCATACAAAATCCATGTAATGAATATTTTATGATATATCAGAATTTCCTTATTATTTGATAACAATATTAAATTACCTATTATTTTAAAAGTTTAACTCATAATTAATATGTAGCCATTTTTCTGACTTGTAAAAATGTATTAAAAAGGATTTAGATATTGTAGAAACTTTTAACTGTTCTTCTTTTTTAACCTTTAATCAATATAAAATTGTCAGTTATTCATAAAAATATAAATTTAGTTTATAGATAAAATATAATGTTAACTTAAAAAAGTTAGCCACTTGAAATTGTAAAATTCTCTTTCATAATTTCAACCCCCTTCTAAACGTTGCGATAAATGCGAAAGTAACTCTGTCTTTTTGTTTTTACTGTCTAAACCACTGCACCAATTTTGAAAGAATTTGGTTAAAGGGGTTGAAATGGAGAGTTCAAAGCTTATATGGAAATTAGTCATTATTAAAGTAAAACCAAGAAACTTAGTGCCTAATTATAGATAAAAACAATTAAGACACCTCGTGCACACATATATACCACCAAGTGCATACATATATATGTATGCACTATACATTGTATTTAGATTGTTTTAAAAACAGCAAGTAAACTAATAAATTAAAATTAGCACTATAGATAAGCTATTATGAGATCAAAATTACGTAAAATGATTCTAATTTAAAATATTAAGGTCTCTAGAAAGTAGATTGTAACATTTGCTATATTACTTGATCATAGTTCATTAGCTTGATAAGACTCTATACTTTGTTTTATTCATTTAATTAAATTTCTAGAATAAGCATAACTTAGATTATAAAATGTTAGTACTAATTTAACAATCTTTAACTACTTTGCAATAATATAGATTGCTATCTTTAAGAGTATAGTCAATGATACTGGCAATTCAAGTTAGATTTAAGATTAAGTTGAATGGCAAATTGTAAAAGATATGTTGAGGATATTTTTACACAATCTAGGAAGATTCAAAACAATGACCCACACACATCGCAATGAATTACTGGATGCAAAAATGTAATTTATATTTTTAACTGAATGAATTAATTTGTATGTTATCTATTGTGACACAAGCATCTATACGTATATTTATTCTTTAGTCCAAATTAATATCGTTTTAATATGCCCAAAACAGAATTGTTAGACAAACTAGGAATACAGGTCCTATTATGCATGACCATGTTTGTTCCTTACTTGCCATCAATCTAATAGTCCATAAGAGCAAACGTATCACTGACCGTAATAGATGTAGAGATCACTAAATAGCAAGAAAACTTCTTCAGAGCTACTGTTGTTGTTGTCATTAGTAATCGACAATATCGCACTGAAAATCTTCGACAGTTGGTTAAAAGTGAGTTGAAGGTTGAAAGCCAGAGAAAACAGTGCTTTCAACAAACAGTAAAATCGATATGTTCAAACAAAACATCTCACGGCTTTAAACAGTGGTAGCTCTCCATACTGAGGATCGACATTGGAGCCAAAATGTGCTATTTTAAATATCCTATGTAATCCATATGCTATTGGTGATATTGTGACAATTAACTCATATATTTATAAGTTGATATGAACTACAATAACTTTTTAGTCATTATTATCTTCAAATAATTTCAAGACAGAATTATTTTAGAACAATGATTTTTAAATATTTGAATGACCTCACTGTGAATTACATATTATAAACAAAAATTCTTCAGACTCAATTAGCTTTGTTGTAAGTATTATTCGACAAATATAATAAAAATCCATCGTGGTTTTCGAGTGAGTGACCAAATTAATGCAATAATAAGATGTTATATTTATAACTTAATATAAAGGTTTTCAAAAACACAGTGGTATCCCCTTTAACATAGTGAGGTTCTGAGGGTACCAGCGGATTCCTATCTACGTGCATTTCTAGCTGTAAAAGAAACTACTGTGTTCGGTTTGAGGGCACCGTAGCCAGCGTATTTACTGGGTAAACGAGACTTAACATGCTATGTCTCACGGTAGGCAGCGCGTTGGTGATTCCAGTATTGCCAATGTCTATGGGTCTCGGTGACCACTTTCCATCAAGTGGCCCAACTGCTCGTCTGCCTGCGTAGGCAATAAAAAAAAAAGAAGATTGGTCAAATGTTGTGTGGTCAGACAAATCAAACTTTGAGGTGAATTAGTCAATTAATTGTCCTGGCAATATTGAACAAGATTTTTTGAAAATAATTCTTAGTGATAAGATTTAAACGTGTTAAAATGCTACATTTGTGCGCCGTCAGGTCGGTGAACAATTTATGCCAGAATGTGTGGTTGCCAACCGTAAAACACGGCGGCGGTTGCGTAATGGCCTGGGGCTGTATGATTAACTCAGGAGTAGGAAAGATTTTTGTATGCGAGGGCCACATGGACAAAATGACGCCTCATTGACGGCCCTTTATAGCGTCAAATTCCAACAAGACAACGCACCTTGTTACAA
This sequence comes from Lamproptera curius, assembly GCA_029286875.1. Taxonomy (NCBI): domain Eukaryota; kingdom Metazoa; phylum Arthropoda; class Insecta; order Lepidoptera; family Papilionidae; genus Lamproptera; species Lamproptera curius. The sequence goes on along the minus strand of JAGSMT010000063.1, from coordinate 337,975 downwards.
ATCAGGTCGCACCATGGCGTGGTTTCGGGAAAATGCACTTAGCTTTTGGACTGGCTAGCCCAGTCGCTGCACCTGAGCCCCTTAGAACATTTATGGGGTTCATTGAAGCGCAAGGTTAGACGTCACATCATGATGATGATGATGATTCTTAAGATGAGAACTGACCAGATGAAATAATACATTTCTTTATCAAAATGTTCTAAAGTCGTTTAGATTGTTACAGAAATTTGAGTTAGTTATTAAAAAAGTTATAGAAATATTTATCTTAGACCATATGAATTTTTTAAACTCTAAAACTCACTTTATAAAGGTTATAAACCATTTCTCCATTGCTGCCAATGAGTTGAGCAATTTTTTTCATTGCTTCATCTTCCTGTCTATGTTTTTCTTCTGTTGAGATTCCACAGTGAGGTGTTATGTCACCCACAATGCTTTCACCAAGGTCATGGACAAGGGCTGGAAAATTAAAAAAGATATATAAATAATTTTTTTTTTTTTATTGCAAACCCAAGCAGACAAGCAGTCGGCCCACCTGATGGAAAGTGGTCACCGATGCCCAGAGACATCGCCAATACTAGTGGTATCACCAACGCGCTGCCTACCGTGAGACATAGGATGTTAAGTCTTGTTTACCCAGTAATTACGCTGGCTATGGTGCCCTTCAAACCGGAACGCAGTAGTGTTTTCACACTACTGCTTTGCGGTAGAAATAGGCTCCGTGGTGGCACCCACCCAGACGGTCCCATGTCAAAAGGGGACCTACCACTGGTGTTTTTAAAACTTTATACGAAAGTATAAATAATAAACATCCAAATAATATTATAAATGCGATAGTTTGTTACACTCACTCAAAAACCACTTGATGGATTTATTATTATATATGCTACTTTACAACAAAGCTATATTGTCTATATGACAATTTTTGGTTATAATATGTAAGCATACAGTGTAGGTCATTCAAATTATATTAAAAAATGCCATGGTTATAGAAAATAATCTGCCATTGAAGAGCTATTTTGGTATGAACTATAAAAACTAAAGGTTTTTGTAGTTCATACCAATGCTAATAAATATATAGAGTTATGATTGCTTACACATATCACAAATGAGCATATGGATTACTTATGGATGTTATTTTATAATAATCTCATCTTTTTTGTATGACACAATGCCCTACAAATTATATAAGAACTATAGCCCATAATTACAATCCTTAAATTATGCTTAAATTATAATATTGCCTGATATTTTGACTACATTTCGGTTTATCTTTAGACTTTGTTTTCTTTTATTGTATCTATAAATTGGTGAAAGTACCAAAAGTTACTGCTCGCACAATGTATATGTATCTCTTCTTTCTAGGCAACAAAATGTTTAGAAAACAATATTAAACAAAACATCAATCTTTAACAGAGCCAATAAAGATTTGGAAATTGATTAAAATCAATTTCAAAAGAATACAATTCAATAAAATTGTTTAAAGAAGTAAATTGAAGCCAAAAATATTTTCTAATTAATTTAAAACAAGTTCTTCTACCATGGTTGTGTAACTGAAATATGATCCTGCTAGCAGGAAATTGCTTACTATAATATATATAATAAGTACAAAGCTCTCATAACTGAGGCTACTTCACTATTATTTATTGATATTTTGTTTGTAGTGTCTTTAATTGAAATAGGTACAATGAATAATACAGTATGGACTGTTACATATATTTGTAAAGCTGAGCTAATAATTGAGTACACCTGTCTATATGCACTTGAATTGTGAAAACTGCACAAAGTAAAATAACATATATGCATATATCTTACCCAGTTGCAAGGATTTGAAGCGATCAAGATTGGTAGGATTTGTATCTTTGTCTAATAAGAAAGTCATTAAAGCCATGCGATACATGTGTCCAGCAATGGTTTCACAATCTTCAATATTGCATATAACCCAGCCAGTTCTTTTCATATGCTGAAAATTATAATATAGTTATCATTAATCTAAAAAAAACGAAAAACTACTTTAAAATAGAGTTTCCGTTCTCACTTTTAAGCCTCCGACTAGCTCAAGAAACTCCAGAACCTTTTTACTTTGTTCTACTTGCGCCATAGTTTTTATTAGAATTATACGATGACAACGGCCAAAATTGATAGATAAACGTTAATAATTGTCTCTTGAATATAATTTTAATTTAAAATTTGTATTTAATACACTTTCGCCTATCACTAAGCAGTACACTACCGTGTATAAACTTCAATAATGTCTTGTGTCAACGTTATCTGTCAATTGGCTTTTTAAATTACACAAGTCATAATCTTTATGCCCTTTGCATTGCATCCAAATAAAGAATTAAAATGTTATTGAAAAGAGTGTTAAGAATTTTTAAAAGTGATACAGATTTTTCAGTTTTAACGTACAACTACTGGTATTTGACTTCTGCATCCCAAAGGTTAAATTTCATTATTTAGACAAATAAGTTCTAAGTATATTTTTACGCACTGACTTCCTATATTTTAACAAATAATGACTTTGTCGTTACCTGCTATAACAATTTCCCGGCAAGATTAAAAACCACGTCCTATAGTTTGTAAAGTAAGAGCCAATACAATTGTAGGCTGCGGAAAAAATCGATATTTAAGATTACGAGGGTGGTAAAGTATTTATAAAGTTCCATTGTTTTATAATTAAGACAAAGTTAAGGGGTGATTTAAAACTCTTCGAAGGATATAATTTAGTTTTACTAGCGTTATTACTTTTTGGTACATATTTTTGGTTGATTTATTGGTTTTATTGCAAATAAAATAATGTAAAATGTGCGGTTTCCCCTTAACAAGTAAACATAAAATATATATGATTAGAATAAAATAAATGAATGACCGACCACCATGAAATGTATTAATCAGCTGTACCCATTATTTTTGTAATTTATAGTTCATGCATCCCGCTAAAATGCAAAGAATATTATATAAAAAAAATACGCTAAGCTCAGCATCCCGGCTGCTCTTTTCCATGGACGGTAGTGTCTCAGTATAACCTTGTCTATATTTATATGACATACATTATTGCATATGTAGTTATAATGTTTATTTTTTATAGAAATTCGGGCTTTATTATCTGAAACCTCGGTACAGTCGGCCTCTAAGACCTTAGTGTTTACATTATTCATTACTGTGAAATGCCTTAGGCATCTGAAAAGAGTTTAGCGTTATAAGTTAAAAGTATACACTGTAAATATTAATGTTTTTTTGTAGCAGTAAGAGAAAATGAAAAATAAATAAAAATAAAATTTTGAAATTTGTGAGATCGCCGCCATATTCAATGAAGGTACCTACGGCCAATAATCCTAGACCTTTTTTTGTGAAACAAGAGGTGTAATTGTTTTAAAGGAATTCAATCCGAGCGTGTTGGCATTTGCGTATATATCTCTTTTACTTTAAAAACCCTTTTATCTACTATCACACGTGCGCAAAATTTTTAATTTTCTTTTCGATTTAGATAATGTTTTTATCAGTAACCATGCAGTGACGGATGTACCGTCATCTTGGTTGTTGCAACAGTTTCAACTGTTGGTTTAGCTAGAAAACATCGTCCTTCCAGACATTTCGTTTTCCAAGTACAGTTGCCGTTTTTCATCTTTTTTGTGGTTCTGAGACGTAGGGATAGCATTCCTCTTCATCTATCTAGATATAGTTTCACCTAAAACCTGGCGTTTCCATAAGACGGTTCCTACAACACTTACGAGATGATCTCGAACGCTAAGTACTTACACTTAATATTATTAGTAACAGTAACGTAACGAAAACGTAGACTTTTTATTTAATTTCTTGTAAGAAAAAGATTTTTCAGTAAAGTTATTTAAATTATTTAACGGCTTGCACTTACTCGGATACCATTTTAATAATATACGCAGACATGGTTTTTAAAAGTATTTAAAATTTAATTTCTCTTTACTCCATATGCTTACCTCGTTTGATAAGGCGTCATAAGGGAACAGTCTGATTAATATGATCGATAGATGTACGGTTAACGCGTACTGTGAATTACAATGCTCCCCGATATACCGCTATACAAATTTAAATTCATATGGACTCTCACAGTCAGTGAAAATGTTGTAGTGCTCTCTGACAGTGCACCATGTGGATGGTACTCCGAAATGTGTTTTTTAAATTCTTTTTGGGACGTCTTGTATCTTTTTAAATATCGTTGGTTTTAGTTTTCGTGCTCTATTAAACATAAGTGATGATTTTGTTTCTGCTTCTAATTTCGTCAGGTTTGTTACTAGTTTAATGTTCTATTTAATATTTGTTAAAACTTAAAATAATTTTATTTAACTTTGAATTTGCAGCTTATTAGTTACTTTTAAAAATATTACAAAAATTTAATCTGTCTATTTCTTTTTGACTTAGACTATTCATAACAGGTATGTAAAGAGGATCAAATAACCAACTTTACATATTATTTAAAACGCAATACGTTTGCATTTCTGTTAAGAGAAAAAATATTTCGCCATTTGTACTACACTAACTTAAAATAGTTAAATATACATTATTGGTTAAAACATGCCGACTGTTGCATACATTGGCGGCCATAGATTTATTTAGGAAATTAACACTTAGATATGTATGAAATTCAACTGCATATGCATTTGTTCTTGTAGTTTGGTGTAGGTTTTATTAAAAATAATTGAGATATAGAGGACAAAAATAGCTTACCTGGTTGCCGGGTCAACAGCTTCCGTTGTCTGGCTTGACCAAAATTTCGTAACTAAATAAATTGAAACATAAAGTTTGTCTTTTAATTAATAATGTCGTTAAAACAGTTTTATCGTTTAACTTTTAGGGTAAATGAAATTCACTTATTATATGGTTTTTAAATAAGAATATATTCACTAAAGTTTTATGGCTTAAATTCTACCGTATCTTCCTTATGAATTATAATTTTTTCATAGATGTATTTTAGATAAAGATATTGAAACATATTGGTCTTTGGTTTGGTTTCTTTGGTCACTGGTTATTAGAACATCTTTTTGCTTTGCCAAACAATCCGGAAACCCATTATTTGTTACTTTTAAGAGATAGTATTGACGCTTATAAAAATATGCATTCAAGTGTTCCCTAGCAGGTAACATGGCATCAATTAAGTTCAAAAACGTATGTAATGTATAAATAAATGTTTTATATTGATAGTCGATCAGCAAGCCTAATACTCGGCTAGGCAACTAGTTAGGTTAACTATTTACAGTTAATAGTTCCTTTACATAATGGTATATCAGATAAAGTAGTATATATATTCTAGCCGGTTTCCTAGTCAGTTAATCAGCCTTGTATAAAGATAATATTCAACAGCCTCTTCCTTTTGCTAATAAAGGGGATAAAAACCAAAGCACATTAACTTATTTTTCTACTGGTACCATTGAGTAATAAAGTGAAGTGCTAAGTACTCGTTTGTGCTTTTTGATTTAACTCTGTTGTTTGAAAACTTTAAATAAATTCAAGATGCTTTATTTTTATTAAGATTTGTTTGTTAAAGCGTAATAGTCGTCATGCTGAAATTAGCTGCGTTTTTATATTTAATTTCATACAACGGTACTATACATTTTTAATGTAATAAATTAAATACGCCTATTCTTGTTGGCATTAATTATCATGATATATTTTGATCAATACTATTTAAAAATAAAGGTTTTTCTCTTTCTTCGTAACATATAAGTTTTGTAAATTTTCACTTTCATTTCTCTTAGATTTGCTAAAATTGAATGAAGAATAGAAAACGCACTTAATCGACATAGTTAAATAACCGAGGAGACGTGAAAGATATAAATACAAATAAAATACATTATTTTGTTATAATTATAACATAAAAATAATTAAACTATACCTGTATATATCGATAAAACCAGGTGAAAACATTTTGTTTTCCCCTGTGCCAATTTTTAAAAATGTTATTAATTAAATAATAAAATACAAACACAGAGTAGAAGAAAGCGAAAATAAATTTTCGTACCAGGATTTTGATTATAACTATTTTTTATGCCACTTTTAATTTTGGAAATGTATTTTAAAATATTTGTAAGACATATTTCGGAATCGACGTATAAAGGAATAAATTTTGTGGTTATAATTTTTTTAGACCTGATACAGTCAATAAATGATCTAAGTTCATAACCGAACAAAACTCCCGCCTTTATTACGCGCCTAAAAAGTTTGTGATTTGGAGCGTCATAGATAGATACCATAACATTATGTTAATAAAGTAATCAAGCGTAGATCGCCCGTACGGTATTCCGCACTCACTCTAGAAATAAACTTAAGGCAGACGGCGTAAAATAGAAAATCGTGACCCTAATCTTAATACGGAGTTGGGAGGAGCAAACTTTTTTTATCTGCTAAATGATTCCGTTAAAGGTTACCTTTGAAGCAAAGGTTAAGTAAAACATAAAAATGAAACTGTTATGTTGGTTTTCAGCGTTGTTTGTTTTTCACACAGCCTTGACGGAAGCAAGTAGGTATTTATGTTGCCTGTTAGAAGTACAAGATAACTGTTTCTACTACTGTGAATATTTATAATACTTACTGTGATTTTCTATTACTGTATTGTTTTCTTGTTTAGTATTGACTGACGGTTACGTTACTTTACGGTTTTCCCACACCATCAGTTAAATCAGTGATACCTTTTTTTGTATAACTTTTAGAATTTTTTAGCTTTTAATTATCTTTGTAGTTAATCCGAATTACATCAGTAAATATACTGAGATTTAAGGCTTCACGAACAGATAAAATTAATTCTTTATGAATATATGGATTTAACAAAAATTCATATAATAAAGAAAGGATTTACAGAATTAAGGATAATGTCAAGTAAAGTAAAAGAAAAATATTAGATTTTTGTTTTTTTTTCGTGTTCAGATTTCATTCAGTAATAAAATACGTAGGTACTTTAAGTATTTCATTAAATAGATATCCATAGTTAGTAAAAAAGTTGCATAAAGGTTAAAGGAGAAAGCAAAAATTGTTTGATTGATCAAAAGAAGAAGGTAATCATTTCATATCATATATGTACTCATATGTATGTCCAATAAATACGCCAAATGGTGGCCTAACCCCAAACGTAAAATTAAAATTAGTATGGTATGGAATAATACATCTTGAATAGATCTACTAAAATATTCTAATTTTAAATGTCTATTTGTAATAAATAGTTCACAGTAACGATTCTTTTTTATAAATTTTAATGAGTCCTTTATAAAGCTAATTTTATAAGTACAGTTAGATCCTCAGGAAATTTAATTTGAATGCTATAATCACGCTGACCTCTTCATGTACAATAAAAAAACCTTACATCATAAAATTTTGCTCAAAAGAAAAACGGTTAGACGGAGCGTGCGTCGCTGAGGGTTTCTTAACATATCACCAGCCTGTGATAGTCCACTGCTGGACATAGGCCTCCTCTAAAACACCCCTATCCATTAGGGGGTTTTGGACCGGACCCACCACGCTGGTCCAATGCGGGTTTGTTGGTGGACCGACTTTTTACATGCCCATCCGACGCAAGGATCATCACTTTTCAGAAAGTTGGGTGAATGGCCCAAATTGCCCTAACCAACTGGGAAACAACAATGAAATTTTGTTGAGTCCCCGCAGGACCGCACCACAGGATCTATGTCGTCCGGTTTTTAAAACACACGCCTTTACCACTAGGGTACGGAGGCAGTTAAACTAATCTTGTTAAATATTATATGTCCTAACTAACTAGGACAGAACAATGAAAATGTGTTGAGTCCCCGCAGAATTCGAACCCACGCACGCACGCGCTCATACCACTAGGCTGTGGAGGCAGCTTGTCTTAAAACAATTATTTAATTTGACGTAGAGTATAAAATATGTTTTTGGTATTTTAGAAAATTTTAAGAAATAAGTAATTAATAAAACTTGCATTATACACCGTACATAAAAACGCAGTTAAGATGTTGAGACAAATATATGCTTTCATGTCGGTTGTCATATCATCATTCGTTACCAAAAGTCGATTTTATCTTAAGATATTATTTTAAATTTTGGGCACGTACATCGTTTTACGCAAAATAGTCACGAAGTTTTGTATGTAGTTTGTACATTGTCATTAATTATTAAATTTCCAGTTTAGAAAATAGATAAGAACATAAATATAAATTCTACAATTTCGAATTAATTGCATATAAAATATGTTTTAATTTGTATTGATAAAGAATTACAAACATGTAGAGTTAATCTTTTTTCCGCGGTCAAACTATAACCAATTTTGTTCAATCTGAACATATATGTAAAATATTTTGCGTTGAATGAAATGGACAATGTACATCATAACTATGTTTTATGTCAGATTTAGAAACGTAACTGTAAGCATTGTATCAATATTATGCGTTTTAAATGTTTAATTACTAATTGATAGTTTGAAGCTTGTAAATAAATATTCTAATATAACTATGCACAGTTTGTATATAACTGTTGTCGTTTAACTTATAATCATACTTTTACCTTCGTTTGTCAATATATTTTGAAAAACTGATCAATTATTGCGCATAATTGTTAATTTTAAACTCAAATTGTTTGAATAAATAAATATTTAATTAATATCACTTAAAAAACTATAACTTATGCCTCTAACTAGTCAAAACTCAAGTTTTAGTTTAAGATATATTACAAAAATAAGCGTAAATATGCCACTCAGTATTTGTCATCAATTATCACAAATTGTCGAGGCATCAGCGTGCGTGACAGGGGCCGTCAATTACTGTAGCTTACGTTCTACAAACCAATTATTTTTATATATTACTTCAAAGTCTACAAAAAATATTTTAAGTAATTTATGAGAATCAAAACAGTTAGCGAGCGTGATACTTTGTCAATCTACAATTTTAAGGATAAGCGTTTTAAGCGCGAAAAAGTGACAAAGACTCACTTTCACACTTCAATAAATGGAAGTAAGGATTCTAAGTCTTATTTGTCTTTGGCCAAGTATGCAATGTGTCAGCATTGGCTACGTTTCACGTGTAAGGTACAATGATTTAATTACTTTCCTCATTACCATTGCAAATTTCCCCGGGTCCATGATTCAAATTTCATGCGCTTCAAGAAATTTCTATTCATTCAAGCCGATAGTATTGTCGGTTTGATAACTGATCCGTTAACCAGCAAATCACAAGTTGCCATGGTTTTGAAACAACGTTATAAATTGCTTTACAATTCAACTGAATTTACAAAATCCTAAATTTATTTTTTACATGCTTTGAAAGAGCGTGACTCTAATATGGCTTTTCCAATTCACCAATGAAAATCGCGAGCAATGCACTCTGAATCATTCATCTTAAAGTTTATTTCAATCATGAAAATGACTTGTGTTGTTTCCTGCCGCCACCTCCCTAAGGTGATCCCAATATATAGGTAAAAATTGCAATGAAATAATTAGTCTTGGTTTAAGAAGTTGAATTGTATTTTTGCTCGCCTCGCATTGAGACCCTTAAGTTTCGCAACTCTCGTGTTCTCTGCTTGGTATTATCATTAGATCAGGACTAGTTACTTAGGTTTCTTTTTTAAAATGGTTTTTGTGATTTGATACAAACACCAATGTTCAACAAAATTTTGAGTTTATCACGGTTAGCACCGACCATGTTTGACCAGATATTCAGTTATTTGGCTTCAAGGACGGACGTATATAGTTTGAAAGAACACTTTTTCATACACGTACTTTAAATAACAGACTTTATTTTCTATAAATATAGTGTCTAACTCTTTGGAAACAACGTAGTAATTTTTTTCTCTCACATAGTAACCTTAAATTTTTTACGAATTGAAAAGGTTTTTTTCTGTTTTCCTTTTACAATTAGACCTTTAATAGAATAAGAGAGAGGAGGGAAAATATTCCAAAAGTTCTGTAGTGTAAGTGATAGGTAAACATCTATAAGTGAAACCCGTTTTAGTCCACTTAAAGGAACACACTCACACATCACCCTGTGGAATTTTTAAATGGCTACAGGCCATTAGGCGAATTTTTTTCAAAATAAAATAATTGTAAAAAAGTCCTTTTTTCTAGGCTAAATTTTATCTTCAAAGTTATGACTGTCAAAAAAGGCAAGAGGTTTTCTCGCCATTTTTTGATTATTTTCACAAACTTTCGAAAGTTAAGGTCACGAGAAGTATTAAACCTACATACGCCATAAAAGTAACAATTTTAAATTGTTAATTATAAGATTCAGGCAGTACTGGGCACCGTTAATCAAATAATTAGCTTCGTTAATCGTTATTACGTTACAAAAAAAATCAGATTCGCTAAACGTTAAAGCGTTACATTTTGGAAGAATTAACGCAAGTTAACGTTAACCGTTAATCCGTTAATATACGTAAAATTGCTTTTTTTATCGTTGCGTTAGTGACTAGTGAACATGTAAAACTTGTTAGTTAGGGTTCCAGAAGTAGACTGGCTAGGAATAAAACAAATTACTTGCACAATTCCTATGCGTAATTTAATCGTCGGGCATAAGGTGCATATTCCCCTTAATGAACATTAACATGTTGAAGTTCTCGTCTGAAAGCGAGGCTCGTTTTTGTGTTAATACGTTTGTACCCGAGGAAAACGGATGTTCAACTGCAGCGCTTGAGGGACAGAAGTATTATATTTATTGAATAGATTTATATCTGTTCCCCGAGGAACGCAGCAGCGTAAAACGGGTCTTTTGATACCATGTCCCTCTATTAGACAATTACGAAAATCACCTCTCAACATAAAATAGTAAGAAACACCATTTCACCAGAGACAAGACATTACAAACATATTAATAAAGAAAGATAAAACATCCACATAGCAAATGTATTTATTTTAAAAGATGAAAGAAAGGCGTGCTGAACTAAAGCACTCACTACCATAACCTGGGATATATTGGGAATAAGGGAGGTGAGACGACTTGGCGCAAAAATTCAGGAACATGATGACTTCATTATTAATTAAGAGTAGGTTTCATAATACACAGACACCTAAGGAACCACATACGAGAGTTTATCGGAATTTCAGAACGATTTGTTCTAGTAAACATAGAAATACCTGGGTTTACGAAGATTTGGACCATTATACAACTTTACGCACCTACGGAAGCTGCAGATTGAATAGCAAAGGAAAACTTCTACTGGGAACTAAACAGAACACAAAAACACGATAGTCTCAAAACTTAGTAATTATGGGAGATTTCAATGCGCAAATAGGAAACCAAAAATATAACAACAAAAACATTGGACCATACACTCTTGGAAAAACAAACAATAATGGAGAAAAGGTAAAAACTTTTTGTTTTGAAAATGATCTCACCATAACTAACATCATATTTAAAAAAAAAGAAAACAGAAGATGGTCATTGACATCACCTGACGGAAAGTACACCAATCAAATCGACTACGTCCTGACAAATAAAAGGCGTTTGCTTCAGACGACATTGCAGATAATGTTATAAATGAATTGAACTACTACACAAACCATCGAATGGTTAGAGCATCCTTGAAGAACAAACACCGAAAAATCCGAGAAGCCAAGTAAAAAACCTCTGGAACTTAAATGGAAGAGACCAACAATTAATAGCATCCAGATTAGCATACACCCTTAAAAGTTATAGAGAAAAAACAGAAAATCTAAACACACAAGACAAATACAACAATATGTAGACTGAAAGTACAAAAGTAGTGAAGGAAATTCAAGAGAAAAAAGGAACAATAAACTATCGGACGAAACAAAACATCAAAGTCAAAAATAAAACAAAAGAAATATCATAAATAAGCAAAGAAATAAAACAAAAAATAAGAAAAGATAAATATAACTTTTAGACGACATTATTTGAAGAACTTAACCAAGAACAGTGAAGAAAAAAAGCAAAGAAAATTCTGATGGACAAAAAAGAATGGATACCAAAATAAAAAAATTAGAAGGATCAACACCAACATCTAGACCTGATCATCCTTCCCACAGCCACGGAATTCTACAGACAACTGTTCTCGAGCCCTAACAGCAACCAGGAAAACTATCAGAATATAAATGATCAAATGCAAGTGCCACAAATACTACAATCAGAAGAGAAAAATGCAATAAGTACACAAAAAAAAATACAAGGCTCCATGAACCGACGGCATAACAAATGAAACCTTAATTTCATATAAAACTACACTATCACCTATTCTAACGAATATCTTTAACGAGGTTCTGGAGACGGAAATAATTCCTTCGCAATGGTCCACGTCAAATATAATATTATTACATAAAAAAGGAGATAAAAACGATGTTAGCAATTACAGACCTGTTAGACTCGTGTCTAATATATACAAAGTTTTTGCAAAAAATACTTCTTGGTAGAATTACAAAAATACTAGACGAAAACCAAACTAGGGAACAAGCAGGCTTTAGAAGTTATGGATTCTCAGTAGTGGACCATTTATTTACAGTCAAACAAATATTTTAGAAATACGAGGAGTATAATCTACCTCTCTACTGCTGCTTTGTTGATTACTACAAAGCTTTTGATTCCCTTAAACATGTTAAGATATGGGAAGCATTAAACGCCAAGGCGTTGAACACAAAATAATAAGAATAATAAACATATACAAATAGTACAGCAACAATACAAATCGAAAAAGCGAGTGATTTCTTTAAAAAAGAGACAGAGTGAGACCATTTGTCACCTAAGCTTTTTACAGCAGTACTAGAGGAAGTATGTATTTAGACAAATCACCTGGATGGAGCATGGGCTCACCATTAATGGAGAAAAACTAACCAATCTAAGGTTTGCCGATGATATCATCCAATTTGCCAAAGAACCTCGCGGACTTTAAGCAATGATCAGTGATTTTCTTCTGAGACTTTTCTGATGAGGACTTACAAAGCAAATTAGTAGGTTTGGAAATTAATATTTTAAATACAAAACTTTGTACAAACAAGACACACGAAATTATCACTGTAAATAACAAAAACAGTAAATATGTCAATGATTATATGTATCTAGGACAAATAATATCAGGAGATAATATAAATAACAGAGATTGATATAAGAATAGAAAAAGCTTTGAGGCAGTACTGGTCTCATAAGGAAATAATGAAGTACAAGAAAATCAGCCCAGTCGTTAAAGGAAAAATGTTTAACACCTGCATACTACCAGTGCTGACTTATAGCTGCCAAACATGGGCTTAAACAAAAACTCTAACAGAGACAGACTGAGAACGTGTCAAAGAGTTATGGAGAGGAGAATGACGGGGATAAGAAAAATGAAAAAATAAACCATAAAACAATAAGGAAACAGGTTCAAACATAAAATGTCACACTAAAAAATAAAATTGTTAAAATGGAGATGGACTGGATTTACTGCAATAGAAAAGGAAAAGTGAAGTAAAAGTCATGGTTTGGTATCCCAGAGAAGGAAAAGAGAAAATGGGAAGACAAAAAAAAGATGGGTGGATGATATTGTAGAAACAGCAGGCAAATCGTGGATAAGAGAAGCACAAAATAGAGAAAAATGGAAGGAAATGGAGAAGGCCTATGCCAGTGGCAAACAGAAATTAAATAAATAAACTTAAGTTTATACTTTTCCGAATAAAGGCTAAAAGAACAGATTTATGAATATCTGTTCCCCGAGTAATGCAGCATCGTTAAACGAGTCTTTTAATTTCATGTCCAGCCACATTTTAACGACATTTTGCGCTTTACTCTTTAAAGAGTTGGAGTTCTTTAGTTTTTCTATAGACTGAGTGACAGAACTAAAAAAGTCTTCCTTCTCGTCATCATTGTTGTGGTAGGTAATTTTTGTTGGGAGCAATACGTACCCGTATTGCTCCCATTACCACTTAAATTATCTCTGTCTTAAGAATTTTACATTGCTTCTAAGTAAGGCATCTACTTCCTTATTTTCCATGCACGTTTTTACTGCATCGACAGTAGGCAGTGCCTACTTGTCGCGACATAAGCCATTTAATAATAACGAAAAAATATATCTAGTTTTGTTTTTATTTCACGCCCTGCCACGCGCTACTTGTCGCTTCGTTTCATACATGTATGAACCTGTTTTCCACTTCTGCATATTAACAGAAGTTGACGTGTCCGTTAACATTTTTAATAGTTAACTTAAAAGTTAATCCGTTAATCAAAATGTTAACTTCGGTAATTAATGATTAACGGATTAACGAGTTAATGCCCAGCACTGCTTGCAGGGTAAAGACTGTAATTCGTAGGGTAAAGAGTTCAAACATTATATTACATTTAACACTGATATTTAGATGAAATTATGTTAATATTGCTTAAATGCTTCAAGAAATGTTGAATATGAGTCAAACTAGTTAAAATGTTTGTTAATAGATGGCGTCATAAGTACCTTCTTTTCAAAAATATATTTAGAAATTGATTATAAGAATCTTTTTAGTTTATAAATGTATTTGAAAAAAAGTCTTAGGAATATCAATAGCAAAGGCTTTTATTGTTATGGTGAAATAATGAAATACATAGTGGTAAATGAAACATTTCTAATGTGATACAATAACTGTTTTCTATATGCATCATTTTTGAGCCTATATTAAAAAGCATTTGTTGAAAACTAATCCACATAGATAATGCATATGTCAAATAAAAACATGTCTACAATACTAATCATGAATCATGAGGGAATTACAGAATTTATATGTTAAACGATTATGACCAAATGTATTATATATGGTTAATTACATGAAAATATTGATTCACGTATATATTCTTATAAGATAATGCTTCGTTTTTCAGTTTCAGCGTTAAAGTGGGACGCGCCATCTCCGTATGACCCAGTATGGCTGGCTAGCGTTCAGACTTTTCCACCCGCATCGGCGGTAAATGAGACCAGACTGTGGTTTTGGGGTTGGGTCTACGAGCAAGACGTTCAGTTTAAATTATTCACGAGGTGATTGTTAAATTATTGATAAAGTATTTTTACAGAATAGCAGGACCCATATTAAAATAAACAGTGAAGAGTTATAACATGAAAAATTATATGACTTTTTTATTTCATTTGTAACAGAACTAAGGCATAAATTATATTTACTTGGTTTTAATCTTACCGTGTATTCAAACAGCACCAATATTACTGATATTTTTTCTTCTTTAGACGGAACCCGTATGAGTTTCAACAGATTAAAACAAATGACACAGAGTCGCTGCGGAATTCTAATTTTAATTTCGACAATAAGGTTAAAGTGCTAACTCACGGTTGGCTGAATCATGGGTCCAGTCCCATGCCCGAATCGATTAAGGAGGGTATGTTAACGTTAATGTTGTTCTATTTTTAAAATAAAGGAAGAAAATATAAAACAGTTCTTTTTAAATATACTTATATACGAAGTTTAAAAATGTAAACTTTATTTATATAGTAATTAAGGACAGTTTAAATTAAATGGTTATTTCATATTTGAGTGACAGTTAAACTCGTGACATTGCATATTTTAAAACATAAATGAATTTGGAAGCAATTTTACCCTGTTTAATTAATTAAATGATGAATGTTCTTACTTTATTACAGCTTATTTAAATATTAGCGATCTTAATATTATAGTAGTGGATTGGGGAAATGCCGCGAATGTTAATTACATACTAGCCAGCTACAACGTTGCGATGGTCGGACGGCTTTTGACCGAATTCCTGAATTTCCTAATATCCGAGGGCGTGTCGATGGATGATGTTCATCTGATAGGCCACAGTTTGGGCGCTCACGTTGTCGGAATCGCTGGGGCTTACGTAAATAAGGGACCAATTGATACAATAACAGGTAAGAGAACTTAACTGCTGCGAACAAAACATTTAAACTAAGCCACTCCGTTTTTTTGGATCTCTCTAGCTTCGGTTCGTAAAATACACATGTTTATCATATATTGCTGCAAAAGAGGATTTTCATTCACTAACATTATAATTGCGAAGATGCTGAAAAGTAAGTAAGATGATCCATGCGTCGGATGGGCATGTGAAAGTCGGTTCACCCACCATAGTATGGGACTAGTGTGATGGGGTACGGTCCAAAAATCACCTCAGGGAGAAGGCGTGTATTAGGGGAGGCCTATGTCCAGCAGAGGACCCGCTCAGGTTGATGAAGACTTGTAATTCGATGATGATTTAAAAAGAGATATATGTTAAATGCATTTAAGAGGAGTATAAATTACTGCATTCAATAATTTTGTACATTTGTTCAAACATAATTCATTAATTAAATCTAAATATATAATGGACATCTTTTCACACTAACATTCCCTCGCTCTTATCACTCCTCTTCGACCATTTAGGAACCAAACATAAGTTGCACAGAAGTACATATGGATATTTATGTGCGGTATAACTTTTTATAAAACAAGTTAACATTACTCACTGACATAATTAAAGTATATTTTAATAAGAACAATTCATAAATTTATCCAGCGAGGTTGTTACTTATTACTGTTGACGCTTATTTGATTTTAGATTAATTAATGTTTCAGGGCTCGATCCAGCGTTACCTTTGTTTACGCTGGGCAATAAAGATGCCCGTCTGGACAAACACGACGCGCGCCATGTAGAGGTGATCCACACGTGTGGCGATTATTTGGGCTTCGCATCGCCGCTCGGCCATATCGATTTCTACCCTAATGGCGGCACCAGACAGCCGGGCTGCCGTTTCGATTACAGAGGTGAGATTCACTCGCGTACGATAGTTTGTGTTGCCTAATGGAACGGAAAAGTCTCTGGTGAGCTTTATTTGTATCCCTTTCCGGGATAACATCGATTGTTCACTGTGCGCTAATCGATTCGGAGTTGGATGCAAATCCATTTAGTTTGGATTTAGGAATTTTTTACAGTATACGGTAGTGTTCGAGAAGTAACTTCGTTGATGACTTTAAATTATCTGCCTTATTATACTAGTTCGTGCAAGATTTATTTGCAAAAATAATCGAATCGCAGAAATAATGTAATTTATTATATAATTGCAAACGATCGATGATTGTGTTATACTCTTTTAAAATACAGGCAATATAGATAGATTAAACGGTTTAATCCATAGAAAGATATAATTCATCCTAATACATTTAATAATATTGTCAAGTTTAACAAAGGATGGCGTCGTTACATTATAAGGTTTCAAAATATTTCATTGACCTCGCTATAAACTAAGTAAACAACCCCAAAAACATGTTACTTTTAATCTTTTAATAATAAATGAACATAAACTGTTTATATATTTGGTTACAAACAAATCTTAGATGAATCTTAATAAGACAAGAACAGGGAGAAAACCTTTTTTAAAATACTCAACATACGATTTTCAGCGGCTGAGTATATTTTTCTTTGATCATTAAATCATGTATACTTTTTTCTTTATTGCGTCTACACTCCCTTATTCATAATTCAAAAAGAAGGAAATATTAAAAGCAACCTTAAATGTAATTGTACACCGTTCTGTTAATCACAATAAGTGCTATAAACATTTCAGGTTTGTGCGCACAATCGGGACACATGGTATTTCTCCGAATCGATCATATCAACTGTTCCTTTTACTGCCGTTCGTTGTTAGTTCGATGGCTTACACATGCTCTCGAGGAATCCAAGGGAGACATTTATAATGGCGTTTTGAATAATTGTGATAGGTCTTTAAATTACGTGTAGACTTCCGTATATAACGCAAAAGGGAATGTTTATTTACTCCATTATCGAATTATGTTTAGTAAATTTTTGTTATGTTCTATTAGGTCCAAAACTTGTTTAATGGCTATGATTTTAACTGCGAGCTGTAATGGGGGTTTTAAACTTAATGGAGATAAAGATAGCATTTGTTCACTATCTAAAACCTTTCTTGAGAACTGATGACAAGTACTTATTCCTTTGAATAGAAGTGAAAGGTTTACCTAAATTATTATAAAACAATTGTATCATGATTTTAAATAATTATAGATTATTTTATGATAGCTTTTGACTTTTTGAAAATTTATTTTAACCGATTTGTGTCATAAATCATAAAACCCATTCATAATAAATATTATATATGCATATACTTTGAATGTGTTTAATTTGAAAGGAAGATGGAATTTAACCTGAAGACAAACAGAAAACTTTTGAATTTTGTGACAAAGCTGACAGATTTATTTTACTTATTTTGTAAAATTCATAAATAAAGTTGATGATCCTTTGAAATGTTAAGTCACATATTTAAGTTTTATCTTTAATACTTCAGTGATCGAATTGCATTTAGTATTTATTATGAAATTTAGGTATTAGATATATTTTTATAAGAGAAGTGTTACATAAAATCAATTTTAAAATTATATAATATATTATACATGCATTTATTTTTATTACAATGTATATTCAAATATATTTGTATTTTAATTAGTTCAATGAAAAATTTTTAGATTATTGTATTTTTTTATTATAAGTAAATAGAATTTTCACTAAAGACTTTTGTTATGGGGCATTTTACATAAAGAGAATAAGCAAGAAAAAAAAGGGTAGGATTCTGTTCGAAATGGGCGTATTTTTACCCTTACGTCCCATGAACGTCAACTGCGTTTATTATTTGTCTATAAAGCCGGGTACTCACTATCGAGCCGTAACTATATTCATTACATGTGCTGTCACTAAAAATATAGGTTGTACGAAGTTCTCAAACCTTCTGCAAGCAGTGCGCGGGCAGTTCGCTGCAAGCCGATGATTACAGTACTCATCTCTGTAACGGTATGTGTGATGTGTACGTGGTTCCCGAATCTGCAACGGGCGCTACACGACGGTTACAGTTTCCTAGACGGCCTGCACTACCATCGTGTGAAGCAAATCAGTGTCATATTGCTAACGTCGCTGAAACATTTTTGCCGAGCGCAGCCATGTGACGGTTACACTCACGGCTCGCATAACGTTTAGGTACTACTATTGTAATCTAATAACATTTTTTGACGTCATGATATAGCATCCAGCCCAATACAAACCTTATCCATAGTTTAGCAAAGTCAACTCAACTAACGCGTATAATATTTATCACAAAGTCAAATATATTAAGCATCCCTGCTAAAATTCATGTTTCATCTAATGTTCAATAAGTAATATTAAAATAAAATATAAATATTAAATATATTTATATTAAAGTTTAATAAGTTATATATATAGTTTTGTTTATTCTCACAATAGGTAAATTTAAAGCTTAAAATTATTGATCTTAGGAAAATAAATTTATCTTATGAGGCAAATCTTTCTTGATACTAAATTTTGCTTTATTCGTTTTAAACATCATAGGTCAAATTCTACCTGAAACTTTTTAGACAAGAATAATTATTTGGAATCTATCTAAGAACACCAAATGAAACTTAATATTTAGTACTTTATTAGAACCTAAAATTTCTTTATGATTATCTGAAGCTTTGATTATAGTCATTTTGAAGTAAACCTAATCAAATAGTTTATCACCTGAGTACATTTTGAAGTCAATTAATTATATTATTATGACTAATACTTCTCTTTGCAAAAATAAACAAACCTACTCAAATAAAAACCGTTCTGAAGTAATGAATTTGTTATTATAGTTTAAAAATTTAGTTTAATAAAAATTATTTGTAATATTACAGTTTATAAAAAAATATGAATTTGAAATAGCATTGTCAATCAAAAATAATTCAAAGTTTAGAGTTAAGTAAAACATTGTAAGGTTGACTTTAGGCAATATTAATTTAATATTGTTTATTAAATGTACGCTAAAGTACTAGTACTTATAGCTAGAAAGAAAAATAAACAAACCTTTACTTAATATAAAAAATCTAATCATCTGCAAGTCTTCAATTCGAATTTTTGTACTTTTTATAGTTTTAAACATAAATGTAAAAATTATTTGCACATCATAACCAAGGTTTTGACTAAGCAAAACTAATAGTGAAGTTTGAAATAGTGCATTGCTACAGACAAAAAATAAAAATAAAAGGCGTTTTGTTTGTGTAGGCTTAAATTAGCGATAACATACTTAGTTTTAAATTTATTAAAATTTTTCCTAAACGTGTAAGTTATTTTTTCATCATAAATATCTTGTGAACATTGATACAATCAATAAAGTGTTTTCTATCAAGCTGAAAAACTGGTTGGCAGCAATTTATTGTCATCTGCATAAATACAGCGAATAAAACAGTAACTGCCTTTTTATGCATTCCCCGACTACAATTACCATGTGTTTTAATGTTCAATTTTTTAAAGACATATAATAACTGTGACTTGACAGCATCCTCATTTATAAAACAAAAACTGTATATCATAGCTTAGAAGTAGCAGATGCATAGTTAGAGCTATTTCGTCTTTTCGATAAGGTTTTTTTGCATTTACGTGATTTGTATACAAGGCACGACTCAAATTATGAGTATTATTTAGGTCAAAATAAAATTATTATTTAACGTTCTCAACCTACGAATGATAGATGCTGTATGGCAACTTATATAATACATTAATGGTCGTAATAAATAGACCAACATCTTACTTTGCGTAAATGTTACATGCAACATTAACCTTATTCTGAATAATGGCTTAATGTCGCGGCAAAAACTATTAAGATATTCGCTCTCGGCGGAGGTACCTAAATTAACTTTTCGACAACCCGTTAAGGACAAACTTGTTTGATATTACAGTTTTAATTATGTTTAGATGGAGAGAAAATATTGTATACACAGATTCACATTAAATAAATTATTATTATATACCTGCACTCTCTCGATGAAGAGCTAAACATTTTTTTGTTTAAAAGAATCAGTATGTTTAAATAAATGACCTGCATAATGATACATATCTTCTTCTTCTTTTAAATATAATGGCTCCACCAAGGATAACTTGGTGATACTACCAATGTCAAAGTTGGGTAAAACAAGAGCAGTATTATTAAAAAATGTTCGGTATTATTGACAGTTGTACAATAGTGACTCACTTGCACTCAGTTGGTTGAGATACTTGGACAGACACAATACAAAATGTTAATTAATAAATATCTTTACACACTTTATAGGACACTTATATTATTAGGGACGGAACAAACAATTAATATTAACAAAAATTAGGTATAAGAGACAAGTACAAAGTTTTTAAATTTTAACATTATTGACCCTGATGAATTTGCATAAAATTTTAATAACATCTGGATTGGTAAAGGTTAAAAGATAAGGAATATTAACAGGTCTGGGAAAGGAAGAAGGGAGGATGTCATATAGGGGAGTTGTAAGATTACTACATGAAAAAAATTATGTTCCAGAGTACCCTCTGCTAAGCCACACTGGCCCATAGAATGGTCAAGTATACGCAGTTTAGCTAAAAAAATGATGCATATAGTTAATTTATTTTGACATTGACTTTTGCACCAAAGGTTCCGTTTATAATGCTTCGTCTAGAAAAATGGTGTGTGGTAAACTAAAATACAATTTGAGACACAAGTCTATTATTGGTCTAGCAAGGCAGTGGTGTTTTATTAACTACAATAAGTATAATAGGACAAGGTCAATGAAAAACGACAGAAAAAGTCGACAGGATGTATTTAGGGCTAGGTGGCTAGATTGATAGGATAGTTGTAGTGCCAAGTTTCATATATGTCCCTAGATAATAAGAAGGTGGAGAAACTCCATCCCAGAACAATGAAACATAAAAAATATAACATTCAATAGAATGAGAAGGTCGAACATGATCTAGAATTAATTCATATGTCTTATTATTATTATTGACTGGATCTCGTGTTTTGTGGAGTAAACCTATTAGAACATACTGGATGTGGGGGTCCCGTTGCCACAGACTCGTCTCTCCACACTCGTATGCTTGGGTGTCGCAACCTGTTATGCCTTAAGGGCGTTAATCAAATTCTTGTATTTCACAAGAAGTGAGATCCATAGCTATCCATAGCGTCGCCGGGGGCAGCGGTGAATGCATCTGATGCTTAATTAAATTCGTATAGATCAAAGAGATCTAGCAATTTTAGAAATGACGCGCAGGAAAATGGAGGGCCGCTGTGGAGTCGGCTCCGGCGCCGACGTTGTTGCCACGCGGGGCGGGGCCAAGCGTTAGTAGGACGGAGTGGTTGGAATACGGTGCTATGGGATGGGTAGGGTGGTGGTCGTCTGGAAGAGGCTTCCCTAGGGATTGCAGGAACTCTGCGTTTTGGCGCCTTAGGACAGCCGAGTTAGTTGGCCGTGTGGCCAGGATTTCGGCAGTTGACGCGCGTAGGGGGCTCAAAAGTAGCGAGGACTTCTTTGTCCTTGGGTCTGGGTCTAGGCATTTAACGCAATGGGGGCGGGCGAAACAGTTCCGCAAAGCGTAACCGAATAACTGGCAGTTGTGACACTGCCCTGGGAGACCATTGGAATGCGGCCGCTCAAAAGAGATACGGCTGATCCCACACAGTTGATCGATGTCATATATGCGCTTACTTTTCTTCAAGCGCTCTAGCGTAACCAGCACGATGCCATAAGGGCTTTTGGTGCGTGGGTGGTACATGCATTGTACCGAAAGGACGGGAATATCTAATTCTTTGATAGCAGATGCTATCTTGGAGCAAGGGATTACCTTAAGCAGTCCTTTGACTACTGTTCTAACTACGCGCTCATCTGCGATTGTGTAATATTGGTGCTCCTTTTGCAACTCGTCGGGTGTGAGTAACTGTAATTTAATCCCCTAATTGCTATCAGAGGCCTCAAATTTTATAATGTTTGACAGGTCCGAGCGAATCTCGACCCACTTCTCCTTTTCGCGTAGGTATGTTGGCCTCCCCTGACGCCCCCCGCGTTTCCCTACTAGAAACCAGCCAGAGGCTGGGACGGCTGATTCATAGGTTACGTCGCAAACGCGCTGACGTCAGCGGTGAGACAAAAGGTTTTATGAACGCAGGTGCACTCAAAAACACAGATGGCGCAGGGCAACAACTTCGCGGAAGCGGACAAAGATACCGCGCGGAGAGCTCAGGAGAATTGCGGCAAACACGTGCGGAAAGGTCCGCTGCTGGCGACGCGCTGTTTTAATATCTATGTAACTTTTCAAATATAAGGTTTTTAGAGTTTTATTTAGTTGTTGAGTTAAGTTATGGAACGTAAACTAAGATAATTTATTGATCGGTGCCATAGGAATCTTTTGTAATTAACGCTGAAATGCGAAATTTAGTTTCACTTGTAGCTTCACATATTTGACACCCTTATTACGGTCCCAAGACAAAACTATGCTCAACATTGTAGGCCGAATTATTAACCTTTGTGCTAAAATAGGAAAAGTTTCCAATTGAACGATATGTGTAATTGTAATTCAGGTGCGTTTAAATATTAACCAAATTCAAATAAAGACATATACCAACTTAGTCTGCCCGTGATCATGGATGCTGGAAAGAATCCGAAACGTCGGGAATAAATATATTTTAAGTAACGCGAAAAATCCGTAAATTAGTGGATTTGATATTAACCAAATTAATTAATATTAAAAGTTAAAATTAGAGGGTACAATGACGTACAATGAAAAAAAAAGCTTTTGAGATATTACTTTAAATTATTAAATTTAAGCAGTTTATCAATTTCACCAGGAATACAGATACAAATGTTAAATATTTGGACAGTTACTTAGTTAGTGGTGCCTTCGGTTGTACAAAGAACAGACGAGGACAGTATTAGAACTTCAAGGCCTGTCGACCTCGCTCTGTTTTGATTCGACTATTGTGGAAATAATTGCCCCCGTAGCCTAGGGGACATGTGCTTTGGAAAGCGAAGGTCGGGGATTCGAATCCTGCGGGGACTCGTCAAATTTTCATTGTTTTTCTTGTTAGTGAGGACAATTTGAGCAAATTACTCAATTCTCTGAAAGAAAAATGATCCATGCGTCGGATGTAATGTATGCATGATGGCATGTAAAAGGTCGGTCCACCCACCAGTCCAAATTGGACAAGCGTGGTGGGTTACAAGCCAAAAACCACCTAACGGAGAAGGGGAGGCCTATGTCCAGCAGTGGATGGACGCAGGCTGATGATGATGATGATGATGATGAAATAATTGCTGAATAAATGAGAAAGGAAAGACGCACGTACGTATCAACTGATCTAAGTTTACATTAAGACACACGCTTCATATTCTCGTACATCATGCTTTTGCTATTAAATAATATTTTTTTCAGTATATAAAATAATACCTCAAAAGTTGTTAAACTCAATAGATTGATTAGCAGTTTGAAAGTTCCGAACAAAATAAATTTATAGAACAGAACTGTAAATTCATTTTATTTGAAATACTTATTAGTGTAGATTTCGTTTAGCCAACTTATAGTTATTTAATTGATATTACTTGTTAAGAGTTTTGATTATTAATTGGAATAATAATTGAATGTATGAGAAATAAGTTTCTCAATAATTAAAAACATATTTAAAAAGGTTTTTTTACGAAGTCGGTATTAATAGATTTTTTTTCCATAAGATATTAAAAGCTTTTAACTTACAACTTCGTATGTTTTATGTAAAAATTATAAGTATAAACAAAGCAAATATTTTTATGCATTTATATCCATACATTACGTTTTATTTCAATTCAGTTCGCAGTTTTATCTCCGCAGTATAATTTCACAGCTAGCTAAAAATAAATTGACCTAGATTGGGAAAATTTGTTTTATCAATTAAGCGGCGAATGTTTTAATAATTTACTTCAATTGATTTGCATTTCTGTAAACAGATGCGTAATTCGATTTTCATTGTGCTATTAAACTTCTCCACTGCAATTATTGGTTTAATAGATAAATCTGAAATCTTTCCTAATGGCTTTATAAAGCTTGACAAAGCTAGTTTACATAAGTAAACTAGCTTTGTCCCGTGGTGTCACCTATGTGTTGTTAATTTGTGATAATGACGATTGCACATAACGCTTCTTAGCCTTAAGTTTGTGAAAGGTTTTCATTATTTTATTTCATCGTAATTATGTTTGTGATATTCTTGCTAACTTTGTCTTTTATAAAAATTATACATTGTTCGTAGAATTAACAATTGAAATCAGCTTGGTATCTAATTAATTCTCAAATTATCTCTAATAAACCAAGCTTGTTAGATCTCAGGCAATTTATTGGGTGAAATATATTGCAAAATTAATATTTATCACATGCATACTTTGAATTTTCAATTCAAGTAAGCAATAACATATTGATAATTTCAGCTATAACTTTAGCGAGATAATGAATTTAAACCCACCTTAACTATGGGAGTTTTCAACCATGACATTATTTTTAAATAATTAACTGTAAGTGAATAAAATGTTTTCAAAGTAATTGTGAATCGATACGGGTGGTATAAATATTAGTAGAAACAGAAGGTTAAGAAAAAATTTATGTAATGTGGATTCTAAAATAAAATTCCATCACCTTGCTTTTTTTGGATTTCATGTTTATGAATAATCGGTAAATTTCATAAGCACTTTATCTTACTCTGTCACTACTACACACTCTCTGCAAAGTTATATTGTTATTCTGTTATTTATCTACTTTAATTATAATACATTACGTTACGTGCATAGTTAGTATAAAGTAAGTCCTAAGCATACATTGTTAATATGCTTAAACCAACGTTTTGCTTCATTTTTTAAAATGGGTGCGTGTACTTATGTACGCGCGTGAGAAGTTATACTTTTTGGCATGATTAAAAATAGTTTTTAATTGCATGCAAATAATTAATTACAATAAAATAATAGAAGTGATTGGAAAAGGATAATCAACAAAGTTCAGTTTAATTCGAAAAATTAAATAAATGAATATTTATTTTCTTACATTAAGTCTAACATAAATTGTCTTATTATTCGAATTGTATTTTTAATTAAATGATGTCCACTTCCATAGTATCTTCCCGTAATGTCTGAATCGGAACTTCAGTTATCATTTTTATCAAAAGTTTTCATTAAATTTATTTAGTTATTTTTATAAATATTTATTATTTATTCAATTTAATAGCAAAATTAAAAATTAATATTATAATTTGATGTTCAATTTTAATTTTTATCACAAACTTTTTATTAAATTTATATTTCTTTATTTTGTAAATATTAAATAACCATTAATAAGTATTTAACATTAATAATTTAATAATATTTAGTGTTAATTATATTAAATAAAAGTATTTTAATTCATATCAATAAATAATACATACGGATAGTTAACCTCAATTATATTGGAGCACTTGAAAAGTATATAAGCACAATTTTTTTCACTAATATTCACAAATAGAATTTATGGATTCACAAGACGTACTTTGATATATCATATTATGGTAGTTCAGCGCCATCTGTTGCTTACAAATGTAGAATTCCTAAGAGATGTTGGCTTACTTGTACAGCGGTACTATAAATCAGAAGCTTTGATTATGTGTGACTAAATGGCGCTTATCTAAAACGTATTACATAGATAAATCACAATGTTGATATATTATATGAATAAAAATATTACCATTATGTCAAGTTGAATAAACATCATTACAAAATTAATATATTTAATATATATATTTTATATAAATTTAAATAATATAATAATATATTATTAATAATATATATATATACCAAAACGAACCTTAATCCTAACTCATAGAGCACATTATGCAACAACTATCGCAAATAAAAACGACAACTCCATTATCACTACTAAAAATCAACCTTATCACTATGTAATAAGGTCCATTTCACCGTTTTCATTATAAACTGTTAATTTTGTGTCACAGGTGGCGCGCATCTTAAAATTTCACTCTCTAATTTTTTCATAACGCGCCTAAAGAAGTATAACTTCAATTAAATCATAGATTAATAAAATACAAAATAAAAATATCAAATTCTTAGTAAAGTAAAACCATTTTTGTATTTTCATTAATAAAAGGTTAGAAATGTTCTTTTGGGATTTTATTAGTATTCTATGTAAATAAGACATTTATTATATTAAATGTAAGAAGCATAAATCTTATTAGAATTAACAACTGTTTTATAAACATACAGAAAATAGGAAACGAAATAAGCTTATCAAAATTCAACGTGAAAATCATGTTGTGGCATAAAAGTTAAATGCTGAAATTTGTTGTAGAAACCCCGCGCATATTAACTAACATTTTGTAAATCGTTATGTACATACATAAGTATTTCGAGTCCTATTTGAAAACGATCAAACCTTTATCTGAACAAAGCAGGCGTACCTATACTGTCGTACACGACGTGTACTCCCACATAAAAGTAACAGGCTGTTCCTTTGATATCACTTTGTTTGAACATTTTTTAAGTTATCCAAACGTAATATTGCCTGAACAATTGTTGAAAATATTTGAGGTAAATATTTAATCACACTTTTCGGATCGGCGCGATCTTTTAAGAGTCTTTGAAACATAAGAAGTTTTATACTCAAACCCATTACCTTAACAGGATCTTGAAAAAAACTACTAGCAGCCTATATAAAAAAGTACTTGCTCCAAAGAATAAGTAACTAAATTTACTATTTCTGTCACAAACAAGTGTCAGAAACTACGATGGTCTAGTTTGGATACCTTATGTGACTATGGTTAATATTAGCATAGGGCATATCAATAATTATAAAATATATGTATTTCTTACAACAATTCTTTTGCACCGACCTTAATTCGGTACTGAATTCGGAGTATATGCGTAGTGGCCATTTGTTCACATTCGCAATTAAGTGAAATGTCCTGATCTCTTCCCCAAGTTTTATATTAAAGTTTATGTATCATATTAATAAAATTGTGTTTAGTTACGTACTATTTTTGTGTTCGATTTAATTTTGTGAAATTTGTAATTTATAAATGTAATTTGATTTTGTGATAAACGTTTATGTAAGGACTAAAAACTACTATTTTTGATCAAGTTCCTCAAAAGAAGTAGTCATAATTTGTAGCGTAAATATTTTTTTTAAAATTTAACATATGAAATTCGTTTCTTTGCTCCTAGTGCACCGATTCTTTTTTTAAATGATAGGTATTAGCAGTAATTTGGTCCCATATATTTTTTAATAAGTACTTTAATACATATTTAAGAAATAAAAAAAGCCTCGAGCGATTAAATAGCAAATAGAACCAAAAATAGCAAGAAACCGTAAAGGATAGACTTGAAAATGTTCTACTTGATTATATTACTTAAATCGGCCTATATTGAATCCGCAAGCGAATGTATGTATATAGCACGTATAACGCACAATAACCATTTTAATGTAAAACATTTTTAAAAAATGCAATGAGCCATATTCAAAACTCATTAAAAGTGTATTTTAAGTTAACATAAAGGTTAATGAATTAAAAAATTCTTAATTGTATGGGCATAGAACCTATCATGCATGACATTTTAATCAAATCAATACCCTCCAACATATTACAGATTTAAAAGGCGGTGAATAAGCCGCTGAGCTAAGCCTACTCGCCAGCCTATTTATATGGGGCCCCCATCGCAGTTTGAAATCTATTCCTATACCAATAAATAAAGTCGAATCTAAGGCCTAGCGCTACCCCATCCACAACCACATCACACCTTCTTTGAGGAACATTTGGGGTCATAATTCTTATACATTTCTTATTATTTAAAATCAATTTGCAGCACTAAACCAGTATGCTACTTTCGAGAATGTATTCACATCTTCACATTGCAAGTTGCTTCGTTTCATTTGGAATATTAAAGAAGTATCATCAGCAAACATTACAATCTCGTTATTGTTATGGTAGTTCATTAATATAGATCAGAAAGAGAAAACGCCCTAGAATAGGTCCCTGTGGAACTCCCATACGTCACTACGACCCATCAACTCTCGGAATTTGGTGGCTCAATTACGAAGTCAGAAGGTCGTGTAACTTCCGGACCGATGTTTCATGCTGTACGCAATTAAAAGCATTGGTTATGTCACAGAAGGCACCTAGGGCATCGTGTGCGCTTCCCATGCTTAAAATTTCGTTTAAATAAGCTGAGCACCAGCATCGGATGACACTTTTTATCATGTCTTGAGTAAACTATACTAAATCCTTAAATACTATGTAACTCTATTGTCCATTATTCTAATACATAACCTATATTATTGATAAATAATATAAAATTGCATTAAAACCGAAGAAGTAGGTTTTGAGTGAAAGAGTAACACACGTCTCACAAATTTGTGCCTATGTCATTTATCCTATAATTAATATTTGGACGGATCTTTATAAATTACGAATCAGTATTATAAAAACGGCAACGACAATTTGTTCGTACAAATATTCAATTACAAGATGTCTTGACTTATACTTTAGAAAAACTATACTTCTTTGTATACAAGTAGAAACGGGTGAGTATAAATTTTTGCCGTATAAAAAAACTGATTAAATAAGGACTATTATTCATTTCCATCATCGTTGTACGCATTGTACAACGATGAAATGAAAACTGTTCAGCAAAACCAGAAAAATAAAATAACCTGATTTCATTAGATTTTACAACACATTTCAAATAAAATTATTGGAACTTTCTTCTTAAACAAAATATCAAAATGTAAAAAAAAAGACTGAACTAATGAAACTGTTTATCGAGTGGTGTCAGTAGGTATATGAATTAAAACTATCAATCTATTATAAATTCATACATAGATGGATCGCCATATATGACGTTCGTAAACTAGTTTACTGATTAGGAATCACATTAACTGTATTTGTTAATTTCGGACACAAATCAGGACGAAAGTTAATGCATCCATGTTGAATAAAGATATTTGATTTTGATTTGACTTTGACTTTCAATCTGGGCTAGGAATTTTGTTATTATAATTTTATGGTTGACATTACTATTAATAAATAATATACAAAGCCTGATATGTGCGGAAAAATTCCGCCACGTCCAATAACGAACGAAATATTAATTATAAAATATTTAAATTGAATAAATTTCTTTAGGCAGTTTACCCGAAATGCTGTAGTAATCATCACCGTAACCCAGTGGTTATGACCCTTACTGAGACCTATCTATATTTCAGATAGGCATGGACATGTACCCCCGAACAGGTTCTCGCTTTGACGTAGTTGTGGGGCTCATTACCTGCGGCCTGCCCAGCCGCAGGAAAACTAAGAGGAATCTGGCCGGCCTGTGGTGCAAGACCGGCCTTGGAGGAAGCTGCTCCAAGCGGGCTGAGCAAACCTGCTTTGGATGCGCTTAGGAGGGTGCGAGGGACGAGTTGCAGGAGGTAGGTGTGCCGCCCTCTGTAAACAAGGAGGAGTCGCGGGGGAAGAGGAGTGCCGGTATTTCGTAGGTCACTCTATCGTCCGCGACTCGTCGGGGCCACACCACTGATACGGAGTGTGGTGTGGAGTGGCCGTGGGAGAACGGACATTACGCATGGTGTCGTCGATCTCTCCTTCTGCGGCCGAAACGCAGCTAGTGGCGGAGCTTAACATCGGGGCCGCCGCTGGAGAGTCTCGTCCCTGCGTGGGTGGGGAACTCCTGGCTCCCTTGGCCCCTGAGTAACAGACTCGGGGGAGTCTGTTACCTAACTACAGGGGCCGAGAAGAAGGGCGCGTCGGTTTCGACGCGCCTAGAGGCAGGCAGATATCCGTAGGGCCGAGATGGGGCTGCTTTGGCGGCCAGCTCTGGTGGGGTTGCTGAAGACTGCGAAAGAGTTTCTGTGACCCCATCTCTAAGGCGCCAAGAAGGAACAATGTGGTGGTTTAAGTTGGTGCGAGTCCGACATAACCCGTCTTTGCCATATGCGTAGGCCCTACGGTAATAAAAAGGCATGCACATGTAGTTCACTGGTTAAATCAAATATAATACTAAAAATCATTATTATAACAAGTCAAATGTAGAGAACCTTACAGAATTTTTTAACGATTTACAAAAGAATTTTTTTTTATATATATGTTACCTCATTGCTCAGCTCTTTGTTTATTTTTTTTTAAATGGAGGTATTAGCTGTCATTTGTTCCATTTTTTATTTATTTTGTGATAAGTAGTTTAATAGATATTTAAGAAAATTACGGCGTTAAAGATCACAACCTCGTGCGATTAAATAGTAAATGCTGGCGAAACCGTAAAAGATAGACCTTAACTATGCTTAATTATATGCCTTAATTATACTACTTACACATAATTGTGCTGCTTGAAATGTTCTGTAATAAAGTCTGGGAGACCATATATCTATGTTTTAAGAATAAATGACAATAGCGATTTTTATTTAAAAGATTGTTAAAAGTTGCAATAACCTCATTTATGGTAATATAATGTAACTTTAAAAATTCTGCATTCTATGTGCATTATATGTGTTATAAATTATATTATAATAAGGAGTACCTTGAAAATTATTACAGATTTAAAATGCGGTAGCAGAAATCACGGGACAGTTTTATGCCAATGCCACGTTGTTACTTGCTTATATTGCCCAAAAAGTTAAAATAATGTGTGAAATTGGTTTTATTTTTGTTTAAATTTCAATTGTCCTAAGACAAAGTTTATGGTTTCTCATTAGAATTCCTGTAAAATAAATATAAAGGTAGTCAAATTTCGGGAGCACTAAATTATGTTTTTAAAAACTAAAATAAAAACTAAATGCCGATATTGAGGCTTAAACTAACTTAACAATATAAGGTGTTGCCGATATGGAGGCACTAATATTAATGACTTAAAATTAATTCACAATTAATAATGCGCGCTGCATTAGCCTGGGAACGCTTATTCAGATTTCTCAGAGAAGTAACATTAACGCTTACTATGCTTTCTCACGGTTGAGGACTGTGAGATAGGCTCAAATGTCTTTATTGCGAAATTGCTGAACAAGCCCTCTCTAGTCCAATACAGAAGGGTGAGGGGGATACATAACTCCTCCCTCCCTAAGAGAGAAATTATCGGAATTCGCTACTTTTGGCATATTCCGATGATTTCGTGCAGAGTCTATAATTTTTAAAATCTTACATCTAAACACATAACATAGAAACATCAAGAGCATTAAGATTACAAAACATAAAGTACTATAGGCTAAGGCACTGAATTTAGGATCTGTCTTTGATGATATAACACTGTCAAACACTTCACTATTTTTCAATGCATATGACATGAATTTTATGTCGTCAAGATTAATTTCACGCATGTTAACTGTACGTGCGCTAGATAGGGTTGTATTCGAGTGCAGCGAGGGTAGATTGATGACCGGAATTGGTGACACCGCAGCTCCCTTCTCTGTGTAGACCCGGTGATGCCGAATCCGAATTCCGTTGAT
The DNA here is from genome assembly GCA_029286875.1 of Lamproptera curius. Lineage (NCBI taxonomy): Eukaryota > Metazoa > Arthropoda > Insecta > Lepidoptera > Papilionidae > Lamproptera > Lamproptera curius. The sequence goes on along the minus strand of JAGSMT010000063.1, from coordinate 305,789 downwards.
GTTCTAGGGTCCAAGGCCTCGTCGACAGTGATAAGATACGTCCCAAATACCGAATATTTGGTTAAATCTTCGTCACATTGTTTGGTTATTGTTGTTCTTAATTTGGTGAAGGGGATCCAATTGTCGGTATTTAACTTTGGACCTTGACGTCTTCAATATGAAAGGATGCTGTTTCTGTAAGATTATTACGAACTTCAAGCTGTTCCTCGAAAAGTTTGTCCCGGATATAAAACTCGGTTATCCTCAGTACCGGAAGATTCCAGCGGGAGCGGACGACAAAGGGTATGACCAATTTTCCCCCCAGGTTGGAAATTTGGGAAATGCTGGGTTGTGTTTTTAGGCCGGAAAATAGTAGTCATTTTGAAAAATTGTATAAATATTTTATAAATGTTGTAGTTTAAATATATTAAATATTGCAAATCCTAAGTGGAACTTCCATTATAAACGATTGGTTTTTCTTAATAAGATTTAAGAAATTGTTTCTTAATTTTACTAAATTTGATTCGTTAGGTTCCTTACCTTTTTCGGATTGAGATATAAGTTTAAATGGTATAATAATTCGGTGTTTACAATAGTTGGTGAAATAGAACTTTACTAAATCTAGGCTTCTCTTCCTTAGATGAGTGAATATTGTGAAAACCCATAAATAAGCTATAAACCTAATTGTATGAGGATGATAACCGATTACTTTTTTATTTACCAATTCCCAAAAGGGCTTTAACTTTCTTTAAACGTGTTCCCAAGATTATGCCATTTTTGCTCATAAGTTCGGTAGTGTTTATGAAACTGTCTAACATTTTGGATAAATGGTTTCTTTTGACACAACTACTTGGCTGACTTATCAAAGTTAACTATCGTATTTAAGACGTCATGTGATCTAAGACCCTTACAATTTTTATAATGGATCCGTGGATTTAAGGACCTTTTTTGTAACGTCGTGGTTGGACGATATTTATCGACAGTAATATCACGCAGATGTTTCGTTTAACTGCCAAAGAACCTGAGGATAAGGTTGTCTAGATTCATTAGTTTTTTGGAAAATTATGACATTAATATCAAATCATCTAGATTTTTTGTTAAGGTTTAATATATCCAGCTGTCTTTTGTTTGCTTGGCCTCCAATAGGAGTCCGGGTTTTCCTTCGTAATTTGGGTTGGAGAGCACTGTTGTCCTGCCCTGTCAAAATAACCACCTGTGGAGGGCGTTTAATATTTTTAATGGGGGCTTTTCCCTTTTTCTTTCGTATTACTTTAATTGGGATCCTTACGTTTACTCACCACAACCTTCCTTTTTATATCTTGGTTTATCTTTTTGTTTACGCTTTTAATATCTTTAACAAAAACTGTTTTCCTTTGGTAGTTCAACATCGTTTTCCCCTCCTTTTTTGCCTAACCCTTTCTTTTTTTGCATCTTTTCCATGCTGTATAGAAATTGTATGCTTTTCATGATCTTTCTATGTTGGGTATATGTTTTTCAAATTCTGTGAATGGTTTTCGGAATTGTGGCCAAATACTCCTCAAAAGGGTTAAACTGGTAGCTGAGTGAACGGTATGGTTATATGCCATTATAATATGTCATAACGGAATCGTCAGTGCACTTTCCGTACTTACAATCTATAATTCTCTTAATGGTTGAGAAAGCGTTCTTTAAAAACCCATAAATTTGGTTATTTATTGTTCCCATGACGGTCTATTTTATGCGAAAAATTTTTCATGAGCTGATTTTGAATTCCTTGCCTGGGTCGGAATGATTCTTTTGGGATGGTAGAATGAAAAATTTTATCGTGCTCGAAAACTTTGGTGTGGTTGTTAAATCCAATTCTTGTCCTAGTTTACTAAAAATCTTTGTGTTGATAGTATTTTTTCTTTGAAAACAAATTTATAAAAAGTTCTTGAAAGGGCATCTTGGTCTGTTAATTGTAAAAATGGTTTAATGGTTTCCTGTCGTATTTCATTGATCGACAAGATCACAAGATTTATAAAAAACTTTTCCTCCATTTTTTCCAAAATAATTTTTCGTGTTTGACCAAAGTTTTTTATACCCCGGTGGATGTTTTCCTTGGTGATATTGAAAACAATTTTCTTTTGCTCCTTTAATCCACATAACGACCGTTCTGTACATTCATATAGTGTTTTCCTTTTTAAATAAACTGGACTAACACTAAACTGTTTTGATGTTCTTCTTCTTAAAATAAATAAAATATCTAATTTTTGGTCTAATGTATTCTTTCAATAAATTTTTATTAATTCGGTGTTGTTTATTGGAAAAATACTTCTAAAATTTTTGTTTTTCTCTCGATAGGTCTCTTACTTGCATCTCATTTTTAACCATGAAAATACAAGTATTTGGTTTGGCTTTTATCTATGTTTGTCAAGATAGGAATGCCTGTGCCTTCTAAACACGGCAGGTTTCGGTTTGGATTTACTGCTTTCGGTTGGAAAAACGGGTTCTTCAATAAGGCCCAAGATTGATTTGTCCCTGATGAATTATCCGAAATCGTAATGGGGCTTTGTGCTATCTTATCTGAGTAAAGTGGACAATTTTCCTTTTTCTAAATTTCAATCGGAATCTCATCCTGTCATCGAATCTAAAGCATTAAGTTTTATCCTCTGAGTCATCCTTGGTTATTTTGTTTACCGTTTTATATATTATTTCAAGTCAAAATCTTTAACTCAATTTCCAACGAGTTAATTTTGTTCGGCTTTTAACAATTTAGCCAGCGTGGTCGGTGGTCTGTGTATATATAAAACTTGCGTCCTTAGGTATGGGCGGAAATTTAATGATAATATAGCAGTAATTCCGCTCTTGTGTGACCTTTGGTATCATTTATGCGACTTGGTACCATATTTGTCGCACCGCGGCCCGGGATGGGACTGCACCGCCATTTGGATCTGTCGTTAGTATGAATTTTTTCAAAAGGGATACGAAAAGGGCGTTCAATAATACTTGTCTTATCTTTTCCTTTTCTTTAGACAAGATGTCGAGGTTATTATTTTTAAAATCTGGAATAAAACCGCCGGTAATTAACGAGCCCAAAACTTTTGATCTGTTTTTGTTTGGTATAGGAAAGTTTGCACAGGTTTATTTTTCATCAATTGGTTTAGTCCATCTTTGGTATCTGAGATAGAAAACCTTTGCCAAAATTCTGTTTGTCTAGTTGTTTTAAATTAGTTTGCCGGAGTGTCAAATACAGTCTTTTTTGATATTTCCTGAGGCTATAGAGAAATATAATGACGTCTCAAGTATACCATACAGTGTAGGCCAATTAACCTCCAGGACGTTATCCGGCGTGGAAGGTAGCTGGGGTTCTTTAATCAAAAGGCATTCTGAGGAACTGAAATGGCCAGATTGTTGAATGCTGTCTTTTTTATCCTCTTTTGGACTTCAATCTTGGTAGCCCGGCTAAATCATCGTTGTAAAATAAACGCTTTTCCCCAATTTATCGAACTCGTTTATTCGGCAGCGGGTACTTATCGCGATGGTGATGTCGTTGACCTTTAACAGACCACGCCATTTAACTTCCCGGAGGCATCCATCTTTTGGGCACAAGATGAACAGGCGCATTCCCCGGAGAATGGTTCCGATTACATTTCTTGTAATAATTTTTTCAACTTGTTTGTTTATTTCAGTCGTTTGGTTGGTGCCGTCTGTATGGTTTTCGTAAAATGGATCTTCATTTTTTGTTCTAATTTTGTGTTTCAATTGAGTGAAACTAAATAACATCCTGAAATTTCTTTATATTCCTTACATAATTTTTACAATATAACCTCGTTCTTCCCAAATGTGGCCAATCCTAATTTTTTTCTGGTTTCGTTTAACAATTTTCGATTTTTTGTCGTTTGTTGTACTCTCGGGTAAAATTTAAATTTTCGTTGCTCTGATGTTGAAAACCTTAGGGTTTCACAGTTAATTTGATTTGCTTCCGTGGTTTTGGATAACTCGAAGGTACCCTTTTTGTAAATTAACTAATGCACTAGGCATTAACGCCGGTCCAAACCTATAGTCAAAAGTTCGAAATCGATGATGGGAAGCAACCCGATGTTCCGTTCGCGGTTGTAATTAAAGTATAGTCCAGGTTCTTTTTATTAGGTATGCCCCGTTTTCGTCCTTACTTGGTGTTTTGGTCGATTACTGTTCAAGTTTATTTTGAAGGTCATTCCCATAAGACCATCGTACCGTTTATCGACGTCAAAAACGTAAATTTTTCCATTGGTTGCTATTAAATGGGCATAAGTGGAGCACTACTTCATTTGGAAATGGAGGCGTGAGTCCAACCAAAGGGTTCGGTTTGATTGGTTCGCAAAAATAATCTGCTTTTGCGGGCTTGAAAAGATCCGGTCTCCGTATCTACATCATTTCCATCATTTCTGTTATTGTATATAACAATTTAAGTTTGGATCCAATTTATTTCTATTTTTATCCGAATCGGCGGGTCGGAAAAATTTTCATCTTGCCCTAAATCGATCGTGGTTTCAAAAAACTTCGGTAAATTCACCAACGGACAATCTTCCCATATCCGTACTCTTGTTCTGGTTCCAGAGGTATTATTTCATTGGTTTCCCTCTGTGGCTCATTTAAGCAAAAAATTCGCGAGGCGTCAGAGGTGCTGTCCTCATGGTTAATCGGATGATTTAAATTTGCGGTTTTGTACTTGGGGTGTCTGTAACCAAAGTTCGGAGGGCAATGGGAAATTCGGTTTTAACCCGTTGGTTGAAAATTTTTTGGTTTTTGGACGATAGCCTAGCTGGGGGTTAAGCCAAATTGCGGTCGATATCCTTGCTGTGGGTTGATCCAAATTGGTCATTTCCCAATTGATTTTGGTTCCAAATTGTGTCGGCCGATATCCGGGGGGTCGATAAAACGTTCTGTGGGTTTTGTAGGCATTTTTATATGGCGTGGGAAAATTTAACCTTTGTGGTATTTCTATATAAGGATGTTTAAATCCCACCTTGCTGTTTTCCAAATTTAAACCTTGCCTTGGGTATGGAACCATCGGTTTTAATTATACATTTTATTTCTTGTTGTATTGGTTTAAATTTTTTCTCGACACAAAACCTAAGGCCTTCTAATGGAAGGTGATTTTGACGCACATCAATTAAATTCTCCGCAGTTTAAAAAAATTTTAAAGATTATTATAAAAATTTTGTTTTGCCGTTTTAAACCGGTCGTCTAAACATTGACCTTGGAGAAAGGGGACCTTACTGTCTTATTTTGAAAAAGTCAAAAAGCTTTGGGTTTTATTTTCATTGATTCTAATTCAATATTTATGCATTGCTCTGTTCTAGGGTCCCCAAAATGTTGTATAAGTAAACTCCTAAGATCTGACCAAGAAGAAATGTCTTCGCGTTCTGATAACAAGGCGGCAGCTTCGTCCTTTAAACGACTTGTTATCGAATGGTACACGTATAAATTTTGATGCTCGCGACCTCTATATCTTTCGATCACATATTCACTTTTTCTAAGGAATAAGTTTAACTGTCTCTTATCCCCGCCGAATACCGGAATTAAATTTAAAATTTCTCGTGGAATGGCTACTAATTCCTCGTCACACATTTTTACAAATTATTATTGTCCAAAAAGAAAATACAGAAATATCAGACTGAATGATAACACGAATATAACGCAATAACGATAACGAAAGAACACTAGTACTGAATGTAAAATCTCTAATATATAACGCTTAACAATACTCTCTAAACTATATTGTTTTCTTAATATTATTATATTTAAGAATATAAAAAAATATTTTGTTTTTACAAGCACGCAGACTTAAAATATTACAATTAATATTTAAAATGTTGAAACATAATAATTATTTAAACACGATACTAAAATATTACTTAATAATACAATCTTTGCTTAGAGTTTGATAAGACAACCAGATTACGTTATACAGGAAGAGTTTCGATCCCACATATAACAATTAATAAAATTTATAGTGCAAGGCGTTCAGAGGAATGAGAGGGATGGCAAAAGTAGTACTCACCAGCCGATCACGTTCATCCTCAGCTCGTCGTCCCGTTTGACGAATTTATTTGTTGGTTCTGGATTTCTTGAAATACGGCTATTCGCGGGTTTCCCGATTTGAGGGCAACTTATCGCACCGCTAATTCGAAGAAATCCTACCGGCTGCGCCAGTCAAATTTCGGGAGCACTAAATTATGTTTTTAAAAACTAAAATAAAAACTAAATGCCGATATTGAGGCTTAAACTAACTTAACAATATAAGGTGTTGCCGATATGGAGGCACTAATATTAATGACTTAAAATTAATTCACAATTAATAATGCGCGCTGCATTAGCCTGGGAACGCTTATTCAGATTTCTCAGAGAAGTAACATTAACGCTTACTATGCTTTCTCACGGTTGAGGACTGTGAGATAGGCTCAAATGTCTTTATTGCGAAATTGCTGAACAAGCCCTCTCTAGTCCAATACAGAAGGGTGAGGGGGATACATAACTAGGTATTTTTATTTCTTAGATGGCCTTATGAGACCCGAAAGTAGATTTGCTAAGCGAAATTTATGTATATATTTGGTACACGCTATCTCATATACCAAAGCTAATGAACTCAACCACAAGTTTTACATGAGGAAGCTTGTTATCTTTTGTTTTCCGGGAAATCACTACGCAAATTTACAAGGGCAGTCAATTCCAGGCAGTAATTTTAACATAAAAATTAAACGTAACAAAAATTACATGAACTGTATATTTTTTGTTATGTTTAATATTTATATTTGTGTAGAATACAGTAGTGCTACACTTTATTAATTATTTTATGTTAATTCCTTTGCTTTTAACTAAAATGCAATTACACCACGAAATTGATTACTATTTTTTATTTTTATTTTATTTATATAAATAGGACACCAGCAGTACATACGTTCAACTTTAGTAAGCAACATCAAAGTATTATTAAATTCTGATGCATGAACCATATTAGATGACACAGCATTTTTACAAAACGTGCGTTTACAAAATAATATAATTAGAATACAACAGAACAAGAAGTAATTCATTACTAAGTAAAAGGTAGGTATACATAAATAGAATGACTAAGTTATTACGTTGTTTTCCAAATCATCAAAATAGTTACATGTAATGTTCTTAATTTTTTTAAAACTATGGTAGAAGATGTCTATACTATATATATACTATTATAATTGTTTGTTATATGTTTGGGTACAACACGTACATGTTGTAAGGCTTGTTCGAATGTGCTTAACAATATTTTATTACTTAGAGATTGGTTACTTCAGATATAAGTTCAGATATGCTTAATGTTTTTTTATAGAATAAGGTAAGAGAAGATTTGACGCATCGCAGTTGTAAGTGTTACGCCCTGCTCATAAAAACAAAGCGTAACACACAACAATTTTGCTTGCAAACACAAGACATTGGACAACTCGTTTAACCAGTAATTACTCAGAGTGTGGTGCCTATCAAACTGAAATAAAGTACTGATTACTGCTGCTTTGAGGCATAAATTTGCACTACGGTGATATTTCCCTACTTTGACCCGCGAAAAAGGTTGGTATAGAGGTTATAAATACCGTTGAGACTTACGGGAGATGAGTGTGTCTAGAGTCTCTTGTGGCATAGAATATTACCTTGTAATAGAGTCTTATGGCCTGTAATGGATTAAAGTGATTACTCAAATTAAGTGTCATAACAACCAACGTAAATGTGCTAAATACAAACTCACACTCGAAATGGTAAGTACATTACCAAGCGAATATTACTAATGTTACATCAGATCGTTGAAAAATAAGGACTAAGAAATGAAGAACTTGAATCCAATTAAAAATTAAAATTACATAATCACCTTTTTCATTAAAGCTTAAATTTGGTTAACAATGTAAGTGTATAAATTACACAATTTTCATAAGGGAACCAACGAAAGTAAACTGGTACAAAACCACTAGCGTGGTAAACGTTTGAAGTTGCTTTAAATTATGAATCAAATATATTCGTAGTATTATTAGAGTCGCATAATTTTCCGCCGAGCTTATAATTTATTGGCTCCGTTTGACTAAAACTATTTTATGTTGTATTTTATTAATTTTCCTTTCATTACTAATGGCACAAAAACTGTACAGCAGTAGAGCCTTTGCATAAACTTTTTACACCTTTTACACTTTTTACCATTTTTATTTCATGGGTATATACTGATATTAAAACATTTTTAATTATTTTTATTACGAGAAAGTAAAATTTTTCGTTTCAACATCCTCTATATTATCAGAGCTTTGTCTTACTAATTCAGAAAGACTTAAATATTATCCTTGCATTTTTCGACCCGAATAACATTAATTCTTAAGAGTGAGTAAGTAAGGAAGTGTTTGTAATTTAATCGTACGAGGTTGCGATTTTTGGTGCCGGTATTTTTTTATTCCTCAAATATCTATTAACCTACTTATTGAAAAATTATTTAAAAATCAGACTTATGAATAGTTAATATCTATCATTTAAAAAAAGAAAGAACGAAATCGTAGCACTAGTAGCAGAGCAACGAGGTAACATGTAGAAAAAGTGACACAACTCTTATTATAATGATAGGTAATAGCACTCAAATTGAAAAACATGATTTGATTTACAGCTTTACCCAATTGTCAACCTTAAGGTTAAAAAAGATTATATGGTGTGCGTTCCCATACACTGTGTCCATTAATGAAAAACTCAATAATGAAAAAATATTTAAACTTAATCAGTATTTACATCATTTGACATGTAGATCAAATGACATTTTTCAATTGTTTGACATTAATAAATTCATAAATAATCTTATTTTGACTCGGGATACTATTTATCTGCCAAAGAAAATTAAGCACAAAATAGCTACATTGTTGGCATATAACATTAATAGTGACAATGCAGTTTTTAATAGATTTTCTATTAATACTGAGGATAATGCTTTTTTAGTAATGTAAGGTTGACAACAGAGAACACAATATCTAATTGTATAAATATTTTTTATCAAAATATAAATCGGTTCTCTGGCAAAGTACTAGATATAGAATTATTAATAGAAAAAGATACTGTAGATGTTTTGTGCTTTACTGAGACATGGCTTAAAAATGTATCATTTAGCTTAAAAACTATTCAGTTGCCAGTATCTTCAACCGAGTAACTGCTATTGGAGGTGGATGCCTTATATTACACAAAATTTTTTTTAAATTCAAAGAAAGCAAGGACATCACATCATACTCGGTTGAACAACAATTTGAAGAACAACTTGTGTAGAAAGTGAACAGTACATATTTTTATGTGTGTATAGGCCTCCCGCTGGTGGTGTTAGATACTTTTATATGGAGGAAAAATTATTTATTCAAAGAAGCATATAGTTGCATGTAAAGACTTTAATATAGACATTCTAACTGATTCACCCCACTATTTGCAGTTTTTAACTGCATTTAAGAGCTTTAATTTTCAATGTGTTTTTAATGAGCCTACTAGATTAACACCATCTTGTGCCTCTTGTATTGATAATATGTTTGTAAATTGCAAAGTTATAGATTGGGCTGTCTTAAGCGGTATTCGTTCAGATCATAAAGCCTTAAAAATACAGATCCCTTTAAGTACTCCTATAAGTAACTTTCCTATCTTGTATAGACCAGGAACAGAATAAAACAATTAAAGAATAATGTAAAAGCTAAGCTTCCAAACCTGAAATTGACTTTGGATCCTGATAAAGACTTTGGAGCATTGTCTAATATTATTTCCAGTGAATACAATGCTGTTTTACTAAGAAAGTTATTACAAGTAATAAAAACTGAATTTCAGTGACTGGGCTACTATAGGAATTAGGCGTAGCAGCGATTATTTATATTTATTGTATGAATAAAAATCATTAACATCTAATGTAAAATTCCATAACTATGTGAGAATGTACTCAAAAATATTTAAACAAGTTTGTTTGATGGCTAAGGCAATGCATTTAAATCATAAAATAAAGTCATCCTCTAATAAAGTCAAGACTACCTGGCAAGTTATTAATACGGAAACAGGTAGAAACACAAAACAGAGGAATGACCTAGAACTAAATGTACAGGGTAAAACTGTTAAGCTAAAGGCTGAGGTAGCTAATGAGTTCCAAAAATACTTTACAAACATAGCTCATGAAACTACAAAACACTTAAATTCTAGTTCTGATTCAGCCTTATCACACCTAAAACTATTGGATAGACAATGTTTCCCTGATTTTAATTTTTGTAATGTTAGCCCTATAGATATAGTGAAGGCGTTTAATAAAATAAATAAAAAGAAAACAGAAGACTTGTGGGGTTTATCAACATGGGCAATAAATTTAATAATTCAAGATATATCCCCCATATTAGCCATAATATATAATGCATCTATAAGTACCTGTAGATTCCCACAGTTAATGAAATTCAGTAAAATAGTACCAGTCTTTAAATCGGGTTGTACAGTTAATATTGAAAATTATAGACCAATCTCTATACTGCCAGCACTTAGTAAAATTTTTGAAAAAATTATGTTAGAACAACTTTTAGTACACTTTTATAAACATGATATTTTAAGTGATCACCAATTTGGCTTTACCAGAGGTAGGTCAACAGTAAATGCTGGTATAAAGTTGGTCTCTCATGTTCTACGGGCATGGGAGGATCGCTGCGATTCTATTGGAATCTTCTGTGATCTTTCCAAGGCATTTGACTTGTGGACCATGACATATTAATCAATAAGCTAAAGTATTACGGTGTACGCGGGTTTGGTCTTGATTTTCTATCTTCTTACCTACGCAATAGAAAACAATATGTAAACGTAAATGACACTCTGTCATCTGACTCCCTTGTGCGGATGGGTGTTCCCCAAGGATCAATTTTGGGACCTTTTCTGTTCCTGGTCTATATAAATGACTTGCCTCTGGTAGTGGAGAGGCTGTCCGAAGTTGTCCTTTTTGCAGATGACACCTCTCTACTGCTAAGGGTAAAAAGAAATGACCATAACGTTGAGATAGTAAATAGGGCAATTGATATTGTGTCAAACTGGTTTGCGTCCAATAACTTAGTACTTAACGCGAACAAAACTAAATGCTTACGTTTTACTCTTTGTAAGTTGCCAGATTTTCAAAATATTAAAGTTGACAATGAGGTCATTCCTTACGTAAGCTCTACTACATTTCTTGGATTTTCTATTGATTCCAAGATGCATGGTGGAGCTCACTATACACTACGACAAACTCTCTAGAAGCTAAGTACTGCAATCTTTGCCATACGCAAGATTAGGCAGCTGACTGACAAGACAACTGCAAAACTAGTTTATTGCGCGTACTTTGACAGCCTTATGTCCTATGGATTATTACTGTGGGGATCTGCAGCCGGTTTGAACACAACATTTATACTACAAAAACAGGCTGTTAGGGCAATCTACAATCTGTGTTCACGGAATCTTTACGTAATGTTTTAATAAAACTGAAATTTTAACTTTGAATGTATAATAAATTAAATGCGTGCCAAACGCAACTGAATGATTCGAGCTTTCGTAAAGTTGTCAAAACAACGCTTATAGAAAAAGCTTACTATTCTGTAATAAATTATATTGAGGACCAAGATGTGTGGAAATAGTTTATATTCTGCGCTTGCAAATCCCCTGGTAACTTAAAAAAAAAATGTATTGGTCAAATTTTGTAAATGCTAATATTTAAAAAAAAAAGGCCGCAGAGTTTCTTGCCGGTTCTTCTCTGGACGGGTCTGAGTTTGTGAACCGGTGGTAAATGGATAATTTTTGACGTTCATAAGTGCTCAGTAGAGCCTAAATTGAATAAATGATTTTGACTTTGACTTTGACTTTGAAAAAAAACATACGCTCCGAGTAGTGTACCTCCTTTTGGGAAGTCGTTAAAAAACAATTTTTCTCCAAGCGTTCAAAGTATATATTATTGGTCACTTTTTAATCTATGGTAATTTTTCCTTTTTTTAAGCTTCACGAAATAATATATAAATTAAGAAGTCTATAACGGGAGCAAGGTTGAACCGATTCAGAAGAGCGCTTCAGGCGTGTAACGGTTACATCCAATTGCACAATCCACCTACTAATATGAACTGAAAGCCCAAGTCAGATACTATTATAACAGCTTTAATTTAAATTTAAGCAGAACACATACTACTTTAATGGCGTAAAATGTAGATTTGGTTAAGGATATATAAATAACGAATCGTCCGTGACAATAAATGTTGTAAGTGTTCTTAGCCCGAGCCAAAAATGACGGTTCGTACCAACCTTATTGGCTTTTCACGTGAATTGAAACGCCATTCACCACACACATACGTACCTACTTGTGCAAATGTTTCCAAATCCAGTCAGAATAACCCTTATTTATTTAATCAGATTGTATTAGAAAGAAGACTTCTGTTTTTGTGCTTATTGTATGCAATAAAATTAAATAAAGGTGTAACTTTTACTACCACCTATTTATATTACAGAGCTTATAGTAATTTCGTCAGCATTTCAGTTAATTGAAATCATAAATTTTTATTCCTTTACTTTTAATTTAAATTCAAAATTCTAAAAAGGTAAAGAATTATTGGCGGGTTTTAAATTTTTACCGTAATTCTATTCCTCTAGAAAATTGCATCATCATCAAACTTTATTTGCCTTAGCTATAGGTCATAAATCATTATTGTTATACTGAATACATTACACTTGATTTTTATATTATACTTTAAATGCAAATTTCCAAATAACAATATCATATACGTTAATTATTGGTTATATACAACTATTTTTCAATATTAACTATTATACGAGTGTCTATAAATCAAATAATAATTCACGAATATTCACACAGTACGCAAGGCAATTTAATTATTTTTGCGTTGTTTTTGTCTCTTTTGCCTTTTTGCCATCGAACGAGAAAACATGTTAACTTTTAATCGAGAAATTTCCTCAAATTAAGCTGTAACAGAGACATCAATGACGTATTCCCACACATTCTATACTAAAAATATATATTAATTTGTTGAGGTGTGAACTGAAAAAGTAAATCTAATGTAATACTTGCACAATGAATTAAGCTGACTACATTGTCCATTTTATGTAGAAAAACTTTAATTTTTAATGGGAAGGAGGCATCGAATTCGTGGTAAGTACTCACCGCTGCTCATGGACATGTGCAACACCTGAGGATGCAAATATGCGTTAATAAAAAATAATTACCTATATACGAGTCAAAACCACCCTCGTTTTAGATACACAACAAAAATAAGTGTAAATATGCCACTCTTTATTTGACATCAATTATCACAAATTGTCGTGGCATCAGCGTGTGTGACAGAGCTGTCAATTACTGTAGCTTACGTTGTACTAACCAATTATTTTTATAAATTATTTCGAAGTCAACCAAAAAATATTTGAAGTATTTTTATAAGAAACAAAATAGTTTGCAAGCGTACGATACTATGTTAATTAGTATGTCTACATTTTAAGGATAAGTCTTTTAAGCGCGAAAAAGTGGCAAAGACTCACTTTTACATTTCAATAAATGAAAGTAAGGATTCTAAGCCTTATTTGTCTTTGGCCAAATATGCAATGGGTCAGCACTGGCTACGTTTCACGTGTAAGGTACAATGATTTAATTACTTTCCTCATTACCATTGCAATTGTGCCCGGGTCCATAATTCAAATTTCGTGCGCTTCAAGAAATTTCTATTCATTCAAGCCGTTCGTATTGTCGGTTTAATAACTGATCCGTTAACCAGCAAACTAGATTTTGGTTTTTAGAACTTACTTCTGTACAGAATCATAAAATTGCAATGGTTTTTTAAATAACGTCATATTTTTTTATGATTTACTTAAAGTTAGTGATAGTCCACAGCTGGACATAGGGCATGTTAAAGTCGGTCCACCCTCCAACCCACATTGGACCAGTGGTTGGATACGATCCAAAAACCCCCAAATGGAGAAGGCGTGCATTAGAGGAGGCCTATGTCCAGCAGTGAATAAAAATTCATTTAATAAATATAAATTACCTGATTGTTTAACCTGAGACGAAAGAAATACTATGCGTATTGTTAATTAGAAAAAAGTTTAAGTGTTACTTGAAAATGTACGTATCTATTATTTAATAATTTTATTATATGCAATTTTAAGTCTTTTTATTTATAATTGGCATCTTTTCACACTAATATTTCCACGCTGCTATCAATCCTCTTCAATCATTTAGGAAGCAATCATAAGCTGCACAGAAGTATATTTATGTGTATTACATGCGTATATTTATGTGCTGTATACTTTTTACAAAACAAGTTTATATTATTCACAGGCATAAGTGAATTATATTTTAATATGAAAAACTAATATACTTAGCCAGGGACGTTATTACTTATTACTGTGACACTTATTTGGTTTTAGATTAATTAATGTTTCAGGGCTCGATCCAGCGTTACCTTTGTTTACGCTTGGTAATAAAGACGCCCGTCTGGACAAACACGACGCGCGCCATGTAGTGGTGATCCACACGTGTGGCGGATATTTTGGCTTCGCATCGCCGCTCGGCCATATCGATTTCTACCTTAATGGCGGCACTAGACAGCCGGGCTGCTGTTTCGATTACAGAGGTGAGATTCACACGCGTACGATAGTTTGTGTTGCCTAATGGAACGGAAAAGTCTCTGGTGAGCTTTATTTGTATCCCTTTCCGGGATAACATCGATTGTTCACTGTGCGTTAATCGAGTTGTAGTTGAATGCAAATCGATTTAGTTTGGATTTCATAATCAGAATTTTTTACAGTATACGGTAGTGTTTGAGACGTAATTTCGTAGATGACTTTAAATTGTATGCCATATTATACTCATTCATTCAAGTTTTTTTTTTGCAAAAATAATTGAATCGCTGAAAAAATGTGAGAACGAAACGAAACCACGAAGGTATACTTTATTTTAGTACATTAAAAATTATGATAAACTTTTTTAATGTACAGGTAATATTGATATGTATTTAAGGTTTAATCTATAGAAAGATATAATTCATCCTAATATATATGATAATATTGTCTAGTTTAACAAAAGATGGAGTCGTTACATTATAAGGTCATGAAATATTTCATTGACTTCACTATAATCTGAGTAAACAACCCTAAAATACAATTTGTCACTTCTAAAATGCATGCAAAACATGTCACTTTTAACCTTTTAATATAAGAAGTATCATTAATTAATATAAACTATTAATATTTTTGGTTATAAAAAGTCTAAGAAGGCTTTTAATACGACAAGAACAGACAAGAAAACCTTTTTTAAAAATACACAACATAGGACTTGCAGCGGCTGAATATATTTTTCTTTGATCACTAAATCATAAATACTTTTTTCTTTATTGCGTATACCCTTATTCATAATTCAAAATGAAGGAAATATTAAAAGCAACCTTAAATATAATTGTACACCGTTCTGTTAATCACAATAAGTGCTATAAACATTTCAGGTTTGTGCGCGCACAATCGGGCACACATGTATTTCTCCGAATCGATCATATCAACTGTTCCTTTTACTGCCGTTCGTTGTAAGGATTACGATGAGCTTTATTATAATGGCTCGTGCGAGGGAACCGGGGAGACTCTTATAATGGGCGGTTTTGATATACATTACGGGTGAGTGCTCTTTAAATGTACGTGTGTTAGCGCTATCCGTATATAACTGGCAATAAAAGATTGTTGTGTGTGATTTACTCCATTATGTCGAATGGTTTATGTTGGGTAAATTATTGTTATGCTTCTATTGTAGTCCAAAACTGTTTTTGCATTACTACTAAAAGGCTAATACTCAAATCTTTAATAAAACAATCGGTAATTGACATGATTACTAAATAATTAATAGAATATTTTACATAGACTAGCTTTTGACTTGGTTTTAAAATTTATTTTGACTGATTTGTGTCATAAAATCATAAAACCCATGTCATAATATGATTTTATCCTCATTATATATATTAATTTTGCAGAAAAGATGGAATTTACTACCTGAAGACAAACGCAGAAAAACCTTTTGCAATTGTTGATGACAACAGCTGACAGATTTAATATTAATATTTACTTGAAAACTAAGTATAAAGTCATGGAGAGTCCTTTTTGAAAGATGCTACAGATCACTTATTTAAGTTTTATCTTTTATATTTCTTCAGTGTTCGATTGCATTTAGTATTTATTATGAATTAGGTGTTGAGTGCATATTTTTTAAAGAGAAGTGCCGGTACATAAAGAATTAAGTATTTAAAGTCTGTTAATAATATATTATACATGCCAATTAGCTACGACGATATATATTCAAATACATGTTTAGGTAGTTTTAATTAGTTTCATGAAATAAATTTTACATTAATTGTATCTTTTTATTATAAGTAAATAGAATTTTCACCTTCAATTTGTAATGCTCCATTACAAATTTTACACACAGATTTTGTTCGAATTGGGCGTATTTTTACCCTTACGTCCCATGAAAGTCAACTGCGTTTATTATTTGTCTATTATTTGTATTCATTGCATGTGCTGTAACTAAAAACATAGTGTGTATAAAGTTCTCAATCGTTCGGCGAGCGGTACGCGGGCAGTTCGCAACAAGCCGATGATTACACGTTACTCATCTTTGTAACCGTAATATTGTTTGCAACTGTTATTGTAACCATAAACATGGTGTGGACGTGGTTTGCGAACCTGCAACGGGCGATACGCGACGGTTACAGTTTCCAAGAGCCGGGTACCCATTAGCAAACTGTAACCGTAACTTGCGTGATGCAAGAATAAGATTCCAGTGTTTACGCGCAGTTCAGTTCAGGCTCACGATGTTGCTGGAATATTATCGCGCAGCGCAGCACATGTAACGGTTACACTTACGGTTCGCTAATAGGTAGACGGGTTCATGGGTACCCAGCTTAACGTAACGTTTGGTTTTTGTCTAGATATGGCATCCAACCCGATAGAACCTTATCTATAGTTTATCCAAAATAGATTCGGAAAAAATATATAATAACCCTAGGGTTTAATACCATATGGGTTATAACCATATGAGTTTATTACAAATCCAAATTTACCTTCAAGCGCCACATGCAAAATTCTGCGCTATAATGTAAAAATAAGGGACACTAATATTAATATATAATATATAATAAGTCCTGTTTGTGTTTGTGTGTCCTGTTATGAATGTCAGTTCATTTACTATTAAAGATTTTATAGGCCATGAATTATCATAAGGCATATTTCGCCTGCATTTTCTCATTCGTATTAAATATTTATAGGTCACATTTTAACCTATTTAGATAAGAAATAAAATATCTGTCGTTTATCGTTTATCTGATGACTTTCGTTGGTGGAGTTAACCATTACAACCCGGCGGAGTCGAGGGGCTGTGCAACTTTAAGCGTGCACAGGCTTCACCTCTTAATTTGTTGGCTTAGCTCGAGGGTCCCCAGAGGAGACCTCGGCCCGGGCTGCCACTATTTTTAAACCGTCAGCGATCTAATCGAGGGTGCCCAGGAGGCGAACCTCGCTCGGTTAGTCGCTTTTTGATCCTTTCTAACCCGTTAGCAACATGTATCGAGGGCGCCCGGTGGGCCGAACCTCGGCTCGATCAGTTGCTTTAGGACATGTTAATTTTTAAGCTAAAAACCGCTCTATCTAGTTGGTGAGAATCGGCCTGGTACTGCGAAATCTGTTGTACGGGGTATGCGATTGCCCTCGGCGGCGAGGGCAATAGGTGTTTTGATAGTACGATTTAACACGTGCTTGCACGATCGTTATATCGTCATCCGGACCTGTAAGTATATGGCGCGGTCGCCTATATCTGACGTGCTTCCTATGTTTGGTACGTAAGCGGCGGCGCTACGTACCAGTTCATTTGGATGTTGCGAAGCCGAGTCGAAAAATCGGATGGATGCTTGTTTAAAAGTTGATTCCAGGTCCACATGCAGGTCAAGGTTGCGCACGCACCAGTGCACACCCGTGGCTCTGCGTATGAACCTGTTTTGCAGGATTTGGAGTTTGTGGATGTTTTTAGGGGATGCATGAGCAATCACCGGACTGGCGTAGGTCATGATGGGACGGATTACTGTTTTGTAGAGCAACACCTTGTTGCGCAGAGATAGCTTGCTCTTAGGATTTATTAAGGGAAACAGGCGACCTAGGACGTAGGCCGCTCTGTTTTTGACCTGCTTGATGTGCGGGCCGAAGCTGAGGGTTTTGTCGAGGGTGACCCCGAGGTATTTGATTTTATCTACCCATGGTATTGGGTAGTCTAGGAGTCGGATCATGGGAGGGATCGTCGGCATTCTGTTGGTAAACAAGACTGCCGCGCTTTTGGAAGGGTTAATTTCGATTCTCCAACGTCGAAACCAGTCGCCGAAGCATCTGGCTGCGATTTGGAGACGTCGTTGGATTATGGAAGGACATGTACTGGATGAAAAGATGCAAGTATCGTCTGCGAACAAGGCGGTGCTTACTTTGTGATTATGTGGGATGTCATGGGTGTACAGGGTGAATAAGACAGGACCTAATACGGAGCCTTGTGGAACTCCGGCTAGTAGCGGGTGAGGTTGAGATTTCGATCCCTCGACGCGGTATCGGAACGTTCGTTTCCAGAGAAAGTCTCGTATGATGAGTACGAGACGGTCTGGCACGCCGAGCTTATATAACTTGTATATAAGCCCGTCGTGCCATACTTTGTCGAACGCCTTCGCCACGTCGAGGAAAAGCGCTCCAGTGTGTTGTCTCCGTAGCATGCAGGATTTTAATGTGCTCCGTGATGCGGTGCACTTGATGTGTGCAGGAATGTTTGGCCCGAAAGCCGAATTGGACTGGATTGGGAAGCCCATTAGCCTGCATAAAGTCCTGTAGGCGGGTCAAAACTAATCTTTCGTAGATTTTCCCGAAGCCTTTAAGCAGGCTAATGGGGCGATAGGAGGTTGGTTGGTTGGGAGGTTTTCCCGGTTTGAGGAAGCCTATAACTTCAGCGTCCTTCCAAGTGTTTGGAAAAATACTCTTGGAAAGAGCTGCGTTATAGATTAGGACTAGGAGGTTGATAAGGTGAGTCGGAAGAATCTTTATGACGCGGTTTGATATGCCATCGGTGCCCGGGGCTTTCCGTGGTCTAAGCTTTTTGATTATCGACTCGACTTCGCTCTCCGTTACGGGTGTGAGTACGTCGCGTGGGGGTAGATGCGTCAACCGGTCAACCTCGCTCTCTACCTTGCGGAGATGAGCGGCGCTCACCGGTTGTGAGCTGGGCGAGCATTGAGCCTCGAGACTGTCGGCCAGACATTCGGCTTTTTCTTCATCGAGAAACGCTGTGGGCTTGTCGGGTTGGATGAGTGGCGGCATAGGTGGATGGCTGCCGCCGCCTTTGAGGCTTTTAGGAATGCGCCAGAAGGCTACATGGGATGGATGGAGGTTGCTCAGATCGTGATCCCACCGATCGTTCTTGAATTCAGCTATGCGCGTCTTGGACTGATGTTCAAGGGCGCGTAGCTGCCTTCGGTTCCGCTCGGTTGGATACCAATCGTGGGCGCGAATCGCGGCTCTATTGCGTCGCAAGAGGTCCTTGATGTCGTTTGGCAAGGCCCAGCGGGGGTTTTCCTCCAGCGGGATTTGCCTCGAGGAGTCCTCGACGACACTTTGAACATGACTTGTGAACGCATGAGCGGCGAGATTCACGTCGTGAGCGGTGCTTAGGGTATTAGGTGTGGTGTCTAAATGAGGTGAGCTAGTAGAGTCTAGCTGTGACTTAAGCTTATGCCAGTCGACTTTAGTTCTAAGAACTGTGTTTGGATGATTTGAAGGTCCTAGCTTTAAGAGCACGGGACGGTGATCGGATGTTAGGTCGTCGATGACCTTTATGCTCCTAAGAGCGAGGTTGACGTTTTGTACGATTGCAATATCAAGCACATCCGGTCGATGTCCCACTACGTGTGGGAAGTGTGTTTGCATCAACGGCGCAACCACACTGAAGTTGAGTTTATCTGATAATTCGTCTAATGCTAGACCCCGCGGATTTGTAGTGTACGAGTTCCATCGGGTGTGCTTGCTATTGAAATCGCCGGCGAGGATGACGGCGTCTCCTAAGGATAGTAGCGTCTCGAAGTCGGATTGAATTATGCGTGAGGTGTCTCTGCATGGTAAATATACCGAAGCTATTGTAATCGGCGCGTGACCTGTCATGGCTAGCCTGCAGATCGAGGCTTCTAAATGCTTTAGATTCGACGGCGTGTCGATTGCTACGCAGTGCAGTGACTTTTTATAATAAATGAGAGTGCCGCCGTGTGAAGCGCCGGTCCTGTCATTTCTTATGATATTAAAATTAGCAATCTTCGGATCTCCTCTTCCGGGCTTTAGGAATGTCTCCTGCACCAGTAGAATGTCTACGTCGTGTTCGCGAAGGAATTCTCTGACTTCGGTCGTTTGTTTCGCGAGACCGTTTGCGTTAAAAAATGCTAAATTAAATGCGCGTGGCTTTACGCGGCCCGGGCCGTTGTTTAAAAAAGTTGTGGGTGTGTTAGCCATTTAGTTCCCACGAATTAGTTCGATTAAGTTTCTGTACTTGCGGAGTACAGCTAAGCGGGCGGTGAAGTTGCCAACGGTGGCATCTAACTCGGCGGTGAGCCTATCGACTTCTGCGAAGTCTACCGTATTAACTAACACATCAGTGTTAGTCCCAGAGCTGCCATTGCTATGGCTAGCTTGCTGGGGAGCGCTTCGCGGAGCGCTTGTAGGTGCGGCGCGCGGTGCGGCGCTACGCGGAGCGCTCGGCGCAGGTTGCGGGGCCGGTTGTTGCCACGCTGGCATGGGGGCGCTACGCGGAGCGCTGGGTATTTGCCACGCCGGAGCAGGCCGGAGGGGCGGGAAGGAGGTGAGGGATGGCACCGGTGGGCGCCTAGGGATGGTGGATGGTGGAGGTGGTCTCCGCTTGGGCGCCTTGGGGCACCCTAGGTAATTGGCTGTGTGGCCAGGACTTTGGCAGTTGACGCATGCCGGCGGTTCATATGTTGCTAATACTTCGCGGTCCCGAGGTCGAGGACAGTCTGGGGTGCCATGGTCTCCGAGGCACTTTACGCAACGGGGTCGTGCGTGACAATTGCGGGCCGTGTGTCCGAATAATTGGCAGTTGTGGCACTGCCCTGGGAGGCCGTTTGAATGCGGCGCGTTAAAAGAGATGCGACCAATGTCGCAAAATGCTTAAGATCGTAAATTTTTTGCCCTCTACAGGCGTTCGAGCGTCAGAAGGACGACATTATAAGGCCTTTTTGTCCGCGGATGGAACAGCCTTTGAGCGGAATAAATAGGAATATTCTCCGACTTGATGAAGTCGAAGATTTCTTGCGTAGGTAGTTCTTTCGGCAGCCCTTTGACCACTGTCCGAAGGACGCGCTCTTCCGGGAGCGCGAATGTATGATAATAATACTGCTTCTCGAGCAGATATTTGGTGACATCGCGGTGCGCTTGCACCGTCTCTAACTGGATCTTGATCCCACTGGCGGAATCATTGGCCGTGAACTTAACACGGTTGGATAAAGCAGACCGTAGTTCGGCCCACTTCTCCTTCGACCTAATGTAAATAGGCGGTGGCTTTTTGTCTCTAAGTGAGACCGGTACTTGCTGTGAGGCAGCGGGGGTGGGTTGCTGGGAAGCAGCCGATGTTGATGGCCGTGATGCGGCCGGCTGTGAAGCAGCGGATGGTAGTTGCCGTGAGGCGGCGGGGGTTGACTCTACTGGCCTCGGGGCCGATAATTCTGCGGCCGACGATTTCGGCGCCTTAACGGGTGGGTCCGGAGTCGGCGATGACGCCGGTGACGACCTATTCTTGCGCTTTTTCTTGCGCGACTGGATCGGTAAGAAGCCCCCTGCGTCTAGCTCCTCGGGTTCCCTGGCATCTGAGTCTGCCTCGACCTCGACCTCCATTTCGGAGTCGGATGTGGATCTGGTGGATTCGGAGGAAGATTTTCGGGACTCCTCCGACGTGGCCCTAGCTGCGGCGCGCGATTTTTTGCCCTTCTTGGGCTTAGCTGACGTTATTGTTGAATCGGACGACGAGTCTGATGTGCCACCGTTGGCGTTAACTGCCATGCGGATGGCTTCTCTAATCGCTTCCGGCGATTTGTTTTTTAAATCCTCAAAGTTGAGGCCTATGCCCTCTAGGGCTTCCTGCATTAAATGCAACATCGTTAGGCGATGTTGCCAAAACTACGCGATGAATTTAAATTAATAACGCGCGTGCAAGCACCCCCGGTGAAGCCGGGGGTTGTGTGCCCTACCCTCCCCGCCCCAGTGAGCAGGGAGGTGTAAACCTAACGTTAAAAAGGAAAAACTAGCGCTTTAGGAGCGCTAGGTGAATACCTAAGTTGCTGCCTAACGCAGCAAACTAGCAATTAAATGAGAAATTAAGTACCACGTGGGTGGTGTGCGTGTTGATTTAAGATTAACTACGTTCGCGGTGAAACGTGGCAGATGATTTTAATTTGGCATAGTAAACTAATATAAAAAGGCTCCCTACATCTCAACAGAAGGTGTCTGAACGCTGTAAAGGGGAAAATTAAATTGATAGGCAAAATCGGAACGACTCACCCGACCGGACGGCTACACAGCTTTCTGCGCACAGGCGCGTACGCCTAGCGCGTTGACACTGGCACTTCCGGCACACACTGACACTAACACTGCACTGCACGATGAGTTCTTCACTACTGCACGGCGCACGGCGGTCTTCCTTCTTCTTGCCACTTGACGGCGTCGGGGGGAAGGCGTGGCCACGGGTGGGCCAAGCGGACGGCGCAGGTAGCAGGGGGGATCGAGCGGGCTTGTCCGGTCGATCCGCGAGCTACGAGCGCACTGTGTGTGTGTCTCTGAAAATATCTGTTAGAACACAGTACCTTAAGTAGTTTTGTGTATCAAAGTGCCCCCCCTCCCCCTACCGTTAGTATTTTTGTAGCACCCAAAAGTTAAGTTGAGCGAGTACCTAAAGCCTATTTGTTTTTATTACTTTTAAAGTAAACCTAACACAAATAGCTTTATTCACCCGAGTAAATTTCGAAAGTCAATTACATTACTTTGGTAATTTATTCTTCAATGAATACGCTAAATAGAATCGTTGTACCAAATAAATATATGTTTTTATGTATAAATATAATAAAATAATAATAAATAATTGTTATTATGTTAATAATAAAACCTACAATAATATCACAGAACGTTATTCTGTAATATTATTTATTTTCCAATTGGTTTAGCATATGTTAGTTAAACAACATTCCGATTACAGTTGACAAATAATGTAAACTTATAGCAGATTCGGGGAATAGTAATTAAATATTGTATATTAAATGTACACTAGCACTTGAACTACCTCCGTAGCCTAGTTGTATGGGTATGTGGTTTAGAAACCGGAGGTCGTGGGGTCGAATCCTGCGAAGTCTCAACAATTTTCATTGTTGTTTCCTTGTTGGTTAAGGCAATTTGGGCCGATCACCCAATTGTCTGAATAGTAAGATGATCCATGCGTCGTCTGAATAGTAAGATGATCCATGCGTCGTATAGGCATGTAAAAAGTCGGTCCATCCATCAACCCGCAATGGATAAGCGTGGTGGGATACGGTCCAAAACCCCTAAATGGATAGTGTTGAATTAGGGGAAGCCTATGTTCAGCAGTGGACTATCACAGGCTGATGATGATGATGACTAACACTTATGACTAGAAAGAATATTAATCAAAACCTTTATTCATTAAAATTCCAATCTTCTGCAAATATTATTAACTATGCAAATCGGATTTAAAGACTTTTTATAATTCTAAATAAAAAAATTAATATTATTTTAATATTGTACTTTTGTCATAAGCATGGTCTGATAAAGCAAAAATAAAAGTGGAGTCTGTGTTGGTGCAGTGCTTTAGACAATAGACATAAATAAAAGACGTGTAATTTATACAAGCTTAAATAAGCGATACCATAGATAGTAAATGGAACGCACGATCAAGTTTCATTTCATCAGCAAACGGTTATTTAATTGAAATTAATTGTTAAGAATTTTCATTAATAATGGAATTTATATCAAATTAATTACGTACAATCATTAAAAAAATGTTTGAAAAAGCTTTTTTTACAAAGTCAGTAAAGCATTTTTTCTATAGGAGATTAAAAGCTTAAAACTAACAATATCTTATGTAAAAATTGTAAGTAAAAAAAGAGCAAATATTTCTATGCATTCATATGTATACATTTCATTTCATTTAAATTTAGTTCACAGTTTTATCTTGGCAGTTTAATTTCACAGCTAGCTAAAAATAAATTGACGTAGATTGGGAAAATTTGTTTATCAATTAAGCAGGAAACGTTTTATTAATTTACTTCAATTGATTTGTATTTTCTATGTAGATGCGTACCACTGCAATTATTGGTTTAATAGATAATTATGAATTATTTTTGGATAGGTTATTAGTGTATAACAACATAAGTAAACTAGCTTTGTCCCGTGGCTTCACTCGAGTGTTGATGGTAATTTGTGATATTGATAATGATATTTATAGAAATAAAAGGTTAAGTAAAATTTTATGTATCATGCATCCATTTGTTTTTTTTTTTATTTTATGTACGTGATTACTTGGTAACATAATTAACATTTGACGCGTCTGTTTCAACACTATACGGAAGAGGATTAGTAAAATCTTAGAATATCATCATGTGAATACCAGATGTTTCAACATAAAACTGAGCTTAAAATGATGTTTAAAATGAATTGGTTGGGAACAATTCAAACTGAATAACACTGAGGCGTTAGATTTCATGCCTAGACGGACTACTACTGAGAAAGACTAGATTTCGGATGAAATATGGGGTAGCATAGAACAAAAAAAGAATTTAAATGTAGACATGAATGATTCCGGGTCTGTTGATGCATATTCACGGCTGTTAAGGAAAATTTAAAGACTATATAGCAGGGACAATAATAAAGACCTTGAAGCATCCTGAGCTGAAACAGAGTGTCGTGCAGAGAAATTCCAGACTGCTGATCTGTTTCGTAGGTTAGGCTGGTTGAGAGCAAGAACAAACCTTCCTCGTGCTTAATTGATGACAAGGATGAAAAACCAATGAGTGATATTATTCAGATAGCGAATAGATAGCAGGGATATTGTGAGGAACTATATCAGGCAGCACAATCTATTGGTATACCAAAACCGATGGTTGAAAAAGTTATTAAAAAATTTAATAGAATCAAAGCCCCTTGATCTGATTATACTGCACAGGCGCACAAGGCACTTGAACCATAGGGAATAAAGACGGTAAGATTGAAGGGTGCCTTAACTCTATCTGGCAGACGGGAAAATAACCTCTGATTGGGTAAATTCGGCTATCATCCCTATTCATAAAAAGGGAATTGTGTGAAATTGTAGTAACTATAGAAGAATTGTTTTGATGTCCCACGCAAATAAGTTTACGCATTAACGCGGCAAAAATAATATCTTGACAGGCAGATACTCAAGGAAAAGCCGAATTTGTCTAGGGTAGAGAAACAAGGGGACACATACATAACGTCCGGATGCTGGTGGTAAGAACATAATATCCGAAAATTTATCTGTTTCGTTGACTATCAATAGGCTTTTGAATGCATACCGTGTACGGCTACGGGAGGTGCTCTTCGATTGTAACGTTCCGGGGAACCTTAAACAACTTATCCGTAAATTTTATGTGTCTGGGTATGGCACGGCGACTGTTGGTGAAATTGTTTTTGCTTTAAAGTTCAAAAGGGTGTTAGACATCATCACTCTCGTCCTGTTTAAAATTTATGGGGATTATGTAATGGGGTGAACCCTTGAAGGAATGGTGATTTGCGAAAAGATAATTTCCAACCTCTGCAATTATGATGATACAATTATTTTTAAACATCCTTTTAAGCTCAGTTTTATGTTGAAACATCTGGTATTCACATGATGATATTCTAAGATTTTACTAATCCTCTTCCGTATAGTGTTGAAACGGACGCGTCAAATGTTAATTATGTTACCAAGTAATCACGTACATAAAATTATGATGATATCATCCGAAGAAGAAATTGTGGTTTTGACAGCGCGTCTAGAAGCAATAAGCCTTGATACAATTTACACCGGGATCTCGTCATTAACAAAAAAAGACGAAAATTATCGTGATTCTCTGTTTCTCAGCTATCCACCGCTCTGCCCTATTACAGGAGTACCAGTTTTTCAATAGTATAGAATAACTTGGCTCTTTCATAACAAATACTGGTAACTCAGAGCCAGAAATAAGAAAAAGAATAGGCGTGGTGAAATGGCAGTGTGTCAAGTGACAGTGTCGTTCGGACACTTGTCTTCTCTACCTTTTTATTGGTATGGACACTCCGACTTTGAGATGGATGAACAGGAGAAGAGTGGACCTTTTGAAATGTTGTGTAGGCGGAGACTCCAACGGCAATTCCATGGACCGCGTTCCGTTCAAATAGATCTGTACTGAAGGAGCTCAATATTGAAGGTGAAAGGCGCGTCTTTACGCTCTGTTTATAAAGAGTCTTAATCAATTTCGGTCATATTACCCGTAGATTTCAGGATAGTGAAGGGCAAGAGATGTCAAATAATTTATTTTATTTTTATTTTAAAAGGTCTAGTGACATTAAAAAATAAGATGTTTATTAAATTTATATATTTATCAAGCACAATTCTTGCTTTTATATATAAGTACATTTCATACAAATCGAAATAAGCTCATCCAAACCCAACGTAAAAAGCATTTTGTAGCGTAAAAGTTAAATGCTGAAATTTGTTGTAAAACACCCGGCGCATTATGTAAATGGTTAAATACGAACATAAGTGTGCAGAATCCTATTCCAAAACGACACAAACCTTTATCTGAACAAAGCAGGCGTACCTATAATGTCGTACACGATGAGTACTCCTACATAAAAGTAACAGGCTTTTCCTTGATATCACTTTGTTTGAACAACTTTCAAGTTATTCAAACGTAATATTGCCTTAACAATTGTTGAAAATATTTTAGGTAAACATTTAGCCACATTTACCGGATGCGATATTTTTAAGGGTCTTTTGAATATTTTTTGCATTTCACGCTATAGTGAGTAAATGTTTAATATTTAAAAGTTCTCTTTAACAGTTCTATGCCTTTATCGTTACAATACCTATACTAATACCAATTGCTTTGTTAATTAGGACAACACTGTCTATAAATTAAATATATTTATTAAATTATATATTAAAATGTGTTTGATGGTTTCAATAAAAGAAAAAAATAAATAAAAAATAATTAAATTAAATTAAACCCCAAAATTATTCTACTTATTTTTATACCCCAACCCATCTTCTTATATTTGACACATCTTAAACACTATTTTGAAAACAACACTGAGACAATCAGTTTAAATATGAAGCAATTCCCAATCAAAAATAAAAATATTTCTTGCTCCACCGACTTGTAAAGACTAAATCCAAGGAAGTAACTAAGTTTTCTATTTCTTCCCTAAATATTAAATAATACGATGATCCAGTTTGGACGATACTGCCGCAAATACAAATATTGTATTACCTGCTTTGTTTTATAGACAGGTAGCTTGCTCATTTGGCTGATGATATTATGTATTGCAGAGAACTTCATTTCTTAAAAAAATATCTGTGTTTTCTTGTTACAATTATTTTTGACAGACTTCCTAATAGAAAGAGGTACTCATTTCGGAGTATATCCCTTATGGCAATTTGTCAACGTTCACAATTTATTGACATTCCCTAATCTCTACTAGTTCTCTATTCAACTAGTTCCCTTTTAACAGTGTTACCTATTTTCTCGTTGCCGAAAGTTCATGCTTAGTAATGAGTACATTATTTTATTATGTCGAAGTAGTTCTTAGCTTGTATTTTTCAATTACACTTTTAAAATTTTTGTTAAGCACGTATATGCGTCTACTTCAATGAAGTTAAAATAAAACTTATCAAATCATTATAGTCAGGGTGTATTTTTGTACATTGATAGTATATTAGAAAATATTAAACCGTTTTTATGTAATAAAAAAAACATGTTTAGATTTTAAACAAATTTAAAAAATAAACGGCAGCATGCAGTTAAGTAATTGCTCTGAAATTACATACTTAAAGATATTAAGTTTGAATGATATCGAAACGAACGACTTCAATCGAATAATATCAGGCAGTTCTAATGAAATAACTCAAGGTCTGCAATGATATACATTATATACGTTCCAAGTATTCATTGAACATTCATTTCTATGCATCATAATAATAACAAAATATTTTGTGCTTTGTTATTTACTATTTTTGTATCGTATTTATTTTGTAAAATATAAATTAAATTAATGAAATTTAATTCTGTGACCAACATTTGCGTATGGAACAGAAAAAAGATAGATACTTTTTTAAGTTACATCTTCATTCCGACTGGTAAGATATCCTTAGCAAACCTTCATTTCGCAAATTCAATTAAATGGTGACTATCTTCTCAATACATGTATTTCACGCAGCACGTTGTTTGTTCTCGATGGACTCCTAAACCACTGAACGGATTTTAATCACAAACTTTCGCATTTATCATTTAAGTAGGATATGAAAACTTGTTACTTATCTAACATTTGATGTTTACTCGGGCCTTTATAAATTACGAATCAGTATTATTAAAACAGGAACGATAATTTGCTGCAGAGAATCGTGCAAATTTTGTTTTTTTTATTGCCTATGCAGGCAGACGAGCAGTCGGGTTATATGTTGGAAAGTGGTCACCGACAACCACCGCGCTGCCTACGGTAAGACATAAGGTGTTGAGTCTCGTGTACCCAGTAAATATGCCGGCTAAGGTGCCCTCTGCTAAGGTCTAATAGGCACCGGGGTGGTACCTACCCAGACGGTCCCCTGTAAAAAGGGACCTACCACAGGGTTAAGCATAAAAATTCATACTTATTCAAGTATAAACTTTTTAATAATAAAATATGGATTTTTATCCAAATCCATCTGTAACATTGTACGTAATGTACACTGTTAAGCAAAACGAAAAAAAGAAACTGATCTGAAAGTATAGATTCCATTAGATTTTACAACACATTTCGACTAAAAACTTATTTTTACTTTCTTATAAAAGAAAAGATCAAAAATGTAAAAAAATACTCAACTAATGAAACTGTTTATCAAGTGGTGTCTGGTCTGATGTGAAATGAAAGTATCAATCTTTTATAAATTCATACATAGAATCATATCATCTATCTGATAATAGTAGAATAGTGCTTCCTAGTTTAAATAATATGATTTACGTTATAAATATGTTTTTGGAATCTTTGTGTCAAACCAAATTTTATTAAACTTTCAGTAGTAATTAAAATTACGAAAAAGTAGCACGACGAGTGAACTAAAAAATAGTTTAATTAGTTTCTTGATAAAAATAAACTTTTTTTCCATTCTGTTATTGAATGCATTGAGTCCGCGCGTACATATTCTTCTTTTTTCAGGGTTTCAATTCTCTAAATTCCAATAGGTGGATCCCTAAGGTAGAAAAAATATTACTAAGGTTGATACTCCATCAATTCTCTTACCAATACTGTTAGATAAAAATAATTTTCCCCTGCATATTATGCTCATAATAAAGCCTGCGAAGCGGCGGTTGAATACTTTTATATTGTAGCAGTTCCGATATACTAGTACGGGTGGCTAATAAATGAATCTGCTAAGAGCTTAAAGAATTTTACTTTATAACTATGAAAATATGCTTTAAATTTAATTACACGCTATTAGTTTTTTTATTAATCGTTAAAAATTTAAAGGACATAATTAAAAAAGCTAATGCTAAGAATACAGTTTAGTTTCTTATGCAAATAACACAAAATTTTTCATTTATGTCGCTTTCAATATGTTGTTTCCGTTTTGTACTGTCAGGGTTTTCTTTTAGAGTGGTAAACGCTATTTTATGAATTCTATATAAAGTCAAAGAACTATCCTGGTATGTGTTAAGATCTTTCTCTGGTTCATATGCTACAATAGTGACTTTATATGAGCTTTATGTGGGACATCAGTGTGCTGAAGGCGTTATTTACAACGCCATCCCTGTCCTCGGTAGGTAAGGAGAGAAGAATGTCTTTATATTGTAGGCTATTCACCCTTTTCTCAATCTAGGCCACGGTGAAGTTGAGAGACTCGGTATGATATAAAAGAACTTTTATTTTAAATTACTGACTGAAACAAAGCTAGCACGGGTGGTAAATAATCAGGGCCACCGCTGAGCTACAATTATCTGTACCAGCTGGCTATTATAACCCTTAAGGGAATTGCCGGTTTCTGCGTGACATAAGGTAGGTTGAATCGCGAGTCCTAGAGCTGAAGTTGTCTCTGTTTACAGAGTAAGTGAGATTGTAGAAAAGTGTCAAGGAGACAGCATCTTTTAGGAGTTAGAAGTGTGGCTTTAGCCAGTCGGAAGCCCGCACTTGACCACAAGAGAGCTGACCACAAAATCCATTTTCCTTCTAAAGCTGCAGGTGAGTTCTTAAGAAAGTTTTTGTCGGATCATTTAAACACATAACCAGCGAACGCACTAACCCTTACTATATAAACCTGAGAAGTTACTAAAAACTATAAATAACTGTTTTTTAAACAGTTTACCCGTAAGTCTGTAATTATCATCACCATAGCCCAGTGGTAACGACCCTTACTGATCGTGCTAACACGGTGGGCATAAATTATGATGCTATTCTTGTTTTCTAGCTAGCAAGCATAGAATTACTGAAGTGTAATAAATTCTACACTTCAGATAGGCATGAAAATGTAGTTCACTGGTTGATTTAAATATAATCAAAGAAACTGAAAGTAATAGTTTTAAACAATCAAAACTACAAAAATCAATGTTATAACACGTCAATTGCAAAGAACCTTACAGTATTTTTGAACTACTTCGCAAAAGCATTTTTTTTATGTATATGTTACCTCGTTGCTCAGCTCCTAGTGCTCCAATTTTGTTCATTCTTTTTTAAATGGTAGGTATTAGCTGTCATTTGTTACATTTTTTTATCATTTTTGTGATAAGTATTTTGAGAGATATTTAAGAAAAATTACCGCATCAAAAATCACATCCTTATGCGATCAAATTGTAAACGCATGCGAAACCGTAAAAGATAGACCTTAACTCATATATAATTATACTTCTTCAAATTTTTTATAATAAAGTCTGGGAAAGCAGAGAGAGATATATGTTTATTTTAAGAAAAACTTGCAAAAGCGATTTTAATGTAAAAGATTGTTAAAAGTTGCAATAACCTTATTTATTGTAATATAGTGTTAGTTTACGTAATATATAATACTTTTAAAAAATTATTTCTTTTATGTGCATAAAATGAGTAATAAATAATATTTTGATTAAAGGAGTACCTTAAGAGATATCAGAGATTTGAAATGCGTTTGCAGAAATCACGGGACAGTTTTTTGCCCATGGCACGTTGTTACTTGTCTTAAGTCAAAGTAAAGTGTTTCAACTTTATGTTCTATAAAATAATTATAACTGTATTTTAATCACTTAGACGGTCTTAGGGGGCCCGAAGGTAGATGTGCTAAGTAAAATTTATGTATATATTTTGTAAATGTTATCTCATATACCAAAGCTAATGAACTCAATCACAACTTTTACTGGGGGTAGCTTTTTATCTTTTGTTTTCCGGGAAATAACTACCCTTAAATTTTTAAGGGCAGTAATTTCCTGGCAGTAATTTTAACATAACACAAAAAATTTTATACGTGAAGTGTATAATTTTTGATATGTTTCATTTTTATATTTGTTAAGTATACCGCAATGATACACTTTATTTATTCTTTAATGTATAACTTTTAACTTACAAAATACCTTTGTTTACTTGTTATTACAACGCGAACATATAATTTTTTGTTATATGTTAGGGTACAATATCTACAACCACTGCTGAACATAGCGAGCTGGTGTATTTGTGGGTGGACCGACTTTTTACATGCCCATCCGTTGCATGGATCATGCTACTTTTTAAACAATTGGGTCTTCAGCCCAAATTGCCCTAACCAACTTAGAAACAACGATGAAAATTTGTTGAGTCCCCGCCTAATTCGAACCCATGACCTCTGGTTTGTAAAGCACACGCCCTTACCTCTATACTACGGAGGCAGCTCTGGTGAACATCAAACCAAACAAACTACTGGTTACTACTGCTTTGAGACATAAATATGCACCATGGTGATATTTTTCATCTTTGACTAACGAAAAAAGGTTGCTATAGAGGTTATAAATATCGTTAAGATCTGCGAGACTTGTCTGTGACTACAGTTATAGTCTGTTGTGGCATAGAATATTACTTTGTAATAGAGTCTTATGCTTTGCTCACTTTAATCCCGTACATATAGTGGATTAAAGTGATTACTCAAACTAAGTTTCATGACAACCAATGTAAATTTGTTAAATATAAACTCATGCTCGAAATGGTAAGTATATTACCAAGCGAGAATTACTAAATATTACATCGGATAATTAAAAAATAACGACCAACAAATAAACAACTTAAATACAATTTAACATTAAAAATTACAAAACCACCTTTTTATTAAAGCTTAAATTTGGTTAATATTATAAGAGTACCAACGTAAGTATAAATTTTACAATTTTCATAAAGAAACCAATGTAAGTAAACTGGTACAAAACCACTAGCGTGGAAAATGTTTGAGTTGCTTTGAATTTAAAATCGAATATATTCATAGTTTTATTATAGCCGCATAATTTTCTGCCGAGCTGATAATTTATTGGCTCCGTTTGACCAAAACTATTTTATTGAGCAAGCGGAAAATCCCCAAGGGCTGTATTTTACTAATTTTCCCTTCATTACTCATGGCACAAAAACTGTACAGCAGTTGAGCCTTTGCTTAAACTTTTTACACAATTTTTATTTCATGGTTATATACTAATATTCAAACATTTTTTACTTATTTTAATTAGAGTAAGTGAATTTTTCGTTTCAATATCCTCTGTATTATCAGAGCTTGCTCTTAATAATTTATACGATAAACACATACGTGGAGTGACATAAATATTATCCTCGCATTTCTCGAGGTGAGTAACAATTATTCTTAAGAGTAATAAGTGAAATTTTCACTAAAAAATATGACCGACTTCAAACAGTATAAAACCATTTAACGCAACACAAGGGAGCAGCAAAGTGAATTTGCCTGTGATTTTTGCCCCAGTTTTAAATCACTCATATTATTTAAGACATTCATTTAATCAAAATGTGGTGTATGACACGTTTGCTAATAGAATGAAGATTTTTTAAATATTTAAACTTTTAAGTGAACTTACACTTTATTACCTCAAACGAGCTTTAAACATGCCTAACTAGTTAAAAGGTTTGTTCATAGATGGCGTCATAAGTACCTGGTTTTAAAAATGAGTATTGAAATTGATTACA
Source organism: Lamproptera curius (assembly GCA_029286875.1). Taxonomy (NCBI): domain Eukaryota; kingdom Metazoa; phylum Arthropoda; class Insecta; order Lepidoptera; family Papilionidae; genus Lamproptera; species Lamproptera curius. The sequence goes on along the minus strand of JAGSMT010000063.1, from coordinate 272,369 downwards.
AGAATCTATTCAGTATATAAATTTATTTAAAAAAAAACGTCTTAGAAATATTAATAGCAAAGGCTTTTAATGTCAATGAAATGATGATATATATAATGGTGAATAAAGTATTACTAACGTGATATAATAACTATTTTCTAAATGCATAATTTTTGAGTACATATTAAAAACCATCACATTAGTACATGTTGAAAACTAATCCTTAAAGATAATGACAACGTGTTCATTCACTATATTCACTTGGCATATTCACTTGGCTTTAATCTTACCGTGTTTAAAACAGCACCAATGTAACTGATATTCTTTTAGTTGAAGTTTGAATCAACCACGTTTAATTATATCGTAGTTACCGTATTATAATGCCTATAATATTTTTATTTCTAATTTCTATTCGTACTTTTAGAAGGAACCTATGAGTTTCAACAGATTAAAACAAATGACACAGAGTCGCTGCGAGTTAAAGTGATAACTCACGGTTGGCTAAATCATGGGTCCAGTCCATGCCCGAATCGATTAAGGGGGTATGTTAACGTTAATGTTGTTCTATTTTTAAATAAAGGAAAAAATATAAAACCGTTCTTTTTAAATAAAAAATATCGAAGTTATTTTTAAAATGCAATCTTTATGTACCTTATGTAGCAATGAAGGACAATTTAAATGAAATGGTTATTTCATATTTGAGTGACAGTTAAACTCGTGATAATGCATATTTTAAAACATATATGAATTTGGAAGCAATTTTACCCTGTTTTATAAATTAAATGATGAATGTTCTTACTTTATTACAGCTTATTTAAATATTAGCGATCTTAATATTATAGTAGTGGATTGGGGAAATGCCGCGAATGTTAATTACATACTAGCCAGCTACAACGTTGCGATGGTCGGACGGCTTTTGACCGAATTCCTGAATTTCCTAATATCCGAGGGCGTGTCGTTGGATGATGTTCATCTGATAGGCCACAATTTGGGCGCTCACGTTGTCGGAATCGCTGGGGCTTACGTAATTAAGGGTCCAATTGATACAATAACAGGTAAGAGAACTTTATTGCTGCGAACATAACATTAAAACTGAGCCGCTCCATTTTATTCGAACTTTCTACCTCCGGTTCGTAAAATGTACATGGTTATCATATGTTGGTGCAAAAGAGGATGTTATCAAAGTGATTATTATTAATAAAGAATTTTCAATAAAATTAGAGCTCATTTTACTTTGACTTACTGACTTAAAAGAGAGATACGTTATAACAGATTTCAGACTATTATAAATTTCTGTATTAATTGATTTCATAGATATGTTAACACATAATTCAATTAATAAGTCTAAAAACCTTATTGTTATAAATAGTAGCATAAACGCCGAGGGACCGGGTAAAACAAGAGAGTACTAAGATTATTGTTATTACCGCCTTTGTTGCTTAGCAGTATTGGTCCTTGCTTTATAAACCGAAGGTCGTGGGTTCGAATTCGGCTGGGAAACAACGTTGTGTTATCGTTCTTTTCTAGTTAGTTAGGACAGTTTGGGCTGATCACCCCATTGTCTGAAAAGTAAGATGATCCATGCAGCGGATGGGCATGTAAAAGTCGGTCCACCCATCAAGCCGCTTTGAACCTTCTTGGTGGGATACGTTCAAAAAACCCCCTAATAAGGAAGGCGTGCATTAGGGAGGCCTTTGGCCAGCAGTGGACTAGCATAGTCTGATAATGACTTGTAATTTGACTTACTGATTTAAAAAGAGACATATGTTATAACGGATTTTAGAGTAGTATAAATTTCTGCATATTTTTAAAATGGGAAAATCTTAAAATATTCATCAATTTTATTAATGATATATCCACACATAATTCATTAAATAAAAATAAATTACCTAAACCTTAACGCTGAGGCCGCCCTGGTTAGAAAAAATACTATGAGTATTGTTATTTAATAAATTTATAATATGCAATATAAGCTCCTGTCACTGCTCTTCGATCATTTAGGAAGCAAACACAAGTTGCACAGAAGTACATGTGAATTTTTATAGAAAACAAGCTTACTTTATTCACAGACATAATTAAATTATATGTTAACAGGAAAAAGTAATAAATTTATCCAGCGAGATTTTTAATTAATACTGTTAACACTTATTTGATTTTAAGTTAATTAATGTTTCAGGGCTTGATCCAGCGTTACCTTTGTTTACGCTGGGCAATAAAGACGCCCGTCTGGACAAACACGACGCGCGCCATGTAGAGGTGATCCACACGTGTGGCGGTTATTTGGGCTTCGCATCGCCGCTCGGCCATATCGATTTCTACCCTAATGGCGGCACCAGACAGCCGGGCTGCCGTTTCGATTACAGAGGTGAGATTCACTCGCGTACGATAGTTTGTGTTGCCTAATGGAACGGAAAAGTCTCTGGTGAGCTTTATTTGTATCCCTTTCCGAGATAACATCGATTGTTCACTGTGCGTTAATCGATTCAGAGTTGAATGCAAATCGATTTAGTTTGGATTTCGTAAACGTAATATTATACAGTATACGGTAGTGTTCTAGAAGTAATTTTGTAGATGACTTTAAATTGTCTGCCCAATTATACTAGTTTGTGAAAGATTTTTTTGCAATTATAATTGAATCGCAGACATAATGTAATCTATTACGAAACCACGAACGTAAACGTTCCTTTAGTACATAAAAAAATTATCGATTTTTGAAAATACTGGTATTATTGATAGGATTTAAAAGTTTAATCCATATAAAGATATATCTCATTCTAAAACATGCAATAATATTGTCTAGTTTAACACAAAAAGCGTCGTTACAATATAAGGTCTTGAATTATTTTATTGACGTCGCTAAGAAACGACCCTAAAATGGTAATGGTTAAAAAAATTCTAACATTCATGTATATCATGTTTCATTAAACCTTTTAATATTAAAAGTATCATAAACTATTCATATTTTTGGTAACAAAAATAAATCTTAGAAGACTTTTAATACGACAAGAACAGAAAAGAAAACCTTTTTTAAAAATACACAACGTGCGACTTTCAGCGGCTGAATATATTTTTCTTTGATCATTAAATCATGTATACTTTTTTCTTTATTGCGTACACACTCCCTTATTCATAATTCAAAAAGAAGGAAATATTAAAAGCAACCTTAAATATAATTGTACACCGTTCTGTTAATCACAATAAGTGCTATAAACATTTCAGGTTTGTGCGCGCACAATCAGGCACACATGTATTTCTCCGAATCAATCATATCAACTGTTCCTTTTACTGCCGTTCGTTGTAAGGATTACGATGAGCTTTATTATAATGGCTCGTGCGAGGGAACCGGGGAGACTCTTATATTGGGCGGTTTTGATATACATTACGAGTGAGTGGTCTTTAAATGTACGTGTGTTAGCGCTATCCGTATATAACTGGCAATAAAAGGATGTTGTGTGTGATTTACTCCATTATGTCGAATGGTTTATGTTGGGTAAATTATTGTAATGCTTCTATTGTAGTGCCAAAACTGTTTTTGTTATGGTTTTATGCTGATCGTATATTAAGCTTATAAACGCTTCTAATGGAGATGAAGTATGAGCGATTTTGTTCCTTATCTTAAAAACTTTCTTGATGAACTGATGACAAGTAACATTTGAATAGAAAAGCGGTGGTAAAAGGCTAATACTTAAATCATTAATAAAACGGTCGGTAATTGACATGATTACTAAATAATTGATAGAATATTTTACATAGACTAGCTTTTGACTTGGTTTTATAATTTATTTTGACTGAATTGTGTCATAAAATCATAAAACCCATGTCATAATATGAATTTATCCTCATTATATATGCATATATTTATAACATGCAATGTGTTTAATTTTGCAGAAAAGATGGAATTTACTACTTGAAGACAAACGCAGAAAAACCTTTTGCAATTGTTGATGACAACAGCTGACAGATTCAATATTAATATTTACTTGAAAACTAAGTATAGTCATGGAGAGTCCTTTTTGAAAGATGTTACAGATCACATATTAAAGTTTTATCTTTTATATTTCTTCACTGTTCGATTGCATTTAGTAATTATTATGAATTAGGTGTTAGATACATATTTTTATAAGAGAAGTGTCGTTACATATAGAATTAAGTATTTAAAATCTGTTAATAATATATTATACATGCCAATTAGCTACCCCAATATATATTCAAATATATGTTTAGGTAGTTTTAATTAGTTTTATGAAATAAATTTTAAATTAATTGTATCTTTTTATTATAAGTAAATAGAATTTTCACTTTCAATTTGTTATGGAGCATTTTACACAAAGATTTTATTCGAATTGGGCGTATTTTTACCCTTACGTCCCATGAACGTCTACTGCGTTTATTATTTGTCTATAAAGCCGGGTACTCACTTGCAAACCGTGACTGTATTCATTGCATGTGCTGTAACTAAAAAAATAATGTGTATGAAGTTCTCAATCCTTCGGCGAGCGGTACGCGGGCAGTTCGCAGCAAGCCGATGATTACACGGTACTCATCTCTGTAACCGTAATATTGTTTGCAACTGTTATTGTAACCATAAACGTGCTGTGTGCGTGGTTTGCGAACCTGCAACGGGCGCTACGCGACGGTTACTGTTTCCTAGGGCCGGGTACCCATTAGCAAACTATAACCGTAACTTGCGTGATGCAAGAATAAGATTCCATTGTGTACGCGCAGTTCAGTTCAGGCTCACGACGTCGCTGGAACATTTTCGCCGAGCGCAGCAATGTAACGGTTACACTTACGGCTCGCTAATAGGTAGACGGGTTAATGGGTACCCAACTTAACGTAACGTTTGGTTTTTGTCTAGATATGGCATCCAGCCTGATAGTATCTTATCTATAGTTTATCCAAAATAGATTCGGAAGAAATATATAATAACCTATAATATGGGTTAATTGCAAAGCCAAATTTACCTTCAAGCTCACATGCGAAATTCTGCGATATAATGTAAAAATAAGGGACACTAATATTAATATATAATGAGTAAAAATTTCTGTTATGTTCATACAAGGATTATTTACTATTAAAGATTTTACAGACCATAAATTATTATAAGGAATATTTCGACTGCATTTTCTCATTCGTATTAAATATTTCTAGGTCACATTTAACCTATTTAGATAAGAAATAAAATACCTGTTAGTACACAGTACCTTTAGTATTTTTGTAGCACCCAAAAGTTTCTTTGAACAAGTACCTAAAGCCCATTTGCTTTTATTACTTTTAAAGTAAACCTTACACAAATAGCTTTATTCACTCGAGAAAATTTCGAGAGTCAATTAAACTACTTTGCCGTAATTTATTCTTCAATGAATACGCTAAATAAAATCGTTGTACAAAATAATTGTTATTATGTTAATAATATTACAGAACATTATTCTGTAATATTATTTATTTTCTAATTGTTTTAGTTTGTTAGTTAAACAACATTCCGGTTACAGTTGAGAAATAATGTAAACTTATATCAGTTTCGGGGAATAGTAATTTAATATTGTACATTAAATGTACACTAGCACTTGAACTGCCTTTGTAGCCTAGTGGTATGGGTACGTGCTTTAGAAAACGGAGGTCGTGGGGTTAAATCCTGCGAAGTCTCAACAAGTTTCATTATGTTCAAGTGCTTCCTTGTTGGTTAGGGCAATTTGGGCCGATCACCCAATTGTCTGAAAATTAAGATTATCCATGCGTCGGATAGGCATGTAAAAAGTCAGTCCATTCACCAACCCACAATGGATAAGCGTGGTGGGATACGGTCCAAAACCCCCTAATGGATATGGTTGAATTAGGGGAAGCCTATGTCCAGCAGTGGACTGTCACAGGCTAATAATGATGATGACTAGAAAGAATATTAATCGAAACCTTTAATCATAAAAATTCAAATCTTCTGCAAATAGTTTTAACAATGCAAATCGGATTTTAAGACTTTTTATAATTCCAGCTAAAAATTAAATATTATTTTAATATTTTACTTTTGTCATAAGCATAGTTCTGATAAAGCAAAAATAAAAGTGGAGTCTGTGTTGGTGCAGTGCTTCAGACAGTGAACATAAATAAAAGACGTCTAATTTGTACAAGCTTAAATTAGCGATACCATAGATAGTAAATGGAACACATGATTAAGTTTCATTTCATTCAAATTTTTCCTCAATATGTTAGTTATTAAGTACATATTGAACATTGATACATTTAGTAGAGTCTTTTTTTCAAGCTGAAAAACTGTTTGCCCGCGAAAGTAATTGTTATGTGCATAAATACGGCGATTAAAACAGTAACTGCCTTTTTATGTATTCCCCGATTGCAATTATCAAGTATTTTAATGCACAGTTCTTTAAATATTTGAGAGTACTGATCTGAGCTACGTATACCTAAAAAGCAGCAGATATATAATTATAGCTATTTCATCTTTTCGACTTCTATACAAGGCACGACTAGAAACGTTTATAATTTATCTCGAAATATTTTTGTTAAAAATATTGTGTATCGTTCTCAACATGCGAACAAAATAAATTGCTGTAGGGCAACTTATATAATACATTAATGCTCGTAATAAATAGACCAACATCTTACTTTGCGTAAATGTTACATGCAACATTAACCTTATTTTGAATAATGGCTTAATGTCGCGGCAAAAACTATTTAGATATTCTCTCTCGGCGGAGGTACCTAAATTAACTTTTTGACAAGCCGTTAAGGGCAAACTTGTTTGATATTAGTGTTAATTACGTTTAGATGGAGAGATTATATACACATACTCACAATAAACGAATTATTGTTGTATATTCCTGCACTCTCCTTATATAGATGTCAATGTTTTTTTCCTTATATAGATGTAAATAAATTTTTGACATTGACTTTAGCTCGAACGGTTGCGTTTATAATGCATCGTCTAGTAAAAACGTTGTGTGATGAACTAAAATACAATTTGATACCATATATTATGTTGTGTTACATGTTATTGAGCCTACTTATCACATGTATCCCTAGATAAAAAGATGGTGAAGACGCAGAACAATTGAATAAATATTATATTGTTTCATTTCAATTCGCATTCAACAGAATGTGAAAGATGGACATTTCCTAGAATAATTTCATAATTAATATCTATTTAACTCTTCAAATATAAGGTTTTTAGAGTTTTATTTGGTTGTCAACTATAAGTTATGGATAGCTAATATGGATAATTTATTGGCCGAAGCCTTACATCTCTTTGGTAATTAGCATTGAAGTGCGAAAGTTTAGTTTCACCAGTAGCTTCACATATTTTATACCCTAACTACGGTCCCAAGACAAAACTTTGCTTAACATAGTAAGGGCATAGGGTGAACTATTGACTTTTTGCTGTAAGAATAGTTTCTAGTTAAAGCGTTTAAATATACTAACATTTGTTATTAATTGACGATAATTTGCGTGCATCTTAATAAGGTGGTTTAAGACCAGATTATTTAAGGTTTAAGGTTAGAGGGCTAAAACATGACGTACAATTAAAAAAAAAATCATAAAGAACAACGCAATAAAACACATGTTATATTTTTATTAGCCTGGAAAACTAATGTTTTTGAGATATTAACTTTAAACAGTGTAACTTAAGCATTGTTTTTTATTAAACCAATAATTTATATAGTAAAAATACACATTACATACATGCTAATAATATTCTTTTATATGAATGAAGATAATTCTTCGAAAGTTGGTATGTTTAACAGATTGATCGATAATTAACAGATATAAATGTTAAGAATCTAAAGCTCTAAACAAAACAAATTAATAAAACAGAATTAAAAAATTATTTCATTTGAACTATTTAATTTATTAAAAATAATTTTACCTAACATATAACAAACAGTTATCTGATTGATATTACTTGTTAAGAGATTTGATTATTAATTGGAATAATCATTGAATGTGTAATAAGTAAGTTACGTACAATCATTAAAAGCGTGTTTAAAAAGTTCTTTTTTACATAGTCAGTATTAAGAAAACATTTTTTTATAAGAGATTAAAAGCTTATAACTTACAATATCATATATTTTATGTAAGAATTTTAAGCAAAAACGAAGCAAATATTTCTATGCATTTTTATCCATACATTACGTTTTATTCAAATTTAGTACGCAGTTTTATCTCGGCAGTTGAATTTTACAGCTTTAAAAAACCTAATTGGAAAAATTTGTTTATCAATTAAGCAGAAAGTTTTGAAAATTTTTAATTGATTTGCATTTCAATTAATGTAATTAGAAATATACATAGTGCAATCAAACTTTATTACGGCAATTATTGGATTAATAGGAAATTATAAATTCTTTTTTGGATACATAACAGAAATGGAGCAAAGTGAAATTTTTTCTAAATCTTGCAAAGATTACTTAATGTCAAAAGTAAAATTTACAGGCAAATTTTTAATTAAACTTACTTAATGTTTTTTACATTACGCGCAAACAGGAAGCGAAATCTTAAAGATATCTTTTGGGAGAAGCTTTACAAAGTAGTGTCCGAAATACCTAAAAAAGAAACCCCACATCTTGAGGTGACATGAATGGACATGCCGGAGAAAGCAACATACTTTAAGAAAACTGTCATGGTGGCTTTGAAAACGGAATGCGTAATAGCGATGGAGACTGAATACTACAATTTGCCCTTAGTTTTAAGCTTGCTTTTATTAATACGTATTGCAAGAAGACTAAAAACCACCTAGTACCACCAGAAAAAATTATTGGAAGATAAGTAGGAAGAAGACTGAACGTATGTCTTGCATATTTGACGGAGTGTTTTTATATAACAAGAAGCTCTGCCAAAAGTTGACAGTTTCAAATATTTAGGATCCATATGCCGATAGAAAATAGACAAAGATGTGAACTGCCTCCGTAACCTAGTGGTATGGGCGGTTGAAACCGAGGTCGTGGGTTGAATCCCGCAGGGGACAAAAATTTTCATTGTTGTTTTAGTTGTTAGGGCAATTGCCGATCACCCAATTGTCGAAAAGTAAGATGATCCATGCGTCGGATGGGCATGTAAAAAGTCAGTCCACCCATCAACCGCATTGGACTACGTGGTGGGATACGGTCCAAACCCCAATGGTAGGGGCGTATTAGGGGAGGCCCATGTCCAGCAGTGGACTAACAAAGGCTGACGATGTGTTTGTGTGATCCACAGGACCGCCATGGAATGGCTTTACATGGCGAAACAAATTACAGGCGTTGTGTCTCCAAATACCATTGAAGAAAGGAAAGTTAAAAAACAACAGTAAGGCTGCTATATGGCTGAGAATGTTGGACCCCCAGTAAACAACACCTGAACAGACTACACACTACGGAGATGCGAATGTTGCGCTGGTCAGCAAGTGTCACCCTATCGGACAAAATGAGAAACGAATATGTGGGGAAGAAAGTTACCTCCACCGAATCCACGAGAAAATAAAAGAGAACGTCGGTGGCCATTTAAAGTCGACCGGATGATCATATTGACCTAAGTTACCGTACAACTTGAAATGCGGAAAAATGAATGGTGACGAAATCAAAGGATCTGAGAAATCGACCATGGTCTAGAATCGAGACTTGGAAAAGGTTTCAACCTAAATAAATGGAAAAAGGAAGACAGATGTTAGATTAAGTATATGTAAGCTTAATCTCTCTATGTTATTCAATTATTACCATCATAAATAGAGTGAATCATACAATATTATGTTTTCCGGAGCCGACTGGTTTGATCATCCCGGTCAACGATCTACGCGTTCCTTTCAACACTATATGGAACAGGAAGAGACAGAATTCATTAGGAATATTCACCAACATAAAACATTTAGCAAAAAACCAAAGGCAATGTAAAACCAAAGGGACCCCCTAAAACCAGGAAACCCCACCTGTTTTCCTCGGACCATGAGAGAGTTTCGGGAGGCAAAAGAACAATGAAAGAAAGAAGCAGATGGGTGCCCAGGTCTTTGGATATTCATGTTAAAATGATTTAAGCTTTGAATATAATCGGGATCTCTTCGCAGGGTGGAGTCAATACGAATCCCCTTACGACGGTTGATCTGTTGGGCAATCAGAGTTTCTCGGCAACTCTTTAGGAGATGTTTGTTGGAAATTTTATCATGCCAGTAGATACCGAGCATTTGGTGGAGACAGCGGTTGACGACTTTGGTAACCTTCCACGTTTCACAGCAGTAGTACGAATTTGATATTGGACCTAATTATTTTAATTCGATTTGTCAGTTTAATTTGGCCGTAACTGTGCATAGGTTGCACTGGCCTGGGCAATACGGAAAGTAATTTCTCCTTCTGCACATCCTATTTTCCACACAACACTTCCGAGACAGGTAAATTTGTGAATCGGATCTCAGTTCTTAGGTCTTCCGAGTGTTAATTTTAAGTCCCGAGTTTTTTTACAATACATGTCAACTAAATAATATTTGAATGTTACTCTTAAACAGAAGCTAAATGTAAGAAATTACTTTACCGGTAAAAACTTTTCCGAGGATTTTCAGTATCTGAATTGAAAAATATCAATCTTTTTAAATTCATGCATGGATGGTTTGCCATTTATTTTGTTCCTAAACTAGTTTACAAATTCAGAATCGCAGTAATTCTGTTTTAATTTTAAAAATTTAAATTTTGGCCACGAGTCAGGAAAAAGTCTTTTATTTAAGAACTGGTGGTTACATAAATTAAACATCTTTAAGAAAGTTTAACATCTATATAGAATAAAGATATTTGATTTTGACTTGACTTTAAATCACCATTAGGAATTTCATTATTGCAATATTATGGTCGACTTTTTTATGTATCAATATTATAGAAAGCCCGATATGCGCGGAATTTCTACGAACGAGATATTAATTATAAAATATTTCAATTGAATAAGTTGTTTCGCTAAAAATTTTAAAATATGAAGAAAATATTTTATATTTCTTTACATATTAGAAAAACAACCTAATTGTTCTCAAATAATAATAATAGTAATTTATTTTCTCACCACATAACTTACACAATAATATTTTTTTTTTTGATGGATCTCGTGCTCTGGGGAGTAAACCTAATAAAACATAACCGGGTTTGGGGGGGCCCGTTGCCACAGGCGCGTCCCCCCATAAGTGACTTAACTTCACCATGGGCCCCCAGAAGGGGAGCCTAGGCTTGGGCCGTCACTTTTCTGGTACCCGTTAGTATGCTGAATCGAGGGCTGCCCAGGTGGGCTAACGCCTCGGCTCGATTCAGACGCTTTGCAATGATCATTTAATAGCTAGAAGAGCTCTATTTAAATTTTACTACCACTTCTTAAAGCGTTGGCGCTGGGAGAAGAAGTGGCGCAAGAAACTCCAGCAACGCTCCTATCTAATATGGTGTTAAGCTACAGTGTTATATAGCAAAGGGTGTGTAAGTTCGACCTCACCGGTGGGGCCGATGTCATGAGTGTGTGTGTTTGTCCTACACTCTAAGTGTAGGGTGTGTCTGGCTACTGCTAGGGTGTCGCTACCTAAGCCTTAAGGGCAGTAATTAAGTTCTTGTATTTCACAAGAAGGGAAAACCTAGCCATTGCGTCGCCGGCGGCGGCGGCGAAATCATCTGCTGCTTGATTAAATTCGTCTGAATTAAACATATCTAGCGATTTAAGAAATGACGCGGCGTTATTGCCAGTGCTGCCATTGCTATGGCTAGCATGCTGGCTCTTTGAGGTGGTGGCGGGCCACTGAGCGCTCGGAGTCGGCTCCGGCGCTGGCTGTTGCCACGTGGGGCGGAGCTGCCAAGCGTTGGATGGACGGAGGGGACGGAATGCGGTGGTATTGGATGGGATGGGTGGTCGCCTGGAAGAGGCTTCCCTTGGGATCGCAGGAACTCTGCGTTTTGGCACCTTAGGGCAGCCGAGGTAGTTGGCCGTGTGGCCGGGAGTGCGGCAGTTTACGCACGCAAGAGGTTCGAATGTGGCGAGGACTTCTTTGTCCTTGGGTCTGGGACAGGATGCGGTACCGTGATCCCCGAGGCATTTGACGCAACGGGGGTGCGAAACAGTTCCGCGCAGCGTGACCGAATATTTGGCAGTTGTGACACTGCCCTGGCAAACCGTTAGAATGAGGCCGCTCAAAAGAGAGACGGCCGATCCCACACAGTTGCTCGACTTCATATATGCGCTTACCTTCCTTTTAGCGCTCGAGCGTGATGGCACCATGCCGTAAGGGCGTTTGGTGTGTGGGTGGTACATACGTTTTACCCCTAAGACTGGAATCTCTAATTCTTTTAATGCCGAAGTTATCTCCGAGCATGGGATCTCCTTAGGCAGCCCTTTGACCACCGTCCTAAGTAAGCGCTCATCCAGGAGCGCGAATGTGTGATATTGGTGTGCCTTTTCCTGGAGGAAAGAGGTCACCTTCCTAAAATCATCGGAATTCTCTAATTGTAATTTGATCCCCTGATTGCTATCAGAGGCCTCAAATTTGAATCTATTGGACAGGGCCGAGCGAATCTCGACCCATTTCTCCTTCTCGCGGAGGTAAATCGGCGGTGGGCGCTTCCCTACCGGTCTGGGAAGGCTGGGACGGCTGAGTGGGGCAAGGGGCCGGGGGGCACCTAGGATCGGCGGGACGGATGGATAGGGGTTTTGTCGCCTGGGAGGACGACGGTTTGGGAACCTGCTGAGGGCAGGTGGTGGGGATGTCAGGCTTTGCAGCCTTGACGGGATGGACGGGTGCGGGTGACGAGGTGCGCACCTTGCGCTTCCTCTTGGTTTTGACGGTTTTGAAGCCGTCGTCTGGTTGGGATTTGGAGCGCTGGATAGCCTTGACCTCCATGTCCGATTCCGAGCGGATGCTAACGTCGACATAATTGTCGTCGCTATCATCCGCTGGGAATGGTCGGGACGGTCCAGGCGTTGATGCGGGAGTATCCGTTTCGGGAATGTTGTGTGATGTGAGCTGGTGCACGGCGTCGGTGAGCTTCATATATAGCTTGCGACCGAGCTTCTCGCTGATCGCCTTGGTGTCGAGACCAAAGCGACTAGAGAGCTCCCGGTCGACCATTATGGCGGTAGGTCGCGTCCAGCTGAGGCGAGACATTGGTTGCGTCATCCAACGCAATCTGTGAGTCCCAGCGATTGCCGGGCGTAGTTTCCTTACCGCCCTGCCGGCTACGGCAGAGAGGTGTGTCTGGCTGGTTTCTGAAACAAGAAACAGAATATTAAAACGTTGTATTAAAGTTGTGCAAACAACTAGTTCGGCCGAGAAACAAGATAATTAACCCTAAGAAACAAGATTTTTGCGCTTGCAACAAGCGGCTAGCAACACAATTGTGTTATGCAAACGAGTTGCAAAACACAGCTGCGTACAAGCCGACCGCTTGAGGTAGCGCAATAAATAGCAACCTCGATTACGTCAGCGGTGCGACAAAAGGCTCTATGAGCGCAGGTGCACTCATAAAACGCAGATGGCGCAGCGCGGCGATTTCGCAGAAGCGGACACTGCAGGATGCGAGGCGAGCTTGAGACTGCGGCGAACACGTGTGGTCGGGACCGCTGCTGGAGGCGCTCTGTTGTGTTTCCTCTGGTTGTTGAATGTGTTTTTGACATAATAATATAAGACAATGGGAAATGTACAATATTTTATATTCAGCAGGATGTGGGAGACTGATGCCTAAACTAAGCGATCCCGGAAAAATCATTAGACAGTACGTAATTTAAATGATAAATGTTAATTAATGGGTGGAAGTGCTTGGGACTTATAAAGTTAACATAAATTGCTTAAAATTTCCCTGAAACTCGGAGAATACGTAATAATTGTGCCTTACATGAGTACGTCCGTGTGTGTGTGAGTGCGTATGCGTGTGTGTGTGTGTGCTTGTACGTGAGTGCATGCATGTGTAATGGTATGTATGTGAATTTGTACGTAGGATATGTCGTTATGATATATTTTTATGTTATCGTACAGAGAAGCTCTTCGGTAGCATTATAATCTATGGTTACTAACCATTCCGTAACAGTTTTTTTGGCCTTAAAAGTAGTAAGTGGGTAGATATTAAGCTTATTGTTAATTTAATTGTAAATAAATCCTCCAATGTAATCATAAAATCTGCGAGAAAAATGAGATGTGTTCTTTGGTAGTGTAGGTACAAACGCGCAAGGTTCGTTTGTTTTGCTGACAAAAATTTGGATCATGCACTAACTGTTTGTGTTTTTTCATGACTGTGTATAAGATAAATAGCTGCCGTACTCTGAGAACATTTGCTTTTTTGTACAAATCAGTAGTAGAATATCCATATAGGAGAAAATAACCTTTAACAACAATCGTTGGGTTCGTTCGAGCAGAAGCAACAATTACATATTAACTCCAACCCAGGTAGTGAGACAATAAATTAGTAGGGACTGGCAAAGTGAAAAATATCAAACATATGAAATAAATCCCTAACGTAGAAAACTATTGCAAAGGTTAATAAACCATCGATTCTCTTACCAATACTGTTAGATGGAAATTAATTTCACATGAATAATATGCACATATTAAAGCCTGCGAAGACGCGGTTGAAAGCTTTTATGTTAGGAGTTCAGATTTACTAGTACGGGTTTTGCTGTGTAACTATTAAAATAATTAACTTTAAAATTAAATACAGGTAAAATCTTTTAAATATGAAATAGAAATGAAATAGTTTATTTAACTGAAAAGAACATACATTACATAAAGAGAACAGTGAGCTCCACACTAGGCAATGCCTGTGACGTGGGATCTAGTTACACAAACAATTACCAGACTTGGTGCGGCCAAAGATGAATAACTAATAAAATAAAAAATAAAAACAAAATCATAAAGACTTGAGAGTGTGTATGGTGTATGTGTGTGTATGAGAGTATGTGTGTTTTGTGTGAGAACGTGAGTGAGTGAGTGGGAGTGTTTGGTGTTTGTCCCCAATTCACCGTCTAAGATCTGTTCGAACTATTTCCTCCGACTTGTCATAATCCCAGGACAGCAGTAATTTATAAATCTGATATTTCGTCCTACGGTGCCACTGTAATGTGATATGAACTCCAATCTGTTACATTATGTTTTATAAATCAAAATTTTGAATCGTTGTCAAAGCAGTTCATCTGTATGTATTTTATAAAGCATCTTCTGGTGCAGTTGCGCTTTCCAGCGATTCAAATCGCTTTGGAATAAATCGCATCCTTGCAGAGGGAAAAGCTCCGAACACTAGAACCAGGTTGATCTGTTGGGAATAGAGTTTTCGCAACTTTGGACTTGTGAAATTTTAAATCCGTATCGGCATTTGGGACTAGATTATGACTTTGGTAACCTTCCCACGTTCAGAGCAATAGTCAGTAGACTGACAATGTGGAACTAAATTATTTTAGTAGTGATTTAATTGCCTAACTAGTAAGTTATATACTGACATACAATTACCGCTGTCATTCTGCAGCATATTTCCACAGTAACTTGCTCGATCAGTAACTGGAATCGGATCTATTTAGGGTCTTGTTAATTTTAATCCATGAGCAGGAGTTTTCTTGAGCATCTGTATAAATAATGATGAATGTGAAACTCCAAATGTAATTATTCCGGGAGATGCAGGTTTTTCAGAATTGAGTATTAAGTTATGCTGTTGAATTCATGCATGGTTTAGCCATTATTGTTGCAAACTAATTCCTAATTTGCATACCGAATCTGCTTTCAATTTAAAACTTGAAAATTGGCGAACAGAAAGCTTGTATCAACACGAACCGTGTTAATCAATTAATATTGAGAGTATTTATAAGTTATATAGAATAAAGATATTTGATTTTGACTTGACTTTAAATCACGATTAGGAATTTCATTATTGCAATATTACGGTCGACTTTTTATGTATCAATATTATAGAAAGCCCGATATGCGCGGAATTTCTACGTCCAGTAACGAACGAGATATTAATTATAAAATATCTCAATTGAATAAATTCTTTCGTTAAAAATTTTTAATTATGAAGAAAATATTTTATATTTCTTTACAATATTATACAGTAGTCAACAATACGTCTTTGATAAAAAAATACATTATTTAAATAGTATTATTTAGTGTATTAAAATACATTTTTGATTTCTTTGATGTATTTTAAACTATTAGTAACAATTAAAGTTACGAAAAAATGACCCAACGAGTGAACTAAAAAAATGTCCAATTAATTTTTGATAGAATAAAACTTTTTTTGCATTTCTTTATTGCATGCCGTTGCGATGAACCCGCGGATATAAGTCCTTCTATTTTTTTGTTTTAAATTCTTTAAATTCTAATCTTTTTTGTTTAGTATTAATATTGGAAAAACAACATCTAATTGTTCTCAAATAATAATAATAATTATTTATTTTCTCACCACATAACTTACACAATAATATTAGAAAATGGGAAATATACAATATTTTATATTCAGCATGATGTGGGAGACTGATGCCTAAACTAAGCAATCCCGGAAAAATCATTAGACAGTACGTAATTTAAATGATAAATGTTGATTAATGGGTGGAAGTGCTTGTGACTTATAAAGTTAACATAAATTGTTTAAAATTTCCCTGAAACCCGGAGAATACGTAATGCTTAATTGTGCCTTACTTGAGTACGTGCGTGTGTGTGTGAGTGCGTGCGTATGTGTGGGTGTGTGTGCTTATACGTGAGTGCATGCATGTGTGATGTTATGTATGTGTATTTGTACGAATGATATGTCGTTATGATATATTTTATGTGATTGTACAGAGAAGCTCTTCGGTAGTTTTATAATCTATGGTTGCTAACCATTCCGTAACAGTTTTTTTGGCCTTAAAAGTAGTAAGTGGGTAGATATGAAGCTTTTTGTTAATTTAATTGTACATACATCCTCCAATGTAACCATAAAATCTGCGAGAAAAATGAGTTCTTTTGGTATGAGGTACAAACGCGCAAGTTTCGTTTGTTTTGCTGACAAAAATTTGGATCATGCACTAACTGTTTGTGTTTTTTCATGACTGTGTATAAGATAAATAGCTGCCGTACTCTGAGAATATTTGCTTTTTTGTCCAAATCAGTAGTAGAATATCTATATGGAAGAAAGTTAATAACCTTTAACAACAATCGTTGGGTTCGTTCGAGCAGAAGCAACAATGACTTATTTACTCCAACCCAGGTAGTGATACAATAAATTAGTAGGGACTGGCAAAGTGAAAAATATCAAACATATGTATTAAATCCCTAACGTAGAAAACTATTGCAAAGGTTAATACAATTCATCGATTCTCTTTCCGCAATTACTGTTAGATGGAAATTAATTTCACATGCGAATAATATGCACATATTAAAGCCTGCGAAGTCGGGTTGAAAGCTTTTATGTTAGTTCAAGATTTACTAGTACGAGTTTTGCTGTAACATTAAAATAACTAACTTTAAAATTAAGTGCAGGTAAAATCTGTTTTTTTTTTTTTTAATATTTAAAAGCTAAAAGGAGATATTTAAAAAAGTATACAGTTTAGTTCCTTATGCAAGTAATACAACATTCTTGTTATTTATGTAGTTCTCACCATGTTACAATCTCTAAAAAACCTCTCATTTAGGAAGTCAGGAGTGTGGTTTTAGTCATTCAATAGCCCGCACTTGCCTACATGAGAGCGCTTTGTGAAGGTGATATCCTGAACAGAAACAAAAACCAAGCAGGCAGGAAGCAACAGTGACCATATTTCATACATTAAACATTTTGAATTGGTCTCTGTCAATTAAATTCAGCACAATAACAATAAAGTTTATTTAAAAAGTCAATTATATTTTTATTGATGTTGTTATAGTATAAACTAAAATTTTAGCTAGGTATTTATAAAAATTAAGTGATTCAAATTACTATTTTAGTTATTATTATAAAAAAATGGAGTTGGCGTAACTTTGAATTTTACACTGTGATAAACCACAAAACCCACTTTTCTTCTAAAGCTTACTGCTTGGGCATAAAATACGAGGCTATTGTTGTTTTCTAGCTAGGGAACATAGAACTAACTAATCAAGTATCTAATGTTAACTTCACATTAACATAAGGCATGGTCATGAATAGTTCACTGAGTTTAATTAACATAAAGTCAGAAATACTAATAAAGAAATATTTTTAATCGAAACAACAAAAAATCATAATAATAACACGTCAAATGCAAAGAACTTAACAGTATTTAGCAGAGCGTATATTTTTTAATTTTAATAATATTAACTCATCGCTCCGCTCCTAGTGCTCCGATTTTGTTCTTGATAATGGTATATAATACAGTCCGCGAGCGCATATAACCATATTTTAAAACTAGTCTATAATAGCCGAATGTAAAACATTGTTAAACATTACAATATTTAAACCACATTTACGGTAATATAGTGTGAGTTTACATTTTTTTAAAAGTTATTACATTTAAAAAATTGTTTATTCTATGTGCATAAAACGTGTCATTCATGACATTTTGATTAAATGAGTACCTTAAAAGATATTACAGATTTGTAATTGCAGTGGTAGATATCGTGGGGTATTTTTTTGCGTTTCTATGTTGGCAACCGCTTATGTTACGCAAAATATTTAAATAGAGTTTGAAGTCACTTGTTTAATCTTTATGCGTGACAGACACTCATTACAATTCTTATCAAAAAATTATGAACGAATTTTTATTTCTTAATCGGCCTTAGTAAACTCAAAATAGATGTGATAAGCAAAATTTATGTATACATTTGGGACATGTTATCTCATATAACAAAGCTAATGAACTCAACCACAACTTTTACAGGGGTAGGTTGTTATCTTTTGTTTTCCGGGAAATTGCCTTTAAATTGCCTTAGAAACCTTTTTATAGACAATTTTATATGTACTATATATTTTTTGTTATGTTTTATATTTATGTTTGTTTAGGATACAGTAATGCTACACTTTATTAATTCTCTAATGTATAATTTTTAACTCAAAAAATGCCTTTGGTTTTAATTAAGAAAAAGTTACAACGCCGACTTATAATTGTATGTTATATGTTAGGAAGAAATACATGTTGTTAGGTCGAATGAACAATATTTTATTAGAAAGAGATTGGTTTCTATCTACTTTATAACTTTATAGGTTATAAAGTGCTTACTGTTTTTTTTATAGAATAAGGTGACCATAAAAGATTTCACGCGTTTGCGTGTAAACGTAAGTATAAACGCCCTTCTCATAAACACAAGTGTAACACAGAACAAGTTTGTGTCCATGAGACTAGGGATGTTACAGCTTGTTTACCCAGACCTTACGCTACGTACGATGCCTATCAAACAGGAACAAAGTACTGATAACTACTGCTTTGAGACATAAATATGTAGCGTGGTGATATTTTTCTACTATGCCCTGTGTAAAACTTTGCTACAGAGGTTATTAATATCGTTGAAATTTACGGGGTATCAACTGTGAATTGAGTTCTTGCCTATTGTGGATTAGAAAATTACCGTGTTATAGAATTTAATGATATGTACTGGATTTAAGTGATTACTCAAAGTGGGTATTATGAAAGCTAATGTAAATTTGCTCCACATAAACTCATATCTAAAACGGAAAGTATATTAGCAAGCAAGTGTTGCTGAATGTTACATCAGATCATTGAAGAATAACCATCTTTAGTATTTTACCTAAACTATACACTAAAAAATTAACTATACACTTTTTTATATTAAAGTTTACTTTGATATATATATTATAAATTTAGCAACGTAAGTTCAAACTACAATTTTCATAAAGGACAAATTTTCATAACCAACGTGAGTGAATTGTTACAAAACCATTAGCATGGAAAACTTTCGAAGTTGCTTTGAGTTTAGAATCGAATATTGTTGGCGCGCATTACTATGTCGCATCTTCCTTTCCTTTCTTACTATACTGTTCCTTTCGCCTGCCCTCCTTTTTACTTTGATTTTTCCTCATCTCGCGAATAAAGGAGGTAAAAGGAGAACACTTCCTGACGCGGTCGGCGGCCTGCACCACCGCTGTCGACAATTGCCTTCGGGAGTTCATACGCAATGCATCATAATTTAAAGTCACGCGACGCGAATGGCCAACGCTCCGTTCTAATAGTTTAAAGTTTACCGCGAACCCCAACCGCATCACCGAAGACGCGTGCAGCTGTGCCGCCATCAGACGAGATATTTATCCTTCCTTTTACCGCATTACCAATCCGGCTTCATAACCACATTGTCCGAGCCGGATTACGCACAGGTCCTTCGAACCACATCCTCCCTTTTGGTCCTTTAATAGGATCTACCATATCGCCGTCACTTGAGTTGGTCTTAACAAATTGGCTGACGAAACTTGAGTGACCACGCGCCTGCGCAACCATTAGATTTTGGTCCATACGAGCCGGACCTATCCTATCTAGTCCTTCTAAAATATCGTAGATTGCCTAACTAATATTTGTAACTTTCAAATACTTTTAATCGCGGCAATAGTTGTATGATATAACCTGACCACGTGGTCATATAATACACGCGCGTAGAAACTTGTTACAAAATTATTTCAAAATTGTTGGGGTTTATTTTATACATATTTAATAATTTATTTCGCCTAATGCTTATCGGCCACCGCATTCATTCAGTTAGTACCTATCCATATACTTAAGTAGGCTTAGGTACCAAACGCATTATTTTTAAATCGCTGTATATAACAATCGCTCGCCTTATATTTACGCATATAATTGCATCATTTAGCCATTCGCGTCAAATCGCATTCAACTTGTAGGTAGTTTTATCTACTTCAATAACGCAACGCTCTTACGCTTACGCATACCGACGCATTTATTCAAACGCCGCTCACAGTTTTAAATATTAATAATTTTATTTCCATTTCGCTTTGTACGTGGATATTCAAGATACCACCTAAAAAAGACGCACCTATTTCTATAACTGACACTAAACGTGATGCTTTATGTACACGCATAAAGAATATTTATAATACAGCACAATGCGCTGTGAACTATAAAGAAAATAAAGAAATATTTCTCAGCAGCGTTCAAACATTAGAAGACATTAGAAATCAATTACTGTATTCTTTCCGATTTCGAAGAAATGTTTTTGTATATTTTACGTATTATTTCATTGTGCAATGAATTACAACGCGCTTCAAAAGATAAGCAAGTGTCGCACGCGCCACCTCGGTTACCGCCGATCGAAATTGCATCGTTTGACGGTGACATCCGACAATGGCCCTTATTCTTCATAAGATTTAAGTCTAACGTGCATAACAACGACTCGCTAAGTAACGACGACAAATTGTATTACCTTTTAGGCAAATTATCTGGAAACGCTTCTAATGTTTTTGCTGGTATTACATTTTGTCCAGAAAATTATCCCTTAATATGGAACTCGCTAGTTGACTGTTGAGGGACACGCGTACCTTAGCGTCAACATACTTCGATTAGTTGTTAAATTTTAAAATGTTGGGAACCGCTTCCGCTAGTACTTTTACTAGTTTTTCAGATATCTATGTTTAAGTTGTTGGCGAATTAAAAAACTTAAAAATTAATAACCTGGCAGATTTTATGTTTTTACATATTGCATTGAAGAAATTTCCTTTTAGCGTTATTAACAATTTTGAAATGGAATCACTCAACGAAGATATACCTACTTTTGACAGTTTCGCTAATTTCATTCGATTCCAATCTAAATTTTTTATGAACAATCAATCAAGTTATTATAACTCGACCCATCAAGTTATCAATACTACGCCTCAAGCAAAACGTCATCATCGGCCGCATAATAGTGACCACGCACCCGCGCAAGCAAATATATTCGAAGTTTTATTATAGCCGAATAATATTTCACCGAGCTGATAATTTATTGGCTCCATTTAACTAAAATTATTTTATTGAATAAGCGGAAAATCCCCAAGGCTGAATTTTATTAATTTTCCTTTTAATAATCATGGCACAAAAACTATACAGCAGTTTAGCCTGTGCTTAAACTTTTTACCTTATTTTTATTTTCGCTTATATACCGTATGGTAATATTCAAACAACTTTTCCTTAATTTATAATAAAGCACAATGCGGTCCAACATACCTAGGTCGTCACTTTAGGAGAGAGAAGGTCCGCGATGGCCACGTCGCACCGGGGTCGCCGAAAGCTGTTGAAAGTACTGTATGTAAACTTCCTAGTATTCGATTTGAGACAGATCCTATTTTTTTGACGAATATAAGACTTATTGCAAATTAATATGACATTTTACACAAAACATAGATTTGTTTATAAACTGGGCTTAATCTACTAACGTCTCAGAGGTTATCGGTAATGGTTCCAAAAATATATGCATATCCGTGTAAGCGCACCGACGCGCTTGTGATTGCACTTACATATACATAAGTGTATTAACACGGGCTTATACGTAATAAGCGTACTCGTGGGTGCTAATATAAGTTTGGTTTCTTCATAACTGAGTATGTATAACCTCATGCACATAAATAGTATAAAGGCGTACTTAATGCCGTAGGCATTTTCTAGCAGTCAACCAAAAGTTGGCGCAAGAAATAGAAGTTGGGAGGTGCACAGACTAGAGCAATTAAGAAAGAATAGTAGAAAACGAAATAAGCCATAATTACACTTCAATTAAATACATATGTACAAAAAAAAAATAAAAATAGCTATATATTAAATATTAATATTACAGATGAGTACATATTCTTATTCCTACACATATACATATAAAAATAAATAAAAACATATACACTTTGTGTATAATATTTCTTACTGAAATTTTGATGAATGGTATGCATATTCATGCATATACATTCGTATACAAATATAGTTGTTAAACACCTTTTCAAAACCTTACGCGAAACCAATCGTTCCTTTTAAAATCAGGACAGATTCCAGGATAGATAAGAATCGGCATACATAATCTCAGAATCTTAGAAAAAAAAAATTTGAAATTTACGCCTCTGTGTGTGATAATTAAACGTTTTAAAGTTTTAAGATATAGAAAATATCACATTGGTTTATCAAAATTATTAAAAATTTGCAAAATTATATATAGATACATAAAAAATAATAATAGCTGGAATATTTGTGTCATTTCCTCATGGATATTCTGAATTGCTTAACGGTAAAAAACACACTTTGCTATTGGCTCTTGAAACCACGGGCATTAAGCCTTGAGACAAAACGTCTGTCTACTGTCAAGTTGATGCATAGCACTAGCTCGGTAAAACGAACTTGTTTCAACTTATTTCTTTCGTGCACAAAATTAAATGGACGCAATTAATTTATAATATTATGAGGTGGCAATGTGTTAGACTTACGAGTATATACCAGAACAGTCAAATGTACTTTGAAATATCATTAATTGCTTCTAAAAGAAAAATTTAATTCTTATTTTTCTTTCAACGCAAAAGTATGCACGCCAACATCTCAATTGTTTCCATATTTTTCTTAATTCTAGATTTAGATAGTTAATTAGACAATTAATTCAATAACTCATATGGTACACTTAACAAATGAAAATAAAAAAAGAATAAATTTTACACAAATCTTCAGTCTGTATAAGACTTATATAGTGATGTCTTTATATTTATTTTTGTAATATTTTTAAACTCTTTATCTATAAAATTGTTACGATTAACCGTTGAAATATCTCCACGTAGTGTTCAAGCTAAAACAATCACATATATCCTAAACACTAAAAGACCTTTACACGTTCGACTTGGCAGCAATTAATCTATTCCTTCCGTTCGTAAAACTGCATTTGTGGTAGCATAGCGTATATTAAACCCTGTAACGTTTAAGATCTTGAAACAATTTCTTTGACTTCATGTAAAAATTTTGCCTTGTAGTCAAAAAATAATATGTTAATACACATACACATAAGTATATAGCTTATTCATCATATTTTTCCTCCACCGACTTTACTTGATTTTGACAAAGAAGTCAATACTTTTCTAGGCTGCACTGAAAGTGAAGCGTAGACAAGGTGTTTAGATTTGGTTTTACAGTTCACGAGTTGGAAGGCAGGCACGAAATAACTACCACAGGTTTTTTTTTCAAAGTTAATACAGTTTTAATGATTTACAATTACAAATCCAATAGGATTCATGTTATGAATATAAGCTCGGTAATAGAATCATTATTCGATGTAAACATAAACTCAGGCAAACTAAAATACAATAAATTTATTCCATGCAAGTTGCTTCCTCCTTCACTCACATAATATTTTCAGACACTTTGCAGTCCAAATTGTATCTGCAATTCATGGAAATTTTTGATTTGAATTCAATATATTCTGGAAACGTCTGTTTTTAAATTTCGTCCACACGATATTTCACGTTCAGTAGTTGTAAATTCTGAATAAAACTACACACTTGTATTTTAAAGTTTTCATCATGTGAAGTGTATTGTATCGTTTTTTTTTATATAATGGTTTTATGAAGATCCATAAGGCTGTCACCTCGTGAGTTATTTTTGTTAATAATATAATAGTATTATCATTATGTGGTTGGAGATGGGAAGAAAATATACATTTGTACTTTTTTAATTTGATAGAAGCAAAAATTTAACTTTCTGAAAGACTTAAAGAAACGCTATAAACTACAGATACAGCTTATTTGCAAAGCTTCCGATTTCGAGGAATAAAGGTGATAATCTAACGCTAGTAGTGACATTTGTATTTATACCTTTTCTTTAAGGTTTAATGTAATGTTCGGAGAAAGCGTCTTACTTTAATACAAGGTCCGTCTAGAAGGACATTACTGCTTGACTACTAAAAATAAAGCTTTTTATTTACTTTTTGATCAACTTTTCAACAGAAAGGCTCGATAAGAAGCATGTGGTTTTTTCTTCTTGTTTATCGTAATCTTTTTTTGTTCAAAAGAAAGCATCTTTCATGTGGTCGTATTAAAAAAAATATGTTGTTGTAACTTTCTGATATATTTAAATAACAAAAAAATCTTGTCCTTCATTGTCCTTCATCAAAAATCAAAGCTCCTTAATTGACCTTAAATAAAGTTAGCAAGAGTGATATCTCTATACGTAAAGAATTATCGCAGCGAACTGCAAATAAATCTACTGGTCAGGGTACAGCCATAATAATGGTCCCATTACGTAAACATCTGTGCATTGGATCCTGAAATATCAGAGGTCTTCTTAAGCCAGGAAAACTGGAAGATATTGAGAAGGAGATGAAAAGTTGCAATATTGAGTGAAGTGCAGATGCACTTCATTAAGTCATTTCACCACCAACAACGGCAATAATATATACTTTACAGGTGCTGAAAACCGGTTAGAATTGTGTCACGTTTACTATACCGAAAAAACTGCAGAGTACTGTTTTAGGTTACTCCACTCCCGAACGTAGAATGATCGCTATAAAGTTAAATGCAAGTACAGCGCCTATCAACATAATATAGGTGTATGTTCCTTCTTCTGAATGTGAGAAACATATATTGGACCAATTTTACGCTGATTTGAATATATCATAAAACGCGAAATACTCTACGCCTAAGGGCACAGTTGTCGGTGGATATGGCTTAGGAGTACCGTTTCGTACTTTGGCAAAAATTTCTTCAACACTGAGTAGAGCTTGCTTCCGTAAAAACCTAGTTTAAAAACTATTTACGTACATTGTATACACAGATTTTTCCCAAAGGGCTTGGAAATTAGATTGATTTAATTGGGACTTAAACGGATGGCAATCATCAGTTTTCAATGATAAAGCACTTCCTGACACTGACTTCGGCAATGACCCCTAAATTCTGATTGCTGACTTCAGACTTCGCTTAAAAAGCACTCGACAAAGACTAAAACAGTCCATTCTGCTTACTAAGCCGGCTAGGGTGAAACCAAGATTGTGTCTCTAGAATGGGAGCCTTTTGATTCTAGTGAAGCAGATTAGAGCAATCTTAAATTTTCAGTTTTAGATACCGTGAAGTTGAGCAAAGAGCTGTTTAAAACTGTGAAAAAACAGGAAGAGTGGAGAATGGCATCACCATACACGACATGGGAAGAGGCTTAAATGTTGTTGAAACAACTTTTAAGCCCCTTGGTGATACATCCTCAATCTAGTGACGCAACCATAAGCATAAAGACGTATAAAATTTACGCGTAGGGATAAAGACAAGTATACCAACAACTTATGCAGTGAAATTGAGAGCTATGCTGAAAGATCGTAAACATGAGACCTGTCTATGGAAGTTAAGCAACTGACTTAGTACCTTCAAACTAAAAAGCTTCATAATGGAGTGAAACACTTCTTTACATTATAAACCTGGTGTTTATAATGTATTATCATCTTGTATCGATAATCAGATACTGAAAAAACAAACATGGTTTAGTTCAGGGAAAGGTACTCGAGATTAGATCGAGTTTTATTATAGAGGAATGTCCCAATTCATCAAACCATATAATATAAACTTCATAGACTACGCTAAGGCACTGTGTGCAGTATGCAGGAAGTACAGCATCGCCTATCTTCCCTGGTGCATAATTAGTACCTTAATAGTTCTTAAAAAGAGAAACTATTAGTCTGAAGCTTTTCGTGTATAAAGAGGCGTGCTTCAAGGTTGTATTCTGTCTCCCAAACTTTTTAACCTATATGGCGAGGATACAATGGAAACCGCAGCTGGTGCGGTGGTGTTATAATTGGTGGTCGTAAGGTCAGCGACTTGAGATACGCAGATGATACAACCATACCTGCATCGGTAAATAAGTAAATAAATAGAGAGATACGTAGAAATAAATAAATAAAAAAGTAAATACAAAAATAAATAAATAAAAAAGTAAATACAAAAATAAATAAATAAATAAGTAAATAAATAAATAAATATATACATAAATAGATAAATAAATAAATAAGTAAATGAGTAAATGAAAATTTTAAATAAATAAAAAATTATGAATAAATAAAGAATCAATAAGTACATAAGTAAATAGGTATTAATTATTTATTTATTTATTTCTATCTATCTATCTATCTATTAACTTATTGACTTATATATTTATTTACTTTTAACTTTTTACTTATTTAATATATTGACCCTTGATTGCCATTAAAAATATTCTTATATTTTTAAATAAACATTTTATCTACTTTAAATTACAGTTAGTTTTATTAATAAGGTAATTTCAAAGCTTTGAAATTATCTTAATGAATTTTTCATTTGCTGCTAAGGGTTGTGTACACGAATATTGTATTTATAATATTCGCTTGTATGTTGGCATTGAATAAAATGATATGCTATATTGAAAACATAAAATTATTTTTTTTCTAATTTCATATTACGGAAATATGTAAATAAACGAACTCTATACTCGTATCTAAAGTCAATAAATGCAAAACAAAACCGAAGTTCATAGCTATGAGTATTACATTTAATGCGAATTAACATATGAAATCCTTATCGTAGATAAATAAATAAATAAATTAATAGATAAATAAATAAATAGATAAATAAATAGATAAATAAATAGTTGAATAAATAGATGAATAAATAAATAAATAAATAATTAAATAAATAAATAAATAAATAGATAAATAAATAGATAAATAAATAGATAAATAAATAGATAAATAAATGAATAAATGAATGAATGAATGAATGAAGGAATGAATGAATGAATAAGTAAATGAGTAACTAAGTAAATAAATATATAACTAAATAAGTCAAAAGATAGATAGATAGATGGATACAAATAAATAAATAAATAAATAAATAAATAAACTAATTAATACATAAATAGAAAAATAAATAGATAAATAAATAGATAAATAAATAGATAAATAAATAAATAAATAAATAAATAAATAAATATAAAAATAAATAAATAAATAAATGAACGATCGAATGAATGAATGAATGAATGAATGAACGAAAGAATGAATGAATGAATGAACGAAAGAATGAATGAATGGAACGAAAGAATGAATGAATGAATGAATGAATGAATGAATAAATGAATGAATGAATGAATGAATGAATGAATGAACGAAAGAATGAATGAATAAATGAATGAATGAATGAATGAATGAATGAATGAATGAATGAATGAATGAATGAATGAATGAATAAATGAATGAATGAACGAATGAACGAATGAATGAATGAATGAATGAATGAATGAATGAATGAATGAATGAATGAATGAATGATTAATGAATGAATGAATGAATGAATGAATGAATAAATAAATAAATAAATAAATAAATAGATAAATATGAAAATAAATAAATAAATGAATAAAAAATAAATAAATAAATAAATAGATAAAAGATAATTAAATAAATTAATGATTGAATTAATGAATGATTGATTGAATGAATGAATGAATAAATGAAAAATAAATGAATGAATGAATGAATGAGTGGCTGAATGAATGAATGAATATATCAATGAATGAACGAATGAATAAGTAAATGAGTAACTATGAAATAAGTAAATAAGTAAATAAACATATACTAAATAAGTCAAAAGAAAGATAGATAGATGGATTCAAATAAATAAATAAACGAATAAATAAATTAATGAATAAATAAATAAATGAATAACAAAATAAAAAAATAAATAGATAAATAATTAATGCGATTGTAAAAAGATAAATAAATAAAAATTAAAATAAATAAATAGATAAATGTATAGATAAAAAATGGTGCGTGTACTTATGTACGCGTGAGAAGTATACTTTGCATCATTAAAAAATTAATATATTTATATAATAATATATTTAATATATATATATATATATATATATATATATATATATATATATATATATATATATTATAAGCAGACGGCTTCATACTGTTAATTTTGTCACAAGTGCGCGCGCATCTTAAAATTTCAGTCATAATTTTTCATAACGCGCCTAAAGAAGTATAAATTTAAAAATAAACGCAACCAAAACGAACCTTAATCCCGACTCATAGAGCACATTATGCAACAACTATCGCAAATAAAAACGACAACTCCATTATCACTCACAAAAATCAACCTTATCACTATGTAATAAGGTCCATTTCACCGTTTTCATTATAAACTGTTAATTTTGTGTCACAGGTGCGCGCGCATCTAAAATGTCACTCTCATCATTTTTTCATAACGCGCCTAAAGAAGTATAACTTCAATAAATGAATGAATGAAAGAATGAATGAATTAATGAATAAAAAAATTAATGAACAAAATGAATTAAATCATTGAATGAATGAATGAATGAATGATTGAATAAATGAATGAATGATTGATTGAATGAATGAATGAATGAACGAATGAATAAGTAAATGAGTAAATGAGTTACTAAGTAAATGAGTAAATAAATATATTAGTAAATAAGTCAAAAGATTGATGGATAGATGGATACAAATAAATAAAAAGATAAATAAAATGAATAAAAAAGCAGATAAATAAATAAATAAACGAGGAAGTAAATAAATAAATATATGAATGAATAACAAAATAAATAAATAAAAGATGAATAAATTCATCAAACCATATAATATAAACTTCATAGACTACGCTAAGGCACTGTGTGCAGTATGCAGGGAGTACAGCATCACCTAACTTCCTGGTGCATAATTAGTACCTTAATAGTTCTTAAAGTGAGAAACTATTAGTCTTAAGCTTTTCGTGTATAAAGAGGCGTGCGTCGTAAAGGTTGTATTCTGTCTTCCAAACTTTTTAACCTATATGGCGAGGATACAATGGAAACCACAGCTGGTGCGGTGGTGTTATAATTGATGGTCGTAGGGTCAGCGACTTGAGATACGCAGATGATACAACCATACCTGCATCGGATGAAGTTGACAGCATTTACAGACAAAAATAATGGGCAGAGCATAAATACTGCCAGTTAGACGTGTACTCCACCGATACCGATGTAAGAAACGTAAGTAAGCTTTGAACGAAAGTAAGCTTTGTTTTAAAAACGTAACTTAATTTAAATGTAAATATTACAATATTGCGGATCGGCATCATATTTGTCTATTTTATTTATTTATTCTTCTTGCACAAATAGTACAAAAGCGGCTTAATGCAATTGGCATTTTCTTCAATTGGCAACCTTGTGGTGGTGCAGAGATTAAAGGTGGGGAGGTGCATAAATTGATTGTATACAGAAAGGTCACTTGACTGTAGTAAATGTACCATAATATAAATATAATATTATATGTAAAGTACATAAATGAAAAACTATATACTTACACACAAATACACATAGTCATAAGTAAATACATATAATTATATATAATTCATACAAATATGTATACAATTAGTTAAATACGAAAATACATAAATAATTGACGAATTTACTGTTTTAACGACATGTTTTTAGAAGAAACTCTTTGACTTTTCTTTTGAAAGTCATGAAACTTTTGGCTATCCTGATTTTGAGAGGTGCCTAATTCCACAGAAAAATGGACTGAATGGAGAAAGAGGAATGCATGAAGTCAGAACGGTGAATGGGGCATTCAAGGAGGCGATTATGCGTCAAACGAAGTGCTTTGTTTCAGACTTCACATAAACACTGAAAATAGGGATATATATAAGACGGTGTGGTTGACGAATTGAGGAAAGAATAAAGAGTGGTTAGTGCTCTCAACGATCGACGTTGGCGAATAGGTAACCACATATGTTGGGAACGGTATATAGAAACGTGGTCAAATTTACGCAAATTGAAAACGAATATAATGCAGTTGTTCAGAAGTTGGTCAAGTTTGTTGATTTGATCTGTATACAGGTCAAAATAGCACACGTCACCATAGCCAATTAACGGGAAGATCAAGGTCTGTACGAGCATGGTTTTTGTCTGAGAGGCAAAAAATATTTCAAGCGGTACAAGCAGCCTAAGATACCCGTGAATTTCTTTACTACACTAGCGATTTGTGAATTCCAACTCAGCGTTTAGTCAAAATGCAGGCCTAGATTTTTCACATCGTTTGACTGAGTGGAATATGACAATTATTAAAGGTTATTGGAGGAAGCGTGGAAATATCCAGTTTGCTCAAAATGCGCGGACTTTCAACCAAGATAGCTTGACATTTGGAAGGATTTACAGCCAAACCGAATATATCACACCATCTTTTACTGAAGTTAAGTCTTGGTTTACGATATGGATTGCTTCTGAAAGTTTGTCAGCAGATTGTTGAGCATACAATTGTAAGTCATCGGTGTAAAGATGATAAGCACATTGAAGTTCATAAAGGATAAAATTAATAAATAATGAAAATAGGAGTGGAGATAGTATTCCGCCTTGGGGTACACCAGATACAAGTTTTAGCCAACGTGACGAAGATTCATCAACATTAACTGATTGCTGTCGCCCTTAAAGATATGAGAAAAACATTCTAGCACTTCATTCGAGACCATTAAATGGGAGAGGATGGCGTGAAGGATGTCATGACTGACAGCATTAAAAGCGTTCGTGAAATCTGTAAGAACCAAAACAGTAACCATGGTTGATTGCCGCCGCCACCATACCCACCTTTATGTCGCCAGTCACTTTTTATAGGGCTGTAATGGTGCTGTGACCGGGTTTGAAACCTGTTTGCATTGGACTACTGAATATGAAGCAAGAAAGTTGATTAACACAAAACTCGAGCACCTTAGAAAGGAAGGGCAAAAATAAAATAGGTCGAAAATGAGAGTAAAGTGAGGGATTAGAACACTTAGGATGCCGCTGGAATGCTTTACGAAACGCCATAAGGATGGAAAAGATCCAGAATCTAAGGAAAAGTTAACAATATGGATAAGCTCAGGGACAATAAAATCTAGGATGGGAACAATTATACGTCGGTTAACTTTGTCAAAACCAACTGCATTTAATTTAATGGAAAGAATGGCATTTTTGATCTCTTCAGAAGTAACTGGAGAAAATTGAAAAGGATGCAAGGAAGGTCACGTCAAACCATTTAAATAGGAAATTGTATTAAGCAGCGTTCGATGATCCAAAAGAGAAGTCGAGGTAAAATGGTGATTTAAATCTAAAGTACTAGGAAGATTTGATATTCGGGACTTACCGATACCTAAAGTACCTTGGAACTTCCAGATAAATAAGTGGTAGTGGACCGGTCACGTGGTCAGAAGAACCGATGTTCGATGGGCTAACAAGGTTTTAGAGTGGAGGCAGCGTTCGGTCTCCGTGTAGTAGCCGGTTCAAGTTGGCAGCCAAGAGCATGGGATCGGCCGTCTAGGCGCCGATAAAGGCTGCCGCTGATGATGATGATGATACATGTAATACTTTTGTATGGAATCGTATGATATTAACAGCATTCCTTTAAGATTTTATTATTTTTATTCAATTTAAGTGACAACGATAAGCAGATATAATTGTAATTATGTCCAAGCGAACATTCAATAAATTAATATATAAATGAAGAAAAAATATATAATATGCTATAAATTTCCCTTGATTTATTTAGACCAATGAAATGTGAGTTTTAAGTTGAAATTGAAAGCAAACAGCTTTAATGGAATCTCCTATTTACCTAGTATAACGACGTCTTCACTTTACTGTTTTATAAAGCTATTATTAAGGAAAATAAATTGTATTTAGTTATTTCAATCGTCCCAATAATGTCATTATTGTAAATTATTATTGTTGACTAATGTTTGTAATTGAAATCCTAATTAATGTAAGTTTTAATGACAAGTAGTATACGTGTGTACGAGAAACAATTTTGTCAACAAAAATGTTTTTCGTGACTTATACTCAAATATTGCGATAAATACTATACTAGCAGACCCTGCAACGTGTCGCTGCGTTTAAGATTTTTTTATTTAATATTGTAGTTAACAATTGAAAGGCTTAGGAGAAACAGAAAGAAAATATCATTCATAAGGACCACCTCTACTGCCTACGTAGCCTAGTGGTATAGGCTTTAGAAACCGGAGATCGTGGGTTCGAATCCTGCGGGGACTCAACAAATTTTCCTTGTTGTTTCCTAGTTAGTTAGGGCAATTTGGCCGATCACCTAATTGTCTGAAAAGTAAGATGATCCATGCGTCGGATGTGCATGTAAAAAGTCAGTCCACCCGGCAACCCGCATTGGACCAGCGTGGTGGGATACCTCCCCTAATACACCCCTGTATTAGGGGAGGCCTTTGTCAAGCAGTGAACTGTCAAAGGCTGATGATGATGATGAAGGACAACCATGTTTTATTAGAATATTGCAATTTAAAAAAAAAACATGAAGACCTCGATGATTAATTTTAAGCTATCGTTACACCTGAATATATTGATCACAATATTCTTTCTGTTCTTATCGTGCAATAAGCTTTGCAAAAGTTATAGTTTTTATTATTTATTTTCTCTTTTTTATTTTAAGTTCTCTATCTAAATGTAATAATTTGTATGAGTAGAAAAGTCCCTCGCGGTACCTAAATGCCGCAAATCAGTAGCGTGTACAAACTTCTATCTTCTGGTTTAAAGGGCACCGTGCCAGTGTATTTACTGGATATTCAAAACTTAACATCTCATTCCTCAGGAATGGCGGATTTGTGGCGTTTTACGCTGCTTTTATTTATTTATTCAAATAGATTCATCAACAATTGTTTACACTTGTTTAATCTTATAGCTAACAACTACAAATATATACAACTAATAATTGTGTAACAATTACTTAAAGTAAACACCTCATGTATATAAAGAAAAATAAAAACATGACTAAGATTATTAATAGACATACCAAGTTTACCAAAAAAACTAAAAAAGAAATACCAAAAATAAAATATAAAAGAAAAAAAAAAAAGGATTGTGTCTGGGTTTAAGACTGATTATAAATGAATGACATATTTTACTATTACTCCTCTAAGTTATACAACATTTTTAACATTTTTGTGATTGAGTCGAAGTGTAAGTCAAGACATTCGCTATAATTGTTGATAATTTTACAAAATTTTGCAAAGGGACAGTTATTGCCTTAAACAGTTCTTCTTGTTGGAGGACACAGCGGTGTGATTGGTCTGCGAGGAAAACGTAAAGGAACACGAAAATTTATAAGTCTCAATAACTCTGGGCTATCAATTTTGTTTTTTGGTAATTTAATTATAAATACTGCATCATTTCATTCTCTACGGTTTGAGAGTGAGCTAATTTTAAAATATTTTAGTTTGCTTTCATACGAGCGTAAAGTTTTTGACTTACCAAAAGTGAAGGACATGTGCCAAATAAATCTTTTTTGTGCTCTCTCTATACGTAGTACATGTGTTGCATAGTGCGGACGCCAGACAACGCTACAGTACTCCAAGATGCTTCGTACGAGGTTATTAAAAAGTTAAATTTTGTATTTTGGTCGCGAAAAGCTTTACAGTTTCTTATAACAAATCTAAGAGTTTTAGATGCCTTCTTGATGACGTAATCTAAACGTCATCTTTTTATCAAAGATTACCCCAAGATCCCTAACTATGTCTACCTCTTTAATATTTTTCTGAGTTATATAATTAGAGAAATTTATTACTTTGTACTTGCGAGTTAACTTTATGTGAAGACATTTATCCGGATTTCGATTCATTTTGTTAATATTACACCATTCTACAAGTCTATTGAGAT
The DNA here is from genome assembly GCA_029286875.1 of Lamproptera curius. Taxonomy (NCBI): domain Eukaryota; kingdom Metazoa; phylum Arthropoda; class Insecta; order Lepidoptera; family Papilionidae; genus Lamproptera; species Lamproptera curius. Next base: position 237,869 of record JAGSMT010000063.1, on the reverse strand, counting down.
TTATTTGCAGTAGTGAGTCCGCCTTTGCTTTTACAGCTTTTACAAATTTTGAGTCATCGGCAAACATGAATTTAAAAAACATTGTGGAATATCGTTAATAAAAAAGTTAAAAAGTATGGGACCCAGATAGGAGCCTTGTGGCACTCCTGACGAAATAAAATATGGTTTCGACTTGAAACCATTTATGATAACATCTGTTTTCTAAGTACGGCGTTATCCATTTTGCCATGGACTCTGATAGCCCATAATTGTACTTCTTAAATTGGTCTACAATAATATTAGCGATAGCATATCTACATTCTTATTTAAGTTACCAGGTTAACCATTAGGTTTTATGAATGTTGAAATATTTATATATATATATATATATATACATACATCATACATACATACATCATCAGCCTGTGTTAGTCCACTGCTGGAAATAGGCCTCCCCTAATACACCCCTATCCATTAGGGGGTTTGGACCGTATCGCACCACGCTGGTCCAATATATATATAGCATATATTTTTGTTGTAAGAATAGCCTACAATGACTATTTTAATATTTAGATTAAAAAAAAATTTAAAATCGTCGTTTTATGTGCATAAAACGTGTCATACAAAGGACATAACATAAGATATTTATTATAAAATGTTTGATTTTGAAGTCGGTAATATTTTTTCATAAACCTTTACTTGATTTAGTAAAAAATAAAATATACATAACAAAGTTTTAATTTATTAGTGAATAAAGTTACATGAATACACCTAAATTAACACATATTATGTGCTCTATCTGTGCAAACTAACACACTTGAGTTTACTCAAAGCGAATGAAAATGTTTGGCCGTGGGGATTGAAGGATTATACCGTATTTAACAAACAAATCGCTTGGTTGAGGGGTTAGTAGAACTAAATCCAGAGTGGCTATACCAAACTTCGCTATTAATCACGATAATGAGATGGTATTTGAGCACATATTGTAGAGATATTTTATTGATAAATTTATTTTTATTTTGACACAAGCAATAAATTTGAATTAGAAGACAAGAGTAGGTTGTAGTCGTAGTAATATTTTTTTATGAGGTGAAGGTGATCCCGTCTAAATGAAAAACATTGCAACCGAAACAAGCCTAAGTCTATTACGACTATTATACGATAACTGTGTAATAAACCATATGCACACATTTTTGACTTTTATTTGATTCAATTGACACTAAGCTTATGATAAACATGCATCAGGTTTGGACAGAATAAAACTTAAGCAAATTAAAGTGTACATTTGAAAGTATTTTTTATAAAAAAATCAATAATGGCGAATTGGTTGTTCTGACAAATTCTAAATTAAAATTTTTGTTGTCTTCAAAATTCAACGGGATTCTATACGCATTTGTTACGTGCACGAAATTCAATTAAACTTCAAAGCATTTTCAGACCCTTAGCCCTTAGATTAATGTAACGATATAAGTATGGTTAGTTCACACAGAGATTCGGTTAGATCAGCAAATAGTTCGGAAAGTACCCCAATAGTTTATAATGCCCTCTATCATATTATTGCGTGTTGGACCATTCTTCATGATTTGGAGCGCATGTTTTTTTAATATATGTTACCTCTCCTAGTGCTCCGATTTATTCCTTCCGATACATTCTTTTTTAAATAATAGTTTGGATATATATATATATATATAGTTCTTTAAATAGTCTATAATAATGTTCGCGAGCGCAGATATCTATGTTAAAGAATAGCCCACATTTAACCATGTTGGACATTAAAAATTGCAATGAGGCATGTTCATTAAAGTCCATTAAAGTTAGTATAGTGTAAGTTTACATCAAAGTTAATGCAATGAAAAACTTTATTATATGATCACAAAACGTGACATGCATGAGATAGATTCTAAACGCAGTGGTGGATATCGCGCGATAGTTTCTTGCAGAGGACACGTTGTCGCTGTTTTATATGGCGTAAAATGGTAATATACTGTAGAACAGTACGTTACCATTTCGTGCATTATAAAAGTCGGTCTTATTTTTTTTTGTTAAAATTTTACTAGTTTAAATCCAAATTAATTGTTTAACTTAAATTAATTACACTTATTTCCTGTACTTCTTGTTATTTAGACGTTATTGAATTCCATTCCAAAATTCAATTATAAATTTTATTAATAATATATATATTTATTTATATTGTATATTTTTATATGCAGTGATATATTAAAATTTTTGAAATTTAATTAGGTAACTGCAAGACTAAAAACAATATGTCATGCTGAGTGAAATTTTAGTTTCGATAAACTATATTTTTGTAATTGCTGACGTGTCAGCATATAAGATTTGTGTTATTTTGGTTTAAATTGTATGGACTGACTAAAAAACTAAAAAATATATATGTCTATTTGATCGTATACAATATGATCTATGCTTCGGTACGTCAGGTTAAGACCATGTTCCTTTGAAATACATATTATTTGGCAATGAAACTTCACAAAATCAATTTTTAATTAATTTTGATATTGTCAAAGTCAGATTCAAAGTCAAATATCTTAATTTAATATATTAGCTTTACACTTTCTAAGTGATTGTCGAATAAACTACCACTCGTTCGGAAAGCTTCTGACCTGAGAAGAACTAGCGTAAGCAACTGACCGGGAATTATTTTTTCCGTTTTTCAATTAATTATACAAGAAATATACATAGAACATTATATTGTAATAGTTTGGAAGAGCCTGGAGCAAACAGTTTTATACCATGATGTGTTCATTCGTATATCGTTTATATATTGGATCTGAAATCCCTACTGCAGCAGACGATATTCAAAGAATCCAATCCGCGGTCAAGACCTTAGGGGAATGGTTTTGGAATTGTAGGATTAAGAATAATCCTTCCAAAAGTGCAGCCGTACTGCTCTCGCGACGAAAACCGTGCCTTCCTTCTAACACGCACCTCCTTGATTACCCAATCGCAGGGGTCAATCAGATTAAATACATTGGGGTAATCCTAAACAGATCCCTATCCTTTGGCCCACACATTATGCAGGTCTAAAACAGAGTGGCCTACGTTCTAGGTCGACTTTTCCCTTTGATCAATCAAAAAATCATGTTATCGCTACTTAATAAGGTGTCGCTTTACCAGATGGTCAATCTACCTACGCCAGACCCGTTTTTGCACATGAGAAAGCCTCCAAACCACCATAAAATCTAAGTCCTGCAAAACAAATTTATGCGCATGGCTACGGGTGTGCATGGTACGTGCGCAACCTTGACCTGCACGTGAATTTGAATTTGCCCTCTATCCAGCAGTATTTTAAAGAAGCATCTTTCAGATATTTCGGCTCGGCTTTGCAACATTCGAAAGAATTTGTACGAAGGACCGCCATTTACGTACCAGCCGTATCGCTTCAGTACCAAGACATCCTCAGGAGAGCTCGTAACGCTATTGCTGACCTAGATGATAAAATAATAGAGCAAGCTCGAGGTAATTCACACAAACGCAACACTTTTCGTTGTCTATTACACGTTTTATGTCCATAAATGAAAGATTATTTTAATGCAATATCTTTTATATGAATTTAAACTAAATATTAATTAAGCTTTTTATGTGCGTGATTGCAATTTTTAAAATGTTTACATTACATATCTTACTGTGCGTTATTCTTAAATCAGCATATATCTATGCTATTAAAGACCATTTAAAGTAGTACAACTACTTCACGTCACCGCCAATACCGCAATGTTTGAAGACGAAAGTCTTCAATCAATGTGTACTCCCCATGATGACCTACGGGGCTGAAACGTTGCCTTTGACTATAGGACTGGTCCAAAAGTTTGCCGTTGCTCAACGCGCTATGGAACGCTCTATGCTCGGAGTTTCTTTGTCGGACACAATTCGTAATGAATTAATCCGGCAAAGAACTAAAGTCACCGATATAGTGCAAAGGATTAGCTCGTCGAAGTGGCAGTGGGCCGGTCACGTGGTCAGAAGAACCGATGGTCGATGGGCCAAAAGGTTCTGGAGTGGAGGCCGCGTTTGGGAAGACGGAGCGTTGGTCGACCCCCGACTAGGTGGGATGCCGATCTCCGTGTAGTAGCCAGCTCAAGTTGGCAGCGAGTAGCTAGGGATCGGCCGTCTTGGCGTTCATTGAGAAAGGCCTATGTCCAGCAGTGGACGGATAGGGGCTGCAAATGATGAAAAATGATGAATTACTTTGACATATTTTATGTCTATCTTTAACAGCTTAGGCAGCGTTTGTAATTAAATCGCTAGAGGTTTGTAATATTTTGTCCCATAATTTCATTTTTTTCAAATATCTATTACACGATATATCACAAAATTGTTTTAAAAAATGGGACCAGTGGCAAGCTAATATCTCAAGAAAGAATGACCAGAATTGAAGTACCAGCAGCGGAGCAAAGTTGTAATCTGTTGGGAAGTCTGTCAAAAACATTCATATATCGGAACATTGTAAAAGTCATTATAAGTAAGTATAAGTGTATTATAATGAAAAGTAGACTATTTATTGAAGCATTACCCAAACCATGGATGAGTACACACAGTATGTTGTACCCACAATTAGGGCAACAGTTTTTTAGTAGGACGGCTGCAATTTAAAATAAAAATTATTCATACAATTTACTTATGCCCAGCTCTTTATAGTGCATTTACAATTCATTAAATTTAGAGATATGTATAATTGAATAAAAAAAATATAACGTCGCACTCAATTCTCGGGTACCGTTTTTGGTTAAACAACGCGTGGGGATACAATATTTCATTGATCATTTATTTGATTTAATTTGGCCAAACTACAGCAAAACAATGTAATAATCTTATATTCCTGTGTTTTCTGCTTTGTTTGTTAGTTAGAGTACTTGAAAACTTACTTTTTTACTATTTGAAACGCCTCCATTGGCCAAGTTACGAAAAAACAGGCAAAGAGAGACTGTCGTTTTGCCTGTATTGGAAATTTCTACTCTACTTATTTATTTTTTTAATTCTCTAAAAAGGTATTATTATAAACGCTGCGAAATAAGGCCATAAAAGGTATAATAATCCTTCCTATATAATGAATTATAAAAACAACATGCAAAATAGACACAATTTATTGTAATAATGTCGTATTTAAACTAGTCTAGATGAGAATAAGGATCTTAATTCATAAATCCGATATAAAATAAATCAAATAATAAGTTCGAATAATCCTCTTGGGATAGGGAAAGATTTGTCGCGACAGATTTGCTCACGGAATCCATTCCAAGCCGTAATAAATGTGTCGCCATACATCAGTATGGCTGCATTTTGCATAGTGATATTTTAAATCCTCTTTGAGTGAATTTTCAGTTCCATTTCAATAACTGATAACTACACTTTTATTTATAGGGATTTAAATCCGATCGTAACATCGTCTATTTTGGTAATTTAAATTATATTTCTAAATAATATATACGCTTTGTTATCGTTTTAATAAATTTTTAAAATTACTAATACTTAATAAATTAATGTTTGTTAATAATTATTGTAAGAAAGGTAATAGGTAAGATTAAAACGCACTTTATTATGATATTTCATGCGACAGTATCATTCGCAATATAAGCGGATAGCAACATGCTTTTTACAATACACAGCATACCCCTTGCCTCTTCCTTTGATGTTTGTCTTGTGTTTTAACTGGCCGGTCAATAATGCTTCTCTTACTTTTACGAGTTATGTTGTTTACTCATTAAATGTGTTTCTTTTGGTATTTGTTTTGCAAAGTTTAGTCGATTGTACGTTTAAGTGGTTGTATTTTTCTTTGCTACTTATTTTACAGAACACAAAGTTCGCCATAATGTCAATAAACTGATACATTGTTTTATACTAATATTGGTTATTAGTTTGTCATGAATTTTTTTAAATCTTATTAATAATGATTTAAAAGTATTGAACGGATTTGTGCAGTATGCATTTGAGTGTTTTCTTTCTGTTGACACACTAGGACATGTACGTAAGGAATGTCCTACTGTGCCAACAGAATGAATATTTGAATTTGCCACATTTTATCACATCCTAAATATTAATTTGTAATCTATTTTCGTTTATACAAGGCTTCACTCCATATTGCATGAAGTTTTCATTAAAAATATCCTGTTATATATTTTTTAAATAAATTAATTGTAGTTCGTACTATATTTTGCTCCTTACGAGGATAATATACATGACAAATTCGGCTATATACTAGACATTACAGAAGTCCGTCAAAAAATTAATCGATCGTTGCAATTGTAAAAATCAAAATATTAAATGATGGGTTTAAATATGTCATGTTGCATATTGTTTATTTGAAAACGCCCTATTTTGAACTACGACTATTTCCCAAATAGTGGTTTATTTTCTATTATTATTCTTATCAAAACCTTGGTATTAGGTTATTATATAAATATTAGAACGTATCGATTGCCATTCAACAGAAAGAATTCAATATAAAAATAAAATAATATAAGGTGTTTCTTTAGTACAAACAATAAGATCAATAAGATCGTTTAGCAAACTTTTAGGTTTGTTTTTTTGGGGAAATCTTTAGCGTGAAAATTATGTATTTTTACATTTTGTGTTGTAGTATATCGTTTTTGATGTGAACAATATAAATAATACTCCAATTCTATGTAGAATTCTCTGTATCTTGGTTAAAAATATTTCTGTACTTTATTTATTGCTTGTAGGCGGAATATTGGTTTCTTTTCGAAAAAAAAAAAAATCGTATCATCGGAGTGAAGGAACGAGGTAGCGTTCATTAAGGTATATTAAAAGAAAAATATCAGCCCCGAATTTAGTACCTCGAAATATTAAAACGCCGAAATAGGAACATAGTTCTGCATAAAAAAAAGTTATTTAGGTAGAAACTGAAACAAGGTAATAAATAAAAAATAAACTCCGTTATTTGCATTTTTTAAAAATTATGCTATAAATTAGACAGATAAAAAATTATTTACATTTCTGTGCCTGCAATAATTAATTGTATCAAATAATTTAAATGTTATTGATTTGTAATTAAATATATACTTTTTGCTTAATATAAAAATATATCTTTGTAGGCAAACATAAAACATTATCTGGAAAAAAATAATAAAGGAAATTGTTGGAATCGTTCTTTGTATTGGATTCCAATATTTTGCAGTTATTATAGTTGTTAAGGAAGTGGAGAAAGATACAGAATTAAGGTAAGATTTTATGTAAATTTTGTGTATATTCCTCTTATCTATTAAATAACAATAAAGCTAATTACAGCAAGCTTTTTTCAAAACCGGTATCTTATTTCTGTCGGTATAATTCAAATGTCCGATATGTAATGGAATATTCCATTGAATGAGACGCCTCATAGAAACCTTATTTACGCTTAAATGGACAATTTTCAAAGGTATTAACTCGTAATATTTACACATCACCCATATATATATTAGCTTTATCCGCGGCGTCTTCTGTTTGAAATTTTCGCGAGAAGACACTCAGAATGACAGACTAAAAATTTTTTTATTAATAAAATATTAAAATCTGTTTAGTACTATATCGTAGCAGTAGCGTACTGTTTTATCTATTTGTTTCTGTATAACTAAGTATGACTTGTATGAAACTTATTTATGTTCTTATCTACCTAAAATAGATAATGTGGTAAATAATGAAAACAATCTTCCAAGAAATTTCGTCTAGAATCTTTCTTAACATTCAAGTACTCCAATTAGCGTCGATCAAAAAGGTTGTCACTTTTTAGAGCCATGTAATTGCCATAAATACAATGTCAAATTGCTAATCGTTACTTAATAAAAGATTTTTTGTTTAATTGAGACTAACGTTAATCACCATTATAGAAATAAATTTCAAGAAAGCAATTTTATTTTACTTCTGAAGATGATGTAGAAATAAAAAAATTGCTTTGGTTTGTAAATATCTAAAAATTTAGGCAAACAGTTAATGTATATTGAAGGTTTTTATTTTTACTGACTCCTTCCTGTGGCTTAAAAGAGTATGTTACATAGAAAGATTTACAGATATTAACAATTTGACCTTTACTGACACCTGTAAGGAACGTTTCATGTCTGAGCACTTCCATTAAGATGTTCCATAGATTGCCTATTGACGCAATAAAAAGCTTTTTAATAGCCAACAGAACTCATGAGCATTGCAACAAAATTTCACCACATATCGATGATTGATGATTATTGGTCCTGATTTTCAGTATCTGCTCTCTAGTGCCGTGGCCTTGGAGGAAGCTAAATTGCTCTGCTGTAATTTTTGACTGCGGTAGATAAACTAGCTATTGATGGCATTAAAAACAAATCTTACTGGCGTCGAATAATTAGATTTGATTGAACTCTTTATTTATGGGATTTAGAACAGATTGCTTACAGACTTCAATCTCTTTTCCTGTCTTTAATATTTGATTGCATAGTATGTGTGCTTAGTTTACCCATGCCAACCTATCATGTGTATTGCAGGTCTATTGCAAAATCGCTACCAGCTAATTTATTGCGTTAGAGCCTGCCTTTTATTTGGAGGATGTGGTAGTAATTGTTTTTTGTACTATGTACTTACCTAGCCATTTACATAATGTAATGTGATAATAGTAGCACTCTCTTAAACATAAATGCGCCTTTAAATTTTATTTAGCGTTATTTGGTGATGAAAGCACATTTAATGACAGCCTAAATTATTTTTGACTAATTCCCAATAGAAGGAGGAACTTAATTCGGAGTGTATGTTTTTCTGTTTTATAGATGTTACCTCTGTCCTCAGCTTCGAGAGATCCAATTATGATCATTACATTTCTCCGTAGCCTTGTGGTAAGGGCGTGTGCTTTAGAAACCGGAGGTAGTGGATTCCGTGGGTACCGTAGTAGGTTAGGGCAATTTAGGTCTGATCACCCAATTGTCTGAAAAGCAAGATGATCCATGCCTTGGATAGGCATGTTAAAAAATCGGTCCACCCACCGACCCACATTGGACGAGGGTGGTGGGATATGCTCAAAAATCGATCGAGGAGGCGAGCATTAGGGGAGGCCTATGTCCAGCAATGGACTAACACTGGCTGATTACGATGATGATGATGATGATTTTTTAGCTCTAATACCTATAAGCTGTCATGTGGAGCCTTTTTTTTTTAAATATTGTGTGATAAGTAATTTAATAGATATTTGAAAAATAAGAGTATCGAAAATCGAAACCTCGTGCTAATAAATTGCAATCGCTGCGACAACCGTAAAAGATAGACTTAAACTATGTTATACATAATTGCATGCATCATGCATCATCGTGCATCATCAGCCTTTGATAGTCCACTGCTGGACATAGGCCTCCCCTAATACACCCCTTTCCATTGGGGGGTTTGGACCGTATCCCACCACGCTGGTCCAATGCGGGTCGGTGGGTGGACCGACTTTTTACACGCCCATCCGACGCATGTACATAATTGTATTTCTTAAAATAGCCTACAATAAAATCATCAAGAACAAATATCTATGTTTTAAGAATAACCCACAATGGCCATTTCAATGAAAAACATTGTTAAAAATTGCAATAGTTCATAATCAAACCGCATTTTAGATAATATAGTGTAAGTTTACACTGAAGTTAATGCATCTAAAAAACCTTTCATTCTATATGCATGAAACAACTCATACACGATATTTTGATTGAATGAATACCTCAAAGGATATTCAATATTTGTAAAGGCATAATTCAGGCTTTGTGAGAAATAAAAGGAGTGTCCTGTTACCTTTAAGGTAAGCGCTGCACATTGAAAGAATAGGTCAAAAAAATAAGGTAGCTAAAAAGTTTATAGCAAGACAAAAGTATAGCAAAATTAAATTTTTACATGGTATATATTTTATTTTTCCTTTTTAAGCATAAATTCAATTTAAAGTTACATAAAAATCTTTGCATTTACTAAATAAATTATCCATAAATAAAACATTACAGGTATTTCCATGATATACCGCTTTACACATAATTCACGAATTATTTGAGTAAAATATAGTTAACCGACGTTTACACATTACTTCGTCAGTAATAATTTAAACAAAAACATGTTTATTTAACGATTTATCTCCTTAAGCAAACATCTCAATCCGCTTTAACAAATGGCAAAAGGAGGTCATCAATATAAAATTGGAGCAAAGTTCCTCAAGTCCTCAAACTGTCGCGCTACTAGGATTAAAGGCCCAATCGTTAGGCGACAAACAAATTGCCCGTCTGTCGGTAAAACGGGATGTAGCGTAGATATTTCCCCGCACCATTATCCCCGGGAAAGTAAGGTTATATTACGATCTGTATCTTGGCTTGATAAGAATTTATAAATTAAACCAAAACTTTGAAAAACAATAAAACTCTCTAAAACCTTTATTTTTCCTTTAATTCTCCCAATAACATTTTGAATCATTCGCATATTTTCATAGAGATTTCTTATTGTTTTTTTTATATATTTCCTCGTACCCATTACACATTCTTATTTTTTGACCTCTTTTCACTTCTAAATGTAACCCTACATCGCCTTGAATTCCTGCTAGAATATGAAAAAAAGACTTAATGGATCCACAGTTGAGTTCATTTACCGGAAAAAGTTGAAAATATCGATCCCGTTTTTGACCTGCAAGGAGGGTTTATTACCGCGGTTAAATCTAATGTCAGAAAATTATTGTTATAATCATAAATGATGTTAAAATTAGAATGTTAATATAATTAAAAGGTCTGATTAAGAACTCTTCCCCACTTATCCCTGGTGAATTATATAATTTTTAAGTATGAATAATTCTAAAACTTTATTCATATTCATATGTGTATTAATAACTTATATTTCCTGCAAAGCGATTTCTTTCACTTTTTGCAAAAGCTTTGATCAATTGTCGTTTTGTTTTCGTATTACTTTAAATCTGAGCCGTTATTATTCTTTCCTTTTATTTAATTTAATTTTTTTTCCTTTTTGGTTGGAAAACAAATTCTTAAATTTTAATAACAATTTAAAATTTTAGGTTTATGTAAATATTGCTTTTGAAATTTTAAAGTTCTTGTGAACTAAAGCAATATAATTATTCGAGGGCGGCCACTGTTTGGAACCAAGGAAGTGACCCAAACATTCTATTTCAAAATGTTAAATTGCTTTTCAAATTCTCCCAAATTTGACCTTTTTCATACGATGGAACCAATCATTAAAAACCATTCCCATTCGGAAGTTTCGGTCTCCAAAATGGCCTTTTTTACCATCAGCCTTTTAATGATAAAAATTCGAAAGCAATTTACTATTTTTTTAAAAATTATAAAATCTTAGGGTAGGTCAACTTGGGTGATGGTCAAATAATTTATTTTTTCTTGTTGCCTCTTGTTCTTCTTGTTGTTGTACTCTTTTTCTGTGCTATTGGAATTTATTGTCTGATGGGAGGATGTGACAGCTCGTTCTCTTTACAGGGAAACAACTGTGGAATCCATTCTTCATTAACCTTTTGTTCTTCGAAAATAGTTAATTGGCCAATCTTGGGGACAAACTGGCCCCTTTTTCCCTCCTTTCTTTAAAAATTTTAATGGCTTTCTGATTTAAAACCCCCTGGCATACTTTTTGTTTTCTTAATTGTATTCTTAAATTATTTGTTTTGCTCTGTCTTGTCTAAAATTGCCTGTTTTGGGCATGTCACATGTTGATCTTTCTCAATCACTCCCCCTCAACGTTTTCTTTGTGACTGCGTTTTGACGACTTTGACGGGATCATTACTTGGACATCCACTTAAATTCAAAAATCACAATAAATTAAGGTTTGGATGGGCTTCATTACCAAATATAGAAATCATTCGGTCAATACATTTTTGTTAAACCCCTTGAAAAGTCATAAAATTCATCGCTCTTAATTTTTCCAGTCAATTCCATTTTCTTAACATAAAAAGTTTGACAAGACCTTGTGACAGAAAAATCTTTTTAAATAAATAAATTTTCATTTTCAAAACCAAAGAAAAAGTCAATTAAAAAGTTTTTAAATAAGGAAAGGGTTTCCATTAAATAATTTTTTGCAGCTCTCATATTGTAAATTAAAAATTTCGCATAAATAAGTTTCGATATTAGATATGGTATTTTAACAAAAGAACCGTATGGATAAGACCGAAATAGGCACTGAGACGATACCCGGGTCCTATTCGGTTTCTTCAATTAAAATTGTAATAAACTTTCCTGGTGTTTACCCGGAATACCACTGGGTGTAATTACCGGGAAAGGAATAACGTCCTTTCTTCCATATTTGTAGACAGATTTGTATCGTCTTACGCTGCTCTTTTTATGGGCAGGGTAGATATCACTTCCCATCAGGTGCCCAGCTCGCTCTACCAAAAAAGAGGGCATTGTTTTGCGTCGCCCCGGGCGGGACGCTCCGCTGCTAAGGGCCCCACCGCCGTTGCCCTGCGCCACCTGCGTTCCCCGGTGTACCCTCTAAAACCTCTTGTCGCACCCGGCTTACCCTTTTCGTTTTGCCTTTTGGCGGTTGGCTTACCGGCCTTGTTTTAATTCGTTCAACAAAATTTTGTTGTCAGCCGCCCCGATCTTTAATCAACTTAAAGACCCTGTTGAACGTTTTAATCAAAGTTTAAATCCAATATATCTCCGCGAGAAGGTAGTCGGTTGAGCTTCGCTCGGCCCTATCTAATAACATAAAATTTAGCGCCACCTAAAGATTTCGGAAAGTGACTCCCTTCAAAAAAGGGCACCTCTTTCACCCATTCTCCGTCCGGTATAAGCTAATAAAACCGAATTTCCCCCCTTTCCCCTAATGGTGGAACCCAAAAGTAAAGCCATTTCAAAGTCAAAACGATTTGGGTACTCTTTTTTAAAGCACTCCAACAGCTCCTGGGCAGTGTCCACCGTTATACATTTGTTCCCCTTTTCCCCTCCCGTTGCGTTAAATGACTCGGATCACGGCTTTTTTCAGTTCCTCAGACTCAAAGAAAAAGGGTCTCCCCTTTGGCCCCGCTTAAACCAAATCCTTTTTTGTTTAATTTTTTGGTTTCCCTTTTTATTATCAGTATTAATTAAAAAAAACTAGTTATTACAAAAACATGTTTTTTACACCAACCCAACTAACTGGCGGATTTCCCCATTGCGGGTTGTACATCAAATAATCTAACCTAAACAAATGGTCATTTTTTCTTTAGTATTTATAATTTACCTTAAACTATAAAAAAAAAAGAAAAAATAAATTATCAAAATTTAAATTCAGGTTTAAAAAGTTTATCTCGGTTTACGTCATGTTTTTTAACTTTTATATTATTGTTAAAAAGAAAATATTTTTCAAAACTGTTTTGCTATGTTAAATATTTTATTGTAATTATTTTTTATTTGAAAAACTTCTTCCAAAAATTAGATATTACTATAACGTCAATTCCCCCCTTTTTAAAAATATATTATAAAAAGGGTTTCACATTCATTTTTAAAAGGTGACAGGGAATAATCGATTTTTAGACCTGACTTTTTTCCTGTCCCACGTGGTAAAGATTGTTTTCCTTTCATTTAAATGGAATTAATCAAAATAAGTCTTAAGAACTACCCCACCTATTAGGAGGTGTTTTTAAAACAACCAACACCAGGGCTAATATTATCGACGTTCTTTTTTCCAAAAGGGAAAAACAATTTCAATAAAAATATATTTTATTTTATAAAATTTTTCAAATAAAATTCATTTTTAAACATTTATGGCGTCTTGCTTTAAAAAACCCAAATTGGCGTGGCTGCAAAGCAAAAGTAGCGAACAAGAACAACGCTCCCAAAGGTCGGTGAATAAACTTTGAAACAAGGCAAAGTCAAGTTCTCGCTATTTGCGTAAATTCACATTTCACCATAGATAAAAGCTTAAAATAAATTAAATAAATTCTTGTTTTTCAAATTACTTAAAGGTTATTTATACAATTCAAGGTGTTTTCCATTGTTATTGTTTGTAACTTTTATGAAAATCAAATATACCTACCTTTTAAAAATACAAACGTTAATTACAAATTGTATTATAAAAACAAAATAGAAAAATAAATTAATAATTTGGTTTTCTCGTTTTTTGTTGTCAAAAATCAAAGCCTTTAAAATGCAAAGGTTTTATGTTCAGGATCTTAATCTTAATTTTAGAAATTTTCTTTTCCAGAAGAAAAATACAAAATATTTTTAATAAAATCGTTTCTCAATTAATTGGTAATACACGAAACAATTTGTGACTGCCGATTCAGCAGGGTTTTGGCGAAAAGTGTAAATATATTTAAAAAAATAAACCCACCTCTTCTATATAGATTTTGTTTTGTATATTTGTTTTTTAAATTTTAATCTGGGTGAGAAATAATAAATTTAATAAACAAGTTTATTCAAAAATAATTAATTTATTCACATAGAAGGGGTGTATAACGATATGATGTATATATAAAATAGTTTGTAATCCGATAAACGATAACTGTGATATAAAACTGAGCGCGTTGCTATCCTTCAAAATTGAATATTTTGGGTACATTTATTAAAATGCCTCAAATCTTCTTCAGTGAGATGAAAAATGAAATAAATTAAAGTTTTAATAAATAAAAAAATTTGTTGGCAAAAGAAAGGATGTTCAAAGCGTTTTTTTGTTATATATTTCCTCGTTCTCCAAACCCCTATTGATTCTTTCATTCTTTCTTAAACTTCTTCTTTGGTCCCTTTTTAATATACTACTTGAACTGGGCAACAATAAAGTTACCGATACCAAATCATAAAAAATTCAATCAGGCACATTCAGAGCTTATTTAAGATAAAACAGGTTAAGATCACATGCATTAGGAAATTCTTCATATTTATAAATACAAAAAACGTATGATAGTCGACTTTTTGATATAGTTAACTTAGATTGCGTAAATAGTTTTGCTTTGATAAATTCGAAATTTGTAATTTGGAATGTAAATTCAAAATGCCCAAAAAAGAATACATTTTCAGACGTGGTCCTCTCGTTTCGAATTGAGGCATTAAAAAAGAATGAAAAAATGTTTATTATATTATCAATGAAATATTATAATATAAATTTTAAAATAAATCACCCCAAAATCACCCATAAAACTAATAAAAATTTTAAAAATATAAAAATAAATCAGTGCGTAAAAAATTATATAAAAACATATATTTATCGATGAACAGATATCTATTTAGATATGCGGTTTTGACATTAAATGCCGCTTTTACCTTAACAATCACATAATTTTTAAAAAATATAGCAACCCCGCGTTGCTGCGGCTGGGTTTTCTTTTACATTGAAAAAATTAAGTGCTTAAGATAAACGGGGAGAATATCGTCGGGATTACCTGTTTTTTAGATAAATGTCATTTTAAAACAAACAGTGAACTCGATGATCCCCGTATCCCAAAAATACAATGAAAATAGCGGTGGTATAAAAAATCATGAAGCGATTAATCAAAACCTTCTGTTGATATGGTGCAACCTTACAAAAAGTTGTTTTAAAAATTTTTTTTTTAATTCCTTTTCTATTAAAAAATTTATAATTTGAATGGATGAACACCACAAAAACATTATTTTAATGTTTATTGCATTTTTAAAAAAAAAAGAACAAAAAACAAAAATATTTAAAAATAGTTAATAACATTTTTTCACTTTAATTTCTGCCTTTGAATTGTCTAAAAATATTTCTTTAATAAAGTATAAACACCTTTATTAATTTTGCTCTTAAAAATTCATTTCTAATTTTTATATTTTATTTGTTGGCGTATTTAAAACTTTTTATTCATTCTTTTTTTAGGCCTGGTATAAAATAACGGCGTTATGAAATTGCATTTTTTGTTTTAAAATAATAAAAATTATTATAAAATTAATAAACGGAACACAGTTGTTTCCTCTCTTTACGTAGAAATACTTTGGTACCAAGGTTGTAAAAGGGAACCCTACCAGGTAAAATTTTAACAATTACTTTTTGTCCCAATTCTCCTATTATCGCAAAATGCTTTAAACCGCGCCTCGGCACAACGAATTCCCAACTGTCCAATTTTTGACAACATTCGCATCAAATAATTGAAAAATAAATTTTATAAAACATTTCGTTATTAATTAAGATGTGCATTCTATCTTTAGTTGGATAAACTGTACATATGGCAACTATGTTTTTAAAATCGTTAAAAGTATTTTGAGTCCATCGCGGACAAACAACCGGAGTTTTATATATTAAGAATTCCTAAGTACGTATAAATCTTTTACTCTCCCCCGACCATATTAATTAAATTTATATAAATTTTAACTTTACGTATTATAATTAAAATAATTTTTGAGGAAGGATTGGTCTTAATAACATCAAGACAGTTTATTATAGACTAGGATTAACCGGTAAATATTTTTTACCAAACTTTTCTCGATTTGTTGAAACATAAATATCTGATATTTTATTTTAAATATTTAAACAAAGTTAGACGTATGCAGCTAAAGAAAATATTATGCCCACATCTGGAAACTAACATTTACCTATTTAACCACAATTGCCAAAGGGTTAGTAAAGAAATGTGGTGGCCCCTTTGCTATTAATCACATAATGGGATAAAAATAAAAATTATTTGTTAGGGATGTTTTTCTGAATATTTTTTTTATTTGGACATCAAAAACGATTAGAACAAATGAACTTTGATACAGATGATTTATTGAATAACTTTAGAAACGTATACGTATTTTGTATTTATGTTTAAAGGAGATATAATAAACAATATTTGAGGACTCTGGGGTATATCGGCGTTTAAAATCATGGTCTACTACTTAATAACGAACGACTTTTTTTTGTGGTGAGGAGTTGTTTAAAAAACTTTCTCCTTCTGATCCCTATTATACTTTGAATTTAAATTTATGAATAAAGACATGATCATAATCACATACATTTGAATTCGATATACATTTGATTCGATTGACACTAAGTTATGGGTAGTACAGAATTAAACTGAAAAAAAATAATAGTTTGAGGGTCAATTTTTGCCAAATCTCTTTTCCCTGCTCGGTGGTTCAATAAATATAATAAAAAATTTGAAAAATAAACAGACCTTTTTCATTAATCTGTATTTTTTAAATAACAACAATAACCGAACCCGGGTTCGGACAAAATAAAATTCTATACTTGGGCAATTTTGTTTCTTTCTTAACAAAAAAAATATCATTTTTATTTTAATATCAATTTAACTATTTTAATATTTGTACCTCGCCCCTTCTGTTATTAGGTAAAAATAATTAATTTAGGTTAAACATACAGCCTAATCAAGATTGGTCTTATACACAAAAATTATAATACAAGGCACTATAAACTATTTGAGTACTTTTCGAAATGTTCTTTAGAGTGAACTAACCATACTCTTATCGTTACCAAAAAGGGGGGCAAAATGCTTTCCTTTTTAAATTCTGTGCAAAAAATTCCGGAATCCTTTTTGAACTTTCCAAATGTAAACCCAAAACTTTAGAACAACAAAATATTAAATCGATACCAGTTCGCCGTTATTGAAATTGTTATTTAAAAATACAGATTAATGAAAAAGGTCTGTTTAGTTTTTCATAATTTCAATTTTTTATGAACCACCGGCAAAGCCGGTAAAATTTAGCCAAAATTGACCCTCAAATCTATTATTTTACTTGCTTATGCTTTAATTCTGTACTACCCATAACTTAGTGTCAATCGAATCAAATGTATATCGAATTCAAATGTATGTGATTATGATCATGTCTTTATTCATAATTTATACATTTAAAGTATAATAGGCGTATCAGAATTTGGCTGCACAATAGTTTCTTTATTACAACAAAAATACCCTCACCACATAGAAAAAAAACGTCGTTCGTATATTAACTGTACGTAGACCATGATTTATATACCTATCGTCACGATATCCGTCCTCCAGGGTCCTTCAAAGTAATTTGTTACTTCTCCCGTAATATTACAAAAGCTACTTTCTGGTTATTCTCTTTGTATCGGGATTCTTTTGGCAATCATTTTTTTCGTGCAACCGTAAAATAAAACCAAAACATCCCGCAACATGGTTGTTTTCGATGGCGGGTTAAAACAAAGGGTTGATTCTTGTGCTGTTTGGCGGGCCGGGTTAAGCCGGAAATGGTTTCCAAGAAAACCGTGCGCCAAATATATTTGCGGCTTTAACCGCGCCCTCAACCTCGTTTTGGCCAACTTAAATTGCTAATTCTGTTTTTGTTTCCAACCAAATGGTTCAAGTTTAATGAAAAATTGCCGCCCCAAAATCTCATCTTAAATAACTGTCTTTTTAATAAGGTCACCTCAAAAGGTCGGTATTCCCATGGGTTAATCTATTAAATTAATTTTTTGTAAAAATGATTTTATGCCCTTGTAAGCCAAATGGTGTTTGGGTCCACGGGCAAAATAACCAACCGGTTCCGGATTATGTACCGGTTGGCCGCAAAGAAAATAACCCATCTTGGTTAATAATGCTGTTTGTTCCTATTGACCCCGACGAAAGGAAATTTAACCAAGGGCTGGTGGCTTCGGTTGTTGTGGCGTGGCGCGGTTCAAAACTTTGCGGAACGGGAAGAATCCAGGACAATAAAAGTAATTGTAAAATGCCGATGACCCCCAAAATTTAATGACCGTGGCGGCTGGTGGGTTGTTTCCGGTGAAACCGGCCAGGTGATTTACTGGGTGAAACGGGCTTAAAATCTATGTCTCCGGTAGGCGGCGCGTTGGGGTTATACCTGTGGCCCAATGTCTGTGGGCGTCGGTGACCCTTTCCTTCGGGGCCCAAAATGTCGTCTGTCTCTAATGCAATAAAAAAAATAATTTCCGGTTAATTAATTTTTATAAATTTTTTTTCTATTTTAAAACAAAATGCAATTTCTAGCCCGGTTATTTTTACCGGGCCATCAAAAAAAAGTAATGGAATAAAATAAACTTTCTAACTATCGCCACAAATAAAAATAAATTTGAAAATAATTTAAACAAACAAAATTAACAAAGGTGATGTTCTATATAAAAAAAATTTTTGTTTAAATTTAAACGGGGTAAAAAGGAATGTTAATCGTTAAACTATTTCAACCGTTTTGCTTTGGGCCGCAACCATGCCAACCTTTTAAACGGGTGGTGCTCCTATCCATTCAAAGGCCCATAACGAAAATAAGGAAATAAACGGTAATTTAAAAACAACTCTTTTAACGGGTTTTCCCATTCCGGGTTTGTTAACCAATCGCCCTTCCACTGTTTCGTGGCCTGCCGCCGCCAATTCCTGTTTAAAATGACATTTAAATAAAAACCAAACCCTCATTCCTTCCCGGTTATTAAAGATTTTTCTGGTAAAGCTCTCGTCCCCTTTCTTTGGTAATCTAATAATTTTCCTAAATTATGTGCTTTACGGGGTTTAAAAATCGGCGTTAATAAAATCGGCCAAACCATTCTAAATAATAAAGGATCTGGTAATCGAAAATTTTATATTTTTCCGCACTTGTTGCCATTTTAAAATAATTAATGGTTTTATAATTAATGCTATCGGTTCATTGTTAAATAAACATATTTTTTTCTTTTTAAGGCCTCAATTTCAAACCCAGAGGGACCCATCTGAAAATGTATTGTGAAATTCTAATTCCCACCTATTTCCCTTATCAATTAGCAAATAATATTTCCAATCTAATCAGTTAACTATTCAAAAGTCATCTATCTTTGTATATACTTGAAGAATTTCCTAATGCTAAAGCCAACCCTGTTTTATCAAATTTAAACTCTGTAGACTTGGTTGATTTTTTATAATTTGGTTTCAGGTAACTTTTATTGTTCCTAGTTCAAGTAATATATTAAAAAAGTAAGACCAATAATCAAAAATTTAAAAAAAGAATGAAAGAATCGGGCGCAAAGCTGCTGAGCAACGGGGTAAAAATATAACAAAGGCATTCGCTTTTGAACTGGATAACTTCTTTTCCCAACAAAATATTTACTAAAAACTTTATATCCATTTTTTAAAATTTCCTAAATTTTCATAATTTTAATCGTTTTAAAATAAAACAAAAACAAATTAAAAAGTTCCGTATAAATAATTTTGGTAAAACATTCCCGTTCCTTTGACACCTTTAAACCTTTTAGTCACTTTGGGATATTAGTTTCAAAAGGCATGGGAATTCTTTTTTTTGGGGCTGGTTTCGACCCGCAGGTAAATTGTATTGCGGTTGATCTTTAAAATCAAAGGTCCTAAAGGTTTGGATTTTGAATTAATCTTAAGACCATCAATTCCCTCTTTTATTCCGCCAAATTCGTAAATAAACAAAAATAATTTGGTTGGCCGTCTTAATACTGTTTTGCAGAATTTTTGAATTTTCCTTGGTGGCTATATTTCAAGGTTCCCGATTTTTGGTCGGATTATTTTTGCCCTTTCTCCTTTCCAAGCTCCAGCCATTTGAATATTCCTTTATTGTTGACAACCTTTTGACTGTTTTTGGATCATCTTTAATTTTAGACAAAAAAAGATCAAAACTTTCAATTTTATTGGAAAAAAAAATTGTGGTTTTCGATATTGAGCTTATTGGAAAGCATTGGACCAAACCTTTTCAATTTTAAAAATATTTTCAAAGAAGGGCGAGGATGATGTGAACGAAGTCCCCGGACTTGAAACACTTCAACAACGGAACGAAAAAAGAATGGGAAGTGGCGAAAATGGGTATTTTGGACGATCGAATGACCATGGGGTTTTTGAACCAAATTAAATCGGTTATCCCAAATTTTATCAATAATTTGGCATAAGACGGTCCCGGCCAAATTTACCAAATCCTCAAGGAAAAACAACATGGGTTGCTAAAGGGTTAAACTCTGCCGACGACCCAATTTTGCCCCAGAGGTTTAATTTTTGACCAAATCTTTGGTTTAATTTATGACGGGAAATAAACAATTTAATGGAAACTGGAAGACCAAGACCAAAAGGCCCAAAGGTTGGGTTGAATTAAAGTTTTCTTGATATTGGTTTTCGATTGCCAAAGGGCTGGTGAAATCGGGGTTTTGCCCGGGAAAACTTCCATAAAAGGGCATACCTGAAGTTTGCGGTTCCCGAAACAAATCCAAAAACCTAGTTTGGGAAAATAAAATTTGGCTTTTGCCCGATAACTTTCCTCTTACACATGGCTTGTGGCACTTTTGGAAACCAACCACTGTATTCCTAATCCTCCCCTTTCTTTTCTTTTATCTAAACTGAGGCCCCTTAGGAAAACGACGTTACCATTGACAGAATAAAAGAAGCATCCTTTAAGGGCTGAACAAGATAAAAGTATTTTTGAAATGCTTGAAGATTTGGAAAAACTGTTGGTACAAGTGTTGGGGATTACTTTTAAAAGACAAAATAAGATTTCATGAATAAATAAATAATAAAAAAAAAAAACACAAAATTGGATACTTTTGGAACACACCCATTTTGGGTTCAGTTTAAAACCAACCTTTACCCATAACACCTTTTAAAGGTTTTTTTTATACTATAGTTGGTGAGAAGCCATCGACTTAATGAACATATACCACTTTTAAAATAAAACAGCTTTTCCGCTTAGTCTTTTTGCCTCGTGGGGCCCCAGAAACCAGAGACATTTTTTCCCAGTTTCCTACCAAAAACAAGCTTTTGAAACCTTTCTAAAAGGCTATAAAATTGTTATTCGGCTATATTTTTAACGTTTATTCTAAAACCTGTGCCTCCTTTTTTTATTTTCTGTTGTTACTTGATTTCAGGTCTCCAAGGTTTTTTTGTTTACTTTTTTTTGAATTTATTAAATGACTTTTCGTAATCTGTTTTAACTTTTCTGTGAGTTCCCTTATAAATTGAATTCCTATTCTACAATAAATTCGTTTTTAGTAACATCTTTGGGATTTTTTACATCTGAATGTGGTTTATCTTTATGTTTTAGGAAAACTTCTTTAAACCAGCGTCATTGGATGGCTGAATAATATATTTTGCATGGCTATTAGTGACAACTTCAAAGTGTTTTGCTATAGTGTTAGAGACAACATTTACAAACTTTAGTGCGGCTTCATCGAAATGTTCGTTTTATATTTCCAACCAGGCAATTTGTACCATTTCGCATTTGAGGCTATCATAATCCATTTCAATTCAGTCTGTCTGTCTGCCTGTCTGAACAAAAAGAATTCGAGAAAACCAACTTTAAAATAAGATTATGAACGTGACAAATTTCAATTGGCTTAAATTATTTTGCGTTATTTTATTAAAATTGTTACTTTCATATTTATATTACAAGTGTTACTGTGAATTTTTGATACTAGTTAGAGATTTCTCACAGACATATTTTGCTACGTCTCTTTAAAATGTTCTATTCTATAATAAAATATTTTTTCTTAAATTTTTCATTTGCAAATGGAAAAGGGATAAGAACATGTTTATTTTACAACACTGGCATATAATTTCTGACTACGCATTTTAAATCTTTTAAAACCTTTCCCATTGGCCTGTTAACCGTAACCTGATGGAACGAGGTTCGCGCGTGTGTGTATGCGCCTTACAGATTAGAATCACGATGTCGCCTGAATTTTTTCTCCGAGCGTACTCATTTCGCAAGCTGTAACACTAACCAAACGAAGTTGTTCAGTGGTCTTACTGTCTACGATAGCCTTTTTGACGTCCACTAGCGTACAGCGAGAGCCTTTTGTTTCGCGGAAAAACGCTAAGTTCGCATCAAATCCTTCAATCAATGTAATGGCCGATCGTTTTGATTCCCGAACTTCCCCCACCATGTTATGGATACAATAACTATTACAGTTGCATATAATGTTACGGTTCCCTTACCCTTTTAAATGGTTTTGGACCACTTCTCCACTATGTAACACGGCTTGGTTAAAGCTTTTCTATTTACTTCCTGCCTGCCCTCAAAAACTTGGAATAATTATCTTTAATATTAGATTTTTATTGTGTTAGAATTTTATATATTTGCTTTCTAAATTTATTCCCGGAACTTGGAAAGGAAGGTGTAAAAGGTGTGGGGATAAAAGACATACCTTACCACTAACATAGTTTGGTGTTAGTTAAGTTGTTAGGGTAAAATATACGTCGAAAATAAATTTCACATGGCGTTAATTACGGTAGAGTCCCCAAACACCGACCAAGATATTTTTGGGGTTAATGTGACTTTGTCGATATTATAAATATAAAGTTTTTATTTTGGATTGTCCTATATTGAAGAAAAACGGCTAATCGTGAAGAGATGTCTTTTTTTTTAAATTTTCATTGTCCCACTGTATTGCCTTTTTTAGCTGCATAATAATATTTTGCGTAAAGCTTTTCGTTCTAGTATAAAGGGTAACAATATCTAAGCGGAGCCATAGTATTTGTGGGTTAACAAAACCTAAACATTTATGTCTAAAAGTGACTTATAGGTAGGTCAACACATCTTTTAAGGCGCAAAAATTTATCCCATTATCACATTATTTTGTGCGTTGTAATAACTTTTAAATATCGAGGATATTTAAAAGATGTTCAATACAGTTATATATCAACTAAGTTATCTCTTAACAGCTGGTTGGAAACTTAATTTACATACCTCCACTACGAGATATATCCAAATAGCTTTTTGCCACAACATTAAGCACTTATTCTGAATAAGGTTAATGTTGCATGTAACGTTTACAAAAAATAGGATGTTGGTCTTTTACTACACACATTAATGTCGTCTTTTTCGTATAGCAAAATTGTTTTCTTGTATTTTGGAGTTACTGCTGCTGAAAACGTACAAAACGATCTTGTAGTAAACATCGGAAATAATATTTTATTGGACCATTGTAATCTATAATAATTATATGTATTTTTTTAGCATTTAGAAAAACTGAATGATAGCCACGCAATCAAATAGAAACCGAGATATGAATATACAAAATAATATAAAAAAATATATAATTAATTCATTGTATCAGTTCTTAATGAAGAATAAATAAAAGGTCCAAAGTGGTCAAAATTTCGTTCCTTTGAATTTGGTTGGTGGCTTCAAAATAAAAGGGTTTTCTTAGAAATTAATGATAAATTCATGGCTTTGTAATATTATTATATTACAATGCTATATCTCTGAACGTAAATTAATGCATCGATACCAATAACAAATATTTCAGTTTTTAATCAATTATATTCCTTTTATATAATCCTAAATACATAGATTTTTTAGTTAAAAGTTTGATTAAAAGCTTCAATAGGTGTTTAAAGGTAAAACCAAAAATGGTTGGAGTCCATAAACTCTCTGTCTCTCTGTTTCTTATTATTGTTGGCGAAAGTACTGCCTTGAAAAAAGGTATGTGCAGAAATGGCTGGTCGCCTTTATGGAATTACAATCAAAGTTCCTCTGGGAAGGCAAAAGTGATCTCAAAGTTTTAAGAACAAATGAGAGGCCTTACAACCTCTTGAACTGCGTTTTAATTGAGTAGGAAAATGTATTTGGTACAATTGAACAGGGACTGCAATATTTTTTTTACAAAAAAGTCAAGACTGTCAATCACTCAGCTTTTTATATACACAAGGTAATTTTTGTTTGGTACAAATCTGAAAGTACTTTGTTCAATATCTATATTCTGATATACTTATTTTTAAACTAGGATTTTCATATTAACTGCATAGATATATGCCAACATAACTAACATATTTCTATGTACTGATTTTTATACTAGGTTAACTTCCTTTTTTCATAATACTTTACCAAATCAATATACTCTTAGTGGTAGTTGCTTACCCATAAATCTCTGTTCAGTTGTAGTTCTCTTTTTAATCACCTCTATTTTAAATGTGAAAATGTCTAATGCAAATTTGTTCCATAAGCACCTTTTATCACTTTCTAAGAATTATGACTTTGTACACTGTCTAGATGTCTTCTTAGTGTACTAAAGTTAGTGTATTTATATCTGTTTAAAAAATAGCCCGTTTAGCGTTGTCGGCTTTGTAGTTATTTGCGTGATTTTCAGGTGACTTGGATGACTTGCCTACTGGCGACCGAATCAATTCCAGACCGGGGAAGATATATTGCATAAAGTTACCGCCTATAAAGTTCATCAATTGCCTTTGGCCACGTCGGAGACCTTGTAAAATGGCCCCTATCGGAAGCCAGTGGAATAATTATATAACCGCCAGTTTTACATTACCTTTCGGCTTAAAGTGTACGGCAAACTTTTAATTGTTAATATAACTTGCACATTCATTTTATCTTATATGTATTCTTATGCGAACTAGGTGTGAAACGTTTCTAATTTCTGTTCATGCATCGATTAAATAGTAATATACAATTTTACTAAAATAAAAGCTGTGATATACTGCCCTGACTTTTTGTAAAAAGATTTTCATAGCCCAGTGTTCAATTGAATCAAATTATTATCTAAAGTCTATTAATTAACTTTCAAAGAATATTTATTTCCTCCCCCTTTTTTAAACTGCATTCTAAATATTTTCAGCTCCTTTTGCTAATAGTCTACAAAATTTTATTGATATTGATAATTTTATGTTACAAGTGAAGCAAGCATTCCGGCAATGGTACATATACTTTCTTAAAGCAGTAGGGAGAAACTTTCGCCAGCAATAAAAACAAACAAGAGACAGTGAGTTGTCATTTCATATAATTTTAGTTTTGAAGACATCATAACTTCTAAACTCTTTTTGTAATAAATATTTATTAGGATTATATTAAAAGGAATATAATTGTTAGAAGCCTTAAATTTTTTCAATTTCTGTCTATGTATTATTTGTTACGAACAGAAAACAAATTTGAAATATTATTTTGAAGCTATTAATTTGTTATTAATTTCTAAAAACTTACTGTCTCCGCGAGCAAGTACGTGTTGCCCCTTTGCCTTAATTTCGGTTGTTTTTGCTTTATTCACTTGACTTTCTAATGATGCAAGTCTTTCACTGTAGCTTGACAAAATAATTAAGTAAGCACGATTGCATCCATCATTAATGATTTCTGTTAATAAACCGTCAAATCCTTGAAAGGCTGTCATCCCTTTCTGCCTTAGCCACCCGTCAAAGGGCCCCAAAACCAAAAAGAACCAAACATCTTTTTCCATCCGTCCTCCGCTCCTCGCCCTGCTCCGCCTGCTGCCTAAGATTTTATGCTCGGAGATAGCTGAAGCTATCAAGGCCAAACCTCCCTCTCCCTTGGGTTCTGGGCAGCCCCCACCACTAAACCCCTCATGAAATGATTGTCTGTATCCCCCGGGTACCAAGGGGTTAAAGCGCACCCTTGGTAAAACAGCTTAGTGGAATCGGTCACCTCTCTTTCGAGCGGCCGCACTCCAACGGACTCCCTGGGCAGTATCTGTTCCCGGGGGCGTCACCGTCCGCCGGAGTCTGCCGGTGGACGGTCACGCTTCTCAAAATTGTTTCGCTCGCCCTCCTTGCGTTAAGTGCATCGGGGATTGCAGGGAAGCCACTACCTAACCCATCCAACAGCACCGCTTTCCTACCCCTACGTCCTTTGATGGCCGCGGGTTCCGCCCCGCGGCCGGCCCAAAGCCAGCGCCGGGCCGACTCCAGTATCTGTGGAATTAGTCTGTTTAATACAAAAATTTGACGAACTTTAATAATAAAGGAGGTACTCGGTTTTTTGGATAAAGTAACCTTGTGAAAATATGTTCAATAAAATAACATAGATATATAATTATTTTCATTTATATATTAATATAATAAATAATTCGTAATAATTAATTTCAAAACGGCTTCTTAATTGGCCTTTGATATAAAAATATTTTTACCTTAATTTCTTACCTTTTACTTTAAATGTAAATTATAACTTTTATCCTTTTGTACCAGATTAAAATTTAAAACTACATCACGTGCATACAATATAATATAAAAAAAATCTTAGTAATAAAACAATGTTCAAGTTACGGTGGCTGATCTATTAAGATAACTAGTAAAATAATCAAAACACAAGTTGTAAAATCGATCGTTGTTTTTTTTTAAAGTACACAAGTTATATTTAATATATTTTTTTATAAAAAGTAACGAAAGAATATTATAGAGGTCTTTATTGTCCGATAACAAGAAGCATGTTTGCATTTAAAGTTTGTCATAATTATATAAAAACAGTTCAGTCTAATGTTCAGTAAGGCGAATACCTTTCATAGAATTTTTTATGTTAATAAGTGTAATTAGGTAAGAGCTTAAAAAGTATAATTATGAATAAAGCTAAATAAACGGATTTTTTTAGTTTAGGTGATATTACGCATTATAAGTATATTATTATAAAAAATAAATTATTTATTGCTTAACAATTTTTTTTCTGACTTTTGACTTTTTACTGACTGTTACCAATTGTATATTAAGTTATAATAATACAGATAAAATGAGATATTAGATTTATTTAAAATAAATTTATTATATACTATACTAGACAACTAACTACTAGCTTTATTTATTATAACATGCAAATAAAAAAAATCTTTTAATGTTTCTTATAATATATACGAAACAAAAGCGCGTATTTTTATTTCTTGTCGTTGTTAAATTTAAAGCGAATAAAAAGAAAAAATATACGTACGTCCATGTTATCTTTAAAGTTTGCAGTTGATTAAGCTCTAACTTTACAAAGAACGTGATCTGAGTTAACAGTTTGTATTACAGTTACTTTTAATGGCTTCTGGAAGTTTTTTTTCACTTATATTATTCAGAAAGGAAATTTATTTTTTAATGTACCTTACAATTACCGTATGTGTTTATTTACAAATCAAAATTCCTTTATTATTACGATGGCGAGCAGAATAGTGAGGTACATCAGACACCACTCCCTAGGAAAGCGTGTATCAGTTACCGTCAGAACTGCTTACGTTTTTGGATCTACAATTTTTAAAACAATAACTATAAGATTTTTTTTATTATTTTTGTAGTTCTTAAATACTATGTAATACATATTAAAGCAAAAACTTTAACATTTATAAGTTCACCTAAAATCACTGAAAACGTTTACGAAGGATTAAAAGTTTGTATCGTGTTTAAGAAACAAATTGCTTGGCTAAAGGGATAGTTGACTCGAATCTGGAGGATGCAATGCTTAAAATAAAACGAGTGCATTTGCTGCATTCATAAATTATTCAATACATTTTTGATTAAAATTTTTACAAAGAAATTTTACAGTTCTGACTAATGAAATTTTATAATATTGCGAAACGAACTTGTAGATTACATAACATTAAGCTTATGAGCAAAATATTTTACTACAAAAAAGGAAAAATGTTCTTTTGACATCTCAGGGGATTACATAAAGATTATTTTATAGTATTATTGGGATGTTATTCTATTAAAAATTAGGATTAATGAAGTGGACTTATAGATATTCAATGAAATAAGTAAACCGTATACGTCTATATTATGACCAACCAACAGGAACCATTTTAAGGTTATCGTGGGTTGTTCGCGGCTTGTTCACGGTGGGCTGTTACAGGCTTTCTCGGAGCGGTTATAATATACTGTTTAATTTTGATGTCATTCATATTTTTCTTATATATAAATCGTATTACTTCTCTTATCTAAAAAGCCCAAAATACAATACTGGTGTGAGACAATTACAAAAACAGTGTCAGTGATGTATTTTGGAAAATAATGATAATCGCAAACGAGTGCGATGTTGTCGATTTTGTACTTAATAAAGATATTAGGTAAATTTTAATTTAAATGGTAACGCCCACTAATGCTGCCTTACATGCCAGAAATATTTATTTCATGGTGATAACTTAAAAAGTTATGATAAAAAGATTGGCGAAGAATCTGTCAAAATTAAGTTATAACAATCAAGTATATTGTACCCATTATATTATTGCAAAGGGATGTAAGACATGGTTATCACCCTTGAGGTTGAGGCAAGAGGTTGTCATTCCGGTGCGAGATGTCTAAGTGCAAGTCCCCGTGAGGGGACGGTGTCATTCGTTCGGTGTGTTGCACTCGGCTTTGCCGAACCCCAGGTGATTTTAGCCTGTCGCGGGTGTCGTGGATTACGTCTCACGGCCTGCGGCAGTGCTGAGGGTCCTACCTTTATTGGCCGGAGACAAGCTCTACGTGGCGTCGGGTGCTCGCAAGAGCGGCTGGAACGATACACCAGCCATTAGCGGCCAACCCTGGGTACTTCCCGCCCCCCAGATGTATATAAGTCCACCGGGCCAGGGACAGGTAACCAGTGCTACATGGTCCCTGGCCCGGTGGACTTCCATTACCTAATATTCGTGGGATTTTAATGGAAAAAATTAAATTAAAACTAAAGAAGAAAGAACCTAACATTATGACAATGGCGTAAAACCGGACTCTGATAATTTATCGAAAGGATGTACTGAAGGGAGAGGTGCGGACCAGGTGAGGGCCGACTCTCCAATGATGGAGGCGCGGGGATCTCCCTTGAAATTAAGAAAGTGCACAAGAGAGGAGACGGCCGGTACTCAGAGTGAATCCTCTATTGAGGAAGACCAGCCGGCGCAAAAGGTGCTTGTGGCAGAGGACGAGGAGCGACCCTTGTCTCCCTTGCTGTCGTGGGACGATTAGGGGCGTTTTTTGAAACGCCTCACCGCGACAGCTGCAAGATCGCGGTCCACTAGCGGCTGCCAGCAGGACGCCACCACTGATCTAGTTCTGCCGGCAAAGACCTGGAAGGCCCAAAAGGCAGCAGAACGTGCAGAGAAAGACCGCACGCTCGAAGAAATTGTGGAGTCCGCTTGGAGGGAGCAAGAGGCCGTAGGCGAGGACGCCTTGACGGTAGAGGACGCAAAAGAGATGGCACAAAATCCGGCAGCCTGAAGGGCACTTACGTTCGTGCCTTTAAAGATTGCTCCTCCGCTGTCAGACTGGCGGTGGACATAATAAGTCGCTTCACCGAGATACGGAAGTACTCGGCCGACAAAAAGGCTCTTATAGCCAGGGTGAAGGGGTTTTAAGAAGAAGTGTGGCGTCTGCGGCCCCTCGAAAAAGAGAACCGGCAGCTGAGGGCTACGGCAAAAAAAGATGTCCACGTTGAGGGACTGCCTACAGATTTGGGGCAAACCCTGCGGCGCCTCGTCGTGGACATGGTAGGCCCCATGCTTCAAGCCCACCGCGACCACACTGCGGACCGCCTCTTGCCGGAGAAGCGGCTACGACCTGCGCTGGCCGCCGATAAAGGCGCGGCCCCCACTTTTGCGGCAGTGCAGGCCTGCTGCTGCCCCTGCTGCGGCACCTGCGGCCCCTCCTGTCTCACTGCGTGCAGAAACAGCGGTGGGAGTGTTTGAAGGCGCTCCCAAGACGATGGACGATGCCCCTTCTAACCTTCCCCATAAAAGGAAGGCCAAGATGAGGAAGAAAAAGGGCCCCCGGACCAACCCAGGCCAGGGTGCGACCAGCGCCACGCAAGTGGCAGCAACGGCGGCACCAGAGCAGTTCACGGATGGGTGGACGCTGGTGACGCCTGGCGCTGGCCCCAAAGTGACGACGGCAAAAAGAGGGTGCGAAAGTTAAAGGCCCCTAGCTCGTCGGCTGTCGTTATCAAGCTGCAGCCGGGCGCAGCTGAGAAAGGGGTCACGTATTCTGACGTCCTCCAAGATGCCAAGAATAGGTATAAGCTGGAGGATATTGGCATTGATGGCCTCCGGTTCCGCCATGCGGCAACGGGGACCCGAATCCTCCAGGTTCCAGGGGCCAACAGCGGAGAGAAGGCCAACCAATTGGTAGAAAAGCTTCGCCAACTGGTTGTCCCAGACATGGCTACAATATTCAGGTCGGAAAAATGCGCGGATCTTTGCATCTCGGGCCTGGATGATTCCGTTGAAAAGACGGAGGTGGCTGAGGCGGTAGGTAAAAAGGTAGCTGCCCGGTCACCTCCGTAAAAGTCGGAGAAATCCGCTGGGACCATTTCGGTCTCAGTGGAGTAGTGGTGAGCTGCCCTATTGCAGCCACCCAAAAAGTAATGATGGTGGGCGCCTCCTAATCGGGTGGTGCTCGGTGCAGGTCAAACTACTTGCGGCGCGTCCGATGCGCTGCTTCCTCGAAATAGGGCACGTAGCGGAACAGTGTCATACGGGCGTCGACCGCAGCAGTGCCTGTTACCGCTTTGGCCAGCTGGGCCACCAGAGTTGCACCAGAGTCTGTGAGGCCGCACCGCACTGTATCGTACAGTGTACAGTCGTGGGTTTCTGCGCCCAACATCGTTGATGTGGAGGGGGAGGCACAAGGGCTCCGGGACGCAATGTCACAGGTGTGTGACGCGTCGATGTCCCGAGCCAAACGTCTCCCTCCTAAACGCCGGGTGTACTGGTGGAATCCAGAAATCACCCTGATGCACAGAAGTCACCCCGGGAGAGTTCGGTGCAGCCCTTCTTCAAACGAGGGGCAAACGCACTGCCCCGGGTCCCGATGGCATTCCGGGACGCGCGCTGGCGCTGGCCCTAGGGGACGCCCTATGGCCCAGAGTGAAGGCGATGTTTTCTGCCTGTCTGGCTCAAGCCTTAATACCGCAGAGGTGGAAGACAGGCAGACTCGTCCTAATCCAAAAGGAGGGGCGTCCTGCGGATTCGCCCTCCGCCTATAGGCCGATCGTGTTGTTGGACGATGGGGGAAAACTTCTTTCTCTTTGAGAGAATCGTGGCGACTCGCATCGTCCAGCACCTAGAGCACGTCAGCCCAAATCTGGCGGAGTGGCAGTATGGCTTCCGCAAAGGTCGGTTGACCGTCTACGCGGTGCTGCGAGTCAGGTCCCTGACGCAGGATGCGGTGTCCCGGATTGAGGAAGTTTTGGCGGTGTCTCTAAACATCGCCAACGCTTTCAACACCCTGCTCTGGGCCTGCATAAAGGAGGCGCTCCAATACCACGGGTTGCCTCCCTACCTGCAAAGAGTGTTTGGGGCCTACCTGTCGCATCGACGTGTAGATTTCCCGTGCCCGTGCACTTGCTACGCGGACGACACCCTTGTCACCACCCGTAGCACCAATTTTCGCAGGGCTGCGATTCTCGCCACTGCCGGGGTCGCTCAAGTTATTGGGCGCATTCGGCGGCTAGGACTAGAGGTGGCGCTCGAAAAATCCGAGGCCCTGTACTCTTACGGGTCTCGGAACGCGCCACCTGCGTCGTTTGCGGCGTCCGCGTCGACGTCAAGCCGACGATGAATTATCTCGGCTTAGTTCTAGACCGCCGATGGAGATTTTGCGCCCATTTTGAGCGCTTTGCGCCTAGAGTGCCGGGAGCAGCGGCAGCTCTTGGCAGACTGCTCCCCAACGTTGGAGGAACCAGCAGCTCCTGTCGCCGCCTGTACGCTGGGGTCGTCAGGTCCGTGATCCTGTACGGGGCACCCGTTTGGGCTGACACCCTCTAAAAGGAGAGTACCGTGGTACTGAGGAGAACCCAGAGGGTGTTTGCTATCCGGGCCATACGGGGCTACTGGACCATCTCCGGCGAGGCGGCGTGCCTGTTGGCTGGCTCCTTGCCCTGGGATCTGGATGCAGAAATCCTCGCATCACTGTTTTTCTGGCGCAAGGAGGCGAGGTCTCGGGGCTGCAGGCCAGCCCCAGAAGAGATAAGGGGGTGCAAAGACGAATTGCGCTCCCTTCCTATACAGAAATGGGAGCTGCGGCTGGAGCAACCCAGCGCCGGCCGTCGAACTGCCGGGGACATACGCCCCGTATTAAAATGGTGGCTAGAAAGAGGACACGGCTACCTAACATTCCGCGCGACGCAGGTTCTCTCGGGACACGGCTGTTTCGGGAGGTACCTGTGACACGTGGCTGTTAGGGAGCCTACTGAGGAGTGCCACCACTGTGGCGTATGTGCCGAAGAGACGGCCAAACACGCGCTGGAAGAGTGCCCAGCCTGGGTTGAGCAACGCCGAGAGCTACGTAGTGTCGTGAGGCACGACCTTTCGCTTCCTGCCGTAGTGCGCAGGATGTTAGAGAGCGAAAGGTCGTGGGGAGCCGTCCTTGCTTTCTGCGAGGACGTGACGGGAGGGAGGCCAACAGCGCCCTGGCTATCCGCAGAAGAAGACTAGGGCGCCGAAGAGTGGCGTACGCGCGCAACCTTCCCCCCTGACATTGAGCCCCTGGCCGGTCGGCAAGAGGTTGCCCGCCGCCCAGAGAAGGGCTCAAGAGGGAGCGCTGTGCTGTTTGTTCCGGCACGGCGCCTAAAGCAACACACCCGGAGTGAAGAGGGCCGAGAGAGGCGAGGGCCACGTCGCGCTGGGGTCGCCGAAGACTGTCATCAGCGCCCGCAGCCCCGGCTACAGCGACACGCCAAAGGAACAACCGTCGGTTTTTTGTGGGTATACCGGCCGCACCATCTTGGTCCGGGGAGGATTACGAAATATTACGATTCTGTAATGTCTGTAATACCATAACTTTTAAGAATTTAAATTTAATTTGGAATTTACGTTAAGATTATATGCATTTTACGCCCAATCACTTCTGAAACATAATAATAATTAGGTATCGTCAATAAGTCATCATGCACGAATAGTACTAGGACGTGGAAATAAAATCCTTTTGTTTAAATACCGAATAACAGTTATTAGTTTGCAAGTAACTTTACGTTGATTATAAGCACTGATGTATTCCACCAAAGCTAGTAAAAAACTAAACGCGAGGTCCGAGAAAAACTTTCTACTCAAATTGACCCTAATTTTGTAGCTGTTTCTTTCGCTGCTTTATACGCCAGTAATAGAAATTTAGTTTCTATTGCGAAAATAACTGGATAAAGTTCAGATTTTTAAAGT
Source organism: Lamproptera curius (assembly GCA_029286875.1). NCBI lineage: Eukaryota > Metazoa > Arthropoda > Insecta > Lepidoptera > Papilionidae > Lamproptera > Lamproptera curius. The sequence goes on along the minus strand of JAGSMT010000063.1, from coordinate 204,233 downwards.
AATTTACAGAATGAACGTTATCGGAGCAGAAATTTAATTTAAGTCAGAATAATTAGTATAACTGTTTAGTAAACTTGGTCGGTTTTGTAATATTAAGATATTATTTTACTATTCATATTTTACGTGACATGGCTGGCATTTTATATGCGGTATACAGTAGGTGTAAAATTTAAATATAATGTTAATTTTGCTACTGCGTAGTTAAATGGTATTTTAAATCTATAAAGATTGTTTAATTTTGAATCATTGTAAATTTCAAATATGTTTCACTATTCATTAATTCTCGAATAAATGTATGTATAAACACGCTTTTAAAAGACATCTGCAAAATAAAATATTAAAAAATATATCAATAATACCTACTTGTATAAGAGTAAAGGTAAATAAAATTTTGATGTATCGAATTAAATCCGCTCTAAATTTTAATTCCTTACCAATAAAGACGTTCTTATATATAAGATAAAAGTAAAAGTTACTATTTACTATTTAATAGTTACTATTTTGGAAAATATTTGCATCCCCGCTTGAAATGGACCGCTGTAAATAACACTAAGCGTAAAATATCTAACAGTTTAACCTCATTAATTTCCTTTTAACTACGCAACTTAGTTACCTAGAACTACGATAGTCCGTGCAGTTTAATCCTTTATTGAAAGTCCTTTGCTTGCGAAATTTTAGTTTCATTTTATTTTTTCTTTCAACATTACCAAGTATATCAAAATATCAGAATTATAAAGTTGTTATCAAATTATCAATACATAAAGTATAAGCCTATAAAAAATTATTACGAAAGAAAATCATGTTTCTTGAATAACTGTATACAATTTTTAAAGGCTTTATTTTATTCAGCTTTTATTTATACAGGTTGTGCCGGAATTTCCAAATTTACTGTATAAGTTTAATAGCATATTTTTTATTTCTTAAATATCTCATAAAGTACTCTTATATATTAAAAAATGGATCACAAGTCGAACACAGCGTACTAGCGTAGCAATGAGAGAAGTACTTTTTTGAAAATTCGTTTAGTAAATGCAAAAAAATATTCAGTGTAATCAAGTAAAGAAGAAAATATTAATTAAAATATTTTACTAAGTAATATGCTTGTACCTGGGTGTATTCTTTACCACTACGTGCAGTCATAACGGTGCTTGTTTTCGTGGAATCCTAGGTAAATTATTTTTTTATAGTAAACATAAAATTGAACTCGTAAATAATACAGCGTAGAAAATTACAATAAAGTTACCTATGTGCTGATTTCTGGTTAAGTAATAATTCATAAATGAATGTTATAAATCAATAAGAAAGTTACTCTCGATTTATCAGAAACATTTTAATTAACGAGCAGGATTGAAATGAACGAATGGTTTTATGTTTGTTAAAATTAGCGTTATATTTGAGAATGTGTGATAACAGAATAATTTTAACAACACAGTTTCAACATCGTTTCATCATCGTTCAACAAAAGCCTTATTTATTGGCCTTTAGGAATACGATTTAGAAACAAAGTTGTGGGATCGATGTCTGTGCAACGCAGTTACCTGATGTTTTCTTCTTTAGGTAATTTGTTAAACCAGAAATGGTTATCATAATCTATGCATTATTTTTTTTTCGATAAAAATGTTTTATATCGTGAATATGCGTCATGTACAAAATGATAAAAATTAAGCACGCAATAAAGTTTTTATTTAAAACTTTATTTTAATAATGTAATGTTTATTCATTACAAATATTTATTGTATGATTAATTGAAAACTAAAAAAGATATTATAGATTTAAAATGCGATTGATTTAATATTTTGTACAGAGAGCACGTTGTTACCTTCTTCATCTTAATTGTTAATATTGTCAGTCCACTTTGCTGGGCTATCCTCCCCAAATGGCCCGATCTTCCGGCTATTTTCTCATCCAGCCCACCACCCTTTGCGAATGTCCTCCACCACCTTGCCGCAGGGCGTCCCCCATACCCTTTGCCGGGCCTCAGTTCCCCCAAGAACTTTCCAGATCAGTGGTTTATTCTTTGCAGCTTATTTGGCCAACCCCCACTACAGCTTACTTATCCAGTGGGCTATATTCGGGCTCTCGTTCTTGTCGGATCCACATCATTTCTGATGCAGGTTCTTCAGAAATACTCGAAATATCCCTTGCCTTCCTTGACAACTTTGAATTTAATGGACCAGTCAAAGGTGTCCAAGTCCAACACCTGGGTCATAACAGTCCTTTTCCTAATTTCCTTATTATAGTTATGGTTGTTTTTTATAAAAAAAAACATTTATTTATTTACATTTATGGCCCATAGTAAGGGGTACAAAGGCGGACTTTATGCCAGTGGCATCGTCTCCCATCACCCTTTAGATGATTTGAAATGGTTTTAGGCGTAAAATTTAAAAGTAAAAGGTAATTAAAAGAGGTAATAAAAAACTTTCAATAAATTAAAAAAAAATAATAATAGAAAAATAAATGGGCAAAAATGTTGTTTTCTTTTTACAAATATAAAATATACCACATAAATATATAGTATATTTTCATACACAACCCATAAAATAAATTTGAACATAAAAAAATAAAGATAATATATATTAACAAATAAATTTAAAAACATTGCATGTGTAGATCAAAACCATTGATAAACTTAGCCTACTTTGGTTTAAGCAAGGTGTTCTTGAATTTTCTTTGAACTCAACTCGGTATTAGCCATCCTGGGTTTATTCGGAGGTCTCATTCCCAAAGTGAGCTGATTGGTTTCGTATTAATGCAATTGAAGTCAGAACGGTGGGGGACCTTTGGTGGAAGCAGATTAACCGTTGAAAGGGGGTTTTATTTGAAACCCCAAAAGATACGAAGTGCATTGATTATGTAATATGGGGTGAAAGAAAAGGTCCGGCAAAAGGAAAAGGTTAAGTGCTTGTAGGGGCATTTTGGCGCATGGGTAGCCACTACGTTGTGCGCGAAGGAAAGCCTTTGTTGCCGTTTTCCGGAGTTGAATCTTGGAATCGTATTTAGAAGCCGGTCGAGGTTTGTTAAAGGGGTGGTTGCATTCAGGTCGTTTTTATACCCATCCACCAATAGTCGATGAAGGGAAAATCAAAAGTCAATCAAAAAGTTATTGTCGGTAAAAGATCTTAAGCTTATACAAACACCACATAGCACTGGTTTACTTTTGTGACTGATACCAATTTGAAAATTCCAGCGATGTAGTATCTATCAAGAGTTTTAAACACTCGGCTGATAAGGAATGGGAGGAAGCCGTCCAAAAATTTGCGTCAGCTGGGCCCACTAAGGTTTCGTCCAACATTCTTGCCTCCAACAAATGGATTGACATTTTAATTTACTTACAAAAATTTACTTGTTTATAAAAATATTATTTGTATAAAATCTGAAGGTTAAAAATAGTAATTTCCAGGTCGTTTCGACTACAAGGAAAACTTCCAAGAAAGATAAATAGTGCCTAACCTTTCGTGTAAACACATGTACATTGCCTATTCCTTTATTTGTTCTATCATACTCCGATGGAGCGGTTAACAGACACGAACGAAGAAAGATAAGGCGCAAGACCGAATTTTTACACACCCATCCAAACCAATTGAATAAGATTTTTTCAAGGCAATCGGCCTATTTGCACTAAATTGGAGAACAACGGATATCTTGGTGGAAACCGAATCCGTGGGAACAAACCCCACTCCACGAAATAAGCAGAACAAATTAGAGGTAATATAAATAATGTATATATAACCCCTTTTTTATCCGCTCTATGCTCGGAATAATTACTTTTTTATTTTTAAAAATACCAGAAATTTGTTTAAAATAATATCTTGTTGACTTTAATTTAAATTCAAACAACATCTGATATTTCTGGAATGCCTTCGTTTAAACTAAACCTACATACATAGCTCATATAAATTTCCATTAACCAATAATATGCACCTTGCATAACATTGTCAATATTGGCACAATAATTTAATTAAAGAGGCCTATTAAATTTTGCAATGATGTTAATATTTATACTAAATATGACGTTAATTATTCGAAAAAGTTTTTATTTAATTCCATAATTACCGATATCAGATATAATTTCTTAAATTACAATTAAATCAAAAAATGAACATAAAAGGGATTCGAACTTAAAAATTTAAGAATTTTGAATATTAAAATTCGGTAATTAGAAAATTTAATTGTGTGAAGCTTTAACAAAATCCGTTCAGTTACTATAAAATTGTAGGTTGACATCTACCTCCTTTAAACAAACAAATTTTAGTCTAAAATGAACCAACCTGAAGTAACAACATTAATTTAAATACTTTTATCTCTTATTTAGGAGATAGACTGAAATTATGACTTATTTTCATGCCATTTTGGCCTTTATTTTTACCAAAGAAGATTTTCAAATTTAGAAAAGATTTTTTAATTATTGAAGTGCCAGGGGAATAGACAAGGAATTACCTCTTTTTATTTTCTTACCTAATTGATCAAAAAAAAAATTAACATAGGCAACAATCTTATCTAAATCACTATTATAGAAACCACTTTTTTGTATTTAAATATTTATTGAAGCTTGAGCAATACGTAAAACAATTGCAATGCCGGTCAATTAACTTTAACTTGAAGAATTAACACCTAAATTCCATTAAATTCCGCGAACATCTGTAATGTGCAAGAAATTCAATTTAACTCAAAAAGCATTTTAGCTGCTTAGCCCTCGGTTATTAGAACTGCATCCGTACGGTTCGTTCACTCTGTTAAATCAGATTAAGTAACGATTAGTACATAAAATGTTGTGATAGTTCACTATGCCTATGTGTAGTATATTTTAAAATTTTATGCAATTTATTTAATTTTATTACAAGAAATGCTTTAAATAATCATTACATATTAAGCTAATCCGGTAGCTTAGAGGTTTATTATAACCTAGCTAAGGTCTATTAAAAAATATTACCCTTCCCTTACCAAAGATAAAAATCTAATTTATCAAAAAGTTTAAAAAATTAAAATTAAACTTAAAATTGTTTTGAAACTCCAAACTAAATTAATTATATTTAATAATGTGTAATATTTGCGTAAATAAAAGAATTAATTATTTAAATGTAATTTAGTCTATTACTACTAAACTGAAATTATTAAATTACACCTACCTCCTAATTCTTTCAGGCCTATTAGGCACCTTAAATGGCGAATAAACAATATCTGTTGTTTATTGTACAATAACATGTTTTGATATATTTAGGGTCTCTGTCTAATATTCAAAATTCAGTGTTAGTTTTTGCGAGAGAAAAAAGAGGGTCCCGGTTGTTAGCTCTAAGATATGTCCAGACGGGATGGAGCGTATAAAAATGAGATAGCTAAAAACTTATAGCCAGATAAAAATATAATTGATTTTTGTTTTAGGCAAGGCTGTTTCAACTGATTATGAAAATTTTCGGCTGTTCTTTTGACCTACTTCCCAAAAGAAGGAGGTACTAAATTCGGACCATATATTTTTTTGTTATGTTCCTAGTGCTCCGACTTTGTTCATTATTTCATAAATAATAGATATTAGCTTTCTATTCATCCCATTTTTTGATAATCAGTAGTTTATTAGATATTTGGGGATATAAAAATGGGAAAATCTAAAATCTTTATTAAAATTACAAAACGCTCCCAAAACCTAATATATAAGACATAATGTTTGTCTTAATTAAAGGTGGAAAATAAAATCCGAGCATATATCTATATTTTAAGCATAACGTATAATAAGAATTTTTAATGTAAACGTTTTAAAAAATTACAATCAGGCATATCCAAAACTCATTTGAATAATTAAATGTGGTTTAATTGGCGTAGTTATTGTGATTACACCGCCCATTTGACAGTATATCTGCCTGGGTGGAACGGATCCCGGTACTGGTGAAGAGTCAATTGGAAATCCCCTGCTAAGCGTGGCAATTTAAAAAAACTTTTTTAATGGACCCGTCTTAGCGTTTTAATTAAAAAGGTAATCCAACTTGGACTCAAAGGATATTCATGATGATGATGATAAATGTAAATTTACATTAAAATTAATGCATTTTAAAATAAACCATTACATGTGCATAAAATATGTGATACATGCTATTTTGAATAAATAGATACCTTAAAGTATATTAGAGATTCAATATGTAGTGGCGCAAATCGGGGATAGTTTTTTGCATAAGACACGATGTTACCGTTACCGTTAAATTGGCAAAATGGTTTTTTAATTATAAAATTAAATTTTTTAAATTTTCACAATTTCCCTTTCAGGTTTTACCAAATTAAATAAGTTCATATCCTTATATTCACAAAAATATCGATAAATACACCATAGAGCCGGTATCATGGATTATACCCTTGATTACCCCTTCCTCCTACCTTTAGTTTTTGTTCTTTAGAAACTGGAGGTTGGGTTTCCCGAATCCTGTGGGGACTCAACAAATTTTTCATTGTTGTTTCCTAGTTGGTTAGGGCAAGGACCCGATCAAATTTCTAAAAATAAGGTGATCCATGCGTCGGAATGGCATTAAAAAGTCGGTCCCCACCAACCCGTTGGACCAGCGTGGTGGGATACGGTCCGGATAATGGATGGGGTTGCGTTAAGGGGCTTATGCCAGCAGTGGACTTTAACGGGCTGATGATTATGTGTATTATGATGTATACATTATTAGTCAAAATATGTTAAAATATGGTAGGCGTTAAATTCCTTTAATTACTATGGTCCTTTTACTTCGTCAGTAATTGGTCGGTTTTTTCATTATTTCCTTAAAAACAATATAGGAACCCCTTTTAACAAAGACAAAACTGGCGTAGATATTTTTTCCCGGCACCATTATCCTAGGGAAGGGTAAAGGTTAAAACTTGGTTGAATTTTTACATTTTTCCTGGTTTTAAAAATTTCTCAATTAAAATGTTAATTGAAATTAATTAAAAAACTCCTATAATTCCGAATAGTTTTTGTCAATTCTATTTAAATTAAAAAATCTTTAAAAAAAAATATGTGGTTTGAATTTTTTTAAGAAATGTTTAACCTCTTTTAACAGTCTAAATCTTATCCCCATCGTAACAAAGTTGGAATTCCTGCTAGAGAATATAATAAAAATATTAATGGTATCTACAGCATGAGTTTATATTACTGGAGTAGAAAGTTGAATCATATCGATTTTTTAGAACAATGACGATGATCATCAAAATTTACATTAAACAAATCTGTTTGGAGACTGAGTTAGTAAAATGGGCGTCTTAAATATATATTTTCAGCAGTACTAACGATGCGAAGCAATAGTAAGTCAGTACGAGTAATTGTTGAAATATTTTTTTATGTGTAGACCTACCTCCAGCGCACAAAAAATTAAGTCAGGCACTTAGTGAGGCCAAGTGATATGAATAATGTAAAGCTTCATATAAGACTTGAACATCCTTTATTTTTTATTAAAATTCAACATATATGTAAATCGCATATATTAAAATCCTTTTAAATTACCACGAATATCTTTCTTAGAAACACACGCAATACGGACCAACCTTCGTCGAATTATATCCTAAAAATAGCTTTCTCTTGCAAAAGTTCTCAATCATATATTCACAAATTTTATAATATATACTTAGGCAATTTTTAATAATGAATTAACATTTCTATAAATTAAAAATAAATTTAAAACCTTCTTTTGACTTTAAATTTATTTCGGTAAATTATAATTAAGTTAATAATGGTTTATTTGGATTTTATAATAATATGTATAACGGATTTTCATTGCTTCATAAAATATTTATGTTAAAATTGAGATTATATGGTTATATTTGTAGCACAACTAATATCTCTTAAAAAATTTATAATAAATAAATCTTAACTTTTAAAGGTACTATATTAATTCCCTGTAAATTTATCCCTACCTTATCCATAATTGCTACGATGTGATTTCTTTTTGTTAATAGCAAATTTTTATATGATTATTAAATAAAATTACTTTTTACGAATTTTATCGCGTTTATTTTACATATTTAAATTATTTTACATACTGAAATGGGCGATCCAATTTTAACGGGTTTTTTATTAAAATAGAACCGATGTAATTGAGAGTACCTTAGGTTACTTTTTTTTTTCAGAAAATAAATTTATGTATATCATCTATACGCGGATACTTTAATAAAATTCTATTTTTATATTAAAAACTTTGGTTAAAACATCATTTCTCAGGTCCAACAAAGTTAAAAGTGGTCAAAAATTTGACTTACCTTGAATTTTAAAACCCGTCATTTTATATGTTAAAATTTTTGGTTTATCAAATATGTTGGTTAAACCTTTGAATTTTGGTGGAAACCTGCCCTCGATTTAAAGGTCATCCAATTTTTTAACCATTTAGCACGAAAATTTACTGCCTCCGGGGTTTGAAATCCTGCAGACACTCAACACAATTTTCATTGTTTAATCCTAGTTGGTTAAAAAAAGCAAATTTGGGCTTTGACCAAAATTTTGTCCGAAAAGTGATTATGATAGGGGTTGATTGGGTTTATAAAGATGGACTACCCCTTGGCCTGGTGAAGGTGATGATGATGAGTTTTATATTACCCCCCTACGTGTTCCTACGGGTTTGGCCCCTTATTTTATAAACCAAGGGGTTTGTGTTTGAATCCCTGCGGTGCAGAAACAATTTTTTTTCGTTATGTTGGTAAATTAACTCACGCCGGCTCTTCATTCGAAAAACATGACACACCAGCGTTACCTCCCTCTTGGGCGTTTCATTTTAAAGCCTTTGAAAGGCAAGGAAGGCCGGAACAAACGACAAAGGCATATCGTACTTGGGTTCGGCAGTTTCATCTTTCCCTCCCTTTTGAACGATGCTCCCGCGTGGACAACTCATATAACAAAATAAACATTCCCATTTTTGTCAAAGTTGTCAATTCAATTTATTTTTCTATTGTTTCTCTTCCTTTCTTTTATCCCTAAACGTAATCTATCAAACGAATAAATTTAAATTTTCTTATGAGGTTGTCACGTTCAACTATCTTTAGTGAACCGACTTTACAGAGAACCGATTTTTTCTTTGCTTTCATTAAATCCACATAATCCATATAATTTTTTGTAGATTGATGAAAAAAATTCATAATTTTTTTATGTCTTCACAAAGTTAAGGTTAGTATTTCATTAATTGGGAATTCCTTAAATTCTTTAAAACGTCAACCAATAAGTTAAGCAGAACGTTTAGTATCTAATGGTCAGAGGTGCGCCGTCCTCATATGGAATATAGCGTGAGACGCTGTTTACTCAAGTTTATTAGGTTAGATTACGCAATATTTATTCAAGGTTACAAAAGCTAAACTCTACGCTAAAAAATATGAAGGCTGTTTTACTCCCGACCTTTGGAATCCAAATTCAATGGGATTTTAAAACAGTGACATAGCTTCATCTCTTCAACAAGGGTTCAACTCGGAATCAATGTCCAAACAACGAATTAATTCTATAATAAAACAAATAATAAAATTTAAATTACAATAATTAAACACTTATCACAGTTCTATAGTAACAAAAATCAAGGTTGTACCTCATGGAAAACTACCTCTCGCCGACAAACAACGATGCAATTTCCCAAAAAATCAGCCATTTTTATATCAAAGTTTTGGTGTTTTGAAGTCCTCCTTTTCATAATTAACTATTATTAATGGTATCCAATAACCATCTATTCTTGTTTAATTTACTTTTCGTTTTTTAATTGACAGTTCCTTAAATAAATCTTAAAAACTAATACTAAAAATAGATTATTTTATTACAGTGTTTAATCAATCAATCAACCAATATATGTGCTATGTTCAGAAAGTTTTTAGCACAGTAATTCATTTGTAATTCTTTAAATTAATTTAGAAAGTTATTCAATCTATGTAAACGTCTTAATTGCAACATTAAATACTTTTGATATCTCGCGTTTTAACGGTGTTAGAGGGTAATCGCAAATAAATAAATCAAATTAGTTAAACTCGATACAACACTAAAGAATGATATCCTAATGCAGACTAATTACCATAATTAAATCTCAGCAAGTTAACATAATTTAACTATAAAGTTCATAGTTCGAACTACTTGCGCCGACATATATTATAAAAAATTGATAAAACATAGTTTGTTATTAATTTATTATATACAGGAAAAAATAAACCGGAAACATTGCCGAACCATGCTTTTAACAGCACTGCAAACTTGTATTTTAAAATTGTTTTGTCGCAATTTTCTTCGACCCAGATTTGTAATATGAAAGCGTTTTAGAATTTTTATTTGTGCCGTCGCTTCTTCGCTGGAATAATTTTTAAAATGTTAAATGTGGTATATTATGTTTATAAAGCGAAAATGTATTCGAATCACATAGTTTCGAATTAACTGTTATTAATGTTTTTATAATGTAATGATAAAATTATAAAAAAGCTCAAATTACTATAAATCTGCTAAATATGACAGCTTAAAACTATAATTATCACTCCATTGACGACCATGTATCAATTTCGTCATCATCAGCCTTTGTTAGTCCACTGCTGGACAAAGGACTCCCCTAATTTTTTTGTAATTTTTTTTGTATCTGACAGTTTAATAAACGGCTTAACTCGAAGATTCAAAAAACGTATTTATAAACTAAATTATACTATTGAAATGGAGTACTTATTACAAAAGACGTATTAACCACTATATTATACATCATCAGCCTGTGATAGTTCACTGCTGGACATAGGACTCCCCTAATACACCCCTATCCATTAGGGGGCTTTGGACCGTATCACCACGCTGGTCCAATGCGGGTTGGTGGGTAGACCGACTTTTTACATCCCCATCCGGCGCACGGATCATCTTACTTTTCTGATAATTGGGTGACCAGCCCAAATTGCCCTAACCAACTGGGAATCAACAATGAAAATTTTTTGAGTCACCGCAGGATTCGAGTCCACGACCTCCGGTTTCTAAAGCACACGCCCATTCCACAAGGCTACGGAGGCAGTTCATACGCCCCTACCCCTAGGTTACGAAGGCAGTTGTATCAATATAATGCAGAATATTAATATAATAAATACTAATAATATCATGTGTAATGGACGATGCTTTATTAAAATGTTTAGTCTGCATACAAAGTCCTTTGAAGACACAAAAGTGAAAGTGTTATGTGCAGCTCGTAGAAAACCTGTGGAAAAAATTCACATATGATTTATATAGATCAGTAAGAAACTACTAAGGTGAACTTATAAAAGTGAGTTTTCTCAAGAATAATTAAGAGTACAGTTATGCCTGTTATATTTTTCCGTGTTTTAAGAATACGCGTTATAAAGGTATTCCTATATAATGTATTTTTACGTCCCCGTATTAACACATTACGTGTAAATTACTATATTATATACATAGTACAATGATAAGATTAAAAAAAATATGCCAAAATGCTAGGACCTTCTACGGTCAGCAGCGTTGTTTCGAAGGATCTGGAGGGGGAGACGCTCGACTAAACCTTTATGAACTCAGTGGCACTGACGTTAGGCTCCTAGTTATCGGCCTTGGTAACGGCAGGGCAATGGGGTGCTAAAAGTCACCGGGGGAATGCGGGGGCTGTCAGTATATCGAGGTGGTAAGGTGTTTATACAGTAAAACTATGATGTCCTTCCGAATACAATTCCGAATCGTAGTAAGGAACCTATTTAATTGCAAAGGGTGTAACAAACAGGGTATATTCCCCAAAAATCTTTATCGCAGCATTGGAAGAAGCATTCAAACTTTAGGATTGGATAGGAGGAGGATGGGAACGATGCACTTACAATTGATGTTTTAACGTCACTTACAAGTGCATCCCCCAACTTAGATTCCCCGACAAATAATCATCATGGCGAAATCGCTTGAGGATCTTACCACGATGCTCAATAACGTCAATAGTGTCTCTCAGTACTGTTCCAAACGGGCTGAATAAGCCCGCTTTGGATGCGCCTAGGAGAGTGATATGGACGGGGACAAGCAGGTGTGCTGCTGTCCTATCCAGCCAAAGAAGAGTCAAGGGAGAAGATTACTGTCGGTATTTTGTAGTCCACTCTCCCTTTGTTCCGTGGTTCGATAAGGCCGCTCCGCTGATGCGATGGAGAGGCCGCAAGAGTTTTTCATGGCCTTTGAGTAACAAATTTAGGGGAGTCTTTTACTTATCTACAGGGGCCGAGACGAAGGGCGCGTTAGTTCCCAAAGGCCCAGGGTTGATTTGGGCCATTGACCAGAGACGGGACTGCCTTGGCGGCCAGCGGTAATGGGGTCGCAGAGGAGTGTGAGCGCGTTCCTGTGACTCTAACCTAAACGCGTCAGGAAGGAACAACGTGATGGTTTTAGTCGATGTAAGTCCGACATAACCCGTATTTGCCCCCACGAAAACATTTTACGCATATCCCCACGGTAAAAAAGATAAATCGCCTCCCGGATAGATTGTTATAAGTGAGAACTTACGGGATGTTTAAGAAAATGATTGAAAAAACGCTATAAAGTAGTTAATGATTTAAACTCATTTATTTCCTTTTTACTAAGTAAGATAGTTACCAGGAACTGTGACCGTCAGGGCAGTTTAAACTTTTAGTAACAGTATTTTCCTTGTATGAAATTCCGGGGAAAAATAGTTTGTACGCTCAGTTTTAAATTATATTCAACTTTGCAATTTTAGAACCTGCAAATAAATGAGAAAGGCCTTACAGTATCTGTGAAAAATCAAAATCAAGTAATTACTCATTTATCCAACAAGACGATCACAATCTAATGTACTCAAAAATACTCGCTAATCGAAATAACGCATAATGATTATATTATCGATCCACAATTTTTTATGCACTTTTTAATTGTGTAAAGACAGAATGACGTAGATACGTTTAATCGAAACATATAACAATTTCAATTAAATAACTTACTACGTATAACAGTAAGTAACAATGTATAAAAAATTAAATTGAGTGCCGTTTAATTGCCGAGTGATAAATTTTGTTTCCGTTTTAATAATTTCTTGGCTCCTGCTTGAAAATCTCCTTGTAATTAACGTCTCAACGCAAAATTTATCCGTCAAGGTCTAATCTCATTAATTTGTCGTTTACTACGTTGAAACTTCTAAAATAAGTATTCGAAAATATTTTAAAAAGGAAGTGACATTTTTTTACATTTTGAATTAGAAAAGTTCTGTTTCAGAATTTTTAATTTTGACTTTAATGTCCCAATATTTGAGTAATTCCCCAAAAGCAAAAGGTACAAATACTAATAAACTATCTCTTTGTTTTTTCACTCATCTCTGACTGGATGCTTCTTTTAATTTATTTTAATGTAATGCTCGTAATGTAAGTTTGTTTACAAAGACTTTTTATTGACTAAAACCCTGTATATTTTGAAATAATTTCGAAATATACCATACAAACGTTAATAAAGCATATTTCCAGGCAGGAATTATTTGCTTAAACTTTACTTTTTTGGGTAATGATGAATGTCACCTTCCCATGGATTCTTGTTTCGATTTTGGTGTGACGTAGGCCACCCATGTTTCATCACCAGTAACAATGTGGTCTTCAAGACGATAACGAAGTCAAAACATTTGTAATACAGTAGTTAACAAGTCAGGCGGCCAAATAAAATGAGGGTATTCAAAAACTGATGCTACATTATGACAAGTACCTCAACATTCACGAGAAGTAGATTGAGGTACAGGCTTTCATGTAAAAGTAAAATTCGTGCGATATCTTTGCAGTCTTTCTTAAATTCCAAAACGGTACTTACTTAAAAAAATATGCCTCGCATTATAATAAACATCTTACTTGAGACTGACGTTGACGTTAACAGTTATTAACAGTTTGTTTTTTAAGTGAATTATATTTTATGTTAAAATTTACATTTATAGATACATACATGTATCATAGCACGTAGCAAAAAAAAAATGACTTTTTAATTTATCGCAGTGTTTATATCATAAATATATGAGCAATCACAAGTAATTGCTTTTAAGCTAAAGCTAATATGAATTAAATTGTTCTAACACGATTAAAGGCTCAACAAACAAGCGAGTTTCCCCACATCAACTTTGTCCAAAACTTATCCATCCAATTACTTGTAATTATTTTAAAAGATGCACCCTTTCTGTTTCGGCTTTATATTGTCTAGAAGAACTCTTATACGAAAAAAATAATTATAAAAATGGTTTATTACTTAACTAAGGCGTTACTTATTGATATCATATATACATCATCAGCCTGTGATAGTCCACTGCTGGACATAGGACTCCCCTAATACACCCCTATCTATATAGATTTCTAAAGCACACGCCCATACCACTAGTCTACGGAGGCTGATTAGCTATCAGATAACTTACATTTAGTAACGATAGTAATTCGTTAACAATTTCGTTAACTAATTGTTTTGATTTTGTAATATATTGATTTAAAATGACACGTGTAATTAATATATTTTCTCTAAATGGGCAAATTATTTAATTTCGTTACTAACGAGTATAATATTCAAATTTTAATTTGTAGACAATCATCTGATGCGATTGATACAGTTGCTCTAATACATTTATTAAATAGTTAGAAAAACTTTAATAGAACTTTTGTTCAGAATACAAGTTTGGTACAATAAATAAAAAGCAAATGGTACCATGGCGTATTAATAGCAGGGAAATTCTATGCCTACGTGCTGAAGCTCAAGCTGCGTTAGCAGTTTTATTGTTCTTGGTTCATTTTCGCCAAATGGGCTCACAATGTCTGATCTTTGGATAAAATAAAGAACAAATCCACACTAATCCATCCATCGTCATTGCATCTCTTCTACCACGTAGGCTTCAACGTTTTCTATTGATATAAAAGCAAGCAAAGCGCTAAAAATTTATAACCTGAATCTATAATAGGTTATTTATTAAATATATCCATAATTTAGTTCCAGAATTTTTAAAAACGTATTTTGACGTGCCACAAATAGTTAAATTTCAATTAAATATATAAATATTTTTATAATTTATTATTATAACATTTATAAAAGAAAGAAGTATAGGAAACGGTGGCGTGCATTAGGGAGGCTATGTCCAGCAGTGGATATTGCCTAACTGAGAAGATAATGATGTATGATAACTATTTGTACTTGTCCACTATTTGTTATTTATAATGTTAGGTCTACATGATTCATGTCGAAATGTATTTAAATTTTTGCCACACGAAGGAAAAATAAATTTGTATTTTATTATTTGATGATTTGATCTCAAACTTTGGACTGATCCAATTCTTGTCTTTACACAATATTTATACTAAATATAGTTAAAAATAAATGAGAAATATTCAGAAATTTAAAAAATGGACTTCCAAACGAAAAAATTTTCAATAAATAACAAAGTCATTGTTTAGGATGGATAGACGATCATAATATGTACTAGCAAAAACAAACATCCTAATTATTCTAAAAATCATGTAATGTGATTCTTTTTTTTATTAATTTTAAACTTGATAAAGTTTATAAAACGTAGTTAGCAAGAGCACTCCTTAAAAACTGTTATTATAATGGCATAAAAGTGTAAACATTTTTTTCGTGAAAAGATTTTCACTTATTCTTACAAAATGAAACAATTTTAAAACAAATATAAAGTATAAACTATACCTTAAATTATTCATTGTACATATCACGAACGAAATAAAAACACAATTGTAAGCATGGAAATATGAAGTGAAACAAAGAGAAAAAAGACAGATACACTGTAAAATTTTTGGCAATTGTCCATAAATTTTAGGTAGAGATATGATTTTTTTCATATTTGTTACGAAGAAGCCCATTACGAACGAAATTTCTAAATGACATATTATCGCGTGTATTTGTGTAAATTAAGGATAAAAAATTTTACTATTAAAGTTAATAGATATTTTTCGAAACTGAAGATTTAATTCTTAGAAATTATCGTGTTTTAAGTAACCATTAAATTTTATGCTTTGATATGTATTTTACCATGGTCTATTAAATTAATAAAAAAAAAATCTTAAAAATCTTCAAATATTTAAGTAAACATTTCATTGTTTTTTGGGAGTGTTGGCACGAATCAACATGGCTGGATTTAAAGTTCGTAAATCACGGACTCATTATTTGCTTCAACAAACAATCCCAGGCATCATTTTCTTTTTCATACAAAAGAACTTATACAGAAATGCTGTTTGTTTTGTCTACAAAAACAGTTGGTACGACTGATTTGTTTCAAAATGCTTTTGAATATTGTTGCGTCTAAATTTTTTTTTATTAAAGCTATTACAACAACTGCTTTTTTGTATAAAAAGCAGAGAACTAATTTTCAAATCATTGATTGGTATTCAGATATATTTTTTTTGTTATATTGAAAGAGTTTTAAGGTGAATTAAAAAAATGCTAAAAACATGGACGATTTTATGAATTGTGTATATAGGCTATAACTAAATTGTTATTAAATTTGTAAGGAAAAATGATGTAGTTCTTTTTAGGGCATTTATATAAAAGCTTTCGTAAAAAGGCTTTTATGATTTTTTTATTACTTTTTAGACATCGCTTGCTAGGTTTCTGAGTCTGTTCATCTCATCATCATTGTTGCAAGGTAATTTAGAACAGTCTAGCTATTCAATAATGTTGTAATGTAATGTTTTCACCCAACTTAAGGCCACATATGCTTGACCAGCAGTAAAAAGCTTCGGACCTAAGTAAACAATGGCGTGGTTAACAGTACTACCCTGCATTTTGTGGACTGCGCACACCCAACACAAAACAATTGGCAGCATTCTTTGTTCAGCAGTTCCGTGACTATATATTGCTGGAAATTGCACAGACTTTGGCGGAATGAGAGGAACACCATCTTTACCGAAGTCTATAGGGACGGATGGTATATCGGTGTCAAACATTTGTGCTCTTCGGAAGCAGGGTCACATATTTTTTTATGGCATACGCGAGACAGGCAGACGAGCAGTCGGCCACCTAATGGGAAGTGGTCACCGACGCCCAAAACATTAGCAATACCAGTGGTATCACCAACGCGCTGCCTACCGTGAGACATAGGTGTTAAGTCTCGTTTACCCAGTAAATACGCTGGCTACGGTGCCCTTCAAACCGGAACACAACAATATTCACACTACTGCTTCGCAGCAGAAATAGGCACCGCGGTGGTACCCACCAGACGGTCTCCTGTAAACAGGGAACCTACCACCGTAAATAGTAAAATAGAATTTCTGTAATTACAAATCGCACCATTAACCAGATCTCTGGACACATCTTCATCGTAACGCGACATCACTTTAGTCTTGTTTGCTATGGTATAATATTATTAAGATCTAAATTGTCAGTTTTACGAGTACAATCTACTAAACTATCCTGTGCTGTGATTTTGTTAATAATATACCACGAGCTCGGAAATGTTCAAGAACAGTTTTGTTGTGACTGAAAGCTATTCAACAAGCCCTTTCATTTAATACCCATATTGTAGACATGCATTAAAAATTACTGTTCCCCCATCTTGGATCGTCCGCCATTTTGAATTTAGAATGACGTCGCACAACTTATCGAATATTGTCATCCAATCTAAACGTGTATACAAAATTTCAGCTTAATCGGTTGGGAGTGTCTGCTTCACAATCGGGGCGCAAGATTCCACCCGAACATCTTTGCATACATACATACATTGCAAGTTAAATAAAAGCTTT
The DNA here is from genome assembly GCA_029286875.1 of Lamproptera curius. Lineage (NCBI taxonomy): Eukaryota > Metazoa > Arthropoda > Insecta > Lepidoptera > Papilionidae > Lamproptera > Lamproptera curius. The sequence continues at coordinate 186,587 of JAGSMT010000063.1, read as the reverse complement.
TAAAACCAAATAATGATTGCGGAACGACACACACACCACATACACGACTAGTTTTAAGTTTTTGTTTTTAGAACTTAAAATAGTCAATTCAATTTTTTCGATAAATTTAAACTATTTTTCAACATATATTTTTTCTTTCTTGTTTTCAATTCTCTAAATTCTAATTGGTGGAGCCCAAAGGTAGAAATAATATTACTAAGATTGATAAACCATCAATCTCTTACCAATACTGTTAGATAAAAATAAAGTTATCATGTATCTATAACTTTTATAATATAGCAGTTCAGATGTACTAGTACGGGTGGGTAATAAAAGAATCTGCTAAAAGCTTAAAAAAAATTACTTTCTAACTTTAAATTTAACTACAGGCTCTTATTTTTTTTAATATACATTTAAAACTTAAAGGAAAAAAGAAAATAAAATTTAATTTTGAAATAACTAATTTATAAGCAGCTTACCCGCAAGGCTGCAATAATCATCATCGTAACCCAGTCCTATCAATACTTCAGATAGGCATCAAAAATGTATAGTTCACTGGTTGAATTAATATAATCAAAAAATAAAAGTAATATTTTTAAGCAATGAAAACTACAAAAAGTTATTGTCATAACACGTCAAATACAGAGATTCATAGCATTTTTCTAAGCCATAGTTTATTTAAACTTTATGTTTTATCCTCATTAGAATTCCTATCAAATAATTATAAAAATATTATTATTTCTTTGTCGGTCTTAGGAGACGCAAAAGTAAATGTGCTAAGCAAAATTTATGTATACAATTAGTACATGGTATAACCACAACTTTTACACGGGGTAGGTTGTTATCCTTTGTTTTCCGAGAAATTACTTCCCTTAAGAACCTTTTAATAGATCATTTTGCATGAACTGTTTAATTTTATGTTTGTTTAGGATACAGTTATGCTTCACTTTGTTAATTCCTAAATGTATATTTTTGACTTACAAAATACCTTATAAAAATGTAATTACAACTCGGACTTATAATTGTTTGTTAAATGTTAGACAAAAGTACATGTTGTAAGGCTTGTTCGAATGCGCTTCACAATATTTTTTCAGTCAGAGACTGGTTTTACTAGACTACATATAAAAGTTAAGATATGCTTATTGTTTTTATAGAATAAGGTGACGACAACAGAGAGGACACACAAATGCGTGAAACGCACTTGTGTGTTACGCCCTGCTCATAAAAACATAACGTCACCGAATAAGTTTGACTCCATGAGACTAAGGATGATACAACTCGTTTAATACTAATATAATTACTCAATAAATCAAATGATCTAATGATTTCAACTGCTTTGAGACATATATATGCATCGTGGTAATACTTTTCTTCTATGCTTTGTCAAATTTTAGCAGATAGAGGTAATAAATATCGTTGAAACATACAGGGACTCAACTGTGTATTAATTTCTATTCTTCTGTGGCCTTGTTATAAAGTCTAATGCTATGTATTGGATGTAAGTGATTACTGAAGTGAGTGTGTATTATGAAAGCCAATGTAAATTTACTATACATAAACTCATACCCAAAACGGTAAGTGAACTAACAAGCGAGCGTTGCCAAATGTTACATCAGATCATTGAAAAATAACGATCTTTAGTAATTAACCAAAAATAAAATTACTAAGCACTTATTTATATTAAAGCTTGACTTTGATATATATTATAAAGTACAAACTTAAGTCCAAACTTGACAATCTTCATAAAGGAGCAATACCATATGATTAGTTTTTTCTTTCAAACTTAACACAGTTTTGAACTAATACAGTTACGAATCCAAAGGTATTCATATTTTTATAATTATACGCTCAGGCAAATTGAAATACAATAAATTTATTCCATGCCAGATGCTTTGCACTCAGATAATATTTTCAGACACTTTGCAATCCAAATTGTTTTTTATGCAATTTATGGAAATATTTGATTCGAATTTTACGCTGACATTAATAGCATAAAACACGAAATACTATCGAGACAAGTAACCATCGTGCAAGGTGAATGGTATAAGTAAGTTGATGATGTTTTCATGTATATCGGAAAAGTATGCATCTTATTTAATGTTACCGTAATCGTTACTAACCTCACAACTTACACTACCCTTAATTGAGAACATTTTTATCCGTCAAGCAGTAATATCCTTCTAGGTGTACCTTGTATCAGAGTAAGACGCTTTCTCCGAACATTCGGTTAAACCTTAAAAAAAAGGTATAAATACAAATGTTACTACTAGCGCTAGTTTATCATCTTTAGTCATCTAAATCGTAAGCTTTGAGAATAAATTTTATCTGTAGTTTATAGCGTTTCTTTAAGTCTTTTAGAAAGCTTTTATTTTTCTATCTATCGAATTAAATAAATTATAAATGTATATTTTCTTCACATCTCCAACCACCTAATGGACAATATTAATATCATTATAAAAAGAACTTAATATTAATAAAAAGAACTCACGAGGTGACTGACATATGGAACTTAATAAAATCATTACATAAAAAAATCCATACAACACACTGCACATTTTAAAACTTTAAAATACAAGTGTGTCATAGTATTCACACTTGAAGGCTGCAGTTGAAAACTTCATTCAAAATTTACTACTACTGAGAGTGAGTTTCACTGTTTGTAAGTTGCCAGAATTTCAAAATATTGAAATTGACGATAAGGTCATTCCTTACGAAAGGTCTTTGATTTTCTACGGATTCGAACAGTGGGGAGCACATATTGACAAACTTTCTGGGAAACTAAGTACTGTGATCTTTGCCATACGCAAGTTGAGGCAACTGACTGACGAGGCAACTGCAGAACTAGTTTATTATGCGTACTTTCACAGCCTTATGTCTTATGGATTAGTATTGTGGGGATCTGCAGCCGGTTTGAACAAAATATTTATACTACAAAACAGGCTGTTAAGGCAATCAAAAATCTGGGTTCATCTTTACGTAACGTTTTTAATAAAAATTAAATTTTAACTTTACTTTCGCTATGCATATTTGAAAATATTATTTTAGTGCGTAAAAATATTTATATGTTTACTAAAAAAGATTTTGGGCCGCGCTGCGGTCAAATTGAGCCCCTAGAACTACCCCGATTTAGACTGACCAGCACAAGTGATCAGTAGAGTCTAAATTGAATAAATATTTTTTACATTGATTTTGAATAACAGACGGGCTAACTTTGATTTTAGCTATAAAAGCTTAAATAAAGAAAAAAAAACTTATAATTATTATATCTATAACATGATTCGATCGTTGAAGTGGCAGTTGGTCGGTCACGTTCAATCCGACCTCACCGATCTAAGTTGGCTGCGAGTAGCACGGAATTGGCTGTTAGGGCGATCATTGAAAAAGGCCTTTGTCCAGCAATGGAAGGATAAAGGATGCTGATGGTGATACATATAATATTTTTTGGGGTTTTAAGATAATTACAGCCCTAGTTTTTAATTTTACTATTTTTATTAAATTGAATTGACAATGATATGTAGTTATAATTGTAATTGTGTCAAAACGAACATTCAATAAATGAATATATATTTAAAGAAAATATATATTACATTACATTGCTATACATTTAATTTATTTCATTTCCTTTAATTTATTTAGGCCCATGAAATGTAATTTTTAAGTTGAAATTGAAAGCGAACAAAAGCTTTGATGGAATATCTTATTTACCTAGAATAACGACGTCTTCATTTTGATTATGGTTTATACATATTATATACATTTATATATTATGTATACGAGAAACAATTTTGTGGGTATGCATATATGCGAAGGTACCCTCGCGGTACCTATTTTTGCCGGAAATCTGTAGCTTGTATACACTACTATGTTCTGGTTGAAAGGGCACCGTTGCCAGCGTATTTACTGGATAAACAAGACTTAGGGCAGATTTGTGGCATTTCACGCTGCTTTTATAACGGGCAAGATAGAAATCACTTAACGCTAGGTGATTAACAATGAGACGCATTGTTAAACACAAATGGGACTTCATGTCAGCTTCTATCCATTGAATAAAATCAAGTAAAATTTTTACCAAAATATGACCCACTTCAAACAGTATATAGTCAAATTGAGTAAAATAAGTGAATAACAATGTGCTCACTGTACGATACGGCCATGCGATTTCTGCCACCGCGTTTAAATCTCTGATACATTTTAAGGTATTTTCATTTTATCAAAATGTCGTCAATGACATATTTTATGTACATGAAATGGATTTTTTTGATGTATTTATTTTTATTAGGACTTAAACTGCGTTATCTAAATTGAGATTTGCTTTATATTTTTCATTGCATTTTTTCACAATGTTTACAATAAAATGCGCTCCGCATTGAGTACCCTCTTCTTTTGGTAAGTCAGTCAAAGGTGATAACACCACCATCACAATTAATAATCATTACAAACAATGTTCTATCTGTCGCAAGAGAACTATTTACTTCGAATAACATGTATTTTTAATTAAAATCACATTTTTAAACTGTTATTTTATGGCGACCTTATCTTTGGCGTGATGATTTATAAATAAACAAACTGGTGTCGAGCTGCGAAAGCAATTAAGTATGCGAACAAGAACAACTTGCTCGCAAACAGTCGGTGAATAAACTTTGAAACAAGGGAAGGCAAAGTCAAGTTCTCACTCTTTGCGTAAATACACATTCAAAGTGTACAGTAAATGAAAATAAGTGAAAATTTTATTAATAATTATGCAAATACATCTTAGATTTAAAAAAATTCCTACTTTGCTTTTTGTTTTTGGTCTGTCCGTCATTATATATGCTTAAATCTTATCCGTACGTTTTTGGTATTAATAGAGTTTTTCAAAAGGAAGGTTTATAATATGCAATAAATGCTTAACAGTGTAGAAAAAGTCTCGCAAATTTAGAGCTTTCTATTGTGATTTCGTAAGATAACATATTTTTTTCTTAAATTGCAAACGCTGGCTCAACCCCATAGAGATTTATAAAATGATGTATTACAGTACTATACACCATAAAAAGGTCAACAATTAATTCGCGATGTTACATGTTTATCAATTAAGGATAACCGAAAATAATATTTTTTATGCTCTACATTTTACGGAGAGATAAAGAATTACTTTCTGTAGAAGGTTGGTATATTTAGTATCAGCATCGCCGATCGCTAGCGATAACTATGTAATAAGCTAACTGTTTGTAATTAATTGTTACAAAATTATAATACTTTTTATTAGATATAAACCTTAATTAAGAATGGAACTAATAACTTTAATGAGTTAAAGAAAATATAAATCTGATATTTTTCTTTTTCTTTTCTTTTTCAAATGCAAACGAAATATAATAATATTTCTATATTTGTATATTCAGAAACATTAATCTTTAAATTTGAAGTTAATTTTACTTAAAGCATATTTTTACCCAAGGTGAATAAGCTTTTAAACAAAAAGCTTATTCACTCTTGGCTTGAAGTTTAATAAAACTATTAAACTCATACTTCCACAAAAAATATCAAACATTTTTCATATTTCTTTAGCTACTTGCACTACAATCGTTTCTCAATTAATTGAAAATACAAGGAACAATTTGAGACTGCCGTTTCAGTGAGTTATTGAGCGAAGAGAAAAAGTTAACAAATTACGTTAATGAATTTCCGGAACTCTTATTGAGAATATTTGTTTTATTTTATTGTATTTATAACTTGTATACCGTAAGATAAAATTGTATCTTTAATATATATGTAAAGAAAATTGAACAATGTATAATTTTCTTAAGTGACCAAACTGTAAGACAGTAGAGAGAATTTTTAAAAAACATTAAATTTTTATTTCCTTAATGCAATAATTAATCTGTAATATATACTACAATATAATACCTTCTAAAAAGTCTCTTAAAATTTAAAGGCTCCTCTATTTTTACCTATATATGGGACGTATAAATCTGTTAAGATGCCTCGATCTTTCTCAGTACCATAAAGTTTCAGGTAGAAACAACTTTGAGGGAGAGCCTACAGAAGAATTCGGCTGCGTTGGGCAGCTTTTCATAAGCTTCGTCGAGTTTTCTCGTCATCCATAATGCCACAAATCCAAGGTCTTCGACCAGTGCCTCCTACCCGTCATGACCAACGGTGCCGAGACTTGGGAACTTACACAAATTTAAAGTCCCTCATTGAGGGTTATGCTCGGCGTATCTCTGAAGGACCGCATCACAAATTTTTGTTCGTCATAAAATCACAGTTACCGGATTAGGAAGCAGCAGGTCACATAAGCCACGGAACTAACTAGCGCTGGAGCTGAAAAGTTCGAATGAGTGGAGACCGGGTCTCGGCAAATGTAATGTGTGACGCCCTGGATGCAAGGGCCCGATGGAGTGTCAACATTCGCAAAGTGGCCGGTGTGGGTTGGATGAGAATAGCCGAAGATCGGAAGCGGTGGCGTGCATTATGGGAAGCCTATGTCCAACAGTGGACTGACACAGGCTGATGATGATAAGAGTAAAAAAATTAAGGTGTCCAAAATCACAACATCGTGTGATTAAATTGTAAAAGCTGGCTCAACTTTAAGAGACAGACCTAAACTATGTTCCACATAAATGTACTTGTTAAATTTGTCTACAATAAAGTCAGCGAGAGCATATTAACATTGTTAAAAGAAATATACAAAATATATCTTTGTTTTAAGAATAGCCTAAAATAACCATTTTAATGTTTAGGTTTAAAAATTAAAAAATAACAATATGTAAGTTCACATAAAAGTTAATGAAATTTCAAAAAATCTTTAATCTATGTGCATGAAACGTGTCATACACAAGGCACGTTTTATAGGTCGTTTAAATGAATACCTTGAAAGATGTCATTTTTTTTTTATTTTTTATAATTTTTATTTTTTGATTTAAAATGCAGTGTCAGAAATCGTGGGGCAGTTGCGTGTGGAAAGCACTTTCTTATCCGCTTGTCTTGCACAAAATCGTTATGCATTATTTAAAGTCAGTCATATTTTTTTGTTAAAATTTTACTTGTTGTAATTTGAACATCGGTGCGTGTTAATTGCGTATTTTACAATACCTTTTTGGACAAAGTCTGGGCGTATACAAATCATGCATTAATAAAAAAAACATTATTTTGTCATTATATAACTTAAAATAGTGCATGCACAATACATAAACAACTACCTATACTTTACAAATCACTCTAAACGATATAACAATGTACAAATATAAATTAGTGTATAACTAACTTATATTATAATAGTTTTTAGGCGTTATAAGTAATTGAAATTAGAGAGGTGAAAGGGATGAGTCCAGAATAACGACATTTATTATAGAATGTTTGATTTGGTAGTGGGTAACATTTTTTCATAAACTTTTACTTGATTTAGTTAAACTTAAAATATGCATAACAAAGTTTAAATTTATTAGTAAACAAAGTTACATGTATATAGCAAAAGTAACATATTTTATGTACACTATCTGTGGAAACTAACACATTTGAATATATTTATTTCCGACGTTTCGGATTCTTTCCAGCATCCATGATCACGGGCAGACTAAGTTGGTATATGTCTGTATCTCAATGTTTTGGAATAACCGTCAGAGTTTTTATTTAAAATTGACATATCTTTCATTTTCTTAATTTTGAACATTGGTTTGACAAAAAGTACTTATGTTGTCCTGTGGCTTTGTAGTTTTTATATCTTTGGATTTAATTTTTAAAATTATTGGAATGGAAAGGACGTTTGGTTCTTGCCACCTTCATGTGATCATGGATGCTGGAAAGAATCCGAAACGTCGTGAGTAGTTGTGTTGTGGATTTGATAAGTATAATAATCGGGTAAATTAAGAAAGAAATAATTATAACACACTTGAGTTTACCCACAGTAAATGAAAATGTTAGGCCGCGGGGATTAAAGGATTATACCGTATTTATCAAACAAATTGCAAATTAGTAGAACTGTATCCAGAGTGGCTGTACCAAATTTCGCTTATAATCACCATAATGAGGTGCTACTTGAGTAAATATTCTAGGGATGTTTTGTTGATAAATTTGTTTTCATTCAGACACAAGCAATACATTTTAATTAGATGATAAGAGTAGGTAGCAGTACGTAGGATTAGTAACACATTTTTCTATGTGGTGGGGGTGTTCCTGTCGTAATGAAAAACATTGTGACCAAACAAACAGCCAAATTCTACTACGACAAAGTAAAAAAACATGTAATCTTTTGATTTCGACTTTTATTTGATTCAATTAACTTTAAGTTTATGATAAGCAGACGTTAGGTTTGTACAGAATTAAAGTTTTAGCATGTATAAGAGTAGATTTGAGGGTCAATTTGTGCTTTAATCTGTTTTAACTCTGCTTCAAGCTAGGTGGGTAACTAAATAAAATAAATGAAATTAAAAAATTCTTAAAGACCTTTTTTTCTTATTCTGTTAATAATGGCGAATTGATATTGTTGCTCTGAAAAGTTTCAAATTAAAATTTTGTTTTCTGTACAAAATTTAACTACATTCTGTGCACATTTCTTACGTGCACGCAATTCAATTAAAGTAAAAAGCATTTTAGCACCTTAGCCCTTAGATTAATGTAACGATATCAGTTTGATTAGTTCACTCTGTTGTATTGTATTATAACCAGTGGTTAGATCAGCGAATAGTTCGGAAAGTACCCAAAATAGTTTATAATGTTTTCTATTATAATTATATATACGACCACTCTAGATTAGGATGTATGTGGCTCTATTGCCTTTTGTTAATCCAAATTAATTGTTTACCGTAAAATATTTTTACTTACTTCTTGTACTTTATAATCAGAAGTTGCAGTTTCATAAATATAAAAAATAATAATGTAATATACAATTGAATTTCAATAAAAATGTATCTTTTAATTTGTTTTGATTATTTTTTGTGTTGGTACGTATTTGAAATTTAATATTAAAATATGCAACTACAAGACTAATAATAATGTATGCCATAATATTTTTATTAAGCTTAGGACAATTTTATTTTTAATAAAACTGATTTTTTTTATAACTGCTGTCTTGTCCAAAAATTAGTAACATTTTTTTTAAATAAGCCTGTACGGTTTCTGTTATTGTGTTTTAAATTGTATGGGCTTACCGAAAATTCTAGTATGTCAGACGGTCTAGGCTTCGAATTGTCAAGTATTTTCTTATCGATTGTCAAATAAACTACCACTGGTTCAAAAATGGAACCCTACTCCAAATAACCTGAGAAGAACTAGCGGAAGAATTTCAGCTGGGCCATTTTTTTCCAATAAATTTTACAAATTTTATGCATCAAATTTCAACACTTTGTAATTGCCTGGAAAGTTTGAACAGTTCCTTACCAGTGTGTGTTCATTCGTATATCGTATATATATTTGATCTCATTCTACAGAAGTTTTAATTTGTTCATTCGCTGTTCCTAATGTGAACATTTAAATCTTAGTTAAGTGTAAAACGTTAAGGTTATTATTTCAGTGGTCCACTTTCCATCCGTTCCTCGCACTGTTATAGCTTTGTTGTAGTTGCTTCCGCGGCCTGTCTGAATGTCTAATGAGCAAGAATTATACTTACTTTTTCGTTCCTGGACTTCACCGCAGGTATTTAATTACAATATTTTTTTAATGTTAACATTTCTAAATCAGGTCAACTAAGGTTGGATTTCAAATTATGCCTAAGACCATAAATCCTCTTTTCGTACCATAAATGATGTAAAAACAAATAATTTGGGTATAAGTGAAAACTATTAATCTCTGCTTGGTTTGATTAAAACTGCTATGTGCTATCAATTAAATAAATAAAATAATATTGATTTATTCTAATATAGGAAAAATGATACGGGAAATGTACTAACTATACTTGATAAAAAACGCTAATGATAATATACTTATAAGTAAAATAGTCAATGTTATACAAGTATACAATACGATATTCACATCCGTTCGAACGAAGAAAACATCTTTATTTTTATTTGTCCTATCTCATAACTCGCTAGTCAACAAACAATTCCCATGTCTAAAGAGATTGTTTAATCGAACAAAGCGTGAATATTGGTCCATGGCCATTATCTACAAGAGAAAGTAAAGGATTAAACGCTGTCAAGTTTGACTGATTTGTATCCTTGGTTAGTTAGCATTTACCAATTGTAACAAGTAAAAGCTTGAAGCATTCTACGAAGTCCAAGGTAATTTGTTTGCATCTTTTTTCTTTATGTATGTTTAATGGCAAGAAAGTATTTGGTACCATAACCTACTAAACTAACATCACGTGTGGGTACAACATTTTATTCATCAATTTTTACTTCAATTTGGTTAAACTATATCACAAAAATGAGATAATCTAATAATTCTGCACGTTCTATTGCCATGGCTTTATTTATTACTTGGGAACTTGAACACTTACCCTTTTTTCTATTTGAAACGCCGATAGCTGCTGCTATTGATCTAGTTACGAAAACAGCCAAAGAAAGACTGTCGCTATAAAGATAAAGCCATAAAAAGTAGAATAAGCCTTTCTATTTAATAAATCAAAAATCAACATGTAATAGAGGCACAATTTATTATTATAATTTCGTATATATAGATGAAAATAAGGATGTTAATTCTAAGATCCGATATAAAATAAATCAAATAGTAAGTTCAAATAACCCTTTTGGGATAGGAAAAGATTTGCCGCGACAGAATTGCTCACGGGATCCATTCCAAGCCGTAACAAATGTGTTGCTATACATCCGCATGGCTGCATTTTGCATAGCGATGTTTTAAATCCGCTTTGTGTGAATTTTCAATTCTATCTTAAAATTTAATAACTATACTTTTATTACAAAACACAATTTTAACAGTTCACAAAAACTATTAGGTTCTTGTCATTTGCATACAACGTAATTTATTTAATTATGTGAAAAATGATAATTACTCAACACATTTTATAATTTTCGTCGTGATATCTACGCAAAATTCAAATACTAATAAATAATGATAATAATCTTCCAAGAACATTTGTCTAGAACCTCTTTCAACTTTCAAGAACTCCAATTAGTGTCGATCAAAAAGGTCGTCACTTTTTATAGCCCTGTAATTGCCATAAATACAATGTCAAATTGCTTGTCGGTACTTAAAAAAAGCATTTTTTGTTTATTTAAGACTAACGTTCGTCGCCATGGTAGAAATAAAAAGGCCCAAATAAAAATTGACCCAATTTATGAGCATATTAAGTTATAAAAGAGTTTATTAAGTCAGTCTACTGGCTTTATTATTATTGAAAGCCTACAGAGTAGTGTTAATTTAATTTTTTACTAGCTCATTGTCATTAGATCAGGTGTGCGTTTCTGTATTTGAGAAAAAGACTTTTAAATATTTTCTTTTCTTATTTCATTTTGTAAACATAATTTGTCTGCGAACATAAAATGTTAATATTATAACTGTACTACGTTACAGCATTATTACAAAATAAAATCAGAACAGATATCAAAATACATATATGTATAACATTTCGCCTCTCAATAAGATCATTAAGACTAATACTATATTTCTACTATTCTGTTAAGGCATTGCTTTATTAAGGTACATAGAAATTTAGGTCGAACAAAATATTAAAGAAATAGCCTTTTACTTTTACGTGAGGGGATACACATCGTACACGACGTTAAAGGTACGTCTGCTTTGTACAGATAAAGGTGTGTGTCGTTTCGAAACACGACTTAGTGTACTTAACTAGCCATTTACATAATGTAAAGTGATAATGGCGGCATTCTGTAGAATACCTGAGTACGCTTTAAAATTTTATTAAGTGTTGTTTAGTCATGAAAGTGCGTTAATCGATAGCCTTAATTATTGGTTGAATTGAAGGATTTAGTCTTGCTTTCACGTTTTAGTTTAAAGCATACAAAAGTGACTATTTAATATTGAAAGGTGAAATATGATAGAGTTTTGGTGACTAATGAAAACGAAACGCTCGACAAATTTTTACACAACCGATTTATTACACGGAAATTAGGAATATGAACAGAGAGAATAATTGTCTTGTAAAATAGTTATATCGAATAAATGACTTTTGACATGTTGTCGAAAACAAGAAAAAGAAAGAGGTCACTGATGCGCCTGTAGATAGGTTGGTGGCTGTAACCGTTGATCATGTAATTACCAACGAAGTGTATCGCCCGCCCCTATTAATAAAAACGGATGCTTTTTTTGGCTGTGCAATAATAGATTTTTAGCTTAGATACAAAAATTTAAAAGCTAACAAAAATTAAAAGCTAACAAAAAATTATTACATGTTTTGCACTAAAAAGCAGATATTAGGTTGTCAATTGTTCTTTCTTTAGGTAATAACTTAGATGCTTTTTTTGTTGCACATCCATATAAATTAAATCTTATTAGTGCTTAGCTCTAAATTAAAAATACATTTTAAATTTCATACGGTTATCATCTATATGACAATATTGATCGCGTATAATCGTACGATACAATCTTCAATGGGCTTTCCCATAAAGTCGATTTCAGCACATTCAGTTTTCTTGTTTGTTTTAAAACACATTCAGTAGTTTTCTATTCGCCAAAAAAATTAAAATTTGAATACATAAAAAAAATTGTTAAAAATTTCGCAAAATTTTATAGAGTTTTTAACCTGTTTGTTTAATTTAATTTAATTATTTAAAAAAATGTATTGGTTTATAGTGTATTTATTTAAAATAAAGGGAAACGAATCTGCAATTTTTAAGAAAGAAGGACTTATAATTGATTCTTTTGATTATGTTTATACTAACATATACAAAGTATAATATATTATTTAATTACAAGAATATGACAGATTTTATCACATTTAATTTTTTTAAAACATTTTTTGGTTCCGTTCATATTTATAATACAAACGTTACTACGAATTATTGATATTTGGTAGATATTTCTTACAGACATATTTTTCTACATCTTCTTATAATGTTATATTCCATCATAAAATACATTGAACTTCCTTAAAAATTTTCATTTGCAATTTAAGAAGATCTTATTTTACTGCACTGGTACATGATTTCCGACTGCGCTTTTTATATCTTCTTGAAGTTTTAATGTATTCATCTCATCAGTGTCGTGTAAGACAGTATTTGTAACTATAACCAAAGACTCGCTCTGTTGCCTTAAAATAGCTTTAAAAATACCTTTTTGCATTTAATCATATTCATTTTAAACGTTTAACTTATTTATTCTTAATAAATAGCATCGGAAGACATCAGTGAAAATACAAATAATCCTGCTCTATGAAACACTCTCTACAAGAGTACTAAAAAAAATTTTTAGTCATATATAATCTATATCTCGGTAATTTACAGTTGTATAATCGATTAGTTTTAACAAAACTATGATTATGACATTTAATTTTAATTTTTTTTATGGTTAAAGATCTAAATAAATTTTAAGTTAATTATATCGTTAAGTAAATTTTTGCTTGAATTGAGTTTGTTATTCGTATCAAGTAGGGATCCATATACCACCTCTTAGACACAGGTGGTATATTTTGAGATCTACTAATTATAGTGTGCTTGATATCACATAAAATTCCTTTATTTAATTATAAAAAATGCTTCCTTTACCTCCTCACGATAGTTTGTGAATAGTAAGTAGTAAATGTTGTAGAAGTAAGTAAATGAGATTCATTTTTTAAAATTAAAAAATCTTGTTTTCATTTCTTTTAATCCTTTTCTCAAAGAAGGAAAGTCAAGTACAAAAGTTATAATACTAAAACGAAATCTATAGTGCATCGAGTTTGTCTGATCTTGTTAGTATGTTTAATTAGAAATAATATAAAAAATATTTAAAAAAAAAAAACTACTGCCCGCAGCCACGTTGATGTATTAATTATTAGTATATTAGCTGTATATGTATATCCGTCTTCAGCAGTGGATTTTAAACTAGTCCCTATAACGCAGGTATCTACTTTGCGGATAATAACTAACCTTGCGATTATACCTACGTGGTAGCATTTGTCCAAAAAAGCTGAAATCATGCTCAAAAATGAAGAAATGTGAATATTATTAAAATAAAAAAATTTCTCCCTCCTCCTCGAACTGCCTCCGTAGCCTAGTGGTATAGGTGTGTGCTTTAGAAACTGGAGGTCGTGGGTTCGAATCCTGCGGGGACTCAACAAATTTTCATTGTTGTTTCCTAGTTGGTTAGGGCAATTTGGGCCGATCACCCAATTGTCTGAAAAGTAAGATGATCCATGCGTCGGATGGGCATGTAAAAAGTCGGTCCACCCACCAACCCGCACTGGACCAGCGTGGTGGGTTACGGTCCAAAACCCTCTAATGGTGTATTGGGGGAGGCCTATGTCCAGCAGTGGACTATCACAGGCTGATGATGATGAAATAAATTTCACACGAAAAATACCTGCCTAACATAGTTTGGTGTAAGTTAAGTAGAAAGGGTAAAATATAAGAGATGTTACCGGTGAAAATATATTTCACACTTTGGCGTTAATTACGGTAGAGTCCCCAAACACCGTTTGAGACATTTTTGGGGTTAATGTGACTTTGTCGATATGTATGAAGTTTCTTTTCCAGCTTTTCATATGATAAAACCGTAAAATGGTGTCTTTTTAATTTTAATTGTCCCACTGGATTGCCTTTTTCATGCTACAAAACTATATTTTTTGCATAGGTTTTGTTCTGGCTTAAAGGATAACAATAACTTTGTGTAGCCATTGTAGTTATTTGTTAACAAGACCAAAACTTTTATGTCTAAGCGTGACGAGTAATTGTATTGTCTTACATTCATCTTAATTTATTTAGGTCTGGGCTAATCGTTTACTGTCTGTTTAAGAGTCCGCCGTCCTGAAATTTTTCTATTATGCTTTTAGCATCGAGGGCGGTAGTTTCTGGTTGTATTTGGAAACTGAAGCGGATGATCTTTTATAGCTGCAATATGTACGAAATAAAATAAAATTTTAACCCAGAGTTCCCAGCCCACGCAGGGACGAGACTCCCAGCCCCAGCGGTCGCCCCTGATGTTAAGCTCCACCGCTAGCTCCATTTCGGCCGCAGAAGGAAGAGACATCGATGACACCATGCCGAATGTCCCCTTCTTTCACGGCCCTTAACTATGGATGTTAAAAAGCATTACATTAATATTAAGCAATGTTGGGTGTAATATGGCCTAGGGAAGTGACAACCTCACCGCCTACCTGACGGCGGATCTGACTTACAGTGGAGTAAAACAGATCCGCAGTACAAGGCAATTAGTCAATTGCCAATCCGCTCGCTCAACTGTTTATTAAAAAGGCCTTTGTCCAGCAGTGGACTCCTAAGGCTGTTTATGACGATGATGATGATGATGAAGTGTAATTTAATTAATTGTTTTAAAGTAATCTCTAAGCCAATACGGGTGGTTAAGATTTTATGTCTTTAGTAACCTTGGATATTATAACAAGAAAATCTTTGCAATGTTAAATTATTCTTCTATCATTTATCTTCTTTAATTAAATACATTATGTTACATGCTTAGTTAGTATAAATGTTAGTGCAGTGCATGCTTAGTTAGTATAAAATCGTCAATCAAAGATTGTTAACATGCTTAAACGAACGTTTTACTAGGTTTCTTTTTATTAGATATTAGATTACTAAGCATAACTCAGTCGATCTAGCTTTGCAGCCAGAAACGCGCGGAGGAGGAACCAAGGCGTTTAAAATCGCTACTCTATACGGCCTCGGATACCCTTGAAAGATTTCCTTCGTAAAAAAAAATTATAAAATCCGTTTGTTGGTTAGAAGTCCGTCGACGACAAAAATGTGACAAGTAAAATACATATATTAAGAAGATTATATCGACAGCCTCCATTCCCTTGTGACTGCGAAATAAAGCTCTACTAAAGATAGTTTACCTATGAAGGTGTAACTTAAATTAGTATCTATACATGTAAAAAGTATCTAACTTGTACATAGATAAAAAAGTATGTCTATCTGTTCTATTTTCTTTAAAACTGATTGATCCTTTTGTTTTGATATTATTTGACGGAAGCCGTTCGTTTCGATATTATTCAGGCTTAATATCTTGTGTTTATTTATATAATTTAAGAACAATCGTTAACATGTTTGTAAAGTAAATTTACAATGCAGTTAAGTAACAAAAAATACTTTATAAATAAAAATGTTTATAAAGTATTTTTTTAATTTGTGTAAAATCTAACCTAGTTTTTTTATTTTATAAAAATGGTTCGGTATTTAATTATATAATATCAATGTACCAGAATGCAGTGTGAAAATAATAAGAAAAGTTTCATATTAACTTTATTAAAGTAGACTACTTAGTGAATACTACTTAGACAAAATAAAACGCTTTACCCATTATCAAGTATTATCTTACAACAACAAGATTCTGTCGAAGGTCCAACTTGGTGTATATGATAGATAATCTCAATTTAAAGCCGCATTATTGTTTTATTGCGAATTAATTTTCCTTTATTATTCAACTATTACAATCGTTTTGGAGCTAACAGTTATTAGCGCCAAAACGATAACAATACAGTTGGTGACAAATAATTGTTCACTGGGTTGTGTTATAACTCTATCGATGGCACTATATTAAAAAGACAATTTTTTTTCTGATAAAACCTACAATTTAATAGCATAACCACCATGTGTTGCTTTTAGTAAACAAAATACGGTTAATTTCGAATCAGGTAAAAATTTACTTATATATCCCACGTGTTTGCTTTTTAAATATATCACGATTTTTTTTTTAAATTCAGTTGTCAAAACAACCATGCTTACATGATGTAAAACCTAAAATCTGTTTGTGTAAACTAAGATACGATAGCCAAAGGCATTCTGCCGAAACTGATTACTGTTTAATTAAATTGAAATTTGATGTATTCGTTATACTAAATATTTCGTTTTAAAATTTTCCAATAGCAATTAACATCAGGGAAAAGTTACGACAAGTGAACTAAAAAATTGTCTAATTAGTTTTTGATAA
The DNA here is from genome assembly GCA_029286875.1 of Lamproptera curius. Lineage (NCBI taxonomy): Eukaryota > Metazoa > Arthropoda > Insecta > Lepidoptera > Papilionidae > Lamproptera > Lamproptera curius. The sequence goes on along the minus strand of JAGSMT010000063.1, from coordinate 169,634 downwards.
AATCAAACTGTTTTTGCTTTCCTTTATAACATGCCGTTGCATTGAACCGGCGGATACAAACTCTAAATTCTAACCTTTTTTGTTAAATATTACTATAAGAAAACAAATTATAAATCTCACGTATCAAAACATATTTAATAAATCTCTAAGATATAAGAAATATTACTAAGATATTATTAATAAAATAACTTGATAAACCATCAATTCTCTTACCAATGCTGTTAGATAACGATAAATTTCACATGCATAATATGCACATATTAAGGCTTCGAAGACGCGGTTGAAAGCTTTTATGTTAAGAGTTACTATATGGGGTAGTATACTATGAGGGTGGCTAATAATTGAATCTGCCAAGAGCTAAAAGAGCTTTACTGTCTCACTATGAAAACCTACTAACTTTAAATTTAACTACAGGTAGTTATAATTTTTTTATAAATATATTAATGTGTCGGAATATTATTTCTAATGCGGGTACATAGAGAAAAGAAGTCTCGATGTTGACGTTATGTCTGTCTGATATCGTGTATAAAAGACGGGTCTGAAATATAACGGGGCAGTTTCGTTTAAGCTGCTACCCGGAACGGAACTCTCCTCGTATGTGATAAGTGTTATGCATCGACTCGTCCGTACGAGACATCGTGACTGTTGTCGGTGTCACGTGAGCCATTTCAATGGTTTTTTACGATAAGAGACGTTCAGTTGTTGTCATTATTTTTATTTTTTGAAATTTTCTTTGAGATTTCTATAAAAAGCTTAAAGGAGATATTTAAAAAAGCTATTACTGAGGATACAGTTTTGTCCCTTATGCAGATAACACAACATTGTTATTTATATCGCTTTTAACATGTTGTTTCAACTTATAATTGTAGATTGACTATATAGTTCTCAGACTCTACTGAGAACTATTCCGCCGCGTGTTTAGACCTGCAGGTTCATAAGCTGCAGAGGTGTCTTTGCAGCGTATGAACCTGTAGCAGCTAAAGCATCGCCACAGCGGCCGGCTTTTAGAACCGAAGCCATAAGAGTGGGCAAAATGCAGTATTTTCAATGCCATCCCTGTCCTCCATATCTAAGGAAGGAAGAATGTCTGCATGTTGTAGGCCGTTTACCTTTTCTTTTGAAGTTGAGAGACTCGGTAAAGAAAGAACTTTTTTTGAATTTGTGAGTAAAAAATAGCTAACCCGGCCTAAATACCACGCCGAATTTTTTTTTTTTTTTAAAAATTCGCATTTGTGGTAAAAAGTTTTAAAAGTGCATAGTGCAATATATCACAAGATGCGTCTCGTCGCAAGGAACACGAGTGTGTAATCAGTTTTTAAATCGGTGAAAATTTGGAAAAGTTATCGAAGAAAAACTGATAAAGTGCAAAGCTTAAAACAAAGTGGCGTGCGCTGAAGAAACGGTCGCTACGACCCCCCATTTTTATAACGTCGTTCAAGTGCTCCTAGAGGCCCTCACATCTGGCCAAAATCTCAGAATTTTCCGAGCACGGAAATTCGAGATATTGGACGAAAAACAACTTACCACGTGGAACGTGGTGACCGTTCGGCTGCCGTCCGAGAGCTGCTGAAAACAAAATTAGATAGAAGACGAGAAGAGGATCCAGGAACCGTTTCAAAATTTTAAATCGGATAAGTAGTTTATAAAATATGACGTGTTCAAATTTTGTTTAACAAAAATTTATGTAAACAACTTTTCGAATTTAAATAACTTTTAAATTAAATCTATAACATATAGTTTTTATTAAAGTAAAATATAGACAATATTTTAAAGTTAATGCATGCAAAATTTCAGAATTTTTGAGCTAATAGTTTTTAAGAAATTAGTCTGTTCAAAGAAGTTAAACACGTACGGAAAACGTGTTTACGTAATTTAAAACGTATTTCAACTTTTTTATATTTTACTATTTTAAAATTCTAAAAATAAAACTAGATAGTCTTAGCTTAAAAAATGTTATCTGTGAAAGAAAAATTTTGAAAAAGTGGTCCTGGACACTAAAACAACAAAAACAAAATCTGTTAAATTGAACACGATTTGTGGAAATTTCGTATTACGTCACAGTGACGCGGACTCAAAAAAAGATCATACTTCAAACCTCTGACTCTTTAAGATTTATGTATAAGTTATTTTTGAAAATTCCTTTTTTTGTTTATTTTTATTGTTATTTTATTTTAATATAGTTACTCAAAATTGATAAAAACAAAAAAAAAAAAAAAAAATTCTCTTGGAATTTTTGGAAACTTTATATAAACTATTTAGAAGAAATTTTAAATACGATCTGTGGAAATTTCCTAAGTCCGTAACTCGGTCATTTATGGGCGTATCGAGCTGCGGTTTCGACTATAGTGCTTAGCTCCGCCTTCCGCACTATATTACCGAATTTGGAGGGGTGACCATTTTTTAAAAAAAATTTATGTATTTTTTTGTAATTATTATTATTATTTTTTTTTTTTTGAAATTTTTTGTAATTTTGTAACTTTGAATATTGACTTTATATATACAATTAGACCTACTATAGCTGACTCTAGGCTGCGCCTAATATAGAATTAGTCTATAATTATAGTTTACTTTTTATATTACAAAATTGTTAATATTAGTTTACTTTTGTTTGTTTTTGCCAAACAGAATTAAAATAGGACATAAACCCGTACTTTTGAAACGGGATAATTAGTTATTAGATTCATCATTTTACAATTGACACGTTCCCTATAAAAATGTTCGGCACAGAACGCCAAAAAGACCGAACCAGCAGACAAGATGCGACACAGTCCACCTTTGATAAAGGAGATGGCGGGACCATCAACGGTACAAACCAATCCTTAAATAAAGTTAGAAGGAGTATAGGAGAATGGGAAAGGAAAGGAGAGGAAGGAGACGTGCCCCGAAGTGCCCAAAAAATCGTCAAAAATGACTCCGGCAACACGTACGGATTTGCACACCAGTACGACGTTGCAAACATTATATCCTGCAGAAGAGCAGATCTGCGAAGCAGAGTCAGAAAAACAGGATAGTGTCGCATTAGCAAGAGCGGCCCTAAATAAAGGAAAACTTCACCTCAACAACTCTAGAATTTTAAAAACTGAAATTAAACAAGAATTAATAAAATCCTTAGAAAAACTGTACCAAATTATTAAAGAATTAGATGCAAAATTAAAATTAGAAACTAAAAATGATAAGAAAAAAGAACGAGAAGTTACAATTTTGGAAGCCAGAAATAGAAAGTCAAATTCAAACAGCAGAAGAAAAATTAATTCAGAAACTCATAGAACATAAACAAGCACTAGAAGAAAACCAACAGGAGGTAAGAAAACTTAATGAAGCACTTCGGGAACAGGAGAAATTGAATGCGACCAAGACCTATGCCGCTGCCGCAGCCGGAAAACCAGTCAGCAACCTGCCGAGATCGATGGCGTACACCTCAGTCGCCATTACCTCGGTGGACGACATGGAGACCGGCGACGAAGTGGTTGAGCGATAAGGAAGGTCATCAAGCCGAAGGAGAATGGACTGCAGATTGACAGCATGCGGAAGGCAAAAGACCAGACGATTATTATCGGATGCAGTAATAAAGAAGAAGCAAATAAAATAAAAGATAGAATAAATAGCAATGGCACCCAACTTAGAGCGGAGGAAATTAAAACAAAGACCCGCTCGTGATGCTGAGAGACGTCGGGATGTGAAGCAGACGAGGACTTGATAAGCGCAATCAAGAACCAAAACCGACAGCTTCTGCGGGGTGAGTGAGGAGGATACGCCTTGAGGTAAAATTCAGGAAAAGACCAGGAACCCACTCACCTCCATGTGGTACTTAAAGTCTCGTCTCGTCTGTGGACGCTCATGACGGGTCAAGGCAATCACACGTCGACATGCAACGAGTGAAGTGACGGACCAATCACCATTGGTCCAATGCTCAGTGCCTCGCATATGGACATGCCAAACGCCTCTGCACTGAGACAGAAGTCACATGCAGCCACTGCGGGGAGCCCATATGCGAAGCGATTGACAAGCGATGCTGACAGGTGAACAACCGACCTGTCGAAACTGCACAAGAACAAAGAGCTAGCAACGGACCACAATGCGTTTAGTGAGACCTGCCCATTAGAAGGAAATGGGATGCATTGGCGAGATCATCGGTGGCTTACTGCTAAGCTACCCGGCAATGCACCCAAAACCTAAAGCAAGGGGGTTAAATTAAAACGACTAAACCAGAACAAGCCGTCCAAATTACCACCTCTCACTTAACACCATGCGAAGACCTCTACGCACCAGAAAATAGCTGATGTAGCTACTCTCAATTCTTGAGGAATTGAAGTGGAACTCTGAGAGCGAACAACATAGGGAGCACAAAATAACCAATAAAGACCAGATAGTGTAGATTAAAAATAAATAAGAAAGTTATAAAATGGCAGGCAAACAAAAGAAAACATATATAGTAATAAGATAGGAATTTAAAAATAAGTATTAAATAAGATATTGCACCGTGCATATTGAGATGCACTGTGACAATTCGCAACAATAAAGTATTTAAAATAAGCAAGCAAAGTATGTTTTGTAACTAGGAATGTATAAAGTAAGAAAATGTTAATGAAATGCCTTTATAAAATTAGTTTAGTAGTATCACAAATGTAAAAGTAAGTAAGACATAAATACAAAAATCTGTATATATTTAGAATTAAGAATAGAAAAAAGGTAACTAACTAACAATAATATACAGAAATGTAATATGCAAATAGAGATAAATGAAATAGTGAAGTATAGCAAGTTAAAGTTTAATATAAAATGTATAAAATAAGAATATAACATGTTAAGAAAGTCTGCATCCGATAAAAATGAGGAATGTATTTGTATACTGTAAAATGACAAAACCTTAAAAAGAACATAAACAAAAGAGCACACTGGTCCCTGACCCATATATATCAGGGAACACGGAAAATAATATTAAAAAAAAAAAATACCACGCCGCTGCTGAGGGCTATAAAGGTCTGTACCAGCTGGCTCTTGATAACCTTTGTGAGGGATTTGCCAGTTTCTGCGTGACCCAAGGTGAAATGGGCCACAAGTCCTAGAGCTAGCGTTGTTTCCGTTTACAGAGTAGCATAAAGTTTGTTTAAAAGTCAAATATATTTTTATTTGCTCTGCTATAATATATAACTTAAATAATAGCTAAGTATTTATAAAAATTTAATGATTCAAATGACTATTTGCTTCTAAAACTGCAAGTGAACGCTTAAGTGAGTTTTCGAACTAACTAACCCTTACTATAAAAACCTGAGAATTAACTAAAAATTAAAAGTAACAAATTTTTAGACAGTTTACCCGTAAGCCTGTAATAATCGTCACCGTAACCCAGTGATAACTTACAATAACCATTTAATTTAATTTCTTTTAAATATTGTAATAAGACATGTTAAAGGCTTATTTAGGGTAATATAGTGTAAGTTCACATAAAAATTCTTTATTCTATTAGCATAAAAAATGTCGCTTGACACGACATGTTGATTAAATCAATATCTTAAAAGATCCGAGGCATTTCGAATGCGGGGTCGAAATCACGAGGCAATTTCACTTTGTTGCTTGTATTGCGCAAAATGGTTCTGTGTTTAAAGTCGGTCATATTGGTTTTGGTAATAATTTTCATATTTTCCTTAATTCAAGATTAATATCAATTAGCTAATTTATTAATATGGTACACTTATCAAATGAAAGTTAAAAAAATAACACTCACAGATTTAACCTGTTTGATACTTATATAATGATGTCATTGTTTTTCTATTTGTAATATTGTTATACCCTGTTTCTAAGAAATTGTTACGAATAACCTTTGCGTGTCAAGCACGTAGTGTTTAAACACAAAAAGACCCTTACACGTTCGATGCGGCAGCGGTGAATTTGTTCTTTCCATTCCCGCTGTACAAGGCTTTGTATACCTGGCCGTGAAACTATCATTGTGGTAGTAAAGCGTCTATTAAACTCTGAAACGTTTAAGAACTTGAAACAATAAGTTTATTGACATACACGTAAGTATATACCTTTGCTTCACCTTTTTACTCTACAGAATTTACTTTGACTTTGACAAAGAAGTCAATACTTACAACTGCAAGAGAGGCATAGACAAGGTGTTTAGATCTGGTTTCGCAGTTAGTATGTTATTAGGTGGAATACAGACATGAAAATACAAAAAACCAAACGATCGATTTTTCTTTTAATCTGGACACAGTTTTAATCAAATGCAATTACGAATCCAAAAGGAATCATGTTTTGAATATCATAAGCTCGGTAGTCAAATAATTTGTCATTTGAAATAAACTCGGACAAACTGAAATACAATAAATTAATTTCAGGCCAGATGCTTCTGCCTTCACTCAGATAATATTTTCAGACACTTTGCAGTCCAAATTGTTTATGCAATTCATGGAAATTTTTAAGTCGAATTTAATATATTCTGGAAACGTTTGTTTTAAAATTTCGTTAATGCGATATTTCACGTCTAGTTGTAGTAAATTTTAATCAAACTACAGCCTTTACGTGTAAACATGTAATATTGTCGGTTGGGTGGTTGGAGAATTAAAGAAAATATACATTTGTACATGTTTTTGATTCGGTAGAATCATAAATAAAAGTTCTCTGAAGACTTAAAGAAATGCTATACTAAACTACAGATACAGAATATTCGGAAACTTTCGATTTAGATGACTAAAATCTAACGCTAGTAGTATCATTTGTTTTTATACCTTTTCTTCAAGGTTTAACCAAATGCTCGGAGAAAACGTCTTACTTAATACAAGGTACACCTAGAAGTATATTACTGCTCGACCGACAGCAATGTTGTTAATAGAAGGTAGTGTTAGATGTAGGTTAGTTACGACTACGGTAACATTGAATAAGATGCATACTTTTCCAATATACATGAAAATAGGGAAAAATTGTTAAAAATGCTTTAAAACCAAACAGCGTACTAAAAATAATGTAATTATGTATTTTTAATCGACTTTTCAAAACAAGGAAATACTCAATTAGAATCATGTGGTTTTCATTTCTTTTAATTGTCATAATAAATAAAAATATTATCTGACGGATCGCTTTTAAAATTTTCTTTTGTTTGAAAGAAAGCACCTTTCACGTGGTCCCATTAAAAAATATGTTCTAAAACTTTCTGATATAGTTGGATAACAAAAATAACTAACTGCCTCCGTAGCTTAGTGGTAAAGGCGTGTGTTAAGAAACCGGAGGTCGTGGGTTCAAATCCTGCGAGGACGCAACAAATTTTCCTTGTTGTTTCCTAGTTTATTAGGGCAATTTGGGATGATCAGCCAGTTGCTTAAAAGTTAGATAATCCATGTGTCGGATGGGCATGTAAATGTCAGTCCAACCACCAACCCGCATTGAACCAGCGTGGTGGGCTACGGTCCAAAAGCCCCTAATGGAGAAGGGAGGCCTATGTCCAGCAGTGGACTAACACAAGGCGATAATGATGATAATAAACAAAAAATTCGTCATCGAAAATTAAAATCTTGCATCGTTCATAAAACCGCTGCATGAGCTTCTCAACGTTAGATACAAAGAATCGAGAACAATGGCCTGAAAAACGATCTCAATTTAGCATGAGTGATGTCTATACCAAAAAATATCACACTTGCCTGCGGATCATAAGACAGTAGGTGGAAATAATGCTACTGGTCACGGTTCAGCCAAAATAAAGGTCCCATTACGTATACATCTTTGCATTGGGTCCTGGAATGTATGTTTGTATATCGTTAACAAAATTGTTTCTCGTACAAACGTATAGTGCTTGTCCTTAAAACTCACATAATTATATTTTTGTTTACGCGAATACACATTATTAAGTTAAAAGACTTTTACGGATTTTATCGCATTTATTTTACATTTTAAATTCCGAAGTTTCGAACCCTTGCCAGTGGCCGTGCGTCTTGTTGCCAGCGCTGAAGCGGATTACCAGATCTTAATTGTTACTAAATATTTTTATTCTGTACTTCAATCTATGCAAAATGAACTTATTTTATCTTTACAGCAGGCAGTTGTATTATGCTTGGAGTTTAATTTATTAATTATGGGCTCCAAGCAGGTGGTAAAACCAACCATGAATGTTTTCTAAACTCAATAGCCTTACGGATCATCCTTAGTAGGAATCGCTGTTCTTTAGCGAGATTTGTGGTCAGTCAAATCTGATATAATTGTTTTGGTGATTTAAGTATGGTCACACACCGCCGATTTGTTGGGCCTTTTATGTTTAATGTCTGCTATAGGTGGTAGGAATTGACCAATATCTTTCCGCCGCTTGCAATGAGTTTTGATTGAAGCCCGCCTCAAAATGTAGCCAATCTTGTCCGTTATACCTCTAACGAACGGAGTTGTTGTCTCGCAGTACTTTCTTAACACGTTGTAGCTCGGCCGAAAGATTTTCCCACGGTAGCTAACTGGTATGGTTTGGTTTTCTGTACCCAATATGGCTAAACGTGTTATTAGAATTGCTAATAATTATTTATCAAAAAGCTAAAAATTAATATTTTCTTACTCCATAGTAAACTGTATTTTCTGGCCTGAAATGAATTAATGGATTTAAGGTGATGCAAAATGCATTTATTTTATAAAATGGTAAGATGGTAAATGTGTCGTCTACATGGCGCTTATATAATCATGGATAAATGGGAACAGTGAGTAGGGTCTTCTCCCTAAACCTCCATAAAATGTTAGAAATATATTGAGCAACCAATCGCCTCACCATCCATCTGAATGTAGAACTCATCTTTCCACAATAAATAGCCGGATGTTAAGCAGTGTTTAAGTAAAAATGCATATCCTTTCGTTATGTTATTTTCCTGTAACTTTCTTGTTACAATATTGATGCAATCTTCTATTGGTAAAGGCCTCCGGCACACTGCTACCTCATCCAACTAATCCTTAAAATGTTTGTAAATTTTTAATATATAAAAATACATGATCAAAGATCTGTCTGTTATTCAGCGTAAATCAAGTGATTCAATTACTGCTGTTTGCAACCTTCAAGAAGCTGATTCATTTACGGAGAAATGTATATAATGCAACCTAAATATAATAAATTTTAAATTTTATATATTGATTGGTTATATTGAAATAAACTTCAATATGACCCATTCTTACTTTATTTCTTTAACTTATAAGTTTTTATACACTTTAATCGTCATTTAAGGCTTTATTTGTCTATTCTATTTATATTGGTCCTTAAATATAGTCTGAGTTGTAGTTGCTTACGGTAGCTTTTACTACGATACAATAGTTATTTCATTTCCCTGTCTAAGAAATCGTTTTAAAACGGAACCAAGCAATGTATAAGTCATTTTAACGCTTTAGTGTTATAAAACCATATTGCCATAGTCAAACACAGAACAGCAGAAAGTTGCTATAATTTTTGGTCGGACCTACGTTCATTGGTTTGTTTGTAAAAAGCTAAAATTACTAACTACATAAAGGGTTGCTATGGTAGTTAGTTAATAAATGATTTAATTTATTTCTTATTGATTATGCTTTCTTTTCGTAATCGTAAAATGTTTTTTTTTTTATTTTCAATATAACTTATTTATCGACGACTACACCAGAGCTTAATCAGGTGTGAACGAATTGTTCTTTAAAAGAATCTAATTAATCTTTATTTACTATACTGAAAATATATTTATAGTTGCTAAATATTAACTTAAGACGATTGAAGGAAATATCTCTAGTAGTCCGAGAGATGAGGCGGCTTAAAGCGTTCGAAAAACTCCTGTCATCAAATAAGCTCTTAACTTGATCCTACTGTTAAGGTAGACTTTAATCTTGGTAGGCAGATTTTTCTTCAATAATCTAATTTATTGTCGTTTTAGAAATAGACAATAACTGTATATTCTTAACTTTTCTATCCCAAGAAGTTGTATCTGAAAGATATGATATTAAATTCTTATCTTAGTTTTAATGCTAAGTATTAGCTTGTTTGTAATTTATTAAACTTCTTTACAGTTTTAATAAAAACCAACCCACCATCACCTAACTTTCCTGATGCAGAATTGGTACCTTAATAGTTTTAAAAAAAACCATAAGTTTGTTGATAAAAACTTTTCGTGCGGAAAGAAGCGTGCGTCAACGTTGTATTCTGTCTCTCAAACTGGTTAACCTGTATGGCGAGTATATAAAGGAAAGAACTAGATGGCTGGTGCGGTGGTGTTAAAATTGATGATCGTCGTGTCTCAGGACAATGGACGGATTTGTGGCATCTTACACTACTTTTATAACGAGCAGGGTAGAAATCACTTAGCGTCAGGTGAACATCCAGTGTACTTTCTATTAAATAAAATAAATTACCGACTTGTGAACAGCATATAACCATTTTGCGCAATATAAGTTAATAACAATGCGCTCGCTGCACGACACTGCCCTGCGATTTCTGCCACCGTATTTTTATGTAACACATTATTTCATTCACATTCAACAACATTAAAGCGTAAAGTAAATGAAATAAAGTGAAAATTTCGGATATTATTTATGTAATTACCTTGCATTAGAAATAAATTAAAAAGAATACTACGTAGTATAAAACAAAGTCGCATTTGCTGTCTGTTCGTCATTATTTAGGCTCAAATCTTATCAGAACGTTTTTTTTATGAGAAGAGTAATTCAAGAGGTAGATTTATATGTACTATACAAGAATAATATTGCAGACAAACTCGGACAAATTTGGTGGTGTCTAATGTGATTTCGTAAGAAAACACATTTTTTTCTCTTACATTGCTAACGCTGGCTGAACCCCACTAGATTGATAAAAATAATGTACTACAGTATTATAGACCAAAATCAAAATTAAAACGGCAAAGTTACATGTCTATCACTTAAGGATCACCGACGATAATATATTTTTATATTTTACCTTTTACGGGGAACAATAGCTCTTTTTCGAAGTAATATAAAAGAACTTTCTGTAGAAAGTCGGTGTATTTAGTGCCAGCATTGCCGGTTGCAAGCGATAATTACTAACTGTTTGTAACTAACTGTTTGTAACTAATTGTTACAATACACCTACTTTTTATTAGATTAAAATTTTAACTAAGAATGGTATTAAAAATTAAAAACTTTAATGTGTTAAAGAGGTAAGATAGCGAAAACTTTAAGTAATATAAAACTAATTCTTCTTGTTTTGCGATAACTGTCGTAAAAGATAGTATTGGATATTCAGGATCATAAAATTTTAAATTTAAAGTTAGATTTTACCCAACTCCAACTTCCACTGAAAAAATATAAAACGTTTTAAATTGTTTTTAGCTACTTGCACCAAAATCATTTCTCAATTAATTGGAAATACACAAATCAATTTGTGACTGCAGCTTCAATGGGTTATTGAGCGAAGAGAAAAGCTAACAAATTACGTTAGAGAATTTTAACCCTTTTACGAAATCCTTGTAGAGAATATTTGTGTCGTTTGATTGTATTTCACATCACATCACATCATCAGCCTTTGTTAGTCCACAGCTGGACATAGGCCTCCCCTAATACACCCCTATCCATTAAGGGGTTTGGACCGTATCCCACCACGCTGGTCCAATGCGGGTTGGTGGGTGGACCGACTATTTTACATGCCCATCCGACGCATGGATCATCTTACTTTTCAGACAATTGGGTGATCGGCCCAAATTGCCCTAACCAACTAGGAAACAACAATGAAAATTTGTTGCGTCCCCGCAGGATTCGAACCCACGACCTCCGGTTTCTAAAGCACACGCCCATACCACTAGGCTACGGAGGCAGTTAGATTGTTCAGATTGTATTTATTATTTGTAAATCGCTAGATAATGAACGGTATCTTTAGTCTATACTTCTACAAATTGGAATAATGTACAATTTCATCAAGTCACTAAACTATAAGATTTTTAAAAAAACATTGGATTTTTATTTTTTTTTATCCTACAATTAATAAATGATAAAGACTACAATATAATACCGTCAAATAAACATTAAAAAGAAATTTTATAATTCTCTTAAAAATTTAAATGCCCTGCTATTTTCCAAGATTGAATATTTTTGGTATAGTATACCTACTACCATATATGAGACCTATCCTTTTAGATATCTTAATCCTCCTCATTAACATAATGTGCGATTAAATTGCAAAAGCTGGCTCCAGCTTAAACTATGTTCTACAATAAATGCAATTAATCAGTGAGAGCATATTTCTTTGTTTTAAAAATAATCTACTATTACTATTTTAATGTAAAAATTTTGAAATTGCGATTATGCATATTCAAACCTGATTTAAGGTTAATAGTTAAACATAGAGCTAATGCATTTTAAAAAATATTCATTCTATGTGCATGAACGTGTCATACACATGAAACATTTTACTTATTACACATTGGTTGAATGATCTTTAAAGATGAGAGAAATCGTGGGGCAGTAATATGTAGATCGGTGCGTGCTATTTACGTATTTCACAATAACGTTTTGGACAAGGTTCTGTCGTTTTCATTAAATGAATTAAAAATAAAAGCAAAAAAATATATTTTGTCAATAATTAACTTAAAATAAGGCACGCACAATACATAAACAGCTACCTATATCACTCTAAAAGATATAAAAAAATCGAATCAAATATAAATCGAATGTAAATTATTGTATAACGAACTTTATAATAATGATTTCTTTTGAGAAGTTATAATAATTTAAATTAGAGAGGGACGAGTCCGGATCAACATCAGGACATTTAATATAGAGTGAATGATTTTTTTAAAACTTTTATTCGATTTAGTTATAAGTAAAATATACATAACAAAGTTTAAATCAACATATATTACGCTAAAGTAACATATATTGACCATGATTGAATTTTAAACCGCGGGGATTAAAGGATTATACCGTATTTAACAAACGAATTGCTTGGCTAAGAGGTTAGTAAAACTGAATCCAGAGTGGCTATACCAAATTTCGCTATTAATCACGATAATCAGATGGTACTTGAGTAAATATTGTAGGGATGTTTTGTTGATAAATTTATTTTTATTTAGTCACAGGCAATAAATTTGAATTAGCAGACATGAGTAGGTTGCAGCAGTGTAAGACATTTTTTTGTGTAGTCTGGGTGTTCCTGTCGTAATGAAAAACATTGTAACCAAACAAACAGCCAAATTATCCTACGGCTATTATACTATAATTGTGTAAAAAAACATGTATACATTTAATTCAATTGACACTAAGTTTATGATAAAAGAGTAGATTTGAGAGTCAATTTGTGCCGTAATCTATTTGAACTCGGCTTCAAGGTGGAGTGGTAGGAGGTTGACTAAATATGATTAAGGAATCAAACAGACCTTTTTTCTTACCGCTTTGGTTTTTTTTATAAAAATTTTGACAGTGGCGAATTGATATTGATTTAATGTTTTGTTGTTCAGAAAAGCTTTAAATTAAAATTTTGTGTTGCCTACAAAATTTTACTAGATTTTGTGCGCATTTGCTTCGTGCACGACATTCAATTAAAGTTAAAAGCATTTAAAGCCCTTTAGCCCATAGATTTATGTAACGAGGTCAGTATGGTTAGTTCACTCCGTTATTGCCGGTTACATCAGCGAATAGTTCGGAAAGTAACCATATAGTTTATAATGCTTTCAATTATAATTGTATTAACGACCATTTTTGATTAGGCTGTATGTGGCTCCATAGCCTTTTTTTAATCCAAATTAATTATTTAACTTAAAATATTTTTACTTACTTCTTGTACTTTATAATATAGTTTCATAAATATAAAAAAATAATAGTGTAATATTATTTTTTTATATTTATGAAATTGTATTGATTATTTTATATGTATTTTTAATTTAATATTACAATATGCAACTGCAAGACTAAAAAATAATGTATGCCATAATATTTTTAGTTACCTTTAGGGCAATTTTAGTTTTAATAAAGCAGTTTTTTTTTGTAACTGCTGAAAGTTTTCTTCTAATATATTTTACAGAATTTATGCATCAAATTTCAAGACTTTCAAATAGCCTGCAAAGTTCAAACAGTTCATTACCAGGGTGTGTTATTTCGTATATCGCATAATATCTGAAATCCCTAATGCAGAGGTTTTGGTTTATTTATTCGCTCCTCCTTATGTTTACATTTAAAACTTAGATAAGAGTAAAACCTTTAAGATATTATATCAGTGGCCTACATTCTACCGTTCCCCGTACCTTTAAAACTTTGTTGTAGTTGCTTCCTGCCTGTCTTAATTTCCAATGAGCAAGGATTCTTTTACTTTTCAAATTTTAATTATAATTTTTGCTAAAATACGGCACACATTCAGATCATACGTATTTCACCACTTTGGCGTGCAAATCATTGTTTAACAAACACAATATTTAACATCAATTTAAATAACACAAATCGGAGTTATTACACAACTTTTCAACTTATACATACATACATTATCAGCCTGTGATAGTTCACTGCTGGACATAGGCCTCTCGTAATACACCCCTATCCATTAGGAGGTTTTGGAGCAAATCCCATCACGCTGGTCCAATGTGGGTTGGTGAGTGGACTGACTTTTTACATGCCCATCCGACGCATGGATGGACAATGAAAAAGCTAATGATAGTATACTTACAAACAAAATGCAAGAAATAAGCTTTAAGTAACTCAAACTGAAGAGCCATTGAAGGGCTTATAGACTAACTCGCTAGTCGACAAACAAATTGCACGTCTAAAGGGATAGCATAACGGAGCAAACGTGGATATTTCTCTCATCAGTAACTTTACTTATACTTAGTTTCATTTTGTTTGTTGTCTAAAAATTTACCTATAATAAACTCTATGAAATTAAGCCATAAAAAGTTGAGTAAACCTTTCAATTTGATTAATCATAAAAACAACATACAAAATAGATACAATTTATTATAATAATTTCGTATTTAAACTTTTTCAAATAGTCTCGATATATATAGATAAGGACATCAACTCTTAGATCCCATATAGAATAAATCGAGTAATAAGTTTTAATAATCCTTTTGGGATAGGGAATGATTTGCTTACGGGATCCATTCCAAGCCGTAATAAGAATGTCGCCATACATCCATATACGCCATACGCACAGCATGACTGTAATCCGCTTTGAGTGCATTTTCACTTTTATTTCAATAAGTAATAACTACACTTTTATTACAAAATTTATTTATAGGGATTGAAATTAGATCGTGAAATGGTCTCTTTTGGTAATTTAAATTATTTTTGTCTTGAAGATATTAATACATTTTTGCAATAACTAACACTTACTAGAATCATAATCATCAGCAGCCCGTGCCAGTCCACTGCTGGACACAGGCCTCCCTAATGCACGCCACCGCTTCCGATCTTCGGCTATTCTCATCCAGCCCACACTTACTAGAATAACTTTTGTTAATAAAGATTGTGAGAAAGGGATATAGGTAAACATTAAAACGCACAATATTATGATTTTTCTTGTTACAATATCATTCGCTATGTAACCGGATAGCAACATGCTTTTTATAATATACAGGATACCGCTTTTCCGCCGGTCAATAATGCTTTTCTTACATTTAAAAGTTATGTTGTTTACTCATTAAACTTAGTAAATGTGTTTCTTTTGGTATTTGTTTTGCAAAGTTTAGTCGATTCTACGTTTAAGTGGTTGTATTTTTCTTTGCTACTTATTTTGTAGAATACTTCGCCATAACGTCAATAAACGAAAACTTTGTTTTATACTACTATTGATTATTGATTTTAATGATATGTCAAAACTCTTAATAATAATAACTTAAAAGTATCGAACGGATTTGTGCAGTATGCGTTTTAGTAATAAGAAATCTTTTAAACATGATGTACTTTTACATTTTGTGCTGTAGTATATAGTTTTTCATGTAAACAGCATAATTAATACTCCGATTCTGTGTGTAGTAATTCTTTGTATCGTGATTAAAAATATTTTCCGTAGTTTATTATGTTTATTAGTCGAAAATCTGGTATTGATTTTGAAAAAAAAAACGAAATCGGAGTGAAGGAACGATGTAGCGTTTATCAATATTTTTTCAAAAAGAATTAGGGACTAAGTTCCTCAAAAATTATATGAAATATAAAAGAAATTTAAGTAGAAACTGAAACAAAATAAAAATAAAAATAACTCCATTTAAAGATGTTATAGGAACATTTATTAAACGTTATATAATCATCAACTTTTAATCTGGTATTATAAATTAGACTAATGGTATTATAAAAATATAAATGAGCAATATCTTTTGTTCAAATTTCCGTACGTGCAATTATTAGTTGATATCACAACTATTTGAAACATTAAAAATATTTACTTTTGCTTACCGTAAAAAAATATATTTGTGAGCATGTAAACGTATAAACATATAAACGTTAGCTGGAAAATAATAATTACGGGAATGCCGCAAAATTTTTGGCATCCATCCAGAAATTATTTGTACTGGTATTTTTTTTATTGCACACTTGTTAAGGAAGCAGAGATACTTATTTCTGCCAGCGTAATCCATATTTCCGATATGTTATAAAATATTCCATTAACTGAGACGTCTTACTACCTTATTTTACGCTTAAATGGACAATTTTTGAAAGAATTCGCTTGGGAAACGTCACGCTTTAGAGCTCTAAATTAACTTTGAGAATGCCTCATTTGGTTTTACTATAATAGTACAGATCAAATTAACAAAAACAATGTTGAGCTGAGTAATGTTTTGATATGTTTTCTGAGGTGTAGCCAGTTTTTCCGGATTGATCGTAAAAAGCTACGTAGTGTTCTCTAGGATCGCGCGACCACATAACAAGCAATTACTTTTTATAAAAAAAATATCAAAGCAGTTTAGTAGGATATCGTGGCAACGAGACGTCAAGATCATTAAAATTACTAAAACTGCTTTACCTGTATGTATTTTATATAACTTATTATGACTTGGAAGATATAAGTTTTAATTTAATAAGATCTGTACTATACACCTACTTTTTACATGTTCAATTACAATCATCACTGTAATCAAATATTAGTAGATAGAATTTTACTTAACCATTCCACGGGCAATTATTATGATCTAACATTTTAGTTTCAGCTACTATTACATAATATAAGTTAATTAGTATATCGTATTATAGATAGATACGGATAAAAAAACACCTATCCCAAGATGTTTTTTTTGAACGAATCTGCCTCGATTATTTTTAATCTTTAATATTCATAATAATTGGCTACGTTATTTTTTAATTAGCAAATTATATTAATTTATTCAAAAATAAAATTATGTGCTTGTCATTTGTGTGTATATCAATATATTAATAACAATTATCAAATTGTGATATCGAATATTTTATTAATGAATTTTTATTAATAAATTTTGTACTTTTCATAGAAACGTCTACGCAAATTTGTACACTTATATATAATGATAATAATCTTCCAAGAAATTTCGCCTAGAAACTTTCAAGAACTCCAATTAGCGTCGATCAAAAAGGTCGTCACTTTTTAAAGCCCTGTAATTGCCATAAATACAATGTCATTTCGCTGATCGTTACTTAAAAAGAAGCAATTTTTTGTTTAATTAAGACTAACGTTAATCGCCATGATAGAAATAAATTTCAAGAAAGTAATTTTATTTTACTTTAGAATATGACGTAGAAATGAAAATTTGTTTTGGTTTGGTAATAACATAAATCATTTAGACAAACAGTTTTTACTGACCCCTTCCTGTGGTTTAAAAGAGTAGGTTACATAGACAGATTTACAGAGATTATCGAATTGCTTTTCAGTCACAGCTTTAAGAACTAAAATGTTCCATAGAATGCTTATGGAGGCAATCAAGAGCTTTTGAGTAGCCAACTAATAACATGAGCATTGGAACAGTGTTTTTATTTGAATTCTTAGCATCTTCATTGATGATTGACTCTGATTTTCAGTATCTGCTCTCTAGTGGCACGGTCTTAGATGAAGCTTGTTTGCTCTGCTAAAAATTGTGACTGCGGTAGCCAACTAGTGACACATAACAAAATTTTAATTTTATACATATTGTTATATATCCATGTAAATACATAGCACACCGTCGTTGTCAAAGATATTAACAAAAGAAGTTTTCCTGAAAAATTTTACTAGAAGGTTTACTTTGAAAATTGTTGTACATGAAAGATACAGTTTTAATACGTTAACTTAATTGTATCCTGCGTGTCAAATAAACAGATTTTTATTATTATTCCGTTTAGAATGATAAAATAATCACAAAACAGATTTTATGTGTCAAGTTTAGGACACATAACAGGTTTTAATAATTGAAATTACCTTAGGAATTAACGTCAATATCGTAAAAAAACGGTAGGTATTTATCAGACTTAAATTAAATGGATTCATAGTCAGTCCTTAAATGACGGCAATTCTTGCAGTTGATTATGTGTTGCGGAAAAGTTGCACAATTTTCTAGAGAATAATATTATTATATTATTCAATACATAAAATTCCCTTTTCCAGAATATATAGTAAGCACCTCTTAAGAATACGCCATTTGAATATATCATATTTTTAAGTGCTGCTATATAAATTACTGTGGAATGACCTGTCCTTTTATCCTTGTTAAAATCGTAGCAAACATTCTAAAACCATAAGGCTGTTATGTAATGCTGAGGTGCATAAATAAGTTGTTTTATACTACGCCCGGTAGTGAAGTGGACACAATTAACCTCTCAGATTAGATCGAAGTAGATTCTCTCACATCTATATGAGAAAAATTCGCAATTTTACCCAACGCAATTGCCTTATAAATGTTCTGGTAATTCACTAATTATAAATATTTATAAGCTCTGCATATATTTTTAAGATATTCAATTACACAGCTTGTAAATTCATTCGATGTAACTCCTCCGTCTTCTCCCTCCTTCACCAAAGGAAAATTTGCCGTTGCATTTGTCAATAGTAACTAGTTACGAGAAAAGTACGAGCATTATAAATCTTGACATAGCGGCACTGTTAATTTTGTTTATGATGTAATGCATTGGCAAATTATGTTGGTATTAAAGGGTAATTTTGTTTGTCAAACCTTATCGATGCGATATCGATATAAGGGTTAGTCTTCAAGTTTTCTGTTGCCATATTTTTAGCTTGATTAGTGTTATTTTCGGACATGAGTTTTATAGACCTCTCTCATCCTTTCACGGTTTATAAACAGCTTTTTATAATCATGCACGCTGAAATTGCACGATAATAATACCTGGGCACTTTAAGAAGTAAAGCAAACCATTGATGGGCATGATGTTTTGTCTAGGTGCAGTCAGCTACATTGTCGTGTACCAATAAGTATTGTTTAAAAAAATGCCGAAATACTTTTAACCAACCAGTTTTCCAGAGGTACGATAATCACGTTTTGTTTTCTTAGATAAATTCCTTACCGTGGCTAAAACTTTTTTCACTCTATGTTTTTATATTTAAAAATTTATAATGGTACATACACCGTTTTTCTCGTCATAACAATCCGCACATAAAACTATGTTTAGTTCATGTTTAATTGCAGTATGATTACAACGATTTCTATAAGATTCTTTTGGTGTAGAGCGCTTATTTTTATCTTAATGCCCTTGTATGGTTTCCATAATAAACGGGGGCGCTAAGCTGTGGTTTTTTACTGGTTGAGGCTTTTGAGAGGTACTTGAAACCTCTCTGACCTCTCCAGGCTAAGAATCGTCCAGGGGCATCCTGGACGATTCTTAGTACTGTACTGGAGATTTATTTTATAAATCACTACTACTGCTACAAATGACGTAACATCTACTTTTGATTGCTGTAGGAGTGGGTAATGAATCATTTTCCTCTGTTGAAAAATTTCTTGATGTGCCGGCAAAAAGGTGTTTACACGGGTGATCGATTGTATCGTAATTTATAAGACCTATGTGCCTATGTTCTTTGCGAGGTAGACATAATTATTTTTCATTTTATGTGGTAAATGTTGCTTCTCTAAATTCAGAACTAAATTGATATTTTTTTTTTTGCTTTTTTTCATTGCATAGCTTACAAAAGAACATAGTATAAACTACAGGTTCAATTGACTGCGTTGGGATACTCTTAAAATTATAAAGGCAATAATATTATATGAGGGTTAAAGGAAATAAATAACGGCTAGTTTACTTTCACGTTCATATTACGAGTACATCGGAACGCTAAAAGTTTTGAAAAACAAGAGCTAGCCTTATCAACGCTTTGTTGTTATTGAATTATGTATACATAAGCAATGACATGAGCGTGTGATAACTAAGTAATGTTTATACTATACAGCAGGTTTAAGAGTACCGGCACACAAGGTTCTGTCATTGCTCGTGGTCAAATAAATAGTGCTATGTATGCAATATGGCACATAACAGGGTTTATTTGACAAAATATAGCTGCTGCACATAGCATATTTTTTTAAGAGGTCATAGTTCGACCAATATTTGTGATAGGGTCATAGATGTTCTTTCATATGATGAATAAGGCAATGGACTACACGCTATGGTCAAAATCTCAAAAAAGACACAGCAGGGTTTAGTTTGACAACGTCGACATGTTGTTCTGTGTATTTAAGGTACCTTTATATTTGTATTTGCTTTTTTATCGTAGAATTTTTTGCAAACAGCCAACAAGAGTTTTCTAGAAAGTAACAAACAAAAGTTGAGGACATAGAAATGTACAGGCATTCGGAATAATGTGGCATGCTTCCCCGCTTCGAACTTTGAGTCGCTTTTGTTTTATGTTAACATTACTTCAATGTTGTTCACGTCAAGAGAGCTGAAGGTCTAGCTTTGGTTTATTTAAATAATTCTACTATGAAATAATTGAAAGTAATTAGGTAAATATTACTACATATATATTTAGGAAGGCAGTACAATAAGGCATTTAAAAGAGTTCTTTTATTTTTATTTTCTGTTAACATATTTTAGTCTACTTTCAAGACCAAACACTTTTTTCAAGATTTTATTATTTTTTTATATTCTTCAAAAAAAAAGAAGACTTGAGTAGGTCTGTAAAGCGGCCACTTCTGCAATGCAGTCCGCATTTGTCAAAAACTTTTGTCCCCCGCGCCATCTTTTAAATTCACAAACAGATTGTAGTCACAAGGAGCTAGAGCCGGTGAAAAAAGAAAATGCGTTACCATATCGAAGCCCAACTCATGCCGATTTTACCATTTTAGTAGTAAAGTGCACACTTGTGAAATATATGTATACACATATAAACTCTAAATATCACAATATTTCGTACTATTATAATAAAAATATGTATTAATTAATTCAAAACGTTGATTTAATTTTGATAATGACTTAAACAATTGTTCCATAGTACAATTATTGTGTGAATATTTAGTATATCCCCTTTATTAAAAGTTTAAGAAAAGAACAGCTTTATTCCTATTTTACTTTTTTTTTAATAAAAGATATTAGCTGTCATTTGGTCCTTTTTTTAAAATAATTTTGTGATAAGTAGTTTATTTGATATTGAAGAAATTAAGAAAATTACGGTGTCAAAAATCACAACCTTAAGCGATTATATAGCAAACACTTTTGTTCGCCGTTGAAATATCCTCAGGATATTTCCAACGGCGAAAATCCCTTTCAGGGTGGGCCCTGAAAGCGGATTCTTCGCGCCAGAGTGAGGGGGCCGAAGGGATATGAGGGGTTCCCCGGCCAAGATGGAGCGGCCGATATACTCACAAAAAAAACGGTTTCTCTTTTCTGTCACTGTAGCTGGGGCCGCAGGTATTAATAGTCTTCGGCGACCAGCGTGACGTGGTCGCTGTAGACCTCTTCTCTCCGGATGTGTTGGGAGACCCGGCCCGTTGCTTTATGTGCCGTGCCGGAGCAAACAGCACGGCGCACCAATAGTACAATAACGCGAGGATTTATGCTTCCAGGTCCCAGGGCAAGGAGCCAGCCAAAAGGCACACAGCCTCGCCGAAGATGGTCTGATAGTCACGCACGGCCCAGATCGCCAACACCGTCTGTGTTGTTCTCAGTACCGAAGTACTGCCCTTCTGGAGAGTAACGGCCCGGTGGTGGAAATTATGTGCTGTTTGAAGTCGGTCATATCTTTTTGTTAAAATTTCACTTGCAAAGATATAGATATTTTTATAATCACAAACAAAAAAGTATACACACACATACCCAACTGACGCCCATATTTTCCTAACCTACCAACCAACTTACAACGATAATACATAGTTGGTTTCCCATAGGGTTTGAATCTATAACGTAAGGTTTTTAAAGCATTGACCAATTCACAATAAATAGAAAGAATGTGATATCTTCTTCTTCTTCTTTAAATATAATGGCTCCACCAAGGATAACTTGGTGATTCTGCCAAAAGAATGTGTTATAAAAATATGTTTAATAAATAACGTGAGATATAAGATTTTAATATTGTCCGTTTTATGTTGATTTAAAGCTGAACAGCGCGTACATATAATTTCATATGAAATTCTTAGCAATAATAAAATATTCAAGTTACGGAGGCTGAACAATTAAGATAATCTCTGAAGGAATCTAAACATTATATAAGTTGTAAAACCGATTGTATTTCTTTCTTAAAACTTTACAATTTTTCTTCTTAATTTGCAAATCGTTATGTCTTAATAAAAATAATACTGTATAGCTCTTTATTGTCCGTAAACGAAAGCGTGTATGCATTTCAAATTTTACATAATTATATAGCAATACAGTTCAGTCTAAATTTTAGTTTGTTTAATGTAATTAGGTAAGAGCTTTAAAAATATATATAACGCTAAATAAACCGATTTATTTAGTATTGGTGATATTACGAATCATGAGTGTATAATTATTGATAGCAACAAATAATTAATTTTTTGCAAACTGTTACTATCCATATTATTAGTGTATTATTATTATTATATCAAGTGAAAATAATGCATTTAAAATCAGATATCAGATTTTTTTAAAATAAATAAAGCAATGACTATACTAGACTACTGACTTTATTTACTAATACAAACAACTTACAAAAAAACTTATTATTTAAACGTTTCGTATACTATATAACTATTTTCTCCATTTTAAATTAAAAGCAAATAAAAAAGAAGGTAAAAGTACGTTCGTTCATGTTAACTTTAAAGTTTCAAGTTAATTAAGCTCTAACTTTACAAAGAACGGTCTGAGTTAACAGTTTATATTACAGCTAGTTTTATTGTTTTCTAAAAGGTATTTTTACTTCTATTATTAAAAAGATTTTTTTTTAATTTAGATAATTTTTACACATAGCAATGAGCGTTTTTGTTTATTAACTTAATTAAGAAAAATGATGTGTTAGGGAAATGTCTTTATTATGATGGCGTGTAGAACAGTGAGGTACATCAAATCCATTTCCTAAGAATACGATGTATCGGTTAACATTAAATCTCGGCTACTTATGTCTTATGGATCTACCATTTTTATAACAATTTGCATTAGTAGTTTTTTATAAAGCTTTGTATGTAGTAATGTACTAAAATACTATTTAAAACATACGAAATTCATAAACTAAAGGATACGAAAATTTACCCTAAGTCACTCAAAACGTTGGGCCACAAGGGATTAAAAGCTTGTACCGTATTTAACAAACAAATTGCTTGGCTAAAGGGATAGTTGAACCGAATCCAGAAGAGCTATAACAAACTTTGCTATTAAACATGACATTAGGAGGCTCCAATTCTCAAAATAAAATAAAACGAGAGTAATCACTGCATTTTCATCCATAAATAATATGTTGCAGCAACTGCACTTGATAGTATTATTCAATACATTTTTCAAATATTTGAGCTAAGAAATATTATAGTTTTCACTATTGAAATTTTTGCAATAATGTAGAACATTCAGCTTATATAGGAAATATTTTAATAGATGAAAATATTTTTTTATAGATGGTATGAGGATGTTTAAATATTCACATAATGATATTTATTTTATATTATTATATGGACTAATCTATAACCTCACATTGAAAACATTACAGGTCTTAAATATATCTTCAATAAAATTGGTAAAACATAAATCTCTAAATAATAAACAACCAACGGTAACCAGATTGTAGTTACTATAGGTTGATGGCGGCTTACAGGCCAGTGCCGGCGTCAATACGGGCATAATACACTGCTTAATTTAATGTTGTTTATATTTTTCGTTTATATTCAGGAATCCTAAAATACAATACTTGTATGAGACAATTCCGAAAGGTTTTAGTTAAGAGCTTCCTAATTGTAATGTGGCAAACAGCGTAAATATAATAATGATAACCAGTAAGTGAGTACAATAATTCTGTAATGAATAAAAATATTTGGTAAATTTAAATTTAAAAGAAAAAAGGTTGTGCCAAATAATATTGCCAAATATGTCAGAAATATTTAATTTATAGTCATGGGCTTAGAAAGTTCTGTTAAAATGATTACCGACAAATTACTCAATAATTACTTACTACAATCCAGTATAATCTATCAGATTGTAAAGGGATGTTAGATTAATGGAGACAACCAATCACTACGCTAGTTGGTAAACGCGCGTTTTACAAATTCAAAGATTACAATTTAAAATTAAATTAATTCGCTTTAAAAATTTATATATTTTAATTTAATGTTTTGATTTTCAAATTGATTATTTATATTTAAAACAATTAAGTACATTAAAAAATTCAAACGATAATTAATTTAACATGCATAAATGTTGCATTGTATTGGTATTATTAACAAATTGTTATTTGAATATTTTGAATTGTTGTTATTATATTTTGATCCATCTTACTGCTATACAAATGAATACTCTCATTACAATCATTCTACCACTAAAAGACGTTGTCACGTATAACTTTCGCCCGTATACCGATTTTACAGGAAACCAAGTTTTAGTAAACTAACAAAACAAACTTATATTAATTTGATCGGTTGAAACATTTTTTTAATGTCTTAATTTTGCCCCTAACCATAACGCATAAAACGAGTACGGTACTCGACTATTACCTTAAACGGTCAATCTGTTTGTTAACTTTTGAACGCGCTTCCAATCCCCAATAGATACATAGTTCGAGTTGTTAGTCTAATTGCTCTCCATCATACGAATTACGTATAATGTGACATGCGTAAAATAAATACCCGCATAATAAAGTAAACCCAATATTGAAAATTAAATTTATATTGGGAACTAGCTGTTACTACTACATATTTTTTAGTTTATGAATTTAATTTTAATTTCATTCATCATCATCATCATAAGCCTGTGATAGTCCACTGCTGGACATAGGCCTCCCTAATTCCTATCCATTGAGTGTTTTTGGACCATATCCCTCCACGCTAGTCCAATGCAGGTTGATGGTTATTTTAATTTAGTGAATGAATAATTATAATCAATTATCCAGCATGAACTATCTAACGTACAGTATTACGCTCTTTTTTCTATATAACGCGAAAAGCTGATGTGCAAAAATTTTAACACGCAAAGAAATATTTTTATATGTAAGGAAATGCCTATACGCATCCCCACGTAAAAAAAGGATTAAGAGACGCTGCCTAAATATTCCTAAATAGCACTACGCTCCTGTTCTTCTCCAAGCTGAGACGAGGTATTACTTAGCCAAGGATAACAAAACAGTTATAATATACCTCCTTAACTTTGAAGTCGAAAACGGGAGGTTGTAGGTTCGAAGCCCGCGAGAAAACAACTTCGTTTTCTGATTGGTTAAGATAATTTAGGCCGGTCACCCACCCCCCGAACAGGTTCTCGGTTTGTCGTAGCGGTGGGCGGTTTAATGTACGTGGTGGTTTTAGTCGGTGCGAGTCCGACATAACCCCGGCGGGTATGCATAAGCATTTCCCCACGGTAAAAAAAAGTCCGGGCACCCAATTTTCTGAAAAGTAAGATGATCCATGCGTCGGATGGGAGAGTGGTGGGATATGGTCCTTCTTCCCATAAAGAATTACTGTGCAATTATACTTTATGTGATCACAATCAGTGAAGACAAAACAAGTTTTTGTTATGACCTATTCGTTTTTATTGTGGTACATTAATGTTATTGTCGTTTTTAAAATATTATTTCACTAATATTATTACATAACATGGTTGACATGCTATAAGCTATATACACTAGTTGTAAAATTTAAGTATAGTCTTCAAAATGTACAGAGTTTATTTTAGATCGTGATATATTTCAATATTTATTAATTAAGGCCTTTTAGGATAAATCTAAATATATTAGTATTTACAACTTTTTTTTTAAATTTCTACAAAATGAAATAATAAAAAAAAATATCAATAATATTTGTTTGTTACCTAGGGTTAATTGAAGTTTGTATTTTAACGAATTAAATCAACACAAAAATTTAATTATTTGTAATAAGGTAAAGAAAAAACGGAACTAAATGTAAAATACTTTTTGGAAAATATTTGCATCCTTGCTTAAAATAGACTGCCGTTAAGAACACTAAGCGTATAATATCCAACAGTTTAAACTCATTAATTTCCTTTTAAGTACGTAAGTCAGTTACCTAGAACTAAGATAGTCGTTCCATTGCTCGCTTTTTGGAAACTTTATAAAGTGCATTAAAAGGTCTTAATTATAAATTGTTATTACATTATAAATACATTAAGTATTGGCTTAAATCATTATTTTAATTTTGTGTACCAACATGTTTACATAACATGAAAAAATCATAATCTAAAAAAAAAAAAATTATGTTTTAAAACAAAAGAAAATGATGTAAAATAACGACTATATTTTATATAGCGTTATTTGAGTACATTTCTTAAGATTTTGGCGACATTTTCAAATGTATCAAATATTCAATAAGCAAAGGTAGTCAATACGAAGCTTATGTTTTTTTAAAATGTTACCTATTAGCTGTCATTTGGTACTACTTTTATTTCAATTTTGTAAAAAGTAGCTTTATAAATTAAAAAAAGTAAGAAAAGTTCAGCGCCAAAAATCACAATCTCGTGTGATTGAATGGCAAACGTAGCTGAAACCGTAAAAGATAGACTTAATTTATGTTATACATAATTGTACTTTAATGGTCTATAATAAAATTCGAGACATATATCTATGTTTTAAGAATATCCCGCAATAGCCAAACAATGTAAAAAAAAAAAAAATTCTATAGGCCAGATTCAAACATCATTTAAATTACTAGTACGAACGATTAAGTTATAATAGTGCTCGTTTACGTGGAATCTTAGAATCTATAAACGTTTTAGCAAATATAAAATTTAACTCGTTTAACGTATCGTCAAAAATTACTTTGAAGTAAATTTGACTTTAATATAGTAAATCAGTTTCGTCGTTCGTTTTGACGTTAAACGATGACGAAACTGATTTATAATATCATTTAATATATAAGAGCTTTGTTAAATAGTAAGAAAATATTTAAAAACATTGTCCCCAAATGATACGCTAAATATATATGGATATTTTGGGAAAGTTCCCAAAAGTATACAAATGTCCTTAAAATGTAAGCTAATCGAAAAACGGTCCCCAAATCATATGCCTGACATATATATTTAGTTTGGTATGAAGATATCCAATTTTTTAAATTTATAATAGGAAGTTTTTTCACTATCACAAGATTGTGCACCTACTGTTAATGCCAATGGTCGACTGGGAGACAATGCCTTTGGCGTTATGTCCGCCATTGGACGAACAATGTACAAAAGTGTAAATAAATAGATTTTGGTCATTAAAGCAGTTCTTGAGTTCTGCTGAGCTATACCTAGTCATATTCTGTTTATTGCGTATTGGATTTACTTAAGACATACTTTATTGTTTGATAACTCGAAAGTAAAAGCTTTTTACACAAAACTGTTCACCGATCTCTGTTACCGCAAGTTAAATGTGTGATTAATTTTAATTATATGTGAATGACTTTTTTCAATAAAGATGCTGTAACTGTAACTATAACTGTCTAAAATAAAGTCCGTTAGTGCATATATCTATGTTTTAAGTGTAACCCACAATAACATATATGGCACATTGCAATTTTTAACAATGCTTTACATTGTGTCCTTTATGACGTATCAAAACGTGTTTTTAATAAATTAATAGTTTAAAAGATATTAGGGATACAAAATGAAAGAAGTTTATTGCAGAGGTCACGTTGTCACCGGCTTATATTGCTTAAAATGGTGAAGTTTTGTTTACAGTTGGTCATATTTTGTTTTTAGTTTCAATTGTTTATCACACTCTAATATCTCATTGTTTACATCATCACATTAAATTTATTGCATGGTCATTAAATGTAATAACACTAATTTTCTACTTCGTTCGGTCCTGCGAAAGTGAATACAATGCGCTACTGCTACGATTAATCGTAACAGTAGCGCATTGTATTCACTTTAGTTATACGCTATTACAAGTCAGTTATATTTTTGTTAAAATTTTTACTTGATAATCAAAGCTTTTTAAAAGCTTAAGACCACAAAAAGCAAATAAGAATAGGGCAATATGAGCAAAGATACAGCAAAGAACCCATTTAACTAATTACATTGGGTTTTGCAAGAACGTGTGACATGTTCCGCTGGCTTTTAGAAAAAAAGCTTCTCAATGTACAATGTTCTCATTTTTAAGGCAAGAATGTTTTACTTTTATAAAGGTAATACAAATTATAGATTAAACTTTCATTTTAATTATTTTCTTTATGGGTTGGTTATTATTGGTATATGACTTTAACGTGAATATTCAAAAGTGAACATTTTGCAATTTTACGATTTTTTTTTTTTATTACTACGCAGCAGACGAGCAGTCAGACCTGATGAAAGTGGTCACGACACCCATAGATTGGCAATACCAGTGGTATCGACCAGCGCTGCCTACGTAGAGACATAGATTTAAGATCTCGTTTACCCAGTAATACTGCTGGCTACGGTGCTCCTTCAAACCGGAACACAGCAGTAGTTTTTCACACTACTGCTTCGCGGCAGAAATAGGCACCCGTGTGGTTCCACTCAGACGGTCTCCTGTAAATAGGGACTCACCAGGTAATCGATAATAAGTCTTAGAAATCTAAAATACTTTTAGTTACATAGGCAGATAAGCAAAGACTTTCTTGATTAAAAGTCGGACTAAAAACTATTGTTATTCTTTTTAAGTATTCTAGGAAAAAGTTTGAATTAAGATTTTTACACAGTTCTGGTCAGTAAAGACATGTCATTTTTATGAACTATTTTTAAAGCGTTTTACTCTTAATGGTTTATCATAAAAAAAAACACTTGTAACCTAAATAATGCCAAAGTTAAAATGTAAGTTTATCGAGTTTAACAAGAAATATTTTTACTTTTTTTATGTAATATATTGTTCATCGTTTTTTCGTTTAGGCAGTCGCTTTATATTATTTATTACTTAAGACGTATAATTTATAAATACGAAACAAAATTACAATTGTAAGATAATATCACCAAATTCTAAATAAGTTATAGATAATATTAATTATTTTTATAGGCAGACCAAATAAAATCCCATAAGAAGTAATTTCAAGAAATATTTGTTATCAATCTCCAACCACAGAGAAATAAGCCGAATAGCCATATCATTCCTTCGGAACCTCTACTTAAACCAGTGCATAGATGTAAAACAAACAAAAACTTATGCTGAATTATTGACCATTGAACCCAAAATACTACCTTGTGAGAAAGGCAATCCTACGTCAAAAGTTAGATAAATCATCAGGCCCAAATGGCATTACCAATGAAATACTGATTGAAACTTTAAACTCTGTTGTACCTCTGTTAACTGAGATCTACAATGGCATATATTTTCAAACAGTGAAAAACATCATTCACATAATTCGTATATTTAAAAAGGCAAAACAGAAGATATAGAAAATTATAGCCAAATTAGTGTAATTAAATTTAATGAAATGGCTATCATCTACAAGTTTTTCTACAAGGTTATCTTAGATCAAATTAGCACAAACCTTGACGAAAACCAGTCTATAGAACAGGCTGAATTTAGACAAAACTTCGCCACAGTGGACCATATACACATAAATAAGAATAATATACTAAATACATAATGAAAAAATACTATGTATTCAACAAACCTTTGTATATGGATTTTATTGATTAAAAGAAGGCCCTTGACAGCATTAGCGATGAAGTCATCTGGGACGGCCTCAGTAAACAATATGCTTTACATAAAATTTATAAACATATATATAACAAAAGTAAAGCAAAAATAAAATTGGAATCATTGGGTGCAATATTTCAAATCGAAAGAGGAGTCTAACTCGTGGGCCGGCTTAATGTAACATTAGATTAAATTATGGTAGGAATCATTAATAATGTTAAACACAGAATGTAACAATTTAAATAATATCAATAATTTTATTAAACTATAATATCAATTAGAACTGCCTCCGTAGCCTAGTGGTATGGGCGTGTGCTTTAGAAACCTGAGGTCGTGGGTTCGAATCCTGCGGGGACGCAACAAATTTTCATTGTTGTTTCCTAGTTGGTTAGGCAATTTGGGCCGATCGGATGGGCATGTAAAAAGTCGGTGCACCCACTAACCCGCATTGGACCAGCGTGGTGGGATACGGTCCAAACCCCCTAATGGATAGGGGTGTATTAGGGGAGGCCTATGTCCAGCAGTGGACTAAAAAACAGGCTGATGATGTGTGTAATATCAATAATTTTATTAAAATTTTAAAAATCCTGTATTTTTACTTTCTACTAATACTAAATTCCTATTTTGAACTTTTAAACAAAATCCCGACTACTTATTCGTTACTCACATATATAAGCATATTTTTGCCACCACAATTTCAAAATGGTCAATATATATAAATAAAATAAAAAAGCCTTTTATTTCTTACAGACTTACAAGTACAAAAGTTTTAGTACTGTTAATAAATTGTGCCTAGATAACTGAAATACAATGATTTATTTCTTACGTTGTTAATTATTATATTAATAAAACTTTCTTTTTTAATTATCCTATGCCGATATACATTAGTCCGCAAGAACTCCTCTGAAGGTGAAGGCCTCCTCCAGTAAGCCAGTCTTCTCTAGATTGGGCTTCAATCCTTTTTTGATCTCATTTTCTCAGTTAGCTACAGGTCTACCTCATTTTCTCTTGTCTTGTGGCCCTGCTCATGTGGTTATCATTTTCGTCCTTCTTTGATCTTTTAAGTGCGCCACACGTCCGGCCCATGTACATTTTATTCATTAAGCATGTACCAATCCATCCTTTGTCTCGGTCATATGTCTAATTTTTGTGAGTCTTACTTTCTTTATCTTTTGAATGTTGAGCATACCGCGTTCTATTCCCTGTTGGGTTGCAATTATTGAGTCCTTTATTTCTTTGTTAAACTTCCACGTTCGACAAGCATACGTCAAGCGCAATAACAAAAAAAATGGATTTAGGATATACATATTAAATATATTTTTTCGAACATTTCGCGTTAATGCTTTATATATAATTCCAAACACATTAAGATACAGACATATCTTATCTTAGTCAGCGCGTGATTATGCATTCTGGAAAGTGAAATATTGTGCAATTAAGTGAGTGTATTATATTGATAATGCTAATTGCTTTCTGTTTTCGGATATAATATGGTACGTAAAACAATTTTATAACTTGTGTATTGCCAAAGTCATTTTCGACGGGTACATTTGCTATAATAAAATAGCTATATAGATTATATTTTGACATAAATATTTCACGAAACAACTACAATCTAGTACGTTAATAAAGTCCAGATAAAAACTTTACTTTAACTATAACACTGCGATTTAAAGATAACAAAAAAGTTTTAAAAAATTTCTTTAATATTCAAGGCATATTTTTTAAGTTAGTACCGTTTAGGAATTAAAAAAATGCGTGCAAAGATATCGCAAGAATTTAAGTTTTGCATGACAGCTAGAAAATTATTATTATTATTATTTCTTTGGCAGGTAGTATGTACCAGGGTTTTTGCGGATGAGAAATTTTTGACAATCGTTGATGCAGATGCACATGTTTTGTATTTTGCTTTAACTTTCATAAAATCGATAGAATCAGCTTTATATGTATAAATGATAAAAGCGTTAAAATAAAATAAAACAATATTCTCTTAGACTTAATATTCAAACGCATGTTTCAAAGCTGCATATAGAACTTAGTAATTTATTTTACCGCCTCCTGGCCTAGCAGTATTAGCCCTTGCTTTATAAACCGGTGTTTGTGGGTTCGAATCCCGCGGGGAATCAACTTAGTGTTCTCGTTATTTTCTAGGTGAATTTGGGCCGATCACCCAATTGCCTGAAAAGTAAGATGATCCATGCATCGGATGGGCATGTAAATAGCCGTTCTACCCACCAACCCGCATTGGACAAACGTGTTGTGATATGGTTTAAAAGCCCCTAATGGAGAAGGCGTGCATTAGAAGAAGCATATGTCCTGCTGACACAGGGTGATGATAATGTTAATAAATACAAATTTTATGATAACTGCATTTTTCCTAAGCCTGTTACCTGTGTACCAATAATTAACATTAATTTAAAAATATTCAGTTCCATAAAATAGTTGTTTGCATATTTTACTGGCATTTTTGGAGCATTTTGTGTCATGTGAAATATGTCCTAACCAGACCTATTTTTTATTATATCTACCAAGACAAAAACAATCTTGTTCCTTAAAGACTACGCACCCACTTCAATTTTTTTCACTTTTTTAAGCGTGTTATTACATGTTTGTTGTCACGAGAAAGCCACATTAATAGACCCATATGTGGATGCAGCAGAAGCGACAAAGAGCGACCTTCGTGTTTGACATCTGTCTCTCTCCTACTTGAGTGAGCGATGCGGCCGCGTGGACAGCTGCTTTACAATAATACATTTACATATTTTGTCGGAGTAAGTTGATCAATTCAATTGTGATTTCCATTGACTTCTTCCATATACATACACAATATCTATTGAAACAAATAAAATTAAAAAAAATCTTATTCTACTTATTACATTGTTACGCTCAACTATCGTCAGTAAACCGACTTGATAGACAACCGATGTTTTCTTTGCTTTTATTTGAAACCTCTTGAAAAGTCTTAATTTTTTCAAACTATTAACTATTTCACAGTTTAGGTTTATATTATATTAATTGGGAATTTCTTAAAATTGTTGTAAAACGCCAAAGCAACAAGTTAAGAGGAAAGTTTTATCTCTGATGCTCAGCAGTGCGCCGTCCTTATAGGGAATGTAGTATGGGATGCTATTTACTTCAGTTTTTTAGGTAAGATTACCCAATATTTACTCAAGTTACAGTGCCATATTGACCAGAAAAACCATAGTGTTTGTAAACTGCATTGCCTCAAAGAAATATGAAGGCTGTTGAATTATGCTGAAGAAATATGAAACAAAAATTTCGATAACATATATTTTATAAAAAAAATAATCAAACATAGGTTGTTATTAATTTTTTACATACAGGAAAAAAATGAAACCGGAAACATTGCTAAGCCGTACTTTTCACAGCACTGCAAACTTGTATTTTAATATTATATTGTCGCAATTTTCTTTGACCCAGATTTATAATGTGAAAGCGTTTTAGAATTTTTATTTGTGCTGTCGCATCTTTGCTGGAATAATTTTTAAAATGTTTTATGTAACATTACGTTTATAAAGCGAAAATGCATTTTTCACATCATATTTTTCGATAAAATTAAGTGTGAATGTTTTTAAAATGTCATGATAAATATTATTAGACAGCTGCTATTACTATAAATTTCCGAAATATGACAGCTTAAAACTATTAATTACCAGTGCATTGACCGCCATGTATCAATATAATAAATTCTAGTCATATCATGGATAATGAAACATATGTAATGTCTCATAAATATGTTAATGAAATAATTATTCTGCATACTAAGTCCTCGGTAGACACAAAAGTGTTATGTGTAGCTTGTAGAAAGCCTACTTACTAGACATTACAGTAGTAGCATTGTTTTAAAAAACCTTAAATTGAGTGCCATTTAATTGCCGAGTGATAAATTTTGTGCCGTTTTAATAATTTCTTGGCTCTTGCTTGAAAATCTCCTTGTAATTAACGTCTTAACTTAAAATTTATCCGTCAAGGTCTAATCTCATTAATTTGTCGTTTACTACATTGGAAATTCTAAAATAAGTATTTTAATATTTTAAATTATAAAACTTTTATTTCAGAATTTTTAATATTGCCTTGAATGTCTCAATGAAGAGCTTTTTGACTGAATTCCCAAAAACAGAATAAATAAAAATAAACCATTAATAAATCGAACCGTTTTTGTTCGCCTACCCAAAAGCAGAAGGTACTTTATTCCAAGCGTATCCTTTTTTTATATGTTACCGCGATGCTCTGCTTCTAGCGCTTTGTTTTATTTATTCTTTTTTTAAATTACAGATATTAGCTTCCTATTGGTCCATTTTTTTAAAATAATTTTGTGATAAGTAGTTTATTACATATTTGAGAAATAAAAAAACTACGGCATAATAAATCACAACCTCGTGTGATTAAATAACAAAATTTACAAACCGTAAGAGATAAACATAAAGTATGTTTTACATAATTGTACGACTTGAATTGGTCTTCAATAATATTGCAATAGCATATATAAGAATAACTCACAATAAGCATATTAATGTAAACATTTGAAAAAAATGCAATCAGGCACATTCAAAGCGTATTTAAGATAATACTGTTAACGGTTACTTGTTACCGGCTTATTTGGCGTAAAATTTTTATATGCTGTTAGAAGTTGGTCATGTTTTTTAACCAAACCTTGCATATTTTGAAATGATGTTGAAAAGTTAAGATCTATCATTTAAATATGAACGTTAACAGAATATAGAGTTATAAATAAAATCTTAAGTAAAAAATTAATCTCAATGCATGTAAATGCGAAATCGAAGTCCAGTGAGAAAAAAAGCATGCTGTCATACAGCAAGTAGCGGTCTAACCTTGAGACATAAATCAAAATAATGTTTGGTGAAATCGTTCATTATAAAAATGTATACAAAATTTTCTAATAATCTAATAGTCTACTGTACTACAAAAGATCTACAATACGTATCACAGAATAAGTACGCAATGCTTACGAAGCTTTTCAAACATGTTTTGTACAAGTCGGTTTGCAATTTATTATTGACACGTTGTTCATTTTGTATGGGTCGTAAATGTATTTCATTCCATATAATTTTAATGAATATATCGTTTATAATAATTATTATTTAAACTTATTTAAGTTTAAACACGATGCGATATCATCATCACCATTATATTAGCCTTGAAAAGTCCCTGCTGTACTGCCTCCCCCATGAGCCGCCAAGAAGTACGATCCTGTGCCATCTGCATCCACCGATCCTGCACATTTGCACCGGTTGACTCTCCATCTCGTGGGGTCGACCCGCACTGCGACAGCCAGTACAAGGCTGTTACTCGAGAACCTTTCTTCCTTATCGGTTATCGGTTCTACAAGCTATGTGGGTGGCCCATTGCCACTTCAGCTTGCTAAGTCTGCGAGCTATGTCAGTCACAAACGTTCTGCACCGGACGTCTGCATTACACACTCTATCACCCAGAGAAATTCCGAGCATAGCCAATGCGACACATCCAAGGCTAATTTTAAATGCATTGTAAGTAGATATATTTAAAAAATTATCCATTTTGTTAAAACATATTAGAGACTTAGTTGACTTTGACATTAAGCACCTTCTCTTTCTTATTGCGAATTGAACTACGGCATCATTCATCCTTTCATATTGCGAATTGTAACCCACCATATAAGATAGATCAGAAAATAATATTCCATAACATAGTACATATTACTATAGACAGACTGAAGTATTATACTATACATAGACTTAAGAAGTATATCAAAAGTGAATATACAATTTTCTATGAAAAGTTTAAAGTTACGTTTAAAACTAAAAAATGTGTGTAAATTCATTTGTAAACTTACAATATAGGTATGTTTATAAAATTCAATCCTATTATTGCTTTGTCAATTTTATATAGACTATATACAATATTACATAGCTTATTATCATATTAATCATTATACTTGTTATTAGAACGGCAATAAAGAAGCAGAATAGACGGAGTTGACGGAGTCGCTGAGAACAGTTATGCACTGTTTGTTTTTCAAATCAGTCGATCTTTCCTATTAAATCATACATTTCTAGGTATATTTATTATAGCTCATAGCAAAATAAGATAAGAGTTTTTAATTAATCGTAATCTTTACATCATAAATATATGAGCAACCACAAGTAATTGGTTTTAAGCAAAAGCTAATATTAAGTTACTTGTTCTAACACGATCAAAGGCTCAGCAAACAAGATAGTTTCCCCACATCAACTTAGTCCAAAATTTATCCGTCCTGTTCCTTGTAATAATTTTAAAGGTACATGCACCCTCTGTGTTCTTTGAAGTTTCGGTTTTATATTTTCTGGAAGGAATCATATACGGTACATATAATTTTAAAATACTTGTTATTTAATACTTGATTAAGTCGTTACTTATTTAATTACATTTATTACTGGTCTACTTCGATAGAATGCTACAAATAAGATAAATATATAAAAAATATAATCTCACTTTAAACGCGACCTTTTATGAGAAGGAAGACAGAAACAGTAACGTTGTTTGTTTATCGCAAATAATGAGGGAGCATTTTACTGACTTTCATGTTTGTTTTGTTAATAGGAACAGCAAATCTAATATTTTGACTCGAGATGTCTTTAGGAAATTTAACGCTATGAAAATCACGTGTCATCATTTTAATGTCGAAACCTATTAATTTTATGATACAAAAGTATTTCCAATGTATTACGTACAAGGGTATTCCAATTATGACTACACTACACTAATTCTTAGAGGTAGGTCCCTGTTTACAAGGGGCCGTCTGACGTGGTATCATCGCGGTGCCTGTATTTACCGTAAAGCATTAAGTAGTGTAAAAACATTACTGTGTTCCAGTTTGAAGGGCACCATAGCCATCGTATTTAGTAGGTAAACGAGACTTAAAATGTAATTTCTCGCGGTAGGCAGAACGTTGGTGATACCCCTGGTATCGCCGATGTCAATGGGCATCGGCAACTACTTTCCACGTCTGCCTTCATATGCGATAAAGAAAAACTAAATAAATAAAAATGTTACTGGTAAATTAAGGATATGTCGAGCTCTTATAATCGTCAACCCACCACCAGTTCAAAACTTGTGCAGAGACAATTCGGCTACAATCTCTGCGGTCTTAATTTTTAAATTAACGTTTAATCAATTGATTACAATCATTTACATTACACAATTTAAGCAGTTGCCAGGGAAAATGCCAGTGCAAGCATCATAATTTTATACAGCTTAGTTGAATTAGATATGGATCATTGGCAGTTCTTCCACGGATCCTACTTGCAATTTTTTTTATTAAAAAAGTGGCAGCATAGTATGTCGTCTAATACTAGTCGCATATAAATTTACGGGGTTGTTTACCCACACATTTACGAATGTCATTCAGTAAGGCTTTCTAAGTTCAACGCACTGTCTAATTAATAATTATTGTTCATAAAATGTATCTAATTAGCAACCTTATCAAAGAACTCACATTGAATTACGATAGTAAGTCGTTAAACAAATTAGTCAATTGTTTTGAAATTGTAATTGAAATCTCTAAAATGACACGTGTAGTATATAAAATCTCTCTAAATGTTCACATTCTTTAATTTTATTACTAACAAGTATGAGCAACCGATACTAGGCTTTAATAGGTTTATAAAGTTATTTGAAACAACCTTCATCATCATCATCCTGTGTTAGTCCACTGCTAGACATGGGCCTCCCCTAATGCAAGCCTTTTTCATTAGGGGGTTTTTGGAACCTCACCCCACTGATCCAATGCGGGTTGATTGGTGGACCACCTTGGTTTATGAAACAAGGGCCAATACCGCAAAGCCACGGAGGCGGTCAGAAAAAAATCTTAAATTATTTAATAATAATAATAAAATCATTCTTAAGTAAATATGTCCAGCGCTTCCCCGCATAGTATTTAAAATTGAAATAATTTTTTGATTCCTTTTTAATCGTTCGTTCGTTCACTGTATACAATATTTGCAAAAGCAATTGGAAAAAAGAATGAATACAAAGTACACTCTATGCCTGCTACTCAAGCACAAGCCGCATCAGCATTTGGATTGTGCCTCGGTTCATTTTCGCAAAATGGGTTCGCAATGACTGCTCTTTGGAAGCAATAAGAAAAAAATCAAACCAGATCGTCATTGCATTCTGCGTATCTTTGCTACAGCGTAGCCTCCAACGTTTATATTAATATCAAAACACTCGGCTTACTACGACAATGAATAACAGATACAATATAAAATCTATAATCTGAAACCCTTGTAGGTTGTTTATCAAATTCATTCACAATTATGGGCTATAATTTTAAAACGTGTTTCTACATGCAAAAATAGTTGTATTTTATTCAGTCAACTGCTGGACATAAGCTTCTCCTAATGCCGACAGATTCTCCATTAGAGGGTTTATTGCTCAATGCGGGTTGGTGGGTGAACGAGTTTTACATGCTCCTCCGATGCATGGGATCGTTTCACTTTTATACCAATTGGGCGATCCGCCCAATTTGTCCTTACCAACCAGAAAACAACGATAACATCAAAATTGATTCCCCATGGGATTCGAACTCACGACCTCGGTTATAAATATAGATATACATGTATCTAAATTTTTGTTATAATGAAAAGCCTGCCTTTAACCGGTTTTGATTATGACTAAATTATTTTAAAAACTTTTCAACAGTCTGGTAAAACAAATTTATGTTATATTATTTGTTCCCATGATGTTACATTTATGACTTTCCAATTCTTGTTAGGGATATTACAAATATATGAAAAAACACATTCAAAAATCAAAAAATATTTTCCATAAATACGGTCATAGTCATCATTTGAACGGATGGTGGCCTCATGGTCATCGGTAACTGTTAACAATGAGAATAGGCTGTCTTAATATATGTTCAGTAACAGTATATCGTAATATGGAATATGAAAGCATACACCAAAAATCTTTTAAAAAATATGTTAAATTATCCTTATTGTATTAATGCATTAACATTTCAAATTTGATGAAGTTCTTAACATATTGTATTTGTGTCATTTTAACGGTAAATACATAGCTAAACTTGTTTCCATTAGCCATTTCCATCCCTTTAAAGATTTCATGGTACATTTCACGTACTAAATAAAAATACATTGGTAAGCACGGAAGTTTGAAGTAAAACATAAATAGTTACTCTGCAAAATTTTTGGCGATTGTCCAGAAATGTTATGGCGAGATATGATTTTTTCCATATTCGCTATTTGTTAGCGATTACACATGAAATTTCAAATGGCATATCGCTTTATTTTAAATTTAATTTATAAACGATGAGAAATTAGAATTTCTACGATTAATACACATATTTTGAAATTGAAGACAAATAATTTTACCATTGTCTACTAAATTCAATATGATAAAATCTCAAATACGCTTAAATTTTTAAACAAACATTTCATTGTTTTCTAGGAATGCTGGCACGAATCAACATGGTTGACGTCGCAGTTCGTAAATCACGGACTCATTATTTGCTACAACAAACAATTCCAGGCATCATTTTCTTCCTTATACAAAGGAGCTTTTACAGAAGTGCTGTTTGTTTTGCGTACAAAAACAGTCGGTAGGACTGATTTGTTTCAAAATACTTGTGACTGTTGTCGGTTATATTTACTTTTTTTGTCATTAATGCTATAACAATAAGTACATTTTTATTTATTTAGAGAATATATCATAGAGAATGAATTTTCAATTCT
Organism: Lamproptera curius; assembly: GCA_029286875.1. Taxonomy (NCBI): domain Eukaryota; kingdom Metazoa; phylum Arthropoda; class Insecta; order Lepidoptera; family Papilionidae; genus Lamproptera; species Lamproptera curius. Next base: position 129,821 of record JAGSMT010000063.1, on the reverse strand, counting down.
TTTGTACTCAGACATAATTCAGATATATTTTTTTATTATAATATTAAAAGAGGTTTTTTTTGCATAAATGAAAGAATACGCTAAAACAAAATCTACATACTAAACACTACATTAGGAAAACATACATAATACTTAAAATTTACTCTCTACAGTCCCTTTGTTACGTGTTTAGGTCTATTTAGGAAATAAAAAATATTCATTGAAAAAAAAGCTTACAAGATCTGTAGCAGTAAATTCGCTTGAGACTTAAAGACATGTTTTTTATAGATAACGGAAAAATGCAATAGGATGGGAGTGCTCAAACTAGTTTTTATACTAAATTAGGAGACATAATTAAATTTTTATTAATGCACATACAAGTATTCAGTGTCATTGTTTAATACCTAATTATGTAATCGAAGTAAACAACTTGTAAATTATCTTGCCAAGCAAAAATAAATTGAAGTCACACTAAATCACTTGTCATCAATTTTTAATAAATATAGTATGATAATAAAGTGCAACAGTCTATCTAAACAGAAGTCAAGGTCGTGTAGGTTGGACCAAATACCTTTTTCAAGATAATCTTAATTTAAAATCATAATACTACTATCTATGTACAAGCCCCAACAGAAAAAAATGGCTTCACCATAACAAAACTGAGGTAAAACATGGCTCCATTAAGTATAATAGACCTCATGGAAATTTTTTTTTATAATTTATTATGTAAACCGATTATCTTAATCATTACCTGTCCCTACGTATAACAATAGAGTTGTGCAGACATTTGATGCACTATAGATATTTAATGCGCTTCTTGTGAGGAAAAAATTGTTAACAAACTTTACTTCTAGTTAAAGCCGTGCATTTATTATAACTTCTATGTTGAGTTTTTTATTTCAAAAACTAACTTCTAATGGCGAGACGATTCAGTGTTCCAGACTGGTCTGCCTGTATTACTTAAAAGTCTTATAACTTTAACTAAAGTGGCCAAAGATTGTATAAAGCTGCGTTGTCTATATGTTTTTATATTTAATACTTTCTCTACATCTTGAATAAATCAAACTTATTAAAATAACAACACCATATATAAACAAATACATGTATATTATGACATGCACTATAGGGAACACATAATGATAATGTCTGTAAATGTAGATTCTGCCTACTGTTGCTGCTCTTAAATTGTAGCAGTGAAACTTGAATCAAACAAGTCGCTATTAGCATAAAGTAATTTTGGTGACTGCGAAGATAATTTTACTGTAAGTGCAGTGTATGAAATGAAAGTATGATGAATTTGAAAATGAAAATGAAAACAAAAAGGTGTACAGAACTATTTTCGTCAATACTAGCGGGTAACAATGTGAAATTGCCCCGAGATTTTTGCCCCGCATTTTAAATCTCTCATATCTTTAAGATATTCTATTAATCGAAATGTTGTGTGTCACATGTTTTATGCCAATAGATTTTTTTAAATATATTGACTTTTATGTGAACTTACACTATATTACCTTTAATTATGCCTAATTTCTATTTATAAAAAAAAAATAGTAAAATGGTGCGTTATTCCTAAAAGATAAAGAAATGCGCTCGCGAACATGATTATAGATCGGTTGAAGTAGTACATACTATATGTCTATCTTTTACGGTTTTGGCAGCGTTTGGAATTTAATCGCAAGAGGTTGTGATTTTTAGTGAAGTATTTTTTTTTATTTCTTAAGTATCTATTAAACTGCTTATCCCAAAATAGTTTTTAAAAAATGATACCAATGGGAAACTATTCGGCACAAGGAGCGGACCAACGAGGTAACATTTATAAAAAAAATATACACACGCTCCAAATAAATACCTCCTTGTTTTGCGAAGTCAGTCCACAACTTTCAAGTGTTCTATTGCATAAAATAGTTTTAAATTTGTCTTACAAGTTTGGGACACCGTTCAAAATATTAGCGGATACGGTTTACCACTTTATGCCTTCCCTCACTTTCTCCCGCCTTATTTTTTACCCCTTGAACGTTTTAAGTTATTTATTGGATTACAATACCTTCAAAGAAAGATTTCATAAAAATAAAATGGTCAATTTTATGAATGCACTTACACAAGGTATAACATAAAATTGCAACAATTAGCTTTGAAATCCATTTAAGAACTTCTACATAAAATTGTTACTTTGGGTCAATCCGTATTGACGTAAGTTTTTGCTACTTTTGCTTTCAAATATTTTGAGATGTATATTATTTACATGCAAAAACATCGAAACAGAACGAGGTAATGTGTAAATAAGGTGAGAGGATCAAAAAAGCAACCTATGATATTGTATTCATAAATATGATTCCAGCAAATTTAAAAAGACTGAAACAAATCCATAAAATCCTCGTAAAAGTTTTAAAAAAACATTATAAATTTCCGTCTGACTCATTGAAAAACGAACCAGCCATTCCAACCGTTCACTTTAAATACATCACTAATAATCGAGAAAGTCGTATATCAAACATTATTCTACTACCATAAAATGTTTGCAGAATGTCTTTTACGAGGAGATCAGCTTTCTCTATCGAATATTACATTTTTATAGCCCCAGAAATAACTCGTCAATCATATTTCATATAGGAACTTTTGGGTTGGGACACGAGACAGACTTGAAATATTCGAATATATTGTTTTCCTTGAACAAGTACTGTCTTTATGTCCATGTAGATTGTAAAGACATTTTAATGGTAAAATATCAACCTCTACGTCATCTACATATAAAAAAATGTAAAAACGATTAAGTTCGTTTTCCAACACTTTCTGAAGTAATTAGACTTATACTACCGACCTTAAAACTTCATCCGGTCTCCTTTTCCCTAATCGGCCCCCTAAATTGTTCTGTCATATCCTTTTTGCATTCAGCTGTTTGTAATCTACTCTGTGAATAGTAATGCAAATTTTTACTTATATATTCATACAATTCTATTACTAGTTGTATAAAATGTTCTTATATTCATTTAATAACAAATTTAAACATATTTGAGTATAGCACTACTCACATGGGAAATTCCTATCATTTACGAAGAGAAAACTAAGTTTCATATGTGAACTTTTTTCGATTGTTTGTATACGTAAACATAAATTATGACGTATAAAACAAATTATGTTTAAGATACCTTAGAAGACTACATTTTATTTGAGAAAGACTGTTGGACAAAAATGAAATTTCAGAAATGGTATTTACCGTAGCCAATTTTGATATAACATTCTATTATTAAACATTGACAGAAGCATATAAAAATGTATTGCATACTAAGTAAATTAATAATTGTCGACACGTAATAATGTCTGTTCTTTCTTTTTGATTTATTGTTTTGTTGTACTGTAAATATTAAAAATAAATACCACTGCCTAAGTCCATTATGTCAAGTAGCAGTAATCTTTTATCTACCCTAAGCAGGCGTAACCTTTGTAGAAATGTCTTGATCCCTCGAATTAAAATAAATCTACCGGATCCTCTTAAATGTCCCTTTAACTGACCTTTTTGCGACCAAAATTAAGATACTCCTTTTCCGACGCCGTGCTGCGTAATCCGTTATATTTTAAGGTAATCTGTTTAGCACCTTAGATATTGCGGTTAATTAGGTGAAAGATCTGAGAACGTTTTAGTACAAAGATAAAGATTACATAGTTAAGGTTATATATTAGAAAGGTTTAGCTTTCTTACGTAAAGTTTCATGAGTTAAATACTTGAACTTAAGCACCGTAAATTATTACAGGTAATGTGTGGATCTAATATCTTTTACAAAATTACATTAAATCGACACGTTGAAGTTACCCGTTTTACCAACAAAATAAATAAGAGGAAATAGATAATTTTTAATAATTTAGGGTTTCAAAAATACTTGCAAGAAATGTTACGTAACTGATTTATTTTATTACAAAAAATATTTCAATATGTAAGTGATGTAGGTATTAATGTATAGTTTCAGTCCTACGAAATTATTCTTATCCTAAAAGGCAATCTAGATTTTAAAATATTCTTGCTACAAGCCATGAAAGAAAATTGCTAAGTTAAACAGTATGTTAATGACACATTGACATCCTTTTACCCAACTCATTATCGAGGTCTATTCTAAATAAAATAAGCACAAAGTTGTGTTTAATTCTTTTATTGGCTTCGCATGAGTTCCGGTTTCCTTGCGAATTTAATTTGTAAGTTATGTGTGCCGTAATCGGAGCACAAGTTTAAATTAACTTGAAATTGTGATTGATAGATCATTATCGAGTGATAAGAACATGGTGACCTTTCTTGGACTTATTACCAGAAGTTATAAAATTAATAAGCATATATGTTAAATATTATGCGTATGCTCACAAAATATATTTTTAAAACATAGAAATAAAGTATTAAGGCTATTTTTAAATAAAAAAAAATATTACCTTATAAATATCATATTCGTACTTAATAGTTTTAAAATATTATTCACCTTCATCATTAATATTATTGTAATATATTATAATATACTTTTAATTTCCTTTTTCACGTTAAACATTCAAAATAAGTTCTTATGTAATGTCACTACTTCTAAAAAAATACCACTGACGAAGTTTGAAAGCATAATAGAGCGACGGCTAACATGAAACCGTCGTATAATAGATCCATTTGTACTTGAGTTTTTTACTGAGTGGATGAGGTAAAAAGAAACTCGCTTCTTAATTACTGTGATACCTGAGTCGTGTATCATATTTCTTCATAAAAAGTTTTATATAATTGGTTAATTACCCTATCAAATTTTTTGCAATAACTAAGGATATGGTAGAGTTTTAAATATTTCTTTAATATATCTTTTTAATTATTTTCTTACATTTTTTGTACAAATCAAAACTATCAACTGTGCCAAATTTAAAATTTAATTCATACCTTTTGAGTGATGCTAAATTCAGGAAGTATTGTGTAAATATAAGACCTTAAATAATTAGTTAATTAGTTAGTTATATAATTCTACAATAAGTCTTACATATATCGAGCAGTGTGAAAAAATTTGCAAGACAAGTGTAATGAAGACAAGTAAAGACAAACTTGCACAGGCCAGGAAAATAAAAAATGGGTACCTAATGGGTACCCGGATTAACGTAACGCTTGGTTTTTTGTCTAATATAACATTTTCACACGACACACATTGATGTCACGATATCTAAAATGGACTCTGAATAAATGTAAACACTAAAGTACTGAATACTTTCAGGTACTATACGATAAACACGTTAATTTACATCATTAACAAGGCAAACAGTGCTTTAGGATTTATAATACGGTCCAGCTACAATTTCTCTAAAATAAAATCGATAAAGGTTCTGAATTGCTCCTTTGTGCGCAGCATCCTTGAGTATTCAGTACAGCTTTGGAATCCACGCTATGATATTTATATTAAAAGATTAGAAGCCATTCAAAAGATTTAATTTTTTTTTACAATATAAATGTAAGGTATTTGACCAAAACTATTATTATAGATTTTAAAGACACCATATACTGCCGCTAGCAGAAAGGCGCAAAATAGTTGATGTAGCATTATTAATAAAAATATTACAGAATGGAAATGAAAGTTCACCAATTTTAAGGAAAATACTTTTAGCAGTGCCACACAAAAGGTTTCAAAACGAAGACAACCATGGCTATATTTGCCTCGTTATGACACAAATGATAGACAAAACTCATTTTTCCGTCGTGCTCCTGAACTTTTAAATAATGTTGTACATGGACAGTGTGCCTTTCATGTTTTTAACACAAAAAATCCTGTTGTAAAAAATAACTTAACTAAACTTTGGTTTGACTCAATAATCACACGGATCTTATTTGAATACTGCCACTATCTCTTTATCCATCTGCATTAATAAACCTAATGTTATAATTAATACAAGTCTATCTGTGCAAATACAAACGTCTATTTTTAGAAATTATATAAAATTTCTAAGTGAAAACATGTAATAAGCATTTTATATCTGTGTACCATTATCTTTTCGCTGTATGTTTTCCTAATCAATTAAAAAACAGAAACTTTTGCTTTATCAGAACTACGTTCACGACAAAAAGTATAATGTTGAATTTTTTTAAATTCTTGTTTTAGAATTATAAAAAGCTAAAATTATAAAATATCTGATTTGCTAAAACTGATGATTTTCATAAAAGAATTATTAAATAAAGCTATCTGTTGAATTTCTGTCTAGTTATAAGTACTAGCAATCTTGGGTACTCTTAATAAACAATATTTATTTACTATTCCCCGAAGTCAACTTTATTATATTTATTATATCTAATTTAAATAAAGCGTAACAAACTAACTTATTACTATGCAATTCGAAAATAAATAATATTACGAAACATTTTATAGGTTTCAATACTAAAAAAACAAAAGATTCTCAGAGTGGTTATATTTGGTGTTTTGATTGTAGAATAAATTACTAAATTGACTTCGAAATTTACTCGGGTGAGTGAAGCAATTTGTATAACGTTAACTTCAAAAGTAATAAAAGCGTTTAACTGCCTCCGTAACCTAGTGGTAGGGGCGTGTGCTTTAGAAACCGTAGGTCGTGGGTTCGAATCCTGCGAGGATTTTCATTTTTGTTTCCTAGTTTGTATATATACTACAAGTAATTGCATAACATTGAGTATACAAGTTTAATGAAACAAGAGAAATCTATTGTTTCATTATTTAACAATGTAGTATAAATTACCTAATTAAATATTCTTCCAACTAAAACTATTCCCCGGAATACGAGAGACCTGCCAAACATAGTTTGGTGTGAGTTAAGTTGTTAGGGTAAAATATATGAGATGTTACCGGTGACAATAAATTTCACACTTTGGCGTTAATTACGGTAGAGTCCCCAAACACGGACCAAGATATTTTTCAGGGTTAATGTGACTTTGTCGATGTCTTAAAAGTTCTTATTTTGACTTTTCCTATATTAAAGACAAACAGTCAATCGTAAAGAGACGTCTATTGTGTTTTTCAATTTTCTTTGTCTCACCGTATTGCCTTTTTCTGCGGCTAAATAATGTTTTGCATATTGCTTTTCATTCTGGTATAAAAGGTAACAATAACCATGCGGAGCCATAGTATTTGTAAGTTTGATAAAATCTAAACATTTATGTCTGAAAGTGACTTAAAGATAGGTTAGTAACCTATCTTTAAGTCTTTTAAGGCACAAAAATATATCCCATTACGAAATTATTCTGTGTGTTGTAAGAACTTTTAAATATTGTCGTTATTATCAACTTAGTTATCCCTTAACAGCTCGTTAAAAACTTAATTTACATACCTCTACTAGGAGACAAATCCATATAACAACACAAAAACATTTAATTCAGAAAAAGTCTATTTACTAGACATTAATTTCATCTTTTTTTATAGCAAATATATTTTTCTAGTATTTTAGAGTTAATCCGCTTAGAAACGCACATAACGATCTTGTACTAAACGTCTAAAATAAAATTTTATTGAAGCATTGTAATCTAACCACAATATCCTGTAATAAACTTAATTTCGTTTTAGCATTTTAAAAAACGAATGGAATAGAAACCGAGATATGAATATACAAATTAATATTTAAATATACATTCATAATAAATCAATTACATAAGTGTATCAGTTCTTAATAAAGAATAAATTAAGCCAAAGTAATTATACTGACATTAGAAATTTCCTTCTGTGTGTGAAGCTGCTTGTGTTGAATTTACTTTAAAATTAATTAAAGCATAGAGCCAACATGTACTTGCTTGCGGAGACATTAAGTTTTCTTATAAATGAACAATAAATTCATGGCTTTGATATATTATTCCAATGCTATTATCTGAACGTAACATAATACATCGATAATTTTTTTTTTTTTTTAATTTTTGACTATTTTATTCCTTTCAATATTTTTAGTTAAAAGTTTATAAATGTTTGTGTAGCTTTGTATGTTGTATGAAATAAAAGTAGTTGAAACTCAATAAACCCTCTCTCTCTATTGTTTTATATTATTATTAGCAAAAGTAATTTAACTCCTTAAAAAAGGATATGAGCAGGAATGGCTGGTTTACTCGCAATATGATTTATTAATAGCAATAAAATTTATAAATAGAACCTTTAGACCCTATTGTTTTATGTTCACAATACTTCACTGTTGTTTACGTCAACGGGGTTGAAGACCTGGTTTTGATTTATTTAAGTAATTTAACTATAAAGTTATCGAAAGTTATTATATAAATATTACTATGTATATACATATTTACGAGGGCAGTGCAAAAGTCTTGTAAAAGAGTTCTTTATTTTTATATGATTTTAACATTTACATTTTAGTTCTCTTTCAGGGCCAAACACTTATTTTAAGGACTTTATATTTTTTTATGGCATGATATACGAATTTTGGCTTCAATTCAAGTTTAGGTGGTAGTTTCGATTTCAGGCTCAATTTGGCCGAAACTTTTGAGAAACCGAAACGAGGAGGGAACAATACATAGTTAATATTAGTGGATTGTAACAAAAATTTTTTGCTAATAAACAGTCTATATCGTTTTGGCATAATTAGACTACGTAAGTCTTAGTGAGCTAAATCAAATTTTATTAAAAAACGGAATATTTATAATATTTTTATTAAACTTAAAAATAGTAAAAGATCTAGTAAAATTAAAAAATGTTAATTTTCGTTGAACTTGTAACTGATACTAAAAGAAAATACTAGTCCATCTAATTTCTTTGGGGATTTGAATCAGTATATACTGCAATAAATTTAAGAAACAAACGAATGCAAAATTTAATTAAACATACATACGTCTGTAAAATGGATATCAAGTTAGAGATGCTTAATTGATTGAAAAAATTTAATTCCTTGTAATACTCAAAACTAATAAAGAGACTTCTGTTAAAAATGTTACTTGCTAAGGCATTCATTGTACATTGGAAATCTAACTAAGAAAGTCTTTTATTCATATATTATATATATATATTTTTAAGAATAACCTCACAATAAGCAATTTAATGCAAAGATTTTTTAAATTGCAAATTAGGCATTTACAAAGTTTATTAAAATAATATAATTTAGGTCCTATAAAATCGATTGCAATAAAAATATTCATTCCATTATAAAAGTGTAATAGACGACATTCTGGTTAAATAATACTACATGAGGTATTTCTGCAGAGGCACTTTTGTCACCGGCTTATACTGCCTAAATGTAATAATATAAAATACAGTTTGAAGTTCGTCATATTTTTATTATAATTTCATTATTAAAAATCATATCATACTTTCTGTTGTTTATGCAGATGTTATCATAAGGATGGGCCAGAAATTAATTGCTGAATTTAAAAGTAATTTAAAAAAAAACTAAATATAATACAAATATCTTATTTCTAAGTAAAATAATTTCTGTTCTTCTAAAAGAACATCATCCAGGTGTACACTATTCGCTGCAATCACATTCTTCGAATCTGAACCTCAAATTGGTAAAAACTCTGGCCATGCAGAATAGCTGCCATTTTTTCTGTTATTGGCCTCAAACTGTCTTAAATACTGCAACGTTTCCGAGCGGTCTTCTTCAAGCAAGGCATTAGAAGTATGGCATTCCGGGCATCTTCTTTGAACTACTCGTGAGTGCTAATATGAGTTTGGTGTTTCAAATTGAGTCTGTATAATTTATTATGGACTTTATTTTCTATATATTTAAACAAAGGTAAACCAATGAATAATTAATGCTCCTTTACATCTATAAAAATAGATTAATAAAACACAACGGGCTTCGAAAATCAGTCACATTAAATCAGCCTCAAAATGTAATAGTTTTTTTTTAAAACAAGGAAAGACCTTAGATCCTATCTCAGAGATGGAAAATTGTTTTCAATTCAAACTACTGTGTGTGAAAATCAAACGACTTTCAAGAAAGTACGGTGATTAATCTTTTGAATATAGAATATACAAATTGGTTTATAAAATTATGAGGGATTTAAAAAATTATCTAGTTTAACAAAAATTAAATTGCCGGAATATTTGTGTCCTTTTGTTATGTTTATTCTGAATTACTAAACAGTAAAAGTAAACACACTCTGCTATTTGCTCTTAAAACCGCGGGCATTTAGACAAATTTAGCTTAGTTACAAAACGTCTGTCTACTGCGAAGTTGATGTGTAGCACCAGCCCGGTAAAACGAACTTGTTTTAGCTTGTTTACGCAATAAAAAGATGTTATGAATTTACATTGTGTTAAGACTTACGAATATATACCAGAACAATCAAATGAAATTTGAAATATCATTAACTGCTTCTGCAAGTGAAATTGAATTTTAATTTCTTTTAGTTCGAAAGTATGCACGCCAACATCTCTTTTCTTTTTATATTTTTCTTAATTCTAGTTTTAGATAAAATCATTAATTAATTCAAATTAAAATATAGAAAAATACACATATATTTAACCTGTTCAATAGTTATATAGTGATGACTTGATGCGTCAGATGGACTTGTAAACAGGTGGTCTACCCAGCGTAATGGGCTACGGTCCTAACACCCCCTATTGGAGAAGGGGACCATTAGTGGAGGCCTATGTCCTGTGAGTGATGTCTTTGTAATTTTTTTGTCCTTTTCTATGAAATTGTTCTGAATAACAGTTCAAATATCTCCACGAGTGTAGGAGCTCGAACTATTATATATCTCGTATACATTAAAAGACGCTTACACGTTCGACGCGGCAGCGACTAAACTATTCCTCCCATTCCTGCTTTACAAGGCTTTGTAGACTTGGTCGTAAAACTATTATTGTGGCGGTTCAGCGTCTATTAAACCCTGTAAGGTTCAAGAATTTAAAACAATAAGTTAATTGTCATACACCTAAGTATTTAGCTTATACTTGACCTCTTTCCTCCACAGACTTTACTGAAGTCAATCCTTTTTTAGCCAGCTGCAAGAGAGGCGTATATAAGATCCGGTTTCACGAGGAAGATGGGCTAAAAATACTACACGATTTGTTTGTTTTTCTTTTTAAACTTAATCAAATGCAATTACAAATGCAAAAGGATTTATGTCTTGAATATTATAAGCTCGGTAATAAAATCATCATTTGATGTAAACAAAAGCTCCAGTGAACTAAAATATGATAAATTTGTTCCATGCCAGATGCTTTCTTCTTCAGATAATATTTTCGGACACTTTTCAGTCCAAATTGTATATGCAATTCATGGAAATATTTGATTTGAATTCAATATATTCTGGAAACGTCTGTTTTTAAATTTCGACCACGCGATATTTCACGTTCAGTTGTAGTAAATATTGAATAAAACTACAGCTTTCACGAACGAATAATGTTACACACTTGCATTTGAAAGTTTTCAAAATGTGAAGTGTATTTACATCGATTTTTCTAAATAATGATTTTATTGAGTTCTACATGTCAGTTACCTTGTCAGTGATTTTATTAGTAATTTTTTATTTTACCCATTAAGTGGTTCGAAATATCAACAAAATATACAACTGCACATCTTATATCAATATAATATGCAATAATATAAGTTTTTTAAGAAACATACAGAAACGCTGTAATGTACAGATACTGTTTATTGGTGGAGCTTTCGATTTAGATCCCTGAAGGTTACCTTTTTTTTACGTTTTATCCAAATACTCGGGGAAAGTGTACAACTAAAATGAATATACATATTCGACCGACAAAAATTTTGTTAATTAAGTGTAGAGTAAGATGAGAAGTTGGCAACGACTAAGTTGACATTAGATTACACACATACTTTACAGTTACATATCAATAAAGGAAAAATGGTCAAAAAGAATGTTTAAACCAAACAACGTGCTAAAAATAATACTGATCATGTATTTTCCTTTGACTTCCCAAAAGCAATCAAAATTAATATGATGACATGGATCATTTTAGAAAATTTTCAATCCGCATATAAATATCTGTTAAATGCAGACAGCTAAGTTTCTTAACGGAATTTATGTAAATTACAAATTTAAATTAAAAAATTATGTATTAGAAATACTGCGGCAGAAATCGCGTCTCAATATCGTATTTATCTATATTTTTTTCATGCTTCAATCATGTTCCTATTTTAACAAATATGTGTACATGCACCTTCTGATTATCATCTAAAGGTGCCCTGACAGCTTTAATAATTTTACCGGTGGTAGGTCCCCTTTTTACACAGACTGTCTGGGTGGGTACCACCGCGGCACCTATTTCTGGCGGGAAGCAGTACTGTGAAAACACTGCTGTGTTCCGGTTTGAAGGGCACCGTAGCCAGCGTATTTACTGGGTAAACAAGACTTAACAACCTATGCTTCACGGTAGGCAGCGCTTTGGCCATACCACTGATATTGCCAATGTCTATGGGCGTCGGTGACCACTTCACATCACATCAGGTGGCCTGACTGCTCGTCTGCCATAAAACAAAAATATATTTATTAATTAATACTTTAAAATAAGCATATATAGTTAAACAGTTACTTTAAACAAAAAAAGGTTTTATGTTACTTAGTATTAATACTTTATAGCCATAACTGCCTCCGTAGCCTAGTGGTATAGGCGTTTGCTTTAGAAACTGGAGGTCGTGGGTTCGAAATCCTGCGGACTCAGCAAATTTTCATTGTTGTTTCCTAGTTGGTTAGGGCAATTTGGGCCGATCACCCAATTGTCTGATAAGTAAGATGATCCATGCGTCGGATGGGCATGTAAAAGGCAGTCCACCCACCAACCCGCGTGGTGGGATCGTCCAAAACCCCTAATGGATAGGGGTGTATTAGGGAGGCCTATGTCCAGCAGTGGACTATTAAAGGCTGATGATGATGATGATGATGATGATGATAGCCATAACCTCCAGACAAACTTTTCGTGACAGAAGAATTTTAAATAATTAAATATTTTTTAGTCCTTATATCATAAAAAATAAAGTAAACCTTTACAGTATGATTAAGTTAGGGTTTTAACGAGTCAATCATTACGTGCGACGTTCTTTCTGACGCAAAAGAAATAATGAATTCATTTCTCGATAAAAAGATATGTTATTCATACATTTTTTTAAGATAAAATAACATTTTTAGCGCTTATTTTGTAGCGGCTCTATCTTTAGCGAGATGATTTACAAATAAACAAACTGGTGTCGAGCTATTAAGTAGGCGAACAAGAACAACTTGCTTGTAAACAGTCGGTGAATAAACTTTGAAAGGGAAGGCAAAGTCAAGTTCCCGCTAATTGCGTATATTCACATTCCACCATAGATTAAATTTTAAATTTAAATTCGTAAAATAAATTAAATAATTGCGACACGGGGGCACAGCGGTACCAACGAAACGTAGATTAACACAGCAACTACATATTGTCGACATTCCCCGAGCACTTTAAAAAATAAGTTCCCAGACATATAAATAAAGTACTCAACCACAGTAGCCCTCTGCTGGTAAAAGCAGCAACGTATACGGCCGATCCAAACGCTTCTTGTCGCAAGCGTTGACCACATACCGTCCTCCTCGATCCGGACGAGAAACGGGTCACCGAGACCCCGGACCCAACGGTGGTTCTCGCCGCCCCCCTGAAAACGATTAAAATAGTCCTAATTGCCCTAACTAACTAGGACTGCCTCCGTAGCCTAGTGGTATGGGCGTGTGCTTTAGAAACCGGAGGTCGTGGGTTTGAATCCTGCGGGGACTCAACAAATTTTCATCGTTGTTTCCTAGTTGGTTAGGACAATTTGGGCCGATCACCCAATTGTCTGAAAATGGCACTGGATGGGCATGTATAAAGTCGGCCAACCCACCAACCCGCATTGGACCAGCGTGGTGGTGGGGTACGGTCCAAACCCCCTAATGGATAGGGGTGTATTAGGGGAGGCCTATGTCCAGCAGTGGACTATCACAGGTTGATAATGTAAAATGTAAAAAAAAATAATGCGCGATACTTAAAGCATTATATATATGTACATACATTAAAATATTAGTAAAACAATATATAATAACTATTATTTATCGATAAATAGATGTCTATTTAGATATGCTCTTGTTGTCTTTATCAAATGCCAGCATTTTAAACTTTTACCATAACAAGCACTAAATTACTGAGAATAATATAAATCATTATTAAAAGCACTACATTATTTTAATTTATACACATTATATCTTAATAATTTTATTTCGATATAATATTAAAAAAAAATTGCGGTGTAAGGGACGAGTCTATAATATCATCAAGACCGACTGTGTGATTTAAAAGCCGGTAACATTTTTTCATAAACTTTTATTCGATTTAGTTGAAACTTAAATAAACATAGTTTAAATTTATTTTATTTAAATCAAAGTTATATGTATGTTAAAAGTAACACTGTCTGTAAAAATAAACAATTTAGTTGCCCAAAGTGAAGAAAAAGGTGGGGGATTAAAGGATTATACCGTATTTAACAAACAAATTGCTTAGTTGATTGAGATAGTAGAACTAAATCCAAAGTGGCATACCGTTCCATTAATTCCAAAAGGTATTGAAAAATAAAATAGTTTCAAAAGGCATGTTTCTAATTTTTTATTTTTATTAAGATATAAGCAATAAATTTTATTGAGAAGAGATGATAGTACTTTGATACAAATGATTTATTGAATAACACTAGGAAAGAAGACGTATTTTGTATTATTCATCACGAAGTACAGTATTTAGGGACCTCAAAAGGTTAGACGGAAGGACGATAAGTATAAAACTGGTTTAGACAGTTTAAAGACTTTTTTTCCTATATGGTGAGGGTGTTTTGTCGTAATAAAAACATTGTGCAGTAATGTTCATACGACACACTGCGAGGAGGATGAAAATATCGAAATCGCAAGACACAACATTAAAACAATGTATTTTTTTTTAAGATTTCCATTTGACACCTTTTTAAACGATGGAACCAATCATTGAAGCAAACATTCCATTTAGAAATTTTCCCCAAAATGCCGTTTTGGGGCGTCCACTGGATCTTTTTGTTTCGGTTCATAGCGTATTCAAGGATTTGTCACCGATATAATGTTGATACAGCATTTGAAGATCCTGGTGAATCACTGAGCGAACAGGTATTCATAGGAAAAACAACTTTTTAAACCTAATTTTCCTTTAGATTACGTTTTTAGTTTCCAAGATAAAGTTGCCTGAACTTCACGGTATGTCACATTGATCTTTTCCAATCAGTTACGCACAGCACCTTTTCGTGGACTGAGTTTTGACAACCTTGAAGGATCATCACTGAGTTTAATCCACCAACCAACCAGCAAAAATTTGGTTTTGATAGGCCATCAAAAATGCAGTAATTATCCGGTCAAAATTTTTGCAAACCACTCAAAAGCTAAAAATAATCACTTGAATTTTCTGAGTCCCGTGAAAACGAGAAATTTTTTAAAAAAAAATGGTATTCGATTTTTAAACCAGGAGTTTGAATTAAAAAAAAAATATATTAAGAAATTGTAAAAATTCCATTCTGAATTTTTAGTGTTTCCCTCGTATCATAATCACAATCATATCAGCCTTAATAGTCCACCTGGTTGGCCTCCCAATGCACCCCTATCCTTAGAGGGTTTTTGACCGATCCCACCAGTTGGTCCAACGGGTTGGTGGTGACCACCAATGCCCACCGACGCATTTATTTTTCAGAAATTGGGGATCGGGCCCAAAGTGCCCTAACCAACCAGGAAAAAAATGAAAATTTGTTGAGTCCCCGGGATTCGAACCCAGACCTCCGGTTTTCGCCACACGCCTATACCACTAGCCACGGAGGCACTCGATAAATGTTTACAATTTGAAAAGACAGATCACAACATTTGATTTCGATTTACTTTGATTCATTGAACTGTTATGGGTAGTACCCGAAAAGATAAAAGTAAAATATTTAATTGAGGTAATTTGTGTATAACTTTTTTAACTCGGTCTTAAGCTCGGTAGTTAACTAAAATTTTCAAAAAAAAACCAAACACCTTTTCTTTTCGATCTTTTTCATAACGATTTCAAAGGGAATTAGTATCGATTATATATTTTTGTTGTTTAAAATTTTTAATATTTTGTGGTGTCTAAAAATTAACTGATTCTTGGGCATTTGTTGAGAGTTAAAAAAAGCATTTGACTAAGTAACGAAACAGGTGGTTAATCACCATTTATAAGCCTTGAAAAAGGGATAGTAGTCAAAAGTTTACAGACCTTCTATTATATTTATCGTATAAGACCAATTTTATTAGGTGTATTTCCCTTTGTACTTTTTTTTTAATCCATCATTATCTGAAAATAAAAAAAAAAAGGTAAACAAATAAAAGATATTTTATTTTGTATTGATTATTTGATGAAGAAAGATTAAAAACAAAAATTTCATCCAGGGTAATTTTGTTTTAAAAACTTTAATTTTTTAGATCTGCCTTGCCCTAATTTATTATCAAATTTTTAAAACAAGCCGAAACTTTGGTTATTTTGGTTAAGATTGTATAGATAAAAAAAAAATGAAAGATGTTGCTCGGATGCTTAGGTTGTCAGTTTTTGTTAAGACCATGTTTCAAGTTTTATTTTAAAGTTAAGGTGAGTCAAAGGCTAATGAAGAGAAAAATTACTGTTAAATAAAACCCAAAAGGTCAGAAATGGACCCCTGACTGAGAAGAACATGTAAAAACTCAGTGGGACCATTTTTCCTCATTCAATAATTAAAAATTTATACATAGAAATCAAATTTGTTTAAAAAAAAATTAAAAAGACAGGTCTGAATAGATAGGGGTAGAACCTATTCCACAGTTCTTTGGAATTAAAATTAAAGTAGATCTTTTATAAATTTGGGTCGTGGTTGGATTTTAAATTAACCATGACCATTTATCCTTTTTTTGTACCATAAATTAATAAAATTTTGGGGGAACAAATAATTTAAATTTAAAAAAAAAATAGATACCACTTGATTTTGATTACAAAATATTGTATTATTAAAGAATTAAATAAAATAATAATTTCTTTAGGAATAAGAAAAATTCTAGGAAAATTACTAATAACAAAAAAGCTTAATCATGAATACCAAGGAAAAAATAGAAAAATATAATAAAACAAAACGTATTGGATATAATGGTTCAGGAAGAAATATAATTTTATTTGTCTTAATAAACAAAAAACAAAAACCAAAACAAAATGAAGAATTTAGTAATATAAAAACAAATATTAAAATAATATAAAAAAGTAAACGGTTGCAAAGATGAAAGAACTCAAACAAGATCCACAAAGATTATAGGTTTAAAATTAAGTCTAAAGGTTATAGTTTAATGGAAAAAAGGTGAATATTTTTGATCGCCATTAGAAGGAGAGAATGTAAAATGATTAAAAAGTTGTCAAGATTGACTGATTTGACCTAGGGTTAGTAAGAATAAAAACAGGGAAGCCCAAGCATTCTACAAAGTCCAATGCATTATATATGCATCTTGTTTGTTTATGTATGTTTTGTTCCAAGAAAGTATTTGAAAAACCCAATATCAAACATTATAAAACAAATTATTAGTAAGTTTAACCAGTATATCAAAAGTAGGGTATTTATTGGGGCTTTATAAAACTATGAATGAGGGTTTAGGAATTTTACCACAATTAGAGGATATTTCTACTGGATTACTCTAAATTAGAAATAAAAATTGACAATTTATTATAGAACCTCTATATAGTGTACTAAACCAGTCAATTTTAGAGATAGAATTGAAGGAAAAATGAACGTCAACCCCATTGGCGCTAAAATCGAGACGGTTTTGAAAACATCACGAGAAGATAAAATATTTCATTTATTATTCACCATTTACTTACGTCAATTTTGCCAAACTACAGCAAAAATTGTGATAATCTGATATTATTGCGTCTTTTATTGCCATGGCTTTATTTATTGCCAAGGTACTTGAACACTTACTTTGTAGCTATTTGAAACGCCGATAGCAGCCGTCATTAAAGCCCTCTTTGTTTTCGTAACTTTATTGTTACTAAAAAATTATTGCCAAAATGGAAAAATGAAAAAAAAAAAAAAAACCATACAAAATCGTAAAAAACACCGTACAAAATAGACATCATTCATAATTTCGTATTAAAACATTTCCATATAATCTAGATGAGAATAAGGATCTCACTTCCTTGAACCGATATAGAATAAATCAAATAATAAGTTCGAATATTCCTTTGGGATAGGAAAATTTTTGACAGGTTGCTTACGGATCCATTCCGGAATAAATGTGGCGCTTTAAAATGCTGCATTTTAAGTATTTTAAACCCTTTTAAATTTATTTCAAAAATAATTTATAATTTATTAAAATATTTTTTATTCAATCATTAATAGAGATTGAACTGATCGTAAAATCATCTCTTTGGCAAAAATATTTTGTTTTAAGATATTCTTATTAATATAATAGAAGCATTGTACGTTTTATAAAAATTTTTACATAACAGCACTTATTAAGATACCATGAAAGGGTAATATTTTATTAAACGTATATTATTAGATATTTCGGACGATCTCAAATTATCCATATTGGATTAAATTTTCTTTGAAAATATCCCATCATATTTTTAATATAGTTAGTCTTGGATTTAGATATATATATTTTCACTTACGCGTAAACTATATGAGATACAGTTTATGCGGTTTTTCCAAAACGTGTAATTACTTGAAAAAAATAAACAAATACTATTGCAATAAAGTGCGTGAGAATCAGTAAATATGAATTATTTATTATTGTAGATCAGCTTAAAGGCAAATTATACCAAAATTTCCAACCAACTAGAAAATAATGATAACATAAAGTTGTTTCCTGCGGAATTTAAAAGAACCTGTTTGAAAGTAAAACTTTTAAAAAATTAACTAGTATAAATAAGATCAGAAAAACTGTTAGTAGCAAGTAATTTTAGCAAAAAATATGATCGACTTTGAATAAACTATGGTTAATTTAAGCAAACATAAAGCGAATAACGACGTGCCTTCTGCACGAAACTGTACGCGACTTCTGCTTCGCCTTTAATGTCTGATTTCTTTTAAGGTATTCAGAAAATCACAATGTCATTTATTACACGTTTTATGCATATACAATTAAAACTTTTAATGCATTAACTTTTATGTAAATTACAGTATTATTTCAAATGAGCTATGGATATGTCTCATTGAATATCTTGATTCCCTGAAATTTAGTACCGCCCTGTACCGCCTCGTAGGAGCAGAGGAACGAGGTATATAAAACAAAAATACGTCTGAATTGAGTACCTCCTTCTTTTGGGTAGTGGCGAAAACATTGTTCAGTCGTTGCAATTGTTTTAAATCGAAATCTTAAAGAGTGGTTCAAACATTTTATGTTACATATTGTTTAATAGAAAAGGTCCTATTTTCAACAATGATTATTTACCACGTGTTTTTTATTATATCTCATCAATACTTTATTATATCAATACGTATATTATTATATCAATTGCCATTCAATAAAAATAATTGATTTAACAATAAACTACAGCTTCGTCTTCAAGAAAAGAATAGAAGTTTCTAACGGAGTTTGCTTAGTGCAAACAATAAGGGATCGTTTTGTAAAGTTTTATGTTTGTTTTGTTTATGGAAATCTTTAGAGTGAAATCGATACAAATTTCAGTAAATAGAAATCTTTAATATGTCGATGATGTATTTTTTCATTTTGTACTTTAGTAGATAGTTTTTATGTGAACAACGTTATTATTATTACGTGATAAAAAATATTCTGTATAGTGTATAAAATATTTCCCATAGTTAATTTATTGTTTGTAGTTTTAAAGACTGGTTCCAATTTCGAAGAGAAATTCAAAACCTGTCATCGTAACGAAGGAACGAGGTGCGTTCAACAAGGTATGTTCAAATCAAAATATAGGCTCTGAATTAAGTATCTCGAAATGTAAAAACGCCCAAATAATATGATAGTTCTGCATTATAAATAAAAAATTAATTCGAGTAAAAATAATAAAAAATACCGATTAAACACTATAGGATCTTTTATTAAACATTATATAATCATGAACATTTGAACTGGTATTATAAATTAGACAAATAAATCATATTGTACATTTCCATGCCTGCAATAATTCTGTGAGAGAAATGTATCTTTGGATGTAAAGTATTCGATGGTCTAATAGTCGCTTCAAACCTTGCCTGGATACTACAGACAAAACGAGATAATTATGACTTCAAAATTAAGCAGTTTATGTTCAGTCTGTTTTATTTGTATGTTTTTGTGTAACTGATTATGACTTGCACGATATTAATTTAAATTTAATCGAATGCTCTAAACTGTAGTTTTAATCTACATAAAAAAGGCAGTGTGTAATAAAAGTCTTAATTTTATAATAATGTATACTATATACATTACCTTACCTATTATTACTCCTACTTAACTTTCACCTTCACCTTCTATTGTTGATTGCAACAGATTGCTGCTCTGTGCGTACAATTGACATGCTTTGGTTAGCCTTTTTATTTTTGGGAAAGGAATAATTTTCTTCGAACGTAAAATGCTCATATTACAACTGGTGACTTTACAACACTAATAGAAAGTAAAATTAGGACAGACATCAACAGATATATATATATTTATTGTGATACGAAACTTTTATATATATAACGGTTCGTATCACAATAAAACATTGAGACTCATGAGATATTGTGACATTTTTACTTTTGTTAAGGCTTTATTGAGATAAAGTAAAATTTAAAAAAATCGAAGAAACAGCCTTTTACTTTATGTGGAGGGATACCCATCATAGACGATGTTAAAGGTACGCCTGCTTTGTACAGATAAAGGTTTGTGTTGTTTCAAAACGCGACTTAGTGTACTTACCTAACCATTTACATGATGTAAAGCGATAATAGCGGCACTCTTTACGACATAAGTTCGCTTTGAAATTTAATTTTGTGATGAAAGCGCAAATTGGCAAAGTGGCGGTGGGCTGGATGAGAATAGCCGAAAATCGAAGCGGTGGCGTGATTAGGGGAGGCCTATGTCCAGCAGTGACTGACACAGGCTGATGTTGATGATGATGATGATGATGAAAGCGTGATATAATGTGAAAGCGTTTTAGAATTTTTATTTGTGCTGTCGCATCTTTGCTGGAATAATTTTTAAAATGTTTTATGTAACATTACGTTTATAAAGCGAAAATGCATTTTTCACATTATATTTTTTCGATAAAATTAAGTGTAAATATTTTTAAAATGTCATGATAAAAATTATTAGACAGCTGCTATCACTATAAATTTCCTAAATATGACAGCTTAAAACTATTAATTACCAGTGCATTGACCGCCATGTATCAATATAATAAATTCTAATCATATCATGGATAACGAAACATATGTAATGTCTTATAAATATGTTAATGAAATGTTTATTCTGCATACTTAGTCCTCGGTAGACACAAAAATGTTATGTGTAGCTTGTGGAAAGCTTACTTACTAGACATTACAGTAGTAGCATTGTTTTAAAAAACCTTAAATTGAGTGCCATTTAATTGCCGAGTGATAAATTTTGTGCCGTTTTAATAATTCTTGGCCTTGCTCGAAAATCTCCTTGTAATTAACGTCTCAACTTAAAATTTATCCGTCAAGGTCTAATCTCATTAATTTGTCGTTTGATCTATGTTGGAAATTCTAGAAATAAGTATTTTAATATTTTAAATTACAAAACTTTTATTTTAGAATTTTAATATTGCCTTGAACGTCCTCAATGAAGAGCTTTTGACTGAATTCTAAAACAGAATAAAAAATTAACTCATTAATAAATCGAACTGTTTTTTGTTTGCTCTACCCAAAAGCAGACGGTACTTTATTCCAATCGTATCCTTTATATATGTTATCATGATGCTCTGCTTCTAGCGCTTTGTTTTTATTTATTCTTTTTAAATGATAGATATTAGCTTCCTATTGGTCCATTTTTAAAAATAATTTTGTGATAAGTAGTTTATTCATATTTGAGAAATAAAAAACTATGGCATAATAAATCACAACTCTGTGTGATTAAATAACAAAATTTACAAACCGTAAGAGATAAACATAAAGTATGTTTTAATAATTGTACGACTTGAATTGGTCTTCAATAATTTTGCAATAGCACATATATGAATAACTGCACAATAAGTATTTAATGTAAACATTTGAAAAATGCAATCAGAAGCACATTCAAAGCTTATTTAAGATAATACTCGTTACCGGTTACTTGTTACCGGCTGATTTGGCTAAAAATTATTATGCGTTGTTGAAGTTGGTCATCTTTTAACCAAACCTTGCATATTTTGAAATGATGTTGAAAAGTTAAGATCTATCATTTAAATATGAACGTAAACAGAATATAGAGTTATAAATAAAATCTTTAGTAAAAGTTAATCTCTATGCATGTAAATGCGTGATAGAAAAATATTATTAAAATAAATATGTATTGGAAATTGAAGTCCAGTGAGAAAAAGCATCCTGTCATACAGCAAGTAGGGCCTAACCTTGAGACATAAATCAATATAATTTTGTGAAATCGTTCATTATAAAAATGTACAGATAATTTTCTAATAATCTAATAGTCTACTGTACTACAAAAGATCTACAATACGTATCACAGTATAAGACGCAATGCTTACGAAGCTTTTCAAACATGTTTTGTAAGTCGGTTTGCAATTTATTATTGACACGTTGTTCATTTAGTATAGGTCGTAAATGTATTTCATTCCATATAATTTTAATGAATATATCGTTTAATTTAAACTAATTTAAGTTTAAACACGATGCGATATCATCATCACCATTATATTAGCCTTGAAAAGTCCCCTGCTGTACAACGGCCTCCCCCGTGTGCCGCCAAGAAGTACGATCCTGTGCCACCTGCATCCACCGATCCTGCACATTTGCACCGGTTGTCCCTCCATCTCGTGGGGGGTCGACCCGCACTGCGACAGCCAGTACAAGGCTGTTACTCAAGAACCTTTCTTCCTTATCGGTTATCGGTTATCGGTTCTACAAGCTATGTGGCTGGCCCATTGCCACTTCAGCTTGCTAAGTCTGCGAACTATGTCGGTCACAAACGTTCTGCACCGGATGTCTGCATTACACACTCTATCACACAGAGAAATTCCGAGTCCTAATTTTAAATGCATTGTAAGCAGATATATTTAAAAAATTGTCCATTTTGTTAAAACATATTAGAGACTTAGTTGACTTTGACATTAAGCACCTTCTCTTTCTTATTGCGAATTGTAACCCACCATATAAGATAGATCAGAAAATAATATTCCATAACATAGTACATATTACGTAGACTTAAGAAGTAAGTCAAAAGTGAATCAGTCAAAATTTTCTATGAAAAGTTTAAAGTTACGTTTAAAACTAAAAAATGTGTGTAAATTCATTTGTAAACTTACAATATATGTATGTTTATGAAATTCCATCCTATTATTGCTTTGTCAATTTTATATGGACTATATACAATATTACATAGCTTATTATCATATTAATCATTATACTTGTTATTAGAACGGCAATAAAGAAGCAGAATAGACGGAGTTGACGGAGTCGCTGAGAACAGTTATGCATTGTTTGTTTTTCAAATCAGTTGATTTTTTCTATTAAAACATACATTTCTAGGTATATTTATTATAGCTCATAGCAAAATAAGATAAGAGTTTTTAATAATCGTAATCTTTACATCATAAATATATGAGCAACCACAAGTAATTGGTTTAAGCAAAAGCTATATTAAGTTACTTGTTCTAACACGATCTAAGGCTCAGAAACAAGATAGTTTCCACATACAACTTAGTCCAAAATTTATCCGTCCTGTTCCTTGTAATAATTTTAAAGGTACATGCACCCTCTGTGTTCTTTGAAGTTTCGGTTTTATATATTCTGGGAGGAATCATATACGATACATATAATTTTAAATACTTGTTATTTAATACTTGATCTATACTGGTCTACTTTGATAGAATGCTACAAATAAGATAAATATATAAAAAATATAAACTCGCTTTAAACGCGACCTTTTATGAGAAGGAAGACAGAAACAGTAACGTTGTTTGTTTATGGCAAATAATGAGGGAGCATTTTACTGACTTTCATGTTTGTTTTGTTAATAGGAACAGCAAATCTAATATTTTTACTCGAGATGTCTTTAGGAAATTTTACGCTATGAAAATCATGTGTCATCATTTTAATGTCGAAACCTATTAATTTTATGATACAAAAGTATTTCCAATGTATTACGTACAAGGGTATTCCAATTATGACTACACTCACACTAATTCTTAGAGGTAGGTCCCTTGTTTACAAGGGGCCGTCTGATCGTGGTATCATCGCGGTAGCCTGTATTTACGCAAAGCATTAAGTAGTGTAAAAACATTACTGTGTTCCAGTGTGAAGGGCACCATAGCCATCGTATTTAGTAGGTAAACGAGACTTAAAATCTAATGTCTCGCGTGTAGGCAGAACGTTGGTGATACCCTGGTATTGCCTGATGTCAATCGGGCATCGGTAACTACTTTCCACCAGGTGGCCCGTCTGTTCGTCTGCCTTCATATGCGATAAAGAAAACTAAATAAATAAAACTGTTACTGGTAAATTAAGGATATGTCGAGCCCTTATAATCGTCAACCCACCCACCAGTTCAAAAGTTTTGACTTGTGCAGAGGCAATTCGGCTACAATCTCTGCGGTCGTAATTTTAATAAACGTTTAATCAATTAATTACAATCATTTATAAACACAATTTAAGCAGTTGCCTTAGGAAATTGCCAGTGCAAGCATCATAATTTTATACAGCTTATTTGAATCAGATATGGATCATTGGCTGTTCTTGCACGGATCCACTTGCATTTTTTTTATTAAAAAGTGGCAGCATAGTATGTCGTCTAATACTAGTCGCATATAAATTTATGGGTTGTTCTACCCACACATTTACGAATGTCATTCAGTAATGCTTTCTAAGTTCAACACACTGTCTAATTAATAATTATTGTTCATAAAATGTATTTAATTAGCAACCTTATCAAAGAACTCACATTGAATTACGATAGTAAGTCGTTAAACAAATTAGTCAATTGTTTTGAAATTGATTAGGAGATTGAATAGGTTTATAAAGTTATTTGAAAAAACTTTCATCATCATCATCCTGTGTTAGTCCACTGCTAGACATGGGCCTCCCCTAATGCAAGCCTTTTTCATTAGGGGGTTTTTGGAACCTCACCCCACTGATCCAATGCGGGTTGATTGCGGACGCCACGGAGGCGGTCAGAAAAAAATCTTAAATTTAACAAAAAAATCATTCTTAAGTAAATATGTCCAGCGCTTCCCACGCATAATATTTAAAATCGTAATAATTTTTTGATTCCTTTTTTAATTGATTGTAAAATAATATTTCTTCACAATACAAGTTCGTTCACTGTATACAATATTTGAAAAGCAATTGGAAAAAAGAATGAATACAAAGTACACTCTGTGCCTGCGTACTCAAGCAAAAGCCGCATCAGCATTTGGATTGTGCCTCGGTTTATTTTCGCAAAATGGGCACGCAATGGCTGCTCTTTGGAAGCAATAAGAAAAAATCCACACTAGATCGTCATTGCATTCTGCGTATTATTGCTTCATCGTAGCCTTCAAAGTTTATATTGATATCAAAACACTCGGCTTACTACGAAAATGAGTATCGATACAGTATAAAATCTATAACCTGAACCCCTTGTAGTTTGTTTATCAAATTCATTCACAATTATGGGCTATAATTTTTAAAAACGCGTTTCTACATGTAAAAATAGTTGTATTTTAATCAGCCAACTGCTGGACATAAGCCTCCCCTAATGCACGACAGATTCTCCATTAGGGGGTTTATGGCCCAATGCGGGTTGGTGGGTGAACCGAGTTTTTATATGCTCATCCGATGCATGGGATCGTTTTCCTTTTTAGACAATTGGGCGATCCGCCCAAATTGCCTTACCAACCAGAAAACAACGATAACACAAAATTGATTCCCCATGGGATTCGAACTCACGACCTCCGGTTATAAATATAGATATACATGTATCTAAATTTTTTGTTATAATGAAAAGCCTGCCTTTAACCGGTTTTGATTATGACTAAATAAATTTAAAACTTTTCAACACTCTGGTAGAATAAATTTATGTTATATTATTTATTCCCACGATGTTACATTTTTGACTTTCCAATTCTTGTTAAGATATTACAAAAGAATGAAAAAACACATTCAAAAATCAAAAAATATTTTCTATAAATAACGGTCATAGTCATAATTTGAACGGATGGTGGCCTCATGGTCATCGGTAACTGTTAACAATGAGAATAGGCTGTCTTAATATATGTTCAGTAACAGTATATCGTAATATGGAATATGAAAGCATACACCAAAAATCTTTTAAAAAAAATATGTAAAATTATCCTTATTGTTCTAATGCATTCTAAACATGGTGAAGTTCTAAATATGTTGTATTTGTGTCATTTTAACGCTAAATAGATAGCTAAGCTTTGTTTCCATTAGCCATTTCCATCCTTTTAAAGATTTCATGGTACACTTTCACGTACTAAATAAAAATACATTTGTAGTTACATTGGAAGTTTGAAGTAAAACATAAATAGTTACTCTGCTAAATTTTATGATTGTCCAGAATTGTTATGCGATATGATTTTTTTCCATATTCGCTATATGTTAGCGATTACACATGAAATTTCAAATGGCATATCGCTTTATTAAACGATAAGAAATTACAATTTCTACGATTAATACATATATTTTGAAATTGAAGACAAATAATTTTACTATTGTCTACTAAATTTAATAAGATAGATTCTCAAATACGTTTAAATTTTTAAACAAACATTTCATTGTTTTCCAGGAATGCTGGCACTGAATCAACATGGTTGACGTCGCAGTTCGTAAATCACGGACTCCATTATTTGCTACAACAAACAATTCCAGGCATCATTTTCTTCCTTATACAAAGGAGCTTTTACAGAAGTGCTGTTTGTTTTATGTACAAAAACAGTCGGTGGGACTGATTTGTTCCAAAATACCTTGTGACTGTTGTCGGTTATATTTATTTTTTTGTCACTAATGCTATAAATAATAAGTACATTTTTATTTATCTAGAGAATATATCATAGAGAATGAATTTTCAGTTCTTTTGTACTCTGACATAATTCAGATATATTTTTATTATAATATTAAAAGAGATTTTTTGCATAAATAAAAGAATTTGCTAAAACAAAAATCTACATACTAAATACTTACATGAGGAAAACATACATAATACTTAAAATTTACTCTCTACAGTCCTTTTGTTACGTGTTTAGGTCTATTAAGGAAATAAAAATATTCAATAAAAAAAAAAGCTTACAAGATCTGTAGTAGTAAATTCGCTTGAGACTTAAAGACATGTTTTTATAGATAACGGAAAAATGCAATAGGAAGGGAGTGCTCAAACTAGTTTTTATACTAAATTAGAGACATAATTAAATTTTTATTAATGCACATACACATACATAAGTATTCAGTGTCATTGTTTAATACCTAATTATGTAATCGAAGTAAACAACTTGTAAATTATCTTGCCAAGCAAAAAATTGAAGTCACACTAAATCACTTGTCATCAATTTTTAATAAATATAGTATGATAATAATTTTGACTTAAAAGTGCAACAGTCTATCTAAACAGAAGTCGAGGTCGTGTAGGTCGGACCAAATACCTTTTTCAAGATAATCTTAATTTATAATCATAACACTACTATCTATCTACTAGCCACAACAGAAAAAAATGGCATCACCATAACTAAACTGAGGTAAAACATGGCTCCATTAAGTATAATAGACCTCATGGAAAAATTATTTTATAATTTATTATGTAAACCGATTATGTTAATCATTACCTGTCCCTACGTATAACAATAGAGTTGTGCAGACATTTGATGCACTAAAGATGTTTAATGCGCTTCTTTTAAGGAAAAAAATGTTAACAAACTTTACTTCAACTTAAAGCCGTGCATTTATTATAACTTCTATGTTGAGTTTTTTATTTCAAAAACTAACTACTAATAGCGAGACCATTCAGTGTTCCAGACTGGTCTGCCTGTATTACTTAAAAGTCTTATAACTTTAACTAGTGGCCAAAGATTGTATAAAGCTGCGTTGTCTATCTGTTTTTATATTTAATACTTTCTCTACATCTTGAATAAAGCAAACTTATTTAAATAACAACACCATATGTAAACAAATACATGTATATTATTGACATGCACCATAGGGAACACCTAATGATAATGTCTGTAAATGTAGATTCTGCCTACTGTTGCTGCTCTTAAATTGTAGAAATAAGTCGCTATTAGCATAAAGTATTTTTGGTGACTCGAAGATTATTTATCTGTCAAGTGAAATGAAAGTATGATGAATTTGAAAATGAAAATGAAAACAAAAAGGTGTACAGAACTATCTTGGTAAATACTAGCGGGTAACAATGTGAAATTTCCCGAGATTTTTGCCCGCATTTTAAATCATTCGTATCTTTAAGATATTCCATTAATTAAAATGTTGTGTGTCACATGTTTTATGCCAATAGATTTTTTAAATATATTGACTTTATGTGAACTTACACTATATTATATTATATTAAAAATAGTAAATGGTGCGTTATTCCTAAAAGATAAATAAATGCGCTCGCTAACATGATTATAGATCGTTGAAGTAGTACATACTATATGTCTATCTTTACGGTTTTGGCAGCGTTTGGAAGTTAATCGCAAGAGATTGTGATTTTTAGTGAAGTAATTTTTTTTATTTCTTAAGTATCTATTAAACTGCTTATCCCAAAATAGTTTTTAAAAAATGATACTAATGGGAAACTAATCGGCATAAGGAGCGGACCAACGAGGTAACATTAAAAAAAAATATACATACGCTCCAAATAAATACCTCCTTTTGCGAAGTCAATCCACAACTTTAAAATATAAATATTTTGCAATACATTGCAGCATATTTCATTAAAATTTAATAATTTTTTACGGTTTTTTGTATCACATCCTTCTTAATTTTCAAGAACTCCAATTACTAAAAAACTTCATTATTTTAAGTGCTTCAGTACTTAGTTGCCATAAATACAATATCAAATTGCTAAAGTTAGAAAATATATAGGCCTTCTTTTATATTACTGTCATATTTTTTTTTGCAATTAGATGATGATGTTAAAAGATTCTAAAAGTGCATTAAAACTATTTAAAAAAATTAGTACCATTTTCTGGAAAAGTAGGCAGAAGATACAAGTGGTATCACCGCTGCCTACCGAGAGATGGAAGTTAGGTCTTGTTTACCCAGTAAATACGCTGGCTACGATGCCCTTTAAATCTGCTTTGCGACAGAAAAGGGCGCGCGGTGGTACCACCCCAGACAGTTCTCTGCAAAAAGGGAACCTACCATCTACCAAAAATCTAGTTTTCATATCTATAAAGAGGAAAAACAGAACAAAGCACAAGGTATTTTTGACAAACTTCCCAAAGAAAGGAGGTATTGAATTCAGAGCGTATGTTTTTTTTCAATATATAGAATGTTACCTCGTTGCTCTCGTGCAATTAAATTACAAAGCTGCAAAACCGTAAAATACATTAAGTATGTAAGCTCATTTAAGGTAATATAGTGTAGAGTACACATAAAACTTGATATATTTAAAAAAATCCTCATTCTTTTAGCATAAAATATGTCATGCTTGACATTTTGATTAAATTAATAATGGAGGCAGAATTCACGGGGCATTTTCACTTTGTTACCCGCTTGAATTGCGTAATATGGTTCTGTACTGTTGGGAGTCAGTCATATTTTTTTTGTAAAAAATAGTTTTATCAGTCATTATTACACTGCACAATTATCTTAGAATCTAATTGTAAAATGCAACGTGGAAGTTTATACTAAATCAATCTAATTTTACTTATTTCATCATCAACGTCATAATCAGCCTCTATCAGTCCACTGTTGGACAAAGGCCTTTTTAAATGAAGGCCAAGACAGCCGATCCCCTGCTACTTGAACTGGCTACTGCACGGAAATTGCCATCCCACCTGGTTGGGGTCAACCAATACCCGTTTTCCTCAAACATGACCTCCATTCCAGAACCTTATGGGCCCATCGGCCATCGGCCTTCGGACCACGTGACCGGCCTACTGTCACTTTGACGAGCTAATCCTTTGCGCTGTGTCGGTAACTTCTGTTCTCTGTCGGATGATTTCATCACGAATCTTATCCGACCGAGAGACCGAGCATAGCACGTTCCATAGCACGTTGAGCTACGGCAAATTTGTAGACCAGTCCAGTTTCGGGGAGTACGTATTTGATAAAGAGCTGTTTGTCTTCAAACTCCGCGGTATCGGTGACGTGAGAATGTGGTGAAGCTCTCTAAATGCTGCCCAGCCCAACTGAATCCTCCCTCTCGAAGCTGTGTTTCCCAACTGCAATATGTGCCGCGGTAAACATATTCATCGATAACTTCCGAGAGTAACACTGTCGACATGACCGGACTCGAGAGAACGTGTTCGTGAACAAGACTTTCGTTTTGTCCAAGTTCATCCTGAGTCCGACGCGTCGGGACGATTCATTAAGCTGGTAACATTTCCTGCAAGCACTCCAACGACTCGGCCAATATGACGATATCATGACGTCAGCGAAACGGAGGTGTGAAAGGTACTCACCGTTAATGTTTTGCCACGTGAGTCCAGTTTAGGTCTTAAAGACCGACCTTCAATACCTCGACGTATTGATAATCGACCTGAGATCGTTGAAGAGCTTTCAGATTACTTATTACAGAATAAAATACAGAATAAAACACCAGAGACACAGCTGATGTATTGTGATACCTTATGGGTCACGTCAGCTCTATGTATTAGACCAATGCAATTTTTTTTTCAAACCGCCAGTAATTATTCGCCAGTAAAATATTTATTTTATATTTATTTATTTTTATTTAATCATAAGAAGAGAAATCTGTGAAATGGTGGCCGTTGGAATTATTATTGAAAGGCGGCTCATCGCGAATTTCTATTTTCCATATAAAGAATATTAAAAAAAATTCGACTTCGGAATTTTATTATTAAATTAACATATATTTGAGTTTTATGAAAAGAATAACTAAATATTTTTCTGTAAATTTAATTATTTTATTTACTACATTAGTCATTACGATACATTTGTTTTAAATAAAGTTATATATCATTACATATATTACGTTACATTTATAATTCGCCATTTTTCTAGATTTATTTCAAGTGTTCTATTGATAAAATATTTTTAGATTTATCTTACGAGTTTGGGACATCATTCAAAATATTAGCGGATATGGTTTACCTCTTTATGCCTTCCTCACTTTCTCCCGCCTTATTTTGTACCCCTTGAACGTTTTAAGTTATTTATTGGATTACAATACCTTCAAAGAAAGATTTCATAAAAATATAATGGACAGTTTTATGAATGCACTTACACAAGGTATGACGTAAAATTGCTACAATTAGCTTTGAAATCCATTTAAGAACTTCTACATAAAATTGTTACTTTGGGTTAATTCGTATTGACGTAAGTTTTTGCTTTTTGCTTTCATACATTTTGAGATGTATATTATTTACATGCGAAAACATCGAAACAGAACGAGGTGATGTATAAATAAGGTGAGTGGATCAAAAAAGCAATCTATGATATTATACTCATAAATTTGATTCCAGCAAATTTAAAAAGACTGAAACAAATCCATAAAATCCTCGTAAAAGTTTTAAAAGTACATTATAATTTTCCGTCTGACTCATTGAAAAACGAACCCGCCATTCCAACCGTTCACTTTAAATACATCACTACCATAAAATGTTTGCAGAATGTCTTTTATGAGGAGATCAGCTTTCTCTATCGAATATTACATTTTTATAGCCCCCGCAGACATAACTCGTCAATCATATTTCATATAGGAATCACGAGACAGACATGAAATATCTGAATATATTGTTTCCTTGAACAAGTACTGTCTTTATGTCCATGTAATCTACGTAGTGATATTTTAATTGTAAAGTTGTTTAAAGATATTTATGGGTACAATCTTTACGTCATCTACATGCAAAAAAAATCTAAAATGATTAAGTTCGCTTTCCAACACTTTCTGAAGTAATTAGACTTTTACTACTGACCTTAAAATGCATCCGGTCTCCTTTTTCCTAATCGGCCCCTAAATTGTTCTGTCATATCCTTTTGCATTCAGTTGTTTGTAATCTACTCTGTGAATAGTAATGCAATTTTTACTTATATATCCATACAATTCTATTACTAGTTGTATAAAATATTCTTTATATTCATTTAATAACTCAATTTAAACATATTTGAGTATAGCACTACTCACATGAGAAATTCTTATCATTTATCGATAAATTTATGAAGAGAAAACTAAGTTTCATATGTGATTTTTTTTCAATTGTTTGTATACGTAAACATAAATTATGACGTATAAAACAAATTATGTTTAAGATACCTTAGAAGACTACATTTTATTTGAGAAAGACTGTTGGACAAAAATGAAATTTCAGAAATGGTATTTACCATAGCCAATTTTGACATAACATTCTATTATTAAACATTGACAGAAGCATATAAAAATGTATTGCATACTAAGCAAATTAATAATTGTCGACACGTAATAATGTCTGTTCTTTCTTTTTGATTTATTGTTTTGTTGTACTGTAAATATTAAAAATAAATACCACTGCCAAGTCCATTAGGTCAAGCAGTAGTAATCTTTTATCTACCCTAAGCAGGCGTAACCTTTAGAAATGTCTTGATCCCTCGAATTGAAAATAAATCTACCGGATCCTCTTAAATGTCCCTTTAACTGACCTTTTGCGACCAAAATTAAGATACTCCTTTTTCCGACGCCGTGCTGCGTAATCCGTTATATTTTAAGGTAATCTGTTTAGCACCTTACATATTGGGTTAATTAGGTGAAAGATCTGATAACGTTTTAGTACAAAGATAGAGATTACATAGTTAAGGTTATATATTATAAAGGTTTAGCTTTCTTACGTAAAGTTTCATTAGTTAAATACTTGAACTTTAGCACCGTAAATTATTACAGGTAATGTGTTGATCTAATATCTTTTAGGAAATGACATTAAATCGACACGTTAAAGTTACCCGTTTTACCAACAAAATAAATAAGAGGAAATAGATACTTTTTAATAATTTAGGGTTTAAAAAATACTTGCCAGAAATGTTACGTAACTGATTTATTTTATTTTAAAAAAATATTTGAATATGTAAGTGACGTAAGGATTAATGTATAGTTTCAGTCCTACGAAATTATTCTTATCCTAAAAGGCAATCTAGATTTTAAAATATTCTTGCTACAAGCCATGAAAGAAAATTGCTAAGTTAAACAGTATGTTAATGACACATTGACATCCTTTTACCCAACTCATTATCGAGGTCTATTCTAAATAAAATAAGCACAAAGTTGTGTTTAATTCTTTTATTGGCTTCGCATGAGTTCCGGTTTCCTTGCGAATTTAATTTGTGTTATAAAGCAATCGGAGCACAAGTTTAAATTAACTTGAAATTGTGATTGATAGATCATTATCGAGTGATAAGAACATGGTGACCTTTCTTGGACTTATTACCAGAAGTTATAAAATTAATAAGCATATATGTTAAATATTATGCGTATGCTCACAAAATATATTTTTAAAACATAGAAATAAAGTATTAAGGCTATTTTTAAATAAAAAAAAATATTACCTTATAAATATCATATTCGTACTTAATAGTTTTAAAATATTATTCACCTTCATCATTAATATTATTGTAATATATTATAATATACTTTTAATTTCCTTTTTCACGTTAAACATTCAAAATAAGTTCTTATGTAATGTCACTACTTCTAAAAAAATACCACTGACGAAGTTTGAAAGCATAATAGAGCGACGGCTAACATGAAACCGTCGTATAATAGATCCATTTGTACTGAGTTTTTACTGAGTGGATGAGGTAAAAGAAACTCGTTTAATTACTGGATACCTGGGTCGTATCACGTTCTTCATAAAAAGTTTTATATATTTGCTTAATTACCCTATCAAATTTTTTGCAATAACTAAGGATATGGTAGAGTTTTAAATATTTTTTAATATATCTTTCCAATTATTTTCTTTGCATTTTTGTACAAATCAAAACTATCAACTGTGCCAAATTTAAAATTTAATTCATAACCTTTTGAGTGATGCTAAATTCAGGAAGTATTTGTAAATATAAGACCTTAAATAATTAGTTAATTAGTTAGTTATATAATTCTACGTAAGTATTCTAGTAAGTCTTACATATATCGAGCAATGTGAAAAAAATTGCAAGACAAGAAAGACAAACTGCACAGGCCAGATAGAAAATGGCGTAACTCTAATGGGCACCCGGCTTTAACGTAACGCTTGGTTTTTGTCTAATATAACATTTTCACACGACACACATTGATGTCACGATATCTAAAATGGACCTTGAATAAATGTAAACACTAAAGTACTGAATACTTTCAGGTACTATACGATAAACACGTTAATTTACACATCATTAACAAGGCAAACAGTGCTTTAGGATTTATAATACGGTCCAGCTACAATTTCTAAAATAAAATCGATAAGGTTCTGAATTGCTCCTTGTGCGCAGCATCCTTGAGTATTCAGTACAGCTTCGGAATCCACGCTATGATATTTATATTAATAGATTAGAAGCCATTCAAAAAAGATTTAAATTTTTTTTACAATATAAATGTAAGGTATTTGACCAAAATTATTATTATAGATTTCTAAAGACACCATATACTGCCGCTAGCAGAAAGGCGCAAAATAGTTGATGTAGCATTATTAATAAAAATATTACAAAATTGAAATGAAAGTTCACCAATTTTCAGGAAAATACTTTTAGAGTGCCACACAAGAGTTTCAAACGAAGACAACCATGGCTATATTTGCCCTTGTTATGACACAAATGATAGACAAAACTCATTTTTCTGTCGTGCTTCTAAACTTTTAAATAATGTAGTACATGAACAGTATGCCTTTGATGTATTTAACACAAAAAATTCTGTTGTAAAAAATAACTTAACTAAACTTTGGTTTGACTCAATAATCAAACGGATCTTATTTGAATACTGCCACTACCTCTTTATCCGTCTGCATTAATAAACCTAATGTTATAATTAATACAAGTCTCTCTGTGTAAATACAAACGTCTATTTTTAGAAATTTTATATGTGAAAACATGTAATAAGCATTTTATATCTGTGTACCATTACATATTTGTGTTAACTTTTTGCTGTATGTTTTCCTAATAAATTAAAAAACTAAATCTTTTGTTTTATCAAAACTAGTTCACAGACAAAGATAATGTTAAAATTTTTAAGTTCTTGTTTTAGAATTATAAAAAGCCAAAATTATAAAATATCCGATTTGCAGATTTACTGATAATTTTCATAAAAGAATTATTAAATAAAGGTATTTGTTGAATTTCTGTCTAGTTATAAGTACTAGCAGTCTTGGGTACTCTTAATAAACAATAATTATTTACTATTCGAAGTCAACTTTATTATATTTATTATATCCTCATTTAAATAAAGCGTAACAAACTAACTTATTACAATGAAATTGAAAATAAATAATATTACGAAACATTTTATAGGTTTCAATACTAAAAAACAAAAGATTTGAGGGTATATTGGTGTTTTGATTGTAGAATAAATTATAAATTGACTTCGAAATTTATTCGGTGAGGAAGCAATTTGTATAACGTTAACTTCAAAAGTAATAAAAGCGTTTAACTGCCTCTAACCCAGTGGTAGGGCGTGGTTAGAAACCGTGGTCGGTTCGAACTTCGAGGATTTTCATTTTTGTTTCCTAGTATGTATATATACTACAAGTAATTGCATGACTTGTATACTAGTTAGCAATTACTTGTATTATATTATTAATGAAACAAGAGAAATCCATTGTTTCATTATTTAACAATGTAGTATAAATTACCCAATTAAATATTCTTCCAACTAAAAAACTATTCCCGAATATGAGAGACCTTCCAAACATAGTTTGGTGTGAGTTGTTGTTAGGGTAAAATATATGAGATGTTACCGGTGACAATAAATTTCACACTTTGGCGTTAATTACGGTAGAGTCCCCAAACACGGACCAAGATATTTTCAGGGTTAATGGACTTTGTCGATGTCTTAAAAGTTCTTTTGACTTTTCCATATTAAAGACAAACAGTCAATCGTAAAGAGACGTCTTATTGTGTTTTTCAATTTTTTGTCTCACCGTATTGCCTTTTCTGCGGTTAAATAATATTTTGGGTATTGCTTTCGTTCTGGTATAAAAGGTAAAATAACTATGGGAGCCATAGTATTTGTAAGTTTGACAAAATCTAAACATTATGTCTGAAGTGTCTTTAAAGATAGGTTACTAAATCTTTAGGCACAAAATATATCCTATTATGAAATTATTCTTGTGTTGTAAGAACTTTTAAATATTCTTATTATCAACTTAGTTATCCCTTAACAGCTCGTTAAAAACTTAATTTACATACCTCCACTAGGAAAAAAATCCAAATAGCTTTTGGCCACAACATTAAATTCAGAAAAAGGTTAATATTGTATGTTTACGCAAAGTAAGATGTTAGTTTATTTATTAGACATTAATTTCATCTTTTTTGTATAGCAAATATTTTTTTCTTGTATTTTAGAGTTAAGCCGCTGAGAAACGTACCAAACGATCTTGTACTAAACGTCTAAAATAAAATTTAATTGAAGCATTGTAATCTAACCACAATATCCTGTAATAAACTTAATTTCGTTTTAGCATTTTAAAAACGAATGGAATAGAAACCGAGAATGAATATACAAATTAATATTAAAAATAATTCATAATAAATCAATTACGTAAGTGTATCAGTTCTTAATAAAGAACAAATTAGCTAATTATAATGAATTAGAAATTTCCTTGTGTGTGAAGCTGCTTGTGTTGAATTTACTTTTAAATTAATTAAAGCAAAGAGCAACGCACTTGCTTGCGGAGCATTAAGTTTTCTTATAAATGATCAATAAATTCATGGCTTTAATATAATATTCAATGCTATTTTCTGAACGTACATAATACAATCGATAAAAAATATATTTTTTAAATTTTGACTATTATATTCTTTTCAATTTATTTAGTAAAAGTTTAGAAATGTTGGTAGCTTTGCATGTGGAATGAAATAAAAGTAGTTGAAACTCAATAAACCCTCTCTTATTGTTTTATATTATTAGCAAAAAGTAATTATACCTTAAAAAGGATATGAGCAGGAATGGCTGGTTTACTGCAATTTGATTAATTAATAACAATAAAATTTATAAAGAACCTTTAGGACCTTATTGTTTTATGTTCACAATACTTCACTGTTGTTTACGTCAACGGTTGAAGACCTTGGTTTTGTTTAAAAGAATTTAACTATGTTATTGAAAGTAATTATATAAATATTACTACATATTTACGAGGACAGTGCAAAAGTCTTGTAAAAGAGTTCTTTATTTTTATATAATATTAACATTTACATTTTAGTTCTCTTTCAGGGCCAAACACTTATTATAAGGACTTCATATTTTTTATGGCATGATATACGAACGAGAGCGAGTGAGGTAAATAATTTTGGTAACTTTTCATTAACTATTTGGCATTAAATCTGAGTAATGATATTAACAGCCAGTGATTGCCTTTATCTTTTCCTAGTACTCAATTATGATGTTTCCTTGGCCATCCCAGAAGACTGTCAAATATATTTTTTAGGGGTTTAACCAGTAATAAATTATCTGCAATGTTACTGTCATAAGTTTAATTATGTTCAGTTTTGATTGTAATAACAAAAGGAAATTAAGTTTTTTTGTGGTTGCGGAAAGTTTAATTTATTTTGACAACGCAACGAGTACTAGTCGTGGATCGTCGTGGTCAAATAACATTTTGACGGAATGTCTGTCTCGTTACCACAACTGATGCAAAGCTCTCAAAAGTGGAGACTAAATCTAATTTTGTATCCAAATAAACGTTGTAAAATTTTTAACTTAAAAGTTAAGTAAAAGAACTAGTACTAATAAAAAAAATGTTAAAATTTTATCGTTTCTGCCACACTTCAAAGACTTTTACGATGTTATTCTTTAAAATACCAAAGAAGAGGACAAATACTAGTGTCCGACCATAATTTCGGGGTCGGTTTCGGTTTCAGGTGAATTTTGGCCAATAATCAAGTTTAGGTGGCAGATTCGATTTCGGCTCAATTTGGCCGAAACTTTTGCAGAAACCGAAACGAGGATGGAACAAAAATTGTGAGAACAACATATATACGCCTTGGTAAAACTAGTACTACAGCGGAAGGCGTAGCAAATATTTGTTATGTTGATTAAGAAAAAAATATTAGATCCTCTTTTCTTTCGCGTTGGTATGTGTACTCCAAAATATAAAAAATGAAGTGCGATTAACAACCTCTGATTAAAAATGTTAACTGTGCTAGAGATTCATTGTAACTTGAATACAAAATAAGAAGAATCTTCTCTATTTTGAAAAGGGAGAGCGAGGACGGAAGACGAACATCGTTGCAGCCGTTCATCGACGTCAATGTTTCGACGTTCTTCTAAAAAAAGTTAACCAATTTATTATCTTATCTGATGTACAAAGAACAGACGACTTAAATATTAGAAGTTCTAGGCCTGTCGACCTTGTTCTATTATGATTTGACTACAGTTTTTATAATTGCTGAATAAATAATACCGCAAAACAACTCTTTTTAATGGACGCCGTCTAAGCGTTTGTTAAATTTTATCATTAGCCTTATGTCCAGCAGTGGACTGCTAAAGGCCGTTTATGATGACGATGATGATGATGAAGTGTAATTTGATTAAATGATTTAAAGTAACCGTGAATCAAAATAAATAAACTTATATATAAATACATATTATAGATAGATAAGACATTTTAATGTCTTATATC
Organism: Lamproptera curius; assembly: GCA_029286875.1. Taxonomy (NCBI): domain Eukaryota; kingdom Metazoa; phylum Arthropoda; class Insecta; order Lepidoptera; family Papilionidae; genus Lamproptera; species Lamproptera curius. The sequence goes on along the minus strand of JAGSMT010000063.1, from coordinate 90,834 downwards.
CCCATTTTAATACCACCCAAAGTTAATAAATAAATAAAATATAAATATAAAATATGTATTAAAAGTTGATTTGTGAAGATAACATGTGGATTAAATAAAAAAAAGAAATGTAATATTTATACAATGAATAAAAAACAACATTTTTAATAGGAATGAGGCAATCGAGTTCGTGGTAAGTAATTACAGTCACCCATGGGCGTTTGCCATACCCGAGAAGCCAATTATGCGTTGCTGGCCTTTTCGGTAGGCCCTCTTCTAGATGAACTCTAAGCCGTATGGGTACAGTAATATGGCTGGTGACAAGTGGTTCCAGAGAGTACAAAAAAGTGTGTGTATGTGTACCTTTGAAGGTGGTGTTGATGCTTCTTGACATGTCAAATTAAAAGTCAAAGTCGACGCAATCGGTAAAAGCTTGATTGATGATGCGAGCTCTTGTTGTGGTATGCCTTCAAATGGAAGAGGTTGGTACTTGGATGCCCTGCTCAAAGATAGGAAAAATGTACCATATGTGCCGGACTTGCGTCTTGTAATGTTGCGGCATGTAACTTGGAAGGAATAACTGTCTCACTGTAGTAGGGAAACTCAGTCTTTTACAAGCTAATTCTGTTTATTCCTCCAAATGACCACAAAACTGGACTTCACTCGGTATGTCAGAACCAATTATGAATATTTTAGGAGTAATTTTATGAATAATACGGGGCTTATTTTGTTAAAATCGTCAAAGTGATTACCATGCTCAGTCTGATTTGAAGTCTTAAGTAACTTTTAATTTAATGAAATGCAGCTAAGAGAAGCCCCACCGTTTTGCTAATGTCGTTTAGCAAGTAGAAATGTGCATGTTTTTCAAATGTTACCTCTTTGCTCCGCCTCAAGTGCTTCGATTTTGCCCATTCTTTTTTGTAAATGATAGATATAAACTACGTTTTACATAATTATACCGCTTTTAATTGTCTATAATAAAGTCCGCAAGTGCATATATCTATGTTTTAAGAATGACCCACAATAAGCAATTTAATGCAAAGATTTTTTTAAAATTGCAATTAGGCATATACAAAGTTCATTAAAAATAATATAGTTTAGGTCTTATAAAATCTATTGCAATAAAAAAATATTCATTCCATGTACGTAAAACGTGTGATAGACGACATTTTGGGTTAATAAATACATTAAAAGTTATGGGAAATTTAATATGCGATGGCACAAACTACGGGGTAGTTTCTTGCAGAGGGCACTTTGTCACCGGCTTATATTGCGCAAAATGGTGATAATATAATATACAGTTTGAAGTCGGTCATATTTTTTATTTTACTTATTAAAAATACGTATCATACTTTCTGTTGTTTATGCAGATGTTATATACAGGATGGGCCAGAAATAAATGCGAATTTGAAAAAGTAATATTAAAAATACTAAATATAATTTACATACAAATATTTATTTCAAGTAAAAAAGACCTCTGACAAATTCATTTCTTATAAAGAAAATCATCCAGGTGTGCACTATTGCGCTGCTCACATTCTTCGAATCTGAACCTCAAATTGGTAAAAACTTTCTGGCACATTGCGCGTGGAATAGCTGCCATTTCTTCTCTGTCATTGGCCTTCAATTGCTTAATATCAACTCGGTGCGATTTTAATTTCCCAGCAGTCATCTCGTTCACGACCGCCAATGAGGCATTAGAAGTATGGCATTCCGGGCCATCTTCTTTGAACTACTCGTGAGTTTGGTGTCGTCACAATTGAGTCTGTATAATTTATTACGGATAGTTGTTTCTATATATTTTTAAACAAAGGTAAACCAATGAATAATTAATGTATGCCTTTACACCAATAATTTTTATTGATATAATTAAACACAACGGGCTTCGAAAATCAGTCACATTAAATCAGCCTCAAAATGCAACAAAGTTTTTAAACAAGGAAAGACCTTAGATCCTATCTCAGAGATGGAAAATTGTTTTAATTTAAACTATTGGATGAAAATCAAACGATCAAGAAAGTGGGTGATTAAGCTTTTAAATATAGAATATAATATTGTTTTATAAAATTATTAGGAATTTGCAAAATTTCAAAAGTTGAACAAAAATTAAATTCTGGAATATTTGTATCCTTTTGTTTTGTTTATTCTAATTACAAACAGTAAAATAAACATACCTGCTATTTGCTCTAAAACCCGGGCATTAGGGACAAATTTAGCAGTTACAAAACGTCTGTCTACGCGAAGTTGAGTGTAGCACCAGCCCGGTAAAACCAACTTGTTTTGTTGTTTACCAAAAAAATATGTTATGAATTTACATTGTGTTAAGACTACGAATATATAAGAACAATGAAATGAAATTTGAAATATCATTAACTGCTTCTGAAGTGAAATTGAATTTTAATTTTTTTTAGCCTGAAAGATGCACGCCAACATCTCTTTTTTTTATATTTTAATCCTGTTTTAGATAAACTCATTAATTAATTAAATGACACACTTATCAAATTAAAATATAGAAAAATACACATGTTTAACCTGTTTAATAGTTATATAGTGATGCGTCGGATGGACTTGTAAACAGGTGGTCACCCAGCGAATGGGTTACGGTCCTTAACTCCTATTGGAGAAGGAACATTAGTGGAGGCCTAACCCGTGAGTGATGTCTTTGTAATTTTGTAATATTCTTTATCGTTCTTTCTATGAAATTGTTCTGAATAACAGTTCAAAATCTCCACGAGTGTTGGAGCTCAAATTATTATATATCCTCGATACATTAAAAGACGATACGTTCGAGCGGCAGTGCAAACTATTCCCCCATTCCTGCTTTACAAGGCTTTGAGACTTGGTCGTAAAACTATTATTGTGGCGGCAGGTCTATTAAACACGTAAGGTTCAAGAATTTAAAACAATAAGTTAATTGTCATACACCTAAGTATTTAGCTTATACTTGACCTCTTTCCTCCACAGACTTTACTGAAGTCAATACTTTTTTAGCCAGCTGCAAGAGAGGCGTATATAAGATCCGGTTTCACAATAAACGTGTTAATAGGAGGAAGGTGGGCAAAAAATACCACACGATTTGTTTGTTTCTTTAAACTTAATCAAATGCAATTACAAAACCAAAAGGATTTATTCTTGAATATTATAATATCAGTAATAAATAATCATTTGATGTAAACAATAGCTCCGGTAACAAAATAATAAATTTGTCCATGCCAGATGCTTTCTTCATAGATAATATTTTCGGACACTTTTCAGTCCAAATTGTATATGCAAGTCATGAAAATATTTGATTTGAATTCTATATTTCTGGAAAAGTCTGTTTTAAATTTCGACCACAGATATTTCACGGTTCAGTTGTAAAATTTTGAATAAAACTACAGCTCACGAGCGAATAATGTTACACACTTTGCATTTGAAAGTTTTCCACTGAAATGATACATCGATTTTTCTTATTAATTGATTCTGAAGGTTCTTTTTAAGTTTTATCCAAATGCTCGAAAGCGTACAATAAAATGAATATACAACGACCGGAAACAATTTTGTTAATTAAGTGGAGTAAGATGAGAAGTTGGCAACGACTGTTGACATTAGATTACACATACTTTACAGTTACATATCAAAAGGTTGAAAACAAAAAGAATGTTTAAACCAAACAACCGTGCTAAATATTATATTTTTTTGACTTCCCAAAAGCAATCAAAATTATGATGACATGGATACTTTAACGGAATTTATGAATTCAAATTTTAAATAAAAAATTTTAGAAATACTGCAGAAATCCGTCTCAATATCGTATATCTATATTTTTTAATGCTAACTCATGTTTCTATTTTAACACATAGTGGTACGCACCTTCTGATTATCATCAAAGGGCCTGACAGCAATAATTTTACCAGTTAGGTCCCCACAAGACTGTCTGGTGGGTACATCATGGCACCTATTTCTGGCGGAAGCAGTACTGTGAAAACACGCTTGTTCCGGGTCTGAAGGGCACTTAGCCAGCGTTTTATTGGGTAAACAAGACTTAACACCCTATGCTTCACGGTAGGCAGGCTTTGCATACTTATTGATATTGCCAATGCCGGCGTGGACCATTACATCACATCGTGGCCTGACTTGTCTGTTCCGTGCATAAAAAACAAAAAATATTTATTAATTAATACTTTAAATAAGATATATATTAAACAGTTACTGAAACAAAAAAAGTTTTGTTACTTAGTAATTAATATAGATAATCCAGACAAATTTCTTTGGACAGAAGAATTTTAAATAATTAAATATGTTTTAGTCCTTATATCATAAAAAATAAAAGTATAGTTTACAGTTGATTGTTAGGTTTTACGAGTTAACTTACGGCGAGTTCTTTCGACGCAAGGAAATAATGAATTATTTCAAAAAAAGATATGTTCTTCATAATTTTTTAAGATAAATAACAGTTTAGCGCTTATTTTGAGGGCTCTTTATTGGAGATTACAAACAAACAAACTGGTGTCGAGCTTTACAGGAGAACAGAACAACTTGCTTGTAAACAGTCTGAATAAACCCTTGGAAGGCAAAGGTTTCCGTAATTCATTATTTAATTCCAATAAGATTAAATTTTAAATTAAAAATAAATAATTGTAAATGTAACGAAATAAATTAAATAATTGCCGCATAGCCGTACCAACGAAACGTAGATTAACAGCAAACTACATATGTGAATCCGAGACTTTTAAAAATAAGTTCCAGACATTAAAATAAAGTACCCAACAAGTAACTGTGGTAAAAAGGCAAGATACGGCCGATCCAAACGCTTTGTCGCAAGTAGAAAATTACGTCCTCGATCCAGACGAGAACGGGTCAAGACCCTGGACCCAACGGTGGTCCGCATTTAACCTTACACACCACAAAGTAGGATAGTACACACTGCCGTAGTTCGCCCTCGCCATACACAGCGAAACACAATACCCGGTACACTAGAATCCGTTCCAATGATTCGCCGCCCCTGAAAACGTTAAAATAGCCATGCTAACTAACTAGGACCGCCTCCCAGCCCAGTGGTAGGGCGTGCTTTAGAAACTGAGGTCGGGTTTGAATCCTGCGGACTCATAAATTTCATTGTTTGTTGTTAGGACACCCAATGATCACCCATTGTCTGAAATGGACGATGGATGTAAAATGGTCAACCCACCAACCCGCATTGGACCAGTGGTGGTGGCATTCCAAACCCCCCAATGAATAGGTGCATGGAGGCATGTCCGCAGTGGATATCAGCGGTTGATAAGTAAATGAAAAAAAAATATGCGATACTTAAGCATTATATATGTACAACTTAAAATATTGTAAACAATATATAAAACTATTATTTATCGATAAAGATGTCTATTTAGATATCTTGTTTCTTTATCAGCCAGATTTTAAACTTTACCATAACAAGACTAAATTACTGAGAATAATATAAAACCTAATTAAAAAGCACTACATTATTTTAATTTATACCATTAATCTGATAATTTATTTAGATAATAAAAAATTGGGTGTAAGAGAGAGTCTATAATATCATCAAGATGATGTGTGATTTAAACCGAACATTTTTTCATAACTATCTGATTTATTGAAATTAAATAAAATATTTAAATTTATTTTATTTAAATAATTCAGTTATATGTATACAGTTAAAGTAACACTGTCTGTAAAAAATAACACACTTTAGTTTGCCCAAAGTGAACGAAAATGTTAAGTCGCGGGGATTAAAGGATTATACCGTATTTAACAAACAAATTGCTTAGTTAATTGAGATAGTAGAACTAAACCCAAAGTGGCTATATCAAACTTCGCTATTAATTACCATAATGATGGCACTTGAAAAAATAAAATATTGCTTCATAAAGGCATGTTTCGTGATTATTTATTTTATAAGATATAACAAATTTTTAGAAGAGATAAGGTACTTGATACAAAGATTTAGAATAACACAGAAAAAGACGTATTTTGTATTATTCATCACGAAGTAATACACAGTATTTACGAAGACCTACATAGAAGGAGACACATTGGTACGATAAGTATAAATAATTTACTTACATAAACACGAGGAATTTTTTTTTGTGGGTGAGGGTGTTTTTGTCAATAAAAACTAGTGCAGCCAAGTTCTACTACGACATTTCACTGCGAGGGTACCTGAAAATTCAATGCATGGCAAAATTCTATTTAAATGTATTTATCATTTTAAGTATTTTCATGAAATTTGACACCTTTTTAAAATCGATGGAACTAATATTAGTTAAATTTAGATAGAAACATTGATGTTTCTGGTCACAAAATGGCCGTTTGAGAGTCCACCGTGACTGGCTTTTGTTCAAGGTTCATACGCGTACCCAGGATTTGTCCTGATATAATGTTGGTTAGCATTTTAAGATCCTGGGAATCTTTCGAGAGTTCTAACGACCGTAAAGGGAGCACCTTTGTCCTCACGAGGAACGGGGTTCATAGGAAAACAACTTTTTTACACTAATTGTTTGGATTAGTGTTTTAGTTTCCATGTCAATGCTAAAGTTGCCTGAACTTCACGTAGTCACATGTCGATCTTTCTAATCAACTTACGCACAGCATCAAGTTTTCTTTGTGATTGCATTTGGACAACTCTGACAGGGATTATACCGAGTTTGGACACGTCCACCAACCAACCAGGATAATTGTGGTTTTGAGGTTCATCACGAAAATGGTATATCCGGTCAACAAATATTGTCAAACCACTTAAAAGTCATAATAAATAATCACTTGAATTTTCTGAGTCTTGGACAAGATAGAATTTTTTTTAAATAAATAAATGAATTCAATTTTAAACCAAGGGATTTTGGTAAAAAAAAAAAATAATATTTCAGAAATTGTGGAAATATTCTATTCCCCATACGTTTAATGCAGTCCTCGTATAATGTGTAAATTATGAATAAAGATATGATCACATACATTTGACTTCGATTTTCATTTGATTTGATTGACACTAAGTTATGGGTGGTACCGGATTAAAGCATAAGCAAGTAAAATATTTAAATTTGAGCGTCAATTTGTGCCATAATCTCTTTTAACTTGGTCTTAAGCTCGGTGGTTAACTAAATATATTCAATGAAATAAAAAATAACAAACACACCGTCTTCCTTTATCAGTATTTTTTTTCAATTACGATTTCAATAACGGGGAATTAGTATCGTTTATATATTTTGTTGTTCTAAAAATTTCCCTATATTAATTTTGTGGTGCTACAAAATTATACTGGATTCTGTACGCATTTGTTACGAGCACGGAATTCAGTTAAAGCTAAAAGTATTTTAACCCCCTTTGCCCTTAAATTAATGTAACGATAACAGAGTGGTTAATTCACTTATTTATAAGCCATTAGATCAAAGAATAGTTTGGAAAGTAGTCAAATAGTTTACAGTACCTTCTATTATATTTATCGTGTATAAGACCAATTTTTATAAGGCTGTATTTGGCTCTGTTGTACTTTTTTTAATCCACATAATTGTTTAGCCTAAATTTTTGTACTGTAAATATATTTTTATTTGTATTGATTGTTTTAATGCAGTTGCAAGATTATAAATAAAATTCCATGCTCAGGGCAATTTTCGTTTTAATAAAACGTAATTTTTCATGACTGCTGCCTTGCCCTAAATTATTATCTCATTTTTAAAAAGCCAGTAAACTTTGTGTTATTTTGGTTAAGATTGTATAGACTGATAAAAAAGAAATAATGTTAGATGATGTATGCTTCGGATGATCAGGTAACGAGTCAGTTATAGTTAAGACCATGCCCTTTCTAAAAATTATCATTTAGGTAATGATACTTCATAACTAATTCTTTAGTTATTTTAATATTGTTAAGGTCAGAGTCAAAGGCTAATGAAGCATGAATTATATTGTCTGTCAAATAAACTACCACCGGTCCAGAAAGGAACGCCTGTGATCTGAGAAGAACCGGCGTAAAAAACTCAGTGGGACCTACTTTTTCCTCTTTTCAATAATTATTTAAAAATTTATACATAGAACATCAAATTTGTTTGAAATAAGCAAAAGAAATTAAAGTACAATTCTGTATAGATAGGTGGTAGACCACATTCCACCCGTTCCTCGGACCTTTGCAGCTCTGCTGTAGTCGCTTCCAAGACCAGTCTTAATTTTAAAATAAGTAAGGATTCCTTTTACTTATCGGTCTGACGCCGAACTGGTCATGACGGCAGGTATTAAATTGTAATTAAACGTAGATCTTTATAAATTACGGTCATCTCAGGTTGGATTTCAAATTATGCCTATGACCATTAATCCTCTTTTTTGTACCATAAATTACGTAAAATTTGTGGGAACAAATAATTTCAGTATAAATGAAAAATGTCTCGATACCACTTGATTTGATAACAAATACTATGTATTATTAAAGAATTAAATAAAATAATAATATTCATTTAGCGATATAAGAAAAATTCTACGGGAAATTTACTAATAACAAAAAAGCTAATCATGATATACTTATGAATAAAATAGCAAATGTTATAGGAGTGCATAATAAAATAATAATTAGTATGCGGTTCGAAGGAAGAAAACATAGTAATTTTTATTTGTCTTATATACCACAAATAAAACAAAACTCAAACTAATAATGAAGAATGGTCAGCGTAATATATAAAACAAGTAAACGGTTGCAAAGCAAGAAAGTAACTCAAACTGAAGATCCACAAAGATTATACGGTAAATTAAGCACGTCTAAAGGTATAGTTTAATGGAATAAAGCGTGAATATTCATCGCCATTAGGAAGGAGAGAATGTAAATGATTAAAAGTTGTCAAGATTGACTGATTTGATCCTAGGTTAGTAAGCATTACAATTCTACAAGTAGAAGCCGAAGCATTCACGAAGTCCAAGCGTTATAAGTATCTTGTTTGTTTGTGATGTTTTGGGTTGAAAGATTTGGAAAACCTACATATATCTAAACATTATAAAACACATTATTAGCAAGTTTAAGTGTAGTATATCAAAGTAGGGTACTTATTGGGGCTTTATACAAACTATGAATGAGGGTTTAGTGAATTTGTATCCACAATTAGGAGGATATTATCATACTCGGATTACTCTAAATTTAGAAAAAAATTGTACAATTTACTTACACCAAACCTATATAGTGTATACAATTAAATAATTTAGAGATAGAATTGAGGAAACAAAGTTTATACTTGTCAACTTATTTAGCTAAAAATCGGTACTGTTTTGGAAAACATTAAGAAGATAAAATATTTGATTTATTATTCACCATTTACTTACGCTCAATTTCAACTAAGGAAAAATTGATAACTGATATTCTGCGTCTTTTATTGCCATGGCTTTATTTATTGCCTGGTACTGAACACTTACTTGAATATTTGAAACGCCGATAAGGCCATTAACGTTCTCTCTTGCCTTTTCGTAACTTTACCTTAGTTACGAAAAATTATTGCCAAAGATAGAAATGTTATATAATAAACACCATCCAAAATAGACATCATTCATTGTAATATTCGTATTAAACATTTCCATATAATCTAGATGAAAAGATCTCACTTGAACCGATATGAAAAATCAAAATAAGTCTTGAATATTCCTTTTGGGATAGGGAAAGATTTGCTGCGACAGATTCGCTTACGGGATCCATTCCAAGCCGACATAAATGTGGCGCTATACATGCTGCATTTTGCATAGCGACATTTTAAATCCTCTATACAATTCTATTTCAAAAAGTAATTTACTAAATTCATTAAAACACTTTTATTGCTAAATTCATTAATAGAGATTGAAATCCGATCGTAAAATCATCTCTTTTGGTCATTAAAATTATTTGTGCCTCTGAGATATTCTTATTAATATACATAGAAGCATTGTCATCGTTTTGATAAAATTTTTTACTATAACTAGCACTTATTAGAGATACTCATGAAAGGTATATAGTTAATATTAAAACGTATATTATTATGATATTTCTAGTGACGATATCAAGAATTCACTCCATATTGGAATAAATTTTCTTTGAAAATATCCCATTATATTTTTTAATATAGTTAGTCTTTGTATTCAGATATATGCCACAGCTAACTTAATTATAGATCGTATTATATTTTTCTACTTACGCGTATACTATATAAGATACAGTTTTACGTGTTTTTCGTTTTACAAACGTGTAATTACTTGAAAAAAATAAACAAATACTATTGCAATAAAGTGCGTGAGAATCAGTAAATATGAATTATTTATTATTGTAGATCAGCTAAAGGCCAAATTATACCAATATTTCCTAACCAACTAGAAAATAATGATAACACAAAGTTGTTTTCCTGCGGAATTTAAAAGAACTCGTTTGAAAGTAAAACTTTTTTAAAAATTAACTAGCATAAATAAGATCAGAAAAAAAACTGTTAGTAGCAAGTAATTTTAGCAAAAAATATGATCGACTTTGAATAAACTATGGTTAATTTAAGCAAACAAAAAGCGAATAACGACGTGCTCTCTGCACGAAACTGTACCGCGACTTCTGCCTTCGCCTTTTAAATCTCTAATTTCTTTTAAGGTATTCAGAAAATCACAATGTCATTTATTACACGTTTTATGCACATACAATTAAAACTTTTTTAATGCATTAACTTTTATGTAAATTTACACAGTATTATTTCAAATGAGCTATGGATATGTCTCATTGAATATCTTGATTACCGAAATTTTCGGTACCGCCCTCGTAACAACTCGTAGGAGCAGAGAAACGAGGTATATAAAACAAAAATACGCTCTGAATTGAGTACCTCCTTCTTTGGGTAGTCGGCCGAAAAAATTGTCCAGTCGTTGCAATTGTTTTAAATCGAAATCTTAAAGAGTGGGTTCAAACATTTTATGTTACATATTGTTTAATAGAAAAGGCCCTATTTTCAACAATGACTATTTACCACGTGTTTTTTTTATTATATCTATCAATACCTTATAATATCAATACCGTATTATTATTATATACAATTGCCATTCAATAGAAGCTTATTCGATATAACAATAAAACTACAGCTTCGTCTTTCAAGAAAAGAATAAGAAGCTCTAACGGTGTTTGTTTAGTGCAAACAATAAGAGTTCGTTTTTAAAGTTTTATGTTTGTTTTGTTTATGGAAATCTTTAGAGTGAAATCGATACAAATTTCAGTAAATAGAAATCTTTAATATGTCGATGATGTATTTTTTCATTTTGTACTTTAGTAGATAGTTTTTTATGTGAACAACGTTATTATTATTACGTGATAAAAAATATTCTGTATAGTGTATAAAATATTTCCCATAGTTAATTTATTGTTTGTAGTTTTAAAGACTGGTTCCAATTTCGAAAAGAAATTCAAAACCTGTCATCGTAACGAAGGAACGAGGTAGCGTTCAACAAGGTATGTTCAAAATAAAATATAGCCTCTGAATTAAGTACCTCGAAATGTAAAAACGCCCAAATAATATGATAGTTCTGCATTATAAATAAAAAATTAATTCGAGTAAAAATAATAAAAAATACCGATTAAACACTATAGGATCTTTTATTAAACATTATATAATCATGAACATTTGAACTGGTATTATAAATTAGACAATTAAATCATATTGTCATTTCATGCCTGCAATAATTTGTGAGTGAAATGTATCTTTGGATGTAAAGTATTCGATGGTCTAATAGTCGCTTCAAACCTTGCCTGGATACCACAGACAAAACGAGATAATTATGACTTCAAAATTAAGCAGTTTATGTTCAGTCTGTTTTATTTGTATGTTTTTGTGTAACTGATTATGACTTGCACGATATTAATTTTAATTTAATCGAATGCTCTAAACTGTAGTTTTAATCTACATAAAAAAGGCAGTGTGGTAATAAAAGTCTTAATTTTTATAATAATGTATACTATATACTTACCTTACCTATTATTACTCCTACTTAACCTACTATTTGCTAGAATATTCTTTCAGTTAACAAAATATTTTAATTTATACAAAGATGAAACTATTGTTGAGTCTTGTCATATGCATACAATGTTCCATCATATATTTTTGATTAAAAATTGATAATTACTTAACTCACTTTATATTTTCATCGTGAGGTCTATGCAAAATTATACATTTTTTCACGTATAAGTAATGATAATAAACATCCAAGATTTTTTTTCTAGAACCTTTCTCAACTTTCAAGAACTCCAATTAGTGTCGATCAAAAAGGTCGTCACTTTTTAGACCGGTGTAATTGCCATAAATACAATGTCAAATTGCTGATAGTTACTTTATAAAAAGCATTTTTTTCTTTAATTAAGACTAACGGTAATCGCCACGATTAAAATAAATTTTAAGAAAGTAATTTTCTTTTTTGGCCATGTAAAAAGTCGGTCCAACCACCAACCCGCATTGGAACAGCGTGGTGGAATATGCTCTTCGCTCCTAATGAAGATGGGGTGCAGTAGGAGAGGCCTATGCCCAGCACTGGACTAACACACGCTGATAATGATGATGAATTTTCTTTTACTTCAGAAGATGATATACAAATGAAATTCTTTTTCGTTAGGCAATATAAGAAAGGCTTTTTTTATTGACCATTTCTTGTGACTTAAAAGAGTGGCAGTGATAGATTTTCAGAGAGTAAAGATTTGCCTTTCACTCAAAGGGATGCCACTAGAACCGTATTACGTCTGGGCATTTTCACTAAAATGTCCCATAGAATGTCTCTGGAGGTAATTAAAAGTTTACAGTGGCAACTGTTTAATAAAAAAAACTCTGCTCCAATGCTCAAGAATACTCATAAGCATTGGAACAGTATTTTTAATAGAATTCGTAGCACCTTCTATTGTTGATTGATGATCACTGATCCTGATTTTCAGTATCTGTTCTTTAGTGCCACGGCCTCGGACGAAGCTTGCTCGCTCTGCTGTAATTTGCGACAGATTGCTGCACTGTAGCCGTACAATTGACATGCTTTGGTTAAGCCATTTTATTTTTGGGAAAGGAATAATTTTTCTTCGAACGTAAAATGCTCATATTACAACTGGTGTACTTTACAACACTAATAGAAAGTAAAATTAGGACAGACATCAACAGATATATATATATATATATATATATTTTTTTTTATTGTGATAAGAAACGTTTTATATATATATGTATATAAAACGATTGAGACTCATGTGATATTGTGATATTTTTACTTTTGTTAAGGCTTTATTGAGATAAAGTAAAATTTAAAAAAAAAAATCGAAGAAACAGCCTTTTACTTTTATGTGGAAGGATACCCATCATACACGATGTTAAAGGTACACCTGCTTTGTACAGATAAAGGTTTGTGTTGTTTCGAAACGCGACTTAGTGTACTTACCTAACCATTTACATGATGTAAAGCGATAATAGCGGCACTCTTTACGACATAAGTTCGCTTTGAAATTTAATTTTGTGATGAATGCGCAAATTGGCAAAGTGGCCGGTGTGGGCTAGATGAGAATAGCCGAAGATCGGAAGCGGTGGCGTGCATTAGGGGAGGCCTATGTCCAGCAGTGGACTGACACAGGCTGATGTTGATTATGATGATGAAAGCGCGTTCAATGAGCGTTAATTGTTGTTCGAATTGAAGATTACGAGTGGTAATTTTTTTTAACGTTATACTATTTTACTGACTGTTTAATTTATACAGGTAAGAATTTTTTAATATATCGCGTTGCCCTATTATTAAAGTGAGATGTGACGTTTTTTCGATTTTATTTTATTGCGTTTTTTACAATCAGGACTTATAATGGATTCGTTTATCTATGTTAGTACTAACTATATTAGTGAATATTTTTAAATTAATATACTACTACAGATTTTATAACATTTTTGTTGATTATGTGTGTTATTTTATTAAAATTGTTACGGTCATATTTATATAACAAGTGTTACTGTAAATTATTGATAGTAGATATTTCTTACAAACATATTTTGCTAGATTTTTTAAAATTTTCTATTATATCATAAAGTATTTTGAACTATCATCTAAAGATTTTAATTTGCAATGTAAGAAGAGATTAAGAACATGCTGATTTTATGACACTGGCATATGAGTTCTGACTGCGCTTATTAAATCTTTTTAAGTCGAGTACCCATTAGCAAACTGTAACAGTAACTTGCCTAACACGAGAACGAGGTTTTAGTGTGTTCGCGCATTACAGATCAGGATACGACGTCGCCTGAACGTTTCCTCCGGGCGTACTCATTTTGCGAGTTGTAGCTATAACCAAACGAAGTGGTTCAGTAGTCTTAATGTGTACCACAGCCTCTTTGACGTCAACTAGCGTACAGAAAGAGCCTTTTGATTCGCAGCAAAAACCAACAATCGTCGGTTCGCTTCAAATCCTTCAATATATGTAATGTAGCGCTCGTTGCAGGTTCGCGAACTACATACACACCATGTTTACAATAACAATTACAGTTGCATATAATGTTACGGTTACAGAAATGAGTACCTTGTAATCATCGGCTCACTGCAAATTGCCCACGTACCGCTCGCAGAAGGTTTGATAACCGCGTACACATTATGTGACAACTTGTTCAAAACTATTCTATTTTACTCAAAATTATTACATCATACTTGCTGCCTGAAAAACTTGTATAATAGAATTTATCTGTTTAATATTAGACTTTTATTGTATTACTTGAATTATATATTGACTAACTTCATATTTTATCATCTGAAACTATTCCCCGGAGCACGAAAGATAGGTGTGAATGTGTAATAAAGACATACCTGCCTAACACATTTTGGTGTAAGTTAAGTTGTTAGGGTGAAATATATGAGATGTTACCGGTAAAAAATAACGGTTAATTACGGAAGTGAGGTAAGTTTTTGAAATGCTTAAAAAATTTTTAAAGACTATCGCATATTAATTTAATTCTAATTTGGATATTTAGTACAAGATCATTTTGTACGTTTCTCAGCGGCAGTAACTCCAAAATACAAGACAAAAATATTCGCTCTACGAAAACGACATTAATGTCCGTAAGAAATAGACCAACATCTTATTTTGCCTAAATATTACATGCAGCATTAACCTTGTTCTGAATAATGGCTGAATTTTGTGGCAAAAAGCTGTTTGGATATTTTCGTAGTGGAGTTATGTAAATGAAGTTTTTAACAAGCTGTTAAGGGATAACGTAGTTGATAATTACGAGAATATTTAAAAGTTCTTACAACACATAGAATAATGTGATAATGGGCTAGATTTTTGCGTTTCAAAAGATTTATTTACCTTCCTATAAGTCATTTTCAGTGATAAATGTTTAGGTTTCGTTAACCTCACAAATACTATGGTTCCGCATAGTTATTGTTACCATTTATACCAGAACGAAAAGCTATACGCAAGATATTATTTTGCACCCGGAAAAGCAATACAGTGAGACCATTAAAATTGAAAATTAGAAAAGACATCTCTTTACGATTAACCGTTTTAATTCATAAAATAAAATCTTTATACATATCTACAAAGTCACATTAATCCCTAAATATCTTGGTCGGTGCTTCGGGACTCTTCCGTACTTACACACACACATCATCAGCCTGTGATAGTCCACTGCTGGACATAGGCCTCCCTAATACACCCTATCCATTAGGGGTTTGGACCGTATCCCACCACTCTGGTCCAATGCGGGTTGGACCTGAACCGACTTTTTACATGCCCATCCGACGCATGGATCATCTTACTTTTCAGACGATTGGGTGATCGGCCCAAATTACCCTAACCAACTAGGAAACAACAATGAAAATTTGATGCGTCCCTGCAGGATTCGAACCTCGACCTCCGGTTTCTAAAGCACATGCCCATACCACTAGGCTACGGAGGCAGTTAAAATTTATTAATAACTCAGGAAATCTTTTAATAGGTTACACAAGTTTATTATATTTCATCGTTAATTGAAACGATGTAAATATAAATTCTGCTTTGGATACATATTGTACATGTATAATTTGAAATGTATGATTAAAAAATCTAGTTATGGCTCTTACAAAATATCTTTATACATATTATTATATATACATGAAAACATATAGCTCATATGGTTTTGTTTCAATGTGCATCTTTAAGTTCGTATTTGCTTTTTATGATAGATCTTTTTGCAAACAGCCAACAAAAGTTTTCTAGAAAGTAACGGAGAAAAGTTGAGGACATAGAAATGTACAGGTGTTCGAAAAAATGTGGCATACTTTACGCTCCGAAATTTAAGTCGCTTTTGTTTTATGTTCACACTACTTTACTGTAGTTTACGTCAACAGAGCTTAAGATTTAGTTTTGGTTTATTTAAATAATTTTACTATGAAATGATTGAAAGTAATTATTTAAATATTACTACATATATATTTACGAAGTCAATGCAAAAAGTCATTTAAAGTTCTTTTATTTTTATATTCTATTAACATTTATATTTTTGTCTTCTTTCAAGACCAAACACTTATTTAAAGAAGTTGATACAGTTGGAATATTGATCTCAGACAGACATTAAGGCAACGACTTAATGTATGTCCGAGATCGTGTATAAAAGACGGGTCTGAAATATAGCGAGACAGGTTCGTATAAACCGCTACCCGGAACGGAACTCTCCTCGTGTGTGATGAGTGTTGTGCATCTGTGAAAGTGTTAGTGTATTGAATGGTGTTATGCATCGACTCGTTCGTGCGAGACATCGTGGCTGTTGTCGGCGTCACGTGAGCCATTTCAATGTTTTTTAATATAAGAGACGTTCAGTTGTGGTCATCATTTTTATTTTTCGGATTTCTCTTCGAGATAACATAAAATATTTTTTTATATTCTCCAAAAAAAAGACTTGACTAGGTAATAACAATAATAATATCTTTTTTATTTTCTTTTTAACAAAAGTTTATACAAAGTATCTTAAAACTATTACAAAGGAGCCAAAGTCTTTGGTAAAGAGATTAGTCCTTGAAATAGGTTCACATAAGAACCTGTGCTACAAGTAGCTAGGCCTCTCCCCCCAGGCGATATTAGTCTCGTATAAGTTTTAATATTTGACCTATCTGTTTATGTTTTTATTTGTTTCGCTATGTTATATGAAGGAAGTCAAAGTGTAGAGTGATGTCATGTTGATTGAGTTTGAGTAGTGTTTGTGTGAGTTATTTTGTGTTTACATGTATGTGGTCTCGTAGTCGTGGTAAAGGGTGTATCAAAAATGTTTATGAGGGCAGTATGTCGAGAAATAGTGAGTCATGTTAGACAAGGTTGAAGAGGATACTGAAATGAAGAGTGCTTTTTGATATACACAAGTAGTTTTTCGGTGTTAGGTAGGTCTGTAAAACGGCCGCTTACTTCTACAATGCAGTCCCCATTTGTCAAAAACTTTTGTTCCCTGCGCCATTTTTTAATTCCAAAACAAATAGTAGTCACAAGGAGCTCCAGCCGCTGAACAACAAATGCGTAACTAGTCGAAGCTCATGCCGATTTTTGTCATTTTAGTAGTCAAGGGGTGCACTGATGCGCTGACGTGATGTACAAACGAAAGCGAATTAGAGATTATCGGTAGATAATATTGGTAACTTTTTACAAATATTTGGCATTAAGTCAGTCTAAGGATCTTGCATATTTACGGCCAGTGATTACCTTTACCTTTTTCTAGGAGACATTTATGAAGTTCCTTCGCCATTCCAGAAGACTGTCAACTTCGTATTTTTTTTTTGGGGGTTTAACGAGTTGTCGATGATCTGTAGCGTTACTTACACAAATGTATTTACGTCCAGTTTTATTGTAATAACGCCATTAAATTAACATTTTTATGTGGTTGTGGAAAGTACTGACTAGTCGTTAATCGTCGTGGTCATATAACATTTTGATGGAATGTTTATCTCGTAACCACAAGTGCTGCTAATTTTTCAAAAGTCCAGACTAAAAGTAAACTAATATGTAATTAAAAGCTCTAAATTCCGTTATGATCTTTTTTTTATAATCTAGTGATCGAGTTACAGCTAAGGATAGAATTAGAGGATTTATTAACTTACTGCTGGCGCGGAGCTTAGTTAGGGTTTGAAATAAATAGATCCACTTGTGAGTGAATATACTTTTGTGTGCGACCCTTACCGGAAAGGTATCTCAAAATAGGACAAGTCCACAACTGAAATAGACCTTGAGAGTAGCAATTAAAAGGTTTACCATAGCACATTCAGGTATTTCTCGAGAAATGGGTACGCAGACTAATGAATCCTAAATAAACGGAGTTAACAGTAGTTTGCAAACGTCATGTGTCGTACACAATATTAAAATGCTACGTTCGGTATGGCATAAACGACAAAATGATACCTTCAGTTGGGATGGAAAAGGGTGTTAAGATATACCTTTTGTACTTACGGTTTGCCTATAATGGAAAACAAACTCTTACTGAACCCTAGTTGTCACCTTTAAAATAGTTCAATACGGTCAACTTAGGACCAGTTTTTTTCAGTCTCTTCCGACTATGCTGGTAGTCGTGGTTTGCCTATAAAACAGCTTTGTTGAGTTGGACGAATAAGCTTAATAATAGCAAAAAAAATATTACTGAAAAACAGAAAAAAGACCTTTCAGGGTATTTAAATCACCAGTTTGCCACAAGCATTAGGTATCAGAATGAGCAATACGGGCACGTTACGCTATTTTGACTCTCAGGTAGATTCCCAACCTCGCTGTATTATAAAGTAAGTTAAATATCAATCGTGTGAAAATTCATGTAGTCAGAGATATAATAATAAGGAAAAAAGGAAACCCCAAATTTACTTTAATCATGAATCGGTTTTAGCAGTTTAACTATATTTTAAGAATGTACGAAACAAAAATATTTGTAACTCACTAAAATAAAATTGACTATATTAGCATTAGTACCTACTCTGCTAGGTTACGATTAGTGATATCTGTAGAATAGCAATCTGTTTGTTGACTAACGACTAAGCTTATAATCCTTATTGCCTATGAGCTGGATTGACTTGAGACTAAACGCTCACAGTTTGTGCGTTCCGCTAACCTATTTGCAATAGTCGGATATTTGGTTGATTGGTTACTTGTCTTTCGAGTATATTACAATATTAATATTAAATCTACTGTATTCAGACTTATTAAGGTGACAATAATTAAAAAAAATTCAAATAAGATCTCCAACTTAAAATTTGCGATGCTGGAAATGTTAAAGAATAACTTCTTTGCCGTCGCCAGCTAACCGTTTTATTCTAAATTATTAATAATTTAAATAAGGGTTTTAAGGCAAAAAATTTAATTCCAAAGGTATATCATCATCTAAATCATTAGTCTGTTTCAGTCAACTGTTGGATATACGCCTCCACAAATGCACGTCACCGCTTCCGATCTTCAGCTACTTTTATCTAGCCGACCCCGGCCACTTTGCAAATGTCTCGACTTGCCGCAGGGCGTCCCTACTACATTTGCCGAGCTTCGGTCTCCACTCATGAACGTTTCGACTTAAGCGGTCTTCAATTGTGCGGCTTATGTGACCGGTCCACTTCCACTTCAGATTACTAATATGGTGAGCTATATCGGTAACCTTGGCCTCTACACAGCTCGCTGAGCGACCTTTAATGTGAGTACCAGTCGAACCATAAGTGTCGAAGTCCCAGCATGGTAAGCCATAACAGCTATTACGCACTGATTGAAGACTTTCTTTCACTATGGGATGGGTGACGAGTACAATTCTCTATACATTCAATTGCATAGTAAACGGGTACAATTTTAAGTATGTTAATATTTAAATTCATGTCAAGGTTTTATGTTTTTGAAGTGAAACTTCCGTATCGGGGTTGGAAAAAAATTTTGTGTAACATTTTTTCGTTACGTGTCACATTTTTCCGTTACGCGCCATTGCTTAAATTGCATAGTTAAATTTTAATAAAAACTACGCATATTTGAATAATTATTTATCTTATTTTTTATCTTCTAATTAATGGGCTGAATTTTTGTTTATGTAAACTTGGGTTTATAAAAAAAACTAGTCTATATTTTAATCTCAATATTTCTGGTTAATTCGGCTTCTTCACATGTTACAATTTACAAATGTGTATAGTGGAGTCCCCTATTAACGTATTATTGATACTAATTGAAATGAAACTTCTTTATCGGGGTTGGAAAAAAATTTAATGAAACATTTTTTTTTGAAAATAACGTCATAAAGAAGTTTCACATCTTACGAGTGTACGCTAGTACACTCACACATTTTTCAATAACAACTATTCCCCTGATATTGCTTATTATAATATGTAATTTTTCTTTGCATTAAACATTTCTTCTTTTGTCTTAAAATTTAATATTAATATTCTAATTACAGGTTTAATATTAGACCTAAATGGTTTATTCTCAATTCAATACCACCGCGGCGTATATTTTGTGGACAGAACAATTATTATCAGTTGAATAATCTCGCATAAAAACGATGTATAGAGCCCCAAAAAATGCACAACAACACATACATAGATCACCGATGTCTGCTTAAGCAACTGCGGGCAATCAAAGTAATAAACATCGTATCAGTATACCTTCAACCGATCTTTTAATGATATACAAATTTTATGTGTGTCATAAATATATTGTTTATAAGTAAATTATATTAAGTAATGGATAAATAAATATCTAAGCTAAAAATGTAATCTTGATTAGGTCAAACTATTACTATTGCGAAAATTATTAGTCCTTCATGGTTTTACCACTTAATAAAATACTAAAATGGGTAATTTTAGTAACACAATTTATAATGTATTAATTTGAATGATGTTGTACATTCAAATAAAATTTTAAAGCACTGATTAAATATACTTACATTAATATTTACGTTTGTACATTTCATTACAACTTTTTTGGCAATATATCCCACGTTACGCTCACCTCACCAGCAATAATTAATAGTGATCTTTTGTATCCTTAGCCTTTCGGATAATTAAAGGTTGCAAAATAAGGCCAGTTACATAGTATTCAAATACATAAGATGTAGCTGTATTTTTTAGGATTCTGGGTTAATATAAACATTATCATAACGTAAAGTTTACAAATAAAATTAAACTTTATAATTTGTGAGGTATTTTTAAGAAGCATTAATAAAATGAACATATATGTATAGAATTACCCCGAGCTAATAAAACACATCAAGTTAGTTACTAAATATTTTAACACTGACTCATACTAATATTGTTACCACGAACACCACTCTAGTATAGTAATCTGAGAAACAAGACCTGGAGCGAGCATTCCATTACCAGGCTGTGTTATCATTTAAAAATTACTTCGTATCGTGATAACCTTTAACACACAAACGTTCCTTGACTATCTTTATAAATTTATTAATAGTTAAATTCTGAACTTTTACTGGGATGTTGTTATAATAACGCAGTCAAGTTGCTGGAAGAATTAAATTATGTGTGTTCCTTGTATCTATGTTATGTGCATCACAATGTCTTAGAAAATCATGCCTATTATTGTGAACATACATTAAATTTTCAAATATGTATTGAGAGCTAACAGTCATTATTTTTATTTCTGTGAACAACTTAATGATTCTTTGGGGCTCAGGTTCGAGGCTGCACGAATTGCACGTTTTTGGAGGACAAAGATCGTATTAGTATCTGTTGTATTAAATTTATTGTCGCAGCGTAGCCTGTAATAAACATACTTCCCATAGTAAGTATTATTATATAAAAATATTTTCATCATTAATATTAAAAAAACAGTAAATTAATTTTACTTAATTTCCATTTTCCAGCTGAAATTATAAGAAATACTGAACGTTTTAATTAAAAACGCTGATTTACTTGTGACAAAAATTAAGCAATTGTTCTATAATAAAATTATTGTACTTATATTAAATCTATCCCTTATATTGCAATAAAAGAAAAACTTTTTTCATTGTTATGAAATATATATTTTTATAATCACGTATTAATAAGTATACAGATACATATCCAACCGACGCCCATATTTCCCTAACCAACCAACTAATAACGGTAACACATAGTTGGTTTCCCACAGGAGTTAAAAATATAACGTAAGATTTTTTTAAACATGACCAATAAACAATACCGTTCGCCTACGAAGGTATAATTAGAAAAAAAGTGTATAAAATATATTTGATTAATAATGTAACATATACGATTATACTGATGTATTTTCTTAAAACTTCACAATTAATCTATTAGAGATGGAAATTTTATTCGTTATGTCTCAGTAATAACTAACATAAATAGTATTATCGAGCTTGTCCGAAAGCGAGAATGCATTTACGCATTAAAAATTAGATCATAATACAGTTCAGTAAGATAATTATGTTTCTAAGATATTTTAATTGTTTCGGTACTACTAATTTCGCATAATGACTAAATAATTATCAAATCCACTAATTTACGGATTTTTCGCGTTACTTAAATATATTTATTCCCGACGTTTCGGATTCTTTTCAGCATCATATAAATTAGTGGATTTGATATGTATAATAATCGCGTAAATAAAAGAAATAATTATGACTATATAATTGTTAATAGGCAATAATTTTTTTTGCAAATTTTTACTGATAATATATATTTTGTTTATGCGAATAGTACAACTTTTCTTCGTTTATTTTCATTTTAAATTCCCGACGTATCATCTGTATTTTTGCCAGTGCTGAAGCGCAATTACCAGATCTTAGTTGTTATTAAATATTTTTAATCTGTACTCCGACTTATGCAAAATGAACTAATTTTATCATAATACAGCCGGCAGTGGTATTATACTTGGGTTTTAATTTATTAATATGGCGTCCTAAGCATGTGGTAAAACCCAACCATCTTCTCTATTGAAATTTGGTTGTTATCTAATATCAATCAGCCTCCCGGATCATCCTTGGAGGATTCGGTATTTCTAAGGATTGTGGTCGATCAAGTCTGATGTAATGGTTGTGATTTAAGTATAGTCACGCACAGCCGACTTGTTGGGTCTTTAATCTAATTGTCATAATGTTTTCACGTGGTCTTATTACTCCTTTGTTTGTCCAATAGTAAAGACCATCATATTAAGTAGCTCTCCACTGTGGCTTGCTTCTTAATTGAGTCACTGTGACTGCCAGTGCGCGCCGCAACTTTGTCTAGGCAGTACTTAATAGTATCCACCCGACTGAAATGTGAAAATAAACTATATTATCCTAAAAGTCTTTTATTCATTTGACTATTATTGACTGTAAGTTATTGTATATCAAGTAATTATATACAGTTAAAGTCTGATATTATATTTCTTTAAATAAATAATTTTATGACTTTACTAGACTAATACTACTACTAACTTTATTTACTTATACAAAGAACTACTATATCATGCGCTTTTTATTTAATAAAAAGAAAGGAAAGCGTTCGTACGTTCATGTTAACTTAAAGTTTGCAGTTGATTAAGCTCTTACTTTACAAGGAATGTGATCCGAGTTAACAGTTTGTATTACTGTTAGTTTTATTGTTTCCTGGAAGGTATTTTTTAATTTCATTATTCAGAAGGAAATTTTAATAAAAAAAAATATATATTTTTATGTGTTTTAATTATGTACATAGAAATGAGCGTTTTTTATTTCCTCAAAGCTAGCTGAGGGAAACAACATGTAAAGAATTTCGGTTTATTATTAGAATTGCGAGCAGAATATTGAGGTACATAAAATACATTTCCTATAAATAGGATGAATTGGTTACTATTAGACTAGGCTACTTATGTCGTATGAATCTAATACTAATAGCAGAAACTAAAATACTCAAAAATTTATCCCAAGTCACTCAAAACGTTTGGCCCCAAGGGATTAAAAGCTTGTGCCCTGTTTTACAACAAATTGCTTGGCTAAAGGGATAGTTGAACCGAATCTAGAGGGGCTATAACAAACTTTGCTATTAAACATGGCATTAGGAAGCTCTGACACTTTAAAATAAGATAAAACGAGTGTAATCACTTTCATTCATAAATAATTTTTGTGGCAACTGCACTTTGCTAGTATTATTCAATGTATTTTTTCAAATATTTGTATAAAGAATTAGTACAGTTTTAACAAATGAAATTTGGTCGAATAAATATTGCAAATAAAATATATCGCATAAAGCAAAATTTTACTTATGTAGAAACTATTTATGAAAAATAAAAAACCTGATATCTCATGGCATGTATGTATATGATATGATTTTTAAAGATGTTCTACAGACGATTAAATATTCACAATTATTTAAATTTTATTTAAAATTGTGATGTGGGCTGATTTATAAACTTACATGAAAAGCATAACACGTCATTGACAACAGACTTTTATTGAAATGAGTAAACAATATACCTCTATATATTGAACAATCAACGGTAACCACTGTATGGTTACTGTAGGTTGTTCGCAGAATACAGTACATACACTACATAATTTTGATGTTCTTCATATTTTTCGTGTATATCTTATTCCTAGTATGTGTTATATAGCAAAATATAACACTAACTATAAATATATATTTATAGTTAGTGTTATATTTTGCTTACTTAAGAGATGTAAGAGAGATGTAACGTCTCCCACGTTATGTCCCTGAAATACTTCATCGCTACATTCGAGGAAACTTTCAAACTTATCATGGTGGAGTCACTAAACGACCTAAACGTAATGCTATATGACTTTAACAGGGTCTCGCAACACGTAGGCTTTAGGATGAGCTTGGTCAAGGAAATAGACGTAGGCATATCATGAGTGTAACACGTTCTGAGTGTTTGGATTGCTGTGTTCGATGTTGTTGATTACGACTTAAAACAAGTGGTCCAGTCCAATTACAACACAAAGGTCATTCGACAAAGAAAGAAAGTTACGACGTATCTTTTGGTTTAATATCCCTGAATATTGAATACTACTAGTCTTCAATTAATACGTTTCCATTTTTGATTGTGATAACCGGCCCCTCGGACTACACCATTGAAAAACAAATTTATTTGCCACGGCAGCATCTTAACCAACAATGGTGGCTCTGAGAACGACGTCGCCTCGAGAATCTGAAAAGCAGTAAGTACCTCTGCTGAGTTAAAACCAATCTACGACTCAAACGTGCTTACTCTTCGACTCGTTATTTTTCCCTAACAAGCCAAAAGTTATATAATTTAAAAAGAATGATAATACTTTCTTATGCCTATAGAAAACACCAAAAAATGGTTGTATTCAATATTTGATTATTACCATTATTGAAAAGAATCTAGCAAGAATATATAATAAAAATTTATTTACATACAATAATTTACATAAAATTTATTTACTAATGACACGAATATATTACGAATACGGTAGCCCTATTTATTATTGTCGGACAAATAAGGGTCAGATTTTTAGATAGATTTAGATAAATATACATTTTGTACCTTATTTTAGCTATTTTAATTTTTCATTGATTGATATAATATCAGTGGTCCAATAGTGCAATATTAATTGATATAATTACTGCTTGGTTATGATGTTTGTCTAGTAAATTTTAAGAAACACGTTCTTCAAATTTTCAGATGTTTAGTAAATTAACTAACAAGTATATGTTATACTTGTTTAATATAATCGGTTTAAACATTTTTTGATATTTAAATTTTGCAACTAACCATAACGCATAAAACGGTCACGCTACTCTCACGACTATACCTTAAACGGTCAATCTGATTGTTAAGTATTGAACGCGCTTCTAATCCCAAATAGATCTATAGTTCGAGTTGTTAGTGTAATTGTTCGCCTTTTTTATTTTATTTTACGCATATTACATCATACATATATGGTGTGGTGTAATATGCGTAAAATAAATACATGCATAATAAAATAAACCCAATATTGAAAATTTAATTAATATTGAGAACTATCTGTTACTACTATATATTTTATTACATTTTAGTGAATGAATATACTGCCTCCGTAGCCTAGTGGTATTGGCGTTTGCTTTAGAAACGGGAGGTCGTGGGTTCGAATCCTGCGGGGACTCAACAAATTTTCATTGTTGTTTCCTAGTTGGTTAGGACAGTTTGGGCCGATCACCAAATTGTCTCAAAAGTAAGATGATCCATGCGTCCGATGGGCAAGTAAAAATGCGGTCCGCTCACCAACCCGCATTGGACCAGCGTGGTGGGACGATACGATCCAAAACCCCTTAATGGATAGGGGTGTATTAGGGGTGGCCTATGTCCAGCAGTGGACTATAAAAGGCTGATGATGATGAATAATTATAACCCATTATCCAGTATAATCTATCCAGTCTATATATTTAATGCAGTATAAAGCTCTTTTTGTATATACCGCGAAAACAGTTTCATAAAATGGAAATTAGAAGCTTAATTAAAAGAAGTGCTGCGCGTTATGTTCCGTTACATTAAATACTTAAATTTACAGCAAATTTTAATTCGTGGTAGTTATATTCAAATCAATCGAAAACTTATTGAATAACTTAGCCCACACTTTAATTTAAAGCAATATTCTTTAAACTTGAGATATGAAGATTCAGACTATTAACTAAAGTTAACTTTTACCTTTTTGTTTCAGTGCTTTGATTGATGATAAGTAATGATTATGATAACGATAAAACATGCGTTTATTTACATTACCATGATAATACACATTTATGACACATACACATTTCCATTGAATAAGTCAATTTGTTTAAAACCGCTTCAAAATCCATTATATTACTTTTAAAGATTTAAGCATACATAAGGGACAAACAGCAAATGAATATAAATTCACTTGTATGATGTCTTTTAATCGAAAACCTTAAAAAAACGAATTTCTTTTACATTTTTACGTTAAAGTTGTATGCATTTTTGGTCCCAATACTTCTGAAACACAATATTAACTAGGTATCTTTATTAAGCCATCATACATGTTTAAATAGGGTAGGTTAATACTTTGGTCTCGTAAAAATTGTAGGAGTATAACGAACGAATGACGGTTATTGGACTGCATGGAACTGTACGTAGTTAATAAACGTCGATAGTTTTTACCGAAGCTACCAAAAAACTAAACGGAAGCAAGGAAAATTTTTCTGCTTGAACTGTTGTAACTATTGCCCGCCGCTTTGTACCAAGCTTTGAAACTTAGCTTCTACAATTAAAAAAAAAAACAGGATAAAGTTCAGATTTATAATACCATTCACAGAACAGATTTTATGATATAATTCGGGCAGAAATTTCACTTCAGTCAGTTTTTATAAGAACGTCTGAATATCTTAATTCGTGTAAAACATATTTTATATTATTCCTTTCTCCTCTCATTTATCTGTTTCCCAAGAAGAAATGATGATACAATAAAACTTTATGCAATCAAAATTAGTGAAGATAAAACAAGTTTTTGTTATTATTTGTACCGTTTTTATTACGTTACAATAATGTTAAAGTCGTTTTTAAGATATTAATTACTGTGGTTATTACTGTGTTTACCGGTGGTAGATCCCAGGTTTACAAAAGACCGTCTGGGTGGGTACCACTGCGGTGGTGTGAAAACACTGCTGTGTTCCGGTTTGAACGGCACCGTAGCCAGCGTATTTACTAGGTAAACGACACCCTATGTCTCACGGTAGGCAGCGCGTTGGTGATACCACTGGTATTGCTAATGTCTATGGGCGTCGGTTACCACTTCCCATCAGGTGGCCCGACTGCTCGCCTGCCTGCGGATGCCATAAAAAAAACTGTGTATTATTATTACCTAACGTGGCGATATGTTATAAGCTATATACAGGTGGTGTAAAATTTAAGCATAGTGTTAGTTTTGTTACTAACCAAATAAAAATTATTTTAAATCTACAGAGAATGTTAATTTTAGATCATTGTATATTTCAAATTTATTTTATTATTCATCTATTCGAAGCATTTTAGGATAAACCTTAATACTTTGATTACAAAACATACTAGTATTTACGAGTTCTTTAAATCTTCTATAAAATGAATCAATAAAAACAAATAAATACTTTGTAATTTAACAAATTAAACCAACAGTAAAACTATTTCATTTCATAAAAAGTCGTTTTCATACAGGTAATAGTAAAGAAAAATGAAACTAAATGTAAACTACTATTGGGGAAAATATTTGCATCTTTGCTTAAATAGAACGTCGTAAATAACACTAAACGTAAAATGTCCAACAGATTAAACTTAATAATTTTCATTTAACTACGTAAGTTAACTACTTGGAACTGCGGTAGATAGTTTAATCCTTTATAAAAGTCCTTTTCTTGCTAAAACTTTGGTTTAACTTTACTTCTGCTTGCTTTGTTGAAATTTTGCAAAGTATATTATAAGATCTTAATTATAAATTGTTATTATACTGTCAATACATCATAATTATTGGCTTAAATCATTACGTTAGTTTCGTTTACCAACATGTTTAATATGAAAAAAATCGTAACCTAAAAGAAGTCCCCTTAAGAGAAAATTATGTTTATAATAATAACTATATTTTATATAGCGTTATTTTAGTCGATTCCTAAAGATTTTGTCGACTTTTTTAAATGTATCGCATAAATGTTTTGACGTACTTCCCAAAGCAGGGAGGTAATTAATAAGAAGCTTATTTTTTATATGTTACCTCATAGCTCCGCTCTTAGTGCTGTGATTTTGTAATTTTTTTTCAGTGATAGGTATTAGCTGTCATTTAGTACTATCTTTTTTTTTCAATTTTGTAATAGTACTTCATTAAATCAATAAGTTCATAAAAGTTTAGCGCCAAAAATCACAACCACGTGCGATTAAATTACAAATGTTGCTAAAGCCGTCAAAGATAGAATTGTTAATTATTGTTCTACATAATTGTTCTTCTTTAAATGTTCCATATTAACTCCGCGAACGCTTATGCTAATAATAATGTTGT
The DNA here is from genome assembly GCA_029286875.1 of Lamproptera curius. Taxonomy (NCBI): domain Eukaryota; kingdom Metazoa; phylum Arthropoda; class Insecta; order Lepidoptera; family Papilionidae; genus Lamproptera; species Lamproptera curius. Next base: position 62,005 of record JAGSMT010000063.1, on the reverse strand, counting down.
AAAAATAATCCACAATAGCCATTTAATGCAAAACATTGTTAGAAATTGCAATAGGCCATATTCAAACCTCATTTAAGGTAATATAGAAGTTAATGCATGTAAATTCCCATGTGCATAAAATGTCATACACGAAATTTTGATTAAATGAATACTATAATATTCAGTAAAAATCAAACATAGATATAAGGTTTTAATTAAAATATTTTCATAACTAATGGGCTTGTACGAACGTAGAACATTGTAAAGTAGTAGTGTATGTACCTGGGGGTGTATTCCTAACCTCTGCATGAAGTTATAATAGTTTACGTGGAATCCTAAAATTTATAAACGTTTTAGTAAACATAAAATAAAAGTCGTCTAATGTATCGTCGAAAAATAACTTCACAGTAATCTCTGTTCTGATTTAGTAATAAATCATAAAACAATGTTATAAATCAATCAGAACTGCTTCGATGATCAAGATTTATAACATTAAAATTAATCAGCAACGTTTATTATTAAAAAGTGGAATTGAAACATGTGAACACTTTGAGATTCGTTAAAATTAGAGTATTATTTGATAACTTGTGACAGTACTAGTATATTCCTTCAGTATTCGATTTTGACTCCACAAATCTTCATTGCTGTTTACGTATAAGGGCCGATCACACAATTGTCTGAAAAGTCAGATGATCCGTGCGTCGGATGGGCATGAAAAAATTCGGTTCACCAACCAACCCGCATTAGACCAGCGTGCTGGGATACGGCCAAATAACCTCCTAATAGAGAAGGCGTGTATTATGAATTATGAGAAGGCCTATGTCCAGCAGACTCACACAGGCTGAAGATGATAATAATGATGCTGATTCGATTTAGAAACTTGAATTTGCGGGTTCGATGTCCATGTGTCTGTGACGCCTGATGTGGTAATTTTTTTATGGAAAATTATGGCAATACGATTGGCTTAAAAGTCAAATGGTTTTATCACAAGTCGGTGTTTTAATTATGTTTCAAAAGATATAACTCTTTAAATATTACTAAGATTTATACATTTTAACTGAGAAGTCCAACATTTACCAATTTCTTCTATTAAAAATTATTTTTTTTATTAAAAAAGTAGCTATTATAATAAACGTTTAAATAATATCACGGTCAGAAATTTCTTCGTCCTTATAAATTTTATGTATTGAGCAATTTATTATTTATCTTATTATTATTCCAATTTTTGCACCTATTTTATTTCTTAATATCGAACGGACAATGTATATTTTATGGGAAATATTACAATACCAACCGTATTTTTATTTTAGGAGCACAGAAACATTAACACAAGTTAAACCTAAATCAGCCACTCTACCAAATTTTTTGAGACAGCCCAGAAATTTTCTGTTGGTATATGAATAATACTTTAGCGTTGTTGCTAACGAAGCAAGAAAATCGTCAATGACATTTCGCGTAATATTTGTGCAAAGAAGTCGATCAGGCTTTTATTCAATACATTTAAATAACACATTTAAAAAGGATAAATTGTTTAAAACTGAACGATACCATTACTAACATACAAAAAAGAAAATCTTTAATAGTAGTAAATGCAAAGATTTTTTTAAGAAGTGTAAATATAATTTTGATAACAAAATCTGTGCATAATTACAGTAAGATTTAATAACAAATTCGCCATGCAATACTTTATTTTTAGAGCGTATTTTAATTCCTATCTTAAAAGAAGTATAATATACAAATTTAGAAACCGGAGGTCGTGAGTTCGAATGCGGGGACACAATAATTTTTCATTGTTTTTTCCTAGTTGGTTAGGGCAATTTGGGCCGATCACTCAACTGTCAAAAGTAAGACGATCCATGCGTCGGATGGGCATGTAAAAAGTCGGTCCACCCACCAACCCGCACTGGACCAGCGTGGTGGGATACGGTCCAAACCCCCCAATGGATAGGGGTGTATTAGAGGAGGCCTATGTCCAGCACTGGACTATCACAGGCTGATGATCTAAGAAATTAGTCTTTTGTACCTAATATGCTTAATTAACTGCCTCCGTAGCCAAGTGGTATAGGCGTGTGCTTTAGAATCCGGAGGTCGTGGGTTCGAATCCTGCGGGGACTCAACAAAATTTTCATTGTTGTTTCCTAGTTGGTTAGGGCAATTTGGGCCGATCACCCATTTGTCTGAAAAGTAAGATGATCCATGCGTCGGATGGGCATGTAAAAAGTCGGTCCACCCACCAACCCGCATTGGACCAGCGTGGTGGGATACGGTCCAAAAACCCCCTAATGGATAGGGTGTATTAGGGGAGGCCTATGTCCAACAGTGGACTATCAAAGGCTGATGATGATGATGATGATGTAATATTCTCATATATTACTGTCATTGATGTTGAATTAGCACGGAAACAATACGCATTTGAAGAGTTTTATATTTTGCATGTTATTCAACATTTTGGTTTAATTTATATATTCTTATCAAACTAGGATACAAATCGTAATTCAATCAAACTGGCGGCCTTTAATCATTTGCTCCTTTCCTAGGATAATGGCGCGGGGGGAAATATCAACGCTACATCTCGTTTTATTATACCGTTAGACGGGCAATTTGTTTCTCGACTAACGAGTGAGCCTATAATCCTAGCAGCGTGACAGTTTGAGAGACTTGAGGCTAACTGCTTACATTTTATATATTGCACTGACCTTCTTTTGTCATTTGTTAAAGCGGGTTGAAATGTTTGTTTAAGGAGATAAATCGATGAATGAACATGTTTTTTTAAATTATTACCGACAGTAATGTGTTAACGTCCATGAACTATATTTTTTCAAATAATTCATGATTTATGTATAAAGCGGTATATAGTGTACCTGCAATGAATGCATAGAAACTTTATTTAGTATATAATACATTTATTTAGTATAGTATAGGTTTTTTATGTAACTCTAAATTTAATTTGTGCTAAAACTGAAAGACTAAAACATAAACTATTTAAAAAAATAATTTTAGCATATTTTGGTTTTTCTATCATTTTTTAGCTATTTTATTTTTGCGACCCATCTTTCTAATGTTCAGCGCATATCTAACAGAGGTAACAGGACCCTCCTCTTTTTTCCTACTAAGACTGAATTGTGGCTTTTTTACAGCTAACTTATTATCTAACAATTATAATTATCTTAACATCTAATAATTATATTTGTTTGCGTGCTTATTCTTGTAATAAAATAATCATCATAATCAGCAATTATCAATCCACTGCTAGACAATTATTTAAATTATTCAAGACTCTCTTACCAAATTCTTATTCTGAATTTTTAAGCAAAATTCCGATCAATTATGCGTTTTGTTTCGTATTTCGTTGCAAAGTTTGAACATATTTGAACTCTCTATGTCTCTGAGCACTTGTTATTATTTTTTCTTGGTTTTTATTTAATCTTCGTTAAAATTAATAAATACCTATATAAGTTGTTGAAGAAAAGTATTTCCTAAATTTATAAAAACTATTTCAAAGTTAAGGTTAATATAAATATTGCGTTTATTGGGAATTCATGAAAATTCTTGTAGAACGTCAAAGCAACAAGTTAAGCAGATGTTTTTATATCTAATAGGCAGCTTTGAGCCGTGCTCATAAAGAATCTAGCATGAGATGCTATTTACTCAAGTTTATTATGATAGATTATTCATCTTTGCTCAATTTACAATGCCATTTTGACCAAACCGTAGTGTTTTGCAAACTTAACTGCATTGCGCCAAAAAAGTATTAAGGCTGTTTTATTCGTCTACCGTTAACAAGACGTCTTAATATTTCTGTAACATTAATATAAAAAAATTAAACGAACATAGTTTGTTATTAATTTTATACATACTAGAAATAAAATAAAACCGGAAACATTGTATTTTAAAATTGTTTTGTCGCAATTTTGCTTCGACCTAGATTTATAATGTGAAAGCGATTTAGATTTTTTATTTGTACCGTTGCATCTTTGCTAGAATAATTTTTGGAAAAAAAATGTAACATTATGTTTATAAAGCAAATATATATTTTCCGCATCACTTTGTTTTGAATTAACTGTTATTACGGTTTTTTTAAGTAATGATAAAAAATTTTAAATAGCTTCTATTACTATAAATTTGGTTAATGTGACAGCTTAAAACTATAATTATCAGTCCATCGACGACCATGTATCAATATATAAAATACTTAAAATATCATGATTAATGAAACATTACAATAATATATTATGTACGCGCGTCAAAATATTCATATGTTTGCTAAGAAGATATTAGGCTGCGCAGGGGCGAATTGAGCCCCTAGAGCTACCCAGATTTAGACTGACCCGAACCAAAAAATATTTCATGTATAATAGTATAAGAATGTATAACAAATTAAATGCCTGCCAAACGGAACTGAATGATTCGAGCTTTCGTAAAGTTGTCAAAACAACGCTTATAGAAAAAGCCTACTATTCTGTTATTAATTATATTAAGGAACAAGATGTGGAAATAGTTTATACTCTGCGCTTGCAAATCCCTGGTAACTTAAAAAATGTATTGATCAAATTTTATAAATACTAATATTTAAAAAAGAAAGGCTGCAGAGTTTCTTGCCGGTTCTTCTCTGACGGGTCTGAGTTTGAACCGTGTAAATGGATATTTTTTAAGTTCATAAGTGATCAGTAGAGCCTAAATTGAATAAATAATTTTGACTTTGACTTTGACTTTGACTTTGAATAATAAAATGTTTATTCTGCTTACAAAGTCCTCTGAAGACACAAAAGTGAAGTGTTATGTGTAGCTCGCAGAAAGTCATTTTTGTTTTATATAGAGCAATAAGAGGCAGAAAGTCATTTTTGTTTTATATAGAGCAATAAGAAACTATGAAGATGAAGATAACACATTACGTATAAATGATTATGTAATAGATATATAATTATGAACTGGCGGGCAATGACGATAGTCTCCTAGTTTCCGGCCAAGGTAACGGCGGGGCAATAAGGTGCTAAGAATCTCCGGGGGTATGCGGTTGCACGCCCTTCAGTGTAGCCAAATTGACAGTCAGTATATCGATATGGTAAGGTGTTTGCACAGTAAAGCTATTATACCAAGTGACGGTTTGGGTGGGTTAATCAAACTATTAATTAGCCGAGCTAATCTTCAAAATCCTCCTGATAAACAAATCAAGTTCGTCGGTATTCTGTAGACCACTCTCCCTATTTTCCGTGGCTCAGAGAGGCCGCACCGCTGATGAGGTGTGTATGGGCTGCGGGAGGAGAAGACATTGGCATGGAGTGGCCGATCTCTCTTCCTTCTGCGGCCTAATCAGAGTTAGCGTTTGAGCTTCAAATGGAGGATTTGGGGAGTCTATTACTAATCTACAGGGGCCGAGACAAAAGGCAAATTAGTGCCCATGAGACCAGAGCTGATTTGGGGTTGCAGATTAGTGTGAACACGTTCCTGTGATCCCATCTTATAGGCGTCAGGAAGGAACAACGTGATGGTTTTAGTGTATGTAAGTCCGACGTAACCCGTCTTTGCCTCCGCGAGGACATTTCACGCATATCCTCAAGGTAAAAAAAAGAAAAGTGCCCCCCCCACATCAGGTTCTCATTTTCTGGCACCGGTGGGGCAATACCTGCAGCTTGGTCAGCCGCGGGGAAGTGAAGAAGCTGCCGAAGCTGCTCGTAGCTAGCCTAAATACTAGCTTCAGATAGACTTAGGAAGGTGTAGTGAACGGGGAAGAAGGCGGTAAACGTGCCATCCATGTCCTCTGCAGCCAAGGTGGAGTCACGGAGAAAGAGGAGTATCGGTGTTCCATAGGTCGCTCTCTATCTATTGGTACTCGGTGGGGCCACACCTTTACCGCGGTTTGAATGGGGCGTTGAAGGAGATATTCACCATCGTGTTTTCGATCTGTCCTCCTTCTGCGGTCAAAACGTTGCTGACAGACTCGTCCTCAGAGCACGTCTGGCAGATGGCACCTTGGCGTACGCTAGGGCCTGTTGACCATCCACGCATTGCAACGGGTCAAGTCCCTAGCGCAGGATGCGGTGGCCCGGGGCCAGCGTATTTTGGCGGTGTCGCTAGATATCGCCAACGTTGGTGGGCCCAAAAGCAACTGTTGGGTTTTTAGTGGGTATACGACCGCTGCATCTTGACCGGAAAACAAAACACATCCCTAAAGATTTTACCAATGGCAAAAAAAAGAAGTAAGTCCAATTTCGATGCAGAGGTCAATCGACGAATCCAACCCGAACAGGCACTTTCGGGAAGCTTAGATCTCCTATATATATCTCGAGAGAATATATATAGGATATTTAGAATAATATCCTATATATATCCTCTCAAGATTCTAATATATCTAAATTATCATCAGCCTTCGTTATGTCCACTAATGGACGACACCATTAGGGGTTGAAATGTCTCTATATGTCTAAGTATGATTAAGGTCTTCTACCAGCATGTGTTGCCATTGATGACCTACAGCACTGAGACGTGGCCATATAGTTTCTTAAAATGAATAGCTATTTAAGAAGAAAGGTTTTGGAGTGACAGTCTCGTGCTGGTCGTGGGGGATCATACCTGTGCAAATATGCAGAGTCGATGGATACAATTGGCGCAGGACCACAACTCTTCGCATACATAACATGATGACTGTGTTAGTCTAGAATGATAACGATGTTGATCATCATCATAAAAGTATTCCTTTGCATATTTAAAATTAAGACATTTCTTGTAAATCTCCTCGGAATAAATCGTTTAGTACCTATCATCTTCAAAATGTTAATAACTTCTTACTTACGGAATGATTAAAAAACTGTTTTCAATGATCGCTAAATATAAAGTAGTTAATGTTTTAAATTCTTTTAACTACGTTAGATACTTATCCGCAAAATATCATTGTAAAAGATTTATAAACTTGACTAAGGCGGTACTTTTTTAATCATTTTTTACTGGTCTTCTATGATGAAATCTTACAAAATGAAAAGTGTATAAAAATAACGTCGTTTCAAACGCGACCCTTTATGAGAAGGTAGAAAGAAACTGTAAAATTTGTTTGTTTATGGCAAACAACGAGAAAGCATTTTACTGACTTTCACGTTGGTATTGTTAATAGGAATCCCAAATTTAATATTTGAAAATCATGAGTCAACGTGTCGTCTAATGTCCAATCCTATTAATTTTATGATAAAAAGTATTTTTGATGTTGACTCAAATAAACTAATAATAAAAATGTTCCTTGTTAGTATTATCAATTTGTAACAATATCGGCAACGTACATTTTAACGTTCATGCAAACGTTCACTTTGCATCACTATTATTCTCACTAAATGTTAAACAAAAAACAGGTACAGTAAGCAGCATGTTGATGATAACAAAAATTTATGTAAATTCAAATGCGAATATTCTTTATTCAGTTCGGGCTCTGTCAAGCTGCTATGAACATCAATCAATCACCGATTATAAAGTAGTATTTGAACTGTCCAGCAAATAACCGGCAAGAAACTGTGCGGTCGTCAATTTTTATATAATAAACATTTATATCGATACACTATAACCATCTGTATTACATAATTTAAGCAGTTGATATGTCAGCGCAGGCATCATTATTTCTAGAGAGCGAAAGGTCGTGAAGCGCCGTCCTTGAGTTCTGCGAGGACGTGATGGCCTGTAAAGAAGCCGCGGAAAGAGACAGGGAGGCCAACAGTATCACGGCTATTCGCAGAAGAAGGCCAGAGTGCAGAAGAGTCCCTGAGCGGCCGGCAAGAGGGTACCCACCGCCCAGAGAAGGGCTTAAGAGGGGGTGTCGTGCTGTTTGCTACGGCACGGCACCTAAAGCGACGGTTCGGGTGACCCAACAACGGGTTTGTTGGGTCACCCGAAGGAGAGAAGAGGCCCGCGACGGACACGTCGCGCCGGGGTCGCCGAAGACTGTCATCAGCGCCCACAAGAGAAGGGAGCAACCGTTGGTTTTTTAGTGGGTATACCGGCCGCTCCATCTTGGTTCGGGGAGCTCCACATATCCCTGCTTCCCCCTTACTCTGGCGGCGGGGAATTCGTAAGGTGGATTTTTCCAACGGCAAAAAAAACAAAAATCATTATTTAATACAGCTTGGTTTGATTAGTTACGATTTGATTATCGGTCATACTTGCGTGGATCCTATTTGCAATGTTTTTTTTTAACAAAGTGCCAGCCTAGTTTGCCGTATAATGCACGTCGCATATATTTATGTGGTCATTTGCCCACACGATAGTAGCTCGTTTATTTTTTTAGATTTTGTGATTCATTGATCTAAAATGTCACGTTTAGCAAATGAAATCTATATCTATATTATATGTCTAAACGTTCATATAATTTCATTTTATTATTAACAAAGATAATATTTAAAAGTTAAATTGTATAAAATGAAGTTTTCTACTTTGTGATATAGTTGTTGTTTCACGTTAATAAAACATTTGAAATATAATCTTACATTTAAGATAAAATCATTCTTTAGCAAATGTGCCCAGCGCTTCACCGGCATAATTTATCAAAACTAAATAATATTTAGATTCCTTTTTTTACTGTCTAGAAAATAAAACTTGTCCAGAATACAAATTTTACTTCATACAAAAAATTAAAAGCATTGAAATTCTATGCTTACGTGCTCAAGCTACAGCCGCGTCAGCATTTGGATTGTGCCTCGGTTCATTTTAGCAAAACGGGCTCACAATGACTGCTCTTTAAAAGCAATAAGAAAAAAATCCACACTAGATCGTCACTGCATTCTGCGTATTTCTGCTACCTAGTAGGCTTCAACGTATATTGATACCTAAGCACTCAGCTTGCTCCGATAATGATTCACAGATATGCGATAAAATTTATAACCCGCATCTATTGTAGGTTATTTATCAAATTTATCTAAATTTATGTACAATTAAGGACTAGAACTTTACAAGTCGTGTTTCAACGTGCCACAAATAGTTAAAATTTAATCATAATTTTTTTTTTAATATAAAGCCTAATTGCATTCTACTGCCTTCAGCCAATCGTTATTTATAATGTTATGTCTACGTAATTTATGTGTAACTAAATTTAAAAGACTTGTAAAACTAAGGAAAAATAAATTGTTATTATTTTATTTTTTTACATTATTTTACATTTTTTATTTATCCGATTCTATGCTAATATGTACTAGCAGTAAGCATTCATCACAAACATTCTAAAAAATATGTAATGTTGTCCTTATTGTTTTAGTGAATTTTATTCGCATAACCGAGTAGTCAGCAAGTGCACTCCTAACCTTAGGTGATAATGTTATAAGTTGTTATAAAAGTGTTAACATTTTTTTAATTAAAAAGTATTGGTTGCCTGTAAAACCGGTATACGGGCCAAAGTTATACGTGACAACTATACGATTTACACAATTTTTTTCATTTAATATAACTATTTTTTTCCATTGTGTATTTAACCATTGTTTACTAAATTTATTTAAAGAACATCTCAAATATGTTGACATATTTAACCATTGTCTACTAAATTTATTTAAAGAACATCTCAAATATGTTGACATATTTAAATGAACATTACGTTGTTTTCTAGGAGTGTTAGCACGAACCAACATGGCTGCCGTCGCAGTTACTTATACAAAGGAACTTTTACAGAAATGCTGTTTGTTTTGTCAACAGTTGATATGGCTAATGCTGATTTTGGCTGTTGCAACAAAAGGCTTTTGACTGTAGTTGCTTTCATATTTTTTTGTACGCATAAAAATTAGATTAGGAAACAATATATTACTTTAAATTTGCCCTCCACTGTCCTTTTCTACTTGACAATTAAGTGAAAAGTAAAGAAGAGCCTTTTTTGGAATATGTTACAGCTCACATGTTTAAGTGTTAAACTTTAAACCTTGTTAGTGTATGATTTCATTAAGGGTTTATTATTGATTAGGAGTTAGACACATATTTTTATATAACGAAAGTATTGTCTCACAGTAAGTATATTAACAAAATAAATTAAGTGTTATCTAATAATATTATACCAATATATACCAATTAGTTACGACAACGTAAATTCAAATATTTTTTGATACTTTTAATAACTTTTACCAAATAAATTATATTATAATTAATAATTTTATAATAACTATTTTCTATCGCTAAAAACAAAAATGCAATTTCACAGCGCCGTTATTTTATACCAGGCCATTAAACTAAAAAAAAAATAGTGAATAAAATAGCTTCCTAACACGCGTGTAAAATTGTAATTGTAGGATTTTTAAAGAGTAAAACTAAATGACAGTGACTATGTATATTATATAAAGGAAATATTTTGTTAACATATTCAATGGCGGATACGATTGTAGGTACTATAAATATTCGTTATTTATTATTTCATAAGATAGTCGTTTCCTTACGCTTGCGACGAATGTAATCTACTTTTGTTCTTTACTTTTTAATAACCATGCTACTAAAACGTTAAAATAATTTTTTTGGCGGTAGTGCTCCGTATCCATACAAATTATAACATTTTTAATAGAAAAGTAAGAACTAAAAATAACAATAATAATTTTTAAAACTAACCCTTTTGTACAGAACTTTGCACGATATCAACAAAACGAATATAATGGTTAATCGTCTTCAGTCTGTTGACTTTAAATACCAATACAATCGATTTTTTCAGTGTATTCAAGTGTAACGTTAGCATCACTGAGGTCACTGTTTTTTTACAAATGACATTTATCTAATAAAACATGGGTATCCTCATGACTGATAGTCTCTTTCCGTTTATCTTGAGCCCTTAAATTATTTTTTAAAATGTAAAGTAAGTAAATCCTAGCCGCAGCAACGCGTGGCAGGGTCTGGTAGTATGTCACCATCAGCCTGTGATAGTCCACTGCTGGGCATAAGCCTCCCCTAATACACTCCTATCCATTAGGGTGTGGTGGTGTGGTGACAGGATTTTCTCATTGTCGAAAGTTAATGCGTGATATTTTTTCCAAATAGTCATTCTGAAAACTAAAGAACAGCCACTCAATAAACTAGCGAGGTATAGCACTACATGCTTTAACAGATAAATTAAATTTCAGTGTCGTTGCACCGCTTAAGCAAACGCACTACAGTGGGCTGCAGACCGGATGTGCTTGATTATGCCCTCCTCAAAAACGTCAATCTCACCTTTAGAGGTATAGAGGTTATCGAGCAACTCACCTTGGATCACCGATTCTTAAATTTGGACCGCCTGATTCACAGAACGTCAAAACCAAAAACATAGTTAACTGGCGCAAGCTCGAGTCTCAGGTAGATTGCCCTAGCTCATCACACCTACATGCCATACCTCAAGCCCTGCACAATGTTAATTATGCGATTCTCGCTCATGCGCTCACAAGACACGTGCAATGTATTGTCGAGGCATCCTCGAGGCATGTCCCGGTGGAGAAGAACCCCCACTGGGCCTTGCCAAATGACATAAAGGACCTCTTGCGACGCAAGAGGGCTTCGATGCCCCCTCACCCATCCTAACGATCCGACGCTCCTCTAGCGTTTTCAATAAAGAAAAGCCGAATGCCAGCTCGACAGCCTCGAGGCTCAATGCACGCAAGCTCTCTACCAGTCAGCGCCGCTCACTGCCTCAAGGTAGTGGGCGAAGTTGACCAATTGATTCAACTTGGTGTTTAATTAAATTGAGATTAGATATTTTAGAATTCAAATTATTATCGTGGTGAAGTTTTTTTCCTCTATAAATCCCAATTCAGTGGATTTTTGTACCAGCGTTATCTAATGTGTCGTTTATTGTTTGTTAATAATTATTTTGGTTTTTAAAACAAATAGCATCTTTGTAAAAAGCAACATCTGATTCTTTCATAATGACTGAATATTAGAAAAATAGGAAATATTTTACTTCACGTTTTAGTTAACTTTACGAAATTTATATAGCATTAAGAAAAAAATTATTTTGGTCAATTAATACTGGCTATGCGAAATATCCTTATACCAAATATATGATATTTAAACAACTCAGTGACCTCGACTTTTTAAAAAAACAAACGGAACTATTAAACCTGTGATAAAATATAAACGAGAACTCGTACTATTGATTTAACACAAAATTCATGTTAAATTGATTTCACGGTTCGAAACGTCGCACAAATCTTTAACTAGATTTAATCACTTATAATTTAATTTCATAGGCCTAGATAAGAAAACCTATAACATTTAATTGATTCGAGTTCATTAAGCTGTCGCGCAATGTTTAACCCAACTCCGCACTACTACTGTTCGCATAAGGCTTATTGTCTTATAACAGACGTACGTTTGTATGAACGGTGATCAACACGTGCAATGGCTGTTTGTAGGTAGATGTTTATCAGCGTATCAGTGCTGATAACAAACATCATCATCATCATCATCATTAGGCAATACAGAGCAAAGGTGAAACTTACTCTTGTTTGATTGTTGATGTTGATCTTTGTTGCATGCTCTAAATTATGCAAATATCTGTTACTATCTTCGCCCCAAAGTTTTACCAAATTTTTTGTGATTTTAGATAATATTATTACATGATATATTTTTCAGTTCGAGCCAGAATAGCTCGCCGATGGAACATTTTTTTCACTACGTAAAGACAAAGTCAATGTCAAAGTCAAATATCTTTACTCAATATAGTGGTATTAAACTCTTTTATTCATCGTTAATTAATCTACCACCGGTATGGAAATGGCAGTCTCTGACCTGAGAAGGGCAGGCGTAATAAACTCAGCGAGACTTTTTTAATAATTTCTGTACAAAAGAAAACAATACTACATATTTTCTCACAATGAAATAGCCTAGATCAGCAATAACATGCTTTCACAGAGCAGAAACTTTTTTAAATTTATTAGCTAATCTGTTAAAAGCTGAACGTTTTCTGTGTTTTTGTTGTGAAAGCGTATACATGCCCCTTAAAAGCTTTCATTGTTCCTCGAAGTCTTGTGGTTGGAGGAACACGTTTATGCTTATTCCTATTATTCATATTATGTGTATCACAATTTTTAATACATTTATTTTATTTGTTTGTGAACTTACTACATTCATAATGAGCCCGTGATAGTCCACTGCTGATCATAGGCCTCTTCTAATACACCCTTATCCATAAGGGGTTTTTTTTGGACCGTATCCCAACACGCTGGTCCAATGTGGGTCGGTGGGTGGACCGACTTTTTACATGTCCATCCGACGCATGGATCATCTTACTTTTCAGACAATTGGGTGATCAGCCCAAACAATAAAAAATTGTTGAGTCCCCGCAGGATTCGAACCCACATCCTCTGGTTTCTAAAGCACACACACATACCACTAGGCTACGGAGGCAGTTAAGTAACATTACAGTTACAGTTGAACTTACATTATATTTTAAATATGTATTGAGAAGAAACGGTCATTACTTTAATTTCATATTTTTTAGGGATTCTTTGGGGCCCAGGTTACAGATTGCATTAATCACTCTTTATTCTAATAAAAAAATCGTATGATTTAATAAAAGACTTTACAGATTTTATCGTGTTTAACTTGGTTTACAAATTTTCCCGACGTCTTAGACACTTTACAGGAACCATGTTCACGGGCAGACTGAGGCGGTGTTGTTGTTCGTCTGTCAAAAATTTTTGCCCGGCTACCGTCATTCCTGTTTTCATTCATTAGTCCGATTAATGCATACCGAGCTTATGGGTTTAATTTTGTGAATAATTGGATCCCAAGCAGGTGGGTGGTAACTCAATGGAAAATTGTAAACACAGTAAAATACTATAAGGCACAAAACTGAAAATAACTAAAAGACACCAAATGGTCAACATCAACATCAACTAGCTGCCTAATTTTTTAACTGCATAAGCCGCTGAGCTAAGCTAACTCACCAGCCTATTATTATGTGGGCCACATTTTATTTTGGAATCTATTGCTATACCAAGAAATAAAGTCGAATCTACGAGGCCAAGCGCTACCCCATTCACAACCACATCACACCTACTTTGAGGAACATGAGGAACGTTGTTTTAACACAACTGCTTCACGGCAAAAATAGGCACCTAGGTGGTACCAACCCAGACGGTCTCCTGTAAAAAGGGGACCTACCACCTGTACTTTCGTTCCATTTTGAATATTAAAGAAGTGTCATCAGCAAACAATACAATCTCGTTATTGCTATGGTAGTTCATTAATGTAGATCAGAAAAACAAAACGCTCTAGAATAGATTCTTGTGGAACTCCCATACGTCACTACTACCTGTCAACTCTCAAATACGAAGACAGAAGGTCGAGTGCGGTATTTTTGACACCAAAGTGGTGTAACTTCTGAACTAATGTTTCATGCTGTACGCAATTCAAAGGTTTGTTTATGTCACAGCACCTGCATCGGATGACACTTTTTATTATGTCTTGCTTGTATTGTCTTTATAACTATACAAAATCGTTAAATACTATATAACCTTATTTTTCATTATTCTATCATGGAACCTAAAATTTCATTAAAACTTAAGAAGTAAGTTTTGAAGGAAACAGTAACACATATCTTACAAATTTTCGCATATTACTAGGATTATAAATTACTAATAAGTGTTATTAAAACGGCAACTATAATTTGCGGCAGAAAATCGTGCAAATATTAAATTACAAGATGTTTTGACCTATACTTTAGAAAAACTATTCAATGTATAATAGTAGAAACGCGTTAAGTGTAGGCGTGAGCGTTATTTCACGTCATCAGTTACAATAACTGGTTACGCGATATGAAACGTCATAACCGTTTCGTGTCAAATTAAAAGGAGTTATTTTTGTAAACACGTTATTCCGGCGAACTCGGCCGTCGTTGTCTTCGTTCGTCAGTTGAGTGAGCGTAAAGTTTTTATTTCTTTCACATCTTGCCTACCGAAGGGCCGAACGAGAAAAATGGCAGATCGAGACTTGCCGAGTAAGCGAGAGCCGATTAAATGCGTCACTCGCTGTGAGTAAATTATTTAGTTTTCATCGGTATGACTAATACACATAGATACCACATTCGAGTGATCACTGTTGGCAAATGATGTCTTGTAACCAGCAACCAGCAGTTATTTGAATCAGAAGTAAAATAAAACAAAATAAAGTTTATTATTTTGTATTATTTTACTTTTGATTTAAAACTGAACGGTGTATATAAGAGTGAATGATAGTTATAATAAAACCGTTCAAAAGTGTTAACACAACAAAAGTGTAAATAAACAGTAATTTATTAATCATCGTCATTGTAACAATAAAATTTAATTTAAAGTACGCCAGTAGTAATACTTTTATCCCAATCATAGTTTCGTAGTAAACACCAATAAATCAATAAAACATTTTATAATTGTAAACCGGAGTAAAGTATGCAGAAAGTAAATATATTGATCTAACTATTGGGCATCAAACACGAAACCGTGACATTCGTTTCGGAAGTAACCGTATAGTTGAGAAACGTACGTAACTGTATAGTTGTAAAACTTTTGTATGCACAGTAGCTGAATAAAAGTAGCTAGTTATAAAAATAACTAGTTTTAAAACAAGCGACGCCGTCCGCCGACTGGTTTCGTTTCGTTTCTTAAAAGTGACGTAACGACCCACGTCTAGTTAAGTGTGAATGAATATGAATTTTTTGCCATAAAAAAAATTATTATTAATAAACTGATTAAACATGAACTTTCATTCAAATCCATCAACTTTGTACGTAATGTAAACTGTTAAGAAAAATGAAAAAAATAAACTGACCTGAAAGTATAGATTCCATTAGATTTTACAACGCATTTTAAATAAAATTATTTGAATTCCTTCTTAAACAAAAGATCGAAAGTATGAAAAATTACCTAAATAATGAAACAGTTTATTGAGCGATGTCAGTGTCTGAATTAAAAGTATTAATCTTTTATAAATTCCTACACAGATCGATCGCGACATATCTCGTTCCTAAATTAGTTTAGTAATTAGGCATAACAGTAATTCTATTTTTTTTTAATTTTGGCTACAAATCAGGACAAAAGTTTAACAAGAGCAAGTTTTAAAAGAGCATCCATATTGAACGAAGATATTTGATTTTGACTGGACTTTGACTTTGAATCAGGGCTAGGAATTTCATTATTGTAATTTTATGGTCGACTTTATTAACAATGGATAATGTACAAAGCCCGATATGTGCGGAATTTGTACGTCCAATAACAAACGAGATATTAATTATAAAATATTTTAATTGAATAAATTTCTTCGTTTTAGTAGTTAACAATCGATTGAAATTGAAATAAAATTACGTCTTTGGGATTAAATACACTAAATAATAATAATTTAGTATTAAAAATAATTTAGTGTATAAAATACGTTTTTAAAATCTATATGTAAAACTTGATATATTTTAAACTATTAATAACAATTAACATTACGGAAAAGTTGCATGACGTGTGAACTAAAAATGGTCCATTTTTTTGATAAAATAATTTTTTGTCCATTCTCTTATTGAATTCAGTTGCATTGAGTCCGCGGATACTTCTTCTTTCATGTTTCCAGTTTTCTAAATCTAATAGGTAGATCCCTAAGGTAGAAAAAATATTACTAAGGTTGAAAAACCATCAATTCTCTTACCAAAATTGTTAGATAAATTTAAATTGCCCTTATTATGCACCTAATAAAACCAGCGAAGCGGCGGGTGAAAACTTTTATGTTATAGCAGTTCCGATGTACTAGTACGGGTGGCTAATGAATGAATCTGCTAAGAGCTTAAAGAATTTTACTTTCGAACTATAAAAATTTACTAACTGTAAATTTAATCACAGGATATTAATTTTTTTATAAACATTTATTCTAAATTTAAAGGACGTAATTAAAAAGGCTTATGCTAAGAATACAGTTAAGCTCCTTATGTAAATAACACAACATAATTGTAATTTATGTCGCTTTCAACTTGTTGTTTACATTTTGTACTGCTAGAGTTTTCTTTTAGAGTGGTAAACCCTAGCTTATGAATTCTAAATAAATAAAAAATAGAATCAAAGAACTATTCCGGCATATGTTAAGATCTGTCTCTGATTCATACGTTTCAATGGTGACTTTATATGAGCCACAAGCCTACAAGGGTAGGCGTTATTTACAAGGCCATCTCTATCCTCGGTAGGTAAGAAGGAAAAAACGTCTATATGTCGTAGGCCGTTCACCCTATTCTCAAACTAGGCTACTCGGTGAGAGACTCGGTTAATATAAAAGAACTTTATTATAATTTACTGACCGAAACAAAGCTAGGCCTATAAAAACCAGCCTAATAATAAGCCACCGCTCAGCTTTACTGCCTCCGCTGCCGTTGTGGTAAGGGCTTGTGCTTTGCGCGTGTCTTGAGGTCGTGGGTTCGAACCCTGCGAGGACTCAAAAATTTTCAATGTTGTTTTCTAGTTGGTTAGGACAATCTGGGCAGTTCACCCAATTGTCTGAAAAGTACGATGATCCATGCGTCGGATGGGCATTTAAAAAGTCGGTCTACCCACCAAACTGCATTGGACCAGCGTGCTGGGATACGGTCTAAAAACCACTAATGAAGAAGGCGTTTATCAGGGGGGCCTACGTCCAGCGGTGAACTGACACTAATCCCCAAGGGGTGTATTTTATTATTTTTCCTTTCATTACTCATGGCATAAAACTGTGCAGCTGTTGAGCGTTTGCTTAAATTTTTTACACTATTTTTATTTCGTGGTTATATACTAATATTCAAACATTTTTTTTCCTTTGTAAGTGAAATTTTCCATTTCAATATCCTCTATATTATGAGAGCAAAGCTGACTTAGACATGATAATTTATACGATATACACATACTTGGATACACATGAATATTATCCTTGCAGTTTTCGACGCGAGTAACGTTAATTCTTAAGAGTAACAAGTAAAATTTAACAAAAGAAAATTTGACCGACTTCAAACAGTAAAACAATATTTTACGCAATACAAGCAGGTGACAAAATGAATTTGCCCGTTATTTCTGCCCCCGTATTTAAAATCACACATATCTTTAAAGATATTAATTTAATAAAAATGTCGTGTACGGTACGTTTTATACCAATAGGATTTTTTTTTAAATGTGTTAACTTTTATGTGAACTTACACTATATCACCTTAAATGAGCTTTGAAACATGCCTAATTGCAATTAAAAGATATTAAATTCAATTTAAATTTTCAAATTCAAATATCTTTATTCAATATAGAAGTGTAAAACACTCGCTTATTGATTGTCAAGGACGCTACTACCGGTTCGGAACAGGACGCCTCCAACCTGAGAAGAACCGGAGAAAGAAACTCAGCAGGCCTTTTTCTATTATTAAAATATATTAAATAAAGTGGTATGTGCGTTATTCTTAAAACATAAATATATGCGTGCTCAGACTTTATTATTAAAGTAAAATTATGGAGAACATACATAAGTATGTTCTCCGTAATTTACTTCTATACTTTACGGTTTTGATAGTTTTGTAATTTAATAGCACGAGGTTGTGATTTTTGGTGCCGGTATTTTTATTTCTCAAATATCTATTAACCTACTTATCACAAATTAAAAAAAAATGATTTATGAAAAGCTAATAATAATAATATCTATCATTTAAAAAGCAAGAACAAAATCGGAGCATTAGGAGCGAAGCAACGAGGTAACATATATAACATATACGAAATATTATATAAATTAAGAAGCCTATAACGGGAGCAAGGTTTAACCAATACAGACGAGCGCTCCAGTCATCCACTTGCATAATCCAACTGCTGTTATGAACGAACTAAAATAAATGAAATTAGTAAAGAATCGTCCATGACAATAAATGTAGTAAGTGTTCTTAGACCAAGAGTAGAGTCAAAGCCTTTACTCTTTTGACTTCATAAAGAGCCTTATTTAATAAAGGTCTTTCTTCTACTCCCATCAATTTATGTTACAATCTAATTTTTTGCCGTAATTCTAACGCTGTAGAAAATTGCAGCATCATCAAACTTTATTTGCCTAAGCTATGGGTCATAAATCATTATTGTTATACTGAATACATTCCACTTGACTTTTATATAATACTTTTAAGGCAAATTTATAAATTACAATATCATATACGTTACTTATAAGTTTTGTACAGTTATTTTTTTAATATTTTTTGTTGTTCGAGTGTCTAGAAATCAAATAATAACTCACTACTATCAATGCACACAGTGCGCAAGACAAAATAATTATTTTTGCGTTGATCTTATCTCTTTTGCATTCTTGTCAACGAACGAGAAAACACATTAAATTTAAATAGAGAAATTTGCTCCAACTAAAGTAAATCTAATTTAATATTTATACAATTATTAAACCTGACTACATTATCGATTTTACGTAAAAAAAACTGCATTTTTAATGGGAAGGAGGCAATCGAGTTTGAGGTAAGTGAACAGCGCCACCGTGTGCAACCTGATGAGCCAAATATTCGTTACTGGCCTTTTAGGTAGGCTCTTTCTCAACAAATATGAATATTTTATATGATACCTCGTTGCTCCAATTCATGTTCCGATTTTGTTAATTTTTTTTTAAATAATAGATATTAGCTTCAAAGCTGTTAAAAGTCTGTCATATTTTTTTGTACTAAAATGTTTTTATAAAACTTTGCGAATTGATGCCACTAATTAACTTAAGTAACCCTTAAATTAGGGAAATGCCGTCGAAAGAAGGCCCACCGTTTTGCTAATGTCGTTTTGCAAGTAGGAATGTGCATTTACTATCATGTTCCAATTTAATCAAGTACAGTTACGATTCCAAAAGGATTTATGCTTTGAATATTATGAGCTCGGTAATAAAATCATCATTTGATGTAAACATAAGCTTAGGCATACTGAAATACAATAAATTTATTCAACACCAGATGCATCCTTCTTCACTCAGATAATATTTTGATACATTTTACAGTCTAAATTATACATGCAATTCATGGCAATATTTGATTCGAACTCAATATATTCTGGAAACGTCTGTATTTAAATTTACGATATTTCACGTTAAGTTGCAGTAAATTTTAAATAAAACTACAGCCTTCACGTGTGAATACTGTAACACACTTGTCTTTTAATGTTTTCAAAATGTAAAGTGTATTTACATCGAACACTATCGAATCATAAAATGTATATTGCATCTATATTTAAGAATATAAGTTCAGAAAACTTATATTTTACATAGCCATCAAGAAACTCTATATTGTACAGATACTGCTTATTCATGTAGCATTCGATTTAGATCTCTACAGACGACAATCTAACGCCAGCAGTAACATTCGTATTTAACATACTTTTTATCTAAGGTTTAACCGGATGCTCGGGGAAAGTGTCGTACTTTAACACAAAGTACAACCAAAAAGACTACACTACTCGACCGACAACAGTTTTGTTAATTAAGTGTTGTATATAATGTGTGGTTGGCAACGACTAAGATGACATTAGATTACTTACGTACTCTTCAGTTACATGTGAATAAAGGAAAAATTGGCAAAACATATGTTAAGATCAAACAGCGTACTAAAAGTAATTTAAAAATAATTGTACTTATGATTATTATTTTAGATTATTTATTAATATATATTTCATTTAAGATTACTTATTTTTCTCTCAACTTTTCAAAAGCATTCAAAATAAATGTGATCCGAAAGATCGATTTGGAAATTTTTTAACAAAATTCTGCAAAACGTCTAAAATTAATCCTTAACAAAATTGACAAGACCTATCCCTAAAGAATTATCGACAATAACTATTTGTATATACACATAATAAAAGGAGCACGATAAGCTTTTTTTAAGGGTAATTGTGTTTTATTTTATTTCACTTTCTTATGATAATCTGAAGGTGCCCTGACAGTTTTAATAAATAAATAAAATTATTACATTAAAAACAAGCATATGTGGTTTAACAGTTACTGTAAACAAAAAAATCACGTTTTGCGTAACTTAGTATTAAATAGTGTAATAATAATTTAATGCCATAATTTTCAGACAAACTTGTCGTTACAGAAAGTTTTTTAAATACTTTTTACTTCTTAAATAAAAGAACAAATTAAATTATTGAAGGAACATCCGCCAACCAAGAATAAAGTCTACCTTTACAGTAGGATTAAGTTAAGCTCTTTATTTGATGATAGGAGTTTTTCGAACGCTTTAAGCCACTCTAAATCTTTTCGGACTATTTAAGGTATTTCCGTCCAATCGCTTTATATTATATTATCTGTAACTACTATAAATATATTTTTGTTTTCAAAGTTACTAAAGATTGATTCGATTTTACTTAAGAATTATTTCTTTACTCCTGATTTGGCTCTAGTGTAATAAATATTTTTCAACTAAACAGGAAGCTTAATCGGTAACAAAAAACTTCTATAATTTACTAAATAAGGCTGCTAGGGTAGATACCCTAGCAGCCCATAATGTTTAATACACTGAGTGGTTTCTCAGACAAATAATTGTTGTTTGTTAATCAAAAGCTAATCATTTGCTCGACGGAGAAATGATAGCAATTCGTGCGTCAAATTGCTATTATTACATACTCATGAATCATTACATAGCCCATGTTGTGCCAACTTCAACTCGTGCTATATTAGAAGGCTATAAGGAATGATGTAAATGGAATAAAAAAAATTAAAGGAGAAGCCTAGAACTGCTATTAAAGTTAATAAACACAAATTGATTTCAATAAAAAATATGGGCTATATTGAAATATATTCGAATAACAACAATCAGTGTAATAAATGTATACTTTAAATCCATTTATACATTTCTCCGTAAATAGTTCAGTTTCTTCGAGGCTTTCAAGATAAAATTGAATACAGACAGCGGTAATTGTATCACTTGGTTTACGCAGAATAACAGATTTCTGAGAACTCCTGGCTCCAATGGTGTGACCTAACTACAGGGACCGTAACGAAGCGTTAGTTCCGACGCGCCCAGAGGGAGGCAGATGACCAGCGCTTGTGGAGTCGCAGTAGAATGCGAAAGAGTTACTGTGACTCAATCTCTGAGGCGCAAAGAAGGAACAATGTGGTGGTTTTAGTCGGTGCGAGTCCGACATAACCCGTCTTTACCCCCGCGAGGACGGGTACCCGTAGGCATTTCACGGTAAAAAAAAGAATAACAGAGTTAACCTCGATCATAGCTTTAAAATTATGAAATGTTAATAAAAATACTATACATATAACATTATTAAGTTAGTAACATCAATAGTCTTATGCTTCAATTTGTTATTAAATTTAATTGAAAATGTTAAGCAGCTATAATTTTATTTATGTCAAAACGATCATTCATAAACTTATATTTAAATCAAGAAAAAATGTATTGTATATTTCCCATGATTTATTTAGCTCCATGAAATGTGATTGTTAAATTGGAATTGAAAGCAAACAGCTTAAATGGAATCTCTTATTTACCTAGAATAACGACGTCTTCACTTTGATCATGGTTTAGTGATTTAAGCTTTATAAAGCTATTATTAAGGAAAATAAATTGTATTTCGTAATTTCAATCGTTTTAACAATGTCATATTGTTAATAACTTAATATTCTTTGTAATTAAGTTCTAATGAAGTTATTATTAAAGTTTTAAGAACGAGCAGTATACGAGTCTATATGAATAAATATTTTCTAATTATAATGATTTTCGTGACTAATAAACAAGTATAAATATATATATCGATAAAAAAGGTAGGTAATTTTTTAACAAGGAACCGTATGGATAAGACCAAAATAGGCACTGCGAATATAGCTTTGAAGTGCCTATTTCGGTTTTATTCTGCCACATATTAGTGTGTGTATACACTACTATCTTCTGGTTTGAAGGGAACTATCACCAGTGTAATTGCTGGGTAAACGAGATATAACTTTCCATGTCTCAGGACGGTGGGCGGATTTGTATCGTCTTTCGTTGCTTTTCTTATGGGCACGGTAGATATTACTGTCCGTCAGGTGAACTAGCAGCTTGTCTCTTACATAAAAATGGGACCACATGAAAGCTATGGCATTTCACGTGATGAGGAAGTATATATTACATTTACTTCCTCATCACGTGAAATGCATACCTATTAGAAGTATATTTGGGCCGAATATGATCGATTTTCAGAACCTCACTTTTTTTTCCCTGTCCACTTCACGTGAAATGCCCCCAGCTCTTAAGTAAGTGTTTACCTATCATTTAGAAAAAAGAATAATCAAAAATATGCTGCTAAGAGCGGAGCGACGAGGTAACATGTATTAAAAAATACGCATTACAATGAGTATCCTCATATTTTGGAAAGTCGGTCAATAATTAAAATACCACCACCACCAGCAAGAGTAAATCATACCTTCACCTGCCACTTTATTTTAGAAGTAAAAACTTCGAATTTAAATAAAAGTATATGTTATTTATACGTTGTTTTAAATAAAATTACATTTTTATGCACTTATTTTGTAGCGGCTCTATCTTTGGCGTGATGATTCACAAATAAACAAACTGGTGTCGGGGTGCGAAAGCAATTAAGTAGGCGAACAAGGACAACTTGCTCGCAAACAGTCGGTGAATAAACTTTGAAACAAGGGAAGGGAAGTTCACTTTCCACCATAGATTAAAGCGTAAAATAAATTAAATTAACTCACGTTTTTTCATTATTTATAGAACTACAAGGTGTATATCTATGTAACATGTTTGTAACTTAATGTTACAAAATCATAACATACCTACTTGTACTCCATTAGAAAATTTTTCATTCAATGTACTTGAATTGAATACCTTAAAAGTTATCGGAGAATTAAAATGCGGAGGCAGAAAACGCGACGAACGAAGTGCACGTTGTTACATGTTTATATTGCGAAAAATAGTTTAATTTGCTATTTAGTAGGTGCGAAATAGGTGTGTGTAAATTAAGAATTTCACCTTACTTTTTCAGTCATGGTCCTACCGTTTCGAATTGAGGTATAAAGAAAGTGCAAAATTTTTTTTATTATATTTTTAATTAATGATAATATAATATAAAACTTTTCCACTTTAAAGAAATCAGGCATTAAAGCACTATAAAACTGTTAAACATGTTAGAAAAATAAATTAGTGCGTAAAAACTTGTATTTTAACATATATTTATGAATTAATAAATATCTATTTAGATATGCGCTCGTCTATTTAGCCCAATGCCAGCATTTCAAAGTATTACTTTAACACCAATAAATTTTATTAAAATATGATATCACTAAGTAAAGTATAAATCATAATAACAAATACTATATTATTTTAATTGATATAGATTATAACTTAAAAATTTTATGTAGATATATTAAAAAGAATTTTTGAAGTGTAAGGGATCAATCAGTCTATAGTAACATCAAGACAGTTATTATAGACTGTTTGATTTTGAAGCCGGTAATTTTTTTTCACAAACTTTTACTCGATTTAGTTGTAACTAAAATATATAGTTTAAATTTATTAGTTAAACAAAGTTACATGTATACAGCTAAAGTAACATATATTATGCACACTATCTGTGGAAACTAACACACTTGAATTTACCCAAAGTGAACGAAAATGTTAGGCCGCGGGGATTAGAGGATTATATCGTATTTAACAAACAAATTGCTTGGCTAAAGGGTTAGTAGAACTGAATCCAGAGTGGCTATACCAAACTTTGCTATTAATCACGATAATGAGATGGTATAAAATATGATGTTTAGCTGATATATGTATTTTTATTTGTACACATGCAGAATATTTGATTTAGATGAGATGAGTAGGTACTTTGATACAGATGATTTATTAAATAACTTTGGAAACGAAGAGATATTGTGTATTATGTAATACGTACAAGACAGTAATACACAATATTTACGAGTCGACAGTATATCGTGTCGATAGGTGTGTAAATCATGGTTACGTAATGTTACACAAAGGACTTTTTTTTTTCTATGTGGTGTGGGTGTTTCTGTCATAATAAAAAACGTCGTTACTCTTACGCATTCAAATTCTGCTACGATTATCAAAATATAATTGTGCAATTTAAGAATAAGAACATCATCACATACATTTGATATCGATTTTCATTTCATTCCAGTGACATTAACTTTATGATAAACAGCCATAATGGTAAGCCAGAATTAAAGCATAAGCATGTACAATATTAGATTGAGAGTTATATTGAGCCATAATCGCTTTTAACTCATCTTTACGCTCGGTCATAAATAAAATATAATAAATGAAATTAAAAACACCAAACAGATCTTTTTTCATGATCTGTTAGTTTTTTTAATAACAATTTCAACAACGGTGAATTGGTATTGATTTAATATTTTGCCTGCCTCCGTAGCCAAGTGGTATGGGCATGTGCGTTAGAAAGCGGAGGTCGTGGGTTCGAATCCTACGGGGACGCGACAAATTTTCATTGTTATTTCCTAGTTGGTTACGGCAATTTGGTCCGATCAGCCAATTGTCTGAAAATTAAGATGATCCATGCGTCGGATGGGCATGTAAAAAGTCGCCTATCAACGAACCCGCATTGGACCAGCTTGCTGGGATACAGGGGTGTATTAGGGGAGGCCTGTGTCCAGCAGTGAACTATCACAGGCTGATGATGTATGTATATGTATGTTCAAATTTAGTTGTTCTGAAAAGTTCCATATATAAACTTTGTGTTGTCTACAAGATTCTGTACGTGTTTGTTACGTGCACAAAATTCATTTAAAGTTAAAAGCATTTTAAGCCCCTTAGCCCTTACATTAATGTAACGACCTCAGCATGGTTCTCCTAAGAATAGTTCGGAAAGTACTCAAAGAGTTTATAGTGCCGTCTATTATAATTATTGTGTATAAGACCATTCTTCATAAGGCTGTATGTTGTATTTTTTGATGCATATTTTGTAACCTAAATTGTTTAACTGATTTCTTGTACCTAATAATCAGAATAAGTGGTACTATAAATAAAAAAAAAAATATTTTTTGTGGTGTATTAAAATAAAAATGTATATTTTTAACTTCGCAAAACTAATTATTCATTTATTTTGATACTTTTATGGTCAGAGTCGAAGTTAAATATCTTTATTCAATATAAAAAGCATTATTATTATGGATTGTCAAAAAAACGAACACCGGTTTGGCAATGGACGCCTCTGACCTGAGAAGAACCTGCGTAAGAAATTCAGTGGGACCTATTGTTTCAACAATTTTTTGTAAGTTTATACATAGAACATCATATTTTAATAGTTTCAAATAAGCTAAAATTAAATTTAAGTATAAATTGAAAATGTTATAAAACTACTCAAATTGATTACAAATATACTATCAAATACATAAAAAAAATAATTACAATATTTTTTTAAGTTTTAGCGATATAAGAAAAAAGTACGGCAAATTTACTAAGTACAAAAAAAGCTAATGATAATACATTTATGAAAGAAATAGCAAATGTTATAATAATAAGTATGTGAATACTAATTAGTTCAAAGGAAGAAAACATTATTATTTTAATTTGTACTTATATCATAAAAGAAAACCAGACTTAAACTAATAATAAAAAAAGGTCACCTTAATATATAAAATGCAAGTAGAAAGCTATAAGTAACTGAAACTGAAGAACCACAGGGATTATAGGCTAACTCGTTAGTCGACAAACAAATTACGCTAAAGGGATAGTTTAATGGAACAAAGCGTGGGTATTTCTCTCATCGCCACTATCTGGAAGAGAAAGTAAAGGATTAAAAGCTATCAAGTTTGACTGATTTGTATTCTAGGTTAGTTAGCATTTATGTAACAAGTAGTAGCTTGAAGCATTCTACTAATTCCATTCTTATTATATACATCTGGTTTCTTTATGTATGTTTTGATGGCAAGAAAGTATTTGGTAATAACCTACATGTATCGAAACATTGTAAAACATATCATAAGGAAGTACAAGTATAGCATATTAGAAAATAGTGTATTTATTCAGGCATAAACCATGAATAAAGGTTAAGTGTATTTTGTACCCACAGTTAGGAGGATTTTATTTCACTCCGACTGTTTTAACTATAGAATAAAAAGTATTCGTACAATTTACTTATACCAAGTTTAATATGGTGTACAATAATTCAGTCAATTTAAAGATTAAATTGAAGGAAACAAAGTATTACGTCACATTCAATTGGGGCAAAAAGTCGGGTATTGTCGTTGGTTTAACATCGCGTGGGAATAAAACATTTAATTCATCATTCATTATTTGTTTACGTCAATTAAGCTAAACTGTAGCAAAAAAATGTTATAATTTAATATTCCCGCACCTTCTATAGCATGGCTTTATTTATAACTAGGGTACTTGAACACGTGCTTTTTTTCTGTAAGAGACGCCGATAGCTGCCGACAGTGGCTAGTCTCTCTTTGTCTGTTTTCGTAATGTTAGCCATACTTGCTTTAATTTTCTTATTGCCTAAATTGTATTAAAATAATTGTTATAAAATGTATACAATGAACGCTATAAAACAGCCATAGAAAAGTAAATAAACCTGCCTATTTAATAAATCATAAAAAGTCATGCAAAATAGACACAATTTATTAAAATGATTTCGTTATAAAATTTTTCATTTAATTTAGATGGGAATAAGGATCTCAATTCTTAGATACAATATAGAATAAATCAAATAATAATTTCGAATATTCCTTTTGGGATAGGAAAAGATTTGCCGCGACAGATTTGCTCACGGGATCCATTTGAAGCCGTAATAAATGTGTCGCCATACATCCGTATGGGTTGTCTGCATTTTGTATAGAGACATTTTAAATCCTCTTTGAGTGTCTTTTCAATTTTATTTCAACAACTAATAACTACACTTTTACTAACTAAAATATATTTAAAGAGATTGAGATCCGATCGTAAAATTGTCTTATTTGTTAATTCAAATTCTTTGGGCTTTAAGATATTCTAAAGAATATTTAAGCGTTACTATCGTTTTGATAAACTTTTACAATAAGTAACAGTAATAAAAATTACGTTTGGTAATAATTGTTGTAAGGAAGGTATATAGATAAAAATTAAAACGCACATTATTATGATAATTCTTGTGTCGATGTCATTCGCAATATAAGCGGATACCAATATGCTTTTTATAATACACAGTATACCACTTTCCTTTGATGTTTGTGTGGCGTTTTTAACTGGTGGGTCAATAATGCTTTACTTATTTTTGAAAGTTTTGTTGTTTACTCATTAATGTAAAGTTTAGTCAGTTGGATTTTTAAGAATGCAAACTTCGTCATAATGATAATAAACGGAGACTTGGTTTTATACTAATATTTATTATTGGTTTTTAATGAATCATTTAATATCTTAAAAATAAAGATTTAATAACTATTAAACGGATTTGTTTAGTATGCATTTCAGTGTTTTCTTTCTGTGGATTTTTACACCGGGCAATAACGTACGTATAGCATATTTGAATTTGTCACGTCTCTTTGCATTCTGCATATCAATTTGTACTTTATTTTCGTTCCTATAGGGATTTACTCTATAGCACTAAGTTTGCATTGAAAATATCTTATTATATTTCCTTAAATGGTTACCCTTAAAATAAAGATATATGCCACAGCTGACTGAATTGTAGATCGTATTATTATTTTGATTCTTACGCAAATGCTTATACCTGATAAATAATACAGTTTTACTTGATAAATAATAATACAATTTTGCTTCCTTTTAGGAATATTTTATTACATTAAATTAATTGTAAAGTAATAAAAAAAATAAAACGCTTGAGCATTAGTAAAGCTGTATTATTTATTATTGTAGATTAGATCAAGAGATATAATTGTTCAGTACTTTGTATTCTCCATAGGTTAGATTTTAAAATATTTTTACGTCTTGTAAAAATTGTATTACGTTAGTGACTTGTAAAAATTGTATTACAATATATATCACAGAGTGTCAGTCTATTCTATGCTCACGGCTTTTTTTGTCTAATACATACATATGTTTTTCTTTATATGGACTCTTTGTCGACGTTCTGTAGATCAAATATATTAGCATATTGAAAAAACTTTTTGAAAAATTTACTGGTATGACTCGGTCTCTGTACAAAATTGTGTCGCTTTTTCTGCTACCATATATCTCTGATAACTTATAAGGTATTCCTTTCATCGAAATGTTGTCTATGACACGTTTTATGTACATAGAATGAGGATAATTTCTGCATTTGGTGATGAAGCCTCATCCAAAACCACAATTTATCGCTGATTTGGCGAATTTCAATGTGGACGTGTCAAGCTCATTCCCGTCAAAGTCGTCCAAAAACTGCAGTCACACAAGAAAACTTTGAGGCTGTGCGTAAGCTGATTGAGAAATATCGACGTTTGACATACCGCGAAGTTCAGGCAACTTTAGACATTGACATGAGTCAAATACTTATAATCTTGCATGAACAATTAGGTGTAAAAAAGTTGATTTCCCGATGGATACCGCATTCGCTCTGTGAGGAGCAAATAGCGGCTCGCGTTACTAGGTGCATCAGAACTCTCGAAAGATTCCTCGCAGGATCCTCAAATGCTGTATACAACAACATATCTTGTGACGAATCCTTACATACGCGGGCGAACCCGAAACAAAAAACCAGTCATGACTTTGAGTGTTCGAAAATGAGTCAACAAAAATTGCTGGCTCACGGAGTGTTGCAAAAAAATGGTGGCCACGTTTGTCACCATAACCGGCCATATTGCGACTATTCCTCTCGAGGGACAAAGAACCATTAATGCAGAATATTATGCTAACATTTGTTTGCCATAGGTCGTATCTTTGTACTCCGTAAAGAAAACTGCAACGCCGCATTATCCTCCATTACGACAATGCGAATTCTCACACCGCGCATAGAACAAAAGACTTTTTAGAGCAGGAAACAGAATTATTAGACCATCCCCCGTACAGCTCCGACCTGAGCCCTAATGATTTCTATATTTTCCCTGTAATAAAAAATAAACTGCGCGGTCAGAGATTTTCATCACATGAAGAAGCTGTTGACGCCTACAAAACGACCATTTTGGAGATCGAAATTTCCGAATGGAATAGTTGCAGTATGGAAAAATGAGTTAAATTTCGCGGAGATTACTTCGAAAAGCAATAAATACATTTTTAAAGAGTAATTTTGTGTCACTTTCTTGATTCTTCGTGCGCCCTCGTATTCCCAAAATATAGATAAATATTTTCGGTCTATTTAAGTAGTACAGTTATGTAAAACATTATTTGTGTCTATCGTTTACGGTTTTGACAGCGTTTGTAATTTAATCGCACAAGATTGCGATTTTTGTGCCGTATTTTTTCATCTCAGATATCTATTAAACTATTTATCACCAAATTATTACAAAGATGGGACTAATGGGAAGCAAGTATCTATCATTGAAAAAGGGAGCAAGCGGGGTAACATATTAAAAAAAAACATACGCTTCTAATTTAGTATTTCCTTCTTTTGGGAATTCGGTGAAAAAATTACCTGTCAAAAATTTTACAGGAATTTTTAGAAACATTATATAATTATCAACATTATTATAAACCGGTAATATAAATTGGAGTACCATAAATCAATGTACATTTCCGAGTCTGCAATAATTCATGATACGTTTTGCTTAACGTAAAAACTTATCTTTGCAAGCATACATATAAACATTAGCTGCAGTGAAAACAATAACAGGCTGCCAAATTGTTGGCGGCTATCCAGAAATTATTTTTACTGTATTCCTTTTTTTTTTGGTTTTGCACAGTTGGTAATGAAGAAGAGAAAGAAATTAAGAAAAGATTTTATGTAAAACTTTGTGTATTTGCCTATCATCCATTAAGTAACAATAAAGCGAATTACAACATGCTTTGTTCAATACTGGTCTCATATTTCTGTCAACGTAGATATTTTATTCACTGAAATGCGTTATATAGCCCTTATTTTACTCTTAAATACAATTTTTTTAACGGATTTACTAGAAAAGATCACATTACAGTGCTTTAAATAAACTTTGAGTATGCCTTATTTTATTTTACTTCACATTAAACTGATTATTGTGGGATTTTCTTGACAAATGCATATTTTCTGGCCAGATTTGGTATGGATCAATTTAACCAGTAATATTATGCGCTGTACTATTTTAATTAATTTTATTTATTTATTTAAACTTTATGTACACACAAAATTAGAAATGGGTACAAAGGTGGACTTAATGCCGAAGGCATTCTCTCCCAGTCAACCTTTGGGTGGTGTAGAAAAATTTAAGGTAGGCGTACAATTAAAACAAAGAAAAAATAAATGTTAAGAATATCAGACCTATGCTAATAATATATATAATAAAATTATAGTGAACGTCATAATATGTATCCATATACATACACAAACATATACCATACTCAAATAAAAAAAAATATTATACTTATATATTTATCTCCTAAGGTCAACAACTCTCTCCAACTTCTTCAACAAAAGGCTCCGTAATTCTTATTTCTTTCATCTTCATCATTAGCAGCCTTTATCCGTCCACAGATAAGGAACACACACACAGGAAGCCAAAACAGCGTTTGGGCTCAGTTATGGACCTATTCAGGCGTGATCCGGTAGCAGCAAATCATACCATTACATATTGCATAGATCGACGCGAACATTTCACTGTTTTTGAAATCTCCACTTAAAATTTTCTTATCTCATGCAGGAGCTGTATCCACAGCACACGTTGGTCTAACATTCTTATTTAATGGGCATATTAAAACGATAATCGTTTGGGCTAACAGAATAAAATACGAAACGCGCACTAGATACATGGATGTGTCCACAACGAGCGATAGTAACAAACTTATCGTTCAGTAAAAAAATCATAAAATAACACATTTTAATGCATCCAGGTATTTCATTGCCGCATATGGTGTAGGTCATTGTTTGTTCATTGTTTTGTCATTGTTGGTCAATGTTTTAGAAGCCAACAATAAAATATCCTCAAACAATAGGTTAAATTATCTTTAACACTTACTTCACACGTGCAAAATTTGAAGGGTGCTCAATGCTTTTGGCCGTGGCTGTATATATTCATATATAGGAAATTCCGTTAATGAACTCACAGATCAAGATATCTCTATAGCTGTATGGCAGATTAGGTTAAAATGTAGTAAGATCAAAAGATAAAAAGGAATTGTGGGGACACCACAATATCAAAATCTCATCAGTAGAATATCAGAGCAACGAGAGCTTTTTATAACTGTTTTATTGGTACGTTTTTTTATAAATTACTATGACTTGTAAGATATTAATTTTTATTTATTGCTCTAAGCTGCAGTTATACATTAGTACATAAAATGGGCAATCTGGTGATAATAGCCTTAAGTTTTACGATGATCTGTACTATAGACCTACTTCCTACATGTTGGTTTCGATTGATAATCATTACTGTGAACAAATATTAGTAGATTGAATTTTTTATTTTGATCTACCATTTAAGATTCAGCCACATTTCGCAATATAAGCAGATTTTTTCAGACCTGAAATTTCTTTTATTTTTAAATATTTATAATTATTTGTACGATTTTTTTGTATGCAAGTTATCTCAATTTAAAGAAAAATAAAACTATTGTCGAGAAAGATATTACGAGCTCGTCATTTGATTATAATGTATAAAATGTCTACGCAAAACTCATACACTTAAGACAATGATAATAATCTTCCAAGAAATTTCGTCTAGAACCTTTCTCAATTTTTAAGAACTCCAATGAGTGTCTATCAAAAAGGTCGTCACTTTTTATAGCCCTGTAATTGCCATAAATACAATGTCAAATTGCTGATCGTTACTTAAAAAAAAGCAAACATTTAAAGTATATTGAAGGTTTTTAATTTTACTGACATTTTCCTGTAAATTAAAAGAGTAGGTTACTAAGACAGATTTACAGAGATTATCGATTTGCCTTTCAGTCACGGCTATAAGGACCGTATTATGTGTGAGCATTTCCACTAAAAAATTTCATAGAATGCCTATGAAGGCTATCGAAAGCTTTTGAGTAGACAACAAAACACATGAGCATTGAACAGTATTTTAAATTGAATTCCTAGCATACTTTATTGATAATCATTGACCCTGATTTTCACTATCGGGTTTTTTTTAGTGAAAGCAAAGCTTGCTGGCTCTGCTGCAATTTGCGACTGCGGTAGGTAAGCCAACTATTGATGACATACAACAAAGTTTTATTAGCATGGAGTATTAGCACTGCAGTCTTGGCATGCTTTAATTGGCATTTATTTTTTGGCATTTTATTTTTATTTAAGTGTGTGTTTAGTTTACCCGTGGCAAACTATTATATGTGTTGCAGGTCTTCTGCAAAGTTTACGATTTCTTTACATATTTCAATTTTAGTTATTGTTTTTGTTCATACTGCAAAGCCGTTGTACTTCCCTCAATAAGGCTTAACAGTGGGCCAAAATAAAAACGAACCCAATTCATGAGCATATTAAGTTATAAAAGAGGTTATTAAATCAGTCTACTGGCTTTATTATGGTTAAAGCCTGCAGAGGTGTGTTAATTTAATTTTTTACTGGCTCATTGTCAATACATCAGGTGTGCGATTATGTTTCAAGGTAAAAGACTTTTTTAATATTTTCCTTATAAATATAATTTGTCTGCGAACATAAAATGCTAATATTATAATTTTAGTACGTTACTGCATTATTAGAAAATAAAATCAGAAAAGATAACAAAATACATAAATGTAAAACATTTCGCGTTAATAAAATCACTAATACTCATGCAATATTTTTACTATTGTTAAGGCATTGTTTTATTAAGATACATAGAAATTTAATTCGAACAAAATATCAAAGATCAAAAATCCTTTTACTTTTATGTGAGAGGATACACATCGTACACGACGTTGAAGGTACGCCTGTTTTGTACAGATAAAGGTTTGTGTCGTTTCGAAACACGACTTAGTGTACTTACCTAGCCATTTACATAATGTAAAGTGATAATAGCGGCATTCTCTACAACATAAGTACGCTTTAAAATTTTATTTAGTGTTATTTGGCGATGAAATTGCGTTCATGAAGAGCCTTAATTATTGTTTGAATTAAAGGATTTAGTCTTGCTTTCACGTTTTGGTTTAAAGCATACAAAAGTGACTATTTGATATTCAAAGGTGAACTTTTGAGTATGTTTGAGACACCAACATCTGTTACACAACCGATTTCTTAAACGAAAATTATTCAAAGAGAAAAATTGTCGTGTAGAATAGTTCAGTTCTTTGGCTTAATGGCGTTTCCTTATAGATTTCGCCAGCGTCAAGTTTTTCGATTAGACTCTGCTATATGTAACTGGCTTGGTAAACGAACAAGATCACATTTAAAAACCAAAAATTGATTATGTGCTGAGATAATCCACCACAATGGGTGTACAATAGTCCTGTTAAGTCCATTTTTCACTTCCGATTTTGTTGTCTGTATAAAAACAAATTCATTCAACAATTTAACACTATAGATATATTTAATTAAATTTAATATATACTTAACAATAATACTTAAAAGCACTTTAAAAACTTGTCATTATTTATTCTAATTCTTAAATTTTTAAGGTATTACTTTATTTTCTCCAATCATTAAAAGAAATTTGCTATTGGTCCCTTATATACATTAGTATTACGCATTTATTTAAAAAAAAGAATGCACCTTTTCAAAAAGCATCACTTATAATTGATTCATTTGTTTATACTAACAATAATAATTTATAGTATTATAATAAAAAGACTACTACAGATTTTACTACATTTAATTTTTTTTTAAACATTTTTGGTTGAATACACGTGTTAATTTAAAATATTCACACGATAACGATACCGAATTATTAATAGTTGGTAGATATTTCTTCATCATCAGCCTGTGATAGTCCACTGCTGGACATAGGCCTCCCCTAATACACCATTAGAGGGTTTTGGACCGTAACCCACCACGCTGGTCCAGTGCGGGTTGGTGGGTGGACGACTTTTACATGCCCATCCGACGCATGGATCATCTTACTTTTCAGACAATAGGGTGATCGGCCCAAATTGCCCTAACCAACTAGGAAACAACAATGAAAATTTGTTGAGCCCGGCAGATTTGGAACCACGACCTCCAGTTTCTAAAGCACACACCTATACCACTAGGCTACGGAGGCTTACAGACATATTTTCCTACATCTTCTTCAAATGTTTTGTTCCGCCATAAAACACTTTGAACTATCTTTAAAGATTTTCATTCACAACATAAGAAGAGGATAAAGGCATATTTATTTTATCACTGTCATATGATATCTCATTGCGCATTTTTAATCTTTTTAAAGTTTATATGTATCTATTATATCAAAGTATTGTTTAACCAGACTAGCGTTTAGCCAGAATTCGTAACCATAAAATGGATTTATAAAGCATTTTCTTGCACGAATACTTACACAGTATATTTCTTTAAATTAGCATTAAAAATGCCTGCTTGTATTTTGACATATTTATTTTAAACTTCTAGCGTTACTTATTCTTAATAAACAACATCGAAAGATATTAGTCAAAATACAATTAATCCTACTATTTTGTTTAAAAACAATACCAAAAGAAGTGTACACCTTTTAGTATTATACACAAAAAACAACTATTCTCTTATACATTTCAGTTGTAAGACAGTAGTTTTAAAATTATTTCGACGATGAAGAAAAATTATTTTATTCGTGTCAGGTAGGGTAACATAATTAACGTGTCTAATTTGGTTATATATAAATAATAATGTGCTTGGTATTACACAATTTTAGTTCATTTAATTAAAACATATTATTTAACTAAAACTACACGATAGTTTATGAAAATTTTAAGGTAAATGATAAGATGAAATATTACTTTAAATAATAATAACCCTGGCTATAATACACATATTACATGAAACACAATAAGATATAATTTTTTAAAGTTTAAATTATAACCTCGTACTAACAACAACTACAATTAGTGTTAAAACAATAGTTTTAACACTAATTTTACTTGTGTTTACTTGATTTTAATTTCTAAAGGATTTTTTTACAGTACCTGTAGTATGCATTAACTAATTACATATTCTGACACAGATGGCAGATGGCTGTTTCAAAAAAAATTCCCCGGAACACGAAAGATAAGTATATACTTGCCTGACATAGTTTGGTGTAAAATATGTGAGTTTTTACGAGTGAAAACAAATTTTTCACTTTGGCGTTAATAATGGTAGAGTCCCCAAACCACCGACCAAGATATTTTTAGGGTTAATGTGACTTTGCAAAATTTATAAGGTTCTGAGTTCGGCTTTTCCTATACTAAAAAAAAAAATCGTAAAGAGGTTACACGTTCTCGTACTCGTTCAGACATAATTGTTTAGGTTGAGGCCTGAACAGCAATACATATAAAATATTGTTGTCCTTACTGAAATTAATGAAATAAGCGTTTGTTTGTTCATTTGTTACGCTTTTTAACATTAAGGGCGGTACTCACTTGGTTAAATTTGGGAACCGAAGTAGATGATCTATTTATTGTTGCAATTATGCGAGAAGGAATAAAAAATGAGAAAATGTGATAAAATATAATGACTAATGACAATTGAATAAATTATTTTTCTAGAAAGTCTCTGAGTGTCCAGCGACTTTCCAAGGAATCAATCTCGTTAAAAAAAACATTTTGTCTTGGTCATGTAAAAATCTCTTCACGATATCTTTCAAATATTGTTTTTATTTGAGGAACAAATAAAACCAGCACAGAAGCACAAAGCACCAGATCTGGTGAATATCTAGGTGTGGTCAACCAATTCGAAGCCAGTTTTCTGAATGATAGCCTTCGCAACTGCCGACCTACATGCTCTACCAAAGAAAAAACGATATCATTAATTTATCCTTCATATCAGTACTTTTTGTAAGCTCTATCATATCTGTGCCGCTGCCGTGATTCAAATAGGTTGTCTAAAATAAATTTCAATTAATATATTTTCTATATTTTGAGTCTTATTTTAGGTATTTCAATTTTTTAAATGAGATAAAATATATTTTTTTTAATTTACGTAAATAATATTCAAACTAGCTAATATGTAAATAAAAATCCATCCCATTATCTCATTATTCTGTGTGCTGTACGAACTTTTAAATATCATTCGTCAATACGTCATCATCAACGATGTTATCTCATAACAGCTTGTAAAAACTCAATTCAGATACCTCCACTGCGAGAAATATCTAAATAGCTTTTTGCCACTACATTAAGCCGATATTCAGAATAAAATTAATGTTGTATGTAACATTTACGCAAAATAAGATGTTGGTCTATTTACTACGGCCATTAATGACTTCTTTTTAGTATTGTGTATATTTTATGTTGTACGTAAATTATTTTAGAGGTTCCATTAGGAAAATTGAAATTTAATTTGAGCAAATACATTATAATAACTCCGTAGACTAGTGGTATTGGCGTTTGCTTTAGAAACCGGAGGTCGTGGGTTCTGAATCCGGGGACTCGAATTTCGTTGTTGTTTCCTAGTTGGTTAGGACAGTTTGGGCCGATCATCCAATTGTCTGAAAAGTAAGATGATCCATGCGTCGGATGGGCATGTAAAAAGGCGGTCCACCCACCAACCCGCATTGGACCAGCGTGGTGGGATACGGTCCAAAACCCCTAATGGATAGGGGTGTATTAGGGGAGGCCTATGTCCAGCAGTGGACTATCAAAGGCTGACGATGATGATGATGATGATGATGATGAAATATTCTGTAATTAGTTAAATTTATTTTTACCATTTCAAAAAATTAATGGCTTTTCTTTTATTAAGACTTTATTTCATTCATATTTATTAATATTCTATTTAATTCTTATTTATAGCCACGCAATCAAATAGATAACCGAGATATGAATACACAAAAATAATAAAGATAACATTTTTTATCAACCTGAGTGTATCAGTCATTAATTAATAATAAATTAAGACAAAATTATTATATTGACATTTGCAATTTAGTCCAGTGTGTAAAGCTGTTTGTGTTATGTCTACTTGAAAAGTAATTAAGTCAAAGAGGCAACACGTAGTTGCTCAGGAGACAGTAAGTTTCTTATTTTCCGAGCGTGTCATATACATCGATAATAATAAAAAAAATTTAGACTTTTAACATTTAATTATTTCTTTGTTTTATACATTATTAAATAAAATGATTTACGGATTTTATCGCGTTTATTTTACATTTTCAATTCCCGATGTTTCGAACACTTTCCAGCGGCCGTCCACGTCGGGAATTTAAAATGTAAAATAAACGCGATAAAATCCGTAAAATCATTTAAAATTATATTTTTGCAAGATAATCGTACGTATACAAATTTTTATAAGAAACAGATTGTTATTTTTAATTCAAAATCCAATGCTAGTGAAAGATATATATATACATATATGGTTCAGGTTACCCACCTGGAACTGGTTTTCCTTGTTTCCGTCGTTGAGATTAAACGATTGATTCCAGGTAAAATATTGTGCCATTTTAAAATAAAGCAGTGTTCCAGCAAAATCACCACGCTGGCACACTTCAAAGAAGCCGGCGATGTTGTAAAAGGGCATCTGAACTCGTTGTAACACGTTTTCCGTTGTAAAGTACTCCCTTTGAACATTTTCCAGATGTACAGCCAAGAAAACTACAGTGGGATGTCTTCATGTATTGGAAACGAAAAATACGCCACATCGCTTCCTTGCTGCTAACATAGCGTCCCATTTGAAAATTTTGTACATTCTCATTCCCAGTTTGAACATTCAGCAGCCAGTCAAAAGTCCCAGTTTGAACATTCAGCAGCAAGTCGTCGTTATTTAGTTTGTACGCGTAGTTGCAGATATATTTTATAAATTTTATGGACTGGTAATATTTAATACATAGTCGTGAATAATGCAAACAATTCGTTATGGTTATGAAAAAACCTTTGGAGTTATTTCACAATTGATTTTTCACAAAATTATTGTGTACACAACGCTGATTGACGCCTCTTGAAACTTCTATAAAATAAATTTTGCAAGAATTTATTGTCACTATTAGCGTTGGCAATAAGGATCCTGTTAAACGATATTTTGGACCTTGATTCTTGAGTTGGCGTACTATACTCTTAAATAACTTTTATTGCACCAAATGACGTAATTAAATAGATAACCATTGTTGTATTGCTGAATATAAGACAAAAATAGTTTAGAACCTGGCGTATTTCCGAAACCAATGAATCTAATGATTCTGGTGGCGGTACCAGGCGTCCAACCCAATAGCATTTTCAAAAACGAAAATTTAACTGTAAATCAAAGAAAAAATACGTATGGTCTTTATAACCAAATAATTATTTGATATAAAGTAACGTTCATGTTATTTTATGGAAACTTATCAAAACTTCGTACTAAATTGAACTTTTAATATAAGGTATAATAGCTCTGAAATAACTATGATGTACACTAAGAAATTTAATTTCTCAAATATTTTTGTAGGAAATAATAAATTATTTATTATACTTATATTTCCTGTCAATAAAATTACTACTATCAAAGCATTTATATTGAAAGTCAAATGTCACAGTGTTTCATTAAAAGATTACTATTGTTCAAAGTTAGAAAAGAAACCGAATTCTTACATTTTTAAAACCCGGATAAAAAGTATCCTATGTTCATCTCCGGTTATAAGCTAAATCCTCACTGAATTTCAGCCAAATCTGTTCAGCCGTTCTTCAGTTATAAATAGTGTATCTAACACGACTTTCTTTTATATATATAAGATGTTGTATCTACAAAAGCATATTAAAAGAACTGGTATTAATAAAAATTGCAAAAAATTTTACCACATTTGAAAGACTTTTCAAATTCAAATTCAAATATCTATATTCAATATAGTAGTTTACACTTGCTTATTATTTGTCAAACACACTACCACCGGTTCGGAAAAGGACGCCTCATACCTGAGAAGAACCAGGAAAGAAACTCAGGGTTATTTTGTCATCTTTTAAAATTAAAAAACAATTTGATAATTCGGCATTATGCAATTTTGAAACAATACCTAGAGCAAGCATTCCATTACCAGGCTGTATTATCGTTTAAAATTCATTAATATCGAAATAACCTTTAACACATAAACGTTCCTTGACTACCTTTTAAATTTATTAATAGGGATAGTCTAAACGTTTACTGGGATTTCGTTGTGAGAACGTATACACTGTCCCATAAAAGACTTACGTATTCTTCGCGGTCTAGTTGCTGAATGAATTAAATTATGTTTGTTCCTTGTACCTATGGCATGAACATCACAATGTCCTAGGAAATCATGCCTATTTTTGCACATACATTAAATTTTCAAATATGTATTGAGAACTAACGGTCATTATTTTTATTTCTGTGAACAACTTTCTTAATGATTCTTTGGCCCAGGTTATAGACTGCACGAATTGCACGTTTTGGAGACAAAGATCGTATTAGTATCTGCCGCATTTCCTCACAGTAGAATGCTATAAGACATAATACAATGAAA
Source organism: Lamproptera curius (assembly GCA_029286875.1). Taxonomy (NCBI): domain Eukaryota; kingdom Metazoa; phylum Arthropoda; class Insecta; order Lepidoptera; family Papilionidae; genus Lamproptera; species Lamproptera curius. The sequence continues at coordinate 21,568 of JAGSMT010000063.1, read as the reverse complement.
ATAGTTATATATACTGAGTTATAATATTAGTTTAATAGCTATTTGAGAAATGAAGAAATAAATCACAACCTAGTGCGATTAAATTACAAAAGCTGCCAAAACCGTAAAAGATAGACAAAACTATGTTTTACATAAATGTCCCATTTAAGCTGGTCTACAATACTGCGATAGCATATATTTATTTTTTAGGAATGACGCACAATAAGCATTTTAACGTAAACATTGCAATCAGGCACATTTGAAGCTTATTTAAGATAACAGTTTACGTTCACACAAATGTTATTGCATTAAAAAAATCATTCTATATGCATAAAACATGTCATAGACGACATTTTGATCAAATTAATAACTTAAAAGTTATCAGAGATTTGAAATGCGGAGGCAGAAAACGCGGCGCAATTTCGTATGGAGAACACGTTGTTACCTTCTTATAGTGCGTAAAATATTTATACGCTGTTTGAAGTCGGTCATTTTTTTTTAATTTTACTTGTTATTTAACGCTTTTTAATACTACAATGTTTAAAGACCACGAAGCATAGAAGAATGAAGCGATATGATTACATCGGCATTTGCAAGAACGTGTGACATGTTACGCTGGCTTATGGAAAAAGCTTTACAATGTAAAATGTTCTCATTTTAAGGCAAGAATGTTTTATTTGTATATAGGTATTACCGATGATCTTGTAATGGATTAACTATTTTTATTGTTTTCATTTTAACTATTTCTTTATGGGTTGGTTATCATTGGTATATGACTTTTAAGCGAATATTCAAAAGGAAAATTCGTATACGTATGAATCTGGCCTTTTACATTTTTAACTTAATTAAATGTAAAGATCAAAATAAACATTGAATAAAATGTAGAAGTTTTTTCAAAATTGACTCTTTTTGAAACTTCTCATTGTATTTTTAATATGTTTACATAAAAATAATCACGGTGGGTAACATATAGATATCATCACCAGTCTGTGTCAGTCCGTGCTGAACATAGGCCTCCCCTAATGCACGCCGCCACTTCGATCCTCGGCCATTCTCATCTAGCCCTTACCGGCTACTTTACGAGTGTCGTCACTCCATCTTGCCGCAGGATGTCCGACAATACGTTTCCAAGCCTCGGCTCCAGAACTTTCTGACTCCAGCTGTCGTCAGTCCTGCAGCTTATATAACCGGCCCACTGCCACTTCAGCTTTCTAATCCGGTGGGCTATATCGATGTCTGTGGTATATCGGTATATGAATACAAATATTAGCAAAAACAGGCGGAGCTCAGGAAAACAAAGGTAAGTGTAATTTATTTAATATTAAACAAACGAAAACATTAAGTTTATTACTATATCCTACTACTAAAACTGTTATTTCTTAAAGTGGTATAAGGATAAAAGGATAAGTCTTTTACTATCTACTATTTAATGAAACTAACAAACATTATTTTTACAATTAAAAAAATGAGCAATTATTTAATGTAAAGACTTTTGAATTATAAAATCTTTTGCTTTGGGAGAATAACAGGTATTAGTATAATGTCAAAACAACATACCATTAGATATTTCTAAAATATTTTTATATAAATCGGTCTGTGAAACTATAATTAATTTTATAATAAAATATTACATTACATATGTTTTATAAACGACAACTTTTATAAACTGCTCTTTGAATTAGCAAGTAAATCGTTTTCGATCTATTTTACAGACCTTTTATGAGGTTATATAATCTAAATATTTATATTATTTCAAAAGGTCGTAAATTATTTATGTGCTGAGTGCATGAATAACATACAAAAAGCAATACGTGAAAAAATCATAATGTATTATAGTCTTTTAACTTTATCTTGTACAGTTCACCACTAAATTCGATAAAATTCCGCGAAATTTGTACACAGTACAGATACTTACACAAATTCAATTTAACTTAAAAGCATTTTAAGCCCTTTAGCCCTTGAATTAATGCAACCTGAACTAACCGTACGGTAAGTTCACTCTGTTAGATCGGATTAAACTAACGATTAGTACACAAAATGTTTTGATATTTCAGCAATGCCAGTGTTTATAAATTATAATTCAAATTCAAATACCATTATTCAATATAAAAGTGTAACACTCGCTTATTGATTGTCAAGGACGCTACCACCGGTTCGAGATAGGACGCCTCCGACCTGAGAAGAACTGACGAAGGAAACTCAGCGGGCCTATTTTGTCATCTTTTAAAATATGTACACAACATCATATACGAGGCATGTTTATTAGTAAGTACAGTTTTGGAATTAAAAAAATGACGTGCAAAGATATCGCAAGAATTTTATATTTACGTACATGCAAGCTTATACTCAAGATCTACTTTCCTAAATAAATTCCGTGAATATGTGAGGCACTTGCAATAACTAGTTTTTGAATACCCTCCGCATAAAATTCTACCACCTGACTTGTTAACCATTTTATTACAAATGTTTTGACATCGTTATCGTCTTGAAGACGCTGACCACCCAGGTGTTTCTTCAAGTGCAGGAACAAATGGGAGTCTAGTTAATGTAGGTAGGGTAATGGTAGACTTGCTTTATAAATCGGAGGTCGTGGGTTCGAACCCTTTGGGAAAAACATCGTGTTATCGTTGTTTTCGACCATTTGGTCCGATAATCCAATTGTCTGAAAAGTAAGATGATCCATGTTTCGCGCGGGCATGTGAAAAGTCGGTCCACCCACCAACCGGCATTGGACCAGCGTGGTAGGGTACGTTCCAAAAACCCCTTAAAGGCAAAGGCGTTCATTAGGGGAGGCCTTTGTCCAGCAGTGAACTAATGCGGGCTGATGGTGATGATGATGATGATAAAGGGTAATTGGTGAAATGATAATTTTTCACCCTCGCCTAGCTAAAATAAAATTAATGATGATAAACTTTTAAATTTTTAATAAACATCTGACTGATTAAATATTGATTTGAATTGAAACAAAACTCTACACAACGGGTGAAACAGTGTTTTTCAATGAGATAAACGAACTATTGTATCAGTTATATACTTACAATTGGATCAGTTACCTTAATTATAAAGTATAATGTCAAGTTCACCGTTTAAAGGGCATAATTAGGTGCTAGTTTTTGCAAAAGAAAAAAGGAGAATCTTGTTACCTTTAAGATATGCGCATTGATAGGATGGACCGTAAAAATAAAACAGCAAAACAAATTATAGCCTGATAAAAATATTGTTAACTGATAACCGAATGTTTAGGCTAAAGTGTAAGTGTCGTTAAATTATAATCACTATGGTCACATTACTTTGTAAGTAATAATTAAAAAAACATGTTAACTTCTCGTTTTATCTCCTAAACAAACATCTCAACCCGCTTAAATAAATGGCAGTGTAATATATAAAATGAAAACAGTTAGCCTTAAGTAACTCAAACTGTTGCATTACAAGTATTATAGTTCTCTAGTTAATCAAATAAAGTTAGACAAACAAATTGCCCGTCTAACGGTTAGTTAAACAATAAGAGTATTAAGCATATGTGGTATTAATTTCGTATTGGAAATATTTTTTTTAATAAGAACCGCGTTACCTCCTCAATACTATCCAAATGCTTATAACCACATGGCTAATTAGATTGAGATTCCTGTTGGAGAATGTAAAAAAACATATACAGTATCTACACTGAGTAATTATTGGTACAGGACAAAGTTGAATGATTTCGTATCGCTTTAGAACTTCGACCCGTAATGAGTATATCGAACTAAACGATATATTGTTACCAATGTTCAATGTAATGTTAGATTAGATCATGGTTGTAATCATAAATTATATTAAAAATAGAATGTAATATTTTTTTTTACATCAATAATTTTATTACAATTGAAATTTTATAAATCTTAAATAAAAATGCTGATTTTTTATTTCTTTAACAGGGTCTACATTTATACATTTTTGTGTTTTTTTTTAGGAAATTTTTTAATCAAAATCGTCAAAAAATAAAAGTCTTAAAATTAAAAACATAAAAAAGATGATGATTGGAGGATTACCAATACCTTAAGTTATCTTTTTCTTGACTTTCTTAAAGAAGGAGATACTCAGGGGCTACTTGGAGCATATATTTTCTTTGGAAGTTATCTTGAGGCATAATAAATAATGTAATAACGGAAATGTCCTCTTACGAAAGTGATAACTATATATTTGTGGTAACTGCATTTTTCTTTAAATTTATAACTATCCGACTCCATAAAATAGTTGTTTGCATATTTTACTCGCATTTTTTGGAGCATTTTGTCTTATGTAAAATATGTCCTAACTGAACCTATTTTTATTGGTGACATATACTTAATCTGCCGATTGGTGACATATAATTAAACTGCCTCCGTAGCCTAGTGGTATGGGCGTGTGCTTTAGAAAGCGGAGGTCGTGGGTTCGAATCCTGCGGGGACGCAACAAATTTTAATTGTTGTTTCCTAGTTGGTTAGGGCAATTTGGGCCGATCACCCAATTGTCTGAAAAGTAAGATGATACATGCGTCGGATGGGCATGTAAAAAGTCGGTCCACCCATCAACCCGCATTGGACCAGCGTGGTGGGATACGGTTCAAACCCTAATAGATAGGGGTGTATTGGGGAGGCCTATGTCCAGCAGTGGACTAACGAAGGCTGATGATGTGATGTGATGTGATACTTAATCTAACTTTCATAAGGGATATCGTGTCTACTTCTAAAAAAGAACAGTGATGTTCCTAATGTCAGTGTGTCTTTAATCAGCGAAAGAAAATAGCACAGGCTACGCACCCACTTTTATTTTTTTATCGTGTTTTAGCATGTCTGTTGTGTCTAGAAAAAGCCACATTAGTAGACCCAGATACGGATGCAGTTATCTCATGGAAAGAGAATAATCCCCATTTATAGATGCGGATGCGAATATCCGCACCGAACAACGCTGGTATGCACGATCAAAGTAATAAAAAACTCTATGTATGTTATGAATAATGTAGTATACCTATATTAGGAACGTTATATAGTTACAATCTTTTGTATCAAATATTATGCGTTTTGTATTTGTACTTACTACTAAACTTGGAACCAACTTGATCTTTACCTCTAATGAGTTGTAATTATTTTTGAATAAACAACGAGTTATAATTCGATAGAGCCAGCTGCACACCGACTCCATCGAACCGAAACATATGACTCACATGGGCGTTATCTCGCTTTTTTTCTGATGATATCGTGCTCTGTGGAGTAAACCTAATAGAACATACCAGATGTGGGGAGGCTCGTTGCCACAGGCGCGTCTCCCCACAGAGTGACTCAACTGCACCAAGGTCTCTCAGATGGGTAGCCTCGGGCCATCAGTTTCTGGTTTCCAATAGCATGCTGAATCGAGGGCGGCCCCGGTGGGCCGACGCCCAGCTCGATTTAGAGTTGGTGCTGGGGGAAGTAGTGGCGCAAGAAACTCCATCAACGCTCCTTTCTAATTTGGTGTTAAGCTACAGTGTTAGTTAAACGTTCGACCTCACTGGTGGGACCGATTTCATGGAAGTGTGTGTTGTCCTACACTACTAAGTGTAGTGTGTGTGTGGCTACCGCTTTGGTGTCGCAACCAATTATGGTCCCTCCTTATGGGCGTTAATTAAGTTCTTCGATTTCACAAGAAGTGAGAACCTAAGCATAGCGTCTCCTATGGCGGCAGCGAACACATCTGCTGTTTGATTAAATTCCTATAAATCAAAGAGATCTAGCGATTTAAAAATGACGCGCAGTTTTGGCCAGTACTGTCATTGCTATGGCTGGCATGTTGGCTATTTAAGAAGGCGGTGGCGAACCGCTGTACGCTCGAAGTCAGCTCTGGCGCTGGCTGTTGCCACGCGGAGCGGAACTGCCATGCGTTGGAAGGACGGAGAGGTGGAAAGGCGGTGCTGTTGGATGGGTTTGGTGGTCGCCTGGAAGAGGCTTCCCTGGGATTTGCAGAATCTCTGCGTTTTGGAGCCTTAGGGTAGCCAAGGTAGTTGGACGAGATTGCGGCAGTTAACGTACTGTTAATCTTTATCTTTGTGTACAATAATGGCGCTAGACCGCATCAGCATTTAATGCAGATAGCTTAATAAAATATTAATAATTAAAAGTCAGTTCAATCTCAGCCCTCATGTCGAGGTGCTCGTTCTTATAAAACTACTAAATCCTTGTACTAAGATCAATTAATTAAATACTATTGTATAATTCTAATTCTAAATATAAAACTTCGCAGCTAAACAATTTCTTTTTTTAAAACGTGAACTACAGTAAGCCGTATAACATTGGTGGCAGCGTTAAGGTTTCACATATAAATCCCCGGTTTTTAATAAAGTGTCGTAGTGCTGAAGTCTAGAAGTGCCGAAACTAAAGAAGAATCGAGAAGTGGTGACTAGCTATCACCCACAGCCTGCGAAGTCCTAGAAAAGACTTGCTCTTGTCTCACGTCGTCGGAGGCAGGACCTCACATTCATCATCCGCCTCCAGCCTTTTGGTCATCGCTTCCGCAAGTGAAAACGACTTACAATGTTCCCAGAATCCTGTGAGTCAAATTATTCCTGTAAAACTCCACACTTTCTATCCAAATACGTGTTGCACAGAACATTTGTACTTTCATATAATTGCCGCATCCAAAGTTTTATACTCCTTGTACTTTCTAAATCATAACGAGTCGTCAAGTGCTCAGTGATTCTTATCTAGTGGCGAATTTAGCTAGGATAACATCGTGTCTCAACCGTCGTACCTGTGCCTCTTTTATTCAAGTTATTTTATTAGCTTATAACCTGATTTGTATTTGTAATTCGACCCTAACTGTGTAATTAATTAATACATTTATATATGTCGAAAACACAAGACGTAAAGAAGAAAATACTAGTACAAAAATGCCTGAAATCGATTTAAATGTATTGATAAAATTTATTGGAACCTTCGACGGTTCACGAGAAAAAGTTAACACCATTTTTAAATAATTGCCGCAATGCCATACAACTTGCATCTACTTCCCAAGTGGATATCCTTCAAAATATATCTTAAGCCGCCTTGAAGGTAAGCAGAAACCGCTGTGCTATTAAAGAGTTTTCAAAATGGACACAATTGGAGAATTTTTAAAAACCAATTTGGTGACTACAAAACACTATGCATATCTTCTCTCAGATCTTCAAGAGATGACAAACAGGGTCGTAATGATCCGTCAGTCAATTTTCACTTAAAGTTGAATCTTGCCTCATGCAAACTCTTGACTGAAATTAATATTTCCATCCCCACAAAAGAAGGACGAACTATCTGGTAGAGTAGCCTATCACAAGATTTGGCTTTGAACGTTTTTATGATAGGTCTTCAACCGCAGTTGTCAACAGTTGTTAGGTGTAGAGGACCAACAATTTAAATGAAGCACATCAGCTTAGCTTCTTCTGAGAAAAATATTCCAAGCTTCGACAAAGACAGAAACATGTCACTTCTCAAAATCCTAATTTTCAAAATCAACAGCGCAGTTCAACCATGAAACTATTAAATATACAAGGCGGACCAAATTCAAATGCTCCTACTTGCAGATATTGTAAAACATAGGTCACACGATAGAAAACTGCAGAAAGCGACTTACAATCATAACAAAGGTCTAATTTTGCCCAAAACCAACAAAATACAAACCGAGCAACCTGGAATGCTACAACGCCAAATCTACCCATACACTGGGTCGATTCAACTAACGTAGAAGCTCTGGTCTTAGATTTTAATTTAACGACCAAGCTTTCGACCGGTATCGTGCGGGAAAACTAATAAGAAATCGATACGACTCGATCTATAACACGTCTCATACAAAATCTTCGCAATGATGCTGCCGAATCTCACTGTATCTAAGTCCATTACAAACAGGGTAACCAGACCCAAACTCATAATGGCCCTATCGCTGTATCTGATTCTTGTGATGAGCATATTGCCAATGCCGCTGTTTCTATTCCCATTTCTACATCAGGCAGTCTATATTGTGACGACGACCTTCTACTAAATCAAAGAAAATACTAAGTCTACTAGTTCTACTAAATCAAAGAAAATACTAATTCTACTAGTTCTACTAAATCCAAAAAAATACTAATTCTACTAGTTCTACTAAATCCAAAGAAAATACTAATCTACTAGTTCTACTAATCCAAAGAAAATACTAATTCTACTAGTTCTACTAAATCCAAAGAAAATACTAATTCTACTAGTTCTACTAAATCGAATAAAAATACTAATTCTACTAATTCTACTAAATCGAATACTATGCCTAGAGAAAATACGAACTTAATTGCTAAATCATGTCCCAATGTTCAGCTCCTGAAACAGAAGGAAACATATTAAAGACTTATAATATTACAACAAATCCAATAAAAAATACTTACCTTTCGTGAAGTCCAAACATCCATCTCTTCCAAACCTTTGAGACTTCTTGAACAGTGGGCATCAATCAGTCTGTTAAAGTAGACGCCATTGAAACAATGCCCAAAGTAGTGAAACATAAAATAAGTTTCAGTGGATTTGGAACACCAGGACATCGTGATCACTCTCTCGAGACATATATCGATGGATTTTGATTTATTGAACCATCATTTACGTCATCCCAGTATTGACTTTCCTTACGATGGCATAATTGGTAATGATTTTCTTTCCAAATACAATTGTAAGATTGACTTTGCAAAAACATACTCCAAGTCGACGAAACATTATTAATATCAAATTCACTGAACCTATTGACAATACCCCTCGGACTGAAACAATAATTAGATGCTTGTCCAACCCCGATATCAATGAGAGGGCTCATTCTCGATCAGAATCAATAGAATATCTTCTAGTAGCAAATTGCATTGTTAAAGTAAAGCCGAACTCAAGAATCAACATTTCAGTCTGAACACCTCTGATTCTCAATACATATTGATCCTAAATTAAAATTTGAAATCACACCCTTGAATAAAATTAATATCCGTGAGTCTTACACATTATATTCAAATGATCTGATAATCCTGAATCGGACAGGAGAAGTCTTGAATCTTTTGCAGTCTCTCACCTGAATGCTGAAGAAACTAATGCATTATATGACCTCTGTTCTACATATTCTGACATTTTCATCTTCCCAATGATAAATTGACTAACACTAATGCCTTACAACATGAGATCACTACATCTTCCTCCGTGCCAATCAACACAAAATCGATCAGATTCCCTGAAATACACAAACAGGAGGTACAGTCACAGATAAACAAAATGCTTGACGATGGAATCATCAAACCGTCTACATCCCCATGGTCATCTCCTATGGATTGTGCCAAAAGACCGATGCATCCGGTCAACGAAAATGGCCATGTCATTGACTACGCAAAACTGAACGATATTACCATTGGTGATTCTTATCCAATCCCTAATATTTCTGAAATTCTAGATCAGCTTGGAAAATGCAAGTACTTAGTACCTTAGATTTAAGCTTCCGGTTTTCATCAGATCAAAATTTCAGAACAAGATACTCCAAATCAGCATTTTCAGTTCCACAAGGCCACTTCAATTCACTAGAATGCCATTCGGCCTTAAAATCCCCAGCCACTTTTCAGAGACTAATGAACTCTGCCCTCTCAGGTCTACAAGGCATTCAATGCTTTGTGTATCTCGATGATATCGTTATATATTCCTATGATTTAGATATTCACATGAAAAAATTTATCCAACGTCTTCGACAGACTCAGAACTTTCAACCTTAAATTACAACCAGATAGTGCGAATTTCTCCGTAAGGAAGTATCATATCTCGGTCATATTATAACGGATCAAGGGTGAAACCAATCCGGATAAGACTAAGGCTGTCGAAAATTTCCCAACTCCTAAATGTCCAAAAGACATCAAATCCTTTCTAGGTCTAGTGTCGTATTACCGACGCTTTATTCCAAATCTATCAAAAATTGCTAAACCTCTAACCCATCTCCTTAAAAGGACGTTCCTTCAATTGAATAACGACCAACAACTCGCATTTGAATCCTTAAAAATAAACTAGTCTCAGCACCAATCCTCGCATATCCTGATTTCACGCAACCTTTCCTTCTAACTTGCGATGCTTCAAACTACGCAATATCCGCTATACTATCCCAGGGTCCTGTAGGAAACGACCGCCCTATTGCTTATGCATCACAGAACACTAAACAAAGCGAAAGTAATTATAGCGTTACCGAAAAAGAATGTTTAGCCATTATATTTGGAACGAAAACTTTCAGACCATATTTATATGGCAAAAAATTCAGCATCATTACTGACCACCGGCCCTTAAAATGGCTATTCAATTGTAAAGAGCCCGGTTCCAAATTAGTTAGATGGAGACTGAAACTCGAAGAGTTTGACTATGAAGTCATTTATAAAAAGGGCAAAATAAATAGCAATGCTGACACTTTGTCACGATATCCAGTCAATCCAATTATTCAAGATAATCCCAACCTTCACGTCAGGTTTATCTAATGATAACCCTCTCCAAGATGAAATTATCCCTTTGGAGTAATGATGATCTAATAGACCTTGGAGATTTGGGTATTAGTCCTCTCAACGAACAAAATATAGATTTTAGTCCACTGTATCCTCCAACTCCAATGAATCCTCCTTCTCCTCTTGACTCTCCTCCTTCGCCGAATCCTGTTCCGTCTCTGAAATCGCCTCCGCCATTAAATACTTCATCTCAAACAGCGAAACATATTGACGACACACCTCCCAACTCTAGTAAAGAATACTCTGATTTCCTAAAATCTTTTACACATCAAAATGAGACCTACAATACATACATAAAGGAACATAACGAAAGCCTTCTTAAAAGCAAAGTAAGAACCATTCTTGTTCCTGTGTCTATTGACTATGACGAATCGAATCCCTACATCGAGGACATCATATCAGCATCAGATGAGCCTATTAACGATGGTGAACGCGAACTTCATTCTTTCAAAAAACATACTATAAAAGGGAAAACTTACTATCTGCTTTTGACAAAAGTGTACTACTTCGATACGTGCACCTATCCTGACATTTTTAAAACACTTAAATCAGTCAGAGATGATTTAGTACTTCAGGTGATATTAATGAAATTGCTATATCGATTTCAGAAATCCGTTTGAACAAAATTCTTTCATTATAATATACGGCATGCTCATGTACCTATTTAACAACACTAAACTATCAACATTCATCACATCACAATTATATACCCTGTTCCAACTGAAGTAGCAAAATATTAAGAGAAAACCACGACATTCCTATCGCCGGACATGTAGGTTCAAACAGAATGTATGATAGGATTAAAGAACGATACTATTGGAAAAATATGCGTTCCGAAATAGAAGAATACGTAAAAAATTGCAAAATATGTCAGTCAAATAAAGCTCTTCGCCAAATTAATAGAGCTCCCATGCAGATCACTACCACTTCAACTCGCCCCTTTGAAAGAATAAGTCTCGATATTGTTGGCCCTCTGCCTGAAGCTGGACTACAAAAATTAAAGTATATACTTACTCTTCAAGATGACCTCACCAAATTTTCCATTGCATACCCTATTTCAGATATGTTACAGCAGAAGAATCTTGTGAATGTAGTTCACTTCATAACTCTCTTTGGTATTCCAAAATCTATACTTACAGACCAAGGGACAAATTTCACCGCTGAGTTATTCAAAAAACTTGCAATTCTAAAAATAAAACAAATTTGGTCTCTCCTTACCACCCCTAAACTCAAGGTGCTCTCGAAAAGCCACTCAACCTTAAAGGAATACTTAAATCCTACGTGAATGAGAATCAATCTAATTGGCACAAATTCGTCTATACTGCTATGCTCACCTATAACAGTACTGTCCACACTACTACGCGTTTTACCCCTTATGAACTAGTTTTTGGACATAAACCCTTTATCCTCGATTCAATTTTTGAACTACGCTCCGACATCACTTATCCTGAATACATCAAAATGCTTCACCATCGCCTTAAAATATCTAGAGAAAGCATTGCAAAATATCCAGGTTCTAAAGAAAAGTCAAAGACTTATTACGATAAACATAGCCGCTCTGTACAGTATAAAGCTGGCGATCTACGTTTATTTAAAAATCATCTAAAGGCTTCGAAGAGCCCTCTCTCCTATATGGAAGGGACCCTATAAAATTATAAGGTAAATACAAATAATACTCTGACTCTCCTTATTAATCGACGTCATGTTAACCATCACTTCGACCAAGTCAAACATGCAAATCTAAATGATTAAATATTTACATGTTATGAACAAATAAAAAAAATTATTATATTTTATATTCTAGCACTAACTTACTAATTCCTATATACAATATTTTATATAAATCTTTTTTTATACAAATCAAATTAGACTAGTAATTATGATTTACAGAATCATCGTCGTTCATTGTAACGCCGTCTTAACAACTGATGACAACCGCTTTGTGGAGTACATCACCAAAGCCCTGGTATACTATTCGACTCTGTTGGCACTTAAAGATGATTGATGACCAATTCCACGTCGTTATTCCGATAGATGTGTCTCCATATAAAACCTATATTCAGAACATCAATGACGTCTTTAACACTATCCGATTTCAATGCCGTGAAAATAAAGAAATAGATTATTCCATGTTCAAAACATGTTACAACCACTAGATTCATTATACAAAGACATTTCGCTGATTTTGATTCTATTTCACACATAGTATCTAATAGTGTATCTAAACGATCGCATGGTTTGCCGGTGTAGGTACTGTTTTTAAACATATATTTGGCACCATGGACGAAGATGATGCAGATTAATTATAATAAAGCCATTCAGAATCTATTTAACAATGAAATTATTGCTAACTCTGTACGAAAAATATAATTGTATCTCAAATAGCTATATCTAATATTAATCAATCCTTACATGATATAAATATTAATGAGGCTAAACTAAACAATGCTATTCACCAAATGTCTAATGAAATTAATATTGTATCCCAAATAACAAAATTAATAATGTTTCTAGCATTTTGTACTCCAACCTCTTAGCTCTTTCTTTTAAAATAGAAGACATACTAAATTCCATGTTGTTTGTGAAATCCAATGTACTACATCCGTCTATATTGACCCCTAATCAATTATATAAGGATATTGTCGATAATCTTAAGGTAGTTCCTAAGTATAGAGATTTTCCAGTAAGCCTAGAACTTAATAATATTCATATTCTATTAAATGTCGCTAATTTAGTGTGCTATTATGTTGACGATAAGTTAGTTTTCGTAATTAAGTTACCTTTAGTTAATGTTCTAGAATATAATTTGTATAAAACTATACCTCTTCCAATGTCACATGTTACTGACTCTTCTAATTCGTTTGTGATGATCTTACCTTCTGATGAGTACATAGCTGTAAGTAAAGATAAATCTTCATTTACGTATCTGAAAAGTTTGGATTCCTGTAAAAATATTATGACTACCCAAACGTACCTGTGTGAAACAACTGATGTTTATATAATACCTGGAAATCCATCCTGTGAAATTGAAATTATTACAAAGTCTGTAACAACTTTACCTCAAAGTTGTCAATATAAAATAATTCATGGTGATATAGATATATGGCATAAGTTACATAATGAGAAATTTGTATTTGTCCAGTCTAAATCTTCCAAACTCTCGATTGAATGTAATAACAATGATGTAACCGAACTTGTTATATCTGGTACAGGTGTACTTAATATTCCATTTGAATGTATTGGTTATCATAAGAACTTTAAGCTAGTAAGAAAGGTTTCACCTAAGATTAATGTGCCTAGTGTTGTATCCACTTTTAATATTCTTAACGATAGTTGTTGTAATTTAAGCCAAATTAGAAAACAAATTTTGCAATTTCTAAAATACAGAATGTTAATTTAGATAATCTTAAAAATATAAATATAGCTTCAGATAAAATTATTAAGGATTTAGATCTTGTAAGATATCCAAATGATTGGAATAATCATATTAGTTTCCCTATTTTAAGTGTATTAGCTTGTATTTTATGTAAGTATTTTAATTTTCTATGTTTGTAAAAGAATGAGCATCTCAAAAGATTATGCAGAATTAATAAATTAATTATTAATAAAGAGGAAATTCTGAAGCAGAAATGGAAATGGCTACAACCCCGTTTACGTATAGGTTAAATCATATTGAAAACTTATTATTTAAATAAGTTTCCTCTTAAAGGGGGGGTTGTTATATCTTTATCTTTGTATGACAATAATGCGCGCTAGACACGCATCAGCATTTAATGCAGATAGCTTAATAAAATATTAATAATTAAAAGTCAGTTCAATCTCAGCCCTCATGTGGAGTGCTCGTTCTTATAAAACTACTAAATCCTTTGTACTAAGTCAATTAATTAAATACTATTGATAATTCTAATTCTAAATATAAAACTTCGCAGCTAAACAATTTCTTTTTTAAAACGTAACTACAGTAAGCCGTATAACAGTACGCTGGTGGTTCGTAGGTGGCAAGGGCTTTATCTTTAGGTCTGGGCAAGGCAAGCAATTATATGAAGCTTGGCCGTATAACTCGCAGTTGTAACACTGCCCAGGGAGTCCGTTGGAATGCGGCCGCTCAAAGGAGAGACTACGACTACTACGATACCACAGAGCTGTTGGACTTCATAAATGCGCTTACTATCTTGAAGCGCTATTTTTTTACCGTGGGGAAAGGCCTACGCATACCTGTCCTCGTGGGGGCAAAGACGGATTATGTCGTACTCGTACCGACTAAAACCACCACCTTGTTACTTCTTGGCGCGACTCCACCTTGGTTGCGAAGGACAGGACCTTAGCTTAGCTTCACCGCGACTGAGGCAGGTCGCAGGTACTGATCCGCACCGCTACGACAAAAGCGAAAACCTGTTCGGGGGGTCCTTGGAGCGCTCTAGAGTAACTTCGTACCATAAGGGCGTTTGGTGCGTGGGTGGTACATTTGTTGTACCGAAAGAGCGGGAATACTAATGCTTTGATAGCAGCTGCTATCTCTGAATAATGGATCTCCTTAGGCATTTCTTTGATCACTGTCCTAGGTACGCGATAATCCGGAAGCGCGAATGTGTGGAATTGGTGCTCCTTTTACCTGAGGAAAGAAGTCATTTTCGATACTCGGCTGTGGATAGCTATAATATGATCCTCTGGTTGCTATCAGAGGCCTCAAATTTTACGTTGTTGGACAGGGCCAACTAAATATTTAATAATAATTTTATTTTCGCGAAGATGATGGGTGAGGGTTTTTTCCCTACGGGGAGCCGTACCTGGGAAGGCTGTGCAGGGTGAAGATCAGGGGGACACCTAGGGTCAGTGGGATGGATGGAAGGGGTAGGTTTCGTTGACTGGGAGGTCGACGGTTTGGAGGCCTGCTAGGGGCAGGTAGTAGGAGCGTCCGACTTTGCAGCCTGACGGGAAGGACAGGTGCAGGGGAAGAGGAGTGGACACTTCCTTTTTGATTTGACAGTTTTTTGAAACCATCGTCAGATTTGGCATTAGTTAGCGCTTTGACGTCTATATACGATTCGTTGCGGATGCTGACGTCGACATCATTGTTGTTGCCATCATCTGCAGTTAATGGTATAGTCAGCCCAGGGGTGCAGGCAGGGGTAGGAGCCGTGGTCGCGATCGAAACGCGCATCGCGTCTATCAACTTTCGGTACGTTTTCCAACTAAGTTTCTCACTGATCGCCTAGGTATCAAGAACAAAGCGGTCCTTGAGCTCCCGGTCGACTATCGTGCCGGTTAGGTCACGCCTATTTTTGACTTATAGGTTGCGTCATACAACGCACTCTGGAGACATTTACTATTAGTCTACTTTGATAGAATAAAGCTACAAATAAGATAAATATATAAAGGTAAACTCGCTTTAAAAGTAACCTTTTATGAGAAGGAAGAAACTAACATTAACGTTGTTTGTTTATGGCAAACAATGAGGGAGTATTTGACTTTCACGTTTGTTTGTTAATAGGAACACCAAATCTCATGTTTTGACTCCAGATGTCTTGAGGAATTTTAATGTCGAATCCTATTAATTTTATGATATTTGATTTACAAAAGTATTTCCAATTTATTATGTAGAAGTGTATTCTAATTATGACTACACTACACTATTTCTTAGAGGTGGTATGTTCCCTGTTTACAAAGGACCGTCGGGGGTGGTACCACCGTGTATAATATTCAAAAGTAAAATTTTAGATAATCTTCTGATACAACCGATACTAGCTGTTTTAATAGGTTTATAAAGTTATTTGAAAAAGCCGTCTTTATCATCGTCAGGTGTTAGTTTACTGCTAGATATGGACCTCCCCTAATGCAAGCATTCTTCATTAGGGGGTTTTTGGACCGAATCCCACCACGCTGGTCCAATGCAGGTTTTGTTTTGGATTGGTGGACCGACTTTTACATGCCCATCCGACGAATGGATCATCTTACTTTTCAGACTATTGACTGGCCCAAATTGTCCTAACCAACCAGAAAACAATAATAACACAAAGTTGTTTCCCGCGAGATTCAAACCCATGACAGAAAAAAAATCTTACATGAAACAAAAATTAAAAAAAAATTAAGTAAATATGTCTAGCGCTTCACATGCATAGTATTTAAAATCGAAACAAAATTTTTGATTCCTTTTTTTTAATTGATTGAAAATAATATTTCTTTAGACTACAAGATCAATTAACAGTATACAATAAATAAACAGCAATTGGAAACATGTATGAATGCAATCCACTCTATGCCTATGTGCTCAAGAGCTGGAAGCTTTGGATTGTGCCTCGGTTTATTTCTGCAATATGAGCTTGCAATGACTGCTCTTTAGAAGCAATAAGAAAAAAATCCTCACTGGATCGTCATTGCATTTTGCGTGTCCTTGCTATCTCGCGGGCTTCAACATTAATATTAATATCAAAACTTAGCCTTCTACGACAATGATTAACAGATTAAATTTACAACCTGATTAAAACTGAAACTGAACCCTGGTACGTTATTTATCAAATTTATCAACAACTTTCGACTACAATTTTTAAAAACGTGTTTCAACATGCCAAAAATAGTAACATTTTAGTAATATTATATAATTCATTATAATTTAAAACCATTGCAGTTTTTCTTTTTTGACCATCCATATTTTATAATGTAATGCCTACGTAATTTATGACTAAATAAATTTAAAAACTATTCAACATGCAGGTAAAATAATTTTTTATTATATTATTTGTTCCAATGATGCTACACTTTTGACTTTCCATTTTTTGTTAGGGTTATTGACTTTGTTATTAATAATAACAAAGTCATCATTTGAACGGATAGCAGCCTCATGGTCATCGGTAACTGTTAAAAATAAGAAGAGGCTGTCTTATTCTATGGTCAGTAACAGTATAAGAAGTAACGGAATAAGAAAGCATACATCATAAGTCTTCTTAAAAATATGTGAAATTATCCTTATTGTTTTATTGCATTTTAAACTTGATGAAGTTCTTAACATGTTGTAATTGTGTCTCAAAAACGCTAAATAAATAACTAAACTTGTTTCCATTAGCCATTTCCATCCTTTTATAGATAGTATTTGCTATTTAGGTTAAAATGTTTGAATAACCCAATAGTAAGCAAGTGCACTGAGAAACTGTTATAATTTTTTTTATTTTTTTATGGCGAGATATGATTCTTTCCATATTCGCTAATAAAGCCGGTTACACCTGAAATTTTAAATAACATATCGCTTTATTTTTTTGTTAATTCATAAACGATAAGGAATTACAATTTCTAAAATTAATACCCGTTTTTCGAAACTGAAAAGAAATTATTTTACCATAACATACCTACTGAATTCATTTAGGAGAAAATCTCCAATACGTTAAAATTTTTAAACAAACATTTCATTTTTTCTAGGAGTGTTGGCACGAATCAACATGGCTGACGTCACAGTTCGTAAATCACGGACTCATTATTTGCTTCAACAAACAATTCCAGGCATCATTTTCTTCCGTATACAAAGGATTTTTTACAAAAATGCTGTTTGTTTTGCGTACAAAAACAGTCGGTAGGACTGTTGTTTTAAAATAATTTTGACTGTTGTTGGTTATATCTACTATTTTGTCATTAGTGCTATAACCATAAGTACATTTTTGTATAAGAATCACATTAAATTATTTTGTATTCAGAAATAATTCAGATATATTTTTATTGTTATATTAAAAGCGATTTTTTTGGATGAATTAAAGAATATGTTAAAAATAAACATATGTAGATGTTTGTTTTTAGCATATTTTAGCGTTACAATTTAAAAAAAATAGTACCAATTCATCATCAGTCATCGGCACTAGGAGCGGAGCAACGTGGTAACATATATAAGAAAATAGACATACGATCCGATTTGAGTATTTAAATTTAAATATTGAAGGCAGAATTCACGAGGCAATTTAAATTTCTTACCCGATTGTATTGCGTAAAATGGTACTGATGGGATCGGTAATATTTTTTCAGTAAAAATTTCATTATATTAGTCATAGTCACTGCACAATAATTTTACAATTTAACTTCAAAATCTTTTACGCGATAAAAAACGTAAATGTTTTAAACAAAATCTTATTATTGAAGTGTGAAACACTTGGTTAAATATAAAAACATTGAAAACTTATTAGTTTTTCCATTATATAATGATTGAATGAGATTAATCAAGAGGAAATCTACAAAATTTAAATTAAAAAAATTAAGTACTTTCAAACAGTTTGCCAAGAACGATTTATCTCACTGGAGCTCTTTATATTCGCGACGGGTTTTCAGTTCGGCACCGCGCGGTTTATGTCATTATTGATTTTACAAACTGTTTCACGTTTTCTGTCTGGACATAAAAGCAAACTTCTATATGTATTGTTCAAAAAATGCTGTAACTTGTGGCTTGATTAGTTAATATTATTGTTCTTTTTTCAGATCCATGCATATATCACGTACATTTCAATGATTCTCCATTTCTTTATTCATATTTACAATTTACATAATACTTTCATTACGGAAAATAGCATAAAATTTTAATTTTTTATTTATTAAATAATAAAAAATCTTAATTTATTATTAAATAATAGACTATAAAAATAAAAAAAACGTTCATTACAAACAACTTAAATATACTTTAAAAAAAAAATCTTAGAGTATCGGTTAGCCTACGAGGTAGGACATCGCGTGGTGCCACGATGGCGCGATGGCGTGGCGGGCGGAAGGGACAACGGGGTGCCGCGTGCGCAGCTCGTCACAACCGATCTCTTCTCGGGCGCTCAGACACCCATTTTTGTATTACGTGATCTCGTATGTTTGTTACTAAATTCAATTGTTGATTAAATTGTTCTTAGTTCTTTTTGTATTTTGTTCGTTTAATTTAATAAGGTTCTGATCCTTAATATCAGAAGTTGGATTCGCTTAAAAACACGCGACTTTGATCGTTCGCCATCTCATTTAAAACATAAAACCACGTGTTTTTTTTAACTTTCTTTGCTGTGTTCTAACAATAATACGTTTCGATGTTACTCGTTTTTAATGTGAAACTAACACCGTTAGCGTGTGTTTTTTATTTATTTCTTGTTTAGTCCGTGCGTTTCTTTTGATCTTATGTGCGTTTTGATGTAAACAACCGTAAGTAAATTTTTGAATAGCAAATGGGTAAGTGTTTTTTTTGTAAATTTAATTGCGTTTTATATAAATATGTCGAGCCGTGAGCGCACACCTCGCGAGCATTCTTATAATTGTTATTGCCGTCGTAGTAGAATTAAGTGTTGCGATAGACCTAATAAAAAGCTGACATAGGCCTTGTGATAGTTCTTATATGCATCGGGACAGCCCTCACTGTGATCCATTTAAACGAAATACTTGATCGGTTGAATGCTTTGGAAGAACGGATGCCTCCAATGTTCACCCGTACTTTTACTATTTTGCCGTCGTATCCTTGCGTTGGAAACTATACGCCTGCATTGAATTTAGCGATTACCGAGGCACCTTTGGGGACACGTAACATGGATGAACCTGTCTTTTGAAGCATCATGTGAGATTGACGCTGCAGACAGGATTGTGGGTGCACTCTCTTCGTTGATTTAAGTAAGATCTAACCATTTTCGATTACAGTTTACATGACTTCGACGTGTGTGCGCAGAGGTAGATTTAGGGCGCGATCTTATCATTCAGAGGATCGAGTATGCTTAGAACACATTGCCGGTTGCATTCATGCTAATACATTGGTTCAACGAGTCTGCGATGACTGATCATAGACGAGCTTTAAAGTCCAATTCCATTTATTGTGATATTTGTTATGGTGACTGTGTTATATGACGTCATGAACACTGATTTTAATAGGTTTACCACGTTCGCAGAATATGTACCTAGATCTGATAACACGTGTAGGTCTCTGTTGCGACCAAATATCATTAGAGGGTTTTTGAATAAGCCAAAATGTTGTAGTTGGCAGCTGTTAATTTTATTTTATTTTTAAAACAAAATCCACAGCTCATAATAGTTACAATTATAAACATAGTCATCATACATAAAAAACTTAAAGCCAGAACTGGATTTACATTATCTAGGTAGTAATATAGAAGTATACAACAGTGAAAAGTGAACAAATATGATAATTTAAGTAATAAAAAATGTATATTATAAAAAAGACACAAAAAGAAACTAAATTAAATACTAAAAAAGAAAAAAAAAAACATTGTAAAATGCTTCATGCTATGTGTGTGTGTGTGTGTGTGTGTTTGTAAGGAGTGAGTGACATAATGAGTGTTCGTGAGTGTTACACCTCTTCCATTAATACTCTTAGAACATCCCTTTTAAAAATATTCTTGCGTTTGTTAAATATGTCGAGGTCTAGAAATTTTTATTGTACACCGTTTGTAAGCGTTTGACTAAAGAATTTTGAGCATATCTAGTCGATGATTTTGCAACAGCGAACAGGCTCGCATGTCTGGTTCGAGTTTTGGGAGTATAAAAGCGCAGAACTTTTGAAGCTAATTCCCGCAGTCAATAGTCCCTGTGCACAATCCATGTAAAAGTCATATCTAGCAGCGTACGTCGACTTTCAAGACTTGTGAGGTGGTAAGACCTGCATAAATGTTCATAATTTGCGTTACTCGCCGGTTTTTGAGATTTAAGTATTTAATAGACCTATGCTGGATCTTTTCTAAATGTTTAATTTGAGTAATGTATTGCGGATTCCAAGTAGTGCTACAGTATTCAAGAAATTCTTACGTATGAATTGTAAAGTAGTTTTATACAAGTAACGTCAGAAAAAGGTTTCGTTACGCGCAATATAAAACCCAGGCTCTTGTACGCTGAGTTGACTATTGAATCAATATGATGTGAAATGTCAATTTGTCATCTATAAGGATTCCTAAGTCCTTCACGACAAATTCTTTATTAAGACTGAAACCGTTAATTTTGTAGTCAAAGACAATGGGTTTTTCTTTCTAGTAAACGATACGTAATGGCATTTACTAACATTTACATCTATACAGTTATCACTATAGTAATTTCTAACCGGTTAAGATCAGATTGAAGTTCATACAGTCTGAAAGATTAGAGATTTTCATA